>OZ010800.1:14734933-16071266 GCA_963932465.1 Maratus speciosus | reverse complement strand
TGACCGGTCACTTGCGATTTTTGACGTTTTGTTAAATATCTAGAAAAATACATGAGAAATTAACCTGAAACTGCAGGTATGTAAACAGTAGAGTATAGATCATATAATTCCGCGAATATTTTTCCCCTGAAACCCTGTAGGGGACCGTCAAAAAATTGAAAAAGAACGAATACCTTTTTGATAACCCTGTAAAAACTAATGGAGCAAAGCGTTTAAACTCGAGATTATTAATAAGTGGCTTATTGTAATATACTGTGTTTGTTTTTATGAGGATAGCATGTATACTCGTAGAGAAATTAAGGTTTTTATAAAAACAGTCCCAAATTTCGCCAAGTTTTTTCCCTATAATTTGCAGAGTTCTTAATATAAAAAAAAATTCTTTTCAGAAAATATGACAAATAACATTGTACACAATACTCTGCACTCAGAATTAAAAAATAAAAATTGGAAGAAAAATGAGCAGGTTTACTTAAAAAATGTTTCACTGCGCATGCGCGAATGCAATCAAAATGTAATGTGCATAATATGTTAGCTAAATATATAGGGCAAGTTTTGTGAAAGTCTCAAAAACATAGTTTAAAAAGTCTGATAATAATCGTTTATAGAATAAGCTCAAAATCTGTTGCTCCCAAAATGAAGCAAAAACATGAGAGTTGTATCCATGTATCCATTGATTAGTGCCAATTTAGCATACACAATATTGCACGTACTACTGTATTTGGATGCAACCCCTCATCGTTTTGTTTCAATCGTCATTTTCTTGCTCACTTGCAAAAAAAAAAAAAAAAAAAAAAAAAAAAAAAATATATATATATATATATATATATATATATATATTAAATATGTATGATTACTTTACCAATCAGTATGATGAGTTCTGGTTATTCTTGAAATATATAAAAAACTACAATTTATAGATGTATTTATTGTTTAAAAGTAATTGTTAAGACGAACACGAATAGTTGCAAATCACAGTGGATCGATTCTATAATGTGATCCCTATTTGAAGCAATTTTCAAGCTGTAAACACTAAAGCCTCATGATAAAGGCATAAACGCATACATTGTAGATATAAAAAAATCTCATGATCGTTACACAATAAAGCATTTCTAGTTAAAAGATAAAGTAAAATAACTTATTTTGCGTATATATAAAAACAAAATGCTGTTTAAATTATCATACTTAACTGATTGCAAAATAGTGGAGAAGTACACAATGAAATACGATATCTTCAGAAGATATTATCGTACAATTACATTCGAACAAAGAATAAATTATTAAAAATAATCCAATTAAAACAACATTTTTATCAGCCAAACTGCATAAAATATCGTTTTAAATATAATGCATAAAGAAAATCAGAAATAAATGTTTGGCCATTGTTTTATTTGCCTGCTACGTGAATATTTTAGTATCTGTAATGAGAGAAAAATATGTCAATTATCGTTCGATATTTCAATCACTTACTGTGTATTCAATGAATTCTTTGAAATGGTTATTCAAATAGAAAACATAACCGCAAAAAATCATTATTTTCGGATTTATTGCAGAAACGTGCATGCAAATAAACACTTATAAATGCTTTGCACGCAAGTATGCTTATTATGTTTGTCAAAATATTTGTATTAAAAAATATGTAGTGGCAAACAAATTAATTTCATTGTTAGTAACTTTTTTTGGCGGTATATTCTATTTTTCAATACTTAATACTTGAATGTATTACAAGTTGCTCAAAAATTAAAGATTACTGCATATAATATTTAATTTTTGCAGTAATTTATTTTTAACGTAATTCAGTACATTAATAAACTATGTATTTTTGCTCTGAAAAATGCATTTGATGTACGTACAGTCGTGTAGAAAAAAAGTAAACACCCCCTACTAACTCCTCAACAAATTATCGGAGAAGAAAATTACTGGTACGGAACGATTGAAAATAAAGTCTACTTTTAAATGATGTCTATAAAATTTGCTTAGGGGCCATCTACTTATTAAAACGAGCCATAACTTTGATTTTTCAATAGCAGTGCATAATTCCGACAGCATAAATGAACTCTACACCCTTCAATTACCCTAAAAGCAAATTTTTATGCACTTCGTACCATAAGTTTCCGAGAAATTAATTATTTTAAATCAAGCGTATTTTAAAGGCTGTATTTAAATTGAAGTTCCGTACTCGATTGTTAACCGAGAGAGCCCCCTTCTTGATCAAGGCACCTTAAACACCACTCAAGCAGCCAATGAAGCCTGCTAGATTACATGGCAGCAGAAGAAATTTCAAAATATCTAGTCACTTCTATCACAGACCCCTTAAAGCATCCTTTTGCCGTTTTTTAAGCATAATTTCAAAACTACTTGGAAGAAAATTGTGAAATTTTGGATTTCTATAAAACAGGACTTAATATATCTAAATCCATCAAAAAAACTGTAGGTTGCAATCCATAATTTTTTCGAATATTAATTTCATAATTCACAATTCATATCATAAAATTATAAAAATTGCAAATTCAACGTATTTATTTTTGTGTATATTAGTATTATTGCTACACAAAAAACTAGCACATTCGGTGTATAATTTCAGGAGATATAAATAGAAATATGAAAATGTAATTTAACACTAGAAGCACTCAATTTTGAATGTTTATAATTCAAAAACTTATCATTCAAATAACTTGAAATTTCGTGTCTTGGCATAGTTTTAAACGAAGATTTGAAATATCTTGTTAAAATTGGATATTGTTATTGAAAAAATGAAGTTTGGACTCGTTTTAATATGTAGATGGCCCCCTAAGCAAATTTTATGTACGTCATTTAAAAGTAGACTTTATTTCCAATCGTTCGGTACCAGTAACTTTCGTCTACGATAATTTGTTGAGAAGTTAGTAGGGGGTGTTTACTTTTTTTTCCCAACGACTGTACATTTTAAGACAAGTTCAATAAACCTGTAAATATAATTTTATTATGCACCATTTTGCGATTCTTCAGTGCATTGTAGGCAGTTTCTTTTCTGAAATCCAAAGCTCATTAGACAGATGGCAATTACGTATATTTCTTTACGTATAAAAAAGTAAACACTTTTTTTTTTATAAAATTTCTTTTAAATTTTGAACGCCAATATTCTAGTTTTAATTCTATATTCAATGTAAACGCAGATCAGTATTTCCAGTGACGCAAGAGACATTCGTTTGTTTGCTTGAAAAACTTCCTTACCGAAAAGTGGAAAAAAATTCAATTTCATTGGTATTTATTACATTTCAATCGATTTAGTATTATGAATATTTTTTAAAGTCCTCAATAGCCAATGAATTATCTCTATATTTAAAAGACAAGGCTGTTTTCTTAGTCATCAAGCCTGAGTTTTCTACTGAACTGATTTTGATAATTCTTCTTTTGAATGAAAGCAGTTTATTACTTTCTTCTATCTTCACAAGAAGAAAGTATTGGATTCGTGAAAATTTTCGACTTTCGGTTTTCGACGGACTTACACGTTTTAGGAGTCAGAGATTCCGAAAAACAAAATATCTTTCTGTCAGTCTGTGAATCTGTGACTGTGTCTGTCTGTATGTATGTATGTGACGCAAACTTTGTGGGCGATCTATCTCAAGAACTAATGCACGAAATTTAATAAAGATTTATATTCAGTCAGTCCCTAACGTAAATTGGTGCTGATTAGTTTTTGGTATCAATCGCTCAACAGGTGGCGCTGCTATGCAGCATTTTTTTACGATTTTCAAAATAGCTCAATCTCCAAAACTAATGTTCGGATTTTCATTAAACTTCAGATTCAGTTAGTCATTGACATGAATTGACGTTTTACAGATTTTGGTGTAAATCGCTCAACAGGTGGCGTTACTATGCTGCATTTTCTGCAATTTCCCCAATAACTCTGTCTCTAGAACTAATGGTTGGATTTTCATCAAACTTCAGATTCAGGTATACCTCGATATCAATTAATGCTGTTTATTGTTTGGTGTAAATCGCTCAACAGGTAGCGCTGCTATGCTACATTTTTCAGAATTTTCGCTATAGCTCTTTCTCAAGAACTAATGCACCAATTTTCATCAAACTTCAAATTCAGATAGACTTTGATATGAATTGGTGCTAAATGGATGTAATTTCTTGTACTATTTAAATGATTTCATTGACGTGATTTATATAGAAGAAAGTTTTGTGATGGCCACAACATACTAGTTCGTAGATGTGCCCGCACTCGCTAGTCTTTAAATTAATCCCATTGTGATATTTTAATTTTAAATTCAAAAGTCCTTTATAAAATTTCTTCACATGAGTGGCAATGGGGTTACTTCCATTGTTGAAGAAAGAAGGGAAACAATGGGAATTACCATAGCATTATGGATGCCATTTTCGCATTGCAATTAAAAATGACTTAAATTTTTTTTTCTTTGAACAGAAAATGACGTCACGATTTTAAAAAAACGCATTTTTACTCAAAAAGCTGTTATATTTCAACATTTTTTTTTTTTCATTCCACTGATACTAAGATTTAGACGCTAATCTCAGGGTGCTTCAGTAAGTCAAAATGACGTCATAGTAAAAATGAAATGAGCATTTTCTTTGACAAAACTAAATATTTTACTGCGATTGTGTCTACAAAGCAAATTTCTGGATTTGGAAGACGGGCAGATTAGAAAATCAAGTCAAGAGTGTGAATGTTTACATGCAAAATAGTAAATGGCAAACATGACATCAAACTTGGGACGATATTTATTAATGATCTATTACACATTAAATTAGTGAATATGAATATAAAAGTAAGCATGTAATTTTTTTTACTGTAAAAACAACGTTATTTTTAGATTTTGTTGAAAAGAAATTATAATTGTGTCATCGTGGCGCAATTTTCTTTCGTTTTTCGTTACGTATTTCCAAAGATCAGAGCCTCAGTAATACTGTAAAAAAAAACGGACTAAAGTACGGAAATACTACTGGCAATCTAGATGCCAGTACTATTTCCGTATTTTAACGTAACTTTTTCCCGGTAAATTCCAGAAAACTTTCCGTTTTTTTTTTGGAATTTAACTTAAATTTTTCTGTAATTTACCGGGAAAAAGTTCAGTTAAAATACGGAAATAGTACTGGCGTCTCGATTGCCAGTAGTATTTCTATATTTTAGCCCGTTTTTTAGCTCACAGGCTATCAAAGCCTGAGAGCTAATGTGCCCGCCCGTTCTGTTTGTATGTATGTATGTACGTAACGCGATAACTCTTGATAGAAATATCCGATTTGCTTCAAAAAAATTTTCCTAGGTTCATTGTGATAAGGCGCTGCCCTGATTAGTTTTGGGAGTTCATTGGTTAAGAATAAAGGGAGGTTAGTCCACCCCCTTAATTACGATAAATGTGTTTTTCATGCAGAATGATTCGATTTGCTCCCAATTTGGTATAAAGGTTTATTATGTTAAGGAGCTTCCCTGATTAATTTTGGGGTTTCATTGGTTAAGGATAAGGGGGGGGGGAGGGGTTTAGCCCACCCCTCTTAATTTAGATAAATGGGTTTTTCATGCAGAATGGTTCGATTTGCTCCGCATTTGGTATACCGGCTTATTATGTTAAGGAACTTCCCTGATTAGTTTTGGGGGTTCATTGGTTAAGAATAAAGGGGGAAAAGGGGGCTGTAGTCCACGCCCCTTAATTCAGAGAAATGGGTTTTTCATGCAGAATTATTCGATTTGCTCCGAATTTTGTATACCGATTTATTATGTTAAGGACCATCCTTGATTAGTTTTGGAGATTCATTGGTTAAGGATAAAAGGGAAAAGGGGGCTAGTCCACCCCCCGTTAATTTAAATAAACGGGTTTTTCATGCAGAATTATTCGATTTTCTCCAAATTTAGTATACCGGTTTATTATGTTAAGGAGCTTCACTGATTCGTTTTGGGGATTCATTGGTTAAGGATAAAGGGGGAAAAGGGTGTTAGTCCCCCCTTTCTTATTCAGATAAATTGGTTTTTCATGCAGAATTATTCGATTTTCTCCAAATTTGGTATACCGGTTTATTATGTTAAGGACCTTCCCTGATTCGTTTGGGGGATTCATTGTTTAAGGATAAAGGGGGAAACGGGGGCTAATTCCCCTTCACTTATTTTTTTTGAGGAGCATTATTCTTTAAAATAAGAGTATAATATAGAATTAGTGTGAATAGCCTGTGAGCTCAATGCCATCAGTTTAGCTGGGTACCTTTCTTTTTTATTTTAACAGTGTAATGACTTCATAATTTCTTATTTTAATTGCATGTTACTGATTATGTATAAGAATAAAGTTTAATTTTTCAATAATTCGAAAAGATCAAATTAAACTTTAATTAAAAATAATTTTTTTTTTTTTTTTTTAAGAGTTGGTGCAGCCAATATTAAATTGATTCATTATTGGAATTATTTTTATGATTTTTTTATGAATTCTCTCAATCAGTTTTCAAATATTTTCATTCGTCGAATTCGATAGGTTTCAACTCGTTCACAATTATTTTCGCATTGTTGTAAAAGCATTGTTGTCCTCATGTATAATTAAACAATTTAATTCCTACACTACTTCACCGAATGATCTCCCTTTTGGTATCCTATGACAAATTTTGATGAAAAAATGCAAATATGATTTCAAAATTAAGTATTCGTGTTGATAAACACTACGTTTGGTCTATTTTCTCCATAAAGAACATTAATGAATACCTATACAAACACAAAAGTTATTTTATTAAATATATTTATCGAAAGCATAATTTGTAATCTAAATACTATGTTTGTTTTAGTCTGATTTTTTTTTTTTTTTTTTCGACTAAAACAGATGGGAGGAAATTCTCAGATGGGGCGATTTCTTTATTTTATATTATGTATGTAACTAGAAGTAATTTGAATATTAAAAAACTGTTTACTTTTCTTTATAAATCTTGTTCAGTTTGTCTTCTTAAATTATTAGCTCACAGGCTATCAAAGACTGAGAGCTTATGTGCCCGTGGGTTCTGTATGTACGTATGTACGTATGTACGTACACAACGCGATAACTTTTGATAGAAACATCCCATTTTCTTCAATTTTTTTTCTAGTTTCGTTCTGGTAAGGCGCTTCCCTAATTAGTTTTGGGGGTTCATTGCTTAAGGATAAATGGCGAATAGGGGGGTTAGTCCATCCCCCTTAATTTAGATAAATGGGCTTTTCATGCAGAATTATTCGATTTGCTCCAAATTTTGTATACCGGTTTATTATGTTAAGGAACTTCCCTGATTAGTTTTGGGGGTTCATTGGTTAAGGATAAAGGGGGGGGGGTAGTCCATCCCCCATAATTTAGATAAATGTGTTTTTCAGGCAGAATTATTGGATTTGCTCCAAAATTGGTATACCTGTTTACTATGTTAAGGAACTTCCCTGATTAGTTTTTGGGGTTCATTGGTTAAGGATAAAGGGGGAAAAGGGGGTTAGTCCCCCCTTTTATTCAGATAAATTGGTTTTTCATACAGAATTATTCGATTTGCTCCGAATTTTGTATACCGATTTATTATGTTAAGGAACTTCTCTGATTAGTTTTGGGGGTTCATTAGTTAAGGATAAAGGGGAAAAGGGGGCTTAGTCCACCCTCCTTAATTTAGATAAATGCGTTTTTCATGAAGAATTATTCGATTTGCTCCGAATTTTGTATACCGGTTTATTATGTTAAGGAACTTCACTGATTCGTTTTGGGGGTTCATTGGTTAAGGATAAAGGGGGGGAGGGGGGCTAGTCCATCCCCCTTAATTTAGATAAATGTGTTTTTCAGGCAGAATTATTGGATTTGCTCCAAAATTGGTATACCCGTTTACTATGTTAAGGAACTTCCCTGATTAGTTTTTGGGGTTCATTGGTTAAGGTTAAAGGGGGAAAAGGGGGTTAGTCCCCCCCCCCCCTTATTCAGATAAATTGGTTTTTCATACAGAATTATTCGATTTGCTCCGAATTTTGTATACCGATTTATTATGTTAAGACACTTCTCTGATTAGTTTTGGGGGTTTTTTGGTTAAGGATAAAGGGGGGAAATGTGGCTAGTCCACCCTCCTTAATTTAAATAAATGGGCATTTCTTGCAGGATTATTCGATTTGCTCCAAATTTGGTATACCGGTTTATTATGTTAAGGAACTTCCCTGATTTGTTTTGGGGGTTCATTGGTTAAGGATAAAGGGGGAAAAGGGAGGCTAGTCAACCCCCCTTAATTTATATAAATGAGTTTTTCATACAGAATTATTCGATTTGCTCCAATTTGGTATACCGGTTTATTATGTTACGGAGCTTCCCTGATTAGATATGGAGGTTCATTGGTTAAGTATAAAGTGGGGAAACGGGGGCTAATCCCCCTTCACTTATTTTTTTGAGGGGCATTATTCTTTAAAATAAGAGTATAATATGCAATTAGTTAGAATAGTCTGTGAGCTCAATGCCATCAGTTTAGCTGGGCACTTTTCTTTTTTATTTTTGATTCTTATCTGGAATATCACCTTTTTAACCCATTTAGCGCCGTAATATAAATTAACCGATTTTTTTATGGAATCATTGTTTTTTCTTAATGAACAGGATGTCATTAAATTACTTCCTAAAAAAAAAAAAAAAAAAAAAAAAAATGATTATTTGTGGAAAACAGCATGTTCCCGAAATGGGAGCAATGGCGCTTAATGGGGGTAATTTTTTTACAAAAATATAGGGAGAGCGTTGTACCTTGGGACAATTTTCACATTTTAATATTTTACTTCGATGATATAATCAGATTTAAAATTTAAATATAAGATTTAAATACACCAACATATTTCTCCATAATATAATTTTAGAAATTCAGGCAGTTTGAAAATAAAAAAATGCCATTCATTTACAGTAGGGAAGGCAAACTGTCCCAACTGTCCCATCCTGTTGTACCTTGGGACATACTGCATAATTCAGGGAATAGGCATATAACTCATCAATAATTTTGTACTTTAAGTAATACAATATTTTGTACAATAACAATAACTAATTTTATGCCAACAAATAAAACCTTTTTTTTTTTTCAAGGAAATAGAAAATGAAACTCAAGTTCAAGATCGAAAATAAAGTTGTGTTGTTTTATTTATTGCATTTCACATGATTTGTGAAATTTTCTTTAAAATAAGTAATAAAAATACTTTGATTTATCCAAATTATTACGAACCATGTATTTCTTGTACCATTGGACATGTCCCAAGGTACAACATATTTTACTGTCCCGAGGTACAATCACCACACGGTTTAAATAAAATCAAAATGGCGGTAAATCTAGAAGAACTATCATTATTTTCTCATACCCGAAACATTTAAAAATCTTCTCTTTTATAAAAAAATAAATTGCAGTTGACTTGTTGTAGAAATACATAGGGAAAAAATGAAGTTAGAATGGAGGAAAATATTTACTTTGGACAAATGAAATTTATTTTTTTCACCTAGCTGTTAAAATTCGATGCTTCTGATGTTGTCTGTTATTATGATGAGATCTGTTGGTTATAGGTCACTATTAGAAATACACAAAAGATAACTGTTGCCAATAGTTTATTAGAAATTGTCAATGTCCCAAGGTACAAGCGTCCCAAGGTACAACACTCTCCCCTACTTTTGCCTTCCCGTAGTTATAACAGTTATTTTTCAATTCTTTTAAAATAAAAAGGATAATATCATTCTGAAACAGACAGTTTATGAGAAAATGAGATAAATTACATCTGCAATTATAATAAACATTTACATTTATAAAAAAAAATCCATTTACCTTTTTATAAGCATTTTCATTGCATATCTCTTTATTTTTCATCGTTACACTATTTTTTTCTCTCTATTTTACATGAAAGACTACTGAACAATTTTTATACATTTATTTATTTTTCTTTTTTTTAATTAGTAAATCACATACTTCTTCGTTCACTTTTGATTTTGAATGCACGGAAAGCCAACCTCAACAGATATACCACGAGGTAAATTGTCGCAATAATTGTTTTCTATTAC
Source organism: Maratus speciosus (assembly GCA_963932465.1). Lineage (NCBI taxonomy): Eukaryota > Metazoa > Arthropoda > Arachnida > Araneae > Salticidae > Maratus > Maratus speciosus. Next base: position 16,061,283 of record OZ010800.1, on the reverse strand, counting down.
ATATTCTTCATCTGTTACTATTCCGGGATCAGGTGGCAAACAAATGATTTCCGGATCATGCTAATAATAATCTGAACCTACAGGCCCTGACTATCGCACGGGCACATGGGGACCATGCCCTGGGAACGAAATTTCTGACAGGCACAAAATGTTTCATAATTTCATCTAAATTTCCATTAAAAAAGTCACAATTCTGAAAAAATGTTATATCTGAGACATTAATGCGATGAAATGACAAAGAATAAGTGTGTAACATGTAAAAAAATTTGTATCAGTAAATCAAGCAATCGAAGGGGGCACGAAGAAGTGGAAGTGTCCTGGACACAGAAACTTGCTAGTTGGGTCCTGTGATCCTACTTGTTCAAAATAATCCAACGCTTGGGACACAGTTAAAAATTTCACAGGCATATTCTCCTTAAAATCGAAATACAAATAAAAAAGCCTCATAAAGTATATCTTTTAGCAAAAAGAAGATATCTAATAAAGAAAGAAACATATTTTATGAGTAACACTTCCAAGAAAAGTTTACTAGGAACGAAAATAAAGCGTTTCTAAAGCTTCTATGCAGATTGTTTTCACGCTCATATTAAAAGCACCGTATTGGGTCTTCCTAATTTTGGACTTTCCGTCTGGCCTTGAAAACTAACGAAAGCGCCATTGCTCCCGTTACGGGAGCAACTCGTTCTTTCATGAATTATGATCAATCTATTATACTTATTAACTACGGATTTAGGCAGTATTAGACAATAGATAGTTATAAACATATTTTAAATAAAAAATGTAATTTTTATTAGCAAGTTATTTTTTAAAACATTTTCTTGCGAAAGTGGTCAAAAACCTAAATTTCGTCTTTTTAGACAAGTTTTAAACAATAGAAAATGCAAATGACACTTTTTCAAAAAAATACAGGAGTCATCTCATATATTCAAAATACAAATAACATAAACTTCTTGACAATATATAAAATACTCTTTTAGAAAAAATTCCCAAAGTAATGTTCCCAAAATAGGAGCAATGGCGCTTAATGGGTTAAAAGTAATTTATTCTTGAAAAAAATTATTTCTAATTTTCGAAAACAAAATAATTTAGACACTACTTTAAATAAAATTATAAAAGATATATGTTATTCAAAACCCTACATTTTTTTAAACGATCATTGATTGTTTAGTAGCATGTTTTGAAGATTGTCAAAATAACTGATTTAACTAATCCCGAGTGAAGAAATACTTAATAAAATTAAGTGTTTTGTAAACCATTAAATGAGGGGCACACAACCATAGTAGACCAAGTCCAACTTGAAAAAAAAAATGAGATTGTCCATTTAGAATGTGCGTATAATCTCTTTTATTTACTTCCACAGTAAACCAAGCCTGTTTTCACATACTTTCTCAAATGTGGCATATGTTTACAGACTCGTGTCGCCGTGAATAAAACAGATTTTATGCACTTTCTAAATGGACTATAATCAATATGGGTATTTTTCAAAATAGACTTGGTCTACTATGCAAGGAAAATGTTCTAACTTTTTATTCTTTGGATCACTTTAATAACCGAGTATGTCTCAAAAAGATACTCCCGGATTTTCAGTAATAATTTAATAATAACAAGACAATAATACATATAAAGATTAAATAAGTGACATGTATATTTGGCAGATTGTAAATTTTACCCACAGCTATTTTAAAATAGTTAACATTCTTGATATCACTTAGCTGTTTTAAGCTTGACAAATGCTGAGGCTGAGGTGTGAAATCGGATCATGTCTTTAATTGTATTTTATTTTACGGTTTGTTGTGGCGTTTATGTGCGCCTTGTTAGTGCCGCCTTGTGAAAATTTTGAAATATTGGATTTATAGATTTAAATTTTATGCATCCATGTGTAACTTTTTTGCTGATTACGAATATGTAAATTTCGTCATGACGCTTAATTAGAACCTTAGGAGTTAATTATTATTTCATTAATTGGATAATTCCTTTCAAAACTTCATTTTAAAAGGCAGACAAGTGATAAAGAATAAAAGACCGCAGATAATTTTTAATTTCTTTTTAAGATATCAAATTTTCAAAAATACAGCATTTAGAATTTTTAAACTTATGCATCTAGGCCTATCTTTCGACGCTGATTAAGAAGATGTAAATTTTATAAAAATAGTTTCAGAACTTTTTGTGTTTTAAAAAATCGATTTTTAAAAATGAAAAAACTCTTTTTTTAATAAAGAATGAACGCGAAATTGTTAAAATTTGAATAACTAACGAACCGATCTATTTTAGACTTTCAGATAGTTTATAACACATATTAAAAATTTAAAAAAAAGGAGGGGACGGGGAATTTTAGGAGTATTCGGGACACATTTCTAAATTTTGTCGACTCTCTTCATGTGCTATATCGTTGGAAAGCCCTGTGACCAGCTATTAATGGTTTGTATCTGTTTTGCACTTCCCCCCTCCTGGGGGCACTTTTCTAAGTTTTGCTGACATCATGCGATATATTGTTAAAAAGTCCTGCCACCATTTATTCATAATATGTACTTCCTATCCCCCTCCCCCACTTTGGATCCCGCTGCATCCTCCGATTCGATATTGTTTTTTTTTTTTTTTTTTTTTTTTTTTGAAAAAAAAATAATTTACAAGATTTTGCGATGCACGCACAGTTCGCCTGCTATACGGTGCCGTAGGCAACGGGGATCGGGTTCGAGATTTAATAATAATTCAAGAAATCCGATACAAGTGTCTTCAGAGCGTGTGAAGCAGGTCTATTACATGGTGCCGTAGGCAGTGGGGACACTGATCGAGCTTCGCTCGTTTCGGGAATGGTTTTGACGAGAAAGTTTTTGGGAGATATTTGTATAAATTAGAGGCTCTGATGAAAGGAGGAGCCAGCTAGGGAGGCGAAGCCAACTAGTATAATATATATACAGTTTGTCTGAAGGGGCATTCTAGGATTTTAAATAATAATTTAATAACTAAATGAAAGTAATACATATAAGGATAAAATAAGTGGCATGTTTGTTAGACAGCATAAAAATTTAACTCACAGCAATTTTAAAGCAATTAAAATTCTATAAATCACCTTGCTGTTTTAAGTTTTAAAATTTCTCAGGCTCACACGTGGAGTTGGATCATTTTTTTTTTTAATTTTTTCTCATTTTATGGCTTAACAAGAATTTTTGTCAAGCGAAATCTGTTATAAAGAAAGTTACACAAACATACAATCTATATACTCTATGTCTCAAAAGGACAATCCAGGTTTTTCAATAATTCAATAATTAAATGACAATCTACCTTATATATATAAAATCCTAATGAAACGACTTTATGAAACGATTTTATGAAACGACTGATTAAACGATGATTGTGTTTCATGGCGATTTCTCTTAAAATATGGAATATTATGCGGCGAAAATAACAAAAAAAAATAGTATTGATCTGCAGATTTGAAAACAGGTATTAAAATTTCAAATTTTGAATTAGTTTTCGAGCTATTAATTTTTTTCTAATTTAAAACACTTTTCTCTAATGATGGCAACTCAAATTTTAATCATAGCATGTATTTTTTTCATTTTAGAAAAGGTTTTTATTTTAAACGTCAACTTTTATTTTAAACGTTATTTTAAACGATCATATATTTTATTTATTTATTTATTTATTTTTACGGTTTATGTGGGAATTTTTCCATGGAAAGCTCTTATTAAGAAGCTTACGAAGTATATAATCGATATAAAGTATGTCTCAAAAAGTATTCCCGGATTTTTAATAATAATTCAATATTGAATGACAATATTAAATATAACGATGAAGTAAGTGGTATGTTTATTAGACAGCTTGTAAATTTTATTCCGAGCAATTTAAATATAGTTAAAATTCTTGACATATCTTTGCTCTTTTAAACTTTAAAACTACTCAGGCTGATGAGCAAAGCTGGATCATAAATCACTCAATTTTACACTTCATTATATTTAGTTAATTTAACTGATTATCAAAGTTCTTAAAACAGTCTGGACAGCCATCTATTACTAAAAATGTAAACTCTTTTAAAGTTACAAAATTAAAAATACATCTTATATGTATTTCTATCGTATCTTACTTATATTTTTGCAGTAAATAAAATATACAGTTTTAAAATTCGGGAAGTGTTATTTATACATTTTCTGTACATGTATATGTAGATAAAACACAAGCAAGAAAACAATAGCCTCCGATATTATTAATGAATGTTAACTACCTCTGATGTGAAGCAATGTTTCATTTAAGAGCTTTCAACTAGCCACGCGAAGAAACTCCCAAGCTGATTGTAAAGTTATGATGCGTTTATTTTTTCACATTTTTCGGTTGCATTTCAATATTTTTAAATGAAATTGTTCTGCATAGTATACCTGATGTTACAATGTTAGTTTGTACGTTTTGATTTTGGTTGCAATTTTTCCTTACGAGACACCATTCACTTTTGGTACCAAATAAATAAATAAATAAATAAAAACATAATTTTTTCCCGCCAACATATCAGTACTGTCGAATGAGTCCCAAAATTTAAATACTAGGATAGTAATCTTTGCTTTATTTTAAAGACCGATTTTTTTTAAATTATATATTGAGAGTATTACTATTCTTAAATAGCGGTGCTCAAATTAAACACGCGTGATTATTTGTATTTTTTCCATACATAAATAACTCACAGAAAAAAAATAACGAATTCACAATGTCGTTCTGTTAGTCAGGAATGCAATTTTATTATTAAGATTTGAATGTTTATAAAAGTTAAAGAAAAAAAATGTATTCTCAAAAAAGAAAAAAAAAACTGACAGATTAATTACTTTATATTATTTATTACTTATTAATTACTTATTTGTTACTTCGAGCAAAAACAGGTTCGTAAGTAACATCAATGTCGAATTGACGATGGTAACACCTAATGAATGAATTTCAATTTTACTGCAAATGCTTAACGTCTATCAACCGAACAGGGAAAAAAAAATGTTCAAATAAAATTGGCTTAAAAACTGTATCTGAGTTTATAAACTTTTTATTGTTTTTAGAATAATTTTAAACATGATTTAAAATGTATATATATATCGCATCCAGTCCGACTGCGAAACACTAACTCGTTTCCATTTAAAACAGTATAAATAATTCACCAATTTTTTTAAACCCTAATATTCCATGACTGAATGAAATAAAATGTCATCAATAAACAAATAAAATAACAAATATAAATCACGAAATCAACAGACATATAATCGAATTACGTGTTTCAAACTAAGAAACTTTTAGAATCAAAAAGGCTGCTATAAGTAGCGAAGTATTTTTCGGCTAATAACTTCTGCTTTCGGTTAATTCAAATTTTAGAAAATTGGGAATTTTTTTAAATAATTATATTTTTAATTGCGACAAACATTTAAGGGGCTTATATAAAGCAACATATTTTAAACTACAAGTTTAAAACGCCATTTTTAAAACAATTTTTTATGCAGGTTTCTATGTACTGCACAGTAGACTTCCTCCAATCCACACAGTTTGAAACCACAGGTTGTACGGATTTCAGAATTTTGCGAATTTCTAGTCATTGCTATGTTTACGTTTTTTAAACATTCATTTGAATGTAATAATACTATCGTAAATTATAGTGAATGCTTACAGTACAATAAAATATTAAAATAATTAAGTAAAGTAATAAACTAAAACAATAAAAATTTAGATAGTTTAAAAAATGATTAAATTATTAAAAATAAAGGTCAAGTAAATAATTATTAGTGTGTAATTTAATATGCATAATTAAGATGAGATACATTTTTTTTTTTTTGAATTATTGAATGAAACTTGGCTTCAAAAAAGTACAGTCGTGGAAAAAAAAAAGTAAACACCCCCGCTAACTCAAACATAAAAACAAAATTTCGTACAAGAAAGTGACAGGTACCAAAAGATTGGAAATAAAGTCTTCTTTTAAATGATGTATATCGAATTTACTTAGGGGGCCATCTACATATGGAAACGAACTCAAACTTTGTTTCTTTCAGTAGCGATACCCAAGTTTGACACCATAAGTAAATTCTACACATTTCAATTAGCCCAAATCCAAATTTTCATTAAATTCGTACACTGTAAAAAAAATAGTGGCAGTTTTCCGGTAGGAATCGTAATAATAGTTGCCTTTATCGTACCGGAATAATTTCCAACCCAGCTCGGAATAAAATCCGTAAAATCGGAATAAAATCCGTAAAATACCGTTTTACTGACTATTTCCTTATTTTTATGGATTTTAATTCAAGCTGGGTCGGAAACTATTCCGGTACGATAAGGGCAACTATTTTTCCGATTCCTACCGGAAAACTGGCAGTATTTTTTTTTACAGTGTACGATTAGATCCAAGAAATTAAATAGTTTAAAATGAGCGTTTTTTAGGGACTGTATAAAAATCGAAGTTTTGTACTCTATTGATTTAAATGCTACAGAATAAGTATGTTTCTTCTATTAATGTATTATTTGTTGGCAATATAAAAATTGCACTTGCTTAATATATTTTGACAGCCGAACTATTTCAATAAAATAAGTAAAATATACTTTTTCAAATTATGCTTTTCTGCACATCATAGACGGCCCTTTAAACCATCATTCTGATGTTTTTTAATGATAATTCGAAAAGTACTTGAAAGAAAATTTTTAAATTGAGAATTTGTATAAAACAGGGCATAATAAATATAAATCTATCAAAAAAATTGCAGGTTGCAAATAATATTTTTTTCGAATATTCATTTCATAATTCATATTATAAAAATTTTAAAATTACAAATTCAATGTATTTATGTTTGGGATTTTCAGTATTATAACCACACACAAAATTATTACATTCGGATTATAATTTCAGGAAATAATAATAAAAATATGAAAATGTAATTTAACATTAGAAGCTCTAATCTTTGAATGTTTATTATTCGAAAACTTATCATTGAAACTGACTTGAAATTTCGTTTCTAGGCATTATTTGAGCCGAAGATTTAAATTTTATTTTCAAAATTGGGTGTTGCTATTTAAAAAACAAAGTTAGGTCTGGTTTTGATTTGTAGATGGACCCCTAAACAAATGTTATATACTTGATTTAAAAGTAGACTTTATTTCAATCGATTGGTACCAGTAGCTTTATTCTATTACAATTAGTTGCAGAGTTAGTAAGGGGTGTTTACTTTTTATTCCATGGCTGTTCCTTACTAAGTCACATCAAAATCATAAAGTAAGAAATTTTATTTCAGCTATGGTCATACTTAATAACTAAAAACTAGAAAACAGGAATTGCTTTTTCAGAATTTAGTGTCGCCCCCGATGAAAAAAAAAATGTATATGTAACCAGTACAAAACATATTTCAAATTTAAGACTTGCAGCACACGCTTTTATTTTATGCAAAACGATATCATTCGCATCCGCTTAAGAATTCCACATTTACGATCCACTCTTAAACATCTACAGTAAAGTAAGCATAGGACGTCACTATCGCGAAATAATACACAAATGCAGCAAAAAGATGCCGTCATTCAAGAAACTCGACCAAAAAAAGGGGCTCTCTAATGATTCATAGGCCTTCATTTGTTTGTAACATTAATATACATACTTAAAACTAAATATTGTTTATAATAGCTCCCTGTTTTAACAGAAATCATTCGTTTATAATTTTTCAAAATAGCACGTATTTTAATCACATTTTCTTTCGGTTGCTATGAAAAAATGGCATCGAAAATTGTTTTTCCTTTACTTTCTACAGAAATCGAGTAATTCCGTTGCCAGTATTAAGCAAATGGCTCCAAAAACTACAAAAAAAAAAAAACTACAAAAAAAAAAAAAAAAAAAAAAAAAAAAAAAAAAAAAAAATTTCAAAAATAAATGTAGATGCAGTTTTTAAACAAATTGCATTTAAAAGTAGTTTTTTTTCCCAATACGACGTTATAAAAATTGAAAATGTGCGATTCTTAGAAGTTTAAAAAATTGCTATAGAGTATTGAATCGCACTGCTTTGTTTTACGGCTGTCTTCTGTAAGGTAACGTTATTTTTTGAAGACGACACAAAATAAGCTGGAGAAAAAAATAGCATACCGTACCGGGGGCTAAAAAGATTGATTAATAGATATGGTATTTGGTTAAAAGATTGCAATTACCAATGCAATCTCTTGATTTTTTTTTTTCAGAAATAAATTGATATTTCCTTCATGAAAAAGTTCAGTCATATTTGATTCAAGAATAAAACAATCTGTCATTTTGTTCCTCCATTTCAAATGAAAGTTTCATTGTTTACATCTGCAGTGATGTGCGGATTTAAGATGTTTGCGGATTTAAGGCAGTCCATTGTACTTTTAATTTAAATATATATTTCAGGTTTGAGAGCTTTCTTGACTTTAAGTCAGAAAAATATCAATATTTACCTGGAGAAAAACTGGCAAATGGAGAAAATACTGGTAGTTTCTCTGAGACAGTAGGAACCATTTTGTTTACACGTGGACAATGAAAAAGAATGAAAACTTTAATGTAATTAAATTATCATATGCGGAAAGTATGTATTGGTTAAAATTACGTCCTATTGAAAACTATCTGCCGTGCATGTATGTATCCTCTTTAATAAGAAGCTACGCGTTGATAACGACTGGCTTTTTCGCTAATCTTTGACACAGATTAATCTCGGAAAATAAAACATTTGAAGTTACTGAAAAAACTAACATTTCGCGAAGTATTTTTCAGAAAATTGTTAGACAAACTGCGCTAGAATGGGAAAAAATTGTATTTTTCTTGATATGATTTTCAAACCTAATGATTATGTCGTCTTTCAAATATTGAATTTCATACATCACCAAATTTCACAATGGAGTACGGTAGAGAAATCTTCACGCTTAAAAAGATAATAATAACGGCAATTTGTCCTGACGTATATACTGGCTGTAGCATGAGTCACAATTTATAGTAGTCTTATTATTCTGTTGAAATATGAAAGTGAACTATGATGTCACGAGTGCATGATTTTTATTTAATTCTCGATAAATACTAGATGCGCCATTTCTTTATAGCTGTGAATAATACCGAGTAATAATAAGTTAATTTACCAATGACCTTATATTTAAGACGAATATATGGTTAATGCCTGTCTTTTTACAAGAAAAGGTGATATCATGAAGGGCTTTTCATGAATTTACATTTCTTTTTTTTTTTTTTTTTTTTTTTTTTTTTGTCTAGAATCAGGACTCTATTTATTTAGACTTGGGAAACATTTTTTTTTTTTTAAATACTGGTATAAAAGCAAAACTCCTCAAGGCTTTCAATATATTAACCCTTAAATGCCTGATTTTTCAAAAATCATGTTTTTAAGCTTTCATTTTTTAAATAAATCATGGGAAAAATACTTAAAACAATCATATTTTGTTTTAAGTATGGTTTACTGCTAAAAAAAGAGTTTGTTACTCATCGGCAATACTGGTCTTTAATTGAAAATATAATTTTCCTTGATAAAATTCTATAATATTAAACACACAAGAATGTTAGGAACTATAATAAGAAGTAAATTTTACTGGCTCACTGCAAAACAAAATTGGGTATTTCGCAAGCTTCCAAACAAAACAAAGAGAACAAGTAGCAACCATTGAAAAAATAAATCTATCTTTTATTCTTAAACAGCACAAGTGTTGCATCTACATGTTGAAAATCGTTTTAATAATAATTTCAAAATGTATTTTATTGGCAACGTTAGGCATTATAGCTTCAATATTATTCTAATAGTCTTTTAGAGTCTAATTTGGGTATGTTGCCGAAAAGCTACTCCCGGCATTTAAGGGTTAAATCAGAGAGCCTATTTGCGCGAGCTTCATAGTCCGTACGATGTTTAATTTTAAAATTGATTTTTCTAATCAAACATGTTTAAACCCCACGCAGCGCCAAGTATTTCAGCTTGTAACGTCATATTTAAATCTATCTGCTTGTAGCATATAAAAGAAAATGCTTTTCTAAACGATATAAGATCTTAAAGGCAGTATTTTTAACACTTTCCAACATAGATGAAAAGGGTTTATGAATTCGGTTTGTCTGTCCGTTATCTAACTCACGCAAGTAGAGTCCAATCGCCAAGAAATGGATCTATGCTTTGGGATTTACTATGAAATGTTCGATATTTAAAATGAAGTGTGTAGCACTTTCGGTTCATGGTTCACTCAAAAGAACTCTGTTACAGGACGATCTTTGGGGGAAAATCCTTTGACGTGTATTTTAATGTTATTACAATATTTTAAACCTATTGAAATGGATATATATCTCCAAGGTGTACAACAAGGTTCTTAGTATAAAATAGGGTGTGCATAGAATTTATCGTTTATTGACAGGTACACACAAAAGAATTTGGCTATAAGTAAAAATGAAATGAGCCATCATTCAACTATTGAAGACTACGGTCAATAATGGCTGGAAATGCGTTTTCAGTTGTGGCATGCGTTTTTAAATTTAACTGTTTTTTAAATATTGCTTGGTGTGCATAAATTCCACAGATTGTATGTAGGGTAGCACAAAAGTTCTCAACCACATTCGTTTATGGGCGGAAATGGCTGAGTGGAAATTTTCTACTGTGGTATGTGTTTAACTGAACTCACTTTTAGCATAGTATGCATACCTATCTGTAGATCGTATACTGGACTGCACAAAAAATCGTCTATTTTAACGACTCTTCATGGTCATAGCAGAAATCGGATGGCTTTTCAAATGCATTGGGTTTTTTCCAAATTGATCATTTTGACGTCATCGTTCACCTTAGTAAACACTGAAGTTTTTTTATATTACTCTGAATGGGTTGGAAAGAGTTTCATAATCAATGCTGTATGCAGGATTTTTTGTTCTTGTTTTTATTTAACTTCTTTATACAAGGTACAGTGATACCTCGGTTTTAGTCGATAATCCGTTCGACGACAATCGGCGAAACCCGAAAACGACGAATACCGAAGCAATTATTACCATAGGAATTTATGTAAATCCAATGAATTCGTTCTAAACACTCCAAAATACGTACCAAAAACACACTTTATATAGAATAAGTATAGCTTTTAATACTAAAAAAATAAGAAATTAATTCAGTGCTCTTGGCGTATGCTATCAAGGCACTCTATCTGGGATCACTTCCCTTTTTGCTCTTTCGGCAGTAAGTCTAACTTCAGAGTCAGAACACCTGTGTCGCTCAAAAAAACAGTCTGCTTCTGTCGCCTCTTTACGATTTGCGTAAAATAGGGCAAGACATTATTATTAAACAAGTTGCAGACGCGGATTGCAACAGCTTTCTCTGGGTGATTTTGAGCCACAAAGCGTTGTACCTTACTCCATATAGAGAAGATATCCTTAATCTCTGAAGAAGGCACATTCTTCCATGTCTCTTCCTCCTCATCTGTCGTCTGTTGCACTTCTAGGTGAAGGTCTTGCAGCTCTTCAGGATGAGTTCTTCATTGTGTTCATCCACCAACTCTTCCACATCCTCACCATTCACCTCTAAACACATGGACTTCCCGAAATCAATAATTGAATGCACCACATATGTAGGGTCTGCTGGATTTGGAAACTTCCTTTGGTCAAATGATGGACTACTCGCAATCAATAAAAAATGCCCCAAAATACCCTGGAAATAACCGAAATTGTTTCCCTAGACGCGCGGTGTGATGCAAACACGACGAGAAAGAATGCCACACTGAGCGCGGGAACGTGTGGTCCCTTCGTTTACAGAAAATACAGTGAGATCACTAGCCATCTTAGCGGTTTGTACGTATTTTTCCGTTTCCCGAAAACAACTTAAATCAGTTGTAGACAAAAATATTTTAAACTGGAAAACAGGAATTCTGCTTTTTCAGAATTTAGTGCCGTCCCGATGAAAAAAAATATATGTATGTATAAATAGTACAAAACATATTTCCATTTTAAGACTTAAAACACACACTTTTATTTTATGTAAAATGACGTCATTCGCATCCGCTTAAGAATTCCACATTTACGATCCACTCTTAAACTTCTACAGTAAAGCGTGAATAGGATGTCACTATCGCAAAATAATACACGATTGCAGCAAAAAGATGCGTCATTAAATACACTCGACAAAAAAACGGCTATCTAATGCTTCATTTGTTTGTAACATTAATATAAATAACTATTAAATAGAGTTTATAATAGCCTCATGTTTCAACAGAATTTATTCGTTTAATTTTTTTTTCAAAATAGCAGGTATTTTAAGTACATTTTCTTTCGTTGATATGAGAAAATGGCAACAAAAATATATAATTGCTATTTTTAAACTATTTTCCCTTTACTTTCTACAGAAATGGACTACTTGAGTTGCCAAAATTAAACAAATGGTGCTAAAAACTACAAAAAAAATAATCAATGGAGATACAATTTTCAAACAAATTGCATTTAAAAGTACTTTTTTTCCCCAATACGACGGTATAAAAATTAAAAATGTGCGATACTTAGAATTTTTTAAAAATACTATAGAGTATTTAATTGTACAATGATATATTAGCTTTGTTTATTGCTGGCTTCTGTAAGGTAACGTTATTTTTTGGACACAAAATAAGCTGGGAGAAAGAAATAGCATACCGTACCGGGGGTTAATAAAATTGTATTTTAAGATGCATGTCAAATAAAGGGGTATGAAGTGTATTTTAAAAACAAACAGGGTAAGAAAATTTTAATTAACATTAGTTTTATAATCTTTTTTTTTATGCAGGAATGCCCTCAGATTCTCAGAGGGATAGAGTACAACGACGAAATCCAAGGCAACCAACGAAAACCGAGACAAATGTTTCGCGTAAAAAATTGACGAAAACCGAAACCAACGATAACCGAAGTCAACGAAAACCGAGGTATTACTATAATTTTAAAATGTGTCCGTTCTTAACCCGTTTTCGGCCAACGGTGCGTAAGCGCACCATTTCAACAAATATTTTTTTATTAAAACTCTGACGAATATTTTTCACTAATTTTATTTTTCTGCTATTTTCAAGGGTTATGGAGACATCTATAAAATATCAGTAATGCAATTGGAGTAAACACTTTCAGCTGAGAAATTTTGAAAATACGCTAGTCTTTTAAAATTGAAAACGGTTATTGATAAATTCGACTTTTCGAAAATGTATAATTATTCCACTTGAGATTAACCATATGTTTTTATAATGGATTAAAGTTGCAAGTTCTGTAAATAAAATAATAATAAAACAAATGGCATAAAAAATTAAAAATATATATATTAATTTTAAATTTAATGGTGCGTTAGCGGACCATTGACCGAATGCATGAAAATGCCGATTGCATTTTATTTCTCAAATAAAATATTATTTTTCATGCACGAAACTTTTTTTTGTCTTAATGAATTTAATTTAAGCATATTTCAATAAAAATAATACCACATTTTATAAAAATTCCATACTTGGCCTAAAATGGGTTAATCAATCAGCCGTTTGCCGCAACAATGGTACTTGGAAGCCGAAAGTTTCCCAATCAAACGGAAAATGAGTGAAAAGGCGATTACAGAAGTTCTTCACTGATAATATTTCAAAATCTGGTAATCTTTTTAAAGCAGGGAAACAAATTTTTAGAATCTACGCAATCTGGAAAGGTGCTAATGAAATTAGCTTATAGAGGCAGAGCCCACTACTTTACATAACATTTTTACTTTCTACTATCTCTACAAGAAGTACTGGATTCCTGAAAAATCTCCGAGGGAATTATACTTTTAAACGGTCCTGAACATGACTGGACTATTTTAGAACATGTCTGTCAGCGAGTCTGTGAGTCTGACTGTCTGTATGTGACATAAATTTTGAGGGCGTTCTATCTCAAGAGTCAATACACATAATTTAATAAAACTTTGGATTCAGTTAAACAATAGTATAACTGGACAACGTCTGTCTGTCTGCGTAAATAGAGTCCGATTACCATGAAAATTCTTGATGTTATTGGGTATCAGTATGGTATGTCCAGTATTGAAAATGAAGTATGTAGCATTTGTGGTTTATTTACTGAGACACTCAAAATAATGTCGTTACATTACGGTTTATAAAGAAAACTCGTTTGCGGTATATTTTAATGTCATTACGCTATTTTCAACCTATTTAAATTTATACATATCACTGTAGAACAGAATGTGCATAGAATTTATCGTTCAATTACAGGGAAACACAGAAGAATTTGGCTACATAAGAAACTGGATAATTGGAACCTATGAAAACTAATTTCTGTAAGTGCGCTTTCAGTTGTGTTACGCATTTTTAAAATGAACTATTTTTTACCTACGACTTTATGTACACTATATGGCCAAAGGTGACCGATCACTTGCAATTTTAGACGTTTTGTTAAATATCTAAAAAACTACACAAGGAATTATCCTGAAACTGCAGGTGTGTAAACAAAATAGTACAGGTCATACATAGCCGTGAGGAGTTTTTCCCGAAACCCCATAGGAAACCGTCAGAAAATTGAAAGAAAACGAATATCTTTTGGATAACCCTGTAAAAACTAATGTAGCTAAAGCGTTCAAACTGTAGATTATGATTAAGTGACTTAATGTAATAAATTTTGTTCCTTTTTATGAGAATAGCATGTGACCCGTATAGAAATTAAAGCTTTTATAAAAACAGTCCCAAAATTTGCCACGTTTTTTGCTTATAATTTTTAGAGTTCTTAATATAAAAAACGTTCTTTTCAGAAAATATGACAAACAACATTGTTGTACACAATACCCTTCAAACAGAATAAAAAAAAATAATAATTGTATGTAAAAGGAACACGTTTACTTAATACTGAATCACTGCACATGTCCGAAATCAATCAAAATATAATGTGCATAATGTGTTAGCTAAATGTATAGGGCAACTTTTGTAAAAGTCTCAAAAACATAGCTTGAAAATTCTGAAAATTATCTTTGATAGAATAAGCTCAAAATTCATTGTTCCCAAAGGAAAGCAATAAGAGGGGGGTGGGGGGTTGTATCCAAATACAGTAGTGCGTACAATATTGTGTATGCTATATTGATACTAATTAATGGATTGTCATTTTTTGTAAAATAACGTTTTTCTTTTATATATTAAGAACTCTACAAATTATAAGCAAAAAACTTGACAAAATTTGAGATTGTTTTTCTCTTCGAGTAAACATGCTATCCTCATAAAAATGAACATAAATAATTAAAATAAGCCATTTAATCATAATATACAGTTTGAACACTTTTGCTGCGTAAGTTTTGACAGGGTTATCCTAGAGATATTCGTTTTTTTTTTCAATTTGTTGAAGGTCCCTATGGGTTTTAGGTAAAAAACATTTACGGAAATATATGACATATACTATACTGTTTACACCTCTGGAGTTTCAGATTAATTCTTCATGTATTTTTCTAGATATTTAACAAAACGTCTAAAATCGCTAGTGGCTGGTCATCTTTGGCCATATCTACCCTATCTATATTATAAAGGACAAACATATCTGTGCGTAACGCATACGTCATTCTGCGAATGGCAACACTTTGAAATTTGAAATAAAAATTTGGTTTTGCAATTTTCGCTACTGCAAAATTTTAAACTTCTAAACATACCACGTTTTAAATGTTTACACCGTCGTATGCAGAAACTAGTTGGATGTGCCAATCCCAAAACTTTCTTCTATCTTATACATCTTAATATTTCAAAACCTAGTTACACATGTTAATACTTCAATATTATTAGTTCAATACTATACCAACTTTGATTTTCATCTTAAATTTCTGCTCAAGTCAATTAAACGGACTAAAAACGAGTTAATCTATATTATGATATTTGTTAAAATTAATAATTTTTCCTCATTCTGTCGTTATCAGCTGTTTGCGAATAGCCGGCATAGCAGGAAGCGAGTTCCCGCCGCTGCATGAGTCGCCGATGCACAATAGAACTACGAAAAATCAAGAAAAGTATACAAAAATCGCTAGCACGGAGCCCCTTTACCGCGCAATATTTCCAAATTCAAGGAGAACCTGTTGGCCAAAGCCAAAAACAAGCACAAACATTTTGGTTCAATTGTATACATAATTTTATACGCTGTTCGATGGTACAATAATGAAAATGGCACAGAGATCGGAATTATAGCGCCCCCTTCTTTCGGAATTTTTTCAAGTTCAGGGAGGACTTGTTTGCCATAGCCAGAAACATGCACAAAAAATTTGGTTCAATTATAGGGATAACTTCATACACTTTTCGATGGCACAATAATGAAAATGGTACAGACATCGCAATTATAGTGCCCCCTTCCGGCAGAATTTTTCCAAATTCAGGGAGGACCTTCGTTACATGACCAAAAATAGACACGTAAAATTTGGTTCAAACATTGTACAAAAATCGCTATTACAGCGCCCTCTACGAGCGATTTTTTTACAAATTAAGGGAGGACCTCCTTGCCATAGCCAAGAAATTATTATTATTTTTTTTTGGTTCAATTCTATGCATAACTTCATACACTTTTCGATGGTGCAATATTCAAAATCGCACAAAAATCGCTATTACAGCGCCCCCTAACGGCGAATTTTTTGCAAATTCATGGAGGACCTGCTTGCCATATCCAAAAATTTAAAATAAAAATTTGGTTTAATTCTATGCATAACTTCATACACTTTTGGACGGTACAATATTCAAAATCGCACAAAAATCGCTATTACAGCACCCCCTACCGGCGATTTTTTTCTAAATTCAGGGAGGACCTGCTTGCCATAGCCAAAAACTTAAAATAAAAATTTGGTTCAATTCTATGCATAACTTCATACACTTTTCGATGGTACAATATTCAAAATCGCACAAAAAACACATTTACAGCGCCCCCTACCGGCGAATTTTTTCCAAATTCAGGGAGGACCTGCTTGTCATATCCAAAAACTTAAACAAAAAATTTGGTTCAATTCTATGCATAACTCCATACACTTTTGGATGGTACAATATTCAAAATCGCACAAAAATTGTTATATCAGCGCCCCCTACCGGCGAATTTTTTCCAAATTCCGGGAGGACCTGCTTGCCATAGCCAAAAACTTATAATAAAATTTTGCTTTAATTCTATACATAACTTCATATACTTTTTGATGGTACAATGGCGACAGACAGACGGACTGACGGACAGACGGACAGACGGACGGACGGACAGACGGACAGACGGACACACAGACAGACAGACATTTTCTATAAACATTTTTTTTGGAATCTCTGACCCCTAAAACATGCAAATCCGTCGAAAACCGGAAGTCGAAAAAAATTTCGATTACAATACTTTCTTCTATTGAAGATAGAAGAAAGTAAAAAATGCACTTTTAAATGCAATTTGTTTGAAAGCTGTACCTCAATTTATTTTTGAGATATTAATTTTTTTATAGTTTTTAATACCAATTTTCTAATCGTGGCAACTGAAGTACTTCATTTCTATTAAAAGTGGTTTAGTTATCTTTATTGATTATATTCTTACTGATGCCATTTTCTCATTACAATTAAAAATATATTTTTTAAAAATTTGAACAGAAAACGACGTTACGCTTTAAAAAAGACACAATTTCCCTGATGATGCTGTTATATTTCACTATTTTTTCATTTCGCTGACTTTGAGTTTGAGACAATAGGCAAAATATTTCAGCGACTGAAAATGATGTCATATTTAAAAGAAACCGATAATTTTATTTGATAAAACGAGATATTTCCCCATGAATACGTCTAAAAGTTATAATTTTCTAGAATTTTTACGCGCAGGTACAGAGATTGTTATAAGACCTCAAATCACGAGTGGGAATTTTAACATGTGGCAAGTTGTAATAGTTGACAAACGTGACTTAAAGCTTGAAAATATATTTATCAATAACCTATTGCGCGTTAAAATGTTTTTAAATGGTTAATATTGATGTGAAACGTTGAAAATGACCTGATTTGTTTAGATTTAAAGGGGGGAGGGGGATTCTATGATTATATCAAGGTGAAATCATTTTTGCTGATTTTTTCAATCCGTAATACCAAGCATCAATTGATAACTCAAAATTACTTACCTTGATTATATGTTACTGATTACGTATATGAATAAAGTTTAATTTTCCAATAATTTTAACAGTTGAAGTTTATGAAAAAAGTATTTTGTTAATCTTAGGTTAAAATATGTCTTTGGAGAGTTAAATTAACAAGTGTAAGATGGATTTTTTATTGTAATTATTGTTGTCGATGTATTATAAATTTGATGCAACAGTTCCTTAGTAAACATTTTCTTTCGTCGAAATTCGACGGGTTCCACCTCGTGTATATAAAAACCTAATAAAGCGTATTTACGATTCTATGAAACGACTGATTGAACAACTCATTACGTTTCAAGGCGCTTTCTCCTAAAATGTGAAATACTTTGCGATGAAATTAACACCAAAAATCCGTATTGATCCGCAGATTTCAAAACTGGTATTAGAATTTTTAAATTCGACTTAGTTTTTGAGATATTAATATTTTTTCTAATTTTAAATACTTTTTTCTAATGATGGCAGCTCAAATTTTAATCATAAAATATATTTTTTTTTTCATACTTTAGAAAAGGTTATTATTTTAAACTAATTTGGCGACCAGTTTGGCCTCCCTTAAATGTATGCTAAGAAATGTATCATGTTACTTTTATTAATAAATCAATTTACTTGAACAATCTTTCGCCAAATCGAAAGATTCTGATAGCGAAATCAAGAACTCGGTATTTTTATGTTAGCAAAACGCAGGTGATAAATTGCCAAACATTTTTCCCGCCGCATTTTTTTGTGTTTTATTAATTTAATTTAAAATATAATCCTGCCATTCATTTTTTTTTAAATACAAAACTTTCATTTAAAACTAAAACATTTAAAATTGATGGCTTTCTTTCTTTCTTTTATTTTTTTTAAAATCAAAACTAAAAGTAAAATATTAGGCACTGATGTCACATACGCACTGGGGTACCTAATTGGCGCCAAAATGGCATTATTTTGATTGACATGGTAACCCGGCTATTGTTGTTTATTTAATAATAAGTGTTTATTTACTTTTATTTTCTTTTTAAAAATTATATAAATTGTTTTGTTCTACAGGTATTATTTTGTTGGCTCTTTTCTTTTAAAAATAATAGAAAATAATTAAAAAATACGGTACTACTTAGTTATTCCGTCGGCTAATTTCGCCTAATTATACAAATTGGCATACATTTTATTTTAAAGAAAGAAAGAACAAATAAATTAGTATAACATTAATAAATATACAAATAAAACGTCGAAATAAAAATCACTTGCTTAAAGTCAAGTGAATGTGACATTTACGATCAACCATTGTTGACATTTAATCTTATAGTTTGGTGATAGATTTTTGGTTGATGGGATAACTAAGTAGTACCAAAAATACATATGTAACTGGTATTCGAAAACGAGGTTTTCGCCAAATTTTCATTTTAAAAAATCACGCCAAACCCATTGCGTTATATGACTTCTGGCCAAATATTAAATAATCCAACAAACCATGACATTTAATTTCAACTTCAAAGCAATGTTTTAATTTACCATTCGAATAAACATGCTAACTGGCGAGTTGAAAAAAAGCTATTGGCCAGATTTGCACCCAGCCATCGTAACAGTACCAAGAATTCTTTGCGACCATGGTAACTTTTATGTAGTTTTATTCGAAAAAAAATTTTGATTTTTTATTCAAAATCTAAAATTTTCGGCGCAGATGTCATATACGGCCCCATATAGCCGTGATTTTTTTTTCTGACGCCAATGTCATATACGCAACAGGTACTTAACTGGCGTCAAAGTATCGTTATTTTTCTTGATATGGTAAGCCGGATGTTGTTGTTTATGCCGTTGATGTTTTCCCCAAATTGGCATCAGAAAAAAATCGCGCCAATATGGGGCTGTATATGATATCTATGCCAATCTTTCATATGAAAAGCGAAGGGATCAGACCGTATTTATTTATGGCAGTTACATGACTTGGACTATTATAATATAGATGAAATGATGGCTATAGAATAATATTTAGCGACTTATCACCTGTGCATTGCTAACATTAAAGTATCAAAGTGGCACCTGGAATATAAAAAGCGAAGTGGTCCGTCCAGAACTGTTGATGATAGTCACATGACTTAATCTATTGTTATAGAAATTGTTTCAAAATACCGGGAGACAAAGACTCTGTAAACTTAATTCATTTTATTTTAGCTTCTTTTCACTTTCTTCTTTTCTTCTTTCACTTTTCTTCTTTTAACTGATCCTCTTTAATCAAACACGAAAACAACCATTGGATGTCATAACAGCAATTGATTCGGTCTTAATTTTTTGCACTCAAAGGGAATTGAATGGAAACCCGTTTACAGGGAGATTTTCACAGCTTTTTTCAGTATAATTCAATCTTCTCTAATATTTTTAAAACCGATCAGATTAGCGTGTTTTTACATTCTGCGGTGTCTGAATGGGGAGTTAGCGAGCGTAGCTTGCAGGAGGCAGAGCCTCCTAGTAGCGTATATAAATTCTACAGACCATATATAGGGCTACACAAATTGAATGAATATGCTATGTTTTCCTCCTCGTACTAGGTGAGCGTTAGGAAATATGTATAGATTTATAGTAAAAAAATACGTTTTTTTGCATACCATAACAATATCTCAAAAAATCTAACTCCGTCAAAAACATTGTCAATACAAATGTTGTAGAGCTTAAAATTCTGTGTAAACTGAGTACCTACACTTTATATTTTTGTTGAAAATTAAGGTCACAGTTCTACTTTAAAGTTTTAGACTCGTGGTCAGGGGGTGGGGTTGAACTCAGAATTAATTTGGAAAAGACTGGAAATTGTTTCAATCCCTTCAGTTTAGGTCTAAAATGAACGTACTATGTTTTCTTCCTCGTACTTGGGTGAGTATTAGAAAATATGTACATATTTATTTTCAAAAAACGCGTATTTTTTAATTACTTTAACAATATCTCAAAACAGCTAACTCTATAAAAGCCATTTTCAATACAAATATTGTAGAGCTTAAAATTCTGAGTAAAATGAGTACTATCATTAATATTTTTGTTCAATATTAAGGTCGCAATTTTATTTCAAAATTTTGCCTTAATCGTTAATCAAGAGCTTGAAGCCAGGAGAGACCAAGTTAACTTAACAATATCTCAAAACAACTAACTCTATCAAAAACATTGTCAATATAAAAGTTGTAGAGCCTAAAATTTTGAATAAAATGAGTACCTATATTTAATATTTTTTTCAATATTAAGACCGCAATTTGGAGATTTTTTTTGTTAACTTGATCTCTCCTGGCTTCAAGCTCTTCATTTAAAAAAATCTGAAATAGAATTGCGACCTTAATGTTGAACAAAAATATTAATGATGGTACTCAATTTATTCAAAATTTTAAGTTCTACAACATTAGTATTGACAATATTTTTTATAGAGTTAGTTGTTTTGAGATATTGTTGAGGTAATTTAAAACAACGTGTTTTTCGAAAATAAATATGTACATATTTTATAACATTCACCCAAGTACGACAAAGAAAACATAGTACGTTCATTTTAGACCTAAACTGAAGGGATTAAAACAATTTCTAGTTTTCTACTAATTATTTCTGAGCTCAACCCCCTGACCACGGGTCTAAAACTTTAAAGTAGAATTGTGACCTTAATGTTCAACAAAAATATTAAGTGTAGGTACTCATTTTACTCAAAATTTTAAGCTCTACAACATTTGTGTTGACAATGTTTTTGATGGAGTTGGATTTTTTGAGATATTGTTTTAGAAAATGGGCTATATTTTATGTCGTTGCCACTACCCTAAAGGGAGTGCGGGAGCAAGAAACGTTCTAAAAATGCGATTTTTGCGTTACTGAAGGGCCTAGAAATATGAAATTTGGAATATTAGTTACTTATAAGGTATAAATTATGTCTAAGAACAGTTCTTGAACAATTAGAAATTTAAAAGGGGTGAAAATGCACAAAAAGCGTTCTAAAAAACGTTCTAAATGGTAGTTTCTACATAATCTCAGGAAATACGAAACCAATTTAAAAAATATTGGTGTCAAAATGATGGTGACAGCGCTTGCTCCAACATAGGCTATGTTTTATGTCGGTGCCACTGCTCGAAAGGGGGTGCAAGAGCAAAAAACGTTCTAAAAATGTGATTTTTGCGTTACTGAAGGGCCTAGAAATATGAAATTTGAAATATTAGCTACTTATTAGATATAAAGGATTTCTAAGAACAGTTCTCAAACAATTCGAAATTTAAAATGGGTGAAAATGCGCAAAAAGCGTTCTAAAAACGTTCTACATGGTAGTTTCCACACAATCTCAGGAAATACCAAACCGATTTAAAAACTAATGGCGTCAAAATGATGGTGAAAACTCTTGCTCCAACACAGGCTATGTTTTATGTTGGTGCCACTACCCCAAAGGGGATGCAGGAGAAAAACGTTCTAAATTGCATTTTTGCGTTACGGAAGGACCTAGAATCGTGAAATTTGGAATGGTAGTTAGTTATAAGATATCAAGGATCTCTAAGGACATTTCCTAAAAAAATCGAAATTTAAAACGGGGTCAAAATGTGCAAAAAGCGTTGTAAAAAACGTTCTAAATAGCGATTTCTGTGCAATCTGCAAAAGTACTGAACCGATTTCAAATATAATGGTGTAAAAATGAATGTGACAGATCTTGCTCCAAGATAGGCCATATTTTATATCTCTTTTCACTACCCCAGAGGAGATGCAGGAGCCAAATACGCAAAAAGCCTTCTAAACACGTTCTAAATCCCGATTTGTCAGCAATATCTCAAGAAGAATCAAACTGATTTCAAAAGTAATGGTAGGAAATTGATGCTGACAGCCTCTGCTCTAACATAGACACTATTTTATATCGATATCACTGTCACCTAGACGTTGCAGGAGCAAGAAACATTCTAAAATTCGATTTCTTTGATCGGTAGGGGCTAGCAACTTAAAATTAGGCAAGGTACATATTTATTAGATATAAATTATCTTTAAAAACAGTTTCGAAAAAATTGGAAATTTAAAAAGCGGTGAAAATGCGCGATAAGCGTCCTAAAAACGTTCTAAATTGCGATTTCTACTCAATCTAAGGAAATACCAAAGCTATTTCAAAAGTAATGGTTGCAAATCAATGGTGACAGCCCCTGCTATAACATAGGTTATATTTTATGTTGCTGTCACTACCATCTGAGGGTTGCAAAAGCAAAACATGCTCTAATTTGCGTTTTTTGCACAACTGAGGGGTCTAACACTTTGAAGTATGGCATGGTATTTACGTATAAGATGGAACTGCTTTCTAAGAACGGTCGAAAGGAAATTCTAAATTTAAAAAGAAGAAGTGAACGAAAAGCGTTATAAATGACAATTTTTCTGCAATCCTATCAAATACCAAACCGATTTAAAAAATGATGATGACAAATTGTTGGTGATAGAACCTGCTCAAACATAAGCCATATTTTATGTATCTGCCACTATCATCAGAGGGTTCCAGGAGCTAAACACTTTCCAAATTGAGATTTCTGTGATACTGAAGACGTTAGAAGCTTTAAATATGGCATGGCAGTTACTTATAAAATATAAATGTCCTCGAAGGACTGTCGAAAATAAATTCGAATTAAAAAGGGGGGGAGAGAAGAGGAAGTGCGAAAAGCATTCTAAAAAGTCCTAAATTACGATTTCTATGCAATTTCAGGGAATATAAACCGATTATAAAAGTAATAGTTGCGAACACAATGGTAACAGTCTCTGATCATACACAGACTATATTTTATGCCGATGATTCTACCATCTAGGGTACACTGGAATAACAAACATTCTAATAAAGGCCTTTAAAAGCTTTCTAAATTACGTTTCTGTGGAATATTAGGAAATAACAAACGAATTTCAAAATTAATGTTGGCAAATTAATGGTGACAGTTCCTATTTCAACATAGCCCTTTATGTTGAGAGAGGTGGTAGGACTTGGAATTTGACATGATAGTTAATTTTAAGATGTAAGAAGATGGTTTCTAAAAAATTCAAAAGCGTATTAATTGAACATAAAAGTTTAAAAATATTTTCTAAATTATCATTTATTTAGTTTTATTTAGTTTTATTAATTTAAGTCTCATTTCTGCCTAATGCAGTGTAATAATGATGTTTAATCAAACTGTGTTTTAAATAGTAATTTTTGAAGCATTCCTAAAAGTAATAAGTGCCTTTTAATAAAATAAAAATTTAGTTAGTACATTTTAATAAAAATTAGACATATAAAAATCACTTGGCATATTTCAAATATTACGCGAGCAAAGCCGCGGGGTTTGCTAGTATATTTATAATCGAAGTGCACATTATTTCTACTACACTTTGTCAAATTTTCTGAAACCGACGTTGAATTTGGTAGATATAAACAAAAAACGTGAAAGCATTTTTTGAACTTTAAAATCAATATATCTCCAGGAATGTGCGTGCTATTCTTATACAAATGAATACATATACTGTACAATATCCACATATTTGTAAGCTATAGCAATAGATCATTCCGTGTATTTTATTTTACAGGGTGATCCCAAACATTATTATTTTTCATTGATTTTTTGTCGGCCCCCAAATTGTCCTTCTGATCAAATTGCCATCGATATATATATAGTCAAACGTATTTTTAATAATCCTGAAGTTCCGGAAAAATAAGACAAGTGTACGCATCTCTAAATATTCGACAAAATGTCTAAAATTAAATGTGTCCGGTAATTAACGGCTATATAGTGTTTGTATATATATCTTTTAAATGTATTAGAAAAATAAACCACAACACGTGTTTGAATAAACAACAAATCATTATTGATTTTTATAGTAAATATTTTCCCTCAATGCATTTAATTCTGTTTTACTATTGGAATGAGTAGAAAGAAAAAGGGCAACTAGAGTCAATTTCAGCAGTAATATTCAATTGACATCATTAGTTTAAATGAAAAATAGACTGAAGTAAAATATTCCTTTTCTTTGGTACTGCCAATATTTCCTGTCAAATTGTTTATTGCGTGACGTGCAAATAAAGGTAAATAATTTCCGATGTTCCTAATGATCTCAAACAACATTAAACTTTTTGTTATCCAGTAATAATAATAATAAAATCAAATGCTTTGTACGTTACTTTCAGACATAACAAAATACAGAAAAATTCTTTATAGAAAGTCTATCTTCAAAAAAGCAATAAATCAGCCCGCCATCTCTTAACGAAATTATCAAAAAATCATCCGTTTCCTTTATGCATTCGATGTTTACCATTAGAGCCACCTGGAAGACAGTTAAAACTCTTTTTCCTGGTGGTACATTGGAGCAGTTAACGTTATGAATGTCCGAAATTGGCCTCTTTAGAATAAAATAATAAAATTTTAAGAAATTTATACAAAGCTTTTACAATAAATTATGTCTTTATCTGTCTCTGAATAGAATTAAAATCTCAGTGTAAAAAAAAAAATAAAGTCAATGTTAATTAAAGTTATGTTTGAAAGGGTTAAAGTTATGACGTGTGTCCAGTGCCCACCTTTTTAGAATCGCCCATTTGTGATAGAGATTTAAATTTTTTTAGATACTCTTTATTATATATGTAATAAATATTCGCAAGGAATTAGCCATCAGGTCTTTTGCTATATATATTTTTTTAAATAAAAATATTTGAAGATGTGTTAGATTCCATCATATTTCACTATATCAGTAAAAAAAAATTGTATTAAATGTAATATTAGACGTATCTGAAAATCCTTGCGCAGTCTTGTGTAATACACATTTGAAAATCTTAAAAAAAATTTGGCCAAAAATATCCATATTTAATAAAGGAGTATGTTTTTTTTAAGTGAAATTTCTTAAATTTTATAATTTTTTTTATTAAATTTGCAGTGATTTTTTTTTCAAAATGCACCTATATTTGAACGTTGAAATGCAGTGAGTTCACCAGTTGAACCATATTTCTAAAAATAAATAAAATTGTTGAAAAGGTAAACTGTCTCCTTAAGGATCACGTGTTTTAAAAAGAGATATTAAAGTAAACCCTCTGTGCTATCTGTGATCCCACTTACCCACTTGTTTGAATGAAGACACCTCCTTATGAGATCTATGAGGTATGATCCTAAATGATGACGAACTGTGCCCCGATGTATTTTAGTAAGCCATTTTGCGATGCTCCAGAATCTCGCAACAGATGGAGTATGGCACCCAGTGTTAGGGGTCCAAAAATATGTTTCTGATTTATCGTAAAATGATCGTATCCAAAAACATCCATAATTTCATTTAAGGGAATTTGGAAGTCAAATTCTTAAAAAAATCTTTTTTTATATATAGTTTGAATCCTTTATTTCCTCCTTTTCGAAGCGCATGTTACTTTTGTTTCTGCGATAACGGGAAGTTAAAAAAAGTAAGCAATTCAGTTTGTTTACATCTTACATAAACATTACATACGTAAACTTTAAACTCAATTTTCTCAAAATGTTGCTTTTGAACTTCATTAGAAACTACTAAATATTATTGTTTGCAATCTTGACAGAATGTTTCTCACATATCCCTGATCAATCTGAAGTGAACGTTTGTTAAAGACATTTGTACGAAATTTATATTAAAATGATTGTCTTTGGAAAAATACAATTCTCTTGTTTCGATTTTCATGCAGAATTCGATGTTTAAAAAAATATTGGTCCGGTAAAAAAATCCTGTATAAAAGTCCGTTTCTGACCGCAAGACGCACCTGTTCTATTTTTTCTCGTTATCGCCTAAAATTCAATGTCATCCGACATCTGTCGCCTTCACAAATGAAGGAAAATAAAAGATTTTTTTTCTTCTCGATTTTAAATGAATTTTCGAATTGTTATGTACGATCGAGATAATTATTTGAATTTCTGAAAGCTGATTATTTTCTCCGCCTTGTGGTTCTAATTTCGAATTTCTATGATGCGCAGAAATAAAGTAATCGCGCCTTAAAGAAATCGCCAGTTCTTATCTGCTGTTAAAATGATACCTGTTTTTAATCGGTGGAAAAGATCGTTTTTACAATTTGATAAAAAATCAATGCCTTTTGTTGAATTATAATTGCCTCTCCGATCTTGCAATTGGGGGTTTTAATTAATAGCGTCCGTTAATTACGACTTTTTCAAAATTTTATGATTTGGCGTTTTGCAAAATTTCAAGTCTCTAACATATGTCGTACCTAAGAACAGGCTCTGTGATAGACAGACAGAGGAGTGAGACGAATAGGGTTTCGTCAGATGAACGAAACTCTAAGAAAAATCTCTAAAAAGAATCATTATTGCTCTGGATTAAGAGGCGGAGTACTTGAAGAAAATGACAATTCACAAAACATTTTTAAAGTGACAATTTTCAAGCCGACCAAACATTTTCATTTATACGATTTACAATAAAAAAAAGTTTAAAATGTGTGTTGTATTTGCTACATGCCTAACATGTAGATTTATTATAAACTGAAACACAGTGGCTATACAATCCATGAAGGATCTCTGCGACAGAGCCCATCTCTGTTTTCTTAACTCTGGGCCCCGAAGTGCTAGACGTCCCGGCCATGTGGTCAGCATAACGCGAGACGCTCTGTGTTTCGTTCCCATGCAAGCTTCATACTCCTTTTTTCGACTCCCAGGCTGAGTGAATATTGCCCAGTAGGGAGACGAACCCTTGACCTCCATCGCGGCAGTGTGACCACTACGCCACTACGCACTTTGGGTTTATTAAAGAACTAGAAGGATATTTATAAAATAGTAACATGATGTTTTTGTGCCTTTGCTGAATATATCGCTCTCGAGACAAGCGACTTTAACTCTGCACAGTTTCTCTTTTGAGGCTATCTTCTTCTTAATCGTGGCAGGCATTAGGCGTCTTTAGGATAATATTTTTAAAGCTGGTGGAATTGATTCTATGATTAGTTTTATGACATATACATTCAAAAACGCGCCCAACAAAATAAAACCTCTATCTTGCTTACGAAAGGGGAAACATTTGTTTTTCATTTCCAGTTTCAATTCAATCAAGTGATAAATTTCAGGAAGAAAAAAGAAAATATTTCCTACTGATTTTACTACAAATAATCTCTCTATTCTAAAAAAAAAAAAAGTAACTAACTCTGTCGCCGCAACCACAAATGAATTATTTGTGACAAGAGGATTTTCTTCCCTAACATTAAGAAAATGACTGCATGCAAAATAAATTTGCTAGTATTGTTTTTTTAAAAATCTATATAGTAATATTTGCTTACAATTTTATTATTTCTTTTTCAGTATTACAGTTTATGTTGTATTTGTAATTGGTTTTTCATCTAAAGATTTTAAATGAATAATTAAATTATTGAAAATATAATTAAATTTTAATTGAATTCATCAATTAATTTGGAATAAAAAAAGCTTAAAGTATGAGACATATAAAAATTAAAAAAATTAACCTGTAACTTTACACAAATTTGGAACTGAACAAGAGTCGGGGGTTGGTAATTTGCACTGAGTCCCCCCCCCTTCCCCCTGTACGGACAAGTGATAAAAAATTCAGTGTCATTTAAGAATATTATCACGGATTTGGGCAACGCCGGGCGGTTCAGCTAGTTCCAGAAAATAACCTCAAATGTATGTTAAGAAAAATCTGAATTTTTTGTAGAAATTGAGTCGGGTCTGATTTTTTGTTTTTTGTTTTTGCAGGACCGTGCCAGGGCATAAACCGCGAAAATACAAACGGCCCGGGCAAAGCTTTTTAGCCTGTATAAACGCATTAATTTTACAATAACCCTTAATTTAGCACACATAATTACAACTAATCTCACTTGAAAATACACGTTTATAAAATCAGATGAAATGTTTCAAAAATGGTAAAATTCAAATTTTTAAACTAAATAACAAATCGTAAAAAAAAAAAAAAAAAACTCGTAGATATTTGGATATGTGTCTCTTGGATAATTATACTTAACTTCGTTTGGCTGGCACCGACTCCAAAAGATGAAATTAATGTACATAAATATAATAATACGCATGGTAAATACAATGCTCTTAATTTAATTTCTTATTAACTATTATGTAAAAAAAAAAATTATTTTTTACTTTGTAGTAGTTATTGAAGTCGGTTTTATTTTTGGTAAAAATGTTTATTTTTTATTTTTTTATTTTTATAGCTTTTCTATTATAATCTGTTCTTTCGAAGCAACATATAAAAAAATATCTATTCATTTATAGGTGTTGAATGTGCAAAAACCTCAGTGTTTTATTTTGCATACTGGAAATAGCTGTAGTAATTTGCTGTAAATAGAAAACATTTACATATTGTACGTATCACACTCTAATGGTCTCTGTTTTATATTTCTAATTTTCACGAACATAAATATTTAATGAGTACCAAACATATTCAAAACATTCTAAAAGAAATAATATCTCTATATTCAAAGATATTTATTGATTTATTAATTTCATTACTGCACATGTGTATTCAGGACGACATTTTTTTTTTTTTTTACCATTAAAAAATTACAGGTTTAAAATAATAGTTTAAAAAGTACATCTCCAATAACTGAAAAAACAGTTACCGTAAGTATAGATTTAAATTTTTAATAATTGTTCCAATGATTGTAAAAGTTATTCAGAAATTATTAAAGTTAAACGCAGATGGAAAGAAATGTAACACAACTAAGAAATTTTAAAATTACAACTGTGCAGGAATAAGTGTGCAACAATGTGAATCATTCATGCACTGTACAGTATGCTGTACAAGCTTCATTGCACTATACAGCATAATGTACATACTTAAAGGCACTATAAGCATGCAGTCACTGTACAGTATTCATGTAGTAATATTTCACATGCGCAATCTGACTATTACAAAATTACAGATTATAGCAAATTAAATAATAGCTACAGCCTTTTGAATCTTATCATATTTCTAAGGCATTCATTTATAAAACACATTATAAACTGTACTCCCGATATGAATTTTTTATGTCGTATTTATTTTTGTTTCTTGTTTATTAGAAGAAACAAAAGAAACGGGGAGTAGATGTGAAATTTTGCGCTGCAATTGTAAAACAATAGTAAATTATATAAAAGTTTATGTAAAAATCTTGTGAAGTATTATTTTTCGAAGTTCAAATGGCTTTTATATGTTATTCATCCGTATATATTTTATGGAGTAAAATAGGATCATTTATTTTCTAGTTATTATATTAGAGATCCTTAGACATTTTAAATAGAAAAATCATGTACACTTCATTCCCGTGTTCTGTATATGGATGATATATTTTTATGGAAAATCAGAAAAGGTACTTTGAGATGTAAATCATTTTGAAAAATATTTATGTAATACCTTTTTTTAATATGTCTCTTATATCAATCAATACTTTTCAGAATGCATACCCATGTTTTTTGATAAAATAAAATTAAATTTTTGGAAAATAAATAAATAAAAAATTTACCAGTTTATGAATGTCTAAGTTATGTGAAGTTTAATTGCATTCGTACATAATTGTAATAAATTTAGATAAATTTTAGAAGCTTTCTAATAAGTATTAACAAAGCTAAAGCTATACTAATGGTAACTGGTTATTTCTTTTTTTCTTATTTACATAGATATTGACTAAAATCATAAGAATATTATAATAGAGAACAGGGTAAGACTTACAGTTTTGAATACACTTTGTCCATTTTTGTTTCTTTGGTATTTTTAAATCTTTATTTTTTAATTGTTATTTTACTTTACATTTTAGTCTCAGCCCGACCTGTATTAAAAGCTTGCCAATGATATTATTACGAAAATTTAATTGTAAATATTTTAAGAGTTTGATGTCATTAAATTTTAATTTGTTCTATCACTACGAATTTTTTTCTTAGTAATAGATACGTTAAAATTTAAATTTTCTCACTCAAGGAAAATTATTTCCATATCTGTTACATAACATATCAAATTAAATTTATTTCCAATATATTATATATATTTATTATATATATATATATATATATATATATATACAGTGTGTTCACTTATAACCTGACCGACCTTTATTTTCGCAACCGTTGGTCCTAGATGCATATTACCAATTACAAAAATGGTTTAAATAAGGTAATGGATTATTTTTAAAGCGATTTGGGTCAAAAAACATTTATTAAAAAATTACGAAATTTAAATTTTTATACGGTCCCCCGGTCCTGTAAGTGATATTTAGTAAAAATTCACTGTAACACTAACAAGTATGACAAAAATGTCCCATTCAGCTAACATTAAAATTGATCGAGTTATGAAACTTTGCAATGCATGACTTATAACACTTAATTGCATCTCAAAACGGATGATTTCGGCCATGCTTTCAGGGGTCGTATATAAAGGACTTAAACGTATTTCAAGGTATCTGCATTTTGAAAGAAATCATACAGCTATTACGGTTGAGTTAACTTTTATTAGTTAAGTTTCATATTAGTTAAAATAATAGTATTTTAACATATGTTTTATTTTGTAAGGATTTGAAGTAGGATTTCTTTTAACAAAAATATATATTACTTTCACAGCAATTTATTTAACTTGCAACGATCGCCATTCCAGTTAAAATTTTATACTCGAACTTTAACTCACTTTCAAATGTCCGATCGAAGTTAAATTTTACATATTGACTTAAATCCGATGACAATGTAATATAATTATTATATTCGACGCTTACCATTTTATACATACTTATATTAGAGGATAACACAAAAAATTCAGATAGACTACCGTCAACAAGTTTAAGAAAGAGTTTTAAACCAGATAACATAAACCTGAGATGGTTGTGGTTTTTAGCTTTTACAATTACTTTTTATGTATTTTTTAACACAGAATAAAAAAAATTCCTTCACTTTTAACCATCATGTCAGGAGTTTTCGTAAATCGTAAATTTCAACGTTAAAAAATAGAGAAAAATCTGATACTATAAAATAGCTATTTTAAGACGTTAAGATGTTCAGATGTTAAGAGGTTTTAAGATGTTAAAAGACATTTTTTATTGAGTTTCATTTTATTTAATTCAATAATTGATCAATTTTAGGTAGCTTTCTTTACAAAAAGCTACCTATTGCAGCCGTTCGGAGGAAAGCGATTTCAAAAAATTTTGGTATATTTTCATCGATCATGACCCCCAGACCCCGAAACCACCCTCCGTTCAAAATTTATATATATATATATATATATATATATATATCAATATATATATATATATATATATATATATCTGATCTATGTCACACTGTAACTCTCGTATTTATGAACCGATTTGGATGTAATTCGGTGTGTACATAGTACATATCAATGTCTCGACCGAGTTCGTTGGCCAGCTTCATCCGCCATTTTGTTTCAAAATGGCGGCCATTTAAAAATTTTAAAAAAATTTAAAATTTGAAATGTGGTACCAAAAAATTCAAAATGGAAAAATATTTTTTTCTTATGTATTTGACCTTTATACAAAGACTCCGTAGCAGTTTTTGTTTTGTCTATATCTTAAAAAATGGCTGAGTTATAGCATTTTGAATTTCTAGCGAAGCTGACATTTTGAAACGTCCTGAATTTTGTCACGCGATAAAAGGCGTATTTATGAACCGATTTGGATGTAACTTCGTTTATACATAGTACAGACCAATGTCTCGACCGAGTACGTTGGACAGCTTCATCCACCATTTTGTTTAAAAATGGCTGCCATTTAAAATTTTAAGAAAAATTTAAATTTGAAATGTGGTACCAAAAAATTGAAAATTGAAAAAAAATATTTTTTTCTTATGTGTTTGACCTTGATAAAAAGATTCGGGAGCAGTTTTTGTTTTGTCTATATCTTAAAAAATGGCTGAGTTATAGCATTTTGAATTTCTAGCGTGACTGACATTTTGAAACGTCCTGATTTTTGTCACGTCATAACAGGCGTATTTATGGACCGATTTGGATGTACCTTGGTGTGTATATAGTACATACAAATAACTCAACCGAGTTCGTTGGCCAGCTTCATCCGCCATCTTGTTTCAAAATGGCGGCCATTTAAAAAAATTTAAAAAATTTAAATTTAAAATGAGATACTAAAAAATTGGAAAATGAAAAATATTTTTATCGTATGTGTTTGACCTTAATACAAAGATTCCGGAACAGGTTTTGTTTCGTCTATATCTAAAAAAATGGCTGAGTTATAACATTTTGAATTTCTATTGTGGCTGACATTTTAAAACGACCTGATTTTTTTCACGCGATAACAGGCGTATTTATGAACCGATTTGAATGTAATTTGGTCTGTACATAGTACATACCAATGTCTCGACTGAGTTCGTTGGCCAGCTTCATTCGCCATCTTGTTTAAAAAGGGTTGCCATTAAAAAAAATGTAATTTAAAATTTAAAATGATGTATTAAAAAACTGGAAAATGAAAAAGATTTTCTTTATGTGTTCGGCCTTGATACAAAGATTCTGGAGCAGTTTTTGTTTCTGAAAATTTTTTCTTTTGTTTATATCTTAAAATGTGGTTGAATTATAGCACTTTGAATTTCTATCCTGGCTAACACTTTGAAACGATCTTGTATTTGTCACGCGATACCACGCGTATTCACCTATTTCGATGGAAGAAGTCATGTGGATAGTATACATCAATATCTCGACCAAGTTCGCTGGCCAGCTTCATCAGCCATCTTGTTTCAAAATGGCGGCCATTAAATTAAAAAAAATTATATTTAAAGTGAGGTGCAAAAAATTAGAAATTGAAAAAGGTTTCTTTCTTAAGTATTTGACCTTGATATAAGGATTCAGGAGCTTTTTTTGTTTGTCTTTATCTTAAAAAATGGCTCAGATATAGCAGTCTAAATTTCTAACGTGGGTGACATTTTGAAAAATCTGATTTTTTGCCTGCGACAGCACTCGTATATATCAACCGATTCCGATGTGAGTTAGCATGTTCACAGCAATTACTAAGGTCTCGACCAAGTTCACTGGTTAGCCTCATCCACCATCTTGTCTTAAAATGGCAGGCACTTTAAGAAATCGCCGAATTTGGCAACCAAATGTAAGTTACTTTAAATAAAAGCAGCTTGGATAAAGCTGACTAATTTCGCAAAATTCTCATTCAGAATGATTTAGTATTGATAAAAATTAGTATTGAATCTCCTACATTCGGTTTCCAATTAATTGAGCTTCGTGTGTTTGAATAATAGAAGTTGGCTTTTTTAAAATAAGGAATATGAAAGCTACCTCTTCCTCCCGGCACTGGCCGGAAGGACTTTTTTGGCTTATAATGGGTTTCTTACAGCTAAACAGCTCAGGGGTCCGATGAGGTTGGGAGAAAATGAGGGTCAATTTTAACTTTGAACTTTTTAACTTTGAAATTTGCGATTTGAGAAAATCCTTACATGATGGTTTAAAATGAAGGTCATTTTCAGATTTAGCGCTATAAAATAGATAAGAATCAATTTTCAAAAGCTAAAAAACATGGCACAACACAAAATTTGAAAGACAGTGTAATCTAACAGCATTTTAACAATATATATCATTTTGTAAAGAATTGAAACTGTTATTTTTAATCTTTTTATTTAACAAAAATTCTTTTATTTTTATCTTCTTAAATGCTCAGTAGAAATTGTATAATTTGCTGTAATATGTCAGAATGATTATAGATTTCACATTTATGTTAGATTCCAATGTTAGTTTTGCCCTCAACTGTTTTTTGGTTATATCTGACGATTATTTATATTTCTACTACATTTGTGAATGACCCTTATTTCTTAGCAAAAAATACACTCCAACTTTTAACAGCTATTACTCGGTCAGTTTTAATCGTAGAGGAAATATGTCGAGTATGCATGACTATATCCCTTATAAAATCTCTCAATGCTGGACAAATTTACGCTGTTGTGTTGTGTTTCCTGGAGTTAATTGTAAGCCAAAACGCGCTCACTTTGGGTGGCCTATTTAGCCGCTATAACACGGAAAACAGGTTTTCCTCGAGCTTCGGAAAATTGAAGTTAAACTAATATTAGTCGATTTTACTTCGCATTAACGATCTAACTATAAACTAAAAGAGTGATCACTTGATTTAACCCAACGAATACAATTCTTTGAAGACGAAACCGCGTTTTGAATTTTCCTTATCCTTATTATGTCAAAGCAATACACAGTACTGCGGAATTTGCATGTTCCTACGCAAATTTCACTCACTGCATACCGATTGGTACACAAAAATTGATGTACGACCTTCATTGCTGAATAAAAGTGACTTACACCCGATGTATTTAGTTGATTCATCAATGCTTGTAGTTAAAATGTACACCACGGAACAGTAGGTAGAAATAATATTACATTATGGCCAGTATAATCAGAATGGACGAAAGGCTGCGAGGCAATACGCAATTAAATTTCCAAATGATAACCATAAGTCTAAAAACACAATTTCAAATGTTGTAAAGCGCTTGCGAGATACGAGTAGCGTTAAAAAATATCCTCGATCTGGAAGCTCAAGTACGCATGTCTCTGACGAGGAGATTTTGGGACATGTTCTTGCGTATCTACAGTGTAGTGTTAAGGGATATTAAGGAAGCTTGTGGCTGCTCAAAATCCCATGCATGGAACGTTTTAAATATACATCCTGATCGACCGCAATTCGTACAAGCGTTTTTGCCAGGAGATGAAGAGAGACGGTTCGATTTTAGCAATTTCATTATGAGCAAACTACAAACAGACTCGTAGTAGATTTGCAGAATCGCATTTTATCCGCCATCAGATGTGTCACGCCTGTAATGCTTAAAAATGTTCAAGACAAATTTCTGTCACGTATCCGTCTATGTATTGTAGTCCAGGGAAGATACTAGGAACACATTTAGTGAGAAAGTATGAAAGACGTTGTTTATTTCTATTTTGTTTTTATTTGAGTTCATCTGTGAGAAAGCACTGCTCACTATGTTACTATTTCAAATTACTTTATTACATATGTATGAGATTGTGCACTGTGATTTTATGTATTATAGAAATATACACTTTTATTTTCAGTACCAGTTTTTTGACTTGAACAACAACCCTTTTGTCATAATCATTTCTAACTCTAAAACATCCATGTCTTTTTGATAGTAGATTGGCATCTCTATTTGTGTGCTCTGTCACTATAGTACGCATGGTAACTTTGAACTCAAATTTCTCAGTGAATATTGGTCGTACAGATACGGAACTTTTTGTGTTTGCAATACTTATGAATAGAAAAACGCCCCTAAATATAAGTATTCAATTTCTTTTCTACTTTATCTAAACATTCATTTCAAAATTAAATCTAGCATCAAGGTGGTTCAGTGGAACTTATTTTTACGAATAATCAACATTCTTTACGGCACAAAACAAACATTTAATTACAAAACGGAACATAAAAATATATGAAGTTACATATTCGACACATCACATCTAAAGAATTCTAACATCAACAAAAAGATTAATTCGTTTCAGTTCAAAAGTAGACAGTTCAAAGAGAGCATGCGCTAGCTAACTAGCTGTTAGAAAATTAGCCGGAACATCCCGCCCGGCGTTGGACGGTTGTCCAACATCATCGTTATCTTAAAGAGGATTCGCTTCATGGTTTTTATATTCGATTCCCATAATCCGCCGAAATGTGGGGATGCAGGGGGTATGAAATTCCATTGAATTCGTTCTTCAGCACTAAATCGCTGAATTTCTCCCGAAGCACAAATCTGATAGAAGGATTTCAAAAGAGCACAAGAACCCTTAAAATTTGTGGAATTATCACTCCATATGACACAGGGTTTAGATCTTCGAGCAATGAATCTTCTCAAACAGGCTAAAACTGCTTCTGTAGTCAAGTCCGAAACAACTTCTAGATGAACGGCTTTGGTAGAAAAACAAATGAATATAGCAATATATGATTTAAGGGTTATTTTTGAACGTTTTAAATTAGGTTTGGTTATAATAGGACCTGCTAGATCAACGCCTGTTTTCTCAAACCGTCTAGATGGTACGATTCTATCACGGGGCAAGTTACCCATTAATTGTTGAAGAGTTTGGTGTTTTGTTCGAAGACAAGTCACACACCTATTTATAATTTTCTTTACTTGACTTTGACCAGATGGTATCCAATAAAATTGTCTTAATAAAGATAGAGTTGTCTGAGTACCTGAATGTAGGAATTTTTTATGGTAATAATCAATTAACAGCTCAGTGAAATAGTGAGACCTATTGTAAAAGTATTTGGTGTTTCTGCGATTCTGATAAATTAGAAAATTTTAGTCTTCCACCGACCCTTAACAGTTCATCTGCATCTAGAAATACATTTAAGTTCAAAATCTTACTGTTATTTGGGAGTGGACGCTTTTCCTTTAAACATCGAATTTCAGTTCGGAATGCGGAATTTTGAACCATCTTTATCAGCTTCTTGGTCGCATTCTGTAACTCAGAAGTATCTAAATAATCGTATTTTCTAATTCTTGATTTCAATTTACAGTTTTTCAGAAATCTTAAACACCATGCAGCAATTCTTATTAACTTCATAAAAGAAGAATATCGAGTAATCAAATCAGTGTTTAACTGATTTTCATTTACAATAGTTGATTTTAAAACAGTGTTTTTCTTTAGTTCTAACTGATCTTTAACTTCAGAAATATCTAATTTATCGAATGTGTTATCCAAATTTGGCCAAAGAGATCTGTCTTGTTTTAACCACTGTGGACCTTCCCACCAAAGATGGTTATTTTTCAACTCTGAAACTTTCAAACCTCTAGTAACTAGATCGGCAGGATTATCTTTTCCAGGACAGTGGAACCAATTTAATGGATCACTAAGATTTCTGATTTCCTTTATCCGGTTTCTGACAAACATTTTAAATCTTTCTAGCTCACCTCTAATCCAAAAGAAAGTAATAGAAGAGTCGGTCCAATAGTAGCAAGTTGCAGGAAAAGCTAATTCTTTAGCAATTTTATTACAAAGTCTAGCAGACAAAAGGGCTCCTAAAAGTTCTAGACGATGTATAGAGACAGTTTTTAAAGGGGCGACTCAACTTTTTGCTGCCACAAAACTAGTAACAATGTTCTTATTCCTTAACACTGCTCTAAGGTACACAACCGTACCGTATGCCTTCATTGAAGCATCCGAAAAACTATGTAACTCAAAATAATCAACTTCATCAAGGGCAATATCAGCCAAATAATATCTGGGAATGCTAATACAATTTAGTTCTTTTATTTCTTCAAACCATTCATTCCCTAAATTGTCTAGATGTTTGGGTAGGTTTTCATCCCAATCAAGTCCTAAACACCAAATTTCTTGAATTAAACATTTAATTCTAATAGTATAAGGACTTATAAATCCAATTGCGTCAAAAATTCGACCAACAGTTTGCAATAAATAACGTTTAGTACTAAGTTTATTCGTAAGGAAATTTTCTAGATTTTGAGTCGTAAATGAAAACATGTCACTATTTGGGTCCCAAGCAACCTATAAAACCTTGGAAGGTATCAAATTCTGATTAGTGAGATTTAAGTTATCAGAAATTCCATCAATATGTAAACCATATTCTTTCCATTTCTCACGCAGTTCATGCGAGTTGGTTTTCCATTTTCTAAAAATCATGCTAGCATTTTGAAATATTGCATAGGCTTCCTTACTAATTTTAAATGCGTAATCAAGATTTGGTTGACTTGTAATTAAGTTGTCAACGTGCAACGATGAATTTAAAATTTCAAAAGATTCAGGAAATGTTTCTGCATACCTTTGTAGATGATGCTTGATGGTAGCAGCCAGAAGAAAGGGACTCGATTTCACACCGAAAAGCACTCTCTTTAGTCTGAATATTTTAAATTCCTTACCCGGATCATCAATCCATGGTTTATCGTCCCAAAAAAATCTGGTGAAGTCCCTATCTGGTTCATCAATCTCGATCTGCAAAAAAGCTCGTTGAATGTCTGCAGTAATTGCTATGGGAAAGTTTCTGAATTTGATTAAAAGGCTGAACAATTCGGGAATGAGATTTAATCCCGTATGTAAACAATCATTTAGTGACAGTTCACCCTTAGCATGGGCACTTCCGTCAATGACAATGCAAACTTTAGTGGTGGACTTATCTTCACGAATCATTGCTCTATGTGGTAAGTAAAACGAGTTTACATCAGATGTATTGTCAACATGTTCGATGATATTGTTTTCTAAATAACTATCTAAAATAGCCTTATATTCTGAGAATAACAAATGGTCATTTCTAAAGGTTGTTCTCAATTTCAAAAATCTTCTGTATGCGACTTCGCGATTGTTATTAAGAAACATTTTAAAATTTGCCTTCCATGGAAATTTTACTTTATACCGGTTATCCTTAAAAGCAATATTAGACTGAAAATCAGCCATAATGTCATCGTCCACATTACTAACATCTTGAGTTTCGGATTCAATTCCTAGACTTTCCAACTGCCAAAAATTTCTGATTTGATCGGATATATCCTTTTCTTCAACGATAATTTTCATACTGAACAATTCATTGGCTGACCCCGTATAACCCTGTAAGCACCAGCCAAAAAGGGTTTCCGTAGCTACGAGATTATTCTTTAGTCTTTTGATTCTACCAGTTACAATATTATAATAATTATCAGTGCCGATTAAAACTGCAATTTGTTTACCAGTACATTCATAACTATTAGCAAGTTGTAAACCTTTTAATTCATTATAAGTTTTCCTAATGTATTTGTCAGGAGTGGGTAAGCAAGCAGCGGAAATTTGATCTGTTTCCAGAGCTTCAACTTCAATGTGTAAAGAGGGATGTTCTCTATTTACAAGTTTTACCTTTACTACATTACATGTTTTCTCAGTTGCCCTTTCGGCTCCAAAAGCATAAACAGATAAAGTTTCTTTTTTAATAACCGACAATTGTAATTTTTGTGAAATGTCGCGAATTATAAATGTTCTCATGCAACCATTATCTAATAAGACACGAACTGGTTCATTATTATCATTTTTAGGATCTTTTATTATAACAGAACAAGTCTGCAAAAATATGTTGCAATGCGTGTTTTCATTCTGTACATTACTAGTGGAATTGTTACCACAATGGGAAACAGTTACGGCACTTTTATCAACGTTTATTTTGGAATCATTTTCAAATTGAAAACAAATAGCCATATTATGTTTCTTACCGCAAATATCGCACATTTTGATATTCTCACAGTCTTTAATTCTGTGTTTGCACTGTAAACATAAAAAGCATCTTCCCTGCTTTTTTAGTATTTCTTTCTTCTGATCAATGGTTAAAGACTTACACATTTCACTATTATGATCAACACTATTACAAAACAAACACGAATTCTGATTTACTGAAGTCATTAATTCAGTAGCTGGAACACTATTTTGTTTATATCATTTAGTATTAAATTGATATCGCGGCTTACATTTCAATTGTTTATCTGTAAATTTTGGTCTATATTCAAATTTATTATCATTGGAAAATGATTTCTTACCATCTAAGTCATAGATAGTTGATACCCGTTCTCTACTTTCAACTTCATTTTTAAAAAAAATTCATAAGTTTATCTATATTCCACATTACTCCTTCTTTTAGATTTCTATTAAATTCTAAGGTCAAATCTGGGGGTATTAACTTCAGTAAAATTGGGCATAGTAACCCACTGTATCTATCAGGTTTTACACCTAATGACTCTAAGTTTCGAATTTGAACTAGACATTTATCGTATAAATTTCTTAATCTACCAGTGTCGGAAGAACTTTTCAAACCTTTCATATTTAATAAATTGTTTAAGTGAGCGTGTACGAGCATGTCATGTCTACCATACCTTTGCTTCAAAAGCGATACGGCCGCTGCATAATTATTTTCAGTTAATCCAAAACCATTAATCATGTTTGCAGCCGCTCCTGCAACCAAACTTTTCAAATACGTAAATTTTTCTATTTCTGTTAGAGTTGGTTTTTATCTATCGCTAACTCAAACTGGTTCCAAAATTCTAAAAATTTGTCTTGTTCCCCCAAAAATCGGTTTATTTGTAGCTTTGGTAATTTTACTCTTTTTAGTTCAGTAGCAGCATGACATGTTCGCACTGAATCAGTGTTATTAATATGTGTAATATCTGCATTAGAAGATAAACTTTTAATTTTAAAGTTTAATTTATTTCTGTAACTTATTATTTTCTGGTCATATTCATCAATATTCAATATTTCGTTTTCGACATTTTTCGCATTTATTAGGCTTAAAATGTTGTTATCATGATCCTTAATAGTCTTACATTTAACGTTTAAGTTATCGACTAATTCTTGTAAATTTTCTAAAGAATATTCATTACTAGCTAAATACTGCTCCAGTTCTTCAAATAATTTATTCAATAGAACTCGATGCGTATCACGCATCTTTCGCTCTTTGTTTTCATTCATTTTCAAGAAATAATATAATAATAAAAATCAGCACTCACCAGTTCCAAATCGAAACAAAACAAAAATATTACGCAGTATAATCTTTTCGCATCTAGACTTGTCGGCGCGATGCACCACAAATAATCAATTTCTTTTCTACTTTATCTAAACATTCATTTGAAAATTAAATCTAGCATCAAGGTGGTTCAGTGGAACTTATTTTTACGAATAATCAACATTCTTTACGGCACGAAACAAACATTTAATTACAAAACGGAACATAAAAATATATGAAGTTACATATTCGACATATTACATCTAAACAATTCTAACATCAACAAAAAGATTAATTCGTTTCAGTTCAAAAGTAGACAGTTCAAAGAGAGCATGCGCTAGCTAACTAGCTGTTAGAAAATTAGCCGGAACAATAAGTATATGGACCTTGGGGGCTGTATAAAAATTTAGATTCTGTAATTTTTCCCTAAATGTTTTTTTCGCTTCAAACATTTTTATCTTAACTCTGCACCTAATTTTGACCCCTTTTGTAATTGGAAGTATGGATCTAGAACCAACGTTGCGAAAATAAAAGTCGGTCAGGTTATACGTGGACATCCTGTATATGTATGTAGGTGTGTTCATGCATCTGTGTTTGATTTATTTATGTTTGATATCGGTTACTATGTACTGGTTTTTACTATTACTATTTTTATCAAATTCTTTTTTAATTTTTACGCTAAATTCTATAGACATCTACAAGGTGACCATAATTAAACTGACAGTACTCAGAGCGTTCTGTAGCCTGATCTAATTGAGAAAATAGCGTCAAATTTTGTAAGAATATTAAACAAAACGGTGGACGAAGGAATCCGCAAAAAAATTAGTTCCAAAAGTTGCTGCTAGGGGAATATGTGGCGCAGTGTAAGAGAAAAGAGAGTTTTAAAAAATGCAGAATCAATACTGAAATAAAATAACATATTTTTAGCACATTTAACGATTTCAGTATTGATTCTGCATTTTTTAAAACTCTCTTCCTTTTGTGGTGACTTTTGGAACTATTTCTTTTTTTCGCGGAATCATTCGTCCCCCGTTTTGTTTAATCTTATTATAAAATTTGGCGTCATTCCCTAAATTAGGCAGCGCTACAGAAAACTCTGAGTACCGCCAGTTTAATTATGGCCACCTTGTACTTCACACTGTGGGTGTAAAA
Organism: Maratus speciosus; assembly: GCA_963932465.1. Lineage (NCBI taxonomy): Eukaryota > Metazoa > Arthropoda > Arachnida > Araneae > Salticidae > Maratus > Maratus speciosus. The sequence goes on along the minus strand of OZ010800.1, from coordinate 16,018,725 downwards.
TCGAGAATATACATACGAAATTTAACAATTACTTAAAATACTAACGTTTACTCTAACGTATTTAAATATCATACGCGCATAATAAAAGTATTCGCTTTATTGCAGTTCTTTATCTACGTTATGCTATGTTATGCTATTTACAATTGAGTTACATGTTTTTGTAAAGTTGTTTTATAAAAAATAAACCTAATAAGGAATACATAAACAAGAAATAATACAAAAAAATCGCCTGGGGCATATTAAAATATGTGTACTGTAATCTCTGTACAGGGTGTCCCAGAAGTAATGGGACAAACTTTAAGGGGAGGTAGGGGACATCACAAGGATTCAGATTTGCATAGTAACCCAGGGTCGGAAACGCTTTCCTGTCGCGGTAGTGACGACACAAAACACAAGAAAGAAAGGACACGAACAGGGAGAGAAAACATGTTTATTGTTCTTGATACTGCAAAAATTCCGGGACAATGCTGGAAAGTGTTGAGGAACTTGTTGCACGCATCATGGCAGCTGCTGGGGAAGTCCGGGGTACTCCCAGCATTTTCGAGAACATTAGATCTTCCATACGCCGGAGATGCGCTTCCATGAATCACGGCTCGGCGTCGTAATTTCGAACACCTACTTTGAGGACGATCGTTGCCCCTTTAATGTTCTTACTGCTTAGTTTTTTGATGTACTAAGGATAATAAACATGTTTTCTCCCCTTATGCATGTTCAGTATTACAGATCAACTGATGCTCAAAATTAGACTTTGAACTCCTTTCCTATGTTGCAAAGCAAAGAATTTCATAGCTCTTCAAGAATGTATCCAAAAATCAACGGTGTTTTCTTTAATTTGAAGCTATTTCTTAACAACAAAGCAGCTATAACCCTGATAATAGCAGTTTAAATCCTTCAAATGTTCAAGGTTTTCAATTTACGATATCAGGTAAAACAGAACCTTTAAAAAGGAGAGATAACGCGGTTAGTAAACATTTGAGTTGATGTAATTCTAAATCTAGAATAACAGAAAATTACTATTGCATTTTAATACAATTATTTAATTTTTATTCATCCTTCCAGAAACACATGTATATATTTAACTATCTAATACTGCATTTTGGGGGCAGTCGAAAATATTTTATAACTAAGCTTAACAATATTTTTATTATAATCTGTTTTACTTAATACTTTATTAATTATAATATCAACACATAATGAACTTCGAACTTTTAACCCATTTTGCCTTACTAAGTCTACGGAATCCTCGATTATATAAATGTAAAAATTCCACTAAATTTTAGTGATATTAGAAAAAAATAAAATTTAGCAACCATGCATACGTATATTCATTATTTTAACATATTTTAGATAAGCTAGAATTTTATCTTAACATTGGATGAATTATTTTTTGTATAGCTTTTGTGTAAAAAATCTTTTGTAATTTTCAATATGATTGCAACTGTTTTCCAAATTTTTTAAGAAGTAATCATGAAGTACTTCCCTAATTAAAAGACAATTCAATGATTTTTTCTGTTATTTATAATTTCTTCTTATGCTTTATTAATATTCAAATATTAGCAGCGGATTTCTTTTACTATAGTTAAACATATAATTTTTAATCTTATTTTTATAAAAAGAAAATTTTTCTTAAAGTGAAGATGAAGATAATTGTATACCATTATTCAAAAGGAAAAAAAAAGGTGAAAATTCTTTCAAAACACTTATATTAGATCTTCAGAATTTTTCATACAAGTATTTAATTAAATTTTTATCGTGACTCAAAGCTTATTGAAGCTTAAAGATTCGTTAATTAAATTAATTTAGTCATTAATACGCATGCGATATGAAAATTTAAAGCATATGTTTTGACATGATAAGAGATGATATCTCACTAAGAACAATTAACATTTAATCCATGTGAATAAATTTAATTCTGTGGTATTTGTTTGTGAAGGTAACGAAACTTAATGGTGAATTAAATGCTGATAACAAAATAAGCATTACAGGTAGAATAATTGTTCAGGAGAAGAAAAATCGATTGGGTTTCAAAGTAAAACGTAAAATGCAACCAAAATTAGAATTTTTTTTTTTTTTACTTTGTGTGTCTTTTAGTCTAGTTTAAATATATTCATGTTTTAGAGCAACGTTGAAACAGTGGTATTTGTATTGTTGATATCCTGAGCAATATTATCTTTCTCAGTATGATGCGATTGAATATTAACATATCACGTAATAAAATTTCATGCTGTAATGAAGTGGATTTATCCGAATCCAAGTCACTTGGGAAGTTTCGGTGGCGTCAATGCTTTACATTCTGCTGCCAAAGGAAAAGTTACGAAAAAAGCCATACAGAAATGGTTAAGCAGGGTCAACCCGTACACGCTACACAAACCTGCGCGAAGAAAGTTTCCGACCAATCGTGTGATCGTGCATTCCATCGACCAACAATGGCAAACCGATGACATGATCAGTCTGAAAAAATACAATCGGGGATATCGCTACATTCTAACCTGTATCGACATTCTGTCTAAATATGCGTGAGCGATACCGTTCAAAACGAAACGTGGCGAGGATATTATGAAAGCCTTTCAGACTATATTTTTGCAGCGCGAAAGCTCAAGTCTTTACAATCGGATTCAGGAAAAGAATACAAAAACAATCATTTTCAGAGATTTTTAAAGCAGCAAGGTGTGCGATTTTCTACTACTTTTAATAACACAAAAGCATCAGTGGTGGAATGGTTTAATCGTACCTTGAAAACTAAAATATGGAAATATTTTACGGACAACCGTACCTATAATTTTATCGATGTGCTAGACTTCCCTGTTACAAAGTTACAACCATACCTATCATTCTAGCATTAAGAGAGCACCCGTGGAAGTAACACCTGAGAACGAAAGCGATGTATGTTTTACTTTATTCGGGAAAATGCAGAATGCAGAAACAAAACCGTGTGTGTTTAAAGCGGGGGAAATTGTGTGCGGGTCGAAGCAAAAAATAACTTTTGAAAAAGGGTATGAAATCAATTGGACTGAGGAAGAGTTTGTGATAACGGGATGTGTGTCAGGAGTCCCTCCAGTGTATCAAATTATAGATTTGATGAGCGAACCCATCCAAGGAACCTTCTATGCGCAAGAACTTCAAAGAGTTCAACCGAAAGAGGACTATTCTATCGAAAAGATTTTAGAGAAGCGCTCGCGAAAAGGTCATGTGGAATATAAAGTGAAATTGAAAGGGTGCCCTGATAAGTTTAATCAATGGATACCCTCATCTAATATGTTTTCTCTATAAAATCTACGTTATCGAGATTGTATCGTCATTTCGAATCATGTCTTTCTACGTGGCGCTACCTTCAGATAGTTCGTTGAATTATTTTCCTGAGAATAAAATTTCTCATTTTGTGACGAGATTACACTCTGCTTTGGATTTGAAAGGTGAGTGGGAAGTAGGCCTAAAGGAATTCATTTACCCGTACATGTGGAACAATATAACGGAATATACGAACGGGTATGAATATATTTTAGGGGAGAATATCGAATGGTCAGTCGGAAGACCTAGAAATGAAGCTGATTTGAAGTCGGAGAATTTGAAGTGAAAAAAGTTAGAATCCCGCCAGGATATTATGAATCCCCTAACGATATCATTAAAGTAATCAATTATCAAAAATTTCATGATAAAATCTCGTTTAATTATAATAAAAATTCTAAAAAAGTGAGAGTAACTTTGAAAAAAAAATGCCGAATCAACTTTGATTCAGGATTAGTGGAAAGTTTAGTGTTTCAACCTGGTAATGTAGGTGAACCTTTCGCAGGTCATTCAGTGTCTTTTGATAGTCCCTTCATAGCCGATCCCCATGCTGATTTTAAATTGTTATACATTAATAGCGATCCCGTAGAGCCGCAGATAGTGGGAGATACGGCTCCTATGTGTGCTACCCGTGATAGGACAAGACGGTGATTTGATTCAGGAAGTGTTTGACAGACCTCACTACATCCCGCTCACTCGAAAGAATTTTCAGACAACTAAAACCGTTATAAGGACGCATACAGGTCGATTAATGTCATTCGAGCGTGGGAAGTTGATCGTGAAACTACATTTTCGTTAAAAGTATCCCTCATAATGCTCGTTCCTTACCAATGCTGTGCGAAATCTTTCGAAGATTATTACACCCACCAATCGGGTAGTGGTTTAAACTATTATCACGTTACTACTTAACATAAAGGCTATGGTTTCGGCGGATTGTTACGTTCGTTGTTTCGGGCCGCGGTGCCTCTTTTTAAATAGGGCGCTAAAGCCGTAGGCAAGCAACTGTTTTCAATCAACGGGAGTCGATTTGCTGAATGACGTGTCACGTGGGACAATGTCAAAGTGGCTGCCAAGCGGAGGTTTAATCTTTTAACACCTGAAACGGCACTATACGGCTTTGTGAGTTAAGTCCTAATTCGGCCGGTTTCGGCCGCTAATAGCAAAATAAGGGGTGATAGGTATAGAAAAAGATTCGTTTCTCCCTGTGCTGAGGTGTTCGTCTTTATTGTCGCCGCCGGTCACTTTAGCCCGATGGCAGTGATGCAATACTTTGTAATTGATTGCAGGTTTGTCATTACCTTTTTTAGAAGCTAAAGTGATTCTATTCAGACGAGCCGGGTTTTTTTTCCATCGTAGTTTCTTATTTCAAGAAAACGATATCGTTGTTTGTATAGATTTTTAACAGCTAGTATTGAGATATTTACTTAAGTTTAATTTGAAATGAGTAAAAGAAAAAGACCTCTCACCCAATTAGAAATTGATGAAATCTTATTTAGATCAGATGATAGTGATAGCGACATAAAAATAACCTTGTTTCATATTTTAGAGTATTATTTGTTTATTTTTAAATTATTTGCAGGAAAAATCATAACAGGCAAAATAAAGGTTATCAACAACTTAGATTCGAATTCTAAATGCCTTTTAGTTAGAGATCCCCCCCCCCCCACCTTTCTCAAAAGCGTGAAATATTCTAACAATAAGATAACTTGTTTTTGATTTTAAAAAAGTAATAATAATGAAATTTGCAAACATTATTATTGAAATATCTATGAAGCGAATAATGGGTTACATATTGGAATATAATCGATTGATTTTTTTTTTCATCAGTGATACTTTTATTTACCGTAACGTCACAAAAATCGACTTAAAACACGATTTCTGTCACCGTATTCTAGCAAAAGCTTTTGTCTGTACATTCAAATTGAAAGCACTAATTCTTTCTTTTTTAACAGAGAATGCTGCATTATATTCTAAATAACTCCAGAAACGTGTAAAAAAAATAGCAGTTTGGATTTGAGAACTGTTTTAATATTGCTTGTTAAATAATATTTATTAGGGCTATTCTCAAATTCTAAATAGCTATTCTCCCTCATGAAGTCATTTTTAAACTTAGGCACATGAAATGTTCACATTCAGAAACTATACAAGCGAATAGCTTTTTCCCTTTTTCTATAGAAGAACACGTTCTTTCTGAAAATACTGTCAAAATTGATGTTTTGAACCAAAATCCCCGACGGGAAGCCATAGAAATGTCGTCATGAGACAACAATCGATTATAATTCAAGATACAACCTGTGGCCAGAAAGTTCGGTGAATGAATTTTTATTTCAAATACAGTATTGTGCAGCATCAAATACAATTTACTGTCCTTCAAAATAATCTCCATGGATGGTAATGCACTGTTGTGAACGAGTATATAAGTCCTGGTAACTCCTGTAAAACAGTTCTTTCGGGATGACTTTCAGCTCGGCCGTCACGTTGCATTGAATGTCGGTGATGTCCGTAAATCTCTTTCCCTTCAGGGTTGACTTCAATCTGGGGAAGAGGAAGAATTCTGCAGGAGCCAAATCAGGTGAATAAGGAGTGTGAACAAGTGTCAACTCCATTCGCGGTCAGAAACTGCCGTTCAACCAAGGCGGTGTGCGGACTCCGCCGTGACGGCCGAGCTGAAAGCCACTCCGAAAGTACTGTTTTACAGGAGTTTCCAGGACTTATATACTCGTTCCCAATAGTGCATTACCATCCATGGAGATTATTTTGAAGGACAGTAAATTGTATTTGATGCTGTACAATACTGTATTTGAAATAAAAATTCATTCACCTAACTTTCTGGCCACAGGTTGTACAATGCATTTATAGAAAAAAAAAAGAAAAAAATCAGAACCATTCAAGAGCCACGGCTGAAATTTCGTGATTTTTCTCGAAAAATTAATTTATAAATGTCACAGAAAATTTCATAATTTTGAGCAGGGAGGAATATTTTTTTGGAATCTCCTTAACACTTTATGCACCGACTGTAATTATAAGTGCTATGAAAATAACTTGTTATAAAATTCATTTTAATACATCGATTATTGGTAATACAGTTTAGAATGAGTTATAGATACTTTACTTTATCTTGTTCCAAGAGCAATTGGTTACACACACGCAAAAAAAAAATTAAACGGAGGATTTCTTTTGCCTTTGCATCCAATGCTGGATCCAAGGGGGAGTTCACGGGGGTCGTGACCGCCCCTCCCTTCCTGAACGAAGAAAACCGCCAAGGGAAATTTAAAAAATGAAACATATATTAAATTCTTTCAGATTCATCCCTTGCTCAACTATGAGAATCTTTCTGTCTCTTTTAAAGCTGTACTTAAATCCAAGGTAGATAATTTGTGACATATCCATGATGTCATTTTTAATCTCAGATGCAATATATTTGCAAGTGCATTTACTCAAAACAAATGTGATTGATTAGCGTTTTCCATTTTCCGATAAAGGCAAAGCACCTTTCGGGAAATCTCCTTAAGCTGTGGGATTTAAAACTGAATTTCTGGCCGCGACAGACAATTGCTCCCTCATGACGGCATTTTAATAACTGTTAAGTCCTAAAAATTTGTATATAATGCTCAATTTCTTAAAGATTCTTTGCATTTATAAGAAAAGGGGAAATTATTCAATTTCTGGGTATCTGAATAAAATGTGTATATTTTATATTTTTTACGAATATTAATGCGAATATATAATTACGAATATTAATTTTTTGGTATTTACAAATGAAAATAACTTTCCAAATGTATCAGAAATTTAACCATTTTGGATGTGGGGACAACCTTCAATTTAAAAATTGCTTATTAAGAGATGTGACCCCACCCCCGCCCCCCCCCCCCCAAAAAAAAGAGACATGACCACCTTCTAAATGGAGGGCTGCATCAGCTCTTGTTTGCATCTTTTCAGCTTTATGTTTATTGACATTGAAAGGTTGTGTGTATGTGTGTATTTCCTAATTCTACAAAATGCTAACAAAAGTATTTTAAATAAAAGATTGGAGTGGAGTAAATAAATTTTGTACAGAATCCCTATAAATTCAAATTTAATTATTTAATTGTAATTGACAAGATCCTTCTAAAATTTATTAAAGGATTGTGTCAATCTTCTGATGTAGTTTCAAAAATTCACGAGGAAAGCTTTAGAAGATGACATTTTCATGAATTCATAATTTAGGACATAAAGGGTTAAAAGCATTTGTTCTGAAATTGTACCGTAAAAGCTTTAGAGGGGGGGGGGGGGGCTAAAAAATTTCTGAAATTTAAATCCTTAAATTAAGTGTTAGCCCTGTCCTAAAATACGAAATTTTTCAATTTTTTAATCTCATACTCTTATAGTTGGTACCGAAATATTTACATTATAATGAAAATAATGAGGTTTAATACAAATAGAATTGCCCCACCAGTGGCCGAGAGTTTCTGCTCTCGAAGCTGGTAGACTGGAGGTGCTGGATTCAAACCCAATTGCGCCCGTCGACCTAATCGTTCGGAGATTTCGTGGTTTCCTTCGACAGTGGATTTCCATGCGTAAATACGGGTTAGGTTCCCTTATAAAGACCTACACGGAGGGCACCCCCCCCCCTTTGTACCTATATTCCTCGTGTTGATAATTGGCCGTCATAAACACAACAAACCAACCAAATAGAATTATTCTTTTTTTTTTTTTGCACATGTAGAATATTTGCCGAATTTTAATTTCTAATTGTAATTTTATAGGGATACTAGCAGGCCATGCCCGCTGCGCTGGTCCATTTTCCCAAGCGGCACAGATGTCATATACATATTGGCGCAATTTTTTTTCGACGCCAATTTCACGAAAACATCATCAGTATAAACAACAACATCCGGGTTACCATATCAAGCAAAATAACGACACTTTGGTGCCAGTTAAGTACCCGTTGCGTATATGACATTGGCTTCAGAAAAATATCGCTCCAATATATGGCATTTGTGCCTCCTAAGCAAACCTTGAATCAAACGAAATGGTGAATTTGTCCTTGCATTTTAAAGTAATATGGACCTTTACATGGAATGTCCTTTCGCATTGTTGAAACAATATGAACGCCATTGTGCTATTATATTTTCTAATGTGCACACAAATTTTCAGCTGTTAAGATCCAACTCTTTTAGTTGATCAAAGACAGTAGGATTTGGTATGGAATTGATTATAGAAATTTCAACCATACCTCTATTATTAAGCAATATAGAACGGTATGGTATATACTAAAACTCTGTCTGAAAAATTATCTAACTAACTTTGAAATTTATATCGAAATCCATACAGCAGAATCTTCTATAAAGGCTAATTTTTCATAATCAGGTTTGTCTGATTATATACTTAAAAACAATTCTACATAATTCAATGTTTACGCAACATAGAACAGTGTGTTATATACTAAAATCTTCACTGAAAAAAGTATCTAACTAACATTTTAAGTTTCGTCAAAATCCATTCTGTAGAATGCAAGTTATATGTAGTTTGATTTACGAAAAATTATAATGCTCAATATTAGGAATATTTCTGGTGTTATTAACAGCCCTAGGAGCGGCGTTATTTTGGCCACCAAATGTTTAACCATTTGGGAAAATGGTTATTGCCCTCTGTCAGGGTAAGAAATCAAAAACATATCTGAAGCGTTTTATTAGTTGAATACGCATTTTATTGGTTTTCTGATTGATCTATACAGTAATCTGTATTTTTCCTTTACTTTCAACAGAGATGGATACTTCTGTTGCCACTATGACAAAAAGTAATAAAAACTACAAAAAAAAATTAATAACTCAGAAACAAATTGAGATGCAGCTTTCAAGCAAATTGCATTTAAAAGTACATTTTTTCTCTATATGACGGTGTAAAAAGTAATGTTGTGGGATGTTTAGAAGTTTAACAATGAAATTTCATTTAGAATAAGTCCAGAAATATTAATGTTTAATCCATTTCGTACGTTATGTATGACCAGCTCCGTAGAAGTTTAAAATTTACAGTATCGAAAAATGTAATCCATGGCGTACGTAATCTATGATCAACTCAGTGCGATTTTTTATGTCTTAAATTTTAGTCTTCGAAAAAATCATTTTCCAAATGGTCGTTGTAATTTGTTAAGTTGCATTTTTTTAAAAATTATTCCCGTGAAAGGTTGCTTCAACAATCTCAAGGAAAACAGTACTTTTATGTTAGAAAGCCGCATGTGGTAAATGGCAAACTATTGTTCCCATCGCCATTCATTTAAAATGTAAACATTTCACTCATTTCATTTAAAATATATACGCATATTAGATACCATTAAAATATTCGCCTTTCACCCACTTCATTAAAAATGCAGTCACAGACGTCATATACTCATTAGATGTCATTGGCGCAATTTGTTTCTGACGCCAGTTAGGCGAAAACATCAACAGCACAAACAACAACATCCGGGTTACCATATCAAGAAAAATAACGACACTTCGGCGCCAGTTAAGTACCCGTTGTGTATATGACATTGGCGCCAGAAAAAAATCGCGCCAATATGACATCTGTGCTAAAATGCAAAAGAATAAAAATAACAAATAATACTATAAACAAACACTTAATCATCAAAAGATTGTTTTAACTTACACATGGTAAAAAATAAAATATGATAGTGTCGAGAATAAAAATGCTATTGGCGAGATTTGCGACCGTCTAACTTAAAAGTACCGAAAAAAATCTTCCACGCGTAGCGTGTTTCTTCGATATTTGTAAGGGAAAACTAAACTGAAAAATTTTGTATGGAAATTGTGACAGTCAACAAAGTGACCACTCCGACGTCTATATTAGTGATTTAGAGCCAAGTTTGGCGTCACATATCAGTCAAGAATTGTTTGATTGAACCCTTTTACGACTGTTTCCTCCAAAATCGAAGCTAGTTATTCAAACAGCAAAGCTTTCATCTGAGATCTGTCATAAATGGTTTCGCCTGATTACAGATTTTTTGGTACTGTTTCAGTATAGGAGCCTTGGCGTTTTTTTAAATAAAAGTTTGGCACAATTCGGACTTCAGAAAGTGAGATTTGTGGACAAATGATATGAACAGTTATGAAAACTAATGTGATGAACTTTTATGCTTTTTTACGTAAGAAATTCATATAACAAACTTTTTAATTATACATATTATTATTGTTGTTATTTATATACAATTTACTTCTGTAGTTATATAAAAAGAGAATAATATTATAGTAAATAAATTTTATAATTATTGAACGAAAGTATGCATAAAAACTTTCCTTTTCTCGCCAAGCTAATTTTCTCCATCTCGTCAAGGGCCCTATATTGGAAAATCACCGAATTTTCTCACATTGCTCTATAACTAAGCAATGTAGAACAATATAGTATATACTAACTATTAAGGATCTTTAAACCCTAATTTGATACATAAGCAACATAGAACGACGTGTTATATACTAAAACCTTCCCTGAAAAATTACCTATCTAAAAGTGCAAGTTCAAAAGAACTCGAGTTATCAGCAGCCGGGACGAAATTTCCATTTTTATTATATATATATATATATATATACTATATATAAAAATAGAAGTAGATTACTCCAAAAATGCTGTCGTACACTTGAAAAATCACCATTATTGTGAACATCGCTCAGGCCGATGCCACGCTGCCTTTTTGGCTTAAAATAAAATTGTTTGGCGACAATATCGAAATCGTAAATAAACATACAACATGTAACTCACAAGTACCGTCATTTTTATAATTACATTTGCTAGTTTCTTCTGCAAGCCACATAATGGATGAGTTTGATAAAAATAAAAAAAAAATAAAAAAAAATAAAAAACATAAACAAAATCGTTACTCATATATTATCTTATCAAATTTTCTGGCGCATTTTTCTTAACCTGACGCAAGAGATAAATCACCAATTATAGTTTAAAACTGGAAAAGTTCATACTGAATAAATTTATAAGCATTACGAACATTCCCTTTCATGTTTAAATTAAATATTTTCGATTTATCACATTATACACCCGTCAATTTTTTTTTCTTTTTTCTATTTAAAAAATAGTAACAGTTTTCTTTTCGAGATGTATAACCTTTTCAATTCATGTATCAACGAAATTTATCGCCAATAAAATAATAGTAACACTTTCGCCCAAAATAACAGAACTTTCCGTCATAATACTATAACTAATTTACGTAGAACGATGTGTTATAGCTTAAAACGTTCCCTGAAACGATCTCTATCTAACAGTGTAAGTTTCGTCAAAATCCATGAAGTAGAACTTGATTATTACCATTTTTATTATATGCATACATAATTTGCCGTATGAGGAAGGTCTTGGAAAAACCCTTTTGCTCAAAGGCGCTTGTCAAAGAACAATATTAGTAGCATTTCTTCCAAGACTTATAATTTATAAACACACATTTCCGATAAAATGCATGGAGTAACAATGCAGTGTAAATACTTCTTACTACTGGTGAAAAGGGATAAATAATGTTTCCTCATTCTGTATAGAATTATCACTCCAAACAAATAACAGATCAACAAGTAAAAGTATGTGCGGAAAGGAGGAGCGCAAACATACATCAAGATGATATTTCAACCTCGCCTCTCCCATAGGAAACTCACATGCGGTAAAAGGACGAGTCCATTTTAGGTAGCTTTCTTTACAAAAAGCTACCTATTGCAGCCGTTCGGAGGAAAGCGATTTCAAAAAATTTTGGTATATTTTCATCGATCATGACCCCCAGACCACGAAACCACCCTCCGTTCAAAATTGATATATATATATATATATATATATATATATATATATATATATCTGACCTATGTCACACTGTAACTCTCGTAATTATGAACCGATTTCGATGTAATTCGGTGTGTACATAGTACATACCAATGTCTCGACCGAGTTCGTTGGCCAGCTTCATCCGCCATTTTGTTTCAAAATGGCGGCCATTTAAAAAATTTTAAAAAATTTAAAATTTGAAATGTGGTACCAAAAAATTGAAAATGGAAAAATATTTTTTTCTTATGTATTTGACCTTTATACAAAGACTCCGTAGCAGTTTTTGTTTCGTCTATATCTTAAAAAATGGCTGAGTCATAGCATTTTGAATTTCTAGCAAAGCTGACATTTTGAAACGTCCCGAATTTTGTCACGCGATAAAAGGCGTATTTATGAACCGATTTGGATGTAACTTCGTTTATACATAGTACATACCAATGTCTCGACCGAGTTCGTTGGCCAGCTTCATCCGCCATCTTGTTTAAAAATGGCGGCCATTTAAATTTTTAAGAAAAATTTTAATTTGAAATGTGGTACCAAAAAATTGAAAATTGAAAAAATATTTTTTTCTTATGTGTTTGACCTTGATAAAAAGATTCGGGAGCAGTTTTTGTTTCGTCTATATCTTAAAAAAATGGCTGAGTTATAGCATTTTGAATTTCTAGCGTGGCTGACATTTTGAAACGTCCTGATTTTTGCCACGTGATAACAGACGTATTTATGAACCGATTTGGATGTACCTTGGTGTATACATAGTACATACAAATAACTCAACCGAGTTCGTTGACCAGCTTCATTCGCCATCTTGTTTCAAAATGGTGGCCGTTTAAAAAAAATTTAAAAATAATTAAATTTAAAATGAGATAGCAAAAAATTGGAAAATGAAAAAGATTTTTGTTGTATGTGTTTGACCTTAATACAAAGATTCCGGAACAGGTTTTGTTTCGTCTACATCTAAAAAAATGGCTGAGTTATAACAATTTGAATTTCTATTGTGGCTGACATTTTAAAACGACCTGATTTTTGTCACGCGATAACAGGCGTATTTATGAACCGATTTGAATGTAACTTGGTCTGTTCATGGTACATACCAATGTCTCGACCGAGTTCGTTGGACAGCTTCATTCGCCATCTTGTTTCAAAAGGTTTGCCATTTTAAAAAAAAATGTAATTTAAAATTTAAAATGAGGTATTAAAAAATTGGAAAATGAAAAAGATTTTTTTTATGTGTTTGGCCTTGATACAAAGATTCTGGAGCAGTTTTTGTTTCTGAAAATTTGTTCTTTTGTTTATATCTTAAAAAGTGGTTGAATTATAGCACTTTGAATTTCTATCATGGCTAACACTTTGAAACGATCTTGTATTTGTCACTCGATACCACACGTATTCGCCTATTTCGATGGAAGAAGGCATGTGGATAGTATACATCAATATCTCGACCAAGTTCGCTGGCCCGCTTCATCAGCCATCTTGTTTCAAAATGGCGGCCATTAAATTAAAAGAAAAATTATATTTAAAGTGAGGTGCAAAAAAAATTAGAAATTGAAAAGGTTTCTTTCTTAAGTATTTGACCTTGATATAAGGATTCAAGAGCATTTTTTGTTTGTCTTTATCTTATAAAATGGCTCAGATATAGCAGTTTCAGTTTCTAAAGTGGGTGACATTTTGAAAAATCTGATTTTTTGCCTGCGACAGCACTCGTATATATCAACCGATTCCGATATGAGTGAGCATGTTCTCAGCAATTACTAATATCTCGACCAAGTTCACTGGTTAGCCTCATATACCATGTTGTCTTAAAATGGCAGGCACTTTAAGAAATCGCCGAATTTGGCAGCCAAATATAAGTGACTTTAAATAAAAGCAGCTTGGATAAAGCTGACTAATTTCGCGAAATTCTCATTCATAATGATTTAGTATTGATAAAAATTAGTATTGAATCTCCTACATTCGGTTTCCACTTAATTGAGCTTCGTGTGTTCGAATAATATAAGTTGGCTTTTTAAAAATAAGGAATATGAAAGCTACCTCTTCCTCCCGGCACTGGCCGGAAGGACTTTTTAGGTAGCTTTCATTACAAAAAGCTACCTATTGCAGCCGTTCGGAGGAAAGCGATTTCAAAAAATTTTGGTATATTTTCATCGATCATGACCCCCAGACCACGAAACCACCTCCCTTCAAAATTTATATATATATATATATATATATATATATATATATATATATATATCCATACATATATATATATATATCCATATATATATATATATATATATATATATATATATATATATATATATCTGACCTTTGTCATACTGTAACTCTCGAATTTATGAACCGATTTGGTATGTACATAGTACATACCTATGTCTCATGTCTCGACCGAGTTCATTGGCCAGCTTCATCCGCCATTTTGTTTCAAAATGGCGGCCATTTAAAAATTTTTAAAAAATTTTTAATTTGAAATGTGGTACCAAAAAATTGAAAATGGGAAAATATTTTTTTCTTATGTATTTTACCTTTATACAAAGATTCCGGAGCAGTTTTTGTTTCGTCTATATCTTAAAAAATGGTTGAGTTATAGCATTTTGAATTTTAAGCTTGGCTGACATTTTGAAACGTCCTGAATTTTGTCACGCGATAAAAGGCGTATTTATGAACCGATTTCAATGTAACTTCGTTTTCACATAGTACATACCTATGTCTCGACTGAGTTCGTTGGCCAGCTTCATCCGCCATCTTGTTTAAAAATGGCAGACATTTAAATTTTTAAGAAAAATTTAAATTTGAAATGTGGTACCAAAAAATTGAAAATTGAAAAAATATTTTTTCTTATGTATTTGACCTTGATACAAAGATTCGGGAGCAGTTTTTGTTCGTCCATATCTTAAAAAATGGCTGAGTTATAGCATTTTGAATTTCTAGCGTGCTGATATTTTGAAACGTCCTGATATTTGTCACGTGATAACAGGCGTATTTATGAACCGATTTGGATGTACCTTGGTGTGTACATAGTACATACAAATACCCGACCGAGTTCGTTGGCCAGCTTCATCTGTCATCTTGATTCAAAATGGTGGCCATTTAAAATTTTTTTTTAAATTTAAAATTTAAAATGAGATACCAAAAAATTGGAAAATGAAAAAGATTTTTTTCGTATGTGTTTGACCTTAATACAAAGATTCCGGAACAGTTTTAGTTTCGTCTATATCTAAAAAAATGGCTGAGTTATAGCATTTTGAATTTTTATTGTGGCTGACATTTTAAAACGACCTGATTTTTGTCACGCGATAACAGGCGTATTTATGAACCGATTTGGATGTTACTTGTTAAAAAATGTTACTTGCTAAAAAATGTTTGTTTGGATGTTACTTGAAAAAAAATTAAATTTAAAATGTAAAAAGTCCTTCCGGCCAGTGCCGGGAGGAAGAGGTAGCTTTCATAGTTGTTATTTTCAAAAAGCCAACTTATATTATTCAAACACGCGAAGATCAGTTTAGTGGAAACCGAATATAGGAGATTCAATACTAATTTTTATCAATACTAAATCATTACGACATTAAATCATTATTTGAAACAAGATGGCGGATGAAGCTGGCCAACGAACTCGGTCGAGACATTGGTATGTACTATGTATAAACGAAGTTACATCCAAATCGGTTCATAAATACGCCTTTTATCGCATGACAAATTTCAGGGCGTTTGAAAATGTCAGCCACGCTAGAAATTCAAAATGCTATAACTCAGCCATTTTTCAAGATATAGACGAGACAAAAACTGCTCCGGAATGTTTGTATAAAGGTCAAATACATAAAAAAAAATATTTTTTCAATTTTCAATTTTTTGGTACCACATTTCAAATTTAAATTTTTCTTAAAAATTTAAATGGCCGCCATTTTTAAACAAGATGGCGGATGAAGCTGGCCAACGAACTCGGTCGAGACATTGGTATATACTATGTATAAACGAAGTTACATCCAAATCGGTTCATAAATACGCCTTTTATCGCATGACAAATTTCAGGGCGTTTGAAAATGTCAGCCACGCTAGAAATTCAAAATGCTATAACTCAGCTATTTTTTAAGATATAGACGAAACAAAAACTGCTACGGAATCTTTGAATAAAGGTCAAATACATAAGAAAAGAATATTTTTCCATTTTCAATTTTTTGGTACCACTTTTCAAATTTTAAATTTTTTTAAAAATTTTAAATGGCCGCCATTTTGAAACAAAATGGCTGATGAAGCTGGCCAACGAACTCGGTCGAGACATTGGTATCGAATTACATCCAAATCGGTTCATAAATACGAGAGTTACACTGTGACAAAGGTTAGATATATATATATATATATATATATATATATATATATATATATATATATATATATATATATATATATGGATATATATATATATATATATATATATATATATATATATATATATATGGATATATATATATATATATATATATATATCAATTTTGAACGGAGGGTGGTTTCGTTGTCTGGGGGTCATGATCGATGAAAATATACCAAAATTTTTTGAAATCGCTTTCCTCCGAACGGCTGCAATGGGTAGCTTTTTGTAATGAAAGCTACCTAAATGACGTATTAAAAAATTGGAAAATGAAAAAGATTTTTTTAAGTGTTTGGCCTTGATACAAAGATTCCGGAGCAGATTTTGTTTCTGAAAATTTGTTTTTTTGTTTATATCTTAAAAAATGGTTGAATTATAGCACTTTGAATTTCAAGTATGGCTAACATTTTGAAACGATCTTGTATTTGTCACGCGATAACACACGTATTCGCCTATTTCCATATAAGAAGGCATGTTGATAGTATACATCAACATCTCAGCCAAATATAAGTTACTTTAAATAAAAGCAGCTTGGATAAAGATGAATAATTTCGCGAATTTCTCATTCATAATGATTTAGTATTGATAAAAATTAGTATTGAATCTCCTATATTCGGTTTCCACTAAATTGAGCTTCGTCTGTTTGAATAATATAAGTTGGCTTTTTTAAAATAAGGAATTTGAAAGCTACCTCTTTCTCCCTGCACTGGCTAGAACGACTTTTTTTAAATGTTCCTTGCATAGGCCAGGATTTAGAGGTAGTAATTTTTTCGCCTTTCTCAAGGTTAAAGAGTTAATCGTTATAAACCGATTGCTAAAGCACTCAAACAATGGAAACAAATAAATTAAACGCCATGGAGTCGCAGTGTGTTAGGACAAATAAGCTGACTAACAGACCGACGTTTTTAACGAAAAACCGAATGTTTCTTAATATTCAGTTATTGTTAGAGCCCGCAAAACCGATCCTTTGCTTATTCTCCATTGTTGGGAACGAAATACCGTATTGCATTGTTGCACAAAGTAAACAAAGAAACGCCACGTGTTTTCGATTGAACCGATATTTTAATCGTTATAAACCGATTGTTGAACCACTCAAACAATGGAAAAAAATAAATTAAACGCCATGGAGTCGCAGTGTGTTTGGACAACAAAGCTATATAACAGCCCGAATTTTTTAATGCAAAATCGAATGTTATTCGGTTATTGTTGGATCCCGCAAAACCGATCCTTTCCTTATATTCTATTGTTGGGAAACGAAATACCCTATTGCATTGTTGCACAAAGTAAACAAACAAACGCCGCGTGTTACCGATTCAATAGATATTTTAATCGTTATAACCAATTGTTGAGCCACTTAAAAAATGGAAACAAATTAAACGCCATGGTGTCGCATGGTTTTACTATAACAAAGCAAAATAACCGACCGACGTTTTTAACGCAAAACCGAATGTTTCTTCATATTCGGTTATTGTAGCAGCCCGCAAAACCGGTCCTTTAATTATACTCCATAGTCTCTACGAAATAACGTTTTGCATTTTTGCACAAAGTAAACAAAGAAACTATACGTGTTATCGATTGAACCGACATTTTAATAGTTAGAAACCGATTGCTGAACCACTCAAAAAATGGAAATAAATAAATTAAACGCCAAAGAGCCACAGTGTGTTAGGACAACAAAGCTAACTATCAGACCGACGTTTTTAACGCAAAATCGAATGTTTCTTAATATTCGGTTATTAAAGGAGCCCGAAAAACCGATCGTTTGCTTATACTGCTTTGTTGGGCAACGAAATACCGTATTGCATTGTTGCACAAAGTAAACAAGGAAACGCCACGTGTTACCGACTGAACCGATATTTTAATCAATATAAACCGAATGCTGAAACACTTAAATATTGGAAACAAATAAATTAAACGCCATGGAGTCGCAGTGTGTTAGGAAAACAAAGCAAACTAACAGACCAACGTTTTAAACGCAATATCGAATGTTTCTATATATTCAGTTATTGTTGGAGTCCGCAAAACCGATTCTTATCATATTCTCCATTGTTAAGGAATGAAATACCGTATTCCATTGTTGCGCAAAGTAAAAAAAGAAACGCCACGTGTTATCGATCGAACCGATATTTTAATCGTTATAAACCGATCGTTGAACCACTCAAACAATTGAAACAAATAAATTAAACGCCACGGAGTCGCAGTGTGCTAGGAAAACAAACCTAAATAACAGACCGACGTTTTTAACGGAAATCCAAACGTTTCTTCATATTCGGTGATTGTTGGAGCCCACAAAACCGATCCTTTGGTTATTCTCCATTGTTGGGCAACGAAGCACCGTATTGCATTGTTGCTCAATGTAAGCAATGAAACTCCATGTGTTACCGACTGATCCGATATTTCAATCGTTATAAACCGAATGTTGAACCACTCAACCAATGGAAACAAATAAATTAAACGCCATGGAGTCGCAGTGTGTTTGGACAACAAAGCTAACTAACAGCCCGAAGTTTTTAACGCAAAACCGAATGTTTCTTCATATTCGGTTATTCTTGGAGCCCGCAAAACCGATCGTTTGTTTAAATTCCTTTGTTGGGCAGCGAAATACAATATTGCATTGTTGCACAAAGTAAACACAGAAACGCCACGTGTTACCGATGGAACCAATATTTTAATTAATAAAAACCGATTGTTGAAACACTTAAACAACGGAAACAAATGAATTAAACTCCATGGAGTCACATGGTGTTAGGACAACAAAGCACATTAACAGACCGATGTTTTAAGCGCAAAATCGAATGTTTCTACATATTCAGTTATTGTTGGAGCACGGAAAACCGATTATTTGGTTATTCTCCATTGTTAAGAAATGAAATACCATATTCCATTGTTGCACAAAGTAAACAAAGAAACGCCCCGTGTTACCGATTGAACCGATATTTTAATTGTTTTAAACCGATTGTTGAGCAACGTAAACTATGGAAACGAATAAATTACACGCCATGGAGTTGCAGTGGGTTATGACAACAAAGCTAACTAACAGACCGACGTTTTTAAAGCAAAACCGAATGTTTCTTCATATTCAGTTATTGTTGGAGCCCGCAAAACCGATTCTTTGCTTCTTCTCCATTGTTAAGAAACGAAATACCGTATTCCATATTTGAACAATTTAAACAAAAAAAAGCCACGTTTACCGATTGGACAGATACTTTAATAAATATAAACCGATTGTTGAAACACTTAAACAATGGAAACAAATAAATTAAACTACACGGAGTTGCATGGTATTAGGACAACAAAACACACTAACAGACCGACATTTTAAACGCAAAATCGAATGTTTCTACATATTCCGTTATTGTTGGAGCCCGGAAAACCGATTATTTGCTTATTCTCAATTGTTAAAATTGAAATACCGCATTCCATTGTTGCACAAATAAAACAAAGAAAGGCCACGTGTTATCGATTGAACCGATATTTTAATTGTTATAAACCGATCTTTGAACCACTCAAACAATGGAAACAAATAAATTAAACTACATGGAGTCGCATGGTGTTAGGACAACAAAACACACTAACAGACGGACATTTTACACGC
The DNA here is from genome assembly GCA_963932465.1 of Maratus speciosus. Taxonomy (NCBI): domain Eukaryota; kingdom Metazoa; phylum Arthropoda; class Arachnida; order Araneae; family Salticidae; genus Maratus; species Maratus speciosus. Next base: position 15,998,698 of record OZ010800.1, on the reverse strand, counting down.
AAAACCGAATGTTTTTTCATATTCGGTTATTATTGGAGCCCGCAAAACCGATAGTTTGTTCATATTCCTTTGTTGGGCAGCGAAATACAGTACTGAATTGTTGCACAAATTAAACACAGAAACGCCACGTGTTACCAATGAAACCGATATTTTAATCAATAAAAACCGATTGTTGAAAGACTTAAACAATGGAAACAAATAAATTAAACTCCATGGAGTCACATGGTGTTAGGACCACAAAGCTCGCTAACAGACCGATGTTTTAAGCGAAAAAGCGAATGATTCTACATATCCAGTTATTGTTGGAGCCCGGAAAACCGAATGTTTGCTTATTCTCCATTGTTAATAAATGAAATACCATATTCCATTGTTGCACAAAGTAAACAAAGAAACGCCCCGTGTTACCGATTGAACCGATATTTTAATCGTTATAAACCGATTGTTGAGCAACTTAAACTATGGAAACGAATAATATATCTCCATTATTAAGAAATGAAATAACATATTCCTTTGTTGCACAAAGTCAACAAACAAACGCCCCTTGTAACCGATTGAACCGATATTTTAATCGTTATAAACTGATTGTTGAGCAACTTAAACTATGGAAACAAATAAATTAAACGCCATAGAGCTGCAGTGTGTTATGACAACAAAGCTAACTTACAGACCGACGTTATTAACGCAAAACCGAATGTTTCTTCATATTCTGTTATTGTTGGAGCCCGCAAAAACGATTATTAGCTTATTCTCAATTGTTAAAAATGAAATACCGCATTCCATTGTTGCACAAATTAAACAAAGAAAGGCCACGTGTTATCGATTGAACCAATATTTTAATCGTTATAAACCGATCTTTGAATCACTCAAACATCGGAAACAAATAAATAAAACGTCAAGGAGTCGAAGTGTGTTTGGACAACAAACCTAACTAACAGCCCGACGTTTTTAACGCAAAACCGAATGTTTCTTCATATTCGGTAATTGTTGGAGCCCGCAAAACCGATCGTTTGTTTATATTCATTTCTTGGGCAGCGAAATACAGTATTGCATTGTTGCACAAAGTAAACACAGAAACGCCACGTGTTACCGATGGAACCGATATTTTAATCTATAAAAAACGATTGTTGAAACACTTACACAACGGAAACAAATAAATTAAACTCCATGGAGTCACATGGTGTTAGGACCACAAAGCACGCTAACAGACCGATGTTTTTAGCGAAAAATCGAATGATTCTACATATTTAGTTATTGTTGGAGCCCGGAAAACCGAATATTTGCTTATTCTCCATTGTTAAGAAATGAAATACCATATTCCATTGTTGCACAAAGTAAACAAAGAAACGCCACGTGTTACGGATTGGACCGATATTTTAATGAATGTGAACCGATTGTTGAAACACTTAAACAATGGAAACAAATAAATTAAATTCCATGGACTCGCAAGATGTTAGGACAACAAAACACACTAACAGACCGATAATTTAAACGCAAAATCGTATGTTTCAACTTATTCCGTTATTGTTGGAGCCCGGAAAACGGATCGTTATACCGCTTTGTTGGGAAACGAAATACCGTATTGCATTGTTGCGCAAAGTAAACGAAGAAACTCCACGTGTTACCGACTGAACCGATATTTTAATCAATATAAACCGATTCTTTGATTATTCTCCATTGTTAAGAAACAAAAGACCGTATTCCATATTTGAACAAAGTAAACAAAGAAACACCACGTGTTACCGATTGGACCGATATTTTAATGAGTATAAACCGATTGTTGAAACACTTAACAAATGGAAACAAATAAATTAAACTACATGGAGTCGCATGGTGTTAGGACAACAAAACACACAAACAGACAGACATTTTAAACGCAAAACCGAATGATTCTACATATTCAGTTATTGTTGGAGCCCGGAAAACCGAATGTTTGCTTATTCTCCATTGTTAAGAAATGAAATACCATATTCCATTGTTGCACAAAGTAAACAAAGAAACGCCCCGTGTTACCGATTGAACTGATATTTTAATCGTTATAAACCGATTGTTGAGTATCTTAAACTATGGAAAAGAATAATATATCTTCATTATTAAGAAATGAAATAACATATTCCGTTGTTGCACAAAGTCAACAAAGAAACGCCCCTTGTTACCGATTGAACCGATATTTTAATCCTTATAAACTGATCGTTATAAACTGTTGAGCAACTTAAACTATGGAAACAAATAAATTAAACGCCATGGAGCTGCAGTGTGTTATGACAACAAAGCTAACTAACAGACCGACGTTTTTAACGCAAAACCGAATGTTTCTTCATATTCTGTTATTGTTGGAGTCCGAAAAACCGATTATTTGCTTATTCTCAATTGTTAAAAATGAAATACCGCATTCCATTGTTGCACAAATTAAACAAAGAAAGGCCACGTGTTACCGATTGAACCGATATTTTAATCGTTATAAACCGATTGTTGAACAACTTAAACTATGGAAACGAATAAATTAAACGCCATGGAAATGCAGTATGTTATGACAAAAAAGCTAACTAACAGACCGACGTTTTTAACGCAAAACCGAATGTTTCATCATATTCGGTTAGTGATGGAGACCGCAAAATCGATCCTTCGCTTATTCTCCTTTGTTGGGCAACGAAGTACCGTATTGTATTGTTGCACAAAGCAAACAATGAAACGCCTTGTGTTACCGACTGAACCCATATTTTAATCGTTATAAACCGTTTGTTGAACCACTGAACCAATGGAAACAAATAAATTAAACGCCATGGAGTCGCAGTTTGTTTGGACAACAAAGCTAACTAACAGCCCGAAGTTTTTAACGCAAAACCGAATGTTACTTCATAATCGGTTAGTGGTGGAGTCGCAAAACCGATCCTTGGCTTATACTTCATTGTTGTGCAACGAAATAACGTATTGCATTGTTGCACAAAATAAACAAAGAATCGCCACGTGTTACTGATTTAACAGATATTTTAATCGTTATAAACCGTTAGTTGAACCACTCAACCAATGGAAACAAATAAATTAAACGCCATGGAGTCGGAACGTGTTAGAACAACAAAGCACATTAAAACACCGACGTTTTTAATGCAAAACCGAATTTTTCTTCATATTCAGTTATTGTTGGAGCCCGTAAAATAGATCCTTTGCTTATATTCTATTGTTGGGAAACGAAATACCCTATTGAATTTTTGCGGACTGTAAACTAAGAATCGCCCCGTGTAACCGATTGAACCGATATTTTAATCGTTATAAATCGATTGTTGATCCACGCAAACAATGGAAAAAAATAAATTAAACGCCATGGAGTCGCAACGTGCTAGGACAAATAAGCACATTAAAAGACCGATGTTTTCAATGCAAAACCGAATTATTCTTCATATTCGGTTATTGTTGGAGCCCGTAAAACCGATCCTTTGCTTATATTCCATTGTTGGGCAATGAAATAACTTATTGCATTGTTGCACAAAGTAAACAAACAAACGCCACGTGTTACCAATTCAGCAGATATTTTAATCATTATAACCGATTGTTGAGCCACTTAAACAATGGAAACAAATAAATTAAACGCCATGGTGTCGCATGGTTTTAGGATAACAAAGCAAAATAACCGACCGACGTTTTTAACGCAAAACCGAATGTTCCTTCATATACGGTTATTGTAGGAGCCCGCGAAACGGATCATTTATTTTTACTCCATTGTTTCTACGAAATACCGTATTGCATTTTTGCATAAAGTAAACAAAGAAACTCCACGTGTTATCGATTGAACCGACGTTTTAATCGTTATAGACAGATTGTTGAACCACTCAAACAATGGAAACAAATAAATCGCAAGTTTTATTTGATACTATCGTACTTGAGTTTTATATCGCACTTTTAATGAAACTTTGAATGAAAATTTTTAATGAAAACGCAAAATTGAATGTTTCTACATATTCAGTTATTGTTGGAGACCGCAAAACCGATTATTTGCTTATTATTCATTGTTAAGTATTGAAATATCGTATTCCATTGTTGCACAAAGTAAACAAAGAAATGCCACATGTTATCGATTGAACCGAAATTTTAATCGTTATAAACCGATATTTGAACCACTCAGACAATGGGAACTAGTATATTAAATGCCATAGATTCGCAGTGTGTTTGCACAACAAAGCTAACTAACAGCCCGAAGTTTTTAAAGCAAAACCGAATGTTTCTTACTATTCGGTTATTGTTGGAGCCCGCAAAACCGATCGTTTGCTTATACTCCTTTGTTGCGCAACGAAATACCGTATTGTATTGTTGCACAAAGTAAACAAAGAAACACCACGTGTTACCGACTGAACCGATATTTTGATCAATATAAACCGATCGTTGAAACACTTAAATATTGGAAACACGTAAATTAATCTCCATGGAATCGCATGGAGTTAGGACAACAAAGCAAACTAACAGACCGACGTTTTAAACGCAATATCGATTGTTTCTATGTATTCAGTTATTGTTGGAGCCCGCAAAACCGATTCTTTGATTATTCTCCATGGTTGGGTAACGAAGTACCGTATTGCATTGTTGCACAAAGGAAGCAATAAAACGCCATGTGTTACCGACTGAACCGACATTTTAATCGTTATAAACCGATTGTTGAAACACTCAACCAATGGAAACAAATAAATTAAATGCCATGGATTCGCAGTGTGTTTGCACAACAAAGTTAACTAACAGCCGAAGTTTTTAACGCAAAACCGAATGTTACTTCATATTCGGTTATTGTTGGAGCCCGCAAAACCGATCGATTGTTTATATTCCTTTGTTGGGCAGCGAAATACAGTATTGCATTGTTGCACAAAGTAAACACAGAAACGCCACGTGTTACCGATGGTACCGATATTTTAATCAATAAAACCGATTATTGAAACACGTAAACAACGGAAACAAATAAATTAAACTCCATGGAGTCACATGGTGTTAGGACAACAAAGCACGCTAACAGACCGATGTTTTAAATGCAAAATCGAATGTTTCTACATATTCAGTTATTGTTGGAGACCAGAAAACCGATTATTTGCTTATTCTCCTTTGTTAAGTAATGAAATACCGTATTCCATTGTTGCACAAAGTAAACAAAGAAACGCCCCGTGTTACCGACTGAACCAATATTTTAATCAATATAAACGGATTGTTGAAACACTTAAATATTGGAAACACAAAAATTAATCTCCATGGAATCGCATGGAGTAAGGACAACAAAGCAAACTAACAGACCGACTTTTAAACGCAATATCGATTGTTTCTATGTATTCAGTTATGATTGGAACCCGTAAAACCGATTCTTTGATTATTCTCCATGGTTGGGTAACGAAGTACCGTATTGCATTGTTGCACAAAGGAAGCAATAAAACGCCATGTGTTACCGACTGAACCGACATTTTAATCGTTATAAACCGATTGTTGAAACACTCAACCAATGGAAACAAATAAATTAAATGCCATGGACTCGCAGTGTGTTTGCACAACAAAGTTAACTAACAGCCGAAGTTTTTAACACAAAACCGAATGTTACTTCATATTAGATTATTGTTGGAGCCCACAAAATCGATCGATTGTTTATATTCCTTTGTTGGGCAGCGAAATACAGTATTGCATTGTTGCACAAAGTAAACACAGAAACGCCACGTGTTACCGATGGAACCGATATTTTAATCAATAAAACCGATTGTTGAAACACGTAAACAACGGAAACAAATAAATTAAACTCCATGGAGTCACATGGTATTAGGACAACAAAGCACGCTAACAGACCGATGTTTTAAACGCAAAATCGAATGTTTCTACATATTCAGTTATTGTTGGATCCCAGAAAACCGATTATTTGCTTATTCTCCTTTGTTAAGTAATGAAATACCGTATTCCATTGTTGCACAAAGTAAACAAAGAAACGCCCTGTGTTACCGATTGAACCGATATTTTAATTGTTATAAACCGATAGTTGACAAATTTAAACTATGGAAACGAATAAACTAAACGCCATGGAGCTGCAGTGTGTTATGAAAACAAAGCTAACTAACAGACCGAAGTTTTTAACGCAAAACCGAATGTTTCTACATATTCGGTTACTGTTGGAGCCCGCAAAACCGATTCTTTGCTTATTCTCCATTGTTAAGAAATAAAATACCGTATTCCACATTTGCACAAAGTAAACAAAGAAAAAACACGTGTTACCGATTGAACCGATATTTTAATCGTTATAAACCGATTGTTGGACCACTCAACCAAATGAAACAAATAAATTAAACGCCATGGAGTCGCAGTATGTTTGGACATCAAAGCTAACTAACAGCCCGAAGTTTTTAACGCAAAACCGAATGTTTCTTCATATTCGGTTATTGTTGGAGCCCGCAAAACCGATCGTTTTTTTATATTCTTTTGTTGGGCAGCGAATTATAGTATTGCATTGTTGCACAAAGTAAACTTAGAAACGCCACGTGTTACCGATGAAACCCATATTTTAATCAATAAAAACCGATTGTTGAGCAACTTAATCTATGGAAACGAATAAATTAAACACCATGGAGATGCATTGTGTTATGGCAACAAAGCTAATTAACAGACGGACGTTTTTAACGCAAAACCGAATGTTTCTTCATATTCGGTTATTGCTGGAGCCCGCAAAACCGATTCTTTGCTTATTCTCCATTGTTAAGAAATGAAATACCGTATTCCACATTTGCACGCATACAACACGATAACATTTGCAGATACAACACGTGTTACCGATTGGACCGATATTTTAAAGAATATAAACCAATTGTTGAAACAGTTAAGCAACGGAGACAAATAAATTAAACTCCATGGAGTCACATGGTGTTAGGACAACAAAGCAAACTAACAGACCAAAGTTTTAAACGCAATATCGAATGTTTCTATATATTCAGTTATTGTTGGAGCCCTCAAAATCGATTCTTATCATATTCTCCATTGTTAAGGAATGACACACCGTATTCCATTGTTGCACAAAGTAAACAAAGAGACGCCACGTGTTACCGATTGAACAGATATTTTAATCGTTATAAACCGATCATTGAACCACTCAAACAATTGAAACAAATAAATTAAACGCCATGGAGTCGCAGTGTGTTATAAAACAAAGCTAACTAACAGACCGACGTTTTTAACACAAATCCGAATGTTTATTCATATTCGGTTATTGTTGGAGCCCGCAAAAAAGATCCTTTGCTTATTCACCATTGTTGGGCAAAGAAGAACCGTATTGCATTGTTGCACAAAGTAAGCAATGAAACGCCATGTGTTACCGACTGAACAGGTATTTTAATCGTTATAAACCTATTGTTGAACCACTCATCCAATGGAAAAAATTAATTAAACGCTATGGAGTCGCAGTGTGTTGGACAACAAAGCTAACTAACAGCCCGAAGTTTTTAACGCAAAACGGAATGTTTCTTCATATTCGGTTATTGTTGGAGCCCGCAAAACCGATTGTTTACTTATTCTCCATTGTTAAGAAACGAAATACTGTATTCCACATTTGAACAAAGTAAACAAAGAAACGCCAAGTGTTACCGATTGGACCGATATTTTAATGAATATAAACCGATTGTTGAAACACTTAAAAAATGGAAACAAATAAATTAAACTGCATGGAGTCGCATGGTGTTAGGACAACAAAGCACACAAACAGACCGATGTTTTAAGCGAAAAATCGAATGATTCTACATATTCAGTTATTGTTGGAGCCCGGAAAACCGATTATTTGCTTATTCCCCATTGTTAAGAAATGAAATAACATATTCCATTGTTGCACAAAGTAAACAAAGAAACGCCCCATGTTGCCGATTGAACCGATATTTTAATCGTTATAAACCGATTGTTGAACCACTCAACCAAATGAAACAAATAAATTAAACGCCATGGAGTCGCAGTATGTTTGGACATCAAAGCTAACTAACAGCCCGAAGTTTTTAACGCAAAACCGAATGTTTCTTCATATTCGGTTATTGTTGGAGACCGCAAAACCGATAGTTTTTTTATATTCTTTTGTTGGACAGCGAAATATAGTATTGCATTGTTGCACAAAGTAAACTAAAGAAACGCCACGTGTTACCGATGAAACCGGTATTTTAATCAATAAAAAGCGATTGTTGAGCAACTTAAACTATGGAAACGAATACATTAAACGCCATGGAGATGCAGTGTGTTATGACAACAAAGCTAACTAACAGACGGACGTTTTTAACGCAAAACCGAATGTTTCTTACTATTCGGTTATTGTTGGAGCCCGCAAAACTGATCGTTTGCTTATACTCCTTTGTTGCGCAACGAAATACCGTATTGTATTGTTGCACAAAGTAAACAAAGAAACACCACGTGTTACCGACTGAACCGATATTTTGATCAATATAAACCGATCGTTGAAACAATTAAATATTGGAAACACGTAAATTAATCTCCATGGAATCGCATGGAGTTAGGACAACAAAGCAAACTAACAGACCGACGTTTTAAACGCAATATCGATTGTTTCTATGTATTCAGTTATTGTTGGAGCCCGCAAAACCGATTCTTTGATTATTCTCCATGGTTGGGTAACGAAGTACCGTATTGCATTGTTGCACAAAGGAAGCAATAAAACGCCATGTGTTACCGACTGAACCGACATTTTAATCGTTATAAACCGATTGTTGAAACACTCAACCAATGGAAACAAATAAATTAAATGCCATGGATTCGCAGTGTGTTTGCACAACAAAGTTAACTAACAGCCGAAGTTTTTAACGCAAAACCGAATGTTACTTCATATTCGGTTATTGTTGGAGCCCGCAAAACCGATCGATTGTTTATATTCCTTTGTTGGGCAGCGAAATACAGTATTGCATTGTTGCACAAAGTAAACACAGAAACGCCACGTGTTACCGATGGTACCGATATTTTAATCAATAAAACCGATTGTTGAAACACGTAAACAACGGAAACAAATAAATTAAACTCCATGGAGTCACATGGTGTTAGGACAACAAAGCACACTAACAGACCGATGTTTTAAATGCAAAATCGAATGTTTCTACATATTCAGTTATTGTTGGAGACCAGAAAACCGATTATTTGCTTATTCTCCTTTGTTAAGTAATGAAATACCGTATTCCATTGTTGCACAAAGTAAACAAAGAAACGCCCCGTGTTACCGACTGAACCAATATTTTAATCAATATAAACGGATTGTTGAAACACTTAAATATTGGAAACACAAAAATTAATCTCCATGGAATCGCATGGAGTTAGGACAACAAAGCAAACTAACAGACCGACTTTTAAACGCAATATCGAATGTTTCTATGTATTCAGTTATGATTGGAGCCCGTAAAACCGATTCTTTGATTATTCTCCATGGTTGGGTAACGAAGTACCGTATTGCATTGTTGCACAAAGGAAGCAATAAAACGCCATGTGTTACCGACTGAACCGACATTTTAATCGTTATAAACCGATTGTTGAAACACTCAACCAATGGAAACAAATAAATTAAATGCCATGGACTCGCAGTGTGTTTGCACAACAAAGTTAACTAACAGCCGAAGTTTTTAACACAAAACCGAATGTTACTTCATATTAGGTTATTGTTGGAGCCCACAAAATCGATCGATTGTTTATATTCCTTTGTTGGGCAGCGAAATACAGTATTGCATTGTTGCACAAAGTAAACACAGAAACGCCACGTGTTACCGATGGAACCCATATTTTAATCAATAAAACCGATTGTTGAAACACGTAAACAACGGAAACAAATAAATTAAACTCCATGGAGTCACAAGGTATTAGGACAACAAAGCACGCTAACAGACCGATGTTTTAAACGCAAAATCGAATGTTTCTACATATTCAGTTCTTGTTGGATCCCAGAAAACCGATTATTTGCTTATTCTCCTTTGTTAAGTAATGAAATACCGTATTCCATTGTTGCACAAAGTAAACAAAGAAACGCCCTGTGTTACCGATTGAACCGATATTTTAATTGTTATAAACCGATAGTTGACAAATTTAAACTATGGAAACGAATAAACTAAACGCCATGGAGCTGCAGTGTGTTATGAAAACAAAGCTAACTAACAGACCGAAGTTTTTAACGCAAAACCGAATGTTTCTACATATTCGGTTACTGTTGGAGCCCGCAAAACCGATTCTTTGCTTATTCTCCATTGTTAAGAAATAAAATACCGTATTCCACATTTGCACAAAGTAAACAAAGAAAAAACACGTGTTACCGATTGAACCGATATTTTAATCGTTATAAACCGATTGTTGGACCACTCAACCAAATGAAACAAATAAATTAAACGCCATGGAGTCGCAGTATGTTTGGACATCAAAGCTAACTAACAGCCCGAAGTTTTTAACGCAAAACCGAATGTTTCTTCATATTCGGTTATTGTTGGAGCCCGCAAAACCGATCGTTTTTTTATATTCTTTTGTTGGGCAGCGAAATATAGTATTGCATTGTTGCACAAAGTAAACTTAGAAACGCCACGTGTTACCGATGAAACCCATATTTTAATCAATAAAAACCGATTGTTGAGCAACTTAATCTATGGAAACGAATAAATTAAACACCATGGAGATGCATTGTGTTATGGCAACAGAGCTAATTAACAGACGGACGTTTTTAACGCAAAACCGAATGTTTCTTCATATTCGGTTATTGTTGGAGCCCGCAAAACCGATTCTTTGCTTATTCTCCATTGTTAAGAAATGAAATACCGTATTCCACATTTGCACGCATACAACACGATAACATTTGCAGATACAACACGTGTTACCGATTGGACCGATATTTTAAAGAATATAAACCAATTGTTGAAAAAATTAAGCAACGGAGACAAATAAATTAAACTCCATGGAGTCACATGGTGTTAGGACAACAAAGCAAACTAACAGACCAAAGTTTTAAACGCAATATCGAATGTTTCTATATATTCAGTTATTGTTTGAGCCCTCAAAATCGATTCTTATCATATTCTCCATTGTTAAGGAATGACACACCGTATTCCATTGTTGCACAAAGTAAACAAAGAGACGCCACGTGTTACCGATTGAACAGATATTTTAATCGTTATAAACCGATCATTGAACCACTCAAACAATTGAAACAAATAAATTAAACGCCATGGAGTCGCAGTGTGTTATAAAACAAAGCTAACTAACAGACCGACGTTTTTAACACAAATTCGAATGTTTATTCATATTCGGTTATTGTTGGAGCCCGCAAAAAAGATCCTTTGCTTATTCACCATTGTTGGGCAAAGAAGAACCGTATTGCATTGTTGCACAAAGTAAGCAATGAAACGCCATGTGTTACCGACTGAACAGATATTTTAATCGTTATAAACCTATTGTTGAACCACTCATCCAATGGAAAAAATTAATTAAACGCTATGGAGTCGCAGTGTGTTGGACAACAAAGCTAACTAACAGCCCGAAGTTTTTAACGCAAAACGGAATGTTTCTTCATATTCGGTTATTGTTGGAGCCCGCAAAACCGATTGTTTACTTATTCTCCATTGTTAAGAAACGAAATACTGTATTCCACATTTGAACGAAGTAAACAAAGAAACGCCAAGTGTTACCGATTGGACCGATATTTTAATGAATATAAACCGATTGTTGAAACACTTAAAAAATGGAAACAAATAAATTAAACTACATGGAGTCGCATGGTGTTAGGACAACAAAGCACACAAACAGACCGATGTTTTAAGCGAAAAATCGAATGATTCTACATATTCAGTTATTGTTGGAGCCCGGAAAACCGATTATTTGCTTATTCCCCATTGTTAACAAATGAAATAACATATTCCATTGTTGCACAAAGTAAACAAAGAAACGCCCCATGTTGCCGATTGAACCGATATTTTAATCGTTATAAACCGATTGTTGAACCACTCAACCAAATGAAACAAATAAATTAAACGCCATGGAGTCGCAGTATGTTTGGACATCAAAGCTAACTAACAGCCCGAAGTTTTTAACGCAAAACCGAATGTTTCTTCATATTCGGTTATTGTTGGAGACCGCAAAACCGATAGTTTTTTTATATTCTTTTGTTGGACAGCGAAATATAGTATTGCATTGTTGCACAAAGTAAACTAAAGAAACGCCATGTGTTACCGATGAAACCGGTATTTTAATCAATAAAAACCGATTGTTGAGCAACTTAAACTATGGAAACGAATACATTAAACGCCATGGAGATGTAGTGTGTTATGACAACAAAGCTAACTAACAGACGGACGTTTTTAACGCAAAACCGAATGTTACTTCATATTCGGTTATTGTTGGAGCCCGCAAAACCGATTCTTTGCTTATTCTCCATTGTTAAGAAATGAAATACCGTATTCCACATTTGCACAAAGTAAACAAAGAAACAAAACGTGTTACCGATTGGACCGATATTTTAAAGAATATAAACCAATTCTTGAAACAGTTAAGCAACGGAAACAAATAAATTAAACTCCATGGAGTCACATGGTGTTAGGACAACAGAGCACACTAACAGACCGATGTTTAAAGCGCAAAATCGAATGTTTCTACATTTTCAGTTATTGTTGGAGCCCGGAAAACCGATTATTTGCTTATTCTCCATTGTTAAGAAATGAAATACCATATTCCATTATTGCACAAAGTAAACAAAGAAACGCCACGTGTTACCGATTGGACCGATATTTTAATGAATATAAACCGATTGTTGAAACACTTAAACAATGGAAACAAATTAAACTCCATGGAGTCGCATGGTGTTAGGACAACAAAACACACTAACAGACCGACATTTTAAATGCAAAATCGAATGTTTATCCTTTTTCAGTTATTGTTGGAGCCCAGAAAACCGATTATTTGCTTATTCTCAATTGTTAAAAATCAAATACCGTATTCCATTGTTGCAAAAATTAAACAAAGAATGGCCACGTGTTATCGATTGAACCGATATTTTAATCGTTATAAAACGGTCGTTGAACCACTCAAACAATGGAAACAAATAAAGTAAACGCCATGTAGTCGCACTGTGTTAGGAAAACATAGCTAACTACCAGACCGACGTTTTTAACGAAAATCCGAGTGTTTGTTCTTATTCGGTTATTGTTGGTGCCCGCAAAACCGATCCTTTGCTTATTCTCCATTGTTGGGCAACGAAGTACCATATTGTATTGTTGCACAAAGCAAAAAATGAAACGCCTTGTGTTACCGACTGAATCGATATTTTAATCGTTATAATCCGATTATTTAGCAACTTAAACTATGGAAACGAAAAAAATTAAACGCCATGGAGATGCAGTGTGTTATGACAACAAAGCTAACTAACAGACCGACGTTTTTAACGTAAAACCGAATTTTTCTTCATATTCGGTTATTGTTGGAGCCCGCAAAACCGATTCTTTGCTTATTCTCCATTGTTAAGAAATAAAATACCGTATTCCACATTTGCACAAAGTAAACAAAGATACAACACGTGTTACCGATTGGACCGACATTTTAAAGAATATAAACCAATTGTTGAAACAGTTAAGCAACGGAAACAAATAAATTAAACTCCATGGAGTCACATGGTGTTAGGACAACAGAGCACACTAACAGACCGATATTTAAAGCGCAAAATCGAATGTTCCTACATATTCACTTATTGTTGGAGCCCAGAAAACCGATTATTTGCTTATTCTCCTTTGTTAAGTAATGAAATACCGTATTCCATTGTTGCACAAAGTAAACAAAGAAACGCCACGTGTTACCGACTGAACCGATATTTTAATCAATATAAACCGATTGCTGAAACACTTAAATATTGGAAACAAAAAAATTAAATGCCATGGTGATGCAGTGTGTTAGGAAAACAAAGCAAACTAACAGACCAAAGTTTTAAACGCAATATCGAATGTTTCTGTATATTCAGTTATTGTTGGAGCCCTCAAAATCGATTCTTATCATATTCTCCATTTTTAAGGAATGACACACCGTATTCCATTGTTGCACAAAGTAAACAATGAGACGCCACGTGTTACCGATTGAACAGATATTTTAATCGTTATAAACCGATCATTGAACCACTCAAGCAATTGAAACAAATAAATTAAACGCCATGGAGTCGCAGTGTGTTATAAAAAAAAGCTAACTAACAGACCGACGTTTTTAACACAAATCCGAATGTTTATTCATATTCGGTTATTGTTGGAGCCCGCAAAAAATCCTTTGCTTATTCTCCATTTTTGGGCAAAGAAGAACCGTATTGCATTGTTGCACAAAGTAAGCAATGAAACGCCATGTGTTACCGACTGAACAGATTTTTTAATCGTTATAAACCTATTGTTGAACAACTCATCCAATGGAAAAAATTAATTAAACGCTATGGAGTCGCAGTGTGTTGGACAACAAAGCTAACTAACAGCCCGAAGTTTTTAACGCAAAACGGAATGTTTCTTCATATACGGTTATTGTTGGAGCCCGCAAAACCGATTGTTTACTTATTCTCCATTGTTAAGAAACGAAATACTGTATTCCATATTTGAACAAAGTAAACAAAGAAACGCCACGTTTTACCGATTGGACCGATATTTCAATGAATATAAACCGATTGTTGAAACACTTAAAAAATGGAAACAAATAAATTAAACTACATAGAGTCGCATGGTGTTAGGACAACAAAGCACACAAACAGACCGATGTTTTAAGCGAAAAATCGAATGATTCTACATATTCAGTTATTGTTGGAGCCCGGAAAACCGATTATTTGCTTATTCCCCATTGTTAAGAAATGAAATACCATATTCCATTGTTGCACAAAGTAAACAAAGAAACGCCCCATGTTGCCGATTGAACCGATATTTTAATCGTTATAAACCGATTGTTGAACCACTCAACCAAATGAAACAAATAAATTAAACGCCATAGAGTCGCAGTATGTTTGGACATCAAAGCTAACTAACAGCGCGAGGTTTTTAACGCAAAACCGAATGATTCTTCATATTCGGTTATTGTTGAAGCCCGCAAAACCGATCGTTTTTTTATATTCTTTGGTTGGACAGCGAAATATAGTATTGCATTTTTGCACAAAGTAAACTTAGAAACGCCACGTGTTACCGATAAAACCGATATTTTAATCAATAAAAACCGATTATTGAGCAACTTAAACTATGGAAACGAATACATTACACGCCCTGGAGATGCAGTGTGTTATGACAACAAAGCTAACTAACAGACGGACGTTTTTAACGCAAAACCGAATGTTTCTTCATATTCGGTTATTGTTGGAGCCCGCAAAACCGATTCTTTGCTTATTCTCCATTGTTAAGAAATGAAATACCGTATTCCACATTTGCACAAAGTAAACAAAGAAACAAAACGTGTTACCGATTGGACCGATATTTTAAAGAATATAAACCAATTGTTGAAACAGTTAAGCAACGGAAAAAAAATTAAATTCCATGGAGTCACATGGTGTTAGGACAACAGAGCACACTAACAGACCGATGTTTAAAGCGCAAAATCGAATGTTTCTACATTTTCAGTTATTGTTGGAGCCCGGAAAACCGAATATTTGCTTATTCTCCATTGTTAAGAAATGAAATACCGTATTCCACATTTGCACAAAGTAAACAAAGAAACAAAACGTGTTACCGATTGGACCGATATTTTAAAGAATATAAACCAATTGTTGAAACAGTTAAGCAACGGAAACAAATAAATTAAACTCCATGGAGTCACATGGTGTTAGGACAACAGAGCACACTAACAGACCGATGTTTAAAGCGCAAAATCGAATGTTTCTACATTTTCAGTTATTGTTGGAGCCCGGAAAACCGATTATTTGCTTATTCTCCATTGTTAAGAAATGAAATATCATATTCCATTATTGCACAAAGTAAACAAAGAAACGCCACGTGTTACCGATTGGACCGATATTTTAATGAATATAAACCGATTGTTGAAACACTTAAACAATGGAAACAAACAAATTAAACTCCATGGAGTCGCATGGTGTTAGGACAACAAAACACACTAACAGACCGACATTTTAAATGCAAAATCGAATGTTTATCCTTTTTCAGTTATTGTTGGAGCCCAGAAAACCGATTATTTGCTTATTCTCAATTGTTAAAAACGAAATACCGTATTCCAATGTTGCACAAATTAAACAAAGAATGGCCACGTGTTATCGGTTGAACCGATATTTTAATCGTTATAAAACGGTCGTTGAACCACTCAAACAATGGAAACAAATAAATTAAACGCCATGTAGTCGCACTGTGTTAGGAAAACAAAGCTAACTATCAGACCGACGTTTTTAACGGAAATCCGAGTGATTCTTCTTATTCGGTTATTGTTGGTGCCTGCAAAACCGATCCTTTGCTTATTCTCCATTGTTGGGCAACGAAGTACCATATTGTATTGTTGCACAAAGCAAACAATGAAACGCCTTGTGTTACCGACTGAATCGATATTTTAATCGTTATAAACCGACTGTTGAACCACTCAACCAATTGAAACAAATAAATTAAACGCCATGGAGTAGCAGTGTGTTTGAACAACAAAGCTATATAACAGTCCGTCCATGTTTCTTAATATTCGGTTATTGTTGGATCCCGCAAAACCGATCCTTTGCTTATATTCTATTGTTGGGAAACGAAATACCCTATTGCATTTTTGAGGAATGTAAACTAAGAATTGCCCCAAGTTACCGATTGAACCGATATCTTAATCGTTATAAATCGATTGTTGAACCACGCAAAGAATGGAAACAAATAAATTAAACGCCATGGAGTCGCAACGCGTTAGAAGAACAAAGCACATTAAAAGATCGACGTTTTTAACGCAAAACCGAATTTTTCTTCATATTCGGTTATTGTTGGAGCCCGCAAAACCGATCCTTTGCTTATTCTCCATTGTTGGGCAATGAAGTACTATATTGCATTGTTGCACAAAGTAAACACAGAAACGCCACGTGTTACCGATGGAACCTATATTTTAATCAATAAAAACCGATTGTTGAAACACTTAAACAACGGAAACAAATAAATTAAACTCCATGGAGTCACATTGTGCTAGGACAACAAAGCACACTATCAGACCGATGTTTTAAGCGAAAAATTGAATTATTCTACATATTCATTTATTGTTTTAGCCCGGAAAACCGAATATTTGCTTATTCTCCATTGTTAAGAAATGAAATACCATATTCCATTGTTGCACAAAGTATACAAAAAAAAGCCCCGTGTTACCGACTGAACCGATATTTTAATCGTTATAAACCGATTGTTTAGCAACTTAAACTATGGAAACGAAAAAATTAAACGCCATGGAGATGCAGTGTGTTATGACAACAAAGCTAACTAACAGACCGACGTTTTTAACGCAAAACCGAATGTTTCTTCATATTCGGTTATTGTTGGAGCCCGCAAAACCGATTATTTGCTTATTCTCCAGTGTTAAGAAATGAAATACCGTATTCCATATTTGCACAAAGTAAACAAAGAAACAACACGTGTTACCGATTGGACCGATATTTTAAAGAATATAAACCAATTGTTGACACATTTAAACAATGGAAACATATAAATTAAACGCCATGGAGTCGCACAGTGTTAGGAAAACAAAGCTAACTAACAGACCGACGTTTTTAACGGAAATCCGAATGTTTCTTCATATTCGGTTATTATTGGTGCCCTCAAAACCGATCCTTTGCTTATTCTCCATTGTTGGGCAACGAAGAACCGTATTGCATTGTTACACAAAGTAAATAATGAAACGCCATGCGTTACCGACTGAACCGATATTTTAATCGTTATAAACCGATTGTTGAACCACTCAACCAAATGAAACAAATAAATTAAACTACATGGAGTCGCATGGTTTTAGGACAACCAAGCACACAAACAGACCGAAGTTTTAAGTGAAAAATCGAATGATTCTACATATTCAGTTATTGTTGGAGCCCGGAAAACCGATTATTTGCTTATTCCCCATTGTTAAGAAATGAAATACCATATTCCATTGTTGCACAAAGTAAACAAAGAAACGCCCCATGTTGCCGATTGAACCGATATTTTAATCGTTATAAACCGATTGTTGAACCACTCAACCAAATGAAACAAATAAATTAAACGCCATGTAGTCGCAGTATGTTTGGTCATCAAAGCTAACTAACAGCCCGAAGTTTTTAACGCAAAACCGAATGTTTCTTCATATTCGGTTATTGTTGGAGCCCGCAAAACCGATTATTTGCTTATTCTCCATTGTTAAGAAATGAAATACCGTACTCCATATTTGCACAAAGTAAACAAAGAAACAACACGTGTTACCGATTGGACCGATATTTTAAAGAATATAAACCAATTGTTGACACATTTAAACAATGGAAACATATAAATTAAACGCCATGGAGTCGCACAGTGTTAGGAAAACAAAGCTAACTAACAGATCGACGTTTTTAACGGAAATCCGAATGTTTCTTCATATTCGGTTATTATTGGTGCCCTCAAAACCGATCCTTTGCTTATTCTCCATTGTTGGGCAACGAAGAACCGTATTGCATTGTTACACAAAGTAAATAATGAAACGCCATGCGTTACCGATTGAACAGATATTTTAATCGTTATAAACCGATCATTGAACCACTCAAACAATTGAAACAAATAAATTAAACGCCATGGAGTCGCAGTGTGTTATAAAAGAAAGCTAACTAACAGACCGACGTTTTTAACACAAATCCGAATGTTTATTCATATTCGGTTATTGTTGGAGCCCGCAAAAAAGATCCTTTGCTTATTCTCCATTGTTGGGCAAAAAAGAACCGTATTGCATTGTTGCACAAAGTAAGCAATGAAACGCCATGTGTTACCGACTGAACAGATATTTTAATCGTTATAAACCTATTGTTGAACCACTCATCCAATGGAAAAAATTAACTAAACGCTATGGAGTCGCAGTGTGTCTGACAACAAAGCTAACTAACAGCCCGAAGTTTTTAACGCAAAACGGAATGTTTCTTCATATTCGGTTATTTTTGGAGCCCGCAAAACCGATTGTTTACTTATTCTCCATTGTTAAGAAACGAAATACTGTATTCCATATTTGAACAAAGTAAACAAAGAAACGCCAAGTGTTACCGATTGGACTGATATTTTAATGAATATAAACCGATTGTTGAAACACTTAAAAAATGGAAACAAATAAATTAAACTACATGGAGTCGCATGGTTTTAGGACAACCAAGCACACAAACAGACCGATGTTTTAAGCGAAAAATCGAATGATTCTACATATTCAGTTATTGTTGGAGGCTGGAAAACCGATTATTTGCTTATTCCCCATTGTTAAGAAATGAAATACCATATTCCATTGTTGCACAAAGTAAACAAAGAAACGCCCCATGTTGCCGATTGAACCGATATTTTAATCGTTATAAACCGATTGTTGAACCACTCAACCAAATGAAACAAATAAATTAAACGCCATGTAGTCGCAGTATGTTTGGTCATCAAAGCTAACTAACAGCCCGAAATTTTTAACGCAAAACCGAATGTTTCTTCATATTCGGTTATTGTTGGAGCCCGCAAAACCGATCGTTTTTTATATTCTTTTGTTGGACAGCGAAATATAGTATTGCATTGTTGCAGAAAGTAAACTTAGAAACGCCACGTGTTACCGATGAAACCGATATTTTAATCAATAAAAACCGATTGTTGAGCAACTTAAACTATGGAAACGAATACATTAAGCGCCATGGAGATGCAGTGTGTTATGACAACAAAGCTAACTAACAGACCGACGTTTTTAACGCAAAACCGAATGTTTCTTCATATTCGGTTATTGTTGGAGCCCGCAAAACCGATTATTTGCTTATTCTCCATTGTTAAGAAATGAAATACCGTATTCCATATTTGCACAAAGTAAACAAAGAAACAACACGTGTTACCGATTGGACCGATATTTTAAAGAATATAAACCAATTGTTGACACATTTAAACAATGGAAACATATAAATTAAACGCCATGGAGTCGCACAGTGTTAGGAAAACAAAGCTAACTAACAGATCGACGTTTTTAACGGAAATCCGAATGTTTCTTCATATTCGGTTATTATTGGTGCCCTCAAAACCGATCCTTTGCTTATTCTCCATTGTTGGGCGACGAAGAACCGTATTGCATTGTTACACAAAGTAAATAATGAAACGCCATGCGTTACCGATTGAACAGATATTTTAATCGTTATAAACCGATCATTGAACAACTCAAACAATTGAAACAAATAAATTAAACGCCATGGAGTCGCAGTGTGTTATAAAAGAAAGCTAACTAACAGACCGACGTTTTTAACACAAATCCGAATGTTTATTCATATTCGGTTATTGTTGGAGCCCGCAAAAAAGATCCTTTGCTTATTCTCCATTGTTGGGCAAAAAAGAACCGTATTGCATTGTTGCACAAAGTAAGCAATGAAACGCCATGTGTTACCGACTGAACAGATATTTTAATCGTTATAAACCTATTGTTGAACCACTCATCCAATGGAAAAAATTAATTAAACGCTATGGAGTCGCAGTGTGTCTGACAACAAAGCTAACTAACAGCCCGAAGTTTTTAACGCAAAACGGAATGTTTCTTCATATTCGGTTATTGTTGGAGCCCGCAAAACCGATTGTTTACTTATTCTCCATTGTTAAGAAACGAAATACTGTATTCCATATTTGAACAAAGTAAACAAATAAACGCCAAGTGTTACCGATTGGACCGATATTTTAATGAATATAAACCGATTGTTGAAACACTTAAAAAATGGAAACAAATAAATTAAACTACATGGAGTCGCATGGTTTTAGGACAACCAAGCACACAAACAGACCGATGTTTTAAGCGAAAAATCGAATGATTCTACATATTCAGTTATTGTTGGAGCCCGGAAAACCGATTATTTGCTTATTCCCCATTGTTAAGAAATGAAAAACCATATTCCATTGTTGCACAAAGTAAACAAAGAAACGCCCCATTTTGCCGATTGAACCGATATTTTAATCGTTATAAACCGATTGTTGAACCACTCAACCAAATGAAGCCAATAAATTAAACGCCATGTAGTCGCAGTATGTTTGGACATCAAAGCTAACTAACAGCCCGAAGTTTTTAACGCAAAACCGAATGTTTCTTCATATTCGGTTATTGTTGGAGCCCGCAAAACCGATCGTTTTTTTATATTCTTTTGTTGGACAGCGAAATATAGTATTGCATTGTTGCACAAAGTAAACTTAGAAACGCCACGTGTTACCGATGAAACCGATATTTTAATCAATAAAAACCGATTGTTGAGCAACTTAAACTATGGAAACGAATACATTAAGCGCCATGGAGATGCAGTGTGTTATGACAACAAAGCTAACTAACAGACCGACGTTTTTAACGCAAAAGCGAATGTTTCTTCATATTCGGTTATTGTTGGACCCCGAAAACCGATTATTTGCTTATTCTCCATTGTTAAGAAATGAAATACCGTATTCCATATTTGCACAAAGTAAACAAAGAAACAACACGTGTTACCGATTGGACCGATATTTTAAAGGATATAAACCAATTGTTGACACATTTAAACAATGGAAACATATAAATTAAACGCCATGGAGTCGCACAGTGTTAGGAAAACAAAGCTAACTAACAGACCGACGTTTTTAACGGAAATCCGAATGTTTCTTCATATTCGGTTATTATTGGTGCCCTCAAAACCGATCCTTTGCTTATTCTCCTTTGTTGGGCAACGAAGAACCGTATTGCATTGTTACACAAAGTAAATAATGAAACGCCATGCGTTACCGATTGAACACATATTTTATTCGTTATAAACCGATCATTGAACCACTCAAACAATTGAAACAAATAAATTAAACGCCATGGAGTCGCAGTGTGTTATAAAAGAAAGCTAACTAACAGACCGACGTTTTTAACACAAATCCGAATGTTTATTCATATTCGGTTATTGTTGGAGCCCGCAAAAAAGATCCTTTGCTTATTCTCCATTGTTGGGCAAAAAAGAACCGTATTGCATTGTTGCACAAAGTAAGCAATGAAACGCCATGTGTTACCGACTGAACAGATATTTTAATCATTATAAACCTATTGTTGAACCACTCATCCAATGGAAAAAATTAATTAAACGCTATGGAGTCGCAGTGTGTTGGACAACAAAGCTAACTAACAGCCCGAAGTTTTTAACGCAAAACGGAATGTTTCTTCATATTCGGTTATTGTTGGAGCCCGCAAAACCGATTGTTTACTTATTCTCCATTGTTAAGAAACGAAATACTGTATTCCATATTTGAACAAAGTAAACAAAGAAACGCCAAGTGTTACCGATTGGACCGATATTTTAATGAATATAAACCGGTTGTTGAAACACTTAAAAAATGGAAACAAATAAATTAAACTACATGGAGTCGCATGGTTTTAGGACAACCAAGCACACAAACAGACCGATGTTTTAAGCGAAAAATCGAATGATTCTACATATTCAGTTATTGTTGGAGGCTGGAAAACCGATTATTTGCTTATTCCCCATTGTTAAGAAATGAAATACCATATTCCATTGTTGCACAAAGTAAACAAAGAAACGCCCCATGTTGCCGATTGAACCGATATTTTAATCGTTATAAACCGATTGTTGAACCACTCAACCAAATGAAACAAATAAATTAAACGCCATGTAGTCGCAGTATGTTTGGACATCAAAGCTAACTAACAGCCCGAAGTTTTTAACGCAAAACCGAATGTTTCTTCCTATTCGGTTATTGTTGGAGCCCGCAAAACCGATCGTTTTTTTATATTCTTTTGTTGGACAGCGAAATATAGTATTGCATTGTTGCACAAAGTAAACTTAGAAACGCCACGTGTTACCGATGAAACCGATATTTTAATCAATAAAAACCGATTGTTGAGCAACTTAAACTATGGAAACGAATGCATTAAACGCCATGGAGATGCCGTGTGTTATGACAACAAAGCTAACTAACAGACGGACGTTTTTAACGCAAAACCGAATGTTACTTCATATTTGGTTATTGTTGAAGCCCGCAAAACCGATTCTTTGCTTATTCTCCATTGTTAAGAAATGAAATACCGTATTCCACATTTGCACAAAGTAAACAAAGAAACAAAACGTGTTACCGATTGGACCGATATTTTAAAGAATATAAACCAATTGTTGAAACAGTTAAGCAACGGAAACAAATAAATTAAACTCCATGGAGTCACATGGTGTTAACAGGCGACTAGACTCTGTCCGTCCACAAAACGCAAGTCTTCTCTGATTGGCCCGTAAGACAGACCATTTCTATCAAAAAATCTAAGCAAATCTCGCTCAATGAGCATGCGCTAAAAATGTTTACGAGTCGCAATGTTTACATTTTGTCTCGACGAAGCAGAGTTAGCTGCTTAAATTTGAAATTTATTTATGTTGTCCATTATTTAGATATTTTGGTTCTGTAATTAAAACTTTTTTAATCCACTATTATATTCTAAGTAAAAGAAGAGTCCCCATTCAGTGTGCAGTTGTTTAAAGTTTTGTAATTTTGAAATATGTAACTGTTACGTGTTAGAGGAATAGAATTATTGTTTATCTAGCCAGTAAAAAAAGATAGATATTTTATTCTAATTCAGTTTCTGATATAACTGGCCAGCTGGTGTCACTTTTAGAAGCAGGAAGTGTAATTTATTCTTCTGCTTTAAATGCGTATGCTGCAGGCCGAACTCAATTTGAACAACTGGCAATAAAATTTCATTTATGGATTATCCAAAGACAAATCGCGGAACTTCACTTGAATAACGATCAGGTAAACATATTTTTAATAAACCCATTAATCTTTTTTTTTATGTCTAGTGTAATTGTAAACGTCAATTATTTCTTATACATAAATAAGGTGTATAATGCATTACTTTTTCTAGAGTACTTTTGTGACAAAAAGTTATCTAAATATAGTAGATATTGTTTATGTATTATATTTCCATTAATAGTTAACAAAATTAAATAAGTTTATTATAATGCTAAGTATAGTGCTTTTTTTTTCAATTCTCTAACAACCCCTTAGAGGTTTAGATATGGAAAACTGGTGTCATATATTTACACCTTCTAAAACTAAACTTTGTAGTTTTACAGAAAATCGTTTTATTATGCCCTATGTCCATTTGTGACGGCAGAAGGGGGTGGATTGTGTGCAGAGGTAAAATTACACAATCCTTCGCACATCATCTACATCTTCATTCTTAGTGGTTTATGGTTGCATGGTTTTACTTCTGCATGCAGAAGTAAGTGCGGTAACTTCATGATGTAGTAAAATCCTGCAAATTTTCTTTTTCTTCTTCGGCAAAATTTTCTTTTGTTCAGATCAGGGCTTAATTTGCACCGGAGCCCAGCTCCGATACTTCTCTGTTTTTAGTAAATGCTTAAACATTGGTTGGAATTCATTAGAGCTCATAAATACAGGACCCTGGTGCCCAGTGCAATAGCACTTCAGAAAAACTGAAGCCTAAATTACCCTTTCCTTTCCTTCCTATCTCCAAGCTTTTGCATTCTTTTATAAATCCTTATATGTGACATAATGTGTCGCACATGTAGAAGATGGAGATAAAACGGACACAATTTTTATAACAATTTTTGGGCTTGAATTGACTTGAGCTCAATCTGTCTCTGTCTTATATTCAAAATTTCATTTATTTATATATATATATATTAAAAAAAAAAAAAAAAAAAAACTTTTCGTCCTTCAAATTTACGTATTGTAATTCTATTTCAAATCATTTTCATGCTATTTTGATCAGAATGAAGGGAAAATAAAATTGTGTTTTTCTATTCTAGTGATTATTTACAAATTTATGTCGCCAACGTGTTGATACAGTACCACTCAAGAGACTGAACAATAATTTGCTTTCAGTTCGATTTTCTTTTGTGACAGTAGGATAATTTTTAATTGGCTGTTTTAAGATATCTAACCTGAAAAGAATATTTTCTACTTTAAGCCACCCAGCATCAGCTTCAGGTTTTGTTTGTTTGAGGTTTTTTTGCCTTCTATTGCGTATGAGTATAAAAATCACGTCAGCGATTTTTCTATTTATTTTGTATCATGAATGCTGTCTATGCTAAGGCTCTTCTCTACACATTTACAAAGTCACTTTCATTTGTATGTAGATATAATTGCCATGTATTGTTATTCTGATAGAAAGCAATAGAGCAGTGTTTCCCTTTTTTCTATAAAAGCATCAAATCTTTCCAATAATGGTGTCAAATTTAATCTGATTTTCAGGGACTTGCCACAAAAGATTGTTATGCAGAAGGAATCGATTATAGTTTAAGATATGCATCTTTTAATAGGAAATTGAAAAACATTGTTCCATTGCAAACTATCCCTTTTTTGTGTTAACACTATTTCTGAATCGTAAGGTGTGAAAAAAACCTGATTTTTTTGTAAAAATCAGATTTTTAAAAATTTAAATCGGATTTTTATGAATTTTTCCCTACATTAAAATATCAGTTAACTACCAAGTATTTTAGGCTTCTAAATCCAATAGAATCTCTGATTGTCAACATAATCTATATTTTTATGTTTTAATTAATAAAAT
This sequence comes from Maratus speciosus, assembly GCA_963932465.1. Classification (NCBI taxonomy): domain Eukaryota; kingdom Metazoa; phylum Arthropoda; class Arachnida; order Araneae; family Salticidae; genus Maratus; species Maratus speciosus. The sequence continues at coordinate 15,973,045 of OZ010800.1, read as the reverse complement.
AATTATTAGTTAGTAATTACAGAAATTGCAAATTCTGTTTGTTTCTCAATCAGCCTGATTTTTTTTCACGATTTTTGCAATAAACATATGCAGTTTTGGCAAACAGAAAATGATCAGTGATTTGGTCCAAATGATATGTTGTACCCGACCAGAACCTGAAAATTCCATTTGAAGTCAACCACTGAACCTGACAAAATAATTTACGCATTCCCGTAACACGATCTGAAACTGAAATGAAGAACCCCAAATGAAAGGAATTTAATTCATCTTTTAATGCAATTATAAAAAGTAGTCTACAATTATATGTAATATCTATTTTATATTGAAAAATGAACATATCGCTCACCTGAAAGAAAAGTGACACACCTTGAAAAAAGTAAATTTCACAGGAGAGGCGAAAGAAAACTCGCATGATTTTACTCTAACATGAAATTATAGCACTTAGCTCTGCATACAGGAATAAAAACACGCATAAAATCTTTAAGAATGAAGACATAGAATGATGTTTGGAGAGTTGGGTCATTTTACCTCCCCACACAATCCACCCCTCTTCTGTGGTCACAAATGGACATATAGCGTAATAAAGTGATTTTCCGTACAACTACACTTATGAAACTTTTTGTGTAGCAAGACGCACCGATAACAGGCCTATTAGTTGGATAAAATGCAAAATGAATTTTTGCTATGTGTGTTACTTTCCTTGCGGGTGAGTGATATTTAAATGTAGGCAAATTTCTGAATAATGGAAACTATGGGATCGTTGAATAATTCCATGCATGGATTGAATTGTCCCTATTTTTTTATGGGGGAGGAGGGGGGGGGGGGCTGTAATTTTTTTGCTGTGAATGGGGTTGAATCTAGAATGTTTCTGGCGCGCCCGATTTGAATTTTTGCAAGTCGAGCCGTTGGGATTTTCAGAAGAAGAAAAAATTAAAATAAGCAGAACTATGTTTCAAATCAATTGAGTTTATTGTCTTGAATTTGTGTTTGCTATAATTAATGCCTCAATTTTCTTCATATATTAGTATATGTTTTATTAAATATTATATATATATATAAGGGGGATATTTTAAAACTCTAAATGACCAGGGGTGGGGAATTTCTAGGAAATCTTACCAGCCAGTAAAATGCAACGTACAGTAGAAACTTTTTATGACAAAATTTACGAAACTCAAAAATAGTTGGTTACTATTATTATATTGCATTTTCATATTTTTTTCCCTGTAAAATTAAGAAACATAAACAAGAGATGAAAGTTTATTATAAAATAGAACTTAGTACCATGTTTACATCGCAGTAATTAGGAAAGTTAAAAAATATAGCTAACTACTAAAAAAAAAAAAAAAAAAAAAAAGTTTTCACCTATCTCTATAGTTTGCAATTTTCAAAGACTACCTAAAAATTAACTCGCCAGTGGCGAGTAAAATGATGCATTCACCCACCCCTGTAAATGACAGATTATGCAAAATGGCTGAAGCATTAAAGTATTGCTACTAATTTATTTAACTTAAAAAAAGTTTTCTTTAATGATCTTTAAATGAACTATTACTTTTATTTAAATTCAGATTAAGGTTGATGTGCATCATGTTTGTGTCAAGTTGTATATTGAGAAAAAGATTTTGTTTTTTTCGCGTCTGGTGCGGGTTAAATTCAAATATATTTTTTGGTTCAACCTGGATATAACCCATCCACACAGTGTTCTATAGTTAGTGTTGCCAGGTCTCCTGTGTAAATCGGGGGGTCCAAATGCTCTGGACACCAGTATTTTAAAGTATTTTTATTATTATATAATGGTAGAATTATCTGCAATTAAAGATAGCTAAATAAACAGTAAGTAATTAGTGTCATCCAGAGCATTTGGAGTCCTGATTTACCCGCGACACTTGGCAACACTTTCTACAATTGAATCAGTTTGCTATTTGGAGGTATCTGTTACTTGTGGTGAGTGTTTAGAATTGAAAAGTGTTCACTAAATACAGATTGGTTAATGTCCATTATAGAGGTTTTATTATGTATAAATTTTTTACCTGAAAAAATATTTTGGCCTTTCTTTTAAAAATAGGGTCAATCCGAACACCACCTGCAAGAATTTAAACTGAAACTGACCTGAACCCCCCAAAAATTAAATTCAACCCAACACGAGATGAGAAAATATAGCTGCAATATTACTTGACCGAGGATCAGGTTGTTTTGGGGGTAAAATCGGTTTATCCAACCCATTGAAAGACTTATTGTAGTACCACCAAGGTATTCAATGATTATGCATAATTTTAGTATAAAAAAGAAGCAGAAACTTAAAATGCTAATAAAAATTTATAGAAGTCTTTTTGACAGATTTAATTTATGCAACTGAGAGTCTAAGGTTTTGAAAACTTTATTTTAAGGGTGTATTTTTTGCAAACATCCCATGGAAAAGCATCAATAAAATCTTCAGATAAAGTAGATCTTTAAAGTTTTCCCAACATTACGTAGAAAAGATGTGTTGTTAATGGAAATAATTAGAAAAAACATGTAAGATTTTTTTTCTTAAATCAAATATATTAGTACCATTTGATTAATGCTTCAAAAGATCCACTTAATCATTTGTTTAAAATTGGAAAATACATTTTTTACAATTAAAAAGTAACTAGTAATATATATGAATAAAATTAAGAAATTAATTATTACAAACATTTTCAAAACTTAATACTATAAACTGAATTCATCTGGTGCATAGTTCTGCTTATTTTCATTAATTTATTTGTTAAAATCCAAACATTCTGACTTGCTGAATCTGATCTGCAAAAAACATTCTAGAGCTACCCCGATGCACAACAAAAAAAATTACAGTCACCACAACCTTAATAAAAAGAAAATTGGGGGCAACCCAATCTGATACAAGACATTATTCAATGATCCTGTAGTTTCCACTATTCAGAAATTTGACTACATATTAAAGAACATAGATATGCAATATTAACCAAACTTTATTTAAAGCTCTTGAAAACTGTATTATAAATAATATTTATATTTTAGAGATTTTTTTTAAAATGATAGTCTTATTTTTTATCTTTGGTGTTTTGTTTGAAAATAGTGAAATATATTAGCTTTTTATATTATATTTATTATACAGATAATATAAGGCTGTTAAAAATATTTTTGTACATAGCTTTTCTTTCTAATGCGTTTTTACTAGTTAGTCTATTTTTTGTATTTGTGAGTTCGAATTTCTTTTACTGTAAAACTTTTAAGTAATATAACATAAAAGCACTAATTTTAAAACTATCCTAACTATGTTTCGTTATTTCATTAATAGATGGCGCTTGTATCATTTGTTTTAAAATAGCACCAGAGGGCGCTGCTCTGTGTAAACAATGTTTGTTTACATTTATAGATTTCAAAATGTTCTCATTTGTTAGTTGATTTATAAGCATTTATTTTAAAGAATTAAAAAAGAAATTATATTTATTTATTTAAAATAACATTTTTAATAATGTATTGCTGTTTTATTTCATTATATCTTTTTTTAAATGACAGTTGCTCAGCAATTTCAGCTTTTCAAAGGTAAATAACTGAAATTGTATTAAGAATTTTGTTTGCCTTATTTTAAGCCTAATTTTTTAAAACATTCAATTTTTTTATGTATAAACATTTATAAAATATAAGTTGCTTAAAATCCCATTGTTTACTCAGTGTTTTCTTTAAAATTTTTAGTAATAACTTTCAGTAATTTCTGTGTTATAAAACGTTTATTAATCAGCAATAATTTCTTGTTAACTCGTGGTTTTGTGTATATATATATGTGTGTGTGTTTGATCCTTCTCAAAGTTTTTATTTTATCCCACTCTTTTTTAAACCATAGCATACAAACTTTAAAATCTTGTAAACTTTTCCCCTTCCTTTTATTTTTGATTTTGTAGCAATAAGAAACAAATCAGTGTTAATATTAATCCCAAATTAGCTCTACTGGTAGTTTAAAAAATCATTTCAACTGAAACATGGTATATTACAAATACATGTGTTAAATTAAGGAGAAGCTACTCTCAAAGTTATGAAACTGAAATGTTAAACATTTTAAAAGCTGGCCTTTTTTCTCTTTTCTTTCTTGTAATAAAACCTATTAAAGTATCCTTAAATGAATTTTTGGAACAGATGTATTATAATCCTGCATCCACCATCTTGGATTTTTTTCTTGCATGTAACTTCTTTTTCGCTAAGTAGTAAATGTCACCAATGGTTAAATATTGTTGAAAGATTAATATAATAATGAAATAAAACTGGAATATAATAATTATAACTATTAATTAAAAACAATTTTTAATTCACGCCAAGAAAAAAAAAATCCAAGATGACGGATGTGGGATTTTAATAGATATGACTTAAAAAGCACCTGCATTCTCACAATGAAAAAAAAAACTCTCTAGAAGACTAAATTTATACATTAGCTTAACTTTAAATTAAGAGCTTTTTAATGGAAAAATTGCTATTATTACAATAAGAAAGTTTTAAAATCGCAGTTTAAAAAGCATTAACAACACAATATATTTTGATAAATTTTATTTTATATATTTTGATAAATTTGCTACTAATAAGTATGTGATTACTTCTTATATTTAAAGAAATATTCTTTTACTTTTTTCATACGAGAGTAAATGAAATTTTACAGTTTAAAAAAGAATAAGCCCGAGCCTGATAGCTGGCATAAAATCGACCTAAAACAAAAGAAATTACAATGGTTGCTTATGCTTTTTATTGCGTTGATTTTTAGATGCCACAAATTTACTAAAATCTAATTTATAATCATATAAACCAATGATTTTTTTTCTAAATTTATGAGTAGTAAAGATTCAAAATCCCTCCCAGGTGAGGGTGATGGTGAAGATCCTGGTTGTGCCACTCTAGAGAGAAAAAAATAAAAAGAAAAGTGCCCAGTTAAACTGATGGCATTGAGCTCACAGGCTATTCACACTAACTGTATATTATACTCTTATTTCAAAGAATAATCCCCCCTCAAAAAATAAATGAAGGGGGATTAGCCCCCATTTCCCCTCATTATACTTAACTAATGAACATCCAAATGAAATCAGGAAAGCTCCTTAACATAATAAAGTGGTATACCAAATTTGAAGCAAATCAGATAATTCTGAATGAAAAAACATTTCGCTAAATTAAGGGGGGGTGTCTAACCCCTCTTTATACTTAACTAATGAGCTCCAAATCTAATCAGGAAAGGTCCTTATCAGAATGAACACAGAAAAAAATTAAAGTAAATAATTCTGCATGAAGATCCATTTATCTAAATTAAGAGGAGGGGTCGTGCCCTCATTTCCCCTTTTATATTTAACCAATGAACATCCAAATCTAATGAAGGAAGCGCCATATCGAAATAAACCGGTATATCAAATCTGAAGCAAATCGGATAATTCTGCATGAAAAACCCATTTCTCTAAATTAAGGGTGGGTGACTAGCCCCTGCTTCCCCCTTTACACTTAACCAATAAGCCTCCAAATTTAATCAAGGCAGCTCCTTAACATAATAAACCGGTATACCGAATTTGGAGCAAATCGAATAACTCTGCATGAAAAATTTATTTATCTAAATTAAGGTGGTGGGGGGACTCTACCCCCCTTTATACTTAAGTAATGAACCTCCAAATCTAATCAAGGCAGCTTCTTAACATAATAAACCGGTATACCAAATATGGGGCAAATCAAATAATTTTGCATGAACACCCATTTATCTAAATTAAGGGGAGGGGATTTGCCGCCCTTTCCCCCTTTTATACTTAACTAATGAACCTCCAAATCTAATGAAGGAAGCACCATCGGAATAAACCGGTATATCAAATCTGAAGCAAATCAAATACTTACTTCTGCATGAAAAACCCATTTATCTTAAAAGGGGGGGGACTTGCCCCCGTAACCCCCTTTATACTTAACCAATAAATCTCCAAATCTAATCAGGGCAGCTTCTTAACATAATAAACCAGTATACCAAATTTAGAGCAAATCGAAAAACTGTGCATGAAAAACCCATTTATCTAAATTAAGGGTGCGGGTCTAGCCCCCCTCCCCCTTTTATACTTAACTAATGAACCTCCAAATCTAATCAAGGCAGCTCCTTAACATAATAAACCGGCATACCAAATTTGGAGCAAATCGAAGCATTCTGCTAGAAAAACCCATTTATCTAAATTAAGGAGGGACTAGCCCCCCTTTTTGCCCTTTATCCTTAACCAATGAAATCCCAAAACTAATCAGGGAAGTGCCTTATCAGAGTGGAACTAGAAAAAAAAATTGAAGCAAATCGGATGTTTCTATCAAGAGTTATCGCGTTATGTACATACATACGTACATACACAACCTGCGGGCACATTAGCTCTCAGGCTTTGATAGCCTATGAGCTAAAAAGAAAAATGCCCAGTTAAACTGATGGCATTGAGCTCGCAGGCTATTCACACTAACTGTATATTATAATCTTATTTAAAAAAATAATGCCCCTCGAAAGATAAATTAAGGAAGGGGGAATCCCCCCCCCCCCGTTTCGCCTCTGTACACTTAACCAATGATCCTCCAAATATCATTAGGGAAGCGCCTTGTCGAAATAAACCGGTATACCAAATTTGAAACAAATCGGATAGAAAACCCATTTATCTAATTTTAAGAGGGGTGTTAACCCCTGCCACCCCTTTATATTTAACCAATGAACTTCCAAATCTAATTAGGGAAGCGCCTTATCAGAATAAACTGGTATACCAAATTTGAAGCAAATCGGATAGAAAAACCCATCTATATAAATTAGGGGGTATTAGCCCCCCGTTCCCCCCTTTAGACTATAACAATGAACCTTCAAATCTAATCAGAGAAGCTCGTTATCAAAATTAACCGGTATACCAAAGTCTGATAATTCTGCATGAAAAACCCATTTATCTAAGTTAAGGGAGGCATTAGCCCCCTCCCCCCTTTATACTTAACCAATGAACCCCCAAAACTAATCAGGGAAGCACCTTATCAGAATGAACCTAGAAAAAAAAATTGAAGCAAATCGGATATTTTTATTAAGAGTTATCGCGTTACGTACATGCATACATACATACAGAGCCGGCAGGCACATCAGCTCTCAGGCTTTGATAGTCTGTGAGCTAAAAAGTGCCAAGAGTGCGTAACTAGGGGGGGGGGATGAGGGACAGAGAATAAAAGAGGACATTAAAAGCTTTCCAACAATATGTTACACGAGATGATTTGGAAAAAACAATAACTATGCCACCCAGGGGACAGGTATGTCCCAAACGGTCGGAGGGGCTACCTGAAATGTGCTTTTGGTCAAAGTTTCAAAATGTGGATTTATAATAAAATAGTACGAGAATTTGGCATTTCAAAAGTTGCATGCATATTTTGAACGGCCCTGTAAATTAAGATTGACGAGGAAGGGGGGGGGGGAGAGAGGGATTAGAAGGGACGAACTTGAAAAATACAACATAATAAACTAGTAACCCGAATAACTGGGCTTCTAAACAAAAGTATAGCGATTTAACCTAGTGATGAATTCAGGGAATGGTCCGGTGGGGACATTCCCCCTCCCCCCCTCCCGGAACGTTGAAACCCCCAGAAGTTTTAAGATTTTATGCTTTTTAATGACAAATGTGCAATTCCCCCTCCCCTTACGGATCTCTAAAATACGCTCTCCCCCGGAGTCGCAGAAATCCCTCCCGTAGAAAATTACCTGCATTCAACACTGATGTAACCAAGAAAGAAAAAAAAATCTTACCTTATACGAAATTTAACATTAATTCTGCCACTAAAACAGTATCTATTGTTCATTATATTCTGTAACAGTTGTTCTATTTTATTTTTTCTTCCATTATTATTTATTCATTTTAAACCTTGAAAGAAAATTTATTCACCATTTACCAGTAGGCCCAGTAGCAGAATGTTCAAGATGAAGGACGGTCATCACAGATTTTCTTTTGTTTTTTGCAGATTCTTTTTCCATTAAACCTTTATTTCGCTTTATATTATGTTTAGCTCGTTATTACTTAATATCAGAACTTAAGATTATTATTAATAAAAATGAGTAAAATGTATAAATATGTCAAAAGTAAGTGATTATTTGAATAATTAACACTTCAGTTATAAAATATTTTACCTGCAGATTATTTTCTGTCACTGAAGTATCTATTGCAGACACTTGAAAGAATTTTCTACTACTGGGCCAGTAGGTACCAATAATCGTCTGTTTCAAAGCCCTGACTGACTCCCATAAATCATTTAACCCTGGCAATAACATCCTTTTTCTTTTACCACACATGTCACACTTTAGGTCTTCGTAAAATTCTGATTGTAAGTCCCCCTTTTTTCAAAAGCAAAAGAAGTTAAATTTAGGAAATGGGCTTATAACCAATTTTTTTTTTTAAAGGGTCATTAAAAACACCTTTTTATCAAAAAAGTGTATCAAGGTATTAAAGTATATCAGGTAAATATAGAGGTAAGAATCTTCTATATTTTGGCAGATTTCCGATTTAAAAAAAATATCTAAATGTCCCCAACAAAAAAATCCTAAACAAATTTTTAAAAACTTGAGTTTTTTTTTTTCAAATTTACTTCTTTTTCTTTATTTGCTAAGTTATTGCTATAATATTTAATCTATTACCTAAGCCTTATCCACCCCCCACCCAGTAAAAAAAAATACAAACATGCTTCTCCCTTTGCCCCTCCCCTCTGGTATCAAACACGCATAATTTTAAATTTCTTTTCTCGTGTATTTAAGGCACTACGGTAACAAATAAATGATGCATCATCAAAATTATCCCCTTCTCCGAAAATCTCTTCTCTCCACCTGTCCTGCCATCTTCATATCATTAGCATTGCCGCCCCTGCATCTCATGCCTAGTTTTAAATCTGTAAAATTCTTTAATTTTTTTTTACTTGATTTGAGATTTTGTGGTAATATTTAAATCACCAGCTAAATTACTTCACATCCGCAATCGAAAAATGTATCTTTTTTTTTTTTTTTTTTTTTTTTTCCTCCAACATACACTGTACAAAATCCTTTTTATTTCATTTATTTTGCTCTTTTTTTTTCATTATATACACATGTAATTCAGGAGCGAGGGAGAAAAGCCAAACTGCAAAAGAGAAAATCTATTGCTTTCCTCCCACATATTTAGAAATCCCCTCCCCCCTTCGGGGGGAAAGTTTGGAGCAAAAATTTCAAAGAGGATAAAGATTTTAGATAAATGAGACATATGGGATAATGTAGAAGAGATATTAGATAAATCATCTTACTACAAAATGAAAAATAGGGCAAAATTAAAACTAGTATGTTGTGGTCATCACAAAACTTTCTTCTATATAAATCACGTCAATTAAATCCTTTAAATAGTACAAGAAATAACAACGATTTAGTACCAATTCATATCAAAGTATATCTGAATTTGAAGTTGGATGAAAATTCGTGCATTAGTTCTTGAGATAGAGCTATAGCGGAAATTCTGAAAAAATGTAGCATAGCAGCGCCACCTGTTGAGCGATTTACACTAAAAGTAAACAGCACTAAACTATACTAAGGTATACCTGAATCTGAAGTTTGTTGAAAATCCAAGCATTAGTTCTTGAAAAAAAGCTATTGCGGAAATCGCAAAAAATACAGCATAGCAGCGCCACCTGTGGAGCGATTTACACCAAAAATTAAACAGCACTAATTTACACGTCAATTCATGTCAAGGACTAACTAAATCTGAAGTTTGATGAAAATCCGTGCAATAGTTCTTGAGATACAGCTCTTGTGGAAATCGTGAAAAATGCAGCACAGCAGCGCCACCTATTGGCACCTATTGGTACCAAAAATTAAGCAGCACTAATTTATATCAGGGACTAACTGAATCTGAAGTTTGATGAAAATTCGTGCATTTTTTCTTGAGTTAGAGCTATTGCGATAATCATGAACAATGCAGCATACCAGCGCCACCTTTTGGGCGATTTTTACAAAAACGTAATCAGCACCAAACTATATCTTGGGCTAACTGAATCTGAAGTTTTATCAAAATCCGTGCAGTAGTTCTTGAGATATAGCTATTGCAGAAATCGTGAAAAATGCCGCATAGCAGCGCCACCTGTTGGGCGATTTTCACCAAAAACTAATCAGGTCCAGTTTATATCAAGGTCTAACTAAATATGAAGTTTTGTGAAATTCCGTGCTTTATTTCTTGAGATAGAGCGCCCACAAAATTTTTGTCACATACAGACTCACAGACAGAGTGACGGAGTGACAGACAGACTCACAGACAGACATTTTCTAAAAACCATCAAATCGTGTTCTGGGCATTCTAAAACGTATAAATCCGTTGAAAACCGGAAGTCGAAAATTTTCACGAATCCAATACTTTCTTCTTGTAAAGATAGAAGAAAGTAAAAATAATAATTTTTAAGATTTTAAACTTCACTGGGTGGGGTGTCAGAAGGGAAAGAGGAACTTTTGGTGAAAGGAGTGTAATTTACATAATTGATTATTTACTTATTGTTACTAGCAAGCAACAAAATAATTAAGATTTTAACCTTTTTTAGCTGAGGATGGAGGACAAAGAAGGAAAGCAAACATTTCGTGTGTGTGTGTGTGGGGGGGGGGTTCCTTAAGATTATGAAAAAGCATACGGAAATCCATCAAAAATGTCAAAAGATTCAAAATTATCTCCATTTGATTTTTAAATCAATTTTTTCCAGAAAAAGGGGGGGCGGGGGAGTATATTTGGGAACGGAAAAGAAAATCAAAACTACTTAAAAGTGGGTGGGGTCTTACTTTCGAGGAGGGGTGTGGTTCAATTGAGATTTTATGGTATCCAAAAAGAATATTCTGATAATTTTGCCAAGTTGAAATTTTTCAAAGGAAGATCTTTAAAATGTTGGATTATCTTACTTAATCTAATGTTTAATAGTTTTTTATTTTTAAGTTATGTTCATTAGGTAAGGAAGGAATGCAATGCATACAGTGTACTCATTGTAAGCTATTTTTAGGTGCCATGGTGATTATTCTATTAAATCCTATATATACGTAATTAATTCGATGATATCCCATGATAGGTAATGATTCTAGGTTGCCATGGTAATTACGTCCTGTTAAAGATGGAGTCCTGTTATTTCTGTATGGCTGAATTTAACATATATAATCGTAATAAATTTTGTATTCATGTATTTTTGCATAAGGGTGCAAAAGTTATTGCACCAACATCTAAATATTTATAAAACTAGTTATAGTACGAATGCATCTCATTTGCCAAGTTTGGCATACAATTTAATTTCCAACTTGTTTAACCTTTAAATGCAAAATTAGAGCAGCAAAAAATCTCCATCGGGAAGAATAAACCTTTTATTTATTTATTTTTTTGTGGGGGGGGAGGGGGGTGCAAAATAAATTAGGATTCCAGAGTATACTACTCCAATATAGGCACTTCAGAAAACCTTATTGGTTCTCTGAAGTGCCTATAAAATACAGCAGGATATTGAGAATCATTTTCAAAAATTAGGCACCAATATGTTGGTAAAAACAAATAAAAACATTCAAATTATAAGAAGAAAAAAAAGTAACAAAACAGGTAATGATAAAAGAAAGTCTGAAACCCAGAGAGAGAGAGGGAGGCTGTTATTCTACTCTAAATGACATTTCTGAATTTATCTCACTTTTAACTGTGCGGATTGGGAATTTTAGTTCTGGCAATGTAGGAGACTGGGATGGTGAATATCTTGACTAATTTGTGTACCCTTCTACAGTAATTGAGCAGTGCACATCACGTGACTTTTACGATAAAATCTTGAAAAAGCTCTAGGAACACAAATAGAAATAGCATTCGTGAAAGTACCAATAGCTGTCCCACAGCAACAGCAAGAAGCTGTTTGTGACTCACCTTGCACATCTTTATATTTCATCTAAAATCTTATGCTTTTTATTGATCCCTCCACCCCTATTTGGACATCAAAATTCTGTGAGATTTTCTTGCAATTAAATCATATACCAAAAAGTGATTACAACTCTCAAAAAATATAAACAAGACTTTTCATGAGAGACACCTTTCTGAAGATGCACATAAAATCTAGAAACTTGAACCTGCTAGTTAATTTGGGATTTCTTTGAAAATTAGGAGCAATATATAACTAGGTGGACATCTCTGGTGAACAGAGCCCTTCTCATTGGAAAGCGGCCGTGCACTAGAGTATCTTTCCTGGACAATTGCTCTCAAATTATTATAAGAAAAGTGAAGAATTGAATTTTCATCTTTTAAACTGTCCTTTAATAATTGAAAATGTAGCTATCTTCATTGAAGTACGAATTCCTATTGTGAAGCAAAGAAACCAGATGAACTTGGTTTCTAGTTGAAATGTCAAAAATCCAAAAGAATCACACCAACCAGATGCCTAATCTAAAAACATTTTCAGTGGTTACAGAAGAACCCTCATAGGAAAAAATCATAGGCAAGGATTTACTGTGCAAGCATGCAATCTTACGGATAAGCTGTTCTTACGGTTCTAAATCTTACAGATAAGCTGTCATTCTATAAACAAACTAGCAGAACTACCTGGCTTTGCAATTGTTAAGCATGAGGGCCTTACAGATAAAATAAATAAAAATGCAATAATATAGCAATCACAATAACAGATCTTTGTAGATTTCTTCACATAAATTGTTAAAAGTAAGGATCGGCTGAAACAGAAACCAAATTTAGGTAATCTTCCTACTTTCACACGAAAACGAAAATGTCCAAAAAAGAATTTTTTAAATAATTAATACATACATATCTATTTATATAAAATCCAAGTCTCTGCGTGTCCCTCACAATCCCAGTTGGACCGTCTCATTGATCGCGGCCATGTGATCCTTCCTATGGAGAAATCGATATCAGCTTCAACAATAATTGCTGACAAGTAGTAAGTACTAATGGCAGGGTTACCACAATAGTGCCAATTTTGACCAACTTGCCAAAATATCGCCAAATTTGGTGGTATTTACCAAATTTGGTGACAAAAGTAAGTTGCATAAATGAAGCCGATAGCTGGCTAATTTGGCGAAATTCCCATTGAAAAACCTTAATTGTTCATAATTAACCTCACTGTAATTTAATTTAAATTCCATGCATTTAAGGTTTTTTTTTTTTTTTTTGAAAATCTATGGGTCAGAATCTAAATTGTAAAATACGAAAATGTATGTCTTTACAAAAAGTTTAAACATTAAATTTTTGATAAAGTACTGGAAGGCTAAAAATGGGGTGCCAAATATAATATAATATCACAAAAAATTTTAATTAATGAAAAGTTAAATTGTATTTCAGTATATATATATATATTTCAAAAAATATATATACTCGTATATATATATATATATATATTGTACATTTTTGTGAATGTTAATGAAAACATGTCTTTTTTTTTTTATTATTACTTTTATTTTATTTGAAAGGAATAACTAATGAAAACATGATTTTTTTGAAGAGATTTATAAGCAATCTGTGTTTTTATTTTTCATTCAATTAATTAGAACTTCATTTGCAAACAATTATTTTCTCAGTACGGCCACTTTTTTCATTTCCAGCTTCAGGAAATTTGGTTCAAAATGCCCACTTTGACAGCATTGTTTGAAATATATTCTGCCTTTATCATAAAATCAACCAATAAAGCACATTGTATAGTTTCTGAATAAGAGAACCTGCTAATGGATGCGTTAGAGAGCAAAAATAAATTTAAAAATGAGTCAGAAAATAAGCCATTTGGATTTGCCCTTAACACGATAATTTTTTCGTCAACCCCCATTTTTGTTTAATTTGTTTTTGCTGTAAGAGTTGGTCATATCAAACACTTGTCAAGATGAAAGTTGTAGATAATATTGAATGGATGTATAATAAACTTAAGTGGATTGGATATCCTGCGAATTGACAAAGTTATGCATTTTTTTCCTTCTTCAACCCCCCCCCCCCATTTTTTTTCATTAAGAATTGGTCCTATCAAAAACTTGTCGATGTAAAAGTTGTAGATAATGTTAAGAAGATTTATAATAAGTTTAAGTGAATTTAATATCTTAAGAATTGGCAAAGTTATGAATTTTTTCTCTCTAAAACCCCATTTTTTTCACTTCTTGAGCCCAATTTTAATTTTACCAAAAATCTGTGATACCTAAGTTTTCAGCACTTTTCCTAGAAGTAATAATAACTTTAAACTGATTTGACATATACAGGCAAAGTTCTTTAATCCACACAAGTTGGGACCAAAGGTTGTGCTGATTATGGAATATTGTGGATTATGGATTATATGTCATTTTCTTATTTCTGGACACTATTTTAATTCCATATTCAGTATAATATGAAAAAAAAATGAAATATAATAATTAATTTAATATGCTATAATCAAAAAATGCATTTTTCAAATTCTTGCATTAAAAAAATTATTATATTAACTTTTATATATTTAAATTTTTCAGATATTTCTTTTAAAAAGTCATTTTTGGATCAAGAATTTGTAAATTTGTTTAATTGTTTACATTCATTAAGTAATGAGAATTATAGAAAATTGCGGATTATGGATCCTTGACTTTATTATAATTAAGAAGTTTTGGGTGTTTTTGGTTTTCACAAAACCCCTCCTTATTTCCTCCCACTTGTCCATTTTGTCCATTAACGAACTTGACTGAGATTTTCCAGCCCTTGATTTTATGTGTCAGTTTGAAAAAGATTTGTGCAGAATTATAGAAGTTATGGTGTCCATAAAAAAGTTATATATATTATATAATATTACAATTCATCATCTTTTTTTAATAAAAATTATATATATATATATACATATATATAAAGTTCTGTGGTTTTGAGTTTTAGAGGTCATGATCGGCATAGATCTGCAAATTTTTTTCAGAAATTCTAACATAAGGGAGATTGCAATAGGTAGTATTTCTTATGAAATGTACCTAAAAACTTCACTGGGGTGTACCCGGCTCCAAGATCTTAAACGGAATGTAGTTGAGTATAAGAAAATTTTTTAGTAGTTCATAAAGTTTCCGGAGAACTTAAGAATTATGTTAAAGAAAATTGT
This sequence comes from Maratus speciosus, assembly GCA_963932465.1. Classification (NCBI taxonomy): domain Eukaryota; kingdom Metazoa; phylum Arthropoda; class Arachnida; order Araneae; family Salticidae; genus Maratus; species Maratus speciosus. The sequence continues at coordinate 15,958,003 of OZ010800.1, read as the reverse complement.
AAGAGAATCGGATCATTTTTAAAGAAGCTACACCAAAGGTTACATGCAAACGAAACGACTTGCAATAGGATGACACTTACTTGCAATAGATCTGAAAATAGTCATGCATTTGTAATGCTTGCAAGTAGTTACTCCTGTTTGAAAAATGCTAAAAAGCACATCCATTACAAATGATTTCAATGAATGATAAGCCAATAGGAAGCAAGAAAGCTTATATCAAATACTAAGGACATTTAAATGACAACCAACGTGGTTTATATTTATTTACAATCTTGCTTTGCACTCAGTGGTTCAGCACTTAGATATTTTTACATTTGTTTAGTCATTCCTTTAGACACAACTTCATAGAAAAAATTACTTTTTAATATGGTGTAAAATTCTGTGTAAAAATCTGTGTAAAATTCATTTAATTTTTGATTCTTATTTAACTACTACTATGTACAATTGCATTAATTTTTTTTTTGTTTTTTTTTTTGTGTGTGTGTCTAGAAAAGTTTTGTTCTAATATAAATTTTATGTAAAATAAATAAATATATTTTTTTAATTTATCATTATGATTTATAAAGCTTTCATTTTTTAAATTACCATGATGATGATGAAAATAAAAATATTTAATTTAATTATATGTACAGAATAAAATTCTTCTTAATATTTGACATAAATATATATAGATTTTTTTTTAAACTGTTCACTAAACCTTTATAGTTAAAACAATTCATTCAACTAATATCCTGTGGTGACAGAATGCTGTTTCTTTCATTCAATAGTAAAAATATTGCTACCAAAAATTATTAATTTCTTATAAAAAGAAATTTTCAATTTTTTTCTTGCAGCATTATTTTAAATTTGTGATTGGTTATGCAGATTTTGAATATTTTTATTAATTAAATACAATAAAAAAAATCCCTCACCTTTAGTAGAGATCTGCACGAGCCGGCCCGAAGCCTGAGCCCGGTCCATACTTTTTTCTGAAGGATCGGGCCGGGCCTGACTTATTTTTTCTGTACAGAGCTGGGACTGGTTTCATTCCTAGCCTTCACAGCCTAAAATTTTCAGTCCTATTTTTGGCGCAGCCCAAAATCATTGTTTCAGCGTGGCCTGGTCCATTCAAAGGTCAGTAAAATTAGACCTAGCCCAAAAAATGCATGCATTTTTAAATCGCCATTATTCTACACTTAAACATTAAAATTTATCCTTTCGAAAGAGTAGTAGATTTCTACGCTTATCAAAGTGTAGCTAAATTAAAATCTAGTAAAACATGTAAACAAGAGCCTGCATATGACGGAACTTTGTTTTAAACTGAAAAACGTGTTGATCCATGCAAATTTGATATACTAATACGTAAGAAAAGAATATATAACACATTTACACTTGCTAAGAAGGTAACTTGTCATAACGCATTTTTTTCCCTTGCAATTCCACCTTAAAAGATTTTGCTGCATTTCATTTTTCTGATTTTTAAAATACATGGAATAACAGTATTAATGATAACTGAAACATTTACATATAAGAAGTAGCGATTCCTTAAAAAAAATAAACATTGCAGCCTGCGGCACTTCTATGAAAATTAAGATTATAAACATGAAAAAAAAAAGTTAAGATAAATATTTCTGATAAGAGCTCCTCGTATGAGACAAATTTTTAACCAAATCGACGTAAAAATCAATGTTTTGTAGAAATTCACTTGGGCCGGGCTGAACTTTTAGGTTTTTTTTATCGGGCTGAGCCAATTTTTTTCTTTCTATGAGTCGGCCCGGCCTGGAAATTTCGGCCCGTGCAGGCCTCTAATCTGTAGATTTTATTTTCCCAGAAACAAAAATCAGGTATATGATTTATTTACATATAAATTAAAAATAGGAAGTGGAATTTTATTAGTCATCGGCCAATTTTGTTCATATTGCTGTAGAAGGAATGCTTTCAGGACAGATGGGAGGGAGGGGGAATCCTGATCAAGCATGAACAAATTTGTATTATTTTACACTACTATACACTTACAGATAAAATGAATGAAACTTGGTAATGGCTGTAAAAATAAACTAAATGACTGAGGACTGTTAATCAATTGAAACAACTTTTAAAATAAATAGTACATTATCTTAGATGAATATATTAATTGACGGCTGCCTATGTTTAAAGTGCATATTTAGAAGAAAAAAATAGCAACATTTAAATGAATTTGCCATGCTTTATATATTTTCATAAAATTTACTGTGATTTAAAATTTTTTTAACAATAACTCTTAGAATTAATAAGAATAATAGCATGAAATATTGAACATAATACATTTTTGTATGGACATCATAAAAATAGTTGGCATTGTGTTATCAATCAATATTGAAGTATCTAAGTATTAACTGGATAATTTTTAATTAAAAAAATATTAAATATATTTCATTTAGATATTGTGTTCTTGAGTAAAATATGCCAATGAAGTAATTTTTTTTCCAAAACATACTTAGCTTTGCAACAACAATAAGAAAGGGGTATGTGGGGGAGCTGGATAGTTTTTCTCAGAGCACCTAAAAAGCTGATAAGATGTATAAAAAACTAATTATGTTGAGATGAACTGATGATTTCTAAAAGCTAACATAAAATTTATTATTTGGTGATATAGCGAGTTAGAAAGATAAAATTTGAAAAATAGTTTCTTGTAGTATTCACACTTTACTTTACATGTACTTATTTATTAAAAAATGAAAATATTAAACACATATGAATCGCTTTTAATTTAGGTGCTACAAATAACTCTAATTTTAGAATTCCTTATGCATCCTAATGTGTAACAATTTTCATATAAAGGTATAAAATAAAAATATACGAAATAAATACAAATTAAAAATTTTTTAATAGAGTTATTCAAAAAATGTACAAATAAAATAACTTTTCAAATCCCAAATAAACTTAATTATCAAAATATTAACTTATTGTTACATGTTCATTAGCGACACTTACTGTAATAAATAAAACCAGGGCAGCAGCAAGAGTGGTGTAGATGATGTCTAGGCTAACAGGAAGCACAGCTTTTGCACCAACCTCTGGATATATTGTTGCGATGTGGAAAACCATAGTAGTAAAGAACTCTAGCAAGTTACACTTGCAGACAGAAAATCAAAATTAAGTCCTGCCTGCGAGTGTATCCAGCTGTCATAAAAATTTTACACTATCTTTTTTCCACCCTTCATTACTCCATTCGTTGACTTCCAAAAGTTGACCCATATCTTCAGTGATAGCAAGTATAGTATGATACACATTTTAAATTAAATATTTTGATATTAAATTCCTTTGGGATTTGGAAAGTTATATTAACTGTAACTGTACATTTTTAGATAACAATCATATTAAAATGTCCTTTATTTTTCAGGAAATAAATTCATTTTACACCGCTGTCTGAAGAGTTTCATATATTAAAAACTCATTAGGAATTCCAAAATTAATAAAGAGTTATCAATAACTACTAATTTAAAATGAAGTAAATTGAAATGAGCGTAATATTTTCATTGATTAAAAAAAGCTATGAATAACATTATGAATATATTTAATTTTGTTGTTAAAATAAATAAATACTCTTTTAGTTTCATATGTACATTAAGAGATCCCAGGAAGATATTTTCATTGTACTTTGAAGTAACTTTAATTCAATTTAAGTAAACTATTCATTCAAAATAATTTATGATAATTTAGAAAAGATTTATTACAAGTGAAGATAGATTTACATAAGTAACTTTGCAAGTTGCAACATTTTCAAATGTGCAAAATAAAAAAGAATAGGAAGCATTTTTTTTCTACTAACATAAACAAACATATATTTAATACGATTTTATATTATTATACTACATTTAACAGGATTTTAATAGATTTTATTCAGAATGCACACATAAATTACTTCATTTATATCTAACATAAATTATCATAGCAATTTCAAAATAATAATAAAATACTTGTACTAGAATACAATATTGCTGAAACAATAATATATTATATAAATATCCAGGGGTGGGGAATTTTTAGAAAATCTTTCCAGCCCCGGTAGCAGAAAGTCCCTGACGGGTGACGTGCGTCGCAGATTTTCTTTTCCCTTTTGCAGATTTTTTTTTCCATTGGATCTTTTCCCAACTTTATATTATGTTTAGTTCTTTATTATTTATTACTAAAACTTAAGATTATTATTAATAAAAATGAGTAAAATGCTTAAAAACATTAAAAGTAAATGATTAATTAATTAAAGGTTCATTTGTAACATTTTACCTGTAGATTATTTTCAGTCCCTGAAAGATCTGTCGCAGACACTTGGAGAATTTTTTGCTATTGGGTTTCCAGCCAAGTATTTGTTTTACCTGCAGCAAGATGCAATGTAGTACAGTTGAAACTTGTTATGAAAAAATGTACATGACTTCAAAAATACGTAACCATATCAATTCTCCGATTTATTTATTATCGAAGCCTACGCTCGATTATGAGGTTTTTAGCTTCGCTTCACTTGCGGTATAATTAATAATATTATAATTAATGTATATTATAATTAATAAGCCATGTTTCAAAGACAAAATAAAAGAAAAAATAATAACAGTTACACGTGATAATTCATTGCAACTCTAGAAAGATTCTTTTTGGCGCAAGCTCATTGAGTAGAAAGCGTCGCGAAAAAATTCTTTTCAGCGCATGCTCATTGAGCTAGAATTGCTAGATTTTTTTATAGGAATGGTCCGTCTTACGAGCCAATCAGAGAAGACTTGCGTTATGTGGACGGCCAGAGTCTAGTCGCCTGTCATGGTGTTAGGACAACAGAGCACACTAACAGACCGATGTTTAAAGCGCAAAATCGAATGTTTCTACATTTTCAGTTATTGTTGGAGCCCGGAAAACCGATTATTTGCTTATTCTCCATTGTTAAGAAATGAAATACCATATTCCATTATTGCACAAAGTAAACAAAGAAACGCCACGTGTTACCGATTGGACCGATATTTTAATGAATATAAACCGATTGTTGAAACACTTAAACAATGGAAACAAACAAATTAAACTCCATGGAGTCGCATGGTGTTAGGACAACAAAACACACTAACAGACCGACATTTTAAATGCAAAATCGAATGTTTATCCTTTTTCAGTTATTGTTGGAGCCCAGAAAACCGATTATTTGCTTATTCTCAATTGTTAAAAATCAAATACCGTATTCCATTGTTGCAAAAATTAAACAAAGAATGGCCACGTGTTATCGGTTGAACCGATATTTTAATCGTTATAAAACGGTCGTTGAACCACTCAAACAATGGAAACAAATAAATTAAACGCCATGTAGTCGCACTGTGTTAGGAAAACATAGCTAACTATCAGACCGACGTTTTTAATGGAAATCCGAGTGTTTCTTCTTATTCGGTTATTGTTGGTGCCCGCAAAACCGATCCTTTAATTATTCTCCATTGTTGGGCAACGAAGTACCATATTGTATTGTTGCACAAAGCAAAAAATGAAACGCCTTGTGTTACCGACTGAATCGATATTTTAATCGTTATAAACCGATTGTTTAGCAACTTAAACTATGGAAACGAAAAAATTAAACGCCATGGAGATGCAGTGTGTTATGACAACAAAGCTAACTAACAGACCGACGTTTTTAACGTAAAACCGAATTTTTCTTCATATTCGGTTATTGTTGGAGCCCGCAAAACCGATTCTTTGCTTATTCTCCATTGTTAAGAAATAAAATACCGTATTCCACATTTGCACAAAGTAAAGAAAGATACAACACGTGTTACCGATTGGACCGATATTTTAAAGAATATAAACCAATTGTTGAAACAGTTAAGCAACGGAAACAAATAAATTAAACTCCATGGAGTCACATGTTGTTAGGACAACAGAGCACACTAACAGACCGATATTTAAAGCGCAAAATCGAATGTTCCTACATATTCAGTTATTGTTGGAGCCCAGAAAACCGATTATTTGCTTATTCGCCTTTGTTAAGTAATGAAATACCGTATTCCATTGTTGCAAAAAGTAAACAAAGAAACGCCACGTGTTACCGACTGAACCGATATTTTAATCAATATAAACCGATTGCTGAAACACTTAAATATTGGAAACAAATAAATTAAGTGCCATGGAGATGCAGTGTGTTAGGAAAACAAAGCAAACTAACAGACCAAAGTTTTAAACGCAATATCGAATGTTTCTGTATATTCAGTTATTGTTAGAGCCCTCAAAATCGATTCTTATCATATTCTCCATTGTTAAGGAATGACACACCGTATTCCATTGTTGCACAAAGTAAACAAAGAGACGCCACGTGTTACCGATTGAACAGATATTTTAATCGTTATAAACCGATCATTGAACCACTCAAACAATTGAAACAAATAAATTAAACGCCATGGAGTCGCAGTGTGTTATAAAACAAAGCTAACTAACAGACCGACGTTTTTAACACAAATCCGAATGTTTATTCATATTCGGTTATTGTTGGAGCCCGCAAAAAATCCTTTGCTTATTCTCCATTGTTGGGCAAAGAAGAACCGTATTGCATTGTTGCACAAAGTAAGCAATGAAACGCCATGTGTTACCGACTGAACAGATATTTTAATCGTTATAAACCTATTGTTGAACAACTCATCCAATGGAAAAGGTTAATTAAACGCTATGGAGTCGCAGTGTGTTGGACAACAAAGCTAAATAACAGCCCGAAGTTTTTAACGCAAAACGGAATGTTTCTTCATATTCGGTTATTTTTGGAGCCCGCAAAACCGATTGTTTACTTATTCTCCATTGTTAATAAACGAAATACTGTATTCCATATTTGAACAAAGTAAACAAAGAAACGCCACGTTTTACCGATTGGAGGGATATTTTAATGAATATAAACCGATTGTTGAAACACTTAAAAAATGGAAACAAATAAATTAAACTACATGGAGTCGCATGGTGTTAGGACAATAAAGCACACAAACAGACCGATGTTTTAAGCGAAAAATCGAATGATTCTACATATTCAGTTATTGTTGGAGCCCGGAAAACCGATTATTTGCTTATTTCCCATTGTTAAGAAATGAAATACCATATTCCATTGTTGCACAAAGTAAACAAAGAAACGCCCCATGTTGCCGATTGAACCGATATTTTAATCGTTATAAACCGATTGTTGAACCACTCAACCAAATGAAACAAATAAATTAAATGCCATGGAGTCGCAGTGTGTTTGCACAACAAAGTTAACTAACAGCCCGAAGTTTTTAACACAAAACCGAATGATTCTTCATATTCGGTTATTGTTGGAGCCCGCAAAACCGATCGTTTTTTTATATTCTTTGGTTGGACAGCGAAATATAGTATTGCATTGTTGCACAAAGTAAACTTAGAAACGCCACGTGTTACCGATAAAACCGATATTTTAATCAATAAAAACCGATTATTGAGCAACTTAAACTATGGAAACGAATACATTACACGCCCTGGAGATGCAGTGTGTTATGACAACAAAGCTAACTAACAGACGGACGTTTTTAACGCAAAACCGAATGTTTCTTCATATTCGGTTATTGTTGGAGCCCGCAAAACCGATTCTTTGCTTATTCTCCATTGTTAAGAAATGAAATACCGTATTCCACATTTGCACAAAGTAAACAAAGAAACAAAACGTGTTACCGATTGGACCGATATTTTAAAGAATATAAACCAATTGTTGAAACAGTTAAGCAACGGAAACAAATAAATTAAACTCCATGGAGTCACATGGTGTTAGGACAACAGAGCACACTAACAGACCGATGTTTAAAGCGCAAAATCGAATGTTTCTACATTTTCAGTTATTGTTGGAGCCCGGAAAACCGATTATTTGCTTATTCTCCATTGTTAAGAAATGAAATACCATATTCCATAATTGCACAAAGTAAACAAAGAAACGCCACGTGTTACCGATTGGACCGATATTTTAATGAATATAAACCGATTGTTGAAACACTTAAACAATGGAAACAAACAAATTAAACTCCATGGAGTCTCATGGTGTTAGGACAACAAAACACACTTACAGACCGACATTTTAAATGCAAAATCGAATGTTTATCCTTTTTCAGTTATTGTTGGAGCCCAGAAAACCGATTATTTGCTTATTCTCAATTGTTAAAAATGAAATACCGTATTCCAATGTTGCACAAATTAAACAAAGAATGGCCAAGTGTTATCGGTTGAACCGATATTTTTATCGTTATAAAACGGTCGTTGAACCACTCAAACAATGGAAACAAATAAATTAAACGCCATGTAGTCGCAATGTGTTAGGAAAACAAAGCTAACTATCAGACCGACGTTTTTAACGGAAATCCGAGTGTTTCTTCTTATTCGGTTATTGTTGGTGCCCGCAAAACCGATCCTTTGCTTATTCTCCATTGTTGGGCAACGAAGTACCATATTGTATTGTTGCACAAAGCAAACAATGAAACGCCTTGTGTTACCGACTGAATCGATATTTTAATCGTTATAAACCGTTTGTTGAACCGCTCAACCAATGGAAACAAATAAATTAAACGCCATGGAGTCGCAGTTTCTTTGGACAACAAAGCTAACTAACAGCCCGAAGTTTTTAATGCAAAACCGAATGTTACTTCATATTCGGTTATTGGTGGAGCCCGCAAAACCGATCCTTGGCTTATACTTCATTGTTGCGCAACGAAATAACGTATTGCATTGTTGCACAAAATAAACAAAGAAACGCCACGTGTTACTGATTTAACCGATATTTTAATCGTTATAAACCGACTGTTGAACCACTCAACCAATTGAAACAAATAAATTAAACGCCATGGAGTAGCAGTGTGTTTGGACAACAAAGCTATATAACAGTCCGTCCATGTTTCTTAATATTCGGTTATTGTTGGATCCCGCAAAACCGATCCTTTGCTTATATTCTATTGTTGGGAAACGAAATACCCTATTGCATTTTTGCGGAATGTAAACTAAGAATCGCCCCATGTTACCGATTGAACCGATATTTTAATCGTTATAAATCGATTGTTGAACCACCCAAAGAATGGAAACCAATAAATTAAACGCCATGGATTCGCAATGCGTTAGGACAACAAAGCACATCAAAAGACCGACGTTTTTAACGCGAAACCGAATTTTTCTTCATATTCGGTTATTGTTGGAGCCCGCAAAACCGATCCTTTGCTTATTCTCCATTGTTGGGCAATGAAGTACTATATTGCATTGTTGCACAAAGTAAACACAGAAAGGCCACGTGTTACCGATGGAACAGATATTTTAATCAATAAAAACCGATTGTTGAAACACTTAAACAACGGAAACAATTAAATTAAACTCCATGGAGTCACATTGTGCTAGGACAACAAAGCAAACTATAAGACTGATGTTTTAAGCGAAAAATCGAATTATTCTACATATTCATTTATTGTTTTAGCCCGGAAAACCGAATATTTGCTTATTCTCTATTGTTAAGAAATGAAATACCATATTCCATTGTTGCACAAAGTATACAAAGAAACGCCCCGTGTTACCGACTGAACCGATATTTTAATCGTTATAAACCGATTGTTTAGCAACTTAAACTATGGAAACGAAAAAATTAAACGCCATGGAGATGCAGTGTGTTATGACAACAAAGCTAACTAACAGACCGACGTTTTTAACACAAAATCGAATGTTTCTTCATATCCGGTTATTGTTGGAGCCCGCAAAACCGATTATTTGCTTATTCTCCATTGATAAGGAATGAAATAGCGTATTCCATATTTGCACAAAGTAAACAAAGAAACAACACGTGTTACCGATTGGACCGATATTTTAAAGAATATAAACCAATTGTTGACACATTTAAACAATGGAAACATATAAATTAAACGCCATGGAGTCGCACAGTGTTAGGAAAACAAAGCTAACTAACAGACCGACGTTTTTAACGGAAATCCGAATGTTTCTTCATATTTGGTTATTATTGGTGCCCTCAAAACCGATCCTTTGCTTATTCTCCATTGTTCGGCAACGAAGAACCGTATTACATTGTTACACAAAGTAAATAATGAAACGCCATGCGTTACCGACTGAACCGATATTTTAATCGTTATAAACCGATTGTTGAACCACTCAACCAAATGAAACAAATAAATTAAACGCCATGGAGTCGCAGTGTGTTTGGACAACAAAGCTAACTAACAGCCCGAAGTTTTTAACGCAAAACCGAATGTTTCTTCCTATTCGGTTATTGTTTGAGCCTGTAAAACCGATCGTTTGTTTATATTCCTTTGTTGGGCAGCCACATATAGTATTGCATTGTTGCACAAAGGAAACACAGAAACGCCACGTGTTACCGATGAAACCGATATTTTAATCAATAAAAACCGATTGTTGAGCAACTTAAACTATGGAAACGAATACATTACACGCCATGGAGATGCAGTGTGTTATGACAACAAAGCTAACTAACAGACGGACGTTTTTAACGCAAAACCGAATGTTTCTTCATATTCGGTTATTGTTGGAGCCCGAAAAACCGATTCATTGCTTATTCTCCATTGTTAAGAAATGAAATACCGTATTCCACATTTGCACAAAGTAAACAAAGAAACAAAACGTGTTACCGATTGGACCGATATTTTAAAGAATATAAACCAATTGTTGAAACAGTTAAGCAACGGAAACAAATAAATTAAACTCCATGGAGTCACATGGTGTTAGGACAACAGAGCACACTAACAGACTGATGTTTAAAGCGCAAAATCGAATGTTTCTACATATTCAGTTATTGTTGGAGCCCGGAAATCCGATTATTTTCTTATTCTCCATTGTTAAGAAATGAAAAACCATATTCCATTGTTGCACAAAGTAAACAAACAAACGCCCCGTGTTACCGATTGAACCAATATTTTAATTGTTATAAACCGATTGTTGAGCAACTTAAACTATGGTAACGAATAAATTAAACGCCATGGAGCTGCAGTGTGTTATGACAACAAAGCTAACTAACAGACCGACGTTTTTAACGCAAAACCGAATGTTTCTTCATATTCGGTTATTGTTGGAGCCCGCAAAACCGATTCTTTGCTTATTCTCCATTGTTGGGCAACGAAGTACCATATTGCATTGTTGCACAAAGTAAACACAGAAACGCCGCGTGTTACCGATGGAACCGATATTTTAATCAATAAAAATCGATTGTTGAAGCACTTAAACAACGGAAACAAATAAATTAATCTCCATGGAGTCACATGGTGTTAGGACAACAAAGCACCCTAACAGACCGATGTTTTAAGCGAAAAATCGAATGATTCTACATATTCTGTTATTGTTGGAGCCCGGAAAACTGAATATTTGCTTATTCTCCATTGTTAAAAAATGAAATAGCATACTCGATTGTTGCGCAAAGTAAACAATGAAACGCCATGTGTTACCGACTGAACCGATATTTTAATCGTTATATACCGATTGTTGAACCACTCAACGAAATGAAACAAATAAATTAAACGCCATGGAGTCGCAGTGTGTTTGGACAACAAAGCTAACTAACAGACCAACGTTTTTAAAGCAAAACCGAATGTTTCTTCATATTCGGTTATTGTTGGAGCCCGCAAAAACGATCCTTTGCTTATACTTCATTGTTGTGCAACGAAATAACGTATTGCATTGTTGCGCAAAATAAAAAAAGAAACGCCATGTGTTACTGATTTGACCGATGTTTTAATGAATATAAACGGATTGTTGAAACACTTAAACAATGGAAACAAACAAATTAAACTCCATGGAGTCTCATGGTGTTAGGATAACAAAACACACTAACAGACCGACATTTTAAACGCAAAATAGTATGTTTCTACATATTCAGTTATTGTTAGAGCCCGGAAAACCGATTATTTGCTTATTCTCAATTGTTAAAAATGAAATACCGTATTCCATTATTGCACAAATTAAACAAAGAATGCCCACGTGTTTTCGATTGAACCGATATTTTAATCGTTATAAACCGGTCGTTGAAACACTCAAACAATGGAAACAAATATTTTAAACGCCATGGAGACGCACTGTGTTAGGAAAACAGATGTTCCTTCATATTCGGTTATTTTTGGTGCCCGCAAAACCGATCCTTGGCTTATTCTCCATTGTTGGGCAACGAAGTACCGTATTGTATTGTTGCACAAAGCAAACAATGAAAAGCCTTGTGTCACCGACTGAACCGATATTTTAATCGTTATAAACCGTTTGTTGAACCACTCAACCAATGGAAACAAATAAATTAAACGCCATAGAGTCGCAGTTTGTTTGGACAACAAAGCTAACTAAGAGCCTGAAGTTTTTAACGCAAAACCGAATGTTACTTCATATTCGGTTATTGGTGGAGCCCGCAAAACCGATCCTTTGCTTATACTTCATTGTTGTGCAACGAAATAACGTATTGCATTGTTGCACAAAATAAAAAAGAAACGCCATGTGTGATTTAACCGATATTTTAATCGTTATAAACCAATTGTTGAACCACTCAACCAATTGAAAAAATTAAATTAAACGCCATGGATTCGCAGTGTGTTTGGACAACAAAGCTCATTAAAAGACCGACGTTTTTAACGCAAAACCGAATTTTTCTTCATATTCGGTTATTGTTGGAGCCCGTAAAACCGATCCTTTGCTTATATTCCATTGTTGGGCAACGAAATAACTTATTGCATTGTTGCACAAAGTAAACAAACAAACGCCACGTGTTACCGATTCAACAGATATTTTAATCGTTATAACCGATTGTTGAGCCACTTAAACAATGGAAACAAATAAATTAAACGCCATGGTGTCGCAGTGTGTTATAAAACAAAGCTAACTATCAGTCCGACGTGTTTCACGCAAAACCGAATGTTTCTTCATATTCGGTTATTTTTGGAGCCCGCAAAACCGATCGTTTCTTTATATTCCTTTGTTGGGTAGCGAAATACTGCATTGCATTGTTGCACAAAGTACACAAAGAAACGCCACGTGTTACCGATGGAACCGATATTTTAAAGAATATAAACCAATTGTTGAAACAGTTAAGCAACGGAAACAAATAAATTAAACTCCATGGAGTCACATGGTGTTAGGACAACAGAGCACACTAACAGACCGATGTTTAAAGCTTAAAATCGAATGTTTCTACATTTTCAGTTATTGTTGGAGCCCGGAAAACCGATTATTTTCTTATTCTCCATTGTTAAGAAATGAAATACAATATTCCATTGTTGCACAAAGTAAACAAAGAAACGCCCCGTGTTACCGATTGAACCGATATTTTAATTGTTATAAACCGATTGTTGAGCAACTTAAACTATGGAAACGAATAAATTAAACGCCATGGATGCAGTGTGTTATGACAACAAAGCTAACTAACAGACCGACGTTTTTAACGCAAAACCGAATGTTTCTTCATATTCGGTTATTGTTGGAGCCCGCAAAACCGATTCTTTGCTTATTCTCCATTGTTAAGAAACGAAATACTGTATTCCATATTTGAACAAAGTAAACAAAGAAACACCACCTGTTACCGATTGGACCGATATTTTAATGAATATAAACCGATTGTTGAAACACTTAATGGAAACAAATAAATTAAACTACATGGAGTCGCATGGTGTTAGGACAACAAAACACACTAACAGACCGACATTTTAAACGGAAAATCGAATGTTTCTACATTTTCTGTTATTGTTGGAGCCCAGAAAAACGATTATTTGCTTATTCTCAATTGATAAAAATGAAATAATGCATTCCATTGTTGCACAAATTAAACAAAGAAAGGCCACGTGTTATCGATTGAACCGATATTTTAACGTTATAAACCGATCTTTGAACCACTCAAACAATGGAAACAAATAAATTAAACGCCATGGAGTGGCACTGTGTTAGGAAAATAAAGCTAACAAACAGACCGGCGTTTTTAACGGAAATCCGAATGTTTCTTCATATTTGGTTATTATTGGTGCCCTCAAAACCGATCCTTTGCTTATTCTCCATTGTTGAGCAACGAAGAACCGTATTGCATTGTTACACAAAGTAAATAATGAAACGCCATGCGTTACCGACTGAACCGATATTTTAATCGTTATAAACCGATTGTTGAACCACTCAACCAAATGAAACAAATAAATTAAACGCCATGGAGTCGCAAGGTGTTTGGACAACAAAGCACCCTAACAGACCGATGTTTTAAGCGAAAAATCGAATGTTTCTACATATTCAGTTATTATTGGAGCCCGGAAAACCGATTATTTGCTTATACTCCATTGTTAAGAAATGAAATACCATATTCCATTGTTGCACAAAGTAAACAAAGAAACCCCCCGTGTTACCGATTGAACCGATATTTTAATTGATTTAAAGTGATTGTTGAGCAACTTAAACAATGGAAACGAATAAATTAAAGGCCATGGAGTTGCAGTGTGTTATGACAACAAAGCTAACTAACAGACCGACGTTTTTAACGCAAAACCGAATGTTTCTTCATATTCGGTTATTGTTGGAGCCCGCAAAACCGATTCTTTGCTTATTCTCCATTGTTAAGAAACGAAATACTGTATTCCATATTTGAACAAAGTAAACAAAGAAACACCAACTGTTACCGATTGGACCGATATTTTAATGAATATAAACCGATTGTTGAAACACTTAATGGACACAAATAAATTAAACTACATGGAGTCGCATGGTGTTAGGACAACAAAACACACTAACAGACCGACATTTTAAACGGAAAATCGAATGTTTCTATATTTTATCTTATTGTTGGAGCCCAGAAAAACGATTATTTGCTTATTCTCAATTGATAAAAATGAAATACCGCATTCCATTGTTGCACAAATTAAACAAAGAAAGGCCACGTGTTATCGATTGAACCGATATTTTAACGTTATAAACCGATCTTTGAACCACTCAAACAATGGAAACAAATAAATTAAACGCCATGGAGTCGCACTGTGTTAGGAAAATAAAGCTAACAAACAGACCGGCGTTTTTAACGGAAATCCGAATGTTTCTTCATATTCGGTTATTGTTGGAGCCCGCAAAACCGATCCTTTGCTTATTCTCCATTGTTGGGCAAAGAAGTACCATATTGCATTGTTGCACAAAGTAAACACAGAAACGCCACGTGTTACCCATGGAACCGATATTTTAATCAATAAAAATCGATTGTTGAAACACATAAACAACGGAAACAAATAAATTAAACTCCGTGGAGTCACATGGCGTTAGGACAACAAAGCACCCTAACAGACCGATGTTTTAAGTGAAAAATCGAATGATTCTACATATTCTGTTATTGTTGGAGCCCGGAAAACCGAATATTTGCTTATTCTCCATTGTTAAAAAATGAAATAGCATATTCCATTGTTGCGCAAAGTAAACAATGAAACGCCATGTGTTACCGACTGAACCGATATTTTAATCGTTATATACCGATTGTTGAACCACTCAACGAAATGAAACAAATAAATTTAACGCCATGGAGTCGCAGTGTGTTTGGACAACAAAGCTAACTAACAGACCAACGTTTTTAAAGCAAAACCGAATGTTTCTTCATATTCGGTTATTGTTGGAGCCCACAAAAACGATCCTTTGCTTATACTTCATTGTTGTGCAACGAAATAACGTATTGCATTGTTGCGCAAAATAAAAAAAGAAACGCCATGTGTTACTGATTTGACCGATGTTTTAATGAATATAAACGGATTGTTGAAACACTTAAACAATGGAAACAAACAAATTAAACTCCATGGAGTCTCATGGTGTTGGGACAACAAAACACACTAACAGACCGACATTTTAAACGCAAAATCGTATGTTTCTTCATATTCGGTTATTGTTGGAGCCCGAAAAACCGATTCTTTGCTTATTCTCCATTGTTAAGAAATGAAATACCGTATTCCACATTTGCACAAAGTAAACAAAGAAACAAAACGTGTTACCGATTGGACCGATATTTTAAAGAATATAAACCAATTGTTGAAACAGTTAAGCAACGGAAACAAATAAATTAAACTCCATGGAGTCACATGGTGTTAGGACAACAGAGCACACTATCAGACTGATGTTTAAAGCGCAAAATCGAATGTTTCTACATTTTCAGTTATTGTTGGAGCCCGGAAATCCGATTATTTTCTTATTCTCCATTGTTAAGAAATGAAAAACCATATTCCATTGTTGCAAAAAGTAAACAAATAAACGCCCCGTGTTACCGATTGAACCAATATTTAATTGTTATAAACCGATTGTTGAGCAACTTAAACTATGGAAACGAATAAATTAAACGCCATGGAGCTGCAGTGTGTTATGACAACAAAGCTAACTAACAGACCGACGTTTTTAACGCAAAACCGAATGTTTCTTCATATTCGGTTATTGTTGGAGCCCGCAAAACCGATTCTTTGCTTATTCTCCATTGTTTGCAACGAAGTACCATATTGCATTGTTGCACAAAGTAAACACAGAAACGCCACGTGTTACCGATGGAACCGATATTTTAATCAATAAAAATCGTTTGTTGAAGCACTTAAACAACGGAAACAAATAAATTAATCTCCATGGAGTCACATGGTGTTAGGACAACAAAGCACCCTAACAGACCGATGTTTTAAGCGAAAAATCGAATGTTTCTACATATTCAGTTATTATTGGAGCCCGGAAAACCGATTATTTGCTTATACTCCATTGTTAAGAAATGAAATACCATATTCCATTGTTGCACAAAGTAAACAAAGAAACCCCCCGTGTTACCGATTGAACCGATATTTTAATTGATTTAAACTGATTGTTGAGCAACTTAAACAATGGAAACGAATAAATTAAAGGCCATGGAGTTGCAGTGTGTTATGACAACAAAGCTAACTAACAGACCGACGTTTTTAACGCAAAACCGAATGTTTCTTCATATTCGGTTATTGTTGGAGCCCGCAAAACCGATTCTTTGCTTATTCTCCATTGTTAAGAAACGAAATACTGTATTCCATATTTGAACAAAGTAAACAAAGAAACACCACCTGTTACCGATATGACCGATATTTTAATGAATATAAACCGATTGTTGAAACACTTAATGGAAACAAATAAACTAAACTACATGGAGTCGCATGGTGTTAGGACAACAAAACACACTAACAGACCGACATTTTAAACGGAAAATCGAATGTTTCTATATTTTATCTTATTGTTGGAGCCCAGAAAAACGATTATTTGCTTATTCTCAATTGATAAAAATGAAATACCGCATTCCATTGTTGCACAAATTAAACAAAGAAAGGCCACGTGTTATCGATTGAACCGATATTTTAACGTTATAAACCGATCTTTGAACCACTCAAACAATGGAAACAAATAAATTAAACGCCATGGAGTCGCACTGTGTTAGGAAAATAAAGCTAACAAACAGACCGGCGTTTTTAACGGAAATCCGAATGTTTCTTCATATTCGGTTATTGTTGGAGCCCGCAAAACCGATCCTTTGCTTATTCTCCATTGTTGGGCAAAGAAGTACCATATTGCATTGTTGCACAAAGTAAACACAGAAACGCCACTTGTTACCGATGGAACCGATATTTTAATCAATAAAAATCGATTGTTGAAACACATAAACAACGGAAACAAATAAATTAAACTCCGTGGAGTCACATGGCGTTAGGACAACAAAGCACCCTAACAGACCGATGTTTTAAGCGAAAAATCGAATGATTCTACATATTCTGTTATTGTTGGAGCCCGGAAAACCGAATATTTGCTTATTCTCCATTGTTAAAAAATGAAATAGCATATTCCATTGTTGCGCAAAGTAAACAATGAAACGCCATGTGTTACCGACTGAACCGATATTTTAATCGTTATATACCGATTGTTGAACCACTCAACGAAATGAAACAAATAAATTTAACGCCATGGAGTCGCAGTGTGTTTGGACAACAAAGCTAACTAACAGACCAACGTTTTTAAAGCAAAACCGAATGTTTCTTCATATTCGGTTATTGTTGGAGCCCACAAAAACGATCCTTTGCTTATACTTCATTGTTGTGCAACGAAATAACGTATTGCATTGTTGCGCAAAATAAAAAAAGAAACGCCATGTGTTACTGATTTGACCGATGTTTTAATGAATATAAACGGATTGTTGAAACACTTAAACAATGGAAACAAACAAATTAAACTTCATGGAGTCTCATGGTGTTAGGACAACAAAACACACTAACAGACCGACATTTTAAGCGCAAATTCGTATGTTTCTACATATTCAGTTACTTTTAGAGCCCGGAAAACCGATTATTTGCTTATTCTCAATTGTTAAGAAATGAAATACCGTATTCCATTGTTGCACAAATTAAACAAAGAATGCCCACGTGTTTTCGATTGAACCGATATTTTAATCGTTATGAACCGGTCGTTGAACCACTCAAACAATGGAAACAAATATTTTAAACGCCATGGAGACGCACTGTGTTAGGAAAACAGATGTTCCTTGATATTCGGTTATTTTTGGTGCCCGCAAAACCGATCCTTGGCTTATTCTCCATTGTTGGGCAACGAAGTACCGTATTGTATTGTTGCACAAAGCAAACAATGAAAAGCCTTGTGTCACCGACTGAACCGATACTTTAATCGTTATAAACCGTTTGTTGAACCACTCAACCAATGGAAACAAATAAATTAAACGCCATAGAGTCGCAGTTTGTTTGGACAACAAAGCTAACTAAGAGCCTGAAGTTTTTAACGCAAAACCGAGTGTTACTTCATATTCGGTTATTGGTGGAGCCCGCAAAACCGATCCTTGGCTTATACTTCATTGTTGCGCAACGAAATAACGTATTGCATTGTTGCACAAAATAAACAAAGAAACGCCACGTGTTACTGATTTAACCGATATTTTAATCGTTATAAACCGACTGTTGAACCACTCAACCAATTGAAACAAATAAATTAAACGCCATGGAGTAGCAGTGTGTTTGGACAACAAAGCTATATAACAGTCCGTCCATGTTTCTTAATATTCGGTTATTGTTGGATCCCGCAAAACCGATCCTTTGCTTATATTCTATTGTTGGGAAACGAAATACCCTATTGCATTTTTGCGGAATGTAAACTAAGAATCGCCCCATGTTACCGATTGAACCGATATTTTAATCGTTATAAATCGATTGTTGAACCACCCAAAGAATGGAAACCAATAAATTAAACGCCATGGATTCGCAATGCGTTAGGACAACAAAGCACATCAAAAGACCGACGTTTTTAACGCGAAACCGAATTTTTCTTCATATTCGGTTATTGTTGGAGCCCGCAAAACCGATCCTTTGCTTATTCTCCATTGTTGGGCAATGAAGTACTATATTGCATTGTTGCACAAAGTAAACACAGAAAGGCCACGTGTTACCGATGGAACAGATATTTTAATCAATAAAAACCGATTGTTGAAACACTTAAACAACGGAAACAATTAAATTAAACTCCATGGAGTCACATTGTGCTAGGACAACAAAGCACACTATAAGACTGATGTTTTAAGCGAAAAATCGAATTATTCTACATATTCATTTATTGTTTTAGCCCGGAAAACCGAATATTTGCTTATTCTCCATTGTTAAGAAATGAAATACCATATTCCATTGTTGCACAAAGTATACAAAGAAACGCCCCGTGTTACCGACTGAACCGATATTTTAATCGTTATAAACCGATTGTTTAGCAACTTAAACTATGGAAACGAAAAAATTAAACGCCATGGAGATGCAGTGTGTTATGACAACAAAGCTAACTAACAGACCGACGTTTTTAACACAAAATCGAATGTTTCTTCATATCCGGTTATTGTTGGAGCCCGCAAAACCGATTATTTGCTTATTCTCCATTGATAAGGAATGAAATAGCGTATTCCATATTTGCACAAAGTAAACAAAGAAACAACACGTGTTACCGATTGGACCGATATTTTAAAGAATATAAACCAATTGTTGACACATTTAAACAATGGAAACATATAAATTAAACGCCATGGAGTCGCACAGTGTTAGGAAAACAAAGCTAACTAACAGACCGACGTTTTTAACGGAAATCCGAATGTTTCTTCATATTTGGTTATTATTGGTGCCCTCAAAACCGATCCTTTGCTTATTCTCCATTGTTCGGCAACGAAGAACCGTATTACATTGTTACACAAAGTAAATAATGAAACGCCATGCGTTACCGACTGAACCGATATTTTAATCGTTATAAACCGATTGTTGAACCACTCAACCAAATGAAACAAATAAATTAAACGCCATGGAGTCGCAGTGTGTTTGGACAACAAAGCTAACTAACAGCCCGAAGTTTTTAACGCAAAACCGAATGTTTCTTCCTATTCGGTTATTGTTTGAGCCTGTAAAACCGATCGTTTGTTTATATTCCTTTGTTGGGCAGCCACATATAGTATTGCATTGTTGCACAAAGGAAACACAGAAACGCCACGTGTTACCGATGAAACCGATATTTTAATCAATAAAAACCGATTGTTGAGCAACTTAAACTATGGAAACGAATACATTACACGCCATGGAGATGCAGTGTGTTATGACAACAAAGCTAACTAACAGACGGACGTTTTTAACGCAAAACCGAATGTTTCTTCATATTCGGTTATTGTTGGAGCCCGAAAAACCGATTCATTGCTTATTCTCCATTGTTAAGAAATGAAATACCGTATTCCACATTTGCACAAAGTAAACAAAGAAACAAAACGTGTTACCGATTGGACCGATATTTTAAAGAATATAAACCAATTGTTGAAACAGTTAAGCAACGGAAACAAATAAATTAAACTCCATGGAGTCACATGGTGTTAGGACAACAGAGCACACTAACAGACTGATGTTTAAAGCGCAAAATCGAATGTTTCTACATATTCAGTTATTGTTGGAGCCCGGAAATCCGATTATTTTCTTATTCTCCATTGTTAAGAAATGAAAAACCATATTCCATTGTTGCACAAAGTAAACAAACAAACGCCCCGTGTTACCGATTGAACCAATATTTTAATTGTTATAAACCGATTGTTGAGCAACTTAAACTATGGTAACGAATAAATTAAACGCCATGGAGCTGCAGTGTGTTATGACAACAAAGCTAACTAACAGACCGACGTTTTTAACGCAAAACCGAATGTTTCTTCATATTCGGTTATTGTTGGAGCCCGCAAAACCGATTCTTTGCTTATTCTCCATTGTTGGGCAACGAAGTACCATATTGCATTGTTGCACAAAGTAAACACAGAAACGCCGCGTGTTACCGATGGAACCGATATTTTAATCAATAAAAATCGATTGTTGAAGCACTTAAACAACGGAAACAAATACATTAATCTCCATGGAGTCACATGGTGTTAGGACAACAAAGCACCCTAACAGACCGATGTTTTAAGCGAAAAATCGAATGATTCTACATATTCTGTTATTGTTGGAGCCCGGAAAACTGAATATTTGCTTATTCTCCATTGTTAAAAAATGAAATAGCATACTCGATTGTTGCGCAAAGTAAACAATGAAACGCCATGTGTTACCGACTGAACCGATATTTTAATCGTTATATACCGATTGTTGAACCACTCAACGAAATGAAACAAATAAATTAAACGCCATGGAGTCGCAGTGTGTTTGGACAACAAAGCTAACTAACAGACCAACGTTTTTAAAGCAAAACCGAATGTTTCTTCATATTCGGTTATTGTTGGAGCCCGCAAAAACGATCCTTTGCTTATACTTCATTGTTGTGCAACGAAATAACGTATTGCATTGTTGCGCAAAATAAAAAAAGAAACGCCATGTGTTACTGATTTGACCGATGTTTTAATGAATATAAACGGATTGTTGAAACACTTAAACAATGGAAACAAACAAATTAAACTCCATGGAGTCTCATGGTGTTAGGATAACAAAACACACTAACAGACCGACATTTTAAACGCAAAATCGTATGTTTCTACATATTCAGTTATTGTTAGAGCCCGGAAAACCGATTATTTGCTTATTCTCAATTGTTAAAAATGAAATACCGTATTCCATTATTGCACAAATTAAACAAAGAATGCCCACGTGTTTTCGATTGAACCGATATTTTAATCGTTATAAACCGGTCGTTGAAACACTCAAACAATGGAAACAAATATTTTAAACGCCATGGAGACGCACTGTGTTAGGAAAACAGATGTTCCTTCATATTCGGTTATTTTTGGTGCCCGCAAAACCGATCCTTGGCTTATTCTCCATTGTTGGGCAACGAAGTACCGTATTGTATTGTTGCACAAAGCAAACAATGAAAAGCCTTGTGTCACCGACTGAACCGATATTTTAATCGTTATAAACCGTTTGTTGAACCACTCAACCAATGGAAACAAATAAATTAAACGCCATAGAGTCGCAGTTTGTTTGGACAACAAAGCTAACTAAGAGCCTGAAGTTTTTAACGCAAAACCGAATGTTACTTCATATTCGGTTATTGGTGGAGCCCGCAAAACCGATCCCTTGCTTATACTTCATTGTTGTGCAACGAAATAACGTATTGCATTGTTGCACAAAATAAAAAAGAAACGCCATGTGTTACTGATTTAACCGATATTTTAATCGTTATAAACCAATTGTTGAACCACTCAACCAATTGAAAAAATTAAATTAAACGCCATGGATTCGCAGTGTGTTTGGACAACAAAGCTCATTAAAAGACCGACGTTTTTAACGCAAAACCGAATTTTTCTTCATATTCGGTTATTGTTGGAGCCCGTAAAACCGATCCTTTGCTTATATTCCATTGTTGGGCAACGAAATAACTTATTGCATTGTTGCACAAAGTAAACAAACAAACGCCACGTGTTACCGATTCAACAGATATTTTAATCGTTATAACCGATTGTTGAGCCACTTAAACAATGGAAACAAATAAATTAAACGCCATGGTGTCGCAGTGTGTTATAAAACAAAGCTAACTATCAGTCCGACGTGTTTCACGCAAAACCGAATGTTTCTTCATATTCGGTTATTTTTGGAGCCCGCAAAACCGATCGTTTCTTTATATTCCTTTGTTGGGTAGCGAAATACTGCATTGCATTGTTGCACAAAGTACACAAAGAAACGCCACGTGTTACCGATGGAACCGATATTTTAAAGAATATAAACCAATTGTTGAAACAGTTAAGCAACGGAAACAAATAAATTAAACTCCATGGAGTCACATGGTGTTAGGACAACAGAGCACACTAACAGACCGATGTTTAAAGCGCAAAATCGAATGTTTCTACATTTTCAGTTATTGTTGGAGCCCGGAAAACCGATTATTTTCTTATTCTCCATTGTTAAGAAATGAAATACAATATTCCATTGTTGCACAAAGTAAACAAAGAAACGCCCCGTGTTACCGATTGAACCGATATTTTAATTGTTATAAACCGATTGTTGAGCAACTTAAACTATGGAAACGAATAAATTAAACGCCATGGATGCAGTGTGTTATGACAACAAAGCTAACTAACAGACCGACGTTTTTAACGCAAAACCGAATGTTTCTTCATATTCGGTTATTGTTGGAGCCCGCAAAACCGATTCTTTGCTTATTCTCCATTGTTAAGAAACGAAATACTGTATTCCATATTTGAACAAAGTAAACAAAGAAACACCACCTGTTACCGATTGGACCGATATTTTAATGAATATAAACCGATTGTTGAAACACTTAATGGAAACAAATAAATTAAACTACATGGAGTCGCATGGTGTTAGGACAACAAAACACACTAACAGACCGACATTTTAAACGGAAAATCGAATGTTTCTACATTTTCTGTTATTGTTGGAGCCCAGAAAAACGATTATTTGCTTATTCTCAATTGATAAAAATGAAATAATGCATTCCATTGTTGCACAAATTAAACAAAGAAAGGCCACGTGTTATCGATTGAACCGATATTTTAACGTTATAAACCGATCTTTGAACCACTCAAACAATGGAAACAAATAAATTAAACGCCATGGAGTGGCACTGTGTTAGGAAAATAAAGCTAACAAACAGACCGGCGTTTTTAACGGAAATCCGAATGTTTCTTCATATTTGGTTATTATTGGTGCCCTCAAAACCGATCCTTTGCTTATTCTCCATTGTTGAGCAACGAAGAACCGTATTGCATTGTTACACAAAGTAAATAATGAAACGCCATGCGTTACCGACTGAACCGATATTTTAATCGTTATAAACCGATTGTTGAACCACTCAACCAAATGAAACAAATAAATTAAACGCCATGGAGTCGCAAGGTGTTTGGACAACAAAGCTGACTAACAGCCCGAAGTTTTTAACGCAAAACCGAATGTTTCTTCCTATTCGGTTATTGTTTGAGCCTGTAAAACCGATCGTTTGTTTATATTCCTTTGTTGGGCAGCCATATATAGTATTGCATTGTTGCACAAAGGAAACACAGAAACGCCACGTGTTACCGATGAAACCGATATTTTAATCAATAAAAACCGATTGTTGAGCAACTTAAACTATGGAAACGAATACATTAAACGCCATGGAGATGCAGTGTGTTATGACAACAAAGCTAACTAACAGACGGACGTTTTTAACGCAAAACCGAATGTTTCTTCATATTCGGTTATTGTTGGAGCCCGCAAAACCGATTCTTTGCTTATTCTCCATTGTTGGGCAACGAAGTACCATATTGCATTGTTGCACAAAGTAAACACAGAAACGCCACGTGTTACGGATGGAACCGATATTTTAATGAATAAAAATCGATTGTTGAAGCACTTAAACAACGGAAACAAATAAATTAATCTCCATGGAGTCACATGGTGTTAGGACAACAAAGCACCCTAACAGACCGATGTTTTAAGCGAAAAATCGAATGTTTCTACATATTCAGTTATTATTGGAGCCCGGAAAACCGATTATTTGCTTATACTCCATTGTTAAGAAATGAAATACCATATTCCATTGTTGCACAAAGTAAACAAAGAAACCCCCCGTGTTACCGATTGAACCGATATTTTAATTGATTTAAAGTGATTGTTGAGCAACTTAAACAATGGAAACGAATAAATTAAAGGCCATGGAGTTGCAGTGTGTTATGACAACAAAGCTAACTAACAGACCGACGTTTTTAACGCAAAACCGAATGTTTCTTCATATTCGGTTATTGTTGGAGCCCGCAAAACCGATTCTTTGCTTATTCTCCATTGTTAAGAAACGAAATACTGTATTCCATATTTGAACAAAGTAAACAAAGAAACACCACCTGTTACCGATTGGACCGATATTTTAATGAATATAAACCGATTGTTGAAACACTTAATGGACACAAATAAATTAAACTACATGGAGTCGCATGGTGTTAGGACAACAAAACACACTAACAGACCGACATTTTAAACGGAAAATCGAATGTTTCTATATTTTATCTTATTGTTGGAGCCCAGAAAAACGATTATTTGCTTATTCTCAATTGATAAAAATGAAATACCGCATTCCATTGTTGCACAAATTAAACAAAGAAAGGCCACGTGTTATCGATTGAACCGATATTTTAACGTTATAAACCGATCTTTGAACCACTCAAACAATGGAAACAAATAAATTAAACGCCATGGAGTCGCACTGTGTTAGGAAAATAAAGCTAACAAACAGACCGGCGTTTTTAACGGAAATCCGAATGTTTCTTCATATTCGGTTATTGTTGGAGCCCGCAAAACCGATCCTTTGCTTATTCTCCATTGTTGGGCAAAGAAGTACCATATTGCATTGTTGCACAAAGTAAACACAGAAACGCCACGTGTTACCCATGGAACCGATATTTTAATCAATAAAAATCGATTGTTGAAACACATAAACAACGGAAACAAATAAATTAAACTCCGTGGAGTCACATGGCGTTAGGACAACAAAGCACCCTAACAGACCGATGTTTTAAGTGAAAAATCGAATGATTCTACATATTCTGTTATTGTTGGAGCCCGGAAAACCGAATATTTGCTTATTCTCCATTGTTAAAAAATGAAATAGCATATTCCATTGTTGCGCAAAGTAAACAATGAAACGCCATGTGTTACCGACTGAACCGATATTTTAATCGTTATATACCGATTGTTGAACCACTCAACGAAATGAAACAAATAAATTTAACGCCATGGAGTCGCAGTGTGTTTGGACAACAAAGCTAACTAACAGACCAACGTTTTTAAAGCAAAACCGAATGTTTCTTCATATTCGGTTATTGTTGGAGCCCACAAAAACGATCCTTTGCTTATACTTCATTGTTGTGCAACGAAATAACGTATTGCATTGTTGCGCAAAATAAAAAAAGAAACGCCATGTGTTACTGATTTGACCGATGTTTTAATGAATATAAACGGATTGTTGAAACACTTAAACAATGGAAACAAACAAATTAAACTCCATGGAGTCTCATGGTGTTGGGACAACAAAACACACTAACAAACCGACATTTTAAACGCAAAATCGTATGTTTCTTCATATTCGGTTATTGTTGGAGCCCGAAAAACCGATTTTTTGCTTATTCTCCATTGTTAAGAAATGAAATACCGTATTCCACATTTGCACAAAGTAAACAAAGAAACAAAACGTGTTACCGATTGGACCGATATTTTAAAGAATATAAACCAATTGTTGAAACAGTTAAGCAACGGAAACAAATAAATTAAACTCCATGGAGTCACATGGTGTTAGGACAACAGAGCACACTATCAGACTGATGTTTAATGCGCAAAATCGAATGTTTCTACATTTTCAGTTATTGTTGGAGCCCGGAAATCCGATTATTTTCTTATTCTCCATTGTTAAGAAATGAAAAACCATATTCCATTGTTGCAAAAAGTAAACAAATAAACGCCCCGTGTTACCGATTGAACCAATATTTAATTGTTATAAACCGATTGTTGAGCAACTTAAACTATGGAAACGAATAAATTAAACGCCATGGAGCTGCAGTGTGTTATGACAACAAAGCTAACTAACAGACCGACGTTTTTAACGCAAAACCGAATGTTTCTTCATATTCGGTTATTGTTGGAGCCCGCAAAACCGATTCTTTGCTTATTCTCCATTGTTTGCAACGAAGTACCATATTGCATTGTTGCACAAAGTAAACACAGAAACGCCACGTGTTACCGATGGAACCGATATTTTAATCAATAAAAATCGATTGTTGAAGCACTTAAACAACGGAAACAAATAAATTAATCTCCATGGAGTCACATGGTGTTAGGACAACAAAGCACCCTAACAGACCGATGTTTTAAGCGAAAAATCGAATGTTTCTACATATTCAGTTATTATTGGAGCCCGGAAAACCGATTATTTGCTTATACTCCATTGTTAAGAAATGAAATACCATATTCCATTGTTGCACAAAGTAAACAAAGAAACCCCCCGTGTTACCGATTGAACCGATATTTTAATTGATTTAAACTGATTGTTGAGCAACTTAAACAATGGAAACGAATAAATTAAAGGCCATGGAGTTGCAGTGTGTTATGACAACAAAGCTAACTAACAGACCGACGTTTTTAACGCAAAACCGAATGTTTCTTCATATTCGGTTATTGTTGGAGCCCGCAAAACCGATTCTTTGCTTATTCTCCATTGTTAAGAAACGAAATACTGTATTCCATATTTGAACAAAGTAAACAAAGAAACACCACCTGTTACCGATTGGACCGATATTTTAATGAATATAAACCGATTGTTGAAACACTTAATGGAAACAAATAAACTAAACTACATGGAGTCGCATGGTGTTAGGACAACAAAACACACTAACAGACCGACATTTTAAACGGAAAATCGAATGTTTCTATATTTTATCTTATTGTTGGAGCCCAGAAAAACGATTATTTGCTTATTCTCAATTGATAAAAATGAAATACCGCATTCCATTGTTGCACAAATTAAACAAAGAAAGGCCACGTGTTATCGATTGAACCGATATTTTAACGTTATAAACCGATCTTTGAACCACTCAAACAATGGAAACAAATAAATTAAACGCCATGGAGTCGCACTGTGTTAGGAAAATAAAGCTAACAAACAGACCGGCGTTTTTAACGGAAATCCGAATGTTTCTTCATATTCGGTTATTGTTGGAGCCCGCAAAACCGATCCTTTGCTTATTCTCCATTGTTGGGCAAAGAAGTACCATATTGCATTGTTGCACAAAGTAAACACAGAAACGCCACTTGTTACCGATGGAACCGATATTTTAATCAATAAAAATCGATTGTTGAAACACATAAACAACGGAAACAAATAAATTAAACTCCGTGGAGTCACATGGCGTTAGGACAACAAAGCACCCTAACAGACCGATGTTTTAAGCGAAAAATCGAATGATTCTACATATTCTGTTATTGTTGGAGCCCGGAAAACCGAATATTTGCTTATTCTCCATTGTTAAAAAATGAAATAGCATATTCCATTGTTGCGCAAAGTAAACAATGAAACGCCATGTGTTACCGACTGAACCGATATTTTAATCGTTATATACCGATTGTTGAACCACTCAACGAAATGAAACAAATAAATTTAACGCCATGGAGTCGCAGTGTGTTTGGACAACAAAGCTAACTAACAGACCAACGTTTTTAAAGCAAAACCGAATGTTTCTTCATATTCGGTTATTGTTGGAGCCCACAAAAACGATCCTTTGCTTATACTTCATTGTTGTGCAACGAAATAACGTATTGCATTGTTGCGCAAAATAAAAAAAGAAACGCCATGTGTTACTGATTTGACCGATGTTTTAATGAATATAAACGGATTGTTGAAACACTTAAACAATGGAAACAAACAAATTAAACTTCATGGAGTCTCATGGTGTTAGGACAACAAAACACACTAACAGACCGACATTTTAAGCGCAAATTCGTATGTTTCTACATATTCAGTTACTTTTAGAGCCCGGAAAACCGATTATTTGCTTATTCTCAATTGTTAAGAAATGAAATACCGTATTCCATTGTTGCACAAATTAAACAAAGAATGCCCACGTGTTTTCGATTGAACCGATATTTTAATCGTTATGAACCGGTCGTTGAACCACTCAAACAATGGAAACAAATATTTTAAACGCCATGGAGACGCACTGTGTTAGGAAAACAGATGTTCCTTGATATTCGGTTATTTTTGGTGCCCGCAAAACCGATCCTTGGCTTATTCTCCATTGTTGGGCAACGAAGTACCGTATTGTATTGTTGCACAATGCAAACAATGAAAAGCCTTGTGTCACCGACTGAACCGATACTTTAATCGTTATAAACCGTTTGTTGAACCACTCAACCAATGGAAACAAATAAATTAAACGCCATAGAGTCGCAGTTTGTTTGGACAACAAAGCTAACTAAGAGCCTGAAGTTTTTAACGCAAAACCGAGTGTTACTTCATATTCGGTTATTGGTGGAGCCCGCAAACCCGATCCTTTGCTTATACTTCATTGTTGTGCAACGAAATAACGTATTGCATTGTTGCACAAAATAAACAAACAAACGCCACGTGTTACCGATTCAACAGATATTTTAATCGTTATAAGCGATTGTTGAGCCACTTAAACAATGGAAACAAATAAATTAAACGCCATGGTGTCGCAGTGTGTTATAAAACAAAGCTAGCTATCAGTCCGACGTGTTTCACGCAAAACCGAATGTTTCTTCATATTCGGTTATTTTTGGAGCCCGCAAAACCGATCGTTTCTTTATATTCCTTTGTTGGGTAGCGAAATACTGCATTGCATTGTTGCACAAAGTACACAAAGAAACGCCACGTGTTACCGATGGAACCGATATTTTAATCAATATAAACCGATTGTTGAATCACTTAAACAATGGAAACAAATAAATTAAACACCATGGAGTCTCATGGTGTTAGGACAACAAAACACACTAACAGACCGACATTTTAAACGCTAAATCGAATGTTTCTACATATTCAGTTATTATTGGAGCCCGGAAAACCGATTATTTGCTTATACTCCATTGTTAAGAAATGAAATACCATATTCCATTGTTGCACAAAGTAAACAAAGAAACCCCCCGTGTTACCGATTGAACCGATATTTTAATTGATTTAAACTGATTGTTGAGCAACTTAGACAATGGAAACGAATAAATTAAAGGCCATGGAGTTGCAGTGTGTTATGACAACAAAGCTAACTAACAGACCGACGTTTTTAACGCAAAACCGAATGCTTCTTCATATTCGGTTATTGTTGGATTCCGCAAAACCTATTCTTTGCTTATTCTTCATTGTTAAGAAACGAAATACCGTATTCCATATTTGCACAAACTAAACAAAGAAATGCCAAGTGTTACCGATTGAACCGATATTTTAATTAATATAAACCGATTGTTGGAACACGTAAACAATGGAAACGAATAAATTAAAGGCCATGGAGTTGCAGTGTGTTATGACAACAAAGCTAACTAACAGACCGACATTTTAAACGTAAAATCGAATGTTTCTACATATTCAGTTATTGTTGGAGCCCGGAAAACCGATTATTTGCTTATTCTCAATTGTTAAAAATGAAATACCGTATTCCATTGTTGCACAAATTAAACAAAGAATGGCCACGTGTTTTCGATTTAACCGAAATTTTTATCATTATAAACCGGTCGTTGAACCACTCAAATAATGGAAACAAATAAATTAAAGGCCATGGAGTCGCATGTTATTAGGACAACAAAGCAAACTAATCGACCGAAGTTTTTAACGAAAATCCGAATGTTTCTTCATATTCAGTTATTGTTGGTGCCCGCAAAACAGATCCTTTGCTTATACTCCATTGTTGGGCAACAAAATACTATAATGCGTTGTTCCACAAAGTAAACAAAGAAACACCACGGGTTACCAATTGAACCGATATTTTAATCGTTATAAACCGATCGTTGAACCACTAAAACAATGGAAACAAATAAATTAAACGCCATGGAGTTTCAGTGTGTTAGGACAACAAATATAACTAACAGACCGACGTTTTTAACGGAAAACCGAATGTTTCTTCATACTCGGTTATTGTTGGAGCCCGCAAAACTGATTCTTTGCTTATTCTCCATTGTTAAGGATTGAAATACCATATTCCATTGTTGCACAAAGTAAACAAAGAAACGCCAAGTGTTATCGATTGCACCGATATTTTAATCTTTATAAACCGATTGTTTAAGCACTCAAACAATGGGAACAAATAAATTAAACGCCATGGATTCGCAGTGTGTTTGGACAACAAAGCTAACAGCCGGAATGTTTTAGCGCAAAACCGAATTTTTCTTCATATTCGGTTGTTGTTGGAGCTCGCAAATCCGATCCTTTGCTTATTCTCCATTGTTGGGCTACGAAATACCGTATTGCATTGTTGCACAAAGTAAACAAAGAAACGCCACGTGTTATCGATTGAACCGATATTTTAATCATTATACCCGATTGTTGAACCACTTAAACAATAGAAAGAAATAAATTAAACGCCATGGAGTTTCAGTGTGTTAGGACAACAAAGTTAACTATCAGACCGACGTTTTTAACGGAAAACCGAATGTTTCTTCATATTCGGTTATTGTAGGAGCCCGCAAAACCGATTCTTTGCTTATTCTCCATTGTTAAGGAATGAAATACCATATTCCATTGTTGCACAAAGTAAAGAAATAAACCCCACGTGTTATCGATAGCACCGATATTTTAATCTTTATAAACCGATTGTCGAACCACTCAAACAAAGCGAACAAATAAATTAAACGACATGGATTCGCAGTGTGTTTGGACAACAAAGCTAACAGCCCGAAGTTTTTAACGAAAAACCGAATGATTCTTATTATTCGGTTATTGTTTGAGCCCGAAAACCGATCCTTACTTTATACTCCATTGTTTGGCAACAAAATACTGTATTGCATTGTTGCATAAAGTGAACAAAGAAACGCTACATGTTACCGATTGAATCGATATTTTAATCGTTATAAAGAGATTGTGGAAATTTTCAAACAATGGAAACAAATAAATTAAACGCCATGGAGTCGCAGTGTGTTTGGGAATAAAGCTAACTAACAGCCCGACGTTTTTAACGCAAAAGCGAATGTTTATTACTATTCGGTTATTTTTGGAGCCCGCAAAACCGATCCTTTGCTTATACTCCATTGTTTGGCAACAAAATACCGTATTGCATTGTTGCATAAAGTGAACAAAAAAACGCCACCTGTTACCGATTGAATCGATATTTTGATCGTTATAAACCGATTGTTGAACTACTCAAACAATGGAAATAAATAAATTAAACGCCATGGAGTTTCAGTGTGTTAGGACAACAAAGCTAACTATCAGACCGACGTTTTTAACGGAAAACCGAATGTTTCTTCATATTCGGTTATTGTTGGAGCCCGCAAAACCGACTCTTTGCTTATTCTCAATTGTTTGGCAACAAAATACCGTATTGCATTGTTGCATAAAGTGAACAAAAAAACGCCACCTGTTCCGATTGGATCGATATTTTAATCGTTATAAACCGATTGTTGAACCACTCAAACAATGGGAAAAGATAAATTAAACGCCATGGATTCGCAGTGTGTTTGGCAACAAAGCTAACACTCCGAAGTTTTTAACGAAAAACTGAATGTTTCTTACTATTCGGTTATTTTTGGAGCCCGCAAAACCGATCCTTTGCTTATACTTCATTGTTTGGCAACAAAATACCGTATTGCATTGTTGCATAAAGTGAACAAAAAAACGCCACCTGTTACCGATTGAATCGATATTTTGATCGTTATAAACCGATTGTTGAACTACTCAAACAATGGAAATAAATAAATTAAACGCCATGGAGTTTCAGTGTGTTAGGACAACAAAGCTAACTATCAGACCGACGTTTTTAACGGAAAACCGAATGTTTCTTCATATTCGGTTATTGTTGGAGCCCGCAAAACCGACTCTTTGCTTATACTCCATTGTTTGGCAACAAAATACCGTATTGCATTGTTGCATAAAGTGAACAAAAAAACGCCACCTGTTACCGATTGAATCGATATTTTGATCGTTATAAACCGATTGTTGAACTACTCAAACAATGGAAACAAATAAATTAAATGCCATGGAGTCGCAGTGTGTTTGGAAAAAAAAGCTAACTAACAGCCCGACGTTTTTAACGCAAAAGCGAATGTTTCTTATTATTCGGTTATTGTTGGAGCCC
The DNA here is from genome assembly GCA_963932465.1 of Maratus speciosus. Lineage (NCBI taxonomy): Eukaryota > Metazoa > Arthropoda > Arachnida > Araneae > Salticidae > Maratus > Maratus speciosus. The sequence goes on along the minus strand of OZ010800.1, from coordinate 15,924,798 downwards.
GCAAAAGCGATCCTTTGCTTATACTCCATTGTTTGGCAACAAAATTCCGTATTGCATTGTTGCATAAAGTGAACAAAGGAACGCCATTTGTTACCGATTGAATCGATATTTTAATCGTTATAAACCGATTGTTGAACTACTCAAAAAAATTGACACAAATAAATTAAACGCCATGGAGTCGCAGTGTGTTAGAAAAAAAAAGCTAACTAAAAGCCTGACGTTTTTAACGCAAAAGCGAATGTTTCTTACTATTCGGTTATTGTTGGAGACGGCAAAACCGATTCTTTGCTTATTCTCCATTGTTAAGGAATGAAACTCCCTATTCCATTGTTGCACAAATTAAACAAAGAAACGCCACGTGTTATCGATTGAACCGATATTTTAATCATTATAACCGATTGTTGAACCACTTAAACAATGGAAAAAATAAATTAAACGCCATGAAGTCGCATGTTATTAGGACAACAAAGAAAACTTATCGACCGATGTTTTTAACGAAAGTCCGAATGTTTCTTCATATTCGGTTATTGTTGGTGCCCGCAAAACCGATCCTTTGCTTATAATCCATTGTTTGGCAACAAAATACCGGGTTGCATTGTTGCATAAAGTGAACAAAGAAACGCCACCTGTTACCAATTTAAACGATATTTTAATCGTTATAAACCGATCGTTGAAACACTGAAACAATGGAAACAAATTAATTAAACGCCATGGAGTTTCAGTGTGTTAGGACAACAAATATAACTAACAGACCGACGTTTTTAACGGAAAACCGAATGTTTCTTCATATTCGGTTATTGTTGGAGCCCGCAAAACCGATTCTTTTCTTATTCTCCATTGTTAAGGATTGAAATACCATATTCCATTGTTGCACAAAGTAAACAAAGAAACGCCATGTGTTATCGATTGAACCGATATTTTAATCGTTATACCCGATTTTTGAACCACTTAAACAATGGAAACAAATAAATTAAACGCCATGGAGTTTCAGTGTGTTAGGACAACAAAGATAACTATCAGACCGACGTTTTTAACGGAAAACCGAATGTTTCTTCATATTCGGTTATTGTTGGAGCCCGCAAAACCGATTCTTTGCTTATTCTCCATTGTTAAGGAATGAAATACCATATTCCTTTGTTGCACAAAGTAAAGAAAGAAACGCCACTTGCTATCGATAGCACCGATATTTTAATCTTTATAAACCGATTGTCGAACCACTCAAACAATGGGAACAAATAAATCAAACGACATGGATTCGCAGTGTGTTTGGACAACAAAGCTAACAGCCCGAAGTTTTTAACGAAAAACCGAATGTTTCTTAGTATTCGGTTATTGTTTGATCCCGAAAACCGATCCTTAGCTTATACTCCATTGTTTGGCAACAAAATACTGTATTGCATTGTTGCATAAAGTGAACAAAGAAACGCTACCTGTTACCGATTGAATCGATATTTTAATCGTTATAAACAGATTGTTGAACTTTTCAAACAATGGAAACAAATAAATTAAACGCCATGGAGTCGCAGTGTGTTTGGGAATAAAGCTAACTAACAGCCCGACGTTTTTAACGCAAAAGCGAATGTTTATTACTATTCGGTTATTGTTGGAGCCCGCAAAACCGATCCTTTGCTTATACTCCATTGTTTGGCAACAAAATACCGTATTGCATTGTTGCATAAAGTGAACAATTTAACGCCACGTGTTATCGATTGAACCGATATTTTAATCGTTATAACCGATTGTTGAACCTCTTAAACAATGGAAAAAATAAATTAAACGCCATGAAGTCGCATGTTATTAGGACAACAAAGCAAAATTATCGACCGATGTTTTTAACGAAAATCCGAATATTTCTTCATATTCGGTTATTGTTGGTGCCCGCAAAACCGATCCTTTGCTTATACTCCATTGTTGGGCAACTAAATATTATAATGCATTGTTCCACAAAGTAAACAAAGAAACGCCACGGGTTACCAATTGAACCGATATTTTAATCGTTATGAACCGATCGTTGAACCACTAAAACAATGGAAACAAATAAATTAAACGCCATGGAGTTTCAGTGTGTTACGACAACAAATATAACTAACAGACCGACGTTTTTAACGGAAAACCGAATGTTTCTTCATATTCGGTTGTTGTTGGAGCTCGCAAATCCGATCCTTTGCTTATTCTCCATTGTTGGTCTACGAAATACCGTATTGCATTGTTGCACAAATTAAACAAAGAAACGCCACGTGTTATCGATTGAACCGATATTTTAATCGTTATACCCGATTGTTGAACCACTTAAACAATGGAAACAAATAAATTAAACGCCATGGAGTTTCAGTGTGTTAGGACAACAAAGCTAACTATCAGGCCGACGTTTTTAACGGAAAACCGAATATTTCTTCATATTCGGTTATTGTTGGAGCCCGCAAAACCGATAATTTGCTTATTCTCCATTGTTGGGCAATGAAGTACTATATTGCATTGTTGCACAAATTAAACACAGAAACGCCACGTGTTACCGATGGAACCGATATTTTAATCAATAAAAACCGATTGTTGAAACACTTAAACAACGGAAACAAATAAATTAAACTCCATGGAGTCACATTGTGCTAGGACAACAAAGCACACTATCAGACCTATGTTTTAAGCGAAAAATCGAATTATTCTACATATTCATTTATTGTTTTAGCCCGGAAAACCGAATATTTGCTTATTCTCCATTGTTAAGAAATGAAATACCATATTCCATTGTTGCACAAAGTAAACAAAGAAACGCCCCGTGTTACCGACTGAACCGATATTTTAATCGTTGTAAACCGATTGTTTAGCAACTTAAACTATGGAAAGGAAAAAATTAAACGCCATGGTGATGCAGTGTGTTATGACAACAAAGCTAACTAACAGACCGACGTTTTTAACGCAAAACCGAATGTTTCTTTATATTCGGTTATTGTTGGAGCCCGCAAAACCGATTATTTGCTTATTCTCCATTGTTAAGAAATGAAATACCGTATTCCATATTTGCACAAAGTAAACAAAGAAACAACACGTGTTACGGATTGGACCGATATTTCATAGAATATAAACCAATTGTTGAAACACTTAAACAATGGAAACATATAAATTAAACGCCATGGAGTCGCACGGTGTTAGGAAAACAAAGCTAACTAACAGACCGACGTTTTTAACGGAAATCCGAATGTTTCTTCATATTCGGTTATTATTGGTGCCCTCAAAACCGATCCTTTGCTTAATCTCCATTGTTGGGCAACAAAGAATCGTATTGCATTGTTACACAAAGTAAATAATGAAACGCCAAGCGTTACCGACTGAACCGATATTTTAATCATTATAAACCGATTGTTCAACCACTCAACCAAATGAAACAAATAAATTAAACGCCATGGAGTCGCAGTGAGTTTGGACAACAAAGCTAACTAACAGCCCGAAGATTTTAACGCAAAACCGAATGTTTCTTCATATTCGGTTATTGTTCGAGCCTGCAAAAACGATCGTTTGTTTATATTCCTTTGTTGGTCAGCGATATATAGTATTGCATTGTTGCGCAAAGGAAACACAGAAACGCCACGTGTTACCGATGAAACCGATATTTTAATCAATAAAAACCGATTGTTGAGCAACTTAAACTATGGAAACGAATACATTAAACGCCATGGAGATGCAGTGTGTTATGACAACAAAGCTAACTAACAGACGGACGTTTTTAACGCAAAACCGAATGTTTCTTCATATTCGGTTATTGTTGGAGCCCGCAAAACCGATTCTTTGCTTATTCTCCATTGTTAAGAAATGAAATACCGTATTCCACATTTTCACAAAGTAAACAAAGAAACAAAACGTGTTACCGATTGGACCGATATTTTAAAGAATATAAACCAATTGTTGAAACAGTTAAGCAACGGAAACAAATAAATTAAACTCCATGGAGTCACATGGTGTTAGGACAACAGAGCACACTAACAGACCGATGTTTAAAGCGCAAAATCGAATGTTTCTACATTTTCAGTTATTGTTGGAGCCCGGAAAACCGATTATTTGCTTATTCTCCATTGTTAAGAAATGAAATACCATATTCCATTGTTGCACAAAGTAAACAAAGAAACGCCCCGTGTTACCGATTGAACCGATATTTTAATTGTTATAAACCGATTGTTGAGCAACTTAAACTATGGAAACGAATAAATTAAACGCCCTGGAGCTGCAGTGTGTTATGACAACAAAGCTAACTAACAGACCGACGTTTTTAACGCAAAACCGAATGTTTCTTCATATTCGGTTATTGTTGGAGCCCGCAAAACCGATTCTTTGCTTATTCTCCATTGTTAAGAAACGAAATACTGTATTCCATATTTGAACAAAGTAAACAAAGAAACACCACGTGTTACCGATTGGACCGATATTTTAATGAATATAAACCGATTGTTGAAACACTTAATGGAAACAAATAAATTAAACTACATGGAGTCGCATGGTGTTAGGACAACAAAACACACTAACAGACCGACATTTTAAACGCAAAATCGAATGTTTCTACATTTTCTGTTATTGTTGGAGCCTAGAAAACCGATTATTTGCTTATTCTCAATTGATAAAAATGAAATACCGCATTCCATTTTTGCACAAATTAAACAAAGATAGGCCACGTGTTATCGATTGAACCGATATTTTAACGTTATAAACCGATCTTTGAACCACTCAAACAATGGAAACAAATAAATTAAACGCCATGGAGTCGCACTGTGTTAGGAAAATAAAGCTAACAAACAGACCGGCGTTTTTAACGGAAATTCGAATGTTTCTTCATATTCGGTTATTGTTGGAGCCCGCAAAACCGATCCTTTGCTTATTCTCCATTGTTGGGCAACGAAGTACCATATTGCATTGTTGCACAAAGTAAACACAGAAACGCCACAAGTTACCGATGGAACCGATATTTTAATCAATAAAAATCGATTGTTGAAACACTTAAACAACGCAAACAAATAAATTAAACTCCATGGAGTCACATGGTGTTAGGACAACAAAGCACCCTAACAGACCGATGTTTTAAGCGAAAAATCGAATGATTCTACATATTCTGTTATTGTTGGAGCCCGGAAAACCGAATATTTGCTTATTCTCAATGTTAAGAAATGAAATAGCATATTCCATTGTTGCGCAAAGTAAACAATGAAACGCCATGTGTTACCGACTGAACCGATATTTTAATCGTTATATACCGATTGTTGAACCACTCAACGAAATGAAATAAATAAATTAAACGCCATGGAGTCGCAGTGTGTTTGGACAACAAAGCTAACTAACAGACCGACGTTTTTAAAGCAAAACCGAATGTTTCTTCATATTCGGTTATTGTTGGAGCCCGCAAAAACGATCCTTTGCTTATACTTCATTGTTGTGCAACGAAATAACGAATTGCATTGTTGCGCAAAATAAAAAAAGAAACGCCATGTGTTACTGATTTGACCGATGTTTTAATGAATATAAACGGATTGTTGAAACACTTAAACAATGGAAACAAACAAACTCCATGGAGTCTCATGGTGTTAGGACAACAAAACACACTAACAGACCGTTATTTTAAACGCAAATTCTTATGTTTCTACATATTCAGTTATTGTTAGAGCCCGGAAAACCGATTATTTGCTTATTCTCAATTGTTAAAAATGAAATACCGTATTCCATTGTTGCACAAATTAAACAAAGAATGCCCACGTGTTTTCGATTGAACCGATATTTTAATCGTTATAAACCGGAAGTTGAACCACTCAAAAAATGGAAACAAATAAGTTAAACGCCATGGAGTCGCACTGTGTTAGGAAAACAGATGTTCCTTCATATTCGGTTATTTTTGGTGCCCGCAAATCCGATCCTTGGCTTATTCTCCATTGTTGGGCAACGAAGTACCGTATTGTATTGTTGCACAAAGCAAACAATGAAAAGCCTTGTGTCACCGACTGAACCGATATTTTAATCGTTATAAACCGTTTGTTGAACCACTCAACGAATGTAAACAATTAAATTAAACGTCATAGAGTCGCAGTTTGTTTGGACAACAAAGCTAACTAACAGCCTGAAGTTTTTAACGCAAAACCGAATGTTACTTCATATTCGGTTATTGGTGCAGCCCGCAAAACCGATCCTTTTCTTATACTTCATTGTTGTGCAACGAAATAACGTATTGCATTGTTGCACAAAATAAAAAAAGAAACGCCATGTGTTACTGATTTAACCGATATTTTAATCGTTATAAACCAATTATTGAACCACTCAACCAATTGAAAAAAATAAATTAAACGCCATGGAGTCGCAGTGTGTTTGGACAACAAAGCTCATTAAAAGAAAATTCAAGGTTGTTTCATCCCAGTTGCTGTGTACATTTAATATTTATGTGTGTTCTATAACTTAAACTCACAAATTTGTGCACATGCTGATTCTACTGTTAAAAGTTTGGATAAATCTTCTATATTTTTCATTTTACAAAAAATTCTTTTGTAGTATTCACTTGCCAAGGTTTAATAAAACAAAAAACTCTCGAATACCTTTTAATAGTTGCAGCTAACCGTTTGAATAATGCATTTTAATAGCATGCTTGTTTTACTAAGAGGTCTTAATTTTGTTACGATATATTAGACAGAAAGCCTCTTTGGTATATGTTTTACACAAAAGTTATGTTAATGCTAATGATGTGTTTTTTAGAACATGAACAAGCCGAACTTTGCTCATATGAACGCTTTCTTGGTGGATGCCTTTTGCATTTTTGTTTCGTGCTGTTATATACACAAGAAAATTCAAGGTTATTTCATTCCAGTTTCTGTGTAATTTTAATGTTTATATGTGTTCTATAACTTAAAATCACAAATTTGCGCACGTGCTAATTCTACCGTTAAAAGTTTGGATGAAATTTCTTTATTTTTCTTTTTAGAAAAAATTCTTTTGTATTATTCACTTGCCAAGGTTTAATAAACCAAAAAACTCGCCAAAACCTTTTAATAGTTGCAGCGGACTGTTTGTATTATGCATTTTAATTGCATATTTGTTTTACTAAGAGGTCTTAATTTTGTTATGATATATTAGACAGAAAGCCTCTTTGTTATGGGATTTACACACTAGTTATGTTAATGCTAGTGTTGTGTTTATTAGAACATAAACATGCCGAACGTTGCAAATCTGAACGCTTCCTTGGTGGATGCCTTTTGCATAGCAGTTTCGTGGTATTACATACTCATGAAAAATCAAGGTTATTTCATCCCAGTTTCTGTGTACTTTTAATATTTATGTGTGCTCTATAACTTAAACTCACAAATTTTTGCACATGCTGTTTCTACTGTTAAAGTTTGCATCATTGTTCTGTATTTCTCTTTTTACAAAAGATACTTTGGTATTAGTCACTTGCCAAGATTTATTATACGAAAAAACTCACCAAAAATTTTTAATAGTTGCAGCGGACTGTTTAAATTATGCAGTTTATGTGCATATTTCTTTTATTAAGAAGTCTTAATTTTGTTATTATGTAGTAGACGGAAAACCTGTTATACACACAAGTAAAGTGAATGCTAAAGATGTGTTTATTAGAACATAAACAAACCGAACTTTGCTCACCTGAACGCTTTCTTCGTGGATTCCTTTTGCATAGCTGTTTGGTGCAATTACATAATCAAGAGAATTCAAGGTTGTTTCATACCAGTTGCTGTGTACTTTTAATGTTTATGTGTGTTCTATAACTTTAAACCCACAAATTTGTGCACATGCTGATTCTACTGTTAATATTTTGGTTATATCTTTATTTCTCTTTTTACAAAAGTTTCTTTGGTATTAGTCACTTGCCAAGATTTTTTATACCAAAATCTCACAAATTTTTTTAATAGATGCAACGGACTGTTTAAATTATGCAGTTGCATATTTTGCTTATTAAGATTCCTTAATTTCGTTATGATGTAGTAGACGGAAAGCCTGTTCTACATACTTCTAATGTTAATGATAATGATGTGTTTATTAGAACATAAAAAAGCCGAACTTTCCACAACTGAACGCTTTCTTGGTGGATGTCTTTTGCATAGCTCTTTCGTGCTATTAAATATTCATGAAAATTCAAGGTTTTTTCATCCCCATTGCTGTGTACTTATAATATTTATGTGTGCTCTATAACTTAAACTCACAAATTTTTGCACATACTGTATCTACTGTTAAAGTTTGCATCATTGTTCTGTATTTCTCTTTTTACAAAAGATACTTTGGTATTAGTCACTTGCCAAGATTTATTATACGAAAAAACTCACCAAAAATTTTTAATAGTTGCAGCGGACTGTTTAAATTATGCAGTTTATGTGCATATTTCTTTTATTAAGAAGTCTTAATTTTGTTATTATGTAGTAGACGGAAAACCTGTTATACACACAAGTAAAGTGAATGCTAAAGATGTGTTTATTAGAACATAAACAAACCGAACTTTGCTCACCTGAACGCTTTCTTCGTGGATTCCTTTTGCATAGCTGTTTGGTGCAATTACATACTCAAGAGAATTCAAGGTTGTTTCATACCAGTTGCTGTGTACTTTTAATGTTTATGTGTGTTCTATAACTTTAAACCCACAAATTTGTGCACATGCTGATTCTACTGTTAATATTTTGGTTAAATCTTTATTTCTCTTTTTACAAAAGTTTCTTTGGTATTAGTCACTTGCCAAGATTTTTTATACCAAAATCTCACAAAATTTTTTAATAGATGCAACGGACTGTTTAAATTATGCAGTTGCATATTTTGCTTATTAAGATTCCTTAATTTCGTTATGATGTAGTAGACGGAAACCCTGTTCTACATACTTCTAATGTTAATGATAATGATGTGTTTATTAGAACATAAAAAAGCCGAATTTTCCAATACTGAACGCTTTCTTGGTGGATGTCTTTTGCATAGCTCTTTCGTGCTATTACATATTCATGAAAATTCAAGGTTTTTTCATCCCCATTGCTGTGTACTTATAATATTTATGTGTGTTCTCTAACTTAAACTCACAAATTTGTGCACACGCTGATTCTACTGTTAAAGTTTGGATAAATTTTCTTTATTTTTTTTTTACAAAAAATTCTGTTTGTATTATTTAATTGCCAATGTTTAAATAACCAAAAAACCCGCCAAAACCTTTTAATAGTTGCAGCGGACTGTTTGAATTATGCATTTTAATTGCAAATTTGTTTTACTAAGATGTCGTAATTTTGTTATGATATATTAGATAGAAAGCCTCTTTGTTATCTGGTTTAAAAAAAGTTATGTTAATGGTAATGATGTGTTTATTAGAACATAAACAAGCCGAACATTGCTCATCTGAACGCTTTCTTGGTGGATGCCTTTTGCATCGCTGTTTCGTGCTATTATATATTCAAGAAAATTCAAGTTTATTTCATCCCAGTTTCTGTGTTCTTTTAATGTTTATGTGTGTTCTATAACTTTAAACCCATAAATTTTTACACATGCTGATTCTACTGTTAAAAACTTGGACCAAACTTCTTTATTTCTGTTTTTACAAAAGATTCGTTGGTATTAGTCACTTGCCGAAATTTATTATACGAAAAACTCACCAAAAATGTTTAATAGTTGCAGCTGACTTCTTAAATTATGCAGTTTATTTGCATATTTCTTTTATTAAGAAGTCTTAATTTTGTTATTATGTAGTAGACGGAAAGCCTGTTTTACACACAAGTAAAGTGAATGCTAAAGATGTGTTTTTTAAAACATAAACAAGCCGGACTTTCTCACCAGAACGCTTTCTTGGCAAATGCCTTTTGCATAGCTGTTTCTACCAATTACATACTCAAGAAAATTTTAGGTTGTTTCATCCCAGTTGCTGTGTACTTTTAATATTTAAGTGTGTTCTATAAGTTAAAACCACAACTTTGTGCACATGCTGATTCTACTGTTAAAAGTTTGGATAAATCTTCTTTATTTTTATTTTTACAAAAAATTCTTTTGTATTATTCACTTGCTAAGTTTTAATAAAACAAAAAACTCGCCAATACTTTTAATAGTTGCAGCGGACCGTTTGAATTATGCATTTTAATAGCATATTTGTTTTACTAAGAGGTCTTAATTTTGTTACGATATATTAGACAGAAAGCCTCTTTGGAATCTGTTTTACACACAAGTTATGTTAATGCTAATGATGTGTTTTTTAGAACATAAATAATCCGAACTTTGCTCATCTGAACGCTTTCTTGGTGGATGCCTTTTGCAACTTTGTCTCGTGCTATTATATACTCAAGAAAATTCAAGGTTATTTCATCCCAGTTTCCTTGTACTTTTAATGTTTATGTGTGTTCAATAAATTTAAACCCACAAATTTCTGCACATGCCGATTCTACTGTTAAAAATTTGGATAAATCTTCTTTATTTCTCTTTTTACAAAAGATACTTTGGTATTAGTCCCTTGCCAATGTTTAAATAACCAAAAAAAGAACCGCCAAAACATTTTAATAGTTGCAGCGGACTGTTTGCATTATGAATTTTAAATGCATATTTGTTTTACTAAGAAGTCTTAATTTTGTTATGAGATATTAGACAGAAACCCTCTTTTGTATCTGTTTTACACACAAGTTATGTTAATGATAATGATGTGTTTATTAGAACATAAACAAGCCGAACTTTGCACATCTAAACGCTTTCTTGGTGGATGTCTTTTGCATAGCTGTTTCGTGCAATTACATATTCAAGAAAATTCAAGGTTTTTTCATCACAGTTACTGTGTACTTTTAATATTTATGTGTGTTCTCTAACTTAAACTCACAAATTTGTGCACATGCTGATTCTACTGTTAAACGTTTGTATAAATCTTCATTATTTTTCATTTTACAAAACATTCTTTTGTATTATTCACTTGTCAATGTTTAAATAACAAAAACCCCCCCAAAAACCTTTTAATAGTTGCAGCGGACTGTTTGAATTATGCATTTTAATTGCATATTTGTTTTACTAAGATGTCTTAATTTTGTTATGATATATTAGTTAGAAATCCTCATTGTTATCTGATTTAAAAATGTTATGTTAATGCTAAAGATGTGTTTATTAGAACATAAACAAGCCGAACTTTCCTCATCTGAACGCTTTCTTGGTATATGCCTTTTGCATTGCTGTTTCGTCCACATTTCCATTATATATTCAAGAAAATTTAAGTTTATTTCATCCCAGTTTCTGTGTTCTTTTAAGGTTTATGTGTGTTCTATAACTTTAAACCCATAAATTTTTACACATGCTGATTCTACTGTTAAACGTTTGGACCAATCTTCTTTATTTCTGTTTTTACAAAAGATCCTTTGGTATTAGTCACTTGCCAAAATTTATTATACGAAAAACTCACCAAATTTTTTAATAGTTGCAGCGGACTGTTTAAATTATGCAGTTTAATTTCTTATCTCTTTTAATAAAAAGTCTTAATTTTGTTATTATGTAGTAGACGGAAAGCCTGGTTTACTGACAATTAATGTTAATGCTAATGATGGGTTTATTAGAACATTAACAAGCCAAAATTTGCTCACCTGAATTCGCTTTCTTGGTGTATGCCTTTTGCATCGCTGTTTCGTGCTATTATATACTCAAGAAAATTCAAGTTTATTTCATCCCAATTTCTGTGTTCTTTTAATGTTTATGTGTGTTCTATAACTTTAAACCCACAGATTTGTGCACATGCTGATTCTACTGTTAATAGTTTGGATAAATCTTTATTTCTCTTTTTAGTAAAGATACTTTGGTTTTAGTCACTTGATTTGTTATACGAAAAAACTTACCAAAAATTTTTAATAGTTGCAGCGGACTGTTTAAATTATGCAGTTTAATTGCATATTTCTTTTATTAAGAAGTCTTAATTTTGTTATTATGTAGTAGACGGAAAGCCTGTTTTACACACAAGTAAAGTGAATGCTAAAGATGTGTTTATTAGAACATAAAAAAGCCGAACTTTGTTCATGTCACCGCTTTCTTGGTGGATGCCTTTTATATAGCTGTTTCGTGCAAATACATATTCAAGAAAATTCAAGGTGTTTTCATCCCGTTAGCTGTGTACATTTAATATTTATGTGTGTTCTATAACTTAAACTCACAAATTTGTGCACATGCTGAATCTACTGTTAAAAGTTGGGATAAATCTTCTTTATTTTTATTTTTACAAAAACTTCTTTTGTATTATTCTCTTGCCAAGGTTTAATAAACCAAAAAACTCGCCAAAACCTTTTAATCGCTGCTGCGGACTGTTTGAATTATGCATTTTAATTGCATATTTGATTTACTAAGAGGTCTTAATTTTTTTTATGATATATTAGACAGAAAGCATCTTTGGTATCTGTTTTACACACAAGTTATATTAATGCTAATGATGTATTTTTCAGAACATAAACAAGCCAAACTTTGCTCATCTGAACGCTTTCTTGGTGGAAGCCTTTTGCATCGTTGTTTCATGCAATTACATACTCAAGAAAATTCAAGGATGTTTCATCCCAGTTGCTGTTTACTTTTAATATTTATGTGTGTTCTATAACTTAAACTCACAAATTTGCACACGTGCTGATTCTACTGTTAAAAGTTTGGATAAATCTTCTTTATTATTCTTTTCACAAAAACTTCTTTTGTATTATTCACTCGCCAAGGTTTAATAAACCAAAAAACTCTGCTGTTAATGTTTGGATCAACCTTCTATATTTCTCTTTTTACAAAAGATTCTTTGGTATTTTTCACTTGCCAAGATTTATTATACGAAAATCTCACCAAAAATTTTTAATAAATGCAGCGGACTGTTTAAATTATGCAGTTTACTTCCATATTTCTTTTATTAAGAAGTCTTAATTTTTTTATTATGTAGTAGACGGAAAGCCTGTTTTACACACAAGTAAAGTGAATGCTAAAGGTTTGTTTATTAGAACATAAACAAGCCAAACTTTGCTGACCTGAACGCTTTGTTGGTGGATGCCTTTTGCATAGCTGTTTCGTGCATTTACATACTCAAGAAAATTCAAGGTTTTTTCATCCCAGTTACTGTGTACTTTTAATATTTATGTGTGTTCTCTAACTTAAACTCACAAATTTGTGCACATGCTTATTCTACTGTTAAAAGTTTGTATAAATCTTCATTATTTTTCATTTTACAAAACATTCTTTTGTATTATTCACTTGTCAATTTTTAAATAACAAAACCCCACCCAAAAACCTTTTAATAGTTGCAGCGGACTGTTTGAATTATGCATTTTAATTGCATATTAGTTTTACTAAGATGTCTTAATTTTGTTATGATATATTAGTTAGAAATCCTCATTGTTATCTGATTTAAAAATGTTATGTTAATGCTAAAGATGTGTTTATTAGAACATAAACAAGCCGAACTTTGCTCATCTGAACGCTTTCTTGGTATATGCCTTTTGCATTGCTGTTTCGTCCACATTTCCATTATATATTCAAGAAAATTTAAGTTTATTTCATCCCAGTTTCTGTGTTCTTTTAAGGTTTATGTGTGTTCTATAACTTTAAACCCATAAATTTTTACACATGCTGATTCTACTGTTAAAGGTTTGGACCAATCTTCTTTATTTCTGTTTTTACAAAAGATCCTTTGGTATTAGTCACTTGCCAAAATTTATTATACGAAACACTCACCAAAAATTTTTAATAGTTGCAGCGGACTGTTTAAATTATGCAGTTTAATTTCTTATCTCTTTTAATAAAAAGTCTTAATTTTGTTATTATGTAGTAGACGGAAAGCCTGGTTTACCGACAAGTAATGTTAATGCTAATGATGGGTTTATTAGAACATAAACAAGCCAAAATTTGCTCACCTGAATTCGCTTTCTTGGTGTATGCCTTTTGCATCGCTGTTTCGTGCTATTATATACTCAAGAAAATTCAAGTTTATTTCATCTCAATTTCTGTGTTCTTTTAATGTTTATGTGTGTTCTATAACTTTAAACCCACAGATTTGTGCACATGCTGATTCTACTGTTAATAGTTTGGATAAATCTTTATTTCTCTTTTTAGTAAAGATACTTTGGTTTTAGTCACTTGATTTGTTATACGAAAAAACTCACCAAAAATTTTTAATCGCTGCAGCGGACTGTTTGAATTATGCATTTTAATTGCATATTTCTTTTACTAAGAGGTCTTAATTTTTTTTATGATATATTAGACAGAAAGCATCTTTGGTATCTGTTTTACACACAAGTTATATTAATGCTAATGATGTATTTTTCAGAACATAAACAAGCCAAACTTTGCTCATCTGAACGCTTTCTTGGTGGAAGCCTTTTGCATCGTTGTTTCATGCAATTACATACTCAAGAAAATTCAAGGATGTTTCATCCCAGTTGCTGTTTACTTTTAATATTTATGTGTGTTCTATAACTTAAACTCACAAATTTGCACACGTGCGGATTCTACCGTTAAAAGTTTGGATAAATCTTCTTTATTATTCTTTTCACAAAAACTTCTTTTGTATTATTCACTCGCCAAGGTTTAATAAACCAAAAAACTCTGATGTTAATGTTTGGATCAACCTTCTATATTTCTCTTTTTACAAAAGATTCTTTGGTATTTTTCACTTGCCAAGATTTATTATACGAAAATCTCACCAAAAATTTTTAATAATTGCAGCGGACTGTTTAAATTATGCAGTTTACTTCCATATTTCTTTTATTAAGAAGTCTTAATTTTTTTATTATGTAGTAGACGGAAAGCCTGTTTTACACACAAGTAAAGTGAATGCTAAAGGTTTGTTTATTAGAACATAAACAAGCCAAACTTTGCTGACCTGAACGCTTTGTTGGTGGATGCCTTTTGCATAGCTGTTTCGTGCAATTACATACTCAAGAAAATTCAAGGTTGTTTCATCCCAGTTGCTGTGTACTTTTAATATTTATGTGCGTTCTATAAGTTAAACTCACAAATTTGTGCACATGCTGATTCTAGTGTTAAAAGTTAGGATAAATCTTCTTTATTTTTATTTTTACAAAAAATTCTTTTGTATTATTCACTTGCCAAGGTATAATAAAACAAAAAAACTCGCCAATACCTTTTAATACGTACAGCGGATCGTTTGAATTATGCATTTTAATAGCATATTTGTTTTACTAAGAAGTCTTAATTTTGTTACGATATATTAGACAGAAAGCCTCTTTGGTATGTGTTTTACCACAAATTATGTTAATGCTAATGATGTGTTTTTTAGAATATAAACAAGCCGAACTTTGCTCATCTGAACGATTTCTTGGTGGATGCCTTTTGCATCTTTGTTTCGTGCTATTATATACTCAAGAAAATTCAGGGTTATTTCATCCTAGTTTCTGTGAACTTTTAATGTTTATGTGTGTTCTATAACTTTAAACCCACAAATTTGTGCACATGCAGATTCTAATGTTAAAAATTTGGTTAAATCTTCTTTATTTCTCTTTTTACAAAAGATACTTTGGTATTAGTCACTTGCCAATTTTAAATAACCAAAAAAAACCGCCAAAACATTTTAATAGTTGCAGCGGACTGTTTGAATTATACATTTTAATTGCATATTTGTTTTACTAAGATGTCTTAATTTTGTTATGATATATTAGATAGAAAGACTCTTTGTTATCTGATTTACACACAAGTTATGTTAATGCTAATGATGTGTTTATTAGAACATAAACAAGCTGATCTTTGCTCATCTGAACGCTTTCTTGGTGGATGCTTTTGCATCGCTGTTTCGTGCTATTATATATTCAAGAAAATTCAAGTTTATTTCATCCCAGTTTCTGTGTCCTCTTAATGTTTATGTGTGTTCTATAACTTTAAACCCATAAATTTTTGCACATGCTGATTCTACTGTTAAAAATTTGGACCAATCTTCTTTATTTCTGTTTTTACAAAAGATTGTTTGGTATTAGTCACTTGCCAAAATTTATTATACTAAAAACTCACCAAAAAAATTTAATAGTTGCAGCGGACTGTTTAAATTATGCAGTTTAATTTCTTATCTCATTTATTAAGGTCTTAATTTTATTATTATGTAGTAGACGGAAAGCCTGTTTTACCTACAAGTAATGTTAATGCTAATGATGTATTTATTAGAACATAAACAAACCAAACTTTTCTCATCTGGACGCTTTCTTGGTGGATGCCTTTTGCATCGCTGTTTCGTGCTATTATATAATCAAGAAAATTCAAGTTTATTTCATCCGAGTTTCTGTGTTCTTTTAATGTTTATGTGTGTTCTATAACTTTAAACCCACAAATTTGTGCACATGCCCATTCTACTGTTAAAAGTTTGGATAAATCTTCTTTATTTCCCTTTTTACAAAAGTTAATTTGCTATTAGTCACCTGACAATATATATTATACCAAAAATCTCACCAAAAATTTTTAATAGTTGCAGCGGACTGTATAACGTATGCAGTTTAAAATTTCTTTTATTAAGTAATCTTAATTTTGTATGATGTAGTAGACGGAAAGCCTATTTTACCTACAAGTAATGTTAATGCTAATGATGTGTTTATTAGAACATAAACAAACCAAAACTTTTCTCTTCTGAACGGTTTCTTGGTGGATGCCTTTTGCATCGCTGTTTCGTGCAATTATATTTTCAAGAAAATTCAAGGTTGTTTCATCCCAGTTGCTGTGTACATTTAATATTTATATGTGCTCTATAACTTAAACTCACAAATTTGTGCACATGCTGATTCTAGTGTTAAAAGTTAGGATAAATCTTCTTTATTTTTATTTTTACAAAAAATTCTTTTGTATTATTCACTTGCCAAGGTATAATAAAACAAAAAAACTCGCCAATACCTTTTAATACGTACAGCGGATCGTTTGAATTATGCATTTTAATAGCATATTTGTTTTACTAAGAAGTCTTAATTTTGTTACGATATATTAGACAGAAAGCCTCTTTGGTATGTGTTTTACCACAAATTATGTTAATGCTAATGATGTGTTTTTTAGAATATAAACAAGCCGAACTTTGCTCATCTGAACGATTTCTTGGTGGATGCCTTTTGCATCTTTGTTTCGTGCTATTATATACTCAAGAAAATTCAGGGTTATTTCATCCTAGTTTCTGTGAACTTTTAATGTTTATGTGTGTTCTATAACTTTAAACCCACAAATTTGTGCACATGCAGATTCTAATGTTAAAAATTTGGTTAAATCTTCTTTATTTCTCTTTTTACAAAAGATACTTTGGTATTAGTCACTTGCCAATTTTAAATAACCAAAAAAACCGCCAAAACATTTTAATAGTTGCAGCGGACTGTTTGAATTATACATTTTAATTGCATATTTGTTTTACTAAGATGTCTTAATTTTGTTATGATATATTAGATAGAAAGACTCTTTGTTATCTGATTTACACACAAGTTATGTTAATGCTAATGATGTGTTTATTAGAACATAAACAAGCTGATCTTTGCTCATCTGAACGCTTTCTTGGTGGATGCTTTTGCATCGCTGTTTCGTGCTATTATATATTCAAGAAAATTCAAGTTTATTTCATCCCAGTTTCTGTGTCCTCTTAATGTTTATGTGTGTTCTATAACTTTAAACCCATAAATTTTTGCACATGCTGATTCTACTGTTAAAAATTTGGACCAATCTTCTTTATTTCTGTTTTTACAAAAGATTGTTTGGTATTAGTCACTTGCCAAAATTTATTATACGAAAAACTCACCAAAAAAATTTAATAGTTGCAGCGGACTGTTTAAATTATGCAGTTTAATTTCTTATCTCATTTATTAAGGTCTTAATTTTATTATTATGTAGTAGACGGAAAGCCTGTTTTACCTACAAGTAATGTTAATGCTAATGATGTATTTATTAGAACATAAACAAACCAAACTTTTCTCATCTGGACGCTTTCTTGGTGGATGCCTTTTGCATCGCTGTTTCGTGCTATTATATATTCAAGAAAATTCAAGTTTATTTCATCCGAGTTTCTGTGTTCTTTTAATGTTTATGTGTGTTCTATAACTTTAAACCCACAAATTTGTGCACATGACCATTCTACTGTTAAAAGTTTGGATAAATCTTCTTTATTTCTCTTTTTACAAAAGTTAATTTGCTATTAGTCACCTGACAATATGTATTATACCAAAAATCTCACCAAAAATTTTTAATAGTTGCAGCGGACTGTATAACGTATGCAGTTTAAAATTTCTTTTATTAAGTAATCTTAATTTTTTATGATGTAGTAGACGGAAAGCCTATTTTACCTACAAGTAATGTTAATGCTAATGATGTGTTTATTAGAACATAAACAAACCAAAACTTTTCTCTTCTGAACGGTTTCTTGGTGGATGCCTTTTGCATCGCTGTTTCGTGCAATTATATTTTCAAGAAAATTCATGGTTGTTTCATCCCAGTTGCTGTGTACATTTAATATTTATATGTGCTCTATAACTTAAACTCACAAATTTGTGCACATGCTGATTCTACTGTTAAAAGTTTGGATAAATCTTCTTTATTATTCTTTTTACAAAAAATTCTTTTGTATTATTCACTTGCCAAGGTTTAATAAACCAAAAATCTCTGCTGTTAATGTTTGGATCAACATTCTGTATTTCTCTTTTTACAAAAGATACTTTGGTATATGTCAGTTGCCAAGATTTATTATACGAAAATCTCACCAGAAATTTTTAATAGTTGCTGCGGACTGTTTAAATTATGCAGTTTATTTCCATATTTCTTTTATTAAGAAGTCTTAATTTTGTTATTATGTAGTAGACGGAAAGCCTGTTTTACACACAAGTAAAGTGAATGCTAAAGATGTGTTTATTAGAACATAAACAAGCCGAACTTTGCTCATGACACCGCTTTCTTGGTGGATGCCTTTTATATAGCTGTTTCATGCAAATGCATATTCAAGAAAATTCAAGGTGTTTTCATCCCGTTTGTTGTGTACATTTAATATTTATGTGTGTTCTATAACTTAAACTCACAAATTTGTGCACATGCTGATTCTACTGTTAAAAGTTTGGATAAATCTTCTTTGTTTTTATTTTTATCAAAAATTCTTTTGTATTATTCACTTGCCAAGGTTTAATAAAACAAAAAACTCGCCAATACCTTTTAATAGTTGCAGTGGACCGTTTGAATTATGCATTTTAATAGCATATTTGTTTTACTAAGAGGTCTTAATTTTGTTACGATATATTAGACAGAAAGCCTCTTTGGTATCTGTTTTACACACAAGTTATGTTAATGATAAAGATGTGTTAATTAGAACATAAACAATCCGAACTTTGCACATCTGAACGCTTTCTTGGTGGATGTCTTTTGCATAGCTGTTTCGTGCAATTACATATTCAATAAAATTCAAGGTGTTTTCATCCCAGTTGCTGTGTACTTTTAATATTTATGTGTGTTCTCTAACTTAAACTCACAAATTTGTGCACATGCTGATTCTACTGTTAAAAGTTTGGATAAATCTTCTTTATTTTTCTTTTTACAAAAAATTATTTTGTATTATTCACTTGCCAATGTTTAAATAACCAAAAAACCCGCCAAAACAGTTTAATAGTTGCAGCGGACTGTTTAAATTATGCATTTTAATTGCATATTTGTTTTACTAAGATGTCTTAATTTTGTTATGATATATTAGATAGAAAGCCTCTTTATTATCTGATTTACACACAAGTAATGTTAACGATATTGATGTGTTTATTAGAACATAAACAAGCCGAACTTTGCTCACCTGAACGCTTTCTTGGTTGATGCCTTTTGCATCGCTGTTTCGTGGTATTATATACTCAAGAATATTGAAATTTATTTCATCCCAGTTTCTGTGTATTTTTATTGTTTATGTGTGTTCTGTAACTTTAAACTCACAAATTTGTGCACATGCACATTCTACTGTTAAAAGTTTGGATAAATCTTCTTTATTTCTCTTTTTACAAAAGATAATTTGGTATTAGTCACTTGACAATATATATTATACGAAAAATCTCACCAAAAATTTTTAATAGTTGCAGCGGACTGTTTATATTATGCGGTTGCAAATTTCTTTTATTAAGAAATATTAATTTTGTATGATGTAGTAGACGGAAAGCCTATTTTACCTACAAGTAATGTTAATGCTAATGATGTGTTTATTAGAACATAAACAAACCAAACTTTTCTCATCTGAACGCTTTCTTGGTGGATGCCTTTGGCATCGCTGTTTCGTGAAATTACATTTTCAAGAAAATTCAAGGTTGTTTCATCCCAGTTGCTGTTCTTTTTAAATATTTATGTGTGTTCTATAACTTAAACTCACAAATTTGCACACGTGCTGATTCTACTGTTAAATGTTTGGATAAATCTTCTTTATTTTTCTTTTTACAAAAAATTCTTTTGTATTATTCACTTGCTAAGGTTTAATAAACCAAAAACCTTGCCAAATCCTTTTAATAGTTGCAGCGGAGTGTTTGAGTTATGCATTTTAATTGCATATTTGTTTTAGTAAGAGATCTTAATTTTGTTATGATATATTAGACGGAAAGCCTCTTTGGTATCTGTTTTACACAGAAGTTGCGTTAATGATAATTATGTGTTTTTTGAACATAAACAAGCCAAAATTTGCTCACCTGAAGTCGCTTTCTTGGTGTATGCCTTTTGCATCGCTGTTTCGTGCTATTATATACTCAAGAAAATTCAAGTTTATTTCATCTCAATTTCTGTGTTCTTTTAATGTTTATGTGTGTTCTATAACTTTAAACCCACAGATTTGTGCACATGCTGATTCTACTGTTAATAGTTTGGATAAATCTTTATTTCTCTTTTTAGTAAAGATACTTTGGTTTTAGTCACTTGATTTGTTATACGAAAAAACTCACCAAAAATTTTTAATCGCTGCAGCGGACTGTTTGAATTATGCATTTTAATTGCATATTTCTTTTACTAAGAGGTCTTAATTTTTTTTATGATATATTAGACAGAAAGCATCTTTGGTATCTGTTTTACACACAAGTTATATTAATGCTAATGATGTATTTTTCAGAACATAAACAAGCCAAACTTTGCTCATCTGAACGCTTTCTTGGTGGAAGCCTTTTGCATCGTTGTTTCATGCAATTACATACTCAAGAAAATTCAAGGATGTTTCATCCCAGTTGCTGTTTACTTTTAATATTTATGTGTGTTCTATAACTTAAACTCACAAATTTGCACACGTGCGGATTCTACCGTTAAAAGTTTGGATAAATCTTCTTTATTATTCTTTTCACAAAAACTTCTTTTGTATTATTCACTCGCCAAGGTTTAATAAACCAAAAAACTCTGATGTTAATGTTTGGATCAACCTTCTATATTTCTCTTTTTACAAAAGATTCTTTGGTATTTTTCACTTGCCAAGATTTATTATACGAAAATCTCACCAAAAATTTTTAATAATTGCAGCGGACTGTTTAAATTATGCAGTTTACTTCCATATTTCTTTTATTAAGAAGTCTTAATTTTTTTATTATGTAGTAGACGGAAAGCCTGTTTTACACACAAGTAAAGTGAATGCTAAAGGTTTGTTTATTAGAACATAAACAAGCCAAACTTTGCTGACCTGAACGCTTTGTTGGTGGATGCCTTTTGCATAGCTGTTTCGTGCAATTACATACTCAAGAAAATTCAAGGTTGTTTCATCCCAGTTGCTGTGTACTTTTAATATTTATGTGCGTTCTATAAGTTAAACTCACAAATTTGTGCACATGCTGATTCTAGTGTTAAAAGTTAGGATAAATCTTCTTTATTTTTATTTTTACAAAAAATTCTTTTGTATTATTCACTTGCCAAGGTATAATAAAACAAAAAAACTCGCCAATACCTTTTAATACGTACAGCGGATCGTTTGAATTATGCATTTTAATAGCATATTTGTTTTACTAAGAAGTCTTAATTTTGTTACGATATATTAGACAGAAAGCCTCTTTGGTATGTGTTTTACCACAAATTATGTTAATGCTAATGATGTGTTTTTTAGAATATAAACAAGCCGAACTTTGCTCATCTGAACGATTTCTTGGTGGATGCCTTTTGCATCTTTGTTTCGTGCTATTATATACTCAAGAAAATTCAGGGTTATTTCATCCTAGTTTCTGTGAACTTTTAATGTTTATGTGTGTTCTATAACTTTAAACCCACAAATTTGTGCACATGCAGATTCTAATGTTAAAAATTTGGTTAAATCTTCTTTATTTCTCTTTTTACAAAAGATACTTTGGTATTAGTCACTTGCCAATTTTAAATAACCAAAAAAACCGCCAAAACATTTTAATAGTTGCAGCGGACTGTTTGAATTATACATTTTAATTGCATATTTGTTTTACTAAGATGTCTTAATTTTGTTATGATATATTAGATAGAAAGACTCTTTGTTATCTGATTTACACACAAGTTATGTTAATGCTAATGATGTGTTTTTTAGAATATAAACAAGCCGAACTTTGCTCATCTGAACGATTTCTTGGTGGATGCCTTTTGCATCTTTGTTTCGTGCTATTATATACTCAAGAAAATTCAGGGTTATTTCATCCTAGTTTCTGTGAACTTTTAATGTTTATGTGTGTTCTATAACTTTAAACCCACAAATTTGTGCACATGCAGATTCTAATGTTAAAAATTTGGTTAAATCTTCTTTATTTCTCTTTTTACAAAAGATACTTTGGTATTAGTCACTTGCCAATTTTAAATAACCAAAAAAACCGCCAAAACATTTTAATAGTTGCAGCGGACTGTTTGAATTATACATTTTAATTGCATATTTGTTTTACTAAGATGTCTTAATTTTGTTATGATATATTAGATAGAAAGACTCTTTGTTATCTGATTTACACACAAGTTATGTTAATGCTAATGATGTGTTTATTAGAACATAAACAAGCTGATCTTTGCTCATCTGAACGCTTTCTTGGTGGATGCTTTTGCATCGCTGTTTCGTGCTATTATATATTCAAGAAAATTCAAGTTTATTTCATCCCAGTTTCTGTGTCCTCTTAATGTTTATGTGTGTTCTATAACTTTAAACCCATAAATTTTTGCACATGCTGATTCTACTGTTAAAAATTTGGACCAATCTTCTTTATTTCTGTTTTTACAAAAGATTGTTTGGTATTAGTCACTTGCCAAAATTTATTATACGAAAAACTCACCAAAAAAATTTAATAGTTGCAGCGGACTGTTTAAATTATGCAGTTTAATTTCTTATCTCATTTATTAAGGTCTTAATTTTATTATTATGTAGTAGACGGAAAGCCTGTTTTACCTACAAGTAATGTTAATGCTAATGATGTATTTATTAGAACATAAACAAACCAAACTTTTCTCATCTGGACGCTTTCTTGGTGGATGCCTTTTGCATCGCTGTTTCGTGCTATTATATAATCAAGAAAATTCAAGTTTATTTCATCCGAGTTTCTGTGTTCTTTTAATGTTTATGTGTGTTCTATAACTTTAAACCCACAAATTTGTGCACATGCCCATTCTACTGTTAAAAGTTTGGATAAATCTTCTTTATTTCCCTTTTTACAAAAGTTAATTTGCTATTAGTCACCTGACAATATATATTATACCAAAAATCTCACCAAAAATTTTTAATAGTTGCAGCGGACTGTATAACGTATGCAGTTTAAAATTTCTTTTATTAAGTAATCTTAATTTTGTATGATGTAGTAGACGGAAAGCCTATTTTACCTACAAGTAATGTTAATGCTAATGATGTGTTTATTAGAACATAAACAAACCAAAACTTTTCTCTTCTGAACGGTTTCTTGGTGGATGCCTTTTGCATCGCTGTTTCGTGCAATTATATTTTCAAGAAAATTCAAGGTTGTTTCATCCCAGTTGCTGTGTACATTTAATATTTATATGTGCTCTATAACTTAAACTCACAAATTTGTGCACATGCTGATTCTAGTGTTAAAAGTTAGGATAAATCTTCTTTATTTTTATTTTTACAAAAAATTCTTTTGTATTATTCACTTGCCAAGGTATAATAAAACAAAAAAACTCGCCAATACCTTTTAATACGTACAGCGGATCGTTTGAATTATGCATTTTAATAGCATATTTGTTTTACTAAGAAGTCTTAATTTTGTTACGATATATTAGACAGAAAGCCTCTTTGGTATGTGTTTTACCACAAATTATGTTAATGCTAATGATGTGTTTTTTAGAATATAAACAAGCCGAACTTTGCTCATCTGAACGATTTCTTGGTGGATGCCTTTTGCATCTTTGTTTCGTGCTATTATATACTCAAGAAAATTCAGGGTTATTTCATCCTAGTTTCTGTGAACTTTTAATGTTTATGTGTGTTCTATAACTTTAAACCCACAAATTTGTGCACATGCAGATTCTAATGTTAAAAATTTGGTTAAATCTTCTTTATTTCTCTTTTTACAAAAGATACTTTGGTATTAGTCACTTGCCAATTTTAAATAACCAAAAAAACCGCCAAAACATTTTAATAGTTGCAGCGGACTGTTTGAATTATACATTTTAATTGCATATTTGTTTTACTAAGATGTCTTAATTTTGTTATGATATATTAGATAGAAAGACTCTTTGTTATCTGATTTACACACAAGTTATGTTAATGCTAATGATGTGTTTATTAGAACATAAACAAGCTGATCTTTGCTCATCTGAACGCTTTCTTGGTGGATGCTTTTGCATCGCTGTTTCGTGCTATTATATATTCAAGAAAATTCAAGTTTATTTCATCCCAGTTTCTGTGTCCTCTTAATGTTTATGTGTGTTCTATAACTTTAAACCCATAAATTTTTGCACATGCTGATTCTACTGTTAAAAATTTGGACCAATCTTCTTTATTTCTGTTTTTACAAAAGATTGTTTGGTATTAGTCACTTGCCAAAATTTATTATACGAAAAACTCACCAAAAAAATTTAATAGTTGCAGCGGACTGTTTAAATTATGCAGTTTAATTTCTTATCTCATTTATTAAGGTCTTAATTTTATTATTATGTAGTAGACGGAAAGCCTGTTTTACCTACAAGTAATGTTAATGCTAATGATGTATTTATTAGAACATAAACAAACCAAACTTTTCTCATCTGGACGCTTTCTTGGTGGATGCCTTTTGCATCGCTGTTTCGTGCTATTATATATTCAAGAAAATTCAAGTTTATTTCATCCGAGTTTCTGTGTTCTTTTAATGTTTATGTGTGTTCTATAACTTTAAACCCACAAATTTGTGCACATGACCATTCTACTGTTAAAAGTTTGGATAAATCTTCTTTATTTCTCTTTTTACAAAAGTTAATTTGCTATTAGTCACCTGACAATATGTATTATACCAAAAATCTCACCAAAAATTTTTAATAGTTGCAGCGGACTGTATAACGTATGCAGTTTAAAATTTCTTTTATTAAGTAATCTTAATTTTTTATGATGTAGTAGACGGAAAGCCTATTTTACCTACAAGTAATGTTAATGCTAATGATGTGTTTATTAGAACATAAACAAACCAAAACTTTTCTCTTCTGAACGGTTTCTTGGTGGATGCCTTTTGCATCGCTGTTTCGTGCAATTATATTTTCAAGAAAATTCATGGTTGTTTCATCCCAGTTGCTGTGTACATTTAATATTTATATGTGCTCTATAACTTAAACTCACAAATTTGTGCACATGCTGATTCTACTGTTAAAAGTTTGGATAAATCTTCTTTATTATTCTTTTTACAAAAAATTCTTTTGTATTATTCACTTGCCAAGGTTTAATAAACCAAAAATCTCTGCTGTTAATGTTTGGATCAACATTCTGTATTTCTCTTTTTACAAAAGATACTTTGGTATATGTCAGTTGCCAAGATTTATTATACGAAAATCTCACCAGAAATTTTTAATAGTTGCTGCGGACTGTTTAAATTATGCAGTTTATTTCCATATTTCTTTTATTAAGAAGTCTTAATTTTGTTATTATGTAGTAGACGGAAAGCCTGTTTTACACACAAGTAAAGTGAATGCTAAAGATGTGTTTATTAGAACATAAACAAGCCGAACTTTGCTCATGACACCGCTTTCTTGGTGGATGCCTTTTATATAGCTGTTTCATGCAAATGCATATTCAAGAAAATTCAAGGTGTTTTCATCCCGTTTGTTGTGTACATTTAATATTTATGTGTGTTCTATAACTTAAACTCACAAATTTGTGCACATGCTGATTCTACTGTTAAAAGTTTGGATAAATCTTCTTTGTTTTTATTTTTATCAAAAATTCTTTTGTATTATTCACTTGCCAAGGTTTAATAAAACAAAAAACTCGCCAATACCTTTTAATAGTTGCAGTGGACCGTTTGAATTATGCATTTTAATAGCATATTTGTTTTACTAAGAGGTCTTAATTTTGTTACGATATATTAGACAGAAAGCCTCTTTGGTATCTGTTTTACACACAAGTTATGTTAATGATAAAGATGTGTTAATTAGAACATAAACAATCCGAACTTTGCACATCTGAACGCTTTCTTGGTGGATGTCTTTTGCATAGCTGTTTCGTGCAATTACATATTCAATAAAATTCAAGGTGTTTTCATCCCAGTTGCTGTGTACTTTTAATATTTATGTGTGTTCTCTAACTTAAACTCACAAATTTGTGCACATGCTGATTCTACTGTTAAAAGTTTGAATAAATCTTCTTTATTTTTCTTTTTACAAAAAATTATTTTGTATTATTCACTTGCCAATGTTTAAATAACCAAAAAACCCGCCAAAACAGTTTAATAGTTGCAGCGGACTGTTTAAATTATGCATTTTAATTGCATATTTGTTTTACTAAGATGTCTTAATTTTGTTATGATATATTAGATAGAAAGCCTCTTTATTATCTGATTTACACACAAGTAATGTTAACGATATTGATGTGTTTATTAGAACATAAACAAGCCGAACTTTGCTCACCTGAACGCTTTCTTGGTTGATGCCTTTTGCATCGCTGTTTCGTGGTATTATATACTCAAGAATATTGAAATTTATTTCATCCCAGTTTCTGTGTATTTTTATTGTTTATGTGTGTTCTGTAACTTTAAACTCACAAATTTGTGCACATGCACATTCTACTGTTAAAAGTTTGGATAAATCTTCTTTATTTCTCTTTTTACAAAAGATAATTTGGTATTAGTCACTTGACAATATATATTATACGAAAAATCTCACCAAAAATTTTTAATAGTTGCAGCGGACTGTTTATATTATGCGGTTGCAAATTTCTTTTATTAAGAAATATTAATTTTGTATGATGTAGTAGACGGAAAGCCTATTTTACCTACAAGTAATGTTAATGCTAATGATGTGTTTATTAGAACATAAACAAACCAAACTTTTCTCATCTGAACGCTTTCTTGGTGGATGCCTTTGGCATCGCTGTTTCGTGAAATTACATTTTCAAGAAAATTCAAGGTTGTTTCATCCCAGTTGCTGTTCTTTTTAAATATTTATGTGTGTTCTATAACTTAAACTCACAAATTTGCACACGTGCTGATTCTACTGTTAAATGTTTGGATAAATCTTCTTTATTTTTCTTTTTACAAAAAATTCTTTTGTATTATTCACTTGCTAAGGTTTAATAAACCAAAAACCTTGCCAAATCCTTTTAATAGTTGCAGCGGAGTGTTTGAGTTATGCATTTTAATTGCATATTTGTTTTAGTAAGAGATCTTAATTTTGTTATGATATATTAGACGGAAAGCCTCTTTGGTATCTGTTTTACACAGAAGTTGCGTTAATGATAATTATGTGTTTTTTGAACATAAACAAGCCAAAATTTGCTCACCTGAAGTCGCTTTCTTGGTGTATGCCTTTTGCATCGCTGTTTCGTGCTATTATATACTCAAGAAAATTCAAGTTTATTTCATCTCAATTTCTGTGTTCTTTTAATGTTTATGTGTGTTCTATAACTTTAAACCCACAGATTTGTGCACATGCTGATTCTACTGTTAATAGTTTGGATAAATCTTTATTTCTCTTTTTAGTAAAGATACTTTGGTTTTAGTCACTTGATTTGTTATACGAAAAAACTCACCAAAAATTTTTAATCGCTGCAGCGGACTGTTTGAATTATGCATTTTAATTGCATATTTCTTTTACTAAGAGGTCTTAATTTTTTTTATGATATATTAGACAGAAAGCATCTTTGGTATCTGTTTTACACACAAGTTATATTAATGCTAATGATGTATTTTTCAGAACATAAACAAGCCAAACTTTGCTCATCTGAACGCTTTCTTGGTGGAAGCCTTTTGCATCGTTGTTTCATGCAATTACATACTCAAGAAAATTCAAGGATGTTTCATCCCAGTTGCTGTTTACTTTTAATATTTATGTGTGTTCTATAACTTAAACTCACAAATTTGCACACGTGCGGATTCTAGTGTTAAAAGTTAGGATAAATCTTCTTTATTTTTATTTTTACAAAAAATTCTTTTGTATTATTCACTTGCCAAGGTATAATAAAACAAAAAAACTCGCCAATACCTTTTAATACGTACAGCGGATCGTTTGAATTATGCATTTTAATAGCATATTTGTTTTACTAAGAAGTCTTAATTTTGTTACGATATATTAGACAGAAAGCCTCTTTGGTATGTGTTTTACCACAAATTATGTTAATGCTAATGATGTGTTTTTTAGAATATAAACAAGCCGAACTTTGCTCATCTGAACGATTTCTTGGTGGATGCCTTTTGCATCTTTGTTTCGTGCTATTATATACTCAAGAAAATTCAGGGTTATTTCATCCTAGTTTCTGTGAACTTTTAATGTTTATGTGTGTTCTATAACTTTAAACCCACAAATTTGTGCACATGCAGATTCTAATGTTAAAAATTTGGTTAAATCTTCTTTATTTCTCTTTTTACAAAAGATACTTTGGTATTAGTCACTTGCCAATTTTAAATAACCAAAAAAACCGCCAAAACATTTTAATAGTTGCAGCGGACTGTTTGAATTATACATTTTAATTGCATATTTGTTTTACTAAGATGTCTTAATTTTGTTATGATATATTAGATAGAAAGACTCTTTGTTATCTGATTTACACACAAGTTATGTTAATGCTAATGATTTGTTTATTAGAACATAAACAAGCTGATCTTTGCTCATCTGAACGCTTTCTTGGTGGATGCTTTTGCATCGCTGTTTCGTGCTATTATATATTCAAGAAAATTCAAGTTTATTTCATCCCAGTTTCTGTGTCCTCTTAATGTTTATGTGTGTTCTATAACTTTAAACCCATAAATTTTTGCACATGCTGATTCTACTGTTAAAAATTTGGACCAATCTTCTTTATTTCTGTTTTTACAAAAGATTGTTTGGTATTAGTCACTTGCCAAAATTTATTATACGAAAAACTCACCAAAAAAATTTAATAGTTTCAGCGGACTGTTTAAATTATGCAGTTTAATTTCTTATCTCATTTATTAAGGTCTTAATTTTATTATTATGTAGTAGACGGAAAGCCTGTTTTACCTACAAGTAATGTTAATGCTAATGATGTATTTATTAGAACATAAACAAACCAAACTTTTCTCATCTGGACGCTTTCTTGGTGGATGCCTTTTGCATCGCTGTTTCGTGCTATTATATATTCAAGAAAATTCAAGTTTATTTCATCCGAGTTTCTGTGTTCTTTTAATGTTTATGTGTGTTCTATAACTTTAAACCCACAAATTTGTGCACATCCCCATTCTACTGTTAAAAGTTTGGATAAATCTTCTTTATTTCTCTTTTTACAAAAGTTAATTTGCTATTAGTCACCTGACAATATATATTATACCAAAAATCTCACCAAAAATTTTTAATAGTTGCAGCGGACTGTATAACGTATGCAGTTTAAAATTTCTTTTATTAAGTAATCTTAATTTTGTATGATGTAGTAGACGGAAAGCCTATTTTACCTACAAGTAATGTTAATGCTAATGAATTGTTTATTAGAACATAAACAAACCAAAACTTTTCTCTTCTGAACGGTTTCTTGGTGGATGCCTTTTGCATCGCTGTTTCGTGCAATTATATTTTCAAGAAAATTCAAGGTTGTTTCATCCCAGTTGCTGTGTACATTTAATATTTATATGTGCTCTATAACTTAAACTCACAAATTTGTGCACATGCTGATTCTACTGTTAAAAGTTTGGATAAATCTTCTTTATTATTCTTTTTACAAAAAATTCTTTTGTATTATTCACTTGCCAAGGTTTAATAAACCAAAAAACTCTGCTGTTAATGTTTGGATCAACATTCTGTATTTCTCTTTTTACAAAAGATACTTTGGTATATGTCAGTTGCCAAGATTTATTATACGAAAATCTCACCAGAAATTTTTAATAGTTGCTGCGGACTGTTTAAATTATGCAGTTTATTTCCATATTTCTTTTATTAAGAAGTCTTAATTTTGTTATTATGTAGTAGACGGAAAGCCTGTTTTACACACAAGTAAAGTGAATGCTAAAGATGTGTTTATTAGAACATAAACAAGCCGAACTTTGCTCATGACACCGCTTTCTTGGTGGATGCCTTTTATATAGCTGTTTCATGCAAATGCATATTCAAGAAAATTCAAGGTGTTTTCATCCCGTTTGTTGTGTACATTTAATATTTATGTGTGTTCTATAACTTAAACTCACAAATTTGTGCACATGCTGATTCTACTGTTAAAAGTTTGGATAAATCTTCTTTGTTTTTATTTTTATCAAAAATTCTTTTGTATTATTCACTTGCCAAGTTTTAATAAAACAAAAAAATCGCCAATACCTTTTAATAGTTGCAGTGGACCGTTTGAATTATGCATTTTAATAGCATATTTGTTTTACTAAGAGGTCTTAATTTTGTTACGATATATTAGACAGAAAGCCTCTTTGGTATCTGTTTTACACACAAGTTATGTTAATGATAAAGATGTGTTAATTAGAACATAAACAATCCGAACTTTGCACATCTGAACGCTTTCTTGGTGGATGTCTTTTGCATAGCTGTTTCGTGCAATTACATATTCAATAAAATTCAAGGTTTTTTCATCCCAGTTGCTGTGTACTTTTAATATTTATGTATGTTCTCTAACTTAAACTCACAAATTTGTGCACATGCTGATTCTACTGTTAAAAGTTTGGATAAATCTTCTTTATTTTTCTTTTTACAAGAAATTCTTTTGTATTATTCACTTGCCAATGTTTAAATAACCAAAAAACCCGCCAAAACAGTTTAATAGTTGCAGCGGACTGTTTAAATTATGCATTTTAATTGCATATTTGTTTTACTAAGTTGTCTTAATTTTGTTATGATATATTAGATAGAAAGCCTCTTTATTATCTGATTTACACACAAGTAATGTTAACGATATTGATGTGTTTATTAGAACATAAACAAGCCGAACTTTGCTCACCTGAACGCTTTCTTGGTTGATGCCTTTTGCATCGCTGTTTCGTGGTATTATATACTCAAGAATATTGAAATTTATTTCATCCCAGTTTCTGTGTATTTTTATTGTTTATGTGTGTTCTGTAACTTTAAACTCACAAATTTGTGCACATGCACATTCTACTGTTAAAAGTTTGGATAAATCTTCTTTATTTCTCTTTTTACAAAAGATAATTTGGTATTAGTCACTTGACAATATATATTATACGAAAAATCTCACCAAAAATTTTTAATAGTTGCAGCGGACTGTTTATATTATGCGGTTGCAAATTTCTTTTATTAAGAAATATTAATTTTGTATGATGTAGTAGACGGAAAGCCTATTTTACCTACAAGTAATGTTAATGCTAATGATGTGTTTATTAGAACATAAACAAACCAAACTTTTCTCATCTGAACGCTTTCTTGGTTGATGCCTTTGGCATCGCTGTTTCATGAAATTACATTTTCAAGAAAATTCAAGGTTGTTTCATCCCAGTTGCTGTTCTTTTTAAATATTTATGTGTGTTCTATAACTTAAACTCACAAATTTGCACACGTGCTGATTCTACTGTTAAATGTTTGGATAAATCTTCTTTATTTTTCTTTTTACAAAAAATTCTTTTGTATTATTCACTTGCTAAGGTTTAATAAACCAAAAACCTTGCCAAATCCTTTTAATAGTTGCAGCGGAGTGTTTGAGTTATGCATTTTAATTGCATATTTGTTTTAGTAAGAGATCTTAATTTTGTTATGATATATTAGACGGAAAGCCTCTTTGGTATCTGTTTTACACAGAAGTTGCGTTAATGATAATTATGTGTTTTTTGAACATAAACAAGCCAAAATTTGCTCACCTGAATTCGCTTTCTTGGTGTATGCCTTTTGCATCGCTGTTTCGTGCTATTATATACTCAAGAAAATTCAAGTTTATTTCATCTCAATTTCTGTGTTCTTTTAATGTTTATGTGTGTTCTATAACTTTAAACCCACAGATTTGTGCACATGCTGATTCTACTGTTAATAGTTTGGATAAATCTTTATTTCTCTTTTTAGTAAAGATACTTTGGTTTTAGTCACTTGATTTGTTATACGAAAAAACTCACCAAAAATTTTTAATCGCTGCAGCGGACTGTTTGAATTATGCATTTTAATTGCATATTTCTTTTACTAAGAGGTCTTAATTTTTTTTTTATGATATATTAGACAGAAAGCATCTTTGGTATCTGTTTTACACACAAGTTATATTAATGCTAATGATGTATTTTTCAGAACATAAACAAGCCAAACTTTGCTCATCTGAACGCTTTCTTGGTGGAAGCCTTTTGCATCGTTGTTTCATGCAATTACATACTCAAGAAAATTCAAGGATGTTTCATCCCAGTTGCTGTTTACTTTTAATATTTATGTGTGTTCTATAACTTAAACTCACAAATTTGCACACGTGCTGATTCTACCGTTAAAAGTTTGGATAAATCTTCTTTATTATTCTTTTCACAAAAACTTCTTTTGTATTATTCACTCGCCAAGGTTTAATAAACCAAAAAACTCTGATGTTAATGTTTGGATCAACCTTCTATATTTCTCTTTTTACAAAAGATTCTTTGGTATTTTTCACTTGCCAAGATTTATTATACGAAAATCTCACCAAAAATTTTTAATAATTGCAGCGGACTGTTTAAATTATGCAGTTTACTTCCATATTTCTTTTATTAAGAAGTCTTAATTTTTTTATTATGTAGTAGACGGAAAGCCTGTTTTACACACAAGTAAAGTGAATGCTAAAGGTTTGTTTATTAGAACATAAACAAGCCAAACTTTGCTGACCTGAACGCTTTGTTGGTGGATGCCTTTTGCATAGCTGTTTCGTGCAATTACATACTCAAGAAAATTCAAGGTTGTTTCATCCCAGTTGCTGTGTACTTTTAATATTTATGTGCGTTCTATAAGTTAAACTCACAAATTTGTGCACATGCTGATTCTAGTGTTAAAAGTTAGGATAAATCTTCTTTACTTTTATTTTTACAAAAAATTCTTTTGTATTATTCACTTGCCAAGGTATAATAAAACAAAAAAACTCGCCAATACCTTTTAATACGTACAGCGGATCGTTTGAATTATGCATTTTAATAGCATATTTGTTTTACTAAGAAGTCTTAATTTTGTTACGATATATTAGACAGAAAGCCTCTTTGGTATGTGTTTTACCACAAATTATGTTAATGCTAATGATGTGTTTTTTAGAATATAAACAAGCCGAACTTTGCTCATCTGAACGATTTCTTGGTGGATGCCTTTTGCATCTTTGTTTCGTGCTATTATATACTCAAGAAAATTCAGGGTTATTTCATCCTACTTTCTGTGAACTTTTAATGTTTATGTGTGTTCTATAACTTTAAACCCACAAATTTGTGCACATGCAGATTCTAATGTTAAAAATTTGGTTAAATCTTCTTTATTTCTCTTTTTACAAAAGATACTTTGGTATTAGTCACTTGCCAATTTTAAATAACCAAAAAAACCGCCAAAACATTTTAATAGTTGCAGCGGACTGTTTGAATTATACATTTTAATTGCATATTTGTTTTACTAAGATGTCTTAATTTTGTTATGATATATTAGATAGAAAGACTCTTTGTTATCTGATTTACACACAAGTTATGTTAATGCTAATGATGTGTTTATTAGAACATAAACAAGCTGATCTTTGCTCATCTGAACGCTTTCTTGGTGGATGCTTTTGCATCGCTGTTTCGTGCTATTATATATTCAAGAAAATTCAAGTTTATTTCATCCCAGTTTCTGTGTCCTCTTAATTTTTATGTGTGTTCTATAACTTTAAACCCATAAATTTTTGCACATGCTGATTCTACTGTTAAAAATTTGGACCAATCTTCTTTATTTCTGTTTTTACAAAAGATTGTTTGGTATTAGTCACTTGCCAAAATTTATTATACGAAAAACTCACCAAAAAAATTTAACAGTTGCAGCGGACTGTTTAAATTATGCAGTTTAATTTCTTATCTCATTTATTAAGGTCTTAATTTTATTATTATGTAGTAGACGGAAAGCCTGTTTTACCTACAAGTAATGTTAATGCTAATGATGTATTTATTAGAACATAAACAAACCAAACTTTTCTCATCTGGACGCTTTCTTGGTGGATGCCTTTTGCATCGCTGTTTCGTGCTATTATATATTCAAGAAAATTCAAGTTTATTTCATCCGAGTTTCTGTGTTCTTTTAATGTTTATGTGTGTTCTATAACTTTAAACCCACAAATTTGTGCACATGCCCATTCTACTGTTAAAAGTTTGGATAAATCTTCTTTATTTCTCTTTTTACAAAAGTTAATTTGGTATTAGTCACCTGACAATATATATTATACCAAAAATCTCACCAAAAATTTTTAATAGTTGCAGCGGACTGTATAACGTATGCAGTTTAAAATTTCTTTTATTAAGTAATCTTAATTTTGTATGATGTAGTAGACGGAAAGCCTATTTTACCTACAAGTAATGTTAATGCTAATGATGTGTTTATTAGAACATAAACAAACCAAAACTTTTCTCTTCTGAACGGTTTCTTGGTGGATGCCTTTTGCATCGCTGTTTCGTGCAATTATATTTTCAAGAAAATTCAAGGTTGTTTCATCCCAGTTGCTGTGTACATTTAATATTTATATGTGCTCTATAACTTAAACTCACAAATTTGTGCACATGCTGATTCTACTGTTAAAAGTTTGGATAAATCTTCTTTATTATTCTTTTTACAAAAAATTCTTTTGTATTATTCACTTGCCAAGGTTTAATAAACCAAAAAACTCTGCTGTTAATGTTTGGATCAACATTCTGTATTTCTCTTTTTACAAAAGATACTTTGGTATATGTCAGTTGCCAAGATTTATTATACGAAAATCTCACCAGAAATTTTTAATAGTTGCTGCGGACTGTTTAAATTATGCAGTTTATTTCCATATTTCTTTTATTAAGAAGTCTTAATTTTGTTATTATGTAGTAGACGGAAAGCCTGTTTTACACACAAGTAAAGTGAATGCTAAAGATGTGTTTATTAGAACATAAACAAGCCGAACTTTGCTCATGTCACCGTTTTCTTGGTGGATGCCTTTTATATAGCTGTTTCATGCAAATGCATATTCAAGAAAATTCAAGGTGTTTTCATCCCGTTTGTTGTGTACATTTAATATTTATGTGTGTTCTATAACTTAAACTCACAAATTTGTGCACATGCTGATTCTACTGTTAAAAGTTTGGATAAATCTTCTTTGTTTTTATTTTTATCAAAAATTCTTTTGTATTATTCACTTGCCAAGGTTTAATAAAACAAAAAATTCGCCAATACCTTTTAATAGTTGCAGTGGACCGTTTGAATTATGCATTTTAATAGCATATTTGTTTTACTAAGAGGTCTTAATTTTGTTACGATATATTAGACAGAAAGCCTCTTTGGTATCTGTTTTACACACAAGTTATGTTAATGATAAAGATGTGTTAATTAGAACATAAACAATCCGAACTTTGCACATCTGAACGCTTTCTTGGTGGATGTCTTTTGTATAGCTGTTTCGTGCAATTACATATTCAATAAAATTCAAGGTTTTTTCATCCCAGTTGCTGTGTACTTTTAATATTTATGTGTGTTCTCTAACTTAAATTCACAAATTTGTGCACATGCTGATTCTACTGTTAAAAGTTTGGATAAATCTTCTTTATTTTTCTTTTTACAAAAAATTCTTTTGTATTATTCACTTGCCAATGTTTAAATAACCAAAAAACCCGCCAAAACAGTTTAATAGTTGCAGCGGACTGTTTAAATTATGCATTTTAATTGCATATTTGTTTTACTAAGATGTCTTAATTTTGTTATGATATATTAGATAGAAAGCCTCTTTATTATCTGATTTACACACAAGTAATGTTAACGATATTGATGTGTTTATTAGAACATAAACAAGCCGAACTTTTCTCACCTGAACGCTTTCTTGGTTGATGCCTTTTGCATCGCTCTTTCGTGGTATTATATACTCAAGAAAATTGAAATTTATTTCATCCCAGTTTCTGTGTATTTTTATTGTTTATGTGTGTTCTGTAACTTTAAACTCACAAATTTGTGCACATGCACATTCTACTGTTAAAAGTTTGGATAAATCTTCTTTATTTCTCTTTTTACAAAAGATAATTTGGTATTAGTCACTTGACAATATATATTATACGAAAAATCTCACCAAAAATTTTTAATAGTTGCAGCGGACTGTTTATATTATGCGGTTGCAAATTTCTTTTATTAAGAAATATTAATTTTGTATGATGTAGTAGACGGAAAGCCTATTTTACCTACAAGTAATGTTAATGCTAATGATGTGTTTATTAGAACATAAACAAACCAAACTTTTCTCATCTGAACGCTTTCTTGGTGGATGCCTTTGGCATCGCTGTTTCATGAAATTACATTTTCAAGAAAATTCAAGGTTGTTTCATCCCAGTTGCTGTTCTTTTTAAATATTTATGTGTGTTCTATAACTTAAACTCACAAATTTGCACACGTGCTGATTCTACTGTTAAATGTTTGGATAAATCTTCTTTATTTTTCTTTTTACAAAAAATTCTTTTGTATTATTCACTTGCTAAGGTTTAATAAACCAAAAACCTTGCCAAATCCTTTTAATAGTTGCAGCGGAGTGTTTGAGTTATGCATTTTAATTGCATATTTGTTTTAGTAAGAGATCTTAATTTTGTTATGATATATTAGACGGAAAGCCTCTTTGGTATCTGTTTTACACAGAAGTTGCGTTAATGATAATTATGTGTTTTTTGAACATAAACAAGCCGAACTTTGCTCATCTGAACGCTTTCTTGGTGGATGCCTTTTGCATCGCTGTTTCGTGCTATTATATACTCAAGAAAATTCAAGGTTATATTAAGGTACAGTTTCTGTGTACTTTTAATTTTTTTGTGTGTTCTATCACTTTAAATCCCCAAATTTATGTACATGCTGATTCTACTGTTAAATTTTGGAGAAATCTTATTTATATCACTTTTTACAAAAGATTCTTTGGTATTAGTCAATTGTCAAGATTTATTATACCAAAAACTCACAAAATTTTTTAATAGTTGCAGTGGACTCTTTAAATTATGCAGTTTAATTGCATATTTCTTTTATTAAGAAGCTTTAATTTTGTTATGATGTAGTAGACGGAAAGCCTGTTTTACACACAAGTAATGTGAATGCTAAAGATTTGTTTATTAGAACTTAAACAAGCCGAAATTTTTTTCGACCTGCGGTTTTCGACGGATTTTGCGTTTTAGATGTCAGAGATCACAAAAAACATGTTTTTAGAAAATGTCTGTCTGTCCGTGTGTCCGTGTGTCTGTCGCCCTTTTACCATCAAAAAGTTTATGAAGTTATGTATAGAATTGAACCAAATTTTTATTTTAAGTTTTTGGGTATGGCAAGCAGGTCCTCCCTGAATTTGGAAAAAGTTCGCCGCTAGTGGGCGATGTAATAGCGATTTTATGATTTTGTATATTGTACCATCGAAAAGGGTTTGAAGTTATGCATAAAAATGAACCAAATTTTTATTTTAATTTTTTGGCAAGCAATTTCTCACTGAATATGGAAAAATTTCGCCGATAGGGGGCACTTTAATAGCGATTTTTGTGCGATTTTGAATATTGTACCATCGAAAAGAGTATGAAGTTATGCATAGAATTGAACCAAAAAAATTTTTTAAGTCCTTGGCTATAGCAAGCAGGTCCTTCCTTAATTTGGAAAAAAAATTGCCAGTAGGGGGCGCTGTAATAGCGATTTTGAATGTTGTACCATCGAAAAATGTATGAAGTTATGCATAGAAATAAACCAAATTTTTATTTTAATTTTTCGGCTATAGCATGCAGGTCCTCCCTGATTTTGGAAAAATTCCGCCGGAAGGGGGCGCTATAAATGCGATTTCTGTACGGTTTTCATTATTGTACCATCGAAAATTGTATGAAATGCATGTGATTGAGCCAAATTTTTGTGTATTTTTCTGGCTATGGCAAGCAAGACTTCACTGAATTTTAAAAAAATCTGCCGGAAGGGGGTGCTGTAATAGCGATGTCTGCGCCATTTTCATTATTTTATCATCGAAAACTGTATAAAATTATGCATAGAATTGAACGAATGTTTTGTGTATGTGTAAGGCGTATGTCCGTATGCCCTCCCTGAACTTTAAAAAATTCCGCCAGAAGTGGGTGCTATAAATACGATGTCTGTGCCATTTACATTACTGTACTATCGAAAATGTTATGAAGTTATGCATAGAAATGAACCAAATTTTTGTGTATGTTTCTGACTATGGCAAGCAAATCCTCTCTGAATTTGAAAAATAATCTGCCGGAAGGGGGGGGCGCTGTAATAGCGATGCTTGAGCCATTTTCTTTATTATACCATCAAAAAGTGTATAAAACTATGCATACAATTGAACAAAATTTTTTGTGCATGTTTTAGGTTCTGTTCAGCAACTCCTCCCTTAAATTTGGAAATATTGCGCGGTAAGGGGAATCTGAGACAGCGATTTTTGTATACTTTTCATGATTTTTCGTAGCTCTGTTGGCTATCGGCGGTTCATGCAGCGGCGGGAACTCACTTCCTCCTAAGCCGGCTCTTCGCAAACAGCTGATAACAACAGAAAAATGAAAAACTATTAATTTTATCAAATATCATGATATATATTAACTCGTTTTTGTCCGTTTAATTGACTGAAGCAGAAATTTAAGATGAAAATCAAAGTTGGTATAGTATTGAACTAATAAAATTGAAGTATTAAAACGTATAACTACTTTTTGAAATAATAAGATGTATAATATAGAAGAAAGTTTTGGGATTGGCACATCCAACTAGTTCTTTAAAAAAAATACTTTTGTATTATTCACTTGCCAAGGTTTAATAAACCAAAAAACTCGACAAAAAATTTTAATAGTTGCAGCGGACTGTTTCAATTATGCATTTTAATTGCATATTTGTTGTACTAAAAAGTCTTAATTTTGTTATGATATATCTGGCAGAAAGCCTCTCTGGTATCTGTTTTACACACAAGTTATGTTAATGCTAATGATGCGTTTTTAGACCATAAACAAGCCGAACTTTGCTCATCTGAACGCTTTCTTGGTGGATCCCTTTTGCACAGCTGTTTCGTGCAGTTACATACTCAAGACAATTCAAGGTTGTTTCATCCCAGTTGCTGTGTACATTTAATATTTATGTGTGTTCTATAATTTAAACTAACAAATTTGTGCACATGCTGATTCTACTGTTAAAAGTTTGGATAAATCTATTTTATTTTCCTTTTTACAAAAAATACTTTTGTATTATTCACTTGCCAAGGTTTAATAAACCAAAAACTCGCCAAAAATTTAATAATTTCAACGGACTGTTTAACACGTTCACGCCGGCGCGGTGGCTCACACTCGACTGTCTCAGAGCTGACAAGTCTCCGGCTTTTTCGATACCAGTATTTTAATACAGAAAAGGGTGTTTTATTTAATTTTAACAATTGGGCGATTTAAAGGAACAACATTTTCTCTAAAATAATAGTGGTGCGCAAAAAGCCGGAGACTTGACAACTCTGTGACAGTCGAGTGTGACCCACCGCGCCGGAATGACCGTGTTAAATTATGCATTTCAATTGCATATTTGTTTTACTAAGGAGTCTTTCTTTTGTTATGATACATTAGACAGAAAGCCTCTATGGCATCGGTTTTACACACAAGTTATGTTAATGCTAATGATGTGTTTATTAGAACATAAACAAACCGAATTTTGCTCATCTGAACGTTTTCTTGGTGGATGCCTTTTGCATCGCTGTTTCGTGCTATTATATATTTAAGAAAATTCAAGTTTATTTCATCCTAGTTTCTGTATTCTTATAATGTTTATGTGTGTTCTATAACTTTAAACCCATAAATTTTTTGCACATGCTGATTTTACTTTTAAAAGTTTGGACCAATCTTCTTTATTTCTGTTTATACAAAAGATTCTTTGGTATTAGTCACTTGCCAAAATTTATTATACGAAAAACTCACCAAAAATTTTTAATAGTTGCAGCGGACTGTTTAAATTATGCAGTTTAATTTCTTATCTCTTTTATTAAGAAGTCTTAATTTTGTTATTATGTAGTAGACGGAAAGCCTGTTTTACACACAAGTAAAGTGAATGCTAAAGGTTTGTTTATTAGAACATAAACAAACCAAAACTTTTCTCTTCTGAACGGTTTCTTGGTGGATGCCTTTTGCATCGCTGTTTCGTGCAATTATATTTTCAAGAAAATTCAAGGTTGTTTCATCCCAGTTGCTGTGTACATTTAATATTTATATGTGCTCTATAACTTAAACTCACAAATTTGTGCACATGCTGATTCTACTGTTAAAAGTTTGGATAAATCTTCTTTATTATTCTTTTTACAAAAAATTCTTTTGTATTATTCACTTGCCAAGGTTTAATAAACCAAAAAACTCTGCTGTTAATGTTTGGATCAACATTCTGTATTTCTCTTTTTACAAAAGATACTTTGGTATATGTCAGTTGCCAAGATTTATTATACGAAAATCTCACCAGAAATTTTTAATAGTTGCTGCGGACTGTTTAAATTATGCAGTTTATTTCCATATTTCTTTTATTAAGAAGTCTTAATTTTGTTATTATGTAGTAGACGGAAAGCCTGTTTTACACACAAGTAAAGTGAATGCTAAAGATGTGTTTATTAGAACATAAACAAGCCGAACTTTGCTCATGTCACCGTTTTCTTGGTGGATGCCTTTTATATAGCTGTTTCATGCAAATGCATATTCAAGAAAATTCAAGGTGTTTTCATCCCGTTTGTTGTGTACATTTAATATTTATGTGTGTTCTATAACTTAAACTCACAAATTTGTGCACATGCTGATTCTACTGTTAAAAGTTTGGATAAATCTTCTTTGTTTTTATTTTTATCAAAAATTCTTTTGTATTATTCACTTGCCAAGGTTTAATAAAACAAAAAATTCGCCAATACCTTTTAATAGTTGCAGTGGACCGTTTGAATTATGCATTTTAATAGCATATTTGTTTTACTAAGAGGTCTTAATTTTGTTACGATATATTAGACAGAAAGCCTCTTTGGTATCTGTTTTACA
Organism: Maratus speciosus; assembly: GCA_963932465.1. NCBI lineage: Eukaryota > Metazoa > Arthropoda > Arachnida > Araneae > Salticidae > Maratus > Maratus speciosus. The sequence continues at coordinate 15,883,240 of OZ010800.1, read as the reverse complement.
CACAAGTTATGTTAATGATAAAGATGTGTTAATTAGAACATAAACAATCCGAACTTTGCACATCTGAACGCTTTCTTGGTGGATGTCTTTTGTATAGCTGTTTCGTGCAATTACATATTCAATAAAATTCAAGGTTTTTTCATCCCAGTTGCTGTGTACTTTTAATATTTATGTGTGTTCTCTAACTTAAATTCACAAATTTGTGCACATGCTGATTCTACTGTTAAAAGTTTGGATAAATCTTCTTTATTTTTCTTTTTACAAAAAATTCTTTTGTATTATTCACTTGCCAATGTTTAAATAACCAAAAAACCCGCCAAAACAGTTTAATAGTTGCAGCGGACTGTTTAAATTATGCATTTTAATTGCATATTTGTTTTACTAAGATGTCTTAATTTTGTTATGATATATTAGATAGAAAGCCTCTTTATTATCTGATTTACACACAAGTAATGTTAACGATATTGATGTGTTTATTAGAACATAAACAAGCCGAACTTTTCTCACCTGAACGCTTTCTTGGTTGATGCCTTTTGCATCGCTCTTTCGTGGTATTATATACTCAAGAAAATTGAAATTTATTTCATCCCAGTTTCTGTGTATTTTTATTGTTTATGTGTGTTCTGTAACTTTAAACTCACAAATTTGTGCACATGCACATTCTACTGTTAAAAGTTTGGATAAATCTTCTTTATTTCTCTTTTTACAAAAGATAATTTGGTATTAGTCACTTGACAATATATATTATACGAAAAATCTCACCAAAAATTTTTAATAGTTGCAGCGGACTGTTTATATTATGCGGTTGCAAATTTCTTTTATTAAGAAATATTAATTTTGTATGATGTAGTAGACGGAAAGCCTATTTTACCTACAAGTAATGTTAATGCTAATGATGTGTTTATTAGAACATAAACAAACCAAACTTTTCTCATCTGAACGCTTTCTTGGTGGATGCCTTTGGCATCGCTGTTTCATGAAATTACATTTTCAAGAAAATTCAAGGTTGTTTCATCCCAGTTGCTGTTCTTTTTAAATATTTATGTGTGTTCTATAACTTAAACTCACAAATTTGCACACGTGCTGATTCTACTGTTAAATGTTTGGATAAATCTTCTTTATTTTTCTTTTTACAAAAAATTCTTTTGTATTATTCACTTGCTAAGGTTTAATAAACCAAAAACCTTGCCAAATCCTTTTAATAGTTGCAGCGGAGTGTTTGAGTTATGCATTTTAATTGCATATTTGTTTTAGTAAGAGATCTTAATTTTGTTATGATATATTAGACGGAAAGCCTCTTTGGTATCTGTTTTACACAGAAGTTGCGTTAATGATAATTATGTGTTTTTTGAACATAAACAAGCCGAACTTTGCTCATCTGAACGCTTTCTTGGTGGATGCCTTTTGCATCGCTGTTTCGTGCTATTATATACTCAAGAAAATTCAAGGTTATATTAAGGTACAGTTTCTGTGTACTTTTAATTTTTTTGTGTGTTCTATCACTTTAAATCCCCAAATTTATGTACATGCTGATTCTACTGTTAAATTTTGGAGAAATCTTATTTATATCACTTTTTACAAAAGATTCTTTGGTATTAGTCAATTGTCAAGATTTATTATACCAAAAACTCACAAAATTTTTTAATAGTTGCAGTGGACTCTTTAAATTATGCAGTTTAATTGCATATTTCTTTTATTAAGAAGCTTTAATTTTGTTATGATGTAGTAGACGGAAAGCCTGTTTTACACACAAGTAATGTGAATGCTAAAGATTTGTTTATTAGAACTTAAACAAGCCGAAATTTTTTTCGACCTGCGGTTTTCGACGGATTTTGCGTTTTAGATGTCAGAGATCACAAAAAACATGTTTTTAGAAAATGTCTGTCTGTCCGTGTGTCCGTGTGTCTGTCGCCCTTTTACCATCAAAAAGTTTATGAAGTTATGTATAGAATTGAACCAAATTTTTATTTTAAGTTTTTGGGTATGGCAAGCAGGTCCTCCCTGAATTTGGAAAAAGTTCGCCGCTAGTGGGCGATGTAATAGCGATTTTATGATTTTGTATATTGTACCATCGAAAAGGGTTTGAAGTTATGCATAAAAATGAACCAAATTTTTATTTTAATTTTTTGGCAAGCAATTTCTCACTGAATATGGAAAAATTTCGCCGATAGGGGGCACTTTAATAGCGATTTTTGTGCGATTTTGAATATTGTACCATCGAAAAGAGTATGAAGTTATGCATAGAATTGAACCAAAAAAATTTTTTAAGTCCTTGGCTATAGCAAGCAGGTCCTTCCTTAATTTGGAAAAAAAATTGCCAGTAGGGGGCGCTGTAATAGCGATTTTGAATGTTGTACCATCGAAAAATGTATGAAGTTATGCATAGAAATAAACCAAATTTTTATTTTAATTTTTCGGCTATAGCATGCAGGTCCTCCCTGATTTTGGAAAAATTCCGCCGGAAGGGGGCGCTATAAATGCGATTTCTGTACGGTTTTCATTATTGTACCATCGAAAATTGTATGAAATGCATGTGATTGAGCCAAATTTTTGTGTATTTTTCTGGCTATGGCAAGCAAGACTTCACTGAATTTTAAAAAAATCTGCCGGAAGGGGGTGCTGTAATAGCGATGTCTGCGCCATTTTCATTATTTTATCATCGAAAACTGTATAAAATTATGCATAGAATTGAACGAATGTTTTGTGTATGTGTAAGGCGTATGTCCGTATGCCCTCCCTGAACTTTAAAAAATTCCGCCAGAAGTGGGTGCTATAAATACGATGTCTGTGCCATTTACATTACTGTACTATCGAAAATGTTATGAAGTTATGCATAGAAATGAACCAAATTTTTGTGTATGTTTCTGACTATGGCAAGCAAATCCTCTCTGAATTTGAAAAATAATCTGCCGGAAGGGGGGGGCGCTGTAATAGCGATGCTTGAGCCATTTTCTTTATTATACCATCAAAAAGTGTATAAAACTATGCATACAATTGAACAAAATTTTTTGTGCATGTTTTAGGTTCTGTTCAGCAACTCCTCCCTTAAATTTGGAAATATTGCGCGGTAAGGGGAATCTGAGACAGCGATTTTTGTATACTTTTCATGATTTTTCGTAGCTCTGTTGGCTATCGGCGGTTCATGCAGCGGCGGGAACTCACTTCCTCCTAAGCCGGCTCTTCGCAAACAGCTGATAACAACAGAAAAATGAAAAACTATTAATTTTATCAAATATCATGATATATATTAACTCGTTTTTGTCCGTTTAATTGACTGAAGCAGAAATTTAAGATGAAAATCAAAGTTGGTATAGTATTGAACTAATAAAATTGAAGTATTAAAACGTATAACTACTTTTTGAAATAATAAGATGTATAATATAGAAGAAAGTTTTGGGATTGGCACATCCAACTAGTTCTTTAAAAAAAATACTTTTGTATTATTCACTTGCCAAGGTTTAATAAACCAAAAAACTCGACAAAAAATTTTAATAGTTGCAGCGGACTGTTTCAATTATGCATTTTAATTGCATATTTGTTGTACTAAAAAGTCTTAATTTTGTTATGATATATCTGGCAGAAAGCCTCTCTGGTATCTGTTTTACACACAAGTTATGTTAATGCTAATGATGCGTTTTTAGACCATAAACAAGCCGAACTTTGCTCATCTGAACGCTTTCTTGGTGGATCCCTTTTGCACAGCTGTTTCGTGCAGTTACATACTCAAGACAATTCAAGGTTGTTTCATCCCAGTTGCTGTGTACATTTAATATTTATGTGTGTTCTATAATTTAAACTAACAAATTTGTGCACATGCTGATTCTACTGTTAAAAGTTTGGATAAATCTATTTTATTTTCCTTTTTACAAAAAATACTTTTGTATTATTCACTTGCCAAGGTTTAATAAACCAAAAACTCGCCAAAAATTTAATAATTTCAACGGACTGTTTAACACGTTCACGCCGGCGCGGTGGCTCACACTCGACTGTCTCAGAGCTGACAAGTCTCCGGCTTTTTCGATACCAGTATTTTAATACAGAAAAGGGTGTTTTATTTAATTTTAACAATTGGGCGATTTAAAGGAACAACATTTTCTCTAAAATAATAGTGGTGCGCAAAAAGCCGGAGACTTGACAACTCTGTGACAGTCGAGTGTGACCCACCGCGCCGGAATGACCGTGTTAAATTATGCATTTCAATTGCATATTTGTTTTACTAAGGAGTCTTTCTTTTGTTATGATACATTAGACAGAAAGCCTCTATGGCATCGGTTTTACACACAAGTTATGTTAATGCTAATGATGTGTTTATTAGAACATAAACAAACCGAATTTTGCTCATCTGAACGTTTTCTTGGTGGATGCCTTTTGCATCGCTGTTTCGTGCTATTATATATTTAAGAAAATTCAAGTTTATTTCATCCTAGTTTCTGTATTCTTATAATGTTTATGTGTGTTCTATAACTTTAAACCCATAAATTTTTTGCACATGCTGATTTTACTTTTAAAAGTTTGGACCAATCTTCTTTATTTCTGTTTATACAAAAGATTCTTTGGTATTAGTCACTTGCCAAAATTTATTATACGAAAAACTCACCAAAAATTTTTAATAGTTGCAGCGGACTGTTTAAATTATGCAGTTTAATTTCTTATCTCTTTTATTAAGAAGTCTTAATTTTGTTATTATGTAGTAGAGGGAAAGCCTGGTTTACCGACAAGTAATGTTAATGCTATTGATGTGTTTATTAGAACATAAACAAGCCGAACTTTGCTCACCTGAACGCTTTCTTGGTGGATGCCTTTTGCATCGTTGTTTCGTGGTATTATATACTCAAGAATATTCAAATTTATTGCATCCCAGTTTCTGTGTATTTTTAATGTTTATGTGTGTTCTATAACTTTAAACCCACAAATTTTTTCACATGCACATTCTACTGTTAAAAGTTTGGATAAATCTTCTTTATTTCTCTTTTTACAAAAGATAATTTGGTATTAGTCACTTGACAATATATATTATACGAAAAAACTCACCAAAAATTTTTAATTGTTGCAGCGGATTGTTTAAATTATGCAGTTGCAAATTTCTTTTATTAAGAAATCTTAATTTTGTATGATGTAGTATGCGGAAAGCCTATTTTACCTACAAGTAATGTTAATGCTAATGATGTGTTTATTAGAACATAAACAAACCAAACTTTTCTCATCTGAACGCTTTCTTGGTGGATGCCTTTGGCATCGTTGTTTCGTGCAATTACATTTTCAAGAAAATTCAAGGTTGTTTCATCCCAGTTGCTGTTTACTTTTAATATTTATGTGTGTTCTATAACTTAAACTCACAAATTTGCACACGTGCTGATTCTACTGTTAAATGTTTGGATAAATCTTCCTTATTTTTCTTTTTACAAAAAATGCTTTTGTATTATTCACTTGCCAAGGTTTAATGAACCAAAAAACTCGCCAAATCCTTTTAATAGTTGCAGCGGACTGTTAATAATGCATTTTAATTGCATATTTGTTTTAGTAAGAGATCTTAATTTTGTTATGATATATTAGACGGAAAGCATCTTTGGTATCGGTTTTACACACACATTAATGATAATGATGTGTTTTTTGAACATAAACAAGCCGAACTTTGCTCATCTGAACGCGTTCTTGGTGGATGCCTTTTGCATCGCTGTTTCGTGCTATTATATACTCAAGAAATTTCAAGGTTATATTAAAGTACAGTTTCTGTGTACTTTTAATGTTTTTGTGTGTTCTATAACTTAAACTCACAAATTTGTGCACATGCTGATTCTACTGTTAAAGTTTGGATCAATCTTCTTTATTTCTCTTTTTACAAAAGATACTTTGGTATTAGTCACTTGCCAAGATTTATTATACGAAAAAACTCACCAAAAATTTTTAATAGTTGCATCGGACTGTTTAAATTATGCAGTTTAATTGCATATTTCTTTTATTAAGAAGTCTTAATTTTGTTATTATGTAGTAGACGGAAAGCCTGTTTTACCCACAAGTAATGTTAATGCTAATGATGTGTTTATTAGAACATAAACAAGCCGAAGTTTGCTCACCTGAACGCTTTCTTGGTGGATGCCTTTTGCATCGCTGTTTCGTGCTATTATATACTCAAGGAAATTCAAGTTTAATTCATCCCAATTTCTGTGTTCTTTTAATGTTTATGTGTGTTCTGTAACTTTAAACCCACAAATTTGTGCACATGCTGATTCTACTGTTAATAGTTTGGATAAATCTTTATTTCTCTTTTCACAAAATATACTTTGGTATTAGTCACTTGCCAAGATTTATTATACCAAAAAACTGACCAAAAATTTTAATTTTTGCAGCGGACTGTTTACATTATGCAGTTTAATTGCGTATTTGTTTTATTAAGAAGTCTTAATTATGTTATGATAACGGTTCTGAACCCACTGGAGCCCCATTATTTTGTTTATAGATTTTATTGTCAAAGATGAAGTAATTAGTATTAAATATCAGATTAAGAGGTTTTTTTAAATGTAGTTTTCATGCTTTACCACCGTTTTTCGTACAAAGTTTCTTCACTTTGGCATTGTATTGAAAGAGCTTTCACAATCTGTACGGAGTAGCAGTGAAATAACGAAATAAACAAAATATATGACACCGCAAGAAACAATGGCTATAATATAAAGCAATAAATAAATTAATTATGAGCATGAAGAATAAGAAGGGATTTTTTTTTTCAATATACAAAATTCCAAGTTATCCTCTTTACAATATTTTCCTGGTTTCTTCGAAAGATTAAAATATAAACTTAATAAATACAATATTTCTATTAATGCAAAAATTTCCGTAAAATTAAAAAACATAGTATGTTAGAAAATAGGCCCAATAGAACCAAATCAATTATCAGGGCTATTTGAAATATCTTTCACCAAAGAAGATGGAACCGTGCAATTTTTTTATAGGAATGATAAACAGAAAAATTTAAACTAGGATCAAAGAACATATTGAAGATATCAAATACAACAAGAAAACTACAGCTTTGGCCTGACTATATGACAAAGACACTTTACAGATTAATTTTAGAAGTAATAAAATAATTTATCCATCAAGATTTTACTTGCCATCCACTATCCGAGAATCAATATAGATCTTTTTACGCAGTGAGAATATATGCAATGATCCTGTCTCTATGGAGATTCCTAAAATTTGGGAAGAAATGCTCTGCAGAATAATGAAACAATTGTATGAAATAATTCACGTTAACAAATATCCATTTTTAATAGTGAAGCTATTTCATTATGCACGAGATCGCGTGATTTTTGTTTACTCGTTTTCAATTTAAAATTTTTTGAGAAATTATTTGTATCAGTATAAATCTTGAGAATGTTGCCGGTGGATGCAATGAAACATGTCGTTCTGAATAAATAAAGGTATTTATTTGCCTTGTAAATGTATTTTTGTCACTTTTAGCAAATATTAAGTTAATTTTGATGTTTCAAGTGATTTTCATATATAGCTTTTAGTGAAATTTTTATTCTGCTATTATCATAAGGGCAAAGTCTTCAGAAAAAAAAATGTTGTTTAATAATTGGAACAAGAATAAATGTATTTCCTTGTTGCTCACTGTATAGAGAAAATTGCAGAGTGGCATTTCAGAGATAAAACAAGAATAACTACTTCCAGAACATCACATATCTAAATAGTTTTACCACTCTCTGTTATATCGCAGTGGCTGAGAGGTTCTACTCTCGAAGCTGGTAGACGGGAGGTTCTGGATTCGAACCCAATCGCGCCCGACGGCCTAACACTTCGAGGTTTTCGTGGTTGGATTTCCATGCGTAAATACAATCTAGGTTCCATTAGAAACACCCCACGGAGGGCACTACCCCTAGGGCCTATATCCCTCGAGTAGATAATCGGCCGTCAAAAATCAACCCAGCTCAACAGCTCTGTTATATCGCGCATTTCTCTGTCTTCCGACATGCGCAATAGAGCGAAAAGCAACCGTATATCGACGTTTAGATATTTATTTAGTTAAAAATTATTCGAGATAAAATAAATAGCTATATATTTTTTAACATATACATCACTACAAACATATTTATTTAATATCGCGTGTAGTTAATTAATTTAAATAGATAATATTTAACTAGCAAAAGCCATGCTTTGTTTGGATTCGCGAAGCATTATTTAATAAGATAAATATTTAATATTAACAATATTTTTTAATATTATTTTTGCATCTTTATTAGGCAAAAACATTATTTTATGTTTTGGCGCATTTTAATTTTAGAAATGTAAATTCAGCCAAATAACTAAGAATTTCCTTGGAATATTTTTTTATTTATGATATAAGACTGGTATAAATTAAAATATTTTCGAAGCAAAATTTCACTTAAATTTTCAACTAAAAGCTCTTTTAAAGATGCTTTTACATTTTACAATAGCCCCTGGTGGTTTCTCAAATGGTTTGAAATAGGTATGTTTCCAATCTTTGTAGTTCACATCAAATAATCTTTGATAGCAATCTTAGAATAATATATTCGAAGAGAGCTTGAAGAAAGTTACTTCTTCAAAATCCTATTTTCTGGAAAAACATTTGAAATCTGTTCTGAACGATACTAAGAATTATTAACTGTAAAACTTTTCATTCTAATTTCTTCTTTTTTTTCTGCATGTTAGCAAACGAGAATTTTTGATATTGCAGAATCTCTCGTAAGGAAATTTTCTATTGAATGCTAAACCTTGAAGGGTTTTCACTCTCGACAACGTTACGTACGTTAAGCCAACTGATGTCTCTTTATCCCCAATATCTACAACTGCATTATCTAATGTTAAACCTTGGGATTTATGAATTGTAACTGCCAAAGCTAACTGCAGAGGAAATTGTTTTCTTGAGCAATATATATTTCCATTTTTCCAGAATTTAGTTATTGGTGGAATCGGAACGCAGCCATTTTCATAAGTTGAATGACTGCAGTTTTCAAATTTAACCATGATTATTTGCGGCATCTGGTCTGGTGGCCCGTGATTTTCTTTATAAATAATATCTGCAACTTAGCCTAAAGCCCCGTTTACTAAATCTTTTCCGGTCCACAAATTAGAACGTAACATTACTTTAGACCTAATTGATAAAGTAGGAAATGGTTCAAGTCCGTTTGTCATTTCAGAATCGGCCAACTTTGCTTTAGTACACTTATAAAGAGCTTAAATATAGGCAACAGGTTGAAGCAGTTCTTTTAATTTCTCATTATTATATTCTTTTATGTGTTTAGTCGTTGAAAACAGCTTAATTGCATCTTTAAATAAATGCTGTTTGTTTTTTAAAAGAGAGTGTAAGCTTCGATTTATTAATATTTCATAGTCTTCAATAGTGCATTCTTCATTGCTAATTCGATCGAGTATGCTACAAAATATTTGTTGAGTTTCATCTTGCCGGAAGGATGATGATAAAAAAACATATTTTTGAATAGTCGAAGAAAATAACAATTGTCCTTCCAAAAGAAACTCACTTCCTTGATTTTTATCTCTGTAAAGAGGCCTGTCGTTTACTGGAGGTAGTTGTTTGATATCTCCAAACAGTATAAGAACATTCCACCAAAAGTTTCATCTTATTTCGATGGCGCATCACTACGTAATCGTAAATCTACTTTTCGCAAAAGACTGCATCCAATCATACTCATTTCATCTATAATTATGAATTTACAATTTCAAAACTCATCCTGAAGTTGACCAATCGAATATAGACTAAGATCTCTTAGCTTTTAATTTAGTCCCAATATAAGTTTTGAATGAATTCTTGATCCATTTATATTGACTGCGGCAACACCAGTTGGTGCGATCAATTGAAAAGAAGATGGACCAAATGTTTCATTTAATCGAGCAGTGAAGTAATGTATGAAAGCACTTTTTCCAGAACCTGCTTTTCCTTGGACAACAATTCTTTTTATTGGCATTTCTCGCCCATGACCTTGCAAGAAATTGAGCTGTTCTTCAAAAATATTTATTATTTTTTCTGTTCATGGGAAAAGACGAAATTTGGCAAATTAGAAGGAACAGTGACACAACACTTTTTCACTCTCTTTCACCTTTTCATTTTCAATAAAATTCTGTAATTTATTAAGCAAATCTTGACTTTGAATGGTATGCCAGTTATACTTTATATCAATGTCCTTTCTGCCCAAACCTAATTCATCCTGTACATTATTTTGTCTTGAAGCGACATTCATCCAGTCAAATGGTTGATCCATTTCAGTAGATTCTATTTCTCCAAATTCTTCCTCATCTTCTAAATTTTGCAACAGATGTTCAAAATCAAATCTCTGAATTTCATTATTCTCAAAATGCTGATCATATATAACTTTCCATGAAGTATTATTTGGATTCATAATTTGAAAATCACGCCAAGGAATATGCAACATAACTTGTGGCTTATAGAAATCTTCATTATTTACATTATTGGGATCAAATTTCAATTTCGGTATAATTCTGAGGATAAATGGTTTTTTTTCTGATACTGAAATTTTCACCGCGTTTATAAACGTTTGTGAAATAACTCTGCAAGGACATATTTTCAAATCTCACTGGGTGTTACTCGTACTTTTCCAAAATATTTGAAACGGATATGTTTCCATCCTCCTTATTCATATCTAATGCTTCCCATGCGTTCATTGCTAAATTTATGGTAACAAACTGACTAGATGACTTATACAAAGGCCATCCCATTAACAGCCAAAATATTTCCTGGGCTGAATAATCACGTTCAGCACACATTTGTATTAAAATCTTCTGAATTATCTGCTGAACATTGATATTATCGCGTGATTCTTGAACTGTTTGTCTGATGAAATCTTTCATCCCTTTTGATCTGTGTACACCTTCGCTAGCATATTTAGCAATAAATTTTAGAACTGCGTGAATGGAAATGACTGCTTGGGAATCCATGTTTGCTCGCCAATTTTTTTAAATTTGTGGGCTATGACTGTTTTAATAAGGACTATTTCTTTTTGAAATGTATTCGGGTTCATTAGTAAGGAACTGAATTTTACTTTCGTGAGAACATTCTTTGGAAAATTTGAAACGGCATGTGACTTCAGAAGAGTCCTTTTTCTATCTCTTAGAATTAGCTTTAGAGCATTTATGCATTTTTACTGCACGTATTAAGTGATTATAGTCAGCAGCTTCATCAGGCACATCCGTAAAATGAAATTTAGATGGATGTGCATCATAAACTTGATTAGGATCCGGTTGCCAAGTCGAAAATGAATTCTTAATTCGAAGTTACCAATCAGTGACGTTGCTAGAGGTCTGCACGGGCCGAAATTTCCAGACTCGGGCCCCGCCCGTACAAAAAATATTGGCCCGGTCCGGCCCGATAAATTAGTTAAAAGTTCGGCACGGCCATTAGAAAAAAAATTATTGGCCCGGGCCAGTAAAAAAGTTAAAAGTTCTGCCCAAGCCTGGTCTGGCCCGGAAAAAGTTAAAATGTAGGCCCGGCCCGAGTGAATTTCTGCAAAACATTGATTTTTACGTCGATGTTGTTAAAAATTTGATTCGTATGAGGAGTTCTGACCAAAATTATTTATCAACTTTTTTTCATGTTTCTAAACTTCATTTTTATAGCAGTGCCGCAGGCTGCGACATTTATTTTTATAATGAGTCGGTATTTCTTGTATGTAAATGTTTCAGTTAACATAATATTGTTAATCCATATTCCATGAATTGCAGTGTTAAAAATCTGAAAAATGCTATACAGTAAAATCTACATAGAAAAGAAAAAAAAATGCGTTTTAGACAAGTTCCCTTCTTAGCAAGTGTAAATGTATTATATATTCTTTCTTCCGCTTTAGTACATTAATTTTGCATGGATCAACATGTTTTTCACTTTAAAATACGATTCTGTTATAAGCAGGTTCTTTTTCACACGTTTTACAATATTTTAATTAGCGTAGAAATTTACTATTCTTTAAAAAGAATAAATATTAATGTTTAATTGTAGAATAATGGCGATTTAAAAAGTATGCATTTTTTGCAAAAATCTTTGGGCCAGGCTTAATTTTACTCACCTTTGAACGGACAGGCGAAGCCGAAACAATGATTTTCATACGGGCCAGCTCAAAACAGGACTGAAAATTTTGGGCCGTGAAGTCTAGGAAAGAAACCAGTCTCGGCTCTGTACAGAAAAAATAAGTTAGGACCGGCCTGGCCCGGCCCGGCCCATAAAGAGTAATCACTAGGCTCGAGTGCCGTGAATGAAACCGAACCCGGCCCGAGTGCCGTGAATGAAAATAGGCCCGAGCTCGGCCCGTGCAGATCTCTAGACTTTGCCTGTAAATGCTTAAATAAATGCGAATTGATTGTTTTTATTAATGTATGTATAATAAAGAACTTAGACCTTCCCCACACACACGTTTAATGCTTTGAAATTTAAAAAAAAAATAAAAAATCTTCCTTTAAATACTAAATTTAGGGTTTTTGATTAATTGATCTGTGTAACATATGAACTTGAAAGAAATTAATTAATATACTAATTCAAAATATCGAATATTGATTATTTCTGATTCATTATTATAATATTAAGACAAGATAAAAATAGCATTGACTGCTTTGAAAATTAATTAGATTAATAACACTTACTTTTGTTTAAATAAGAAAATACATTACATTAAATGCATAGTTTCTTTGGATAAGTAATTTAAAGCAAAATCAGAATTTTACAAGCACAGACAAATTCACTTTATCTATTAAATACTTCCATTTCTGAATATTTTTACTGAGAAAATAATAACATGAAATTTAGTATTGAACCATTTTATAATGATTTCAATACACCTGAACATTTAATGGAAGTAACAGAAAATGCAAATATGAGTTGAAATTCGAATATTATATCTTCAACTAAAGGTTTCGTATTCTCAATATATTGCATAGCTGGGAGTATTTATCTTATTTTTTTTTTTCAAACTGGAATTGTCATATTTTAGAATTTATATACATGATATGAATTCACTAGTATGATAGAATCATATCGGTCCTAAGCAGCAGCCATACACTCGTTATTTAACTCCAACCGAGAATAAAAGTTTGCAGCCATGAAATAGTGGTCAGAGTGGAAGATCAGGCCGACGTCCACAGGTAGTTTTCTAAAAAATAATAACTGAAACCTTTAGATTCATCAAATATTTATTAGATGATAATAAAATGCACCAAACTCCACTAGCAATATGCTACCCATGTTCGTGCCGTTGTTACGTCGTAAATAGAAACCACTAGATGTTAAATATAAGAACAGCAGGACGAAGATACAGTAAACAAAGCTCTCCAGGTGACATGGGTTTTTGAAGCAAAACAGTAACCGTAATATTCTCTGTCTCCAAGCCAATGCAACAGGTTAATTACTTGTGAAAAAAACACACGTACGGGTACATTATCAGTGAAGAACCAAACCCGTTAAAATAGCCGGAAGGACGGGACGAGAGGCAGGCAATGATAGGATTTAGATCCGGGGGAAGGGGGAAGTACGCGTGACGTCGATGATGAAATCTTTAGTCTCGGCGTCAGTTTTATAACGCAAATAAATGTTGGCAGAAGGCTGGCATGATGAATTATAGGATATCGAATAAATAGAACAAACGATATTAAATACATTCGAAACAAAAAGAATTTGTTTCAGAATAAAATGAAAAAGTAATAGTAAAAGTAAAGCGAACTAGTGGAATTGGTAATTAAAATACAAGGGCAAGAGGTTAATCTTGCTTACAATTTATAAAGATAGTTTTAGTAATATGAATATAGAATAAGTAAATATGAAACTTAAGAGTAATCATTCATTTATTAGGTTATTACAGAGGAATGTTTTTATAGCTCATATTCCCGAGCAAGCATTAGATCATTGACTATAGTTCGTTCATAATAGTTCTGTAATAAAGTTTTACTGCCTACCTCACTATGAGGAAGGAGTTGAATCGATCTATTTCAACATGAGTTGGCTGGTGAAATTACTTCTGACAAATGTCCCCAAAAGTAAATTTCAAATTGGGATTCAAAAATATAATGTTCGTCTAAAAAAATACTTATCCTTATACTAGCAACTCAATCTTTAAGTCTGCTTTACCTTTCAGTTTAGATAAATAAATTAACCCTATCGTGCATTAAAACATCATATGAAGTTGTCAGATTAAAAAAAATAAATAATTCATGATTCCTAATTATTTGAATTTTCAATTGCATAGTAGCCTCATATGAGATCAAAATCAGCTTTTGAAAAGAATCAAGAGATGACAACATGCCTTTCATTTTGCTTGTATAGTTTTTAGCTTCTATTGTTCTCAAAAGTCAAGCATGCTAAAACAACGTATTTAGAAAGTGCTTCCCACCACCCAAAAGAGCTTAACAAGTAAGCAAAAATCTATTTTATATTTCTTACGTCATTCTGATTACAAAAAAAAAAAAAGAAAAAAAAAGAGAGATTTAAATATTTTTTTGAGGAATGAAGGGTATTTTAGTTTGAAACCTCAATTGTGGTTTCTAAGCAGTTACAGTATTTACAGCTGCCTCTGCATGCAAACCTCATTTGAGTGTGTTAATTAGATCATGCAAATTTCAAAAACATAAAACTATAAAAAAGACAATTAATCAGTTATATAGACTAATAATAGACTAATTGATTTTATAGTTCGAATGTGTGTGTGCGTTTGTGTATGCTATAAGTAAGACGATAATTTATATATATATATATATATATATATATAAATATATTGGAAAGTAAATATATGCAAGTAATAAAAAAATGAATAAAAAGTAATTTTCATGGTTTTGAACCAATTTAAAATTAAATTACAATAGGATTATGAGAATTGACTTCATCTTTTTTTAATTGTATGAATTGACTGCGGGTATAATAGTTTATATTAACATTTTTTTTAAATGCTATTATATTATATAAAATTATTGCTGGCCTTTTGTAGGCTTTATAATGGACAACAAATGTGGCAGATCTAGAGAGAGATATTTATATCAGAAAAAAAAGAAATTATGGCTTCTCCTTCTGATTCCGAAGATGATATGTTTGATGCGATGATGACTACTTCGATCTGAATTACATACCAGATGAGAAAAATAAACATGATACTGAAGCAATGTGTGATGAAGAGAAAAACAATATTGGGCCTTCTACGTCAACCGGCATTACACATTCACATCACAAAGAAACCATTAGTAAGAATGATATTGATAATAACATTCATCTTACCTCTAAGACACCAGCTACAAAAACCAGTATGATCAGAGAAAGACGTTAGTCCGCTAACAAAAATAATTATTTCTCTAAGGGACTCCCAATTTTTCAACCTGAAAATAATCTGAATTTTCTATCGATACTCACTTAGATTATTTTTATAGGCGTGGTGGCTTACGACTAAGCATTATAGCTGATTCTATATCTATAAATAGGTTTGGATTAATGAAACGTTACCTTCACTTTCAGGACAACCTGAACATTTCTCCAGATAATACAGATCGTTTGATAATATTAAGACCGTTTTTAGATATCCTTCATAAGACATTTCACGAAGCTAGAAAGCCTGAAGAATCGCTATCAATTGATGAGATGATGGTACCTTTCAAATGTAGATCTTCTCTTAAGTAATATATAAAATCAATACCAAAGCCATGAGATTTTAAAATATAGGTTCGTGCTGGAGTTTCTGGCTACATTTATTGTTTTAAAATATTCCAGGGATCAAATCGTGAAAGAATGCCACCGTCAAAAGAATATGGTGCAGCTGGTGATGTAGTTTTGCATTTGTGCCATGATACAGCTCGAAAAAATCATGAAATATATTGTGACAATTTATTCACTTCAATTCCTCTAATTGAGGAATAAAAAAATGAGACATTTATTTTGTTGGAACTATTCGAGCTAACAGAATGAAGAGCGCCAAGAAAAAGCTAAAAGATGCTAAATCTCTCATAAAAGATGGAAGAGGATAAGTTTCAGTAAGTACTTATGAGGACAACACTGACTCAATGGGTTGATAAAGCTATTGTGCATGTGGTGTCATTTTTTCTGATGTTCAATCAACAGATAAAGCAAAGCGTTTTTGTCATGCAACTGCGTCTATTTTAGAAATAGATAGACCACACAAAGTGCAAATGTATAACCAGAATATGGGAGGTATGGACTTAATAAATTCACTTGTGGCACTTTATCTTCATTCTCAAAGCAATAAACGTTGATGTGTATTTTTTTTTCATATTTTGAATGTTGATGTTGCAAATGCCTGGTTTCTTTGGAGAAAAGATGGAAGAGATTCTAATGACTTATTAGAGTTCAAAAGTAGCATAGCAAGACGACTAACCTATACAGGAACCTCATCATTAAAGTTGAAGAAAAATTGTCTACCATCCGCTAGCGGTTCTTCTACTTTCGAATAGTCAGCAAAGAAAAGAAAGTTGTCTTTATTTGCAAAAGAACTATGATATGACAATGGTAAACATTATCCAAAACAGTCTGATGGTTTTGCTCTAAAGTGTAAGAATGACAGCTGTTCGAGTAAAACGAGATATATTTTGCGGCCACTGTCAAGTACATTTATGTCTAGAATGATTCGAACATTTTCATGACAATCGATTTTTTTCCCAGAAGAAAATTTGTAGATTGTAAAGAATGTAATGGGAACGTCAATTGTTACTCTCGCGACTGTCAGAGCAAATTTCCATAAATATTTTCAATTCTTTCATTAGAAAATATATTTAGGGTAAATTTGATGCAACCACTTAAAAATACATGTGCTCTACTCCTATAAACAATATGCAATTTGTAACAAAAAGCATTTTACTTGCCTAGATAATGAATGAAAATTTTGTTACTCTTGTGACCACAAAATAATGCAATTTTCAAAAGTTATGACGCAGAAATTCTGTGAATTATACGAGACTATAGAAATAAAATTTACAGAATATGTCAGAATAATTATATCTTTTTAAAAAGTATTAATCATTGAACTCATCTGATAACACATGAATTAGTTACATTTGATTTTGTAAAATGCTAAGTGTTACTCTTGTGACATTTTGTTCATAAAGGAATTTTACTAAAAATGCAGTTTAAATACTAAACAAAATAATTAATATAAATTTTAAAAAATTTACCTTTCCATAGAAAAAAACTAAATAACATAAAAATAACATAAAAAATGTAAAAAATCCTAAAATTAATTAGAGTTTGTAAAATCCTCGAGAGTTTATCAATCTATGAGCATTAATGTCAGTCACAATTTGATTCTTTTTTGCCAAATATTATGGTCATCAGGTTCAAACTTGATAATTCCTTATGCTTTAAATAGCTCTTAGCACTTTATTTGATAATTTTCATTTACCATTTCAATAGTAAAACCACGAATCTTTAAATCATCATATTTTAGAATCACTCGGTATAACCACATACCAACTTCTCAGTTTCTGCTACTGAACAGAATTAATACTTGTCTTCATTATCAATAATATCACTTGCAACTTCTTCTGTATTACTATTTACTTAATGAAACACAAATTGTTTGTACGAATGATGTTAGTGTATGGTTTGTAGTAGATAGTGGCATTTTTCATGGTTTTAACAAATTTAATTTGTTGAATGCCATTCGCTGTTGGTATTTTCTAGCAAAGTAATGAAACATTATTGTTTTATTTCTTCATCTGATATATGGAGTATGTTTTCTTTTGTTTTTTCATGGACAATTTTAACAAAATAAGAAATATTCCTTAAAATTGCTTTTTTAGCAAGCACTTCATTCCTCATATATCATCATACAACCGCACAAAATAAACCTACCGCATGTATACCAGGATTATTTGAAGAAACAAAATATGCCCAATTAAGTTAATTGTGAAAGATGTTTGTTTCATTGCAGGCATATTTGCAGCATAGTTATATTTTTGTTTAAATTGGAAGCCACAACCATCATATAAAAAAGCAAAACGGATACACTTTAGGAAAATGCATTCCCTTAAAGATTCTATGTTGAAATTTTACATACGAGAGCATTTACAGAAAATGGATTACGAGTTACATTGTCTGAAATAATAGCAGAAGAATTTACTATTTTGGAAACATACTAAACAATGGCTGGAAATACAGTCGCTTGTGCATTTCACCAGTATGCTGTATTTCATACCAAAATGTAGTCTTGGCATAAAAATGTACAGTTTTCAGAAAATCCTGGCTTAACGATTCTTTGAGAAGGCTATTCTTTTGGCATTATCAAAAGAATACTGTGTACGAGTTTGAAGGAATGTGTGCCACAGAAATGGATTTAGTTGCTTTCAAAAATTTTGTAAACAATCAGAAATGGTTTCTTCAACTGTTACTTGTTCAAAACGTTTATGAACGTTTTGAGAAAGTAACAGTTTTGACAAAATGTTGATAAAAGTTTTGTCAATAGCGAAACGTTTATCGTCGTTTTGCTATATACAATAACTTATAAGAAGTTCTGTATTATGGACTTCCTTTTCAAATAATTCTTCGATGTTATCTCCGCAAATTAGACATTATGATTTCATACATTCTAATTATAATGTATCTCAGCAGACAAAGTCATTACATTTTACACAGGAATGTTTAATGCAGAAAATACACAAGTCAGTGCATTATGAATTGCTTGATTGCTTTCGTGACAACCAGAAATGCAGATATTCTGATGTATAATTTTCTATTGTTTTATGAAACTTGGCTTTAAAGGTGCAAAGGAATTTCCAATTTTTTTATTTAGGAATGCTTCTTTAACCCTTTCAGGGGCAAGCAACTGTGTTTGGGAAATGTTGAATTAAGACCGAAATTTAAAAAAAGAAAATCTTCAAAAAGAGGAAAAGCAAATTTTCGACATTTCCCCCCCCCCACAAAAAAAAAAATTAAAAAAGTAAAATTTAATTAAAATTTCTAGTGCAAATCTGCATTAAAATTAGGTGGGATATAATATATCCCACCGCTCCTCAAGGGGTTAAACAAAAAACTCATTCTCTTAGTAAATGTCGCCTAGGATTGATGAAATTATGTGACCTTTTTCACACCTAACTAATGCAGATTTAGCTGAAGAATGACCTCTTCTTAAATTTTCATCGACATAAAATTACACAAAGCTTTAGAGTTGAAATTTGTTTCGCTAAAGAATCTAAGGTTGACTAGTTCTCTACTTTTTCCTTTTCTTAATATTTTCATTATCTTGCTGAAGCTTTCGCTGACTCTAAGACTTTTCTTCATTTTATCATAATACATTTTGTTTTGTTTCTTTCTCACATCAGAATATTCAATTTCATTCATTCTTATTATTTCTCTACAATTTTTGGCACTTAGCAGAATTTTTCTTGCTCTTTAAAACAATGTCATATATAAGAAGCAATATTAAAATCTTTCCTTTAAAATACACTATCAGAATTCTTTACATAAGAGTTACTATAAGAATCTGTGTAGGTCATACAGCAGAATTTAGCAAACGAAGCTTTACAAAGCATATAAAATATCTGATCAAAGACCATGTGCTTCAAACCAAAAGATATAACACAAAAATGACACAAGTTGAGTTTTTTAAATCTGTTTTTAATTACTTGTCAATATTATTTTACAATCTTAAGTAATAACAAAAAAGGAATAAAAATAAATCCATCCATTAAAAAACATTAATAGAGATAATTTATCTTCCTTAAAATTAAAAAAATAATTCTAATTATGGCTAAAATTATTTCAAGAACTGTTCTAATAACTGAGAAAGCAGTTAAACTTTAAGCATTCTGTTTGTTTTGATTCTAGCACTGTTTTATGTCAAACTATGGACAAAATTATTATGTGCTACTCTTGTGACACAGACGTTTGTTACTCTTGTGACAACACTCCAGAGCCTATTCCATGCATAGCATAAATAAAACATTTAATGTAAAATTTTTCTTACACCTGGAAATCAGAGAGTTTGGAGTTTTGGGTAAAAATTTTAAGTTGCTTTTACAAAATTAAAACTTTAAGATGTTTTCTGTTACTCTTGTGACATTTAACTATTAACTATTAAATAAAGTTAAATTGCATTTATTACCTTAGAAGAAACCTTTTAACTATGTATATCTAACAGATATAATATTATCTTGTTATTTTCAATCCATAAATAATTTAATTTAATGAACAGAAGTAAAAAAAAAATATGCAACTCAATAAATTGTTTTTTATTCTCAATTGTAAATGAATTTTAATACCGTCAGTTTCCAGCCCAATTACGGTGTAGACTTATTCTTATGAAATTGAAACTTACAAATTCATATACTGCAACCCTTTAGCTTTAATTTGATGTATCACACTTATATTTCCGTTTAAAATAAATTTTCAGCAAAAGTTTCCTTCTGCCGTGGACGTTCCCTAATATTACAACACTATTGTTACAAGTGTACCATTTCTCCGTACTAGCCTACTACTCTGTACAAGTGCATAAAAGTTCCTTAAAAATAAAAAATAAATAAAAAAATAAAGTTTCTTGTTATTATTCTTATCTATTTCAAGATAATTTGAAATCGAAAAATTTTTTTGGACAATCGCCACATAATGCATGGAGAGGGAAAAAAACTGCGAACGCTATTTTATGTGGTTTTCTTAGTAGAAAAAATATTTGGGTAGTTATGTTGCAGATGCACTAGGGTTTCTGTTTATAGCCAAAATGAGGATTTTTGGTATGATGCGACAATCCGGTAAAACAGATTGTGTGATTTATATTAAACTAGAAGGCTATGACAGCTGCACGAGTCCATTTTCCAAATGAACCTTGAATCAAACAAAATAGTGACTTCGACCTTGTATTTAAAATTAATATGGACCTTCACATGGAAAGTCTTTCCGCATCTGCTGAATACGATGCTAACGCCATTGCGCCATTATATTATCATGTGATAAAATCCCGTATTAATATCCAGTTTAAAATAATGTTATTTTCACTGCCGTTTCTTTTTATATGACAGTTCCAATCATGTAACTATTAACATGGAAAAGTTACTCAATAACTGATTGTGGTAGAAAAATAAATCTTTAGTTTTGATCCAATAAAAGCTCCCCAATCTTCCGTAATCAGGTATACGGGCAAGCTTTACATCAAACATTAGAAGTATTTGCAACTATATGGTTACAAATGTACCAGAGTTCGGTATAAAAAAAAGTAAATTATGCGCCAAACTACATTCCATTAAATAAAGTTAAATTGCTGTTGACTGAATTATAGAGCTTTCACCAACAAAGCTCTCTGAGAATGGTAAATAAAGTTAGTTATGCAAAACTTTCAGTAATAATTTTTTTTTGATGAACAGAAGATTTTTTTTTCATTTCTATAATGAGCACGGAGCAATAAATAGGATTTCTATTTACAAGATTACATTATTCTTTAGTCTGTTGCCTAAATAAAACTAAAATCGTTAATTTGTCACGAAGTTTATCGGCTAGGGCTGTACGTCAAAAGAAATCGCTTTTAAATGACCTAATTTTATCCGAATTTTAGGTACTTTTATTCTTATCTAGGCTAAAAGGATAAATCAGCAAATATTGTTCCATTGGCATTTCAAAGTTTTTTTCGAAAGTATTGGCATTTCAAATATTGCTTTAATGGTGATAGTAAAAATATGGCAGTTGAAAAATATATAATAGTAAATCTTCTGTTGTTCACTTGCTTCGTGATGAAAAACTATAAATGTAGTAATCACTAAGTACAAATTTCGTGTAACCTTCTGCAATTGGATTCATTGTACAGCGTATCTTTCAAATATAAAAGAAACATCCAACAATACAATAAATACTACAAATTTGCGGGTGACCCGATGACGGAAGATTAGTCCAATATCTTTCAAAAACATGAAAAAGACGAAAATACATGCAAATAAACTAAAAAACTAAAAAAGAATGACGAATTGAAAAGAAATTTAAATGAAAATTACCAAGAAATTTTTATTGCAAAATCTTCTTTTGAGGTATTAATAACGCATAATTTAACAAATTTTCTTAAAAATGTATTTAGGACTTAACATTTGAAGATTGGAAAATATTCGTTGTTCTGCGTTCTAGGTTATAAAACTCAGAAGTTTGATGAAAACAAACCAGCATGTGTACGAAGTAAAATATGTGATAAAAATTTTAAATGCCTGAAATTAAATTATTTTACAATATGTGTCGTGTGCGTAGCAGACATTTACACTAAAATTTAAATATTAGCGCCGACTTTCATAATATTAACTGCTTTTTTATATAATTTACATTTGAATATACAAAATTTCTCCAAAAATGCTGTAGTGCACTTGAAAAATCATTTATAATGTGAACATCGCTGGGACCGATGTCATGTTTACGCCTATTTGGATTACATTCAAATTGTTTGGCGACAAAAGTAAAATCAAAATTGTAGATAAAGTAAACATGCAACTCGTGAGTACCGTCATTTTTAAAATTAAATCTGCTAGTTTTTTTCTGTAAGTCACATGATGGAGGGGTTGGATAAAGAAAAAAGTAAGTAAAAAGAACGAATCGAAAAAATTATTGTTACTCCTTAACCCCTGACCGCCGAGAAAAAGGGCAAAATTGTAATGTTGTTTTCTCTGTAATTTTTTAGAAATATTAAAAAAAGTTATTATTTTCAACATGATATAAAAAAATTAATTATGAATAGGAATATAATCCTTGAGACTATTAGACAGTGAAACCTTTAGCTTAGTGAACGGATATACCAGTTCACGGCAGTGAGGAGGTTAAAGCACTTACTCAAAATATTTTGAAAAAAATGCTAATAAAACTCATGCATTTAATAAAAGATCAGTCAAATTTACCGGCGGAATCCAAGTGTAAAATCAGTAGAAAAAATATAATATTTTCAAGTATTTGGTGCGAAAAAGCGAACGCTCCGCACTATTTGGCGAACTAATACATTTCCTGACCTAATGCAACAGATTTGAATGCAATTAGAAAGTAATAGTTAAAGAAGTATTTAAATGCCTAATACTCAATGAATTTAAACTTAAACGATGGTTTAGTTGATTATTTTTCACGTAATCTATTTATATAAAATCCAAGTCTCTGTGTGTCCCTCACTATTCCGGTAGGACCGCCTCATTGAAATGAGTAATTGTTGAAAAATATTAATGCAGGGTTACCACAGTAGCGCCAAATGTTAGCCAACTTGGCAATAGCTGGATAATTTGGCGAAGTTCCCATTTAAAACCATTAATCTTTCATAATGGAGGTCACCGAAATTTAATTTAAACTCCACTCTTTTAAGATATTTTTTCGAAATCGATGGGTGAGAATTTAAAGTACATCTTTACATCTTCCTTCCGATGCTACTAATAAAATAACCGCCAATAGACAACGGTGTACTGTGTGAGCTCCTAACTGCGCGATTTTAATGTGCTTTAGGTACTTTTCCAGTATAGGTAGGTGCCTTGGGGAAAAAGGAAATTTGGTAACATATTTTCCGGGAACCTATTCACTGTTTCATTTTATATACACACGCATTTTTTTCGATATTTATACGATTTATTTAACATAAAAAAGCCGTTTCTCTAATTTTATACAGAAACAGATGTAATTTGTACATAAAAACATCAATAATATACATATAAAACAAACAAAAACGCTCATCAAATTTGTTTTCATAGCTGTTTATATGATTTGTCAACAAATCTCGATATTTTTCCGTTATACGGACGCCATGCCAAAATGTATGGTAATGCGCCAATTATTTCAAAATGCTAAAAGATATTTGTAATTTTACGCCAGCAGTTTAATATGAGTTTTATTTTATTGCTTTATTTTAGAGCAGTTATTTGTTCACTTATTTTAAGTATATATTTGTGATTTGATGAAATAGTTCATAAAAGTCTGGAATTTTCAAATGTTATATTTTTTAAATGCTCACTTTAGTATCGACAATGGTTTTTCTTTTATTTTTCAAATGCTTCAATTCACGATTTTGCGCCAACTATTACGCTTGGCGACAATGGTGTCCGCATAACGGAAAAGTACCCAAATCTCACTTTCTGATGCCCAATTTACACCAAGCTTTTTTAAAAAAATGCCAAAGCCCCTACAGTGGAAAAGTACCAAACTGTCTATTATTTTGCGCTATCCGTGTTATAGTTTGTACTATATGCAAGGGGAGTGGAGCGAAGAGTTTAAACATTAAATATTAAAGTTTCGGCACAGATGTCATATACGCCCCATATTGGCGCGATTTTTTTCTCACGGCAATGTCATATACACAACGGGTACTTAACTGGCACCAAAGTGTCGTAATTTTGCTTGATATGGTAATCCGGATGTTGTTGTTTATGCTGTTGATGTTTTCACCAAATTTGCGTCGGAAAAAAATCGCGCCAATATATGATAACGTATATGACAACTGTGCCAAAGTTTCTATAAAGCAATATAAGACTAAAAAATTAAGAATAAAATAAATGCAAAATAAGACAAAAGAAGAAAGAAAAATCATGCGTTAAGCATAGAATATGAAACACTTTCCAACACATTCTGAATGCTTTAACAAAACTTCGTTATTTAGGGAAATAAGGTAAATAAGATAACGTTACTTCTTAGATATCCCGTCGACCAATTTCGCCAAATTATATAAATCGCCAAATCAATAGTAAAACATTAACAAAAATACAAATAAAACGTCGAATTAATGGTTTTATTGGCCATTATTGGCATTTAATCTTACAATTAATTAATTGATGGCAACCATTATTGGCAATTAATCTTACAATTTGGCGACAGTAATTTGGTCGACGGGATAACTAAGAAGTACCAAGATAACTAAGTAAACATTTTAGAAAACGCATAAAAAAATTTAAAAATTGATTTCAGTAGTTACCGTCCATAGTCAATAGTGCCGATATTACATGCCACTATTTAGCTAAAATTTAATTTAAACTACTCTTAAAACTACTGAAATCACATTTCCAGATATTATCATCCATAGACGGTTATGTATCCAATTCTTTGTGTGACCATGTATATAATTTTATCTATATTCTACAAACATTTCTTAGGAAACTAAATGCAGTTCAGCGTAAAAATGCATAACTCCTTTAAAAACCACCTTTAAGCAATTTACTCTCATACTCAGTAACCCTTACGAACTCTTTTGTGTAGCCCTGCATATGAACTGTAGCATTTATACACACAGTATAGTATGCATAAATGTAGTGAAACATAAAAGCGCATATCATAATTAAAAATGCATTTCCAGCAATCATTGCTTATGTACAATACTTCGGAGAAAAGTTTCTTGGCGAGAAAGAAGTTTGTCAACGTATTTTCTGGCAACCTATTTACTGCTTCATACTCACAAGCAATTTTTTCCATATGTATACAATTTGGCACAGATGTCATATACTGGCGCGATTTTTTTCCGATGCCAATTTAGCGAAAACATCAACAGCATAAACAACATTCGGGTTACCATTACAAGCAAAATAACGACACTTTGGCGCCAGTTAAGTACCCGGTGCGTATATGACATTGGCGTAAAAAAAATCGCGCCAATATGGGCATATATGACATCTGTGCCGACAATTTAATATAAAAAATGGTACAGATGTCATATTCGCCCCATATTGGCGCGATTTTTTTCGGTTGCCAATTTGGCGAAAACATCAACAGCATAAACAACATAATTCGAGTTACCACATCAAGCACAATAACGACACTTGTCCCCAGTATGACACAATAACCCACTTGACACAATAACCCAGATGTCATATTCGCCCCATATTGGCGCGATTTTTTTCTGTCGCCAATATCATATAGGCAACAGGTACTTAACTTGCGCCAAAGTGCTTGACGTGGTAACCCGGATTATGTTGTTTATGCTGTTGATGTTTTCGCCAAATTGGCAACCGAAAAAAATCGCGCCAATATGGGGCGAATATGACATCTGTTCCGACATCTGTACCAAAAAAAGCTATTTACCTATTTTTATAAAGAAACAGAAGTAATTTTTGCACAGATGTCACATACGCATGGGGGTTGGCGTGATTTTTCTATGACGCCAATTTGGCGGAAATTTCGCTTTCGAATACCAGTTACTTATATATTTTTCAATTATTTGCTATCATTTTGAAAAGGAAATAACTATAAATAAATAAAAGTTTGAATAATAACTATAGAACAAAGCAGTTTATATAATTAAAAAACAGAAAATAAAAGTAAATAAACAATTTATTAATAAATAAAAAAACAATAGCCGGGTTACCATAGCAGGCAAAATAACACCATTTTGGCGCCAGTTAGGTATCCCGGTTCATATCTGAAATCTGTGCCGTAATTTGTATATAAAAAACATTATAAATATTTAGAAACGATTTTTTTATGTATATAAGTGCATATATAAATAAAGATAAAAGTTCATTAGATTTGTTTTCATAGCTGTTTATATATTTTCGCAACATATCTCACTTTCTGATGCCCGAATCGCGCCAAGCTTTTTTTAAAAATGCGCTATAATGGAAAAGTACTTAAATAAATAATTAACAGAAATAACAAATATACAAACTAAAACTTTTTATTTCGAGATCAAAGCATTGTTTTTAATTTCGATTAAAAATACATATACCTTGGATAACTTCAACTGAAATTAGGTTCACAGCTTAATATCTCATTCCATAAACCTAAACAAGCACAACTGATTCATTCATCGTGAAACGTCAAAAATATTAAATCATTGAGGTAATCATTCATAAAGTAAGTTCTCCAACAATCAATGGGTAATATTCTAATGACGTCATAGTAAGTAAAATGGTGGCGGTATCGTTTGTTTATGGTTTGTAATCACAAAGATTTAATTTTGCAATGTCTCTTAGTTACATTATTTTATTGTCATATTTATGAGCACAGAACAAAAGCCTAATTTTTCATTATTTAGTTATTAAAGACGGAAAAAATCATAAATGCATGATTTGAAAATTTTAAATAATTCTCTTTCTTAATACTAAAAAATAACATCGGGAAGTAACAGCAGGTTTAAGTTAAATAAGTTTAACTGTTTAATTCTGTTGTAATATTCAGAATAACTGTATTTATTAGATTTCAGTACTCAACATCAGGGCCCGATTAAACTTTGAAGTTAGAGGAATTACAATGTCATTTCAGGACCTTTCTTTTGGAGAAGCTTTTCTAAATTCTATATATACATGGAAAATCTTCAGTGTTAGCACAAGTTTTTTACAAAAGCTACTTTATATCAGAAATTTTACTAAAAACTGGTTACTTTTTTGTTATAGCGGCCCACACTATTAGGATTATGACAAGTTGCAGCCAATTTCGCCAACGTCGTAACCAAGATCGTGAAGCACATACATATAATATCATATAATACCATTTCATGAAATCGTATACGATAATTTAATAGTTTTTAACCTTACTTCAAGTGTGTTATTTATTTATTTTTAAGGCTCAACAATTTAAATTGTCCAATATATAAATTAAAAAAAATGTAAACAAAGATTGAATATACATGACCGCAAAAAGCGTCAAATCTGCATAACACTTGGAACCAAACTGTGCAGATTAGACGTCTTCTACTGTACACAGTTTTTCATAAATGTGTTTCGTTCTTAAAATGTGTTATTTTCATCTATCACTGCGGAACAAGCGAGAAAACTCATATTCTTGCACATGAGTTGTATATATCTTTATATCTAAATTTCCGTCATTTTTGACGGGCTACCTTTCTAGTCTTATATAATATATAAGAATTGTGTGTTGCTGCTGTTATTTAATTTTACACGGTGTCACCGGCTGGATAAGTTTTAAGTGTATTTTAAAAGTAACTGCTTGATCAAGAATGCTATCATAAAACATTTCGATATTAAATCATTGTTTCCACGGCAACATTACTTTTCTCTTATTATATCTGACTCTATAACAATATCGAAGTCAATTTGCCAGTGCCCAGAATCGGACCTTTATTTTGAATTTAAAACAATTTTTATCAATTTAATTTTATTCTAAACCGCATAAATACGCTAGTTAAATTCTATTATATACACATATAAACGCATATGATAAAACTGTCGTTATAAAAATATATTTATTTAAGTTAAACTTAACTAAACTAATTTCGTATGGAGAGTAGAAAAAGTTTTTCTTAAAGAGTATTTATCATGCAATTAATCAAAATTTTACTGTGTCGCCAAGCAGAGTTAAATCGGAAAAAATGACAATTTCATTATTTTTTACGAACGCTAAAACAAGATTCTACGGAAATTTTTCTGTAAACATATATATCTTCATGAAAAGAATAGTCTGTAATTTTTTCAAATATTTCTGAGTATGCGCTTATGGAGAACTTCCTTGATATCATCCTTGAATTTTCAGATGCATTTTTCTTAGCATGGCCTTGTCTCTGGTGGTCTGACGCAAATGATAAATCGGTAAATATTGTTTTAATTGGAATATTTCACACTAAGTAAATTTTTAAGTATTGCGAACATCCCCTTTCACATTTAAATTAAATATGTTCGCTTTTTAATATTATCACTCATCAAAAATGAATTCTTTTTTCATTTTCATTCTCATTTTTCAAAATAAAATTAGTAACAATTTTTTCTTTTATTTTTTGATGTGTAAATAGCCGTTTCAATTCTTTCATCAACAATAAATTTCGTCCCTGAAATACTATCTATCTAACAGTGCAAGTTTCATCAAAATCTATTCAATAGAATTTAAGTCATTTTAGCAATCATATAAGCAGCAGAACGAAATTTTCTTTTGTATTATATGTGTATACTAAAAAGATTACCCGTCAAAAATGACGGATAATCAGGTGTCATGATACATACTTCACATGTGCAAGAATATGAGTTTTTCTCGCTTGTTCCGCAGTGATAGATAAAAATAGCACATTTTAAAAATGAAACACATTTATAAAAAAACTATATATAAAAAATACAATTTAAAGATAAATTAAAATTTAGTTAGAAAATTTGAAGATATACGATGTTTTTTGTTAAAACTCTTTCCTTATTTAAAAGCTGACTTTGCTCTTCAGTATTTTCGACATACATTTTTAACAGCCTTTCCACTTTACATCTTGAAATACTTGCATATAGTTTTTATGAGAAAAAACCGGTTCTCTTAAACGCAATCCAACTGTTGGAAATGTTTGTCCTTGTGACTTATTTATTATCATTGCAAATGACAGTATAACTGGACATTTCATTCATATCAATTCAATTAATTCGTTACTCATTCATTTCAAATCAAATAAAATAAATGTATATATTTTTTTAAAAAAGACATGCTTTCTTTAAAATTCTCAAAAATGTAGAATATATATATATATATATATATATATACCTAGTAAAAGATTATATTTAGCCTGAACTAGATTACCTTGATTTAAAAGTAATTTTAATAGGTAACGAAGTACATATTTCAATCGACAATAAACGTAATAGTTTTCAGTTTAAGGTTAATCAGCGTGTTCACTGCTTTTCTAGTATTGACAAACGTATATACATTAATATCATTATCAGTCAAATATTTCGTTTTTTTAGAATTTGTACAGGTAAAATTCTGTTTAAAAAGGAATTATTTCATTTTAAAAGTAATCTATTTTATAAAAACAATATTCCTTTAAATTTTATAAAAAAATATTCAGATTTTGTAGATTTTCTTCATTACTGATCGATTGCTTTTTGACGTCAGTGATTCCTAAAGCCTGTTTATGGACGGTTTAATGATGATGTGCGGTGTCCATTGGCAACAGACCTGGAATGAATTTGGATTGGTTGATTGGATGTCGGATTCTGCCTTGTTTATTTTATTTTATGTATTATATTTTTGGGTTGTGGCAACGTGGCTGAGTTGATTAAGTGTGGTTTTTTTAACGAACATATTTTTAGCATCTTTTACTGTGTTCCAGGTGAGGCATTCATTTAATAATGTGGTGTAGGGTCCGGTGGGGGAGCATGTTATAATAGCCATCGAATGTTTAACATTTGATTTTGCTACTCACTGTTCTGGCCGAAACCCACTGCCACTAATACAGATTATATATATATATATATATTGGAATGCCCGGCTGATTTTGAAATATAACCCACTGCCAATGTGGCCGCAGCCTGGTTTTTCCTAGTTTTATTTTTTTACAAATAGTTATATTCTTCTTATTCTGTGAGGGGGAGGGTGGGCTAATTCAGGCTAAATATAATCTTTTACTAGGTTTATGTTAAATTTATGTGTTCTACTGCAGCTTTTTGGCGCATTTCACATGAATATAATTTGTTTTTTGTTGGTGATTACTATGCTTTACGTTTATATATATATATATATACAGTGGCGGTCAGAATTATAAGAACAATTGAAAATTGCACAGAAATTTTTTTATTTCTGAACTAAATAAAGTGAAATTTATACATGAAATGCTTTTTTATGCTAGAAACCATTGTACAATGCAAAACATTGGAAAATGCGAAATATGAATGTTTTGTCATAATTAACAAATTATGTCATTGTAAAAATTGGACAAAATTACAAGGACAATGAATGTTTTTGCCTAAAACACACTAATAATTAATAATCTCCCCCTTCTTCTCAATCACTTTCATCAGTCTTGACGTCATGTAGTTTGACAGTTCCTTAAGAACGTTCTTGGAAATTTTTGACCAGGCTTTTTCGATGGAGGGCATGAGCGCTTGCTTGTTTTCATATTGTATACCCTTTTTGTATACTTCGTGTGCTAGAATACCCCACAGATTTGCCATTGGATTCATATCAGGACTTCTGGCCGGCCAATCAAGTAGATTCACTAAAGTGGCATCAAACCACGATTTTCAAATCGAGCAAAATCGAGCCGCAAGTGTTTGGGCCGAATTGTGATCCCTTTTAACT
Source organism: Maratus speciosus (assembly GCA_963932465.1). Classification (NCBI taxonomy): domain Eukaryota; kingdom Metazoa; phylum Arthropoda; class Arachnida; order Araneae; family Salticidae; genus Maratus; species Maratus speciosus. The sequence goes on along the minus strand of OZ010800.1, from coordinate 15,852,357 downwards.
GATTCACGGTTGCAATTTAAGCTTCACGCCAAACCAACACATTTCCTGTATATCTTGCTCTAAACTTTGTTGTTTGTTTGGGACCAATTTGTTGTCGATATGCGGAGTTCAGTTGTCTGTGACGTCACCACTGATAGGGTCTATTACATAACTTAAATTTTAAAATGTATTTTTTTCCCGAGATGAGAACTATTTATGCCGCAAGTTAAACTTAGGTAATAATTAAAGGTATATATAAATATTATACAGGCATACAAACAATAAATACAATAAACCCAACTGGAGTAAAAAATTAGCCAGAGTCAGGAATCGATCCCGGGACCACAGTTTACAATACTGCTGCTCTAACCACTGAGCTACTCCGGCCGATACCTGGGTCTGTAATTTCTCACTAATAAAGAAGTCACTAATAAACCATGTTGGCAGACCCAGGTGTCGGCCGGAGTAGCTCAATGGTTAGAGCAGCAGTCTTGTAATAGCCTTGTACTTTAATTTTCACTGTGTCTCTCTCTCTCTGTTCTGTGGTGCTTTGGACATTTCTTATACTTAATCCCGTTGTGATATGGACCTTGAACATTGATGCTTGCCTTATAGTATGTTGTCATTTCAGTGTACTTTGTGTTCTTTTTTATGAAGTTCTTCATAAGTTCAAGGTTATCTATAAACATTTCAGGCCGTGTTGGCATTCTGTTTTAACGTAATTTAGTTTATATTTTAGTTGGTGAGTTACATATAAACCATCATTTTTATTATTTAGTTGCATGGCTTCCTTAAACATGCGTATTTTGTATTTTTTTAACATAGAGAGTTGCTATGTATTAGCACATTTGAATATGCCATTGCTTCAATTTAGTAAGTTCTAATGATGCCATCGATCAGGTCCGTTTTAGCTGTGTTAGAGCTAGATAGTGGTGGATTCTTTTTTCCCGACAGGACATTAGTTCCATAAGCGTCGCGGTTGGCGTCCTGGTTGGGTGTCCCAAGTAAGTGAACAAAAGCATTTTCGTATTTCAAAATTTGTTTGTAAATTCTGGTACCATTCACTGATTTCAAAATTTTACAAATAGAAGTACCTTGGCCCTGAAAGTGTTAAACGCATATTAATGTATTTATTATTTTAAAGTTTCCTTTCTTTTTTAATATTCACGTGTACATACAATTTCCAAGACATAATTTTGAATATTTTCCTGATTCTAACACTTACTCATTTAATAGTAATTTTAAAGGGGGTTTTTTTTGTTTGTTTTTAATAGTCACGCGTAAATAAATTTTTAATCGTTAGGAAAGATTATTCTTTGCGCTGTTATTAGAATTGAAAACAATTTTTATAATAATAGCCTAAGTCATGTGACTATTATCAACAGTTCCGGGCGGATCCCTTCACTTTTTATTTTCCAGGCGGCCATTTTGGTACTTTAATGTTAGCCAGCCACAGGCAATAAGTAGGTAAATATTATTCTATCGCCATCATTTCACTTATACTATAATAGTCCAAGTCATGTAACTACCATAAACAATTACAAACCTTCGCTTTTCATAAGAAATGCTTCCATTTTGATTAAAGAATCAAAGATATTTTTCCGAATAAAACTACATAAAAGTTGCCATGATCGCAAAGCATTCTTGGTACTTTTATGTTAGCCGGGTGCAAATCTCGCAAATAGCTTTTTTTAACTCGCCAGTTAGCATTTTTTTATTTTTCGAGTGGTAAATTAAAAAGGCACTGCTTGGTTATCCCATCGACCAAAAATCTATCGCCAGACTATAAGATTAAATGCCAATAATGGTTGATCGTAAATGTCACATTCACTTGACTGTAAGGACGTTACACGTGTTAACGCCATCATGTGATTTTTATTTCGACGTTATATTTTTATTAATGTCATACTAATTTATTTGTTCTTTCGTTATATAAAATAAAAATTACGTCAATTTGTATAATTTGGTAAGTGGTTTGGGGATTTATATAATTTGGCGAAATTGGTCGACAGGATAACTAAGTAGTACCATTAAACCATTGCTTTGAATTTGAAAATAAATGTCAGGATTTGTTGCATTATTTAATCGGGTTTCGCGTGATTTTTTTTTACGACAATTTGTAGAAAATCTCGTTTTCGAATACCAGTGACATATGTATTTTTAAATAATTTTTTATTATTTTTTAAAATGAAGTAACAATAAATAAATAAATTAATTAATTAATAACTATAAAACAGAACAATTTATAAAAAAAAATAAATAAAAAGAAAATAAATGTAAATAAATTTTTACTATGACTTCCCTCACAGGGATTAGTCTGAGCGATATTGCCGAGAACATAGATTTAATAATAACTTGTTGCAATTAAAGAAAATGAGATGTTATCTTTAATTGTCCATATACTGTTTAAAAATTTAAATGATAAAATATCTAGATTAGTGAATCTGAAAAATAAATTCATATCAAATTTAAAACAGCACTTCCCTCTGTTAAGGGCGTTGGCAATAGATAGAATAGCCTAGAGAAGAAACACTTTCACGAGCACTTTCGGACAGCCTATTCGCTGTTTCATACAGACATTTATTCAATATTTACATAATTTATTCAATGCTAGGTGTGTATCTACTCATTTTGTAGCATTTAAATTGCATTTTTGTTTTTTGTTTTGTTTTTTGTTGTTGTTGTTTTTTTTTGGGGGGGGGGGAGGAGGGATGTAGTTTTATTAAATATTTAAAGTTTCTATACCTAATCATTTCAAATTAATGATAAATTAAAACGTTTCTGTTCATTTAACTTTAAATTTTTAGACTCAGCAGTAATACAGAAATAGAAAATTGTCGAATATTTTTTGTTCCTGCACCGTTTTACATAGCCAAATTTTTAGAAATTGTTCTGTTGTGAGTATTTATGTCTTAAAAGTAACATCCATGTCAATTTTCATGTTTATATTTCTAAGAATTCCACGTACTTCGTTATTTAGATCATTTTTAGTACTTTGTCCTCTTTATTTAGTCTTCTAAATTTCGATTTTTTTAGAATTCGTTCTAAAACTAACATTTACATCTTATAAATTACTACCATGCCAAATTCTAAGTTTCTAACTCCAATAGTATCACAGAAATTGCAGTTTAGCTCTTCTTTTTTATCGTACACCCTTATAATTTCCAGGTTTTTAAAAAACTGATAGGCATTTACATTTTAAAACTAATAACCACGTGGAATTTCAAAATTTATATCCTTAACAATACCAAATAAATCGTGATTTAGAATCTTTCTAGAAAGTCTTACGTTTATGTCTCACATTAAAATTTTTAACCTTTTAAAAAGAGTTCATAACGAGTGTTTACATCTTAAAAGTAGCCACCACAACAATTTTCAAATTTCTAGCACAAACAATATCACAGAAATCGAATTTTAGATCTTTTTTTGTTCCTGCACCGATGGGAGTTCTTGTACCGGCATAAAATACAGTCTTTTTTGGAGCAGAGATGGTTACCAACATTTTTTCTGACACCGTTATATTTTTAATCGGCTAGGTAGTTTCAGAGATGACACCCCACAAACACCCAAATTTTACTGCTTCGCACATATCTCATATACGCGCCCCATACTGGCGCGATTTTTTTGAGGCTAATGTCTTTTACGCACCGGCTACTTAACTGGCGCCAAAGCGTCGTTATTTTGCTTGATATGGTAACCCGGATGTTGTTGTTTATTTACATTTATTTTTTTAAATTATATAAATGGTTTGTTCTATATTTATTAATCAAACTTTTTATTATTTATTGTCATTCCCCTTTTTAAAAAAATATATGGAACTGGTATTTAAAAACGAGGTTTTCGCCAAATTGGCGTCGGAAAAAAATCGCGCCAATATGGGGTTTGTATGACATCTCTGCCCTTATCTAATACGTGTTAGCAGATGCAATTTTTAAAATACATACATAAACCAGTATAATACTTCTTCAGTTTTATTTTCATAGTCATTTATATCATTTGGCAAAATATCTCACTTTCTTAAACTCTAATTGCGTCAAGCTTTTTTAAAAAAGCAAAGTCCATATAACAGTAAAATTCCGTAATGGGCATTAAATACATGGTAATACAGCATTTAGGTGAGGGCAGGTGATAAATCGTCAAGTACCATGATTAATTAAAATAGTATAGGACTATTCGTAATCAGGTTTTCAACGAATGTCGTATTTTAAAAAGCTTCGCTTAACTCCAATTAACTTTCATTCCTGTAACATTTTTTTTTTTTTTTTTTTTTTTGGGGGGGGGGAATGCGAGATTGCATATATTTACATTTAAAATTTAACCTTTTGTTTATATAACTGTTGCTTGTATGAATAATTAGCACCTTGATGATCGAGCTTCACTCGAAACATATGTAAAGAAGTACTCGTGTGGTTGTTTGCTTAAAGCCATTATTACTTAGCTATTATAACTCCCATACAGTTATAACAATGTTCCTGTTAGTATTACTCTTGTTTGACGTCAGCCTTGCCTGTGTATCTGAATGCGAATTATTGGCCATTATTCTTGCACGAAGAGTGGTTATAACATAATTGTTTAATTTTGCATAGCATGTACCAATTGCAATATTGATACTTTTAAGTTAGTCAACCCAGGTGATAAATTGCCAATATTTTTTTTCCATACCATATTCATCTTGCATTCATTTCATTTAAAATATAAATCTTTCATTCACTTGATTTAAAATACACGTTTTTAACTAATTTTCACTGTATTTTAACAACATTATTTTGCCTTGGCGTTTTTTTTAAAAGCTTTGTGCAGTTTTGGCTTCAGAAAGTGAGATTTGTTACAAAAAGATACAAACCTGAAAATTTATTACAAACCCGTTGAACGTTTATGCTTATTTTTTACAAATAAATATAAACCTTTTTGGCACAGATGTCATATACGCACCACGTTGGCGCGATTTTTTTCAGACGCCAATTTGGCGAAAACCTCGTTTTCGAATACCAGTTACATATTGTCAGATAACTAATATGCACATCGGCATTCGAGGTTCTTTACTTGATTGAGAATTCAATAAAACTACGAAATTAATAAACATAAAACAGATGTCTCTATTCAAATTGAAAAACTATAACGTTTACACGTTTCGTTAAAAAAATACTACTATTTACCTTATTCTATAGAGATCTATATTTATAATATTAAAAATCGCTTGGCTTTATCTTTCAAATATATTTATTCATCAGCAACATCTGTGGAATATAAAACAATTCTACCAAACACAAAATTCTTGAGGCCAACAACATCAAAATAGTATAAAGGAATAAAATAAAATAAAATAAATATGATAAAGTTGCTGAAAACCATTGAGTTCGGTTGATTACGCGACATCCTCCCACCTTGAGTTGGTGAGAGGCAACTCAACTGGCACAAAAAGTTTTTACATTACAAATCTAGCTTTTGAGGCACCTTGACTATTCGCCCACATCGTGTACGCTTTACAGGTTCAACTTTAGACACAGTCTGAATAGTCGGAAATGAACAGAGTTCTTTTCATTCCTCAGACCACGTTGAAGACACTTCTAGGAGATAAATTCGCTGAATAGGCCGTAAAACTTCTGATGTTGATGTTTGTAGACGGACTAATCTGGTGACACCATCTTTTCCGGGAATAAGTTCTATGATGCGTCCTAAAGGCCAATCCGTACGTTTAGTATTATCTCTGCCAATTAACACGACGTCACCAAGTTTAATTTGTTCTTTACATTTCTTATATTGAGGACGTTGGATCAATAATCCCAAATATTCAGAACGACATCTGTTTCTCAGATCAGATATTAGCTTTTGTCGGTATTTGAGTTTTCTATTCAACTTGTTTTTATCCACAACATCAAAATCTGGTGTGCCCATTTTCTATACATCTTGAATGAACAGCGGGACAAGTTCACCATTGCTTTCAGAAATATAAGTATGAGGTCGAGAATTAATTACTGATTCTGTATCGCATAGAATGGTTGTCATTTCTTCATAAGAAACACTAGACTTTCCTAAGACTCTTCTAAGAATAGATTTCATAACACCAACTAATCTTTCCCAAAATCCTCCCCACCATGAGACTGTCGGCGGGTTGAAAAACCACTCTATTTTCCTGGTAGTACTATACTGAACGACTTTATTCCAGCCAACCTCTTTAAGTGCATTTGAAGCTCCAACAAAATTAGAACCGTTATCACAATAAACCGTAGAGGGTCTTCCTCTTCTTGCTATAAATCTCCGAAAACTCTGTAGAAATACTTCTGTCGACAAAGATGACAAAAGTTCAAGATGCACAGCTCGGTATATCGCACAGGTGTACAAACAAATCCATGCTTTCGAACCTCCTTTAAGGTATAAAGGCCCAGCCAAGTCGAATCCTGTGATTTCAAAAACTGCTGCATCTTTAATTCGATTTTCGGGAAGTGCTGCAACAGGAACATTTAGAGAAATTCTTTTTTGTCATATACAAATAACGCATTTCGATATCACGGATCTGATCGTTTTCTATGTATATGGTTTTGTTTTCTCTTCTTTTTTATCCCTTTTATCAATATGACCTCTCGAAACATTTTTATTTGAGAATATTTCTGGACACATCAGTGTAGCATGTTCTTTATTACAAACTAAGCATCAGTAGGGGAAGAAGGAGAGTTCAGCGTCAGCAGGTGGTGGTGGTGTGAGGAGGTGTGAGTGGGAGGGAGTAATCCACCTTGTGGATGGAGGAGGAGAGTGGAATCCACCTGTGAGTGAAAAGGGAGTCTTATCCTATAGTAGGAGGGGCTGGAGGAGAGCTTAATTTTTGAGGGGGGCTTAATTTTTGAGAGGGGCTTAATATTAGAGATTAGATAATATGTTGGCTGAACTCTTCTTCTTCCCCTACTAGTGGTTAGCTGTTTTTATACACCAATTTTGTTATGCTAGTTGTAAATTTAATTTTTTAAAACTTTTTTTGCTCAGTGCTGCCCCCTAGCGAGCGGATTTTTGAAAATAGTGGTTTTAATATTTCTGAGGCAGACAATTTGTATCGATTGTAATCGGACTTGGATCACTTTGATTTTTGAATGAATTTCAAGGATGTTGATCGGAATTAATTTAGAATATAAAATAAAAATGTTAATTAGGTATAATTTTTAATTTGAATAATAGACGTAAAAGCTTGAAAATGAGTGTTAGAATGATTTGATTATGAAATATTTGTAAGAATTTAGCGAAAATAAAAGATTGTTTTCTTTTCAAACTGAGTTTTGATTTTATTTAAGGTTTAGGATTCACTAATTTAATCTTAAATATGATTTTTAAAGGATGATGCAATACCTTAAAAAGGTTGCGATAGAACAATTTGTGGTGTATTTTTAAGGGTGATGTAATACTTTTAGAGATTGCAACAAGTAAATAATATGTCATTTTGTTTTTCAAAATGAGTTTTGATGTTATTCGAGATTATTGATTCATTAATTTAATCTAAATTAGGATTTTTTAGGGGTGATGCAATATTTTTAGAGGTTTCATAAATTTGAAAGCTGTTTTATTCATTCTGTGGAGAAAGGAATTTAATAATAGTATTTAATAATAATTAGGTAGATCGTTTTAGTGTGATTAGTAGATATAGAATTTAAAAAATGTATATTATATGTTGTCCGATTTAGTAAAATTAACTTCTATGTATACTTAGAACAGGGTAAACAACTTGGTATTTGTTTCTGTTTAATACCAAAATTAACACTTCAACAATAAATAAAATAAATTTAACAGTCATGTAATTAGACTATATTGTTAAACACTTTGACAGTTGTCTGCACTGGTATTAAGAATATAAATCTGTCTTAAGAGAAAATAGTATTCTGTCTTACGCGAGCAATTAAATATGAATTATGCTTGAAAAAAAATGAATCTGATTGGTTTTAACAATTCGAAATTCAATAATATGAGATCTGTTTGTAATATTTTTTAAGTAGAATTCGAGTTATATTTAAAAACGTATCAAAAAATTTAATCAGTTAGCTCATTTTAATTAATTTTCATAGTTTAGTAGACCGTGTATATAATTAAAAATTATTATTTATTATTAAATTTAATGTAGGATCGTAATATAACACACAGAATTTATTGATGTGTTGAAATTATTATATGTATTTTTTAAAATGCAAATGATCTCTTAGTTGAATTTTATATTATTTAATTTTTTTTTTCTGTTTAGTATACTTACATGTATATACGTATAAAATTTTTAGAAAGTTTCGTTAATATTTTTAAAGTAAAATTTATTTTGTTATAAAATTCCATAAAAAATTTAAATTATCTGAGTTACATAGTTCCATTTAATTAATTTTCATGGGTGGTAAGGGAGACTTATCCTATAGTAGGAGGGGTTAAATGTTGGAGGGGGCTTAATTTTTGAGAGGGGCTTATTTATTTTTTTCGAATCGACTTAGAGTAGAGATGGAAATATCATACTATAACATAGGTCTTTTCGAGAGGAAGTATGAAGACACTAAATTTTTCGATGGGCTTAATTTTTGAGGGGGGCTTATATTTAGGGGGACTTAATATATTTTTTTTGAATTGATTTAGTATTAGAATGGAGATATCATACTATAACATAGTGAGTTAGGTGTTTTCGAAAGGGAGTTTGAGGTGTCTAAATATTTTAGTGGGGCTTATTTTTTAGGGGGGCTTAATTTTTTTTTTCGAATCGACATAGAGTAGAAATGGAAATATCATACTATAACATAGAGATGTAGGTATTTTCGAAAGGGACTTTGAGGAGCATAAATTTTTTAGAGGGGCTTATTTTTTTTAGGGGGGCTTAATTTTTAAGGGTGATTTTTTTTTCTGAATTGTCTTAGAATTTGAATGAAGATAAAAATGTCTTATGTTTTCTGAAAAAAAATTTTTGATGCTGCCATCTGTATGCGGTAGTGCGAATTTATTATTGAAAATAGTATTTTATTTTTGAAAAGTTTTGAGGAAGGTTTGAACCTGCAAAATAGTCTCTTGGCTCGATGATATGTTGAAGACTTAACTAATCGAGCCAAGAAACTGTGTCTATATGTTTAGCTTTTAGATGTTTCAAAACAAAAAATTGTATTCCCCCTTCTGTATGCGCAAAGAGAGGTTGGTTTCTTAAGATAACTCATTAATACCTATTTTAACTGCTCACTCTGCGAATTCTTTTAATGTGTATGATTTTTATTTTTAGTTTAACTGATTTTATCGATTTTGTGAATGAGAGTTTGATTATTTTACCAAGCTAAGGTTTCGAACCTGCGAACTCCGATTCAAATTTAATTTTTTACAACCGATAAGCTATCCACTATCCAGACCGCGTCCCGACAATTACTGAATTACTTTTGAACACTATATATTTTTTAAAATACCTACCTCTTCATATTTCTTATACTAGGGAAGTTAATACAATTTATGTTTAAATTGAAGAAATAATTATTATTTTTTATATTTCTTTAATAAGCAAGTCATTTTTTTAGATCGATTAGAAGGCTACCAAACGATTTGAATTAAACATTGTTTTTACCAGTATTAATCCTCTTACCTAATTTTTAAATTATACTTTTTCTTGTGAACCATATCATATTAATTTAATCGTCTGAAATAGACTTCCTAAACCCCATTATCAACGTTTCTCACTATCTTTCACAAACTTTTTACAACAGAAAATAGCTAATATGTAAATAATGATTTAAGAAGAGATTATTTCACTTGTTTTCAGATTTTAAATGAAAGTTTGAAATATTTTTCAGATTTTCTATTTATCAATTATTATAATTTCAATCAACTCATAGTTTGTTATTGCAATAGATAATTATTTGATGATTCTACACTAGTTCTAATGAATTTTAAAACTACTACTTCAATTCAACTCATTCTTTTATACAGCTTAATAAATTTAGTATGAATTAAACCATTGGTTTGTCATATATTTCACTGAAATAATAAAATTAATTTGTAAAACCTTAGAATGACGAATTCAAAAACGTAACAATTATACTTTTTTGTGAACCATATGTTTCATCTGCTATTTCAAATCGACTTTATACATCACCCTTCGAGCAGATGCTTACTGACTTATACAAACATTCAATAAGTAATCAGCTTTTCAACACAAAATAACTAATATGTAAATAAGGATAACTATTGGTTTTAGGAGAGATTATTACACTTAGACACAAATTTCAACTATTCGAAAAAGTTTGGTAAATCTTTACTTCCGTTTATAAACATGATTAATCTTATCAGCAGATATCAACTGTCTTTGTTATACATTTGATAAGCGAATACCATCTTAGGAAAATGTTATCTAATTCGTTTTAATTGTCTTTTTCGTGGGAAATGTAACTGCTTACTTCATTCTACAATTATTTACTCGGATTTTTCGAAGAGATTTCAAACATAAACTTATCGACTGTCTTTCTTAATCATGTAATAGGTGAATAGAATCTTTTTATCAGGAAATAGTAATTATTTCAAAAGTGAAAATGATTTTTGGAGATATTTTAATAGTTTTTAGCAAATTCTACTTTCAGAAAAGATAGCATTTTTTGGATTGTAACACAACCTTTTAATATACTACGTGAATTGAAATATTTTATTTTCTGCATTTAAGTGACCAAAACTTTCAATTTTAATACATATATTTTAGTTTTATAATTTGTTTTTATTTAGAAGGGATTTTCGTGAATTCTTATCTTTTAACCGGAAATGACGAAATCGATAATTTATCATTATTTTCACATTCATCATAGTAAAACTATTTTAATTTTTAGCATTTTAATAAAGAGAAAAAAAAATGATTTTTTATTACCAAAGCACTACTTATTAGAATTTTTTTCTATAAATTACTTTTTGAAGGTTTTTTAGAAACCCATTAATCGATTACACTAAAGGCGATTTTTTTTAAGAAACATTGTTTGATTTGCTAAAAGTTAGGAATAATTTAAAATCAATTAGAATAATTTCATGTAAGTTAAAGAATAATAACTTATGTTTTTTACACAAATAAATTTTTTTAATCGAAAATTACTTTTCTGAAATACAGCACTCCTTATTTTTACCAAACATGATACCTTTAAAAGAAATATATTTATTTAGAAATTTGTTTAACTGTTCTTAGAATCGACAAACTTTTGCTTGTGAAACACAAATAACATTTAGAGAGAGAGAAAAATTTGTGAATCAGCATAAACTGAAATTCGGAAAAATCGTAGTCAGGTTTAAAATTTCCTTGTTGAATATCATGAAACACAATATTAAAATATTTTATCATAAAAAATGTTAATTTTTTAACTCTACTTTAATAATTCGTTACACTTTTTAAAATTGTTCAATTTTATTTTATTTTATTTTTTGGATTTGAATAATTTCTCAATAATAACATTTCAGAAGGAAGAATTTTTTGAAATAGGGCATACTCAAGTTTTTAAACAATAAATATTAAACATTAAAATTTTATCACATAATATTTTAGATTATTTCAAAACTGTACTTACATAATTCACGAACTTGCTGAAACTCTAACCCTTTGATCCAACTTCTTAATTTGAAATGAAAATTTTCTAAGTTTTTATCAGCTAGTTTCCCCTTAATCACGTGATATCCCCTGTGACCACGCGTTTTCCTATGTAGTTTCGTTATAAGTGATTTCACTTGCGTTATCGCACCAGTGATTAGTGATTTCATAGTGATCTTTTCACGGAGGTTTCTCTTTCCGATTAGGAAAGTTTTATCTTGATAATGTGATAAGGGTTAGTATAAATGTACGTCAACTCGACCAAGTGAATGTATCATTCTTTTTCGCTTAGTTACTTCGCCTTGTCTTCTCGATTCACTCCTCGTTTTACTACCTTTAAAAAATGTCTTTTTTTAACAAGAGTGAAAATGAAAAGGATGTTTATTGTTTAGGGGAAAGACCAAAATGTGGATCTTTAGAAGAGGAATGGTTCACCCGAACGTTTCACGAATTGGATGCATATATCCCTTTTTGTGAGTGTATTGGTGAGGAAACACTCGTTGAAGTGATCATGGTGCCGAAGAACAGCGAATTAAAAGATTATATTCGAAAATATAAAGAGGATGTGGAAACCGGTGAATTTTTTCCTACTTTAGAAGGTGTCACTTTTTCCTCTGCAGCATTTGACTTTCTTCAAAAGAATATGAAAAACTTTCATTTTTCATCAGAGAAAGACACTTTTGTAGCCAATAATGAAGTTTTAATAGTTTTTGTAGATGACCGATCATGCTTACTTCAACAATTAATTAAGACGGATGAGATTGAATATTCACTTAAACCGAACTCTCTTCAGCTAACCAAAGAACAATTTAAAAATCTTGAAAATATATGTTATGAGGTTAATGATGTCTTGATTACAACCATCCATACAAAGGTTATCCCCATTGAAGTGATGAATCATCTTAATGACTGTCGACATTCTCACTTAAGTTTGATTAAAGCCAAAGAATTTTTCATTTCGTGTTTTACACGGGTATTACAACAATCTGTGGTTCGTGAATTTCATTGCACTTCCTGTGTTCAAGGAGTTTCAACTGTTAGGCCTCATATATGTTTGCAGTTGAACCTACGTCAGAAATTCGATTTTGTAGTGACAGTGCATTGCTAAAATTTAATATACAAAAATTTCTTTTATACTTGTGAGAAAAGTGTTCATGTGAGTATACTCATTCTTTCTTTGCATCAATGAATTTAGATATGTATTTAGATTTTTTGGTTAATGTTTTCGCCATGTAATACAATGCAATTCTTATAAAACTCCATTCAAAGCTTTGAATCGTTTTATGTGTTATTTTAATTCAAGCTTTTTTAATGGATTCAAATTCATTTTCAAAATATTTTATCGTTGTTTGCAGATTTTGTTTATTAAGAAAAATTGTAATTTTTGAATAAATACTTTGTTTATTTATTTTTAACTTTCCTCTGTTTTATTTAATCACCTACTCTTTTTTCAGCTTTTTCAATTTTTAGTGGGGAGAAAGTAATTGTTTCATTTTGAGGGAGGAACTTAGAAGTGATTTGAGTGTTTTTAAAAACATGATCTTTTACAGATTTTCAAATTAATCAAGAATGAGTTTATTCTTTAATCATGTTGAATCATATAATTTGTTTAATTGCTTTCACTTTGCTTGGTTTTTAAGTCATTTTAAAAAATAACATTTTTTGTTTTAGATATGAAATTTAAATTAAGTTTATTTTTGTGAAATCATAATTTTTACTGTTAAGTCTTATTATTCAAAAATCATAAAGAAACAAAAATCACAAGTTTTATTTTTTAAAGTATATTATCCTCGCACCAGTATTATACATTTTTAAACTTTGATAATTATGTAAAAGCAGTGGTTTAATGTTGTTTTTTTTTTGTTTGTTTTCAACAAAGTCTGATTTATAACAACATAAAAAAAGCTTATCTCATGGAATATTTTTGAAATCAATGTAGCACTAGTTTTTTTTTCTTGAGAATGAGTTTTAAAATTTGTTTTTATCAAATGAGTTATAAGATGTATGCTTACAACTAGCATGAATTTTCTGAAAAAATATATTTATTTAATTTGAGATATAAAACTTCCTGATTTGTTTCTTTTAAGATGATATTAGTGTTAAATTTTAATAATTTCATCATCCTAATTAAAAATTTTAAGAATTATTCTCACTTCAACTTAAACGAGTATCAATTAGAGAAATTTCAAGAAAAAGTACATTACTTGAATAAGAAACCTCTTAAGCATGTATGTAACACATATACTCAATCGTTTAACAATTTGATCAACTAAAAGAAAGCCTCTTATACATTTCGATTTTGTTATTTCATCGTTTTTTAACGAAGGTTATTGTGATAGTGAAATAGAAACCATCTAAAATGAATTGTTTTAAATAATAATTGTCTTTTGAACTTTTAATATAGTGTTAGAATTAATTTGTTCATGTATAACTTAAGAAATCATCAATTCTTTAGCAATTAAAAATGTATAACATAAGCATAAAAAAAATAATAATAAAAAAAAGTTTTTAAAATTAAAATAATAATAATAATTTATTTTAAAAGTTTTCCAAATTAAAAAAAAAGTTTATAAATAAAAAAAAAAGTTTTCAAAATTAAAAAAAAGTTTGCAAATAAAAAAAGTTTTCAAAATTAAAAAAAAAAGTTTGTAAAAAAAAAAATGTTTGTAAAAAAAAAGTTTTCAAAATTAAAAAAAAAAGTTTGTAAATAAAAATAATAAGTTTTCAAAATTAAAAAAAAGTTTGTAAATAAAAAAAGTTCTCAAAATAAAAATAAAAAGTTTTCAAAAATTAAAAAAAGTTTGCAAATAAAAAAAGTTTTCAAAATTAAAAAAAAAGTTTGTAAATAAAAAAAGTTTTCAAAATTAAAAAAAAGTTTGTAAATAAAAAAAAAGTTTTCAAAATTAAAAAAAAAAGTTTGTAAATAAAAAAAGTTTTCAAAATTTAAAAAAAGTTTGTAAATAAAAAAAGTTCTCAAAATTAAAAAAAAAGTTTTCAAAATTAAAAAATATAATTTTTGAATCTTGAATCATAATAAAAAAAATTATAAAAAAATTTAAAAATTTACAAAATTTAAAAAAAAAAAACTTTGAAAAAAGTTTTCAAAATTAAGTTATCAAAATTAAAAATAAAAAACTTAGTAAATTATGTTATCAAACCTCAGTTTACCTATATGTATATGTATGTGACTTTCAGAATTAAAAACTTATCAAAAAGTTCAATTAGATTGTAAATACAAGTATACAACCAATCATATATCAATCAATCATACCAATTAATCAATCAACCAATCAATGATATCAATCATTCATAAAAATCAATCATATTAATCTATGATATCAAGCAATCATATAAATCAATCATATCAATTAACCAATCGTTGAAATCAGTCAATCATATTAATCAACCAAACAATCATATCAATCAACCAATCGTTCATATCAGTCAATCATACCGATCAATCAATCATTCATATCAGTCAATCATATCAATCAATGAATAACATTAATAATATCAATCAAGATATCAAATACAGTATTCATACAAATCAATCATATCAATTGCAGTTCAAGTATTACAAATTAGTATAATAACATTATAAGAAAGTTTTGAATTAATACAATGATTAACTACCAACGTTTTGTAACAGCACTTTTACAAAAGCAATGTGTGAATAGATATTTTAGTTACAAAAAATATTTAAAATGCTTTTGAAAGTTAACAAAATTATTTTCCAAAAATGTTAAAAACATTACAAGCTGCTAAAACTTACAATTTAACAAGAATGAGTTGTCCTATATTTCATTTGTATTTGCATGTCCTATATTTCCTTTCTATTTGCATTTGAGTATATGTGTAAGGATTCCTCCTTTTAATTATGTTCTGTAGTATACACTTAAAATATATATATATATAAAACATTAAATTAAAATATTCTTTAGTTATTAAAATGTTTAAAAAATTAGCAATTTTTTTAATATTATAAGATAACAAAAATTATTTTGTAATTTATTTTAAGTGAATCTACCTATCTCTATATATGCGTTTAATAAGATAAATCTTCTTTATGTTAACATCCTACCCACATTTTATTCTATAGTTATACACATCGAAACGAAAAATAAAATAAACAATCTATTATTAAATTCTTCAATTTAAAATTTTAATACATACATACATACTTAAACATTTATATAAAAATAATGAACTTACCATGTTTGAACTCAGAAAAGAGATGATGAGCTTATCACGTGGTAGATTATGACGTAATCAGTTAGATATCACGTGTCTTCCTTATCTACAATCAGATTGTATTATCAATCACGTGATCTAACTGATATGAGTCTATACCAAGACACTAGCCATTTTCACTTCAGTCATCGAATATGTAGGTCGTATATTTTTTTGAAAGTCTTTTATTTTATGGAATCTTCAGCAACATGACATCAGATATTTGCAAATAAAATCCTATTAAAATCTTTCTCGCAATTGTGAACAAAGATTAATTTTCATATTGTTTAAGTATAATCATTGATTATTTAACTGGATAATAATATTTTTAGAAGTAACTTAAATTTCTTATAAAAACGGAAGTATTTATTGCATCATTCATAGAATTCAAGTTTGAATATTAACCAAGTTTTTAAAACTTTTATAAACTCTTTATACTAGAATATATACTAGTTTTTACTAAGTACTAGTATATACTAAATACTAGTATAAATTATAAAAGTTTAAAAAATTAGTTTCAGCAAGTTCGTGAATTATGTAAGTACAGTTTTGAAATAATCTAAAATATTATGTGATAAAATTTTAATGTTTAATATTTATTGTTTAAAAACTTGAGTATGCCCTATTTCAAAAAATTCTTTCTTCTGAAATGTTATTATTGAGAAATTATTCAAATCCAAAAAATAAAATAAAATAAAATTGAACAATTTTAAAAAGTGTAACGAATTATGAAAGTAGAGTTAAAAAATTAACATTTTTTATGATAAAATATTTTAATATTGTGTTTCATGATATTCAACAAGGAAGTTTTAAACCTGACTAGAATTTTTCAGAATTTCAGTTTATGCTGATTCACAAATTTTTCTCTCTCTCTAAATGTTATTTGTGTTTCACAAGCAAAAGTTTGTCGATTCTAAGAACAGTTAAACAAATTTCTAAATAAATATATTTCTTTTAAAGGTATCAAGTTTGGTAAAAATAAGGAGTGCTTTATTTCAGAAAAGTAATTTTCGATTAAAAAAACTTATTTGTGTAAAAAACATAAGTTATTATTCTTTAACTTACATGAAATTATTCTAATTGATTTTAAATTATTCCTAACTTTTAGCAAATCAAACAATGTTTCTTCAAAAAAATCGCCTTTAGGGTAATCGATTAATGGGTTTCTAAAAAACCTTCAAAAAGTAATTTATAGAAAAAAATTCTAATAATGCTTTGGTAATAAACAATCATTTTTTTTCTCTTTATTAAAATGCTAAAAATTAAAATAGTTTTACTATGATGAATGTGAAAATAATGATAAATTATCGATTTCGTCATTTCCGGTTAAAAGATAAGAATTCACGAAAATCCCTTCTAAATAAAAACAAATTATAAAACTAAAATATATGTAGTAAAATTGAAAGTTTTGGTCACTTAAATGCAGAAAATAAAATATTTCAATTCACGTAGTATATTAAAAGGTTGTGTTACAATCCAAAAAAATGCTATCTTTTCTGAAAGTAGAATTTGTTAAAAACTATTAAAATATCTCCAAAAATCATTTTCACTTTTGAAATAATTACTATTTCCTGATAAAAAGATTCCATTCACCTATTACATGATTAAGAAAGACAGTCGATAAGTTTATGTTTGAAATCTCTTCGAAAAATCCGAGTAAATAATTGTAGAATGAAGTAAGCAGTTACATTTCCCACGAAAAAGACAATTAAAACGAATTAGATAACATTTTCCTAAGATAGTATTCGCTTATCAAATGTATAACAAAGACAGTTGATATCTGCTGATAAGATTAATCATGTTTATAAACGGAAGTAAAGATTTACCAAACTTTTTCGAATAGTTGAAATTTGTGTCTAAGCGTAATAATCTCTCCTAAAACCAATAGTTATCCTTATTTACATATTAGTTATTTTGTGTTGAAAAGCTGATTACTTGTTGAATGTTTGTATAAGTCAGTAAGCATCTGCTCGAAGGGTGATGTATAAAGTCGATTTGAAATAGCAGATGAAACATATGGTTCACAAAAAAGTATAATTGTTACGTTTTTGAATTCGTCATTCTAAGGTTTTACAAATTAATTTTATTATTTCAGTGAAATATATGACAAACCAATGGTTTAATTCATACTAAATTTATTAAACTGTATAAAAGAATGAGTTGAATTGAAGTAGTAGTTTTAAAATTCATTAGAACTAGTGTGGAATCATCAAATAATTATCTATTGCAATGACAAAGTATGAGTTGATTGAAATTATAATAATTGATAAATAGAAAATCTGAAAAATATTTCAAACTTTCATTTAAAATCTGAAAACAAGTGAAATAATCTCTTCTTAAATCATTATTTACATATTAGCTATTTTCTGTTGTAAAAAGTTTGTGAAAGATAGTGAGAAACGTTGATAATGGGGTTTAGGAAGTCTATTTCAGACGATTAAATGAATATGATATGGTTCACAAGAAAAAGTATAATTTAAAAATTAGGTAAGAGGATTAATACTGGTAAAAACAATGTTTAATTCAAATCGTTTGGTAGCCTTCTAATCGATCTAAAAAAATGACTTGCTTATTAAAGAAATATAAAAAAAAATAATTATTTCTTCAATTTAAACATAAATTGTATTAACTTCCCTAGTATAAGAAATATGAAGAGGTAGGTATTTTAAAAAATATATAGTGTTCAAAAGTAATTCAGTAATTCTCGGGACGCGGTCTGGATAGTGGATAGCTTATCGGTTGTAAAAAATTAAATTTGAATCGGAGTTCGCAGGTTCGAAACCTTAGCTTGGTAAAATAATCAAACTCTCATTCACAAAATCGATAAAATCAGTTAAACTAAAAATAAAAATCATACACATTAAAAGAATTCGCAGAGTGAGCAGTTAAAATAGGTATTAATGAGTTATCTTAAGAAACCAACCTCTCTTTGCGCATACAGAAGGGGGAATACAATTTTTTGTTTTGAAACATCTAAAAGCTAAACATATAGACATAGTTTCTTGGCTCGATTAGTTAAGTCTTCAACATATCATCGAGCCAAGAGACTATTTTGCAGGTTCAAACCTTCCTCAAAACTTTTCAAAAATAAAATACTATTTTCAATAATAAATTCGCACTACCGCATACAGATGGCAGCATCAAAATTTTTTTTCAGAAAACATAAGACATTTTTATCTTCATTCAAATTCTAAGACAATTCAGAAAAAAAAATCACCCTTAAAAATTAAGCCCCCCTAAAAAAAATAAGCCCCTCTAAAAAATTTAGGCTCCTCAAAGTCCCTTTCGAAAATACCTACATCTCTATGTTATAGTATGATATTTCCATTTCTACTCTATGTCGATTCGAAAAAAAAAATTAAGCCCCCCTAAAAAATAAGCCCCACTAAAATATTTAGACCTCTCAAACTCCCTTTCGAAAACACCTAACTCACTATGTTATAGTATGATATCTCTATTCTAATCAGTGTTGGGTATGAACGCGTTCATTGAACGAAAACTCACGAACTTAGTTCACTATCTGTGAAAGTTGAGTTGAACTTGATTCACTTTTTTATAAACGAACGTGAGCTGAACGAAAGCTCAAAAAATCTGTGAGTTTGAACGAAATTTACGACTCAAACTCAAATTTTTTTTCACAATTTATTTAAAATTTTCCCAGCTATTAAGAACACGTTTTTCCCATTCAAATGCCATTAAGAGACCTACACGGACTCGAGACGGGTCGAGTCTGTTCATCAGTTTTTCTGGGTCGTGCCCGGTTCTTGGAGGCTCGGGCTGGGCCGAACCGGCCTTATTTCTGGGCCTGTGCTTTATTCTTCCTAGAAATCTGCGCCGACTGAAATTTTCGGGCATGGTCACAACTCTGCTTGTATAAAAATCATTGACCCGTTCCTGTCTTATTCGTGCAAAAATCTGTTTAAGGAACAACCTTCTTGAGTCAGCAATTTTTGCCGTAAATACATATATTTTTAAATTATCATTATTCTACAATTAAAATTCCCTTTAAAGAGTAATACATATACATTTCTGGGGGGGGGGGGGTGTAATAAAGTACTGTAAAACCTGTTTTAAGAATCTGCGTATGACGAAATCCTGTTTTAAACGGAAAAATTTCTTGATCGATGCAAAATGGATATAACAATCAGTTTGAAAATAAATAGTACTTTGCAAGAGACGACAGACCTGCTAAGAAAGGAATTAATATATACGGGCTTTTTTCTCTCCTTTGTGATTTCGTCTTAGAAGGTTTTTTGATACAGAATTTTTCCGAATTTAAGTCTCCAAGCCGTGTAAATGGATTAATGGTATTAATAATAATTCAGATATTTACATACAACTAGAGATCCATTAGAGATCCTTTACTGTGCAGTGTATGGTACAGGTCTGCACGTGCCTAAATTTCAAGGCCGGAGCTTGGCCTTATCCATACAAGAAAAATTCGACCCGGCCCAGTATAAAAAATTAAAATTTCGGCCCGATCCCGGCCCATACAAAAAGAATATTGGCTCGGCCCTGTATAAAAGTTAAAACTTCGGCCCGATCCTAGCCCGGAAAAAAGTTAAGATCTCGGCCCGTGTCTGGCCCTGCCCGAATGAATTTCTAAAAAACTTTGATTTTTACGTCGTTTTGATTAAAAATTTGCCATGTACGAGGAGTTCTGACTAAAAATACTTACCTTTGCTTTTTATTGTAGAGTTTATAGTTTTCATATTTGTAGAAGTATTTGCGATATTTATTTTTCTAATGAACCGCTATTTGTTGTATGCAAATGTTTCAGTTATCATTAATATAGTTAATCCATATTCCATGTATTGGAGAAAAATCTGAAAAATGCCGTATAGTAAAATCTTCTAAGGCGGAATTGCATAGGAAAGAAAAAAAAATGCTTTATAGACAAGTTCACATCTTATAGCAGGTGTAAATGTATTATATATTATTTTTTTACATATTAGTACATTCATTTTGCATGGATAAACATATTTTTCCGATTAAGAGAGGATTCCGTCATAGGCAGGTTCTTTTTCACACGTTTTACTATATTTTAATTTAGCTACATTTTAATAAGCCGAGAAATGTACTATTCTTTACAAAGAATAAAATTTAATGTTTAATTGTAGAATAATGGCGATTTTAAAATGTATACTTTTTTTGCAAAAGATTTTTGGGCCAGGCCAAATTTTACTGATCTTTGAATGGTCCAGGCCACGTCTAGACAATGATTTTCATACGGGCTGGGTCAAAACCGGGACTGAAAATTTAGGCCCGTGAAGACTAAAAAGAATGATATCGGTCCCGGTTCGGTTACGGAAAAAATAAGTTAGTCCCTGCCCGGTTCTTCCGGAAAGAGGCCCGAGCCCAACTCGGAAAGAGTAGTGACTAGGTCCTGCCCGAAAATAATCCGTGCAAGGCCCGATTGCCGTGAATGAAAAAAAGCCTAAAGCCCGCGCAGATCTCTAGTCTATGGCACTTTTATTTAAAATGAACAAAATAAATATGAAAAAGAGGCGGTAATATATATATATATATATTTCTGCCAGAACTCCTCGCACAAGACAAAATTTTAAATATATGGACGTAAAAGTAAATATCTGTACAGAACAATTAACACTAATGATGTTGAATTTTATGCGTCATTTATAAAAACTGTCATTAAGAAATTCCAAATCCTCCTAAGAAAGTTTGAATAGTTAATTTTAATTATTATAAATATAAATATAAATATTTCGTGAGTACAATAAAGGAAAATTAGTATTAAAGTTCATATGGTGCGAACTCGAAATTTCTGAGTAAAAAATCCGCCAATATTAACAACACTGTTAGTGATCTGTATAGTGGTTAAGAATGGTCTGGCTTGACTTTTAGAGGTTGACTTCTGTTTCGGATTCGGATCGGTTTTGGATTGGGTTTTGACGCTTGCGGGTCGGGTGATCCGATTTTTTAAAAGAATGTCGAAAATAAAAAGGTTAAAAATCTATATGCCGAAAGAAATCCATAGCAAACATATAAGGAAAGCGATTACTTCTATTTAGCAAGCACTTTTGAATTTTTAAGAAAATTACATATTTGTATTGTACGCTTTTACTGATGAATACTGGACATCTTACAATCTATACACGCGTAATATGTTTATTTGTGCATAAACTATCACAAACACTATATATGCGTTTTGAGAGTGTCAAAAACAAATTATAGGTAAAAATGTCCATATTACAAGAGGAGAAGAAATGGTTCTTAACAGTACTAATAAAAAAAAAAGAATAATCTACGATTACATTTCTTACATGCATTTTACTTCTCAAGTAGTAAATTGAATATATACTCATTCATATTAAAATACGCATGTATTTTTTTTTCTCAACACAATTCTACTCAAACTTTGTGAAAATCCCAAATAAACTTATAAGCAAAAAATCTAAATCTGGCCTTTAAGGATTATTCTAGAGTGAACCAGTGAACCTAACCGAACTTACAGAAAGAAAATCAGAGTGACACCCCTCTCCACTTTTAAAAACAAGGTACACCCCGATCCGATGCAGGACTCTATTCAGCGATCCCGAGGTGTCTGCTATTTAGAGCTTTTACTATATTTGAATATTAAGCAATATAAATATATAATTATTCAATATAGATTTATATAAATATAGATATGTTTTTTTATGTAAAAGATAAAATTGGTTTTAAAGATATAAGACTATTTTTAGTGTGAAAAAAAACATCCATTCACGTGCTTTACGAAGTAAATGGGTCACTTAAAAAATCAAAACTAGCATGATTTCCTTTAATAACTTAGAAATGAATTTTAATTGACTCAATTTAAAATTTAATATAATCTACATGATTTTAATCAAGAAAAACATACTTTTGTTTAAGAAAACCAGTGCAGCCACGCATACACTATAATATTTCGTTTTGATAACGAATGTATTATAATCGCAAGTGTCTACTTGGGATATTTTGAATAGCAGGTGCAATAGAAATGCAGCACTCTTTTCAGAAATTGAGAAATCGAGTAGCCTTTTTCATTTTTCGATCAATTTGGTGGATCTTTCAGAAAACGCTTTCAAAGTTGTCGTTTTAAACCGAATTTTCTGACGCGATAGCCCTACAAACTTCATCATGCAACAGCAATCCCTTATTGTAATACAAAATGTAATATATTTATCGAACATCAAAAAATGTATTCCATTCCAAAAGTTTTCTTAAGTCATGGCTGTTGATTTCAAGCTTTGAACGTTTAAATATACACCTGTAAGTGTATTCCCGTTGTTGTGCGAGGAATACTATTTTTATTTATTGGAGAACAGTCTTAAAATGACTCTTTTTAATGGTTTATTTTATTTCTCTCACTATAAGTCAATATGTGTGTTTAAAGAAAGATGTGGTGAGATTTTTTTTTCGTTTTTATTGGACATAATTCATATATATATTAGCACGGAAACATTTATTATACATTTAAATAATACTACATTAAATTTATCACTTTTATCTTCCATCGAAAAAGATTAATTTTTAAAAATATCTAAAGTATTTAAAATTCTTAGTACAACATTTATTTTTTATACACTTGACTACTTCTGTCTCAAATATACAAAATTTACAAAGAAGAATAATCATGCAATTTAAAATTATAAAGCACTGATTCAATAATACTAATTTTGAATGAGACAGAAAAGTATCGACATTCAGAGACACACATTAGAGCTTTTTTTTTCTCGAAAATATAATTTAGTCAACAAAAACATCTATAAAAGTATTGTTCAAAAGACTTTACTACAGGACAAGAACAGTGACAATATGAATTCACAGACATCTTGACTCTAACTTTTATTGCTCAATTGTCAACAAGCTAATAAAACTATTCCTATTTCAACTATCTTTATCAGCCGAAGCTTTGTTGAATGGTCACGGGTGGTTACGTACAAGCTCCCAACTCTCGTGTGAAAATCGAAATCATTTTCCAAATCAAAAGGGGCCGATAAGCTAGGGTGGTAGGGAAATTCGTGGATGGCTTTCTGGCGTTTTTGAGAAGGTTGGTTGTTTATGTTTTCAAAATTACTGCGTGAGAGGAGGAGGTCAGCCTATTCTATAGCAGTAAATGTTGTCGTAACTGAATAATGATCACAAACAATATACCAGACCAATCAAAGGCCGATTGCCCAGCTACTTTCTATTCTTACATTTTATCAACCCTTATGAATAGCACTTCGAAATTATTTAATTTTCAAATTTGCTTAATAATATTAAAAAACAAAACATTTATAAAGCTTTTTTATGATTTTGCGTACTTAATATAATTTAAATATGATTAAATTAAAATATTTATAGCATTTTTTAAAGGTTATTTCAGAACTTGATTAATGCAATCTAAGTGTCATTTTAAACCAAATTTTACAGTGTTTTTATCCAACTTCGGAGGCATAAATGTAGGAGACAGTAGGACTGCCAGATATCATCTCTAAAATTGTTGCTAGCTAGTGCAGAAGTTCTCGTTTGTTAGAATAACGGATCGTCGAACCAATCTTTTAAATAAATTAAATCATAATACTACATTTTTCCTATATTGGAACCAGCAACTAATATTAATATGATTTATTTAAATAGAGTTTACTATCTTAGAGCTTTAAAACCTCAATTGCACCAATAAAATAACATAAAACTAATGTTACATTTATAGAAAAATGTCTTTCGAAACCAGCTCCAATAGTGAAAGTCGATTGTGGAGATTATCTTAGCTATCTAATGCCACCCCCTACCCTTCCACTCCTAAAAAGAGGCGTTTAAAGATTTCAAATGCAAACGTGATACTTTGAAAGAACTGTCCTATAGGATTAACATTAGCAAGTGGGTATTTCTGCGTGAGTGAAATAGCTGTGTTAATCAGTGAAATCTCAAAACTGCATGCTATTGTTAAACCTATGGGGGTGAGAATTCTTATTTTTTAAATATCGCACCAGAAAATTAACAATTATAACTTCTTTTCTTTTTAAAACTTTCCAACATAGCCGTAAAGTGTTCATGAATTTGGTTTGTTTATCTGCATACCGCCGGTCCGTGTCCTAACTCTTGTAATTGTTCTCGTATTGTATGCAATTGATATGTGTTATTAAGGTTTCTATGGCATCTTTGAAAAGGGAGTGTGTAGAATTTTTTGGTTCGTTTACAGGGACACTCAAAAGAATCCCGTTACATTATGGTTAATGGACGAAAATCATTTGTGATGTAATTTAATGATATACAATTTCAAACATAATAAAATTGATATGGACTACTGGGTATGCGGAAAAAATGCGTACTACGTGATGTACATAAAAGCTGTAGGCCATATAGACGATTACACAAAAGAATTCGAATGCATAAGCGTGAATTGCGGGGTGTTTTTTAATTGAGTTACGCATTTTCCAACCGAACTATATCTACCCTATATATATAAAATCCTAATGAAACGAATTTATGAAACGAATATATGAAACGCCTGAAATTCTTTGAATCGACTGATTAAACAATTGACTTTGTTTCACGGCGATTTCTCCTAAAATATGGAATACTTTGCGATGAAATTAACACCAAAAATCCGTGTTGATCCACAGATGTCAAAACTGGTATTAGAATTTTTAAATTCGAATTAGTTTTCGAAATATTAATTTTTTTCTAATTTTAAATACATTTTTTCTAAGGATGGCAACTCAAATTTTAATCATAACAGAATTTTTTTTTTCATAATTCAGAAAAGGTTACTATTTTAAATTAATTTGGCGACAGTTTGGCCTCCTTTATATCTATGCTAAGAACAATGCTTTTTTGGTATTTCGTTATCATTTTATTAAATACAAAACTTTCATTTAAAAATGAAACATTTAAATTGATGGCTTTCACTTCTTTAAAAAAAAAAAAATATATATATATATATATATATATATATATATATATATATATTAGGCACAGATGCCATATACGCACCAGGGTACCTAATTGGCGCACAAATCGCCAAACCACTCGCCAAATTGTACAGATTGACAAAATTTTTATTTTAAATAACGAAAGAACAAATAAATTAGTATAACATTAATAAATATAAAAATAAAACGTCGAAATAAAAATCACTTGATGACGTAAACACGTGTATATTGCTAAAAGTCAAGTGAATGTGACATTTACCATCAACCATTATTGGCATTTAATCTTATAGTTTGGTGATAGATTTTTTGTCGACGGGATAACTAAGCAGTACCAAAAATACATATGTAACTGGTATTCGAAAACGAGGTTTTCGTCAAATTTTCGTAAAAAAATAAAAATAAAAAAAATAATAAAAATAAAAATCATGCCAAACATGCGGTGGTGCGTATATGACATCTGGCGAAATATTAAATTATGTAACAAACCATGACATTTAATTTCAACTTCAAATCAATGTTTTAATTTACCACTCGAACAATAAAAAAAATGCTAACTGGCGAATTGAAAAAAAGATACTGGCGAGATTTGCATCCGGCTTTTTTTTCTTTCGGCACAGATGTCACATACGGCCCCATATTGGCGCGATTTTTTTCTGACGCAATGTCATATACGCAACGGGTACTTAACTGGCGCCAAAGTATCGTTATTTTGCTTGATATGGTAAGCCTGATGTTGTTGTTTATGCTGTTAATGCATTCCCCAAATTGACATTTATGTGTATATGACATTTGTTCCAAACCTTCATATGAAAGGCGAAGGGATCAAATCGTATTTGTTTATGGCATTTGATGACTTGAATCTGTATAATATAGATTAAATGATGGGGATAGAATAATATTTGGCGACTTATCACCTGTGCCTGGGTAACATTAAAGTATCAAAATGGCACCTAGAGTATAAAAAGCAAAGTGTTCCGCCCGGAACTGTTGATGATAGTCACATGATTTAGGCTATTGTTATAGAGATTGTTTTAAAATATCGGTTGACAAAGACTCTCAATACTTAATTCATTTTATTTTAGCTTCTTTTCAAATGTTTAACTGATTCTCTTTAATCAAAAACGAAAACAACCATTGGATGTCTTAACAGCAACTGATTCTCCGTTAAATATTTGCAATCAAAGGGAATTGAATGGAAACCCGTTTACAGGGAGATCTACACACCTTTTTCAGTATAATTTAATCTTCTCTAATATTTTTAAAACCCATTAGATTTTTAGATTTTTGGATTCGGCGGTGTCTGAACGGGGGTTGGCGAGCGTAGCTTGCAGGGGGCAGAACCCCCTAGTTTAATATAATAAGATATGTATGTAGATTATAAAATAAACTCATGTATTGGGCTACGGAAAGAAATGGATGTATTGCAGAGCATAGAATATTATTTCTGAAAGCACAAAAATACAATGAATTAGCGTTATGCACGGGAAGACATTTTCCGGCCAAGCGCGCCCCGTAGACAGTTTTTCCTTTGGCCCAGTATAAAAGATCAAAGTTTGGCCAGAACTGCTCCGAGCACAACTCGGCCAGTTCAAAAAAATTATTGACCAAGACCGGTATAAAAAACAAAACTTCGGTTCTACCTACACAAAACATTAATTGGCGAAGCCTAGGCCCGACGAAGATCGACCTGGCCGAACATAGATTTTTACGCCTATAAGGTTAAAAGTGTCTTGAACGAGAACTAAAAATACGTATTTTACCTTTTTATATCATGGTTATATTCTTCATTTAAAAAAAAAGTGTTCTGAGATGTGGTATTTATTTTTTTTAAATGCATCTGATTATATGTAAATATCACAGTTACCATTAACATCGTTAATCCACATTCTATAGCTTTGAGATTTAAAAAATTTTAAAATTCTATACAATAAAATCTTCTAAGACGGAATTGCATTAGAAATAAGAAAAATCCATCATGGGCTAGTTCCCCTATGAGCAAGTTCATCGTTTTTAGGGTTCCGTACTTAAAAAGTAAAAACGGAACCATTATAAGAACAGTCCTGTGTCTGTCTATCACAGCCATTTTACTCGTAAACTATGGCACGTGGAAAATTCAAATTGGGGAAGTAATAAAGACTATTGACCCACATATTTACAGATTATTAAACATTTACAAATATTTTTAGGAAAAATGTATAGTGGTTAATTAAGTTATTTTAAAAAAAAACTTTCTTTGTGTGTTGTGTGGGGTATCGTGTGAAAGCTTTCGTAACGCTGAACTCAAAAATACATTTTTTTTTAATTTTAGGCATTATATTTTCAGAGATATCGTTGAAAATGTAGTGCAAAAATATATTCCCCCCCCCCCATCTATTTACGAATATACCGAAACTAAAA
This sequence comes from Maratus speciosus, assembly GCA_963932465.1. Classification (NCBI taxonomy): domain Eukaryota; kingdom Metazoa; phylum Arthropoda; class Arachnida; order Araneae; family Salticidae; genus Maratus; species Maratus speciosus. Next base: position 15,824,307 of record OZ010800.1, on the reverse strand, counting down.
TTATGAAAAAATTAGAGTACCAGACGTTAATTTAAACCTTGCAGGAAAATTATAGCGGTTACCCTAGGTCACATAGTTTTTGAGAAAAGCGCATTTTTCTATTTCACACAAATTTCGATTTGCGGGGCATTTAGTAAAGGTATTGAGGAGCGCTGGAGGTACCTATCGTAGCAGAAATACAAAAGCATTGTTGATAATGATTTTTGAAAAAAATCGTATGTAATTAGCTGAGATATTAACCCTTAAAGACATAGACGGTTTGGACATATATAATGACAGGCGCTGAGTACTCTATGCACCATCGGCTTTTAAAGCCTGGATAACAACTTTTAATGATACATTTATGTAATACAATGTCTAGTAGCAGTATAAAAGCAATAAACATGAAATTGCTAAAAACAGACTAATGTAATTAGAATTAATCACATAAATACTTTGGGATTCGCGACTAGTTTGCATTGAGTAGATCTCTCAATGTGCCTCCGATGTCTTTAAAAGTTAATTGAAAACCTATCTGGAAAAACGCGTCACAGACCAAGGCGGCGTTGCTACTTTGCGACCTCTTTTCGAAGCGTACTTAGAAAAATGCCAAGTTTAAACTTTGAACAAGGGTTTTCTTTCAACTATACAACGTAAAAAGAAACTATTATTACGATGCTGAATATAGTTTTATGAAATACCAAATGAAGTTTAAATATGCGCTACTTTTATTGTCAGCGCTGAATTAAGTTCATCATAAACAGGTTAGAATAATGTTTAAATAAGAGTTATACAAAATAGCAATATTTAATATTATTTAGGCTTCATATCTCTTTGAACTTTTACGGTGTACTCATTCATACTTTTCTAGTATATATACAGCTACACCAAACCCTATTTTTTATAGTTTTTTACAGTCTTATTTTTCTTTTAGTAACGATTTTTTAATAACACAGTTAATAATTCATACATTTATTGTACGGAACATTCTGAGCGCGAGTAATACTCGCACATGACCGGTTATTTGTAAATGCATTACATTCTTTTCACAATTACTGTTGTTATAATTTCACATAGATCAACATTTGTTTTGTTAAACACGTGATTCCGTCTTAGTCAGATTCTTTTTCTCAGGTTTTACCGTACTTTAATTTTATTGCCTAGAAGTAGGTACACCAACCCATCTTAAAATAAAAAAGAAAGAAAAAAACACAATCAATTTTAATTGTGAATAATAGCAATTTAAAAATACGCGCTTTTTTTTTTTTTTAAATTGCCAAATATTACTCTTATTTTTACTGGACAGGTCAGAGCGGTGCCGGTCGAACGATTTCCATATGAGCTGGGACTGAAAAGTTTTGCCTGTTCATATCTCAAGAAGAATGCAGTACAGCCCCGACGTGGTCCGGAAAATAGACCCAGTCCCGGCCCATCTGGGTCAGATCCTCTAGAAAAAAGTAATTCCAAACCAAACTCTGGCCGAGTTTCAGGAAGGAAAATTGGGCTGGGCCCATGAAGACTCTTACATCGAATAGCCAAAAGATTAGTTCACAAATTCTTGTAAATTTGGACGCTAAAATTCTAATATATTAAAAAAAAAAAAAAAACAAAAAAAAAAAAAAAAAAAAAAAAAAAAAACGAGTTTTTAGTGAACTTCGTTCATTTTTATAGCTGAGTTTGAGTTGAACGAGTTCGTTTGAAAAATTTCGAACTTGAACGTGAACTTGACTCATTTTTGAGAAATTGAACTTGAGTTTGAATTAGTTCGGTTTTTTTTGTGAGCGTACCCAACACTGATTCTAATACTAAATCAATTAAAAAATATATATATTAAGTCCCCCTAAATATAAGCCCCCCTCAAAAATTAAGCCCATCGAAAAATTTAGTGTCTTCATACTTCCTCTCGAAAAGACCTATGTTATAGTACGATATTTCCATCTCTACTCTAAGTCGATTCGAAAGAAAAACTAAGCCCCTCTCAAAAATTAAGCCCCCTCAAAAATTAAGCCCCCTCCAACATTTAACCCCTCCTACTATAGGATAAGTCTCCCTTACCACCCCCAGGTGGATACCACCCTCCTCCTCCATCCACAAGGTGGATTCCACCCACATCCACACAATCCGCCTTATGGGGTTGAACTGTCCTTCTTTCCCTACTAACATCTTATGAATGCGTTACACTTATTTGAGCAGTGCCCTCGTTTAAAACATTTAAAGCAACAAGCCTTTTGTTTTAAAATCTTCTGTTTAGTAACCAAATTTATTTTCTGCGCGTTAAAGCACTTAAAACTTTCGTGCTGTCCGTTACAAAAAACACAACTTTTAACGAACACCGGACTGGTGGATAACAAACCAGCAGCGGTAGATATTCGGTCTTCTACTGAAATACCCCGGTTTTTAACCTTAGGTTTTAGTTCAAATCCAGATAAGGCTAAATTAATTCTTTCTTCCGACTCCACCTCAGATTTTAAGAATTCCATCAAATTATCTAACCTATTTTTAGGTTCCGCGCCATCTATAAACTTAGAACTTCTTTGCCATGCCCTTAAAAATTCTTCTGGCATGCATGATTCTACTAAGGGGTATAACATAGCGGCACACTTTTCTGTAGTGACATTAAGAGTTTCAAGAGCTCTAATATGGGATTCTAAACTATCATAGAGTGAACACATGGAACTAGAGTTATTTCGTGAAGACGAATTCTTCAAAACTAATTTTAATAACTCTCGGATATATACTTCTACTAATAGATCTTCCCTACCAAATCTAGATTTCAAACTATGAATTACCTTGGCATAATTATCGCCGGTTGGCGGGAACGATTCTACGATTTCTCTGGCTCTAGAGCCTTTTACTGTAGCCTGAATAAGATATTGAAATTTATCAGACGGAACTATGTCTGAATCTTCGTATATTTTTTCGAATTGGTACCAGAATTGTAACCAGTTTTTTATTTCACCATCAAATTTATACAGTTCAAGTTTCAGAAGTTTAAACTTCCTTTTAATATTAGCTTCACTAATACTAGAACTATTATCTATATCATTAGAAGATACATTAATTAATTCATAAACACTAACCTGTGTTTCAAGAAATTGTCGCACATAACTATCAACTACTTCAGATTCTCCATCCAAATCGTCTGCGTTGTTTTCTATTTTCTGAAGAAGAATTTTATAGTTAAGCTCGATCAACTGTTTGTGTTTATCTTCTAACATCGATAAAGAAATCTGTAATTTCTTCTTATCCGGCGTTTCTTCCTTTAATTCTTCTTTTATGGAATTTAGTTGTTTTGTAAAACCACTTCTAACAGTTCATTATTAATTTCACATTATCCCTTAAACTTAAAGCCACCACTTTCTCAAAACAAGTCCTATTTGCGGACGCCAATAAATGTCAGATAACTAATATGCACACCGGCATTCGAGGTTCTTTACTTGATTGAGAATTCAATAAAACTACGAAATTAATAAACATAAAATATATGTCTCTATTCAAATTGAAAAACTATAACGTTTACACGTTTCGTTAAAAAATACTACTATTTACCTTATTCTATAGAGACCTATCTATATTATAAAGGACAAACATATCTGTGCGTAACGCATACGTCATTTTTCTATATTATAAAGGACAAACATATCTGTGCGTAACGCATACGTCATTTTGCGAATGGCAACACTTTGAAATTTGAAATAAAATTTTGGTTTTGCAATTTTCTCTACCGCAAATTTTTAAACTTCTAAACATCACACATTTTAAATTTTTACACCATCGTATAAGGAAAAAAAATGCTCTTTTAAATGCAATTTGTTTGAAAGCTGTATCTCAATTTAATTTTAAGATATTAATTTTTTTGTAGTTTTTATTACTTTTTTTTAATCGTGGCAATTGAAGTACTCCATTTCTTTGAAAGCAAAGGGAAAATAATAAAATAATAGATTACTCTGTATCTTTATGTTGCCATTTTTTCAGAAAAACTGAAAAAAAAAATTGAAATTAAATACGTGCTATGTTAAGAATATCGTTTGTTATAAAACCCGATAAGTTTTGGCTTTATTTCATTTTTATTTATCAACTAGCTGTTTAACCCGTTTTATGCACGGGAGTTCATGAATTTAATTCTAAAACCAAAATAAAAAATAACTATTCGATTTAGTAAAATATTTTTTCACTGCTGAGCCTTTTTTTTTAATGAAATTTAATCAGCATGGCGTACGTAATATGCATACCTCTAATTATTTGCATGCGAGGTAAAAGAATTATTGTAATACCCGCTACAGCCTTTTAGTAGCCTTTTTTCAGCGTGGCGTACGTAATATGCAATGCGTCTTGCAATAGAAAGGTAACTGTTGTGGTAAGAATTTTATTGTGAATTTTTCATTCTTGGCAGCTGCTATAACGAAAAATGTTTAAATTTGATAGGGAATTGCTGAAAAAATGGTGGTTTTTTATTAATTAAAAGTTAACAATAAATTACTTCGATTCCGGATTGCTTTAGTTGCCTCGGCCGTTTTTTAACACACATGTACATAACATTTCACAATCCTGGCTTCTAAACTGTGAATTTGTATAGCATTACAGACAGACAGACAGACAATTTTTCACTTTTATATATTAGATTTGATATATATATTAGATTAAATGATTTTTAGTTCATTGCAATTTAACTTTACAAACGACACAACACTTTCTCTTTACAAAAATGCATTTTAAAGAATATTTGTGACTTATTTTCTTCGCATTTACTTAATTCGTATCAAAAATCTGAAAGAATGCAATTTTATCAATCCGTGTGTAATTACATTTTCCGAATTTAAAAAAAAAATATAAATGAATGGCATCTTATAAAACATGGAGCTATCATAAACAAAAAAATGATGTCATATATAAATCATTTGATACCCGAGATTGTTTTGCATAGCTTCCTAAATGACGTCATTGCTTTCTGCTGGGTTTATGTACTATTCCGAGATAATGCTGTCATTTGCATACCGTTCTATAGATGTTGTTTAAGACGGGGTCGTAAAAGTGGGATGCTTTAGCGGATGCAATTGACGCCCTTTTATTAAAAAAAAGCGTGTATTTTAATTCTTAGAACTAAAATATGTTTTGTAGAAGTGCGTCATTTTCACCCCAGCTGCTTTGAAATTCTTCACAGGTGAAAATGCTTTACCTTTGAAAATAACTTAATCGGAATCACACACCGATAAAACGCAATGTTTTACAAACGTTTAGAGTGCCTTTATGGAAGAGCAGTAACATGTAGTGAGCATGGTCTTTGTCCGAAAAATAGCAATTTATATTACAGAACTTGATGATTCTTTCTTGAATGTATTCGCTTTGCCGAGTTAGACAAGCAATCACAGAAGATCTTGGCAATAATTAGGGGTTTAAAGTAATTATCAGGTTCCCCAAGTTTTTGCCCAAAATTCTCTCGACTAATAAAATTTTATTGCTATTCTTTAAGACATGTATACTTTAATTTTATCAAAATAACATAATTTGCTTAATTTAATTTTTCATAATTCCATATAATCTATATATTTAAAACACAAGAATGTTTTTTAGTTATCTGCCCTGATCTTTCTGCTGAACCAAATTGACTATACAGAGTGTCCGGTCTCAACGGTGTCCAATGGCTAATTTCTAAACCGTTAGTCATAAACATATAGTTCCAATTGCAAAAATGTTTTAAATGAGGTAAAGAAGTATTTTTAAAGCGATTTGGGTCAAGAAAAACATTTATTAAAAAATTACGAAATTTAAATTTTTATACGGTCCCCAGGTCCTATAAGTGATATTTAGTAAACTTTTCCTATTTCTCTAACAAGTACGGCAAAAAAAGTCCCATTCATCTAGCTCTAAAATTGACCGAGTTATAACATTTTCAATTTTATGACTTAAACCACTTTTCTGTAACTGAAAACAGATGCGTTGGACCAAGCTTTCAGGGGTCGTACACGAAGTGCTTAATGTATTATAAAGGGCGTCCACTCCAAACGATGTTCAATGGCTAATTCCTAAACCGTTAGTCAAAGACATATAGTTCCAATTACAAAAAGGTTTTAAATAATGTAAAGAAGTATTTTTAAAGCGATTTAACTGAAGATGCTGCCCCCGTATAAATATTACGGTAGTGTTAATTTTTAGTAATTAACTTTCAGATTGGTTAAAATAATTGAAGAAGTAAGTTTCAAAAATTGCCTTATCGAGAATTGGCATTCATTGAAAATTTGGAGATTGTAGTGCTTGATTGGTACATTTATACCAATAGAATAGATTGATAGAGAAACACGATTTTTTTTAATTTCGGATAAGGCGAATTTCGAAACTGAAGTCTTCAATTGTATTTTGATTTTTTTTTTTTTTTTGGTAAGGGAATAAGTGTGCTTCTTTTGATGATTTTATTTTAAAAAGTTGTATTATTTTTATAAGCTTTTAGCTTCGACGTTCGTATGTATGTCTTCCTAATTCAAAATTTGTATTCCAATTTTAACTCACTTCCAAATATCCAATCAAGATTAAATTTTGCTTAATTATGTAAATCCAATGACAATGTAATATTAATATGATTTTAGGTACGTGCCATTTATATTTATTTTACAGGACCACTCCAAAAATTTCGTATACATTATTGCCTACAAACAGAAATTTTAAAATTAAAATCAGTAACATTTATGTAAGGCACTAAGATTCACAATGTAATTTGTCCAAATGAAAGTGCGTTGCGTTTATATTTTTTATACAGTGCCGCACAAAAGATGTCAGATACATTGCGATGTATGAGCAGGGATTGCTTATTATACATTTTGATGATATTATGCTTTTTTCAAATTCAACTTTTTAGTTCTTTATAAAAACTTGTTTGAAAAAAATATTTTAGAGACCAAAATCAAAATGTAATTTATACTTGCTAAACAAAAAATAAATATTAAATGGGGTGAAATTTTTTCCTATTGGACAAGGAAAATGAGGTAAACAACTTTATTTGTACAATAGATGTGCCAAAATACTTGCGGCCTCAAATCATGCACATACAAATACTTTCTAAGGTTTAAAATGCATATTTTTTCTTAACCATGTATTACCAATTTGTAATCTGATTGGCCAGAGGTTTCGGCGTTAAAGTGACTCGTCTTGGCGGTATTCGTGCTTGGCAAGTGCAGAGGCAAGTGTTTGATGGCAAAAGTGATTTATATGCTTTTGAAACTTGCTTAGCGAGAAGTACGGCAAAATATATATATATATATATATATATATATATATATATATATATATATATATATATATATATATATATATATATATATAAATTGTTAAATGTTAAAATTTAATAATTTAACATATGTTTTGATTTAACAGTATTTTCCCCTAATTTTTAATTAAAAAAAATAAAAAAATAACTGCTCTAATGAATATTTGCTGAGGGGAGAAACAGTGGAATTTTCAGAAGGGGTAATGTAAAAATAATAATAATTATTATTATTTTTTTATCATTACAATAAAATGACAAATGGAACAAGATCTTAAAAAAAAAGAAAAGTTAATTAAAAAGAGAGAATGTGGGCGGTTATATGATGTCCGACCTTTAATGGATAAACCTGTGCTCTATTAGAACAAAATATTAAAATATTGTAACAATTTTGTTATGTTTATTTAAATAATCGAAGTAATCGCACAGGTAGAATCATATAATTCAAATAATTGACGTTTAATGTAAAAGAAAATGAAAGTGATATGAGGATCACTTTCAAAAACGGACATTTTAATTTCCTTAACATATTCAGAGCAGCCATTCAAAAGTTATGTATAAAAATATACGCATAAAAAAAAGTTTTAGATTACGTAATCTAACTATGTATCATTTTCTAAAGAGTTGTGACTATTGCTTTTATAATCATATAACAAAATATCTGTTTTTTTTTTGTTTTTTTTTACTTATATTTTTAGTACAAGTTGTATATTTTGTTTTAATATGTCAGAATGAACAAAAATCTCAAAATATAATTGTAATGTTAATTTACTCTCAATGTTTAATGTTAAATTTTATATCTGACGATTATTTTTATTTCTAGTAAATTTGTGACTGACCCCTATTTTGCAGCAAAAAAAAATACTCCAACTTTAAACATTTATTACTCGGTCAGTTTTAATCGCAGAGGAATGGGACTTTTTTTGTATTACTTGTCAGTACAATATGATATTATTCCTAAATATCACTTATAGGACCTGGGGACCGTATAAAAATTTAAATTTCGTAATTTTTTAATAAATGTTTTTCTTGACCCAAATCGCTTTAAAAATACTTCTTTACCTCATTTAAAACATTTTTGCAATTGAAACTATATATCTATGACTAACGGTTTAGGAATTAGCCATTGGACACCGTTGAGATCGGACACCCTGTATATATATATGTATATATATTTTTTTTACTGAAAGCAGTTCATTTGTATATGTGCCTGCACTAGCTGTTTCTTTTAATAACCCTTTTATTATATTTTAATTTGAAAAGTATTCTATGAAACTTCTTCAAAATGATGGTAATAAGATAGCTTTCATTATTGCAGAGAAGAGAGAAATAATGAGGTTTATTTATCCTTATTCTCATGAAAATTCAAAATTGTTGATAAAAATTGTTATATGGGTTTAATGGCGCAAAATCCAATTAGCGACATAATATTTTGAACGGAAAATTACATACTGCTTTTGAAAACACGCATTTTTCTCATAAAGCTCCCAAATTTATTTTCCTTCTGTATGTGTACTAAGTTTCAGACACTATAGGTGAAATGCTTAAGTAAGTGAAAATGACGTCATATTTAAAAGAAACGATGATTTTCTTAGATAAAACTAAACTTTTTAACACAAATGCGTAAAAAAACATAAATTAAGTCAATTTTTAATCTCCGGTACTGAGATTACACTGTAAAAAATTTCAGTTGATGTTAAACCAATATTTGGTGCAAATTTTCTAATTGCACGAAAATTTCGTTAAATAATAGGCTATATTCACGTTGATTGCACCCTAAATTGGTAACTAGAACAAAAATTCGTGCCCATGGTGCAACTGATTGCACCAATAATTGGTGTCCCAACCAGCTTTAACGGTAACCGAGATATCGTTTAACTGCGGCGGCGGATGTTGTCGTCATACATATTCTTTTCCGTTCCACTGTGTTATTGTGATTTTGTATGACATAAGATTCTTTGTTTATCTTACAGGTAAGTAATATTCTTTATGAAATTAAGTAATTATTTGCTTTAAAATTGTCATCTTTGAAATCACTGGTTTATTTTTATTTTTTTGAGCACATTTTTTACGATTTGAAACCGATAATCAACAAGTGTTCGTAGTTAGCACTTCGCGAATTAAAAATAAATAAGACTTTAGTGCATATGATTTTAACAAAAATACTGATGTAATTATTCAAAATTATAATTGAAATTAATATCTCAGAAACAAGACATTCTAAAAAATCACCATGAACTATAAAAATAAGTAACTAAAAATAGTATGATCAGTGTACAGTGAGATTATGCATTGAAAGATATGAATAATTTTAATAATTCATTTCTGATATTGATTTTCGCAAGTTTAATATTGATTTTCGCAATTTTTTTTAAATATTCGCAAGTTGTTCCGAAACATATTATAAAAAATGTGCTTTAGTGATCCACATTATCTTCATATTTCTAAAATATGATATATAGGAATGACTAAAGAGGTTGAAAAGGTTAGATTTCAGTTGAATCAACAGTGCCAAATGTATTATTAATGTAAGATAAATGCAATTATCGCTAATATATATCCGAAAGATCCAGCATGCAATTACCGTATTATTTTACACAAATTAGTATTTGACTCTCAACTGAGGAGAGGAATTGCTGACTAGGGATGCACCGAATATTCGGTATTCGGCCACGTTATCAAGTATTCGGTTAGGCCGGCATGCCAAATATTCGGTTTGGCCGAATGCTTGAAAAAAAGCTTTTTAAAACCTTAGATAACTTCTACTTTTAACCTGTGAACTTATAAATATATTCATAATAATCAGAAACAGAATCATATTTAAACAAAAGAGAAGGTTTTTACATTATTTATTTGCTATTTGTAAAGCATCACTTAAGAAAATTAATCATTAATGAGGATTTTTATAGGAATTAATGATTTACAAATGAAAGTTCTTGAACATTGTCTATAGTAAATAATCTGTTTATTGCTTTTTCACAAAAAGAGGTGTTTCTAAAAAAAAAAAAAAAAAAAAAAACTCAGTGTTTTGATAGTATACGTCAAGATAAACAATTTTTGTCTAGAAAATTATAATCGCAATCCATATATTCAGTCACATTAAAATACAGTGCATCTCATCTCACTCTAGGTCAAACATCAATTTGTATTTGTTACTTTAATAATAATAAAGATATCGTAACTATATTTTCAACAGACTAGCTAATTTCTGTGAAATATGATATCACAATGAGAAGTGCTGAACGTGGCCATCATTCATATCTAAACAACTATGAGCTAAACATTCCTTTATTCAGAATCCAGTTGACAGTACTTATTCTGTGTCGCTGGTCAAAATTCGGTCATTTTCAATATCATCACATTTAGATTTAATGCAAGCAAAATTAATGTGAAACAAATCTCGCTAAAATATCTTCATTGTTGATAAAGTTGTGTACAGAAATTCAGTTTCGGCTTTTAATTACACACCCAGTGCTTTTGACTGAATGTATTGTACTTTTGATAGAATAAATGGATTGTGATGTTTTTTTCTTGATCAAAAAATGTTTTTCTTGACCATATTATCTTTACTGACAGTTTGTTGAAGATTTTAAATACAATCTGTATGTTTACAATCTCTGAGAATGGTCATCCACAGCAGATACTCATCTAAGTTACATTTAAAAACTTCCTTGCTAAACCAAAGAGAGTGGAAAACTTATTCTTGCTGAGTTGCCACCATTTGAATATATTGTGTTAATTTATTTTTACTTTAGTCTCTTCCTGACAAGTAGACAATATATGACACTGTAAAGTTTTTCTTCCAATTTTTTACAATTTCTTTTTGATTTTAAAACGTATGTTTTATAGAATTTAAGAAAATTTTATTAATTAAAATAGTGTTACAACTACCCTCTTCTTATATTTCTCAAAGATTTTTTTTCAGTATAAAGTTTACTTGTAAAAAGCTCTTGTTTATCAAAGTGTAAGTTTCTGTATTAAACATTATGTAAAATTATTTTTAAATTTAATGCCTTTAAACTTTGAAATGTGATTGACCATCCGAATATTTGGTATTTGGCCGAATAGTTACAATGAATTTGGCGAGGTGATAAATCGTTTCGTCCGGTAGCATCACTTTTTTCGTAACGTATGTTTTATAGAATTTAAGAAAATTTTATTAATTAAAATAGTGTTACAACTACCCTCTTCTTATATTTCTCAAAGATTTTTTTTCAGTATAAAGTTTACTTGTAAAAAGCTCTTGTTTATCAAAGTGTAAGTTTCTGTATTAAACATTATGTAAAATTATTTTAAAATTTAATGCCTTTAAACTTTGAAATGTGATTGACCATCCGAATATTTGGTATTTGGCCGAATAGTTACAATGAATTTGGCGAGGTGATAAATCGTTTCGTCCGGTAGCATCACTTTTTTCGTATTTTTGGCTATGCCTACTTGAAAATATTGTTTATTGACGTCATTGATGATGTATTCTGAAATTCGAATTTTTAAACTTGGCTGAAAGTGGTTTTGACTAGAGATTGACCGAATACCGAATAGTCGATTCGGTATTCGGTGGTTCAGCATGTAAACCGAATATTCGGCTTCGGCCGAATACTTTTAAGTATTCGGCCGAATAATTGTGGATAAGTATTTTCATTAGAAGTAAAAATTCTCTTTTACTTAGAAGTAGAATAGGCTAAACAATGAGTTTTAATATTGTGTGCATGAGTTCATAGCTCAGCTGCTCAACAAAAAACAAGTCAAAAGCCATTTTTAATTAAAAAAAACTTTTTCCTTTCTAAAATAGTCTACATAGCGGTGAAATCAAAACAACTGTCTATATTAGAGAAAAAAAAAGTAAGGAAGATGGGCATCTTTCCCTTAACATTTAATTTTAATTATTTCTACATTAGTTTCCTTAATTTAAATTTATTTAATGCATATTTTCTTTAATATACACATCAAATAAGTACATCAGCAATCATCTCTGTATATCTAAGGTGTATATTAAAGAAAATACACACATCAAATAAGTATATCCCTATGCCTAAGCTATAGCTTTTATAATCATTAAATTAAAATCGCTCAAATTTGTTATCTTCATCATCACAATGTTAAAATATTAATCAAAATATAAATATGTATCAGTAATTTGACAGAAAATATAGTTAAAGGTACATATTGATATGATACCTTTTGTATTTGAAAACATTCCTATTCAATAAGTTTATAGTTAGACAATCAGTAAATCAGCTTTGACAACATTGTTTCTTTTTATTTGAATGAACTTTTGTTTTTCTGACAATTCTTATCCTTAATAATAGCCTGTATAGTTTAATATTTTCATAGCTTATTTTAGGTATTGACTAGTGATAAAATAATAAAAAATAAGTGATGGGTTAATGAATTTGTGAGTGAAAAGAAGTCATTAATTTTTTTTTTTTTTTTTTTGTAATTAGATTTAAGAATAAAAATGTAACTGAATTAAATTATTAAGAATTTAATGTTAATTAATGTTTATTAAAAAAGCTAACGTATGCAAAAATGTGTATTAAAAATTTTTAAGTATTCGGTTGCCGAATACCGAATATTCGGTGTACACTTTGACCGAAGCTTCGGTATTCGGTATTCGGCAAAATTGCTGCTTCGGTCAATCCCTAGTTTTGACAACTCAAATCTGCGTATTTTGAAATTTGTATTGAAGAAAATTCTAGGTAAGGAAAATTTTGTATTGGGTTTTAATAGTAAAATGGAGTAAAGTTTAATCCCGGTAGCAGAAAGTTCGAGACGGGAGACAGGCGTCGCAGATTTTCTTTTCTGTTTTGCAGATTATTTTTCATCGAACCTTTATTTTGATTCGTATTATGTTTAGTTCTTTATTACTTAATACAAAAAGTTAAGATTATTATCGATAAAAATTTATAAAATGCCTAAAAACGCTACAGGTAAGTTATTGTTTAATTAACGCTTCAGTTATAAAAATATTTACCTGCAGATTATTTTTTTTCCCTGAAGTAATTGTCGCAGACACCCTGGAGAAATTTCTGTTACTGGGTCCCCCTCCTTCCTCTTGTGCAACTAAAAAAAAAATCTCTGTTTTTTTCTGCAACCCACTGATATATTTTGAGATTTTTCTTTGTAGCGAATCGAAGAAAATTTCATTCTGTGACAAATTTATTTTAATGTTTCCGAATTCTCCCACCCCCCACTTTTTTTACAACTGAAAAAAATCACTTTTTCCTGCAACCTACTGATCACTTATGTTTTTCTTTGCAGCCAATTAATGAATTTTGCAGTTTCATCCCGTGGCTCATTGATCTCAAATAGCTCCTCACTCGGTATGTTTAAAATAATTGCAAAACTGAGAAAATCTGTTAATGATAAAGCATCTCATTAACAAGTAATTATGTAGATTAATTAATAAGTAATTTTATTCATAATTAAAAATGTGTATTTACATTATTTCAAAGCAAAAATGAAGGAAAGAATTTAATTTTACAAGTTTATAAAATGGGACAGCAGAAAGCGAAAAAAGTGTTTAATTAATTTGCTGCATCAGACATCATTCATGTTAAAACTCTCATTTTCTAATGTTAATTCTATAGAAGGAATTTTTTAAGACATTTCGCTTGCATTTCATTATTGTTATTTTTTTTTTCAATTTGCTATCAGAGTTTGATCTTTATAAAGGTCGTTTTTTACTTTTTCGATTTTCTTTGCATGTTTTTAATGAGGATACTTTCACTTTCAAAACTGGTTTCAAAAGTAAAAGTACTCTAACTTAAGAAAACCTGTAAACAGATGTGTTATTATCCCACCCTCCGCCATCTTGGATTTTTTTTGGCGAGAAAACCCCTTTTCCGCCAAGTAGTAAATGTCGCCAAGCACCCGTTTATACGCATGTTTGGCTCAACGAAAATAAAATGTAAATAATAAACAAAATTCGCTAAACTGGCAACCAGTAATCCTTGTATGAGCGCTTCGCGCACATTTAACGGAAAAAAACATCGCCGAATTCAGCATTTCTCGCGATATAGCATTCTCAAAATTCAGCAGTTCTCGTCTTGTAGCAATCTCAAAATGTAAAAAACTCTTAAAACAGCAAAATATACCTAAAAAACGAATCTCGCTAAAGTGGCAATCAGCAATAGTTGTATGAGCGCTTCGCGCTCATTTACCGAAAAAAAAAACATCACCGAATTCAGCATTTTTCGCTATATAGCATTCTCAAAATTCAGTAGTTCTCGTTTTGTAGCAATCTCAAAATGTAAAAAACTCTTAAAGCAACAAAATATACATAAAATTATCAACATACCTTAACAGACATCTGCTTTCTTGAAACCTACAGCACAAAATATAACACCGCCGTCATTTTCCAAAATAGGCTTAATACGCATTGACACGCTATAAACAAATCTCCCTTTCATGTCAAAATTTCCTCATACTTCTTAATTACTTCAGCAAGAGCGTTTAAACGGACTACAGAAACTAGTCAATGAAATACATCCAATAAATTTAACATAAAAATAAAAAGACAGCCATAGAACACGATATCAAAGAGTATCTGGTACAAGAGTCAAGCAACCGTCAGCAATGACAGCACGCTCTCGCGTCGTAAAAAAGGGTGTTGCCATAATAAGTTACTAGACGCCAAACGCCGGGGTTGCCAGAGAGATAAAAATCGCCAAATACTCAACATCGCGGAGGGTGGGATAATAACACATCTCAGCCAAAATCGAAAAAGTGGAAAATGGCCTTTGTAGAGATATAGAGCTCAGCTATTCAATGTAAAAAAAAAAAAAAAAATTAAAAATATTGAAATACCAGCGAGTATCTTTAAAACTTTCTTCTGTAGAAGTAACAAAATAACGAAAAATATTGATTTTATTTACATCAATACACACTGAAGTATTAACATGTGTAACAACTTTTCAAACTATTAACATATGTATGACCCGGTAGCAGAAAGTTCGAGACGGGAATCGTAGATTTTCTTTTCTAATGAACCTTTATTTTGCTTTATATTATGTTTGGCTCTTTATTACTTAATACAATACAAAAACTTAAGATTATTATTAGTAAAGTTAATATAATGCATAATAATGTCAAAGGTAGATCGTTTTATTAACGCTTCAATTGTAAAATATTTTACCTGCAGATTATTTTCTGCCCCTGAAGTATCTGTTGCAGACACTTGGAGAATTTTCTGCTACTGGGAGTTTAATAATGTTAATGTTTATACGGGTTTTTTTACTGTTTTTAGTTGTAAAATTTGAAAGTTAAAGTGCCTGTGTACCCCATCTTTTTTGCTTTTTTTGACTGAGAACACATCTTTTTTGCAATCATTCGATGGAAATATCTTTTCCGCGATCCATCGACAGGAATCACATTTTTTCCGCAATCCTTTCTAGAAAAACACGTCTTTTTGCGATCCTTTGACAGGAATAGCGCTTTTTTCCGCAATTCTTTAACGAAAATCTTTTTTTTCCGATCATTTGACAGAACTTTCATTTTTTTTCGCTATCCTTGACAGAGACCGCATCTTTTCCGCGATCCTTTGACCAAAATAGTGTCTTTACTGCGATCCTTCGACAGGAATCTTTTTTCCACAATCTTTTCTCAGAAAACATGTCTTTTTTGCGATCTTTTTTTTTGCCTTCAGATTTTCCTGTTCCACTTCATCCTCGGAAATTTTTAAAAGAATTTTTTGTCTTCCTGGAAAAGGCGCAAGGAGGGCGATATTTTATCAGAAAAGGTCATGAGGGCTATAGCACAAAATTAGCACTAGCCAAGCGTCGAGTAACTCTTAAAACGCGGCAATTAACTTTATTGTCCTCACTCGCCAAAATCAATGGGCACCACTCGCCAAACGCTATGGTTGAAACATCGATGCCAGGCAGGAAAGGGGTGAAATTTATTCAGAATTTATGGCGTCCAGATCGGCGATTCCCAAACGTGAGAAAAGAAAGTAGCAAGGGCGATTCTGTCCCGAATTTTCCGAAAATGTAAGGTATTCGGTTCCGGAAAAAAAAAAATCTGTCATTAGTCCAAAAATTCAGACATAAAAATATCGCTAATTTCGATATCGTGGCCGAAAAAAATCAATTTCGTCAATCGTTCGCAGAAATAAATCACCAATTCCGTCAAAGAATAACGAAAAGACGCGAATTTCACCCAAAGACCATGCAAAAAAGGCACATTTTGTCAAAGGATCGCAAAAGAGAATTACAAAATTCTTCAAAGTATCACGGAAAAACACAACTTTCGTGAAAAGATCGCGGAAAAAGGCAACTTTCGTGAAAAGATCGCTGTAAAAACACAAGTTTCATGAATAAATCGTGGAAAAATGCAACTTTCGTCATAAGTTCGCAGATGAAACGCAAATTTCACGAAAAGGTTGCGGATAAAACGCAAATTTCGCGAAAAGATTGCGGATAAAACCCAAATTTGGCGAAAAGATTGTGGATAAAACACAAATTTGGCAAAAAGATTGCAGATTAAACACAAATTTGGCGAAAAGGTTGTAGATATAACACAAATTTCTCGAAAAGATCGCGAAAAAACGCAGATTTTGTGAAAAAATTGCAACTTTCGTGACAAGATCGCGGAAAAACCGCAATTTTCGTCAAAAGATCGCGGATAAAACACAAGTTTCATGAAAAGATTGTGAATAAAACACAAATTTCGTGAAATGATCGCGAAAGAAACGCAACTTTCATCAAAAAATTGTGGGAAAATCGTAAATTTCGCGAAAAAATAACAAATTTCGTGATAAGATCGTGAAAAAAACGCAACTTTCGTCAAAATATCACGGAAAAAATACGAATTTCGTCAAAAGATTGCGGAAAAAAACGCAGATTTCATCAAGATCGCGAAAAAACATGAATTTCGTCAAAAGATCGCGAAAAATAAACGCGAAATTCGTTAAATGGTCGCAGCAAAATGCATAGTTAGTGTCAGGGGGAGGGGGGGAGTCCACCTCTGCTGTAACCTTTCTTAAAATTTGCTATGAATTTATTTCATTGCAATTAATAGTAAAAATAAAATATTCAAGATTTTGATAAAATGATTCTTAAAATATACTCCAATTTTCTTGTCTCTCTTATACATTGCATTAAGGGCACAGATGTCATATTCGCCCATATTGGCGCGATTTTTTTCGGTTGCCAATTTGGCGAAAACATCAACAGCATAAACAACATAATCCGGGTTACCACATCAAGCAAAATAACGACACTTTGGCACCAGTTAAGTACCCGTTGCGTATACGACATTGGCATCAGAAAAAAATTGTGCCAATATGGGGCGAATATGACATTTGTGCCGCATTAAGTATGTCTAAAAATCTTCAAATATGTGTTTGGCATATATTTTTCTGTTACATGTTAATGCAAGTTTTTAATTTGAATGGTAAGTGAAAGATATTAATAAATTACAATGTTGATAGTTAGAAAAACACAATTTTGTATGTAGCGTACATAATTTTGTTACTGGCCAGTGAAAAAAATCAGTGCAGTGGCCTGTGGGTAAAAATGTTAATTTTGACCTATAATGAGGGCTAGCCGTCCTCTCAAACCTCCTTAGAGTGATCCCTGTGCTATAATTTGAATGTCATAAAAACTAAGTTTTCTGTGTTTTCGAATATGTCGTTATTTATAAAAGCTTCCAAGATGATGACGTAGTAGAAAACATCACTCTGGCAGCAGTCGAGATAGTGGACCAATCACGTCAGTTTCAGGTTGCCGTATTTTAGGTTGGCATGTGTCAAAAAAATCGCCATATCGGGTGTCTGGGATTTTCTAGGATTTTGCCAAATCGGCATTCTCCAAATGGACCCTTCACAAAAATCGGCATTCTCCAAACGGACTCTTCACAATAATCGGCATTCTCCTAACACCTAACAGACACTTCACAAAAATTAAACGATTTTAAAATGTTTTATATAAATGCTAAATTATTTTAATTAGTATGTATGTTTACATAGTATATTTTCAAAAACATCATTATAATGCCTAAATTTACTTATGCCTTAAAAAAAAAGTTAAAATGTTCTTAACAAATGGAACTTGTGATCCAGAAATAATTCAGCATTTTTAGGTAATAGTCTTTTTCTTTGTTTTTTCTTTCATAAGTGTTACAGGCTTCTAAAAATAATCTCTCGCTATGTATGGTAAATACTTTCTTGGCGCAGAAAGATACTTTTTGGTTGTCTAGGAAAGGTTTGGAAAGTCTTTCGAATTTTTCATTCTATTATTTTAGAAAATATTCCTTTCTATCAGTGGTTTTCCTTAAAATATTAGAATTTCTTATTTTTTTTTTTCTTTCATCTGAAGGTTGAAATTTATTTTTCAATATTTATAATTTTGTCATTATTTTAAAATGTCTAGAGTTCTGAAAAAAAAATTTTTTTTTTACTGAATTATATTATTAGCCCTTTTTAAGTCTAGAATGAACCCTGGATATACTTAAACTCATAAGAAAGACATCTACTAAACATAAGGATTAAGCGTTACTTTTATATTTACCTGTGTTTATCTTGATACAATTTTAATTTACTTTTTTTTAGAAGAAAATATGAAAATCCTTTTGCAATATAAATCCTCTGCAAAAATTGTTGAATTGGATTGTGGAGAACAAATTTACAGCCTTGTTGAGGTTACTTATAATCTTCCACAGAATTCATATAATTTAAAAAAGTATAATTCTGAATTTGATGAGTATATAGACTTCGATGATTTATCTAATATTTGTCACAAGGATAAATTCAAAATTGAACCATCTCTGTCTCCAATAGAACTGGAGTCAACTTCTGAATTTTTAGCTTTCCTCTGAAAATGTTATTGACAGCAATGTTGAAGTTGTATTGAATTTGAAAAAGCAATGGCCTCAGAAGATACAGTTGCCAGTTGATGATTTTTCTAAAGCTTTAAAATGCCAACTGGAAAATAAAAATGATTTAAATCGGGACTTATCAAAAGAAATGATTGGCCATCTTGCCAATTATGTATATCAGTTCAATAAATATTCTAACAAGTTGCAAAGACAACAAATTTGCCTTTCTCTTGTTGAAATGTTCCCATATTTGAAAAATGACTATGGATTAGGAATTGGAAGTTTGGAAATTAAACTAATGAACAAACTCAAGAGACTAAGACAAAATGATGGTTCATTAGAAGTGTCAATCATCAAAAAAGCTTATCAAGGACGTTGGCGCATTGAACTGGGCCCCCGACCCCTTTCCTTGTGAAAATGAAACCACTCAAGCTTTACATAATCAAATATTGATGGAAGAACACTCAAAAGATGAAAGATGTCAAGATAAAAACAAAATAAAAAATTTAATGGCTTTAACATATTCTTTTCGTCGGCAAGTTATTAACAATAAAATGTCTGTCGAAGAAATTATGCAAAAATATCCTATTTTTTTTTTCAAGTCTCTGAACAGTTCGATGAATTCTTAAGATTAACATCTGTGGATATAAGAGAAATATTTTTTACGAATGCCTTTTCTAAAGGGCCCAAGTTATTGCAAATATTTAGACTTAAGAAATTAACTTTAGATGATAAAAGTTTCTTCGACAAAATTGAGTTATCTCTAGACACTGTTGAAATTAATAAAAAGTGTGAAGCGGAAACTTCTTATGGAATTATGGTGCTACCATTTCTTTTAAAGGAGCCCATTGATTTCTTTTTTCAAGTAGTAAGTACTAATGTTTGACTTTTTAGATATTAATTTACTTGGTAGATTTATTTTCACCTGAATTTACTTATGGTTGATATTTTCCTAAATTCAGCTTTTCTCCATCTAGGGGAGAACAGGAAGGGGGGTGGGGGTCTAGTGTGAAGATAAAGCAACTTGAATAATTTTGTTATTTTTGGTTACAGTTTCTCTGTAAATGTTTGTGAAGGGTCTGTTTGAAGATCGCTGATTTTTGTGAAGGGTCTGAAAACAGACCTATTTTTTGCCTAGATAAACCCCTGAACTGATATATGATCATGGGTCTGTCCAGGTTTTTCTCCAGGGTCCTTATCTTGTGAAAAAAGTTCTTAATTTGTTAATTCATTTATTATTTTTGTGATTTTTTTTAACTTTCTTCTTACTTTTGTGAATTTTTTTTAGTAAAATGTTAGGCTAAATGTTAAAGCTTGTACCAAGCAAACAAGGTACATGACATTATTAATAAGAATCAATATAAGGTTTGGGAAGCTGTTTCTGACCTAAAAAAGTCCATAAAGATCTGTTTTTTAAACATCAATTTTTGTGAAGGGTCCTTGCCCCTCCACTTTCAAGCGTGGCAGTCAGATGCTCTGACCAGTATCCCCACTGTGCTTCTTACTGATACAATAGCAACAATAAAAAACAGTATACAATTTTGTTATCCAAACTGGTATGTGCAAAATGCATTCATATACACTATATGCTTACCATTCACACATTTAAAACAATTGTTTTGATGATCATTTTGTGGTTATAAAGCAAGGATCTGTCCAGGGGAAAAATTGAGTCCGTTAACGGACTCTTCACAAAATTCGAGTACCCTAAAATGGACCCTTCACAAAAATAAATTAAAGAAAAACGGCCTCTTCACAAAATTAAATTGCCAAAAAATGGTCCTTTCCAGGGGAATTTTTCGAAGATTAAGATTGCGAAAAAATGGCAAATTTCGTTAAAAGATCACGAAAAAATTGATGAATTTTGTCAAAAAATCGCAAAAGACGATATATCATTAAAATGTGCAAAAAACAACAGATTTTGTCGAAGAATTGCTGGAAAACGACAGATTTCGTTTAGAGATAGTGAAAAAATACAAGTTTCGTCTATAAATCCCCAAAAAACGCAAATTTTGTCAAACGAGCACAAAAAAAGAGAAGTTATTGGAGTGCATTTTTCTGTTCCAAAAACAGATTTTGTTGTTACAATTTTTTTTTCTTTGCTTTCATCAAAAACTGATTTTGCTGCTCCCAAAAACAGATTTTCCTGCTCTAAAATTCGTTTTTGACTGCTCCAAATCTTTCTGAGTGAATGTGACCTCTGTATGTAGTGTGTGTGATTGTGAAATGATGGAAAAAAAAACTCCAGCAAACATTTTAAAGGACACCACCATGGTCAAAATATTAATTAGAAACTACCTTGAGCTAAAAATTTCGAAAACTTTTCTTAAAAATTGGAACATTCGCAACTTCAAAAAAGAGCAAATCAGCTCTGAATCTTCCGAAGGTTTTTAAAAGTATCTTTATTGTTTATGTATGATTCTGCTTATCTGTCCCATTTTAGAAATCCTACAAGAAGTTAGATAAATGAGAAGTTATTAGAAAAATTAATGAGAATGCATCATACTTACCATTTTTAAATAAAATCATAAAATAATATGTAATGTTTTATTTATTCGTTAAAATTCAGGGCTTGAATTTCAGGGAGGGATTCGTGAGACTCCCGTCCAAAAAAATTTCACCATTTTCCTGAAAATTTTGCATTTTGAAATTGCGATTAACTCCCACGAACGCCTTGCAAATTTCCTGACATTTTCGCGCAACTAATTGACACATTTTGCGGGTTTTTTTTTTTTTTTTTTTTTTTTTTTTTTTTACCGCGAAAGATTGTTGAAACTCACGAATTTTCAATGCGACCGATAGACATTTCATTATTTTTTTCTCGAGATCAGTTGACAAGTGTCCGCGACCAATTGGCGAATTCAGGGGTGATTCTGTTACGATTTTTCTGAAAATTTAAGGCATTAGGTTCCGAAAATTGTGAAAAATCGGTCATCAGTTCAACAGAAAAATATCGTGAATTTCGACAAATGATTGCCAAAAAAATCAATTTTGTCAATCGTTCGAGGAAAAAATCTCAAAATTTCGTCGCAAAGGATTGCGAATGAAACACAAATTTTGTCATAGGATCACGGAAAAATGTGAATTTCGTCAGATTGCGAAAAAAAACCATTGAAATTCATCAAAGGAACGCAAATTACATCAAAGGATAGCAAAAAAATCATAAATTTCGGCAAAGGAATGCGGAAAAAGAGAATTTCGTCAAAGTATCGCTTAAAAAACTAATTTTGTCAAAGGATCACGGAAAAAAAGCTAATTTCGTCGAAGGATCGCAGAATAAACACGATTTTAGTGTTTAGTTAAATGGCTGCTGAGAAAAAACCACAAATTTCATCAAAGAATCGCAGAAAAACGTGAATCTCATCAAGGAATCGCGGAAAAACACGAATTTTGTCAAAGGATCACATAAAAAATGTGCATTTCGTCAAAAGATTGCGGGAAAATGCGAATTTCGACAGAGTATCGTGAAAAAAATGCACATTTCGTCAAAGGATCGCAAAAAAATGCGCATTTCGTCATAGAATGGCGGATTCTGTCCAGGGATCACGAAAAAAACCCCTGCGAATTTCGTCAAAAGATCGCGGAAAAACGGCAAATTTCATCAAAAGATCGCGAAATAACGGCAAACTTCGTCAAAAGATTGCAAAAAACGAAACTTTCGTCAGAGGGGCATGAAAAAACACATAGCTAGTGCTGGGAGTGATCCCCCGCCTTCATCCCCTCTGTTGTAACCTTTCAGAAAATTTGCTGTCAGTTTTAGAATTATTTTTTTTTTTACTCAGAATCACTCCCGCTTTCTTACTTTTTAAAATAAAAAAACATTTTGCATCATTATTCTGAGTTGTTAATTTAAATTGCTTCAATGGTATTCTGTTATGCCTGTATTAATGCAGACATAACAAAATAATTAATGCAAATCTTTAAAAAGCACGTAAAATAACAGTGGGTTTCATATTTTTTTGTCCCTCCCAAATAGCTCAACTCCCCTCCATTTATAAATGTTGGTAGGGAGACTCCCCTCCTATTGAAAAATTGAATTTTAAGCCCTGAAATTATAGCAAAATTTGCAGACAGATTATGACATTTTAAAAGTCTGTGGCAGACAGCTACAGAACAGTAAGTGTGCAAACAGGTATGCGCAGGCAAACTAGACAGTATGAATAAACACATTAAAATTAGCTTCATATTACATTACATCAAAAGATTTGTTATGATTAAGCTGTATTTGAATCTTTAAAACACCTTTTCATTAATCGGCATGACATAAAATTTATTTCTCAAAATATATATATATATATCAAAGTATTGCTTTACTACCATACATTACATACATTACAGTACCATACATTACTTTAAATACCGAAAGCGCTATAAATAGTTTCTACTGGCTAATGATGACGGTTTAAATCAGCGGAAAATATAAAGAACACACTAAATCTAAATTAACAGAAAATTTTAAAATGGAATCAGGATAAACCAGACTAAACAAACAAACAATAAAGTAACAAAATACCTAAAAAGTGAACTGGAAAGGGTGGCGCCTGCGTTAAAAGGGTAAAAAATGCTGTCTTATCTTACAGAAATCGCAATCTGTTTTAATATATATATTTTTTTATATTATCCTTAATCCAAATTTTTTACATATTTGCTTGTGTTTTAAACTAGAAGATTAAGAATAAGAAGTTTTCCAAAACTTTCTTGTTTAGCAAAACAGCTCTTAATTATCTAATTAAATTAATTTTTAACTGTCATTCACTAAGATTGAGTATGTTTAATAAGAATTGTATGAATATATTGATTCATAGTGTTTTGTTTTAAATCGGAATATATAAGTTAATATTCAGCTAAAGCATTTCTCTTTACATTTCGACATTTTAATAATACATTATTGCTTTAATACTTTACATCTGTCTTGAATATGTACTTATTTATATTCATGTGTTGTAGGTTTCTCCTGATGATGAAACACAAAAGTTGGATTCAATTTATCCTGTTATACAAGGAGATATTGATTATAGCAGCGATTTTAACATAGTTATTGAAGGACAAATTGTTTCAAGAATCAAGGGTTTCCTTAATGCTGTATCTTTAATGATATCGTTTTATTATACACTTAATATTTCTTACTGTAAAAATGTTGTTAATACTTTGAAATTCATACAGCATGTGTTGTTAATGATTTGTGAGGGAGTTGTGCCACCTAAAATAGTTACTTTACTTAAAAAGTTATAAATATTCTTATATTTTCTTTAGATTTTAATGAAAAATTGTCATGTTTCAATGTTGTAATTGTAATTTTTCTGTTGTCTCAACGTACTTATCACATATAAAAAGTGTTCATGGTCATGATAGAAATTTTCTTTATATGTTTAAATTCAATGGATGTCCTGTGCTCTGTAAAAATTTTCATGCTTTCAAAAAGCATCTTTTTCAACATAAAGAACTATGTACCAAACCTATCATGTTTAATTGCAAATTTTGTGGTTTTCATTCATGCCACAAACGCAAGTTTATATCTCATTTTAAGTCTCATTCTGTTATTGAATGCCCTGTGAGTGGTTGCACTAGAGCTTTCACTAACTTTTCCTCTTTTACATCTCATTTGAGCCGTTATCACCCAACTTTTCTTGCTGATTTTAATTCCGTTGATCGATTACAAACTGAGTCACCTGATGAATTCTTTGAAATTGGCTCTATGAATACTTCTGATGTGCTTAATGTACAAGAAAATAAAAAGGCTCTATTGCAACATAAGATTACAATGTTTATTTTAAAATTACAAGAGCAGTTTTTGCTCCCAATGTCAACAATTACTGAAATAGTTAATGGCATGAAAGACATACAAGATTGTCAATTTGACCTGATAAATAGTAAAATAATACAATTATTGGAAACAAATCACATAAATCAGCTAACTGATGTTCAAATCAATGAAATGGATCCTATTCTTGATTCCATTAAATCAAGTCACCTTCGTAAAAAGTTGATGATTAATTATGGTATTGTTCCACCAGTTGAATATAAGTTAGGAAATGGAAAAACTTTTCCGTATATTTCTATTATTGATAATTTAAAAATGTTTTGCTGTAATGCTGATATATTAAAGTACATTTCTATGCCTCATAAAAATAAAAATTCTGTTTTTCGTGATATACAAGATGGTTCTTTGTTTAACCAAAATGATTTGTTCCAACAATATCCTAACATTCAAATACTTTTGTATTTAGACGATTTTCTTGTCACCAATCCATTAAGAGGTAACCAAGCACAACATAAAACGACTGCATTGTACTACACACTTGCTAATTTACCACCTATTTACAGGTCAACTGTCTGTGACATGCAATTGGCAATTATTTGTAAATCAGCAGACATAAAGAAGTTTGGGTTCAGGCTTGTTTTGGCACCCCTGTTGAAGGATCTAAAAATTTTAGAGGATGATGGTATAACTATTAATGGGATAGCAGAAAAGGTGAAAGGTACAATAGTATCAATTGTGGGAGATAATCTTGCATCTCATGAGATTGGGGGTTACTGTACTAATTTTTCTAGCAGAGAAACTTGTATTTGTAGATTTTGTATGGCCACATATGATGATATGATGAATAATTTCAAAGAAAAGGATTTTACACGTCGCACCAAGCAAATTCATGAACACCACATAAATCTTGTAACTTTAGATGATAGTTACATAAAATTATATGGTCTGAAGTGGAACTCTCCTCTGAACGATTTAAAAATTTTTCATACAAGCACAATGCTTCCCCCAGATGCTATGCACGACTTACTTGAGGGAATTGTTCCTTTTGAATTATCCTTAATAATTAGCAATCTGATTAAAAGTAAATTTATAAGTCTACCTTTATTGAATAGGCGTATTCGAAATATGAAGTTTGGGTATAATGATAAACCAAATAAACCGTATGAGCTAACTGAAAACTTTTCTAAAGGAATCAAGATGACAGCTTCTCGTGTGTGGTCCCTTCTTAGATTCCTGCCTTTAATGATTGGAGATTTTGTCCCAGAAAATGAAATTGTATGGGAATTTCTTTTGATTTTAAAAGATATTGTAGACATTGTTTTGTCACCAGTAATAAGCATTGATTATATTTCATATTTAAGTGATCTAATTAATGAACATCATAATTTGTTTAAAGAAATCTTTAAAGATGCAAAATTAAAACCAAAGCATCATTTTTTAGTTCACTATCCACAACTTATTTTAGAATTTGGGCTTCTAGTGCATTTGTGGTGTATGAGGTTTGAAGCAAAGCACTTATATTTCAAACGTGTCGCTCAGATTTCTAAAAATACAAAAATTTTGCCTCTTACTTTAGCACAAAGACATCAACAACTGCAATGCATATATAATTTTAAACAGGAAAGAATTTGGGGAAAAGGCGTTGTTGTGACTAATGCCAAACCTATTGATAAAATTTGTATTCTGCTGAAATTAATACCATTCTAGAAAGTCATGGGGATTTTTTTGTTACTCAGAAAGTACTAATTTTGGGAACTGCTTATAAACCAGGAATGTGTACTGTTGTAAATTTCAAAAATGATGATCCAGTGTTTGCAAAAATAGTTCTTATTCTGTGCAAAGGCCCTAAAGTATTGTTTGTATGTAACATCTATAATTCTTGTACTGTGTTTCACATTAGAGGTTATAAACTTGAGAAATGTGATGAAATTATTTTATCTCTTGAAGAAATGTTATATCACTATCCCCTTTCTGTGTACAAATATAGAAATAATAGTGTTGTCATTCCAAAGTATTTATTGTTTGATCATGTAAACAATTTCTAATATCCATCATTTCATCTTGTGCAGTAATCAATTTCTTAGATGGATATGTTGAGTATTTTCTAAAACCACTTATTCTGTGTAATCTATCAGAATTTGTTATTTAAAAAAAAAAAAAGTCTTTTTTATATACATGTAAAATTTTGTTCTAAATGTTTGCTTTTAATAAATTTAATTTTACTCAATAAATTGTCCTTTTTTAAAAAAAAAAATGAATGTAGTATAATGATTGACTAAACTATGTAATTATAATTACTGATCTTAATGAATATTCTTGAAGGAATAAAGTTAGGTTCAAGTTTGTTATAGTAATTAAACACCAATCATTCTTACTTCTGTGTGAAGAGAACTTTTTTAAAAGTAATTTCAGTTTTGCACATAAATTTTTACAGGAAATGTTTTATCTTTCAAAGTATTTAAATTTTTACTTATTCATCAATTAATTTATTAACATTGTTTTTTTTTTATTTACTTGATTTTTTTTCTTTTTTTTTTGTTCTAATATCTAAATTAAATTGGAAAGTGTTTTATATTATAAAATTTTTTCAATATTTTGAAACAGGGGGGATGCAGTATGGGTATTTGTATAAAGCAAAATAATAATAATAACTGTTACAATTTTAACTTTTTTTCGCGAAATGATGAATAAGATTGAAAACTGACTTAATGTTACTAGGTATTTTAGTATACCAGATACTATGTATAACTAGTTATGGCATTATGAGAAATAATTCTAAACTCTTTCCAGGTGAAGGTCTGGACTGCGTTGCTGCCCATTGTTTGATGGGCAGGGGCACAGCCTTTTTATCTCTGACGGTAAGAATAGCAACTTAAACATTAGGATGGGACTAAGTTCATTTTTTAAAATAGCATTTAGGCACTCAAACATAGCTATTCTCTGGTTCACATGTATTGTAGTAAAAGTCTACGATCAGACTTCTCATTCTCATGATTTTTTTTTATATCTTTATTTTTCAGAAAATTATATGCGAATTTTCAATTTTCATTAAAAAAAACTATATATATATCAGGGCTTAACAAGTAATTTTAAGTAGGGTCCGAATACTTTCGAAAATTTTTATCGAGGTCCAGAGAAAAAAAGCACTCAAGTAATATTAGTACTTATTAATTTTAAATTGTTATTTTTACACATGCATACATACACTATAGAATAGGAAAATCAGGTATTTGTTATGAAAAATTACTATGTACACAAGTATACGTTCTGAAAAATTTTATATACACATTATAAAATAGAAAAAGCAGATAATTTATTCAAATTGAAAATTTTTGCCGGTCCGGATGTGGACCGCGGTCCGCCAGTTGCCGACCATTGATATATATATTTCTTTTTTTTTATTGTTTTAAATATTGTTCATATTATTTTTAAAAATATTACTTCTATAGTTAAAAATTAAAATCAAATTAAATTTTTCCTACAAGAAAATATCTTAATTGAAAAGTAACTATATAAAAAGTTTGAAACAGATGGCCAACCAGAAGCAAATGAGCATAAAAAAATGTTTCTATTTTGGAATTCCTCCTTAACCAGTTCATCTTTTCATTTAAACTGATCTATTAAACATATTAACTATGTATAGTTTTTTTCTTGTGTTATGGGGTGCTTAAGGCGATTCTTCGCGCACTTTCAAACACCCACTCTGTAATGTTAATCCTTTGGGCTGGTTATTTTCGAATTTCTCGTTTGAATATTTTTAAACGATTTCTCTTGCATAGGCTAGATAAGGTCAATCTTTAACATGACTCTTTTTTACTTTTTCGATTTTGGTTGCAGATTTTTTTTATAAAAGGTACTTTCAGTTTCCAAACCGGTTGAAACTGAAAGTACCTTTTTTAAAAAAATTTGCAACCAAAATCGAAAAAGTAAAAATAGTCATATTAAAGATTGAGCTCAGCTATCCTATGCAAAAAAAATCGTTTAAAAATATTCAAATTGAAATGAGAAATTCGAAAATAACCTGCCCATAGGATTAACAGTACAGATTTTTTGAAAAATCTTTTAGTTGTTTCTTTGATAATGCATGCTGTTGTTTTTTGTCTAAGATTCATCTAATTCAAATTCTCTTTACATTTAAAGATATATCCTGAAAACAGTATCCTTTCTCTTGGGTACATACTAGCAGAACTCTGGCACATTTGCAGCTTTAACTCTTTTCATATAAAGTGATGAATTTGCTATATGTAGATGTACATATTTAATGTTAACACTTAACTGACAGGTTGTTTTGTCTCTGTCTTGTTTACCAAACAGTTTCTGACACATTGTGGTTGTATGCGGCCCATTCTAGGAAGTCAGAATGATAAAAATGTAAATTTACATGATTCATCCATTAAGTGTTAACGTACTAATTCTATCTGTAATGGAATCCTATTTGGAAAAAAAGAAAATAAAACAATTTCATAATATTTCTTTCAATGTTTTGACTTAAATATTTGATGCTGAGCACTTCATCATTTATTGCATATAAACACTTAAAAATCAATGTTAAGATTCTGATTTTTTAAATTTTGAAACTAACCAAAATGTATTTACTATCAGAGTGCCAAACAATAAATTGCAATTGATATCTACAGAATAATAATAATAAAAAAAATGGGCAATTAGGCTAATGCATATTTCTGACATCTGTCAACTATGAACATCAAAACTGGATATTACCTTCAAATATAATCCGCTTAAAAAGACAAATTATGGAAATTCTATACTGGGTATGAGAATTCCAGACTTCATTCTCTTTCCTAGTAATATATGATGCATTTTCTTGATTTGAGAGAGAAAGAGAGTTTAAAGCATAGTGACAGCAATTTTTTTCTATAATAATAAAAGCTTTCTTAAATGTATTACATTAAATATTGAAGTTCTTTTATTGTAATGGTACTGTATAGTTGAGTGTTGAATTTAGGTACACTTTTCTGATAAGGGGGGGGGGGGGTTCTTATAGTTAAAAATGTTATTAACATGGGATTGAAAAGATATAATTCAACATTACTGTAAATACTACATAAGCATTATAAGCATAAACTTGCCAATTCTCCGGTGTGTGTCCATTGGGCCACCCCTTAATATCGTTATTCATATGGTGTGTAATGAAGCAGTAACATGACAAATTCCCATGTTTGATTCAGATAATTCTCTTTAGAAATGTGTTTGTAAGTGTGCTAAAGCCAGAGAAAAGTTAATATTAACAATGATTTTGAATTGTGTCTTTTCAGTTCTGTGTTGATAATGTTTCCATTTCCAATTCATTTCCATTAATTAGAATGCGTTAAAAATACATTTTTTATTATGTCTACTGAGATGTAAATCTATTAAAATTACACACTAAAACTGGGTAAATGTTTAAATTTCTGCTAATTAATCAGGTCTGTTTAGCTTCATTAAAAGTTTGAGGTCTTAGTTTTTAAAATATTGAATTTTAGTTGAAGTTAACCCTTTGTGGTGGCTGTTTGGAGAAAAAATTGTTAAGAAAGTTTATAACAAAAATTCATAATTGTTGTTCTGTGTCCAAAGGAAAAAAAAAGAGTAGTTTTTTTAAGAGGGAGGGGGGGAGCTTCTATAATATTGCTTTCTAAAACATATTAAAGAAAAGCTTTCTAATTACTGATACGTCAAAGCTAAAACTTTTACAAAAAATTTTTTTTTTTTTTTTAAGATATTTTAACAAAAACTTGATAATTTAACAAGAATATTTTATAACAATATTTCTTTATGTTAAATGTTTTTGTGAAATAATTATTAATCTTTTGAAATTTTTCAGTTTTTTTTAAACAAATTCATCTACAGAATTTAGAAATAAATGAGATTTCATTGATTAATTTTTTTAGCAATTTAATACTTTAAAATCTAGTAATCGAAATATTTGCTTCATAGAATTGAATTCATTTAATAATTTTATTTATACAAGCTAACAAAAGGGAAAAGACTGTAGATATTTTAATATTTTGTTGGGTTTTTAAGATTATACATTTAAAATTTTTACCATTTTTTAAAACTAATTTAGCCATACCTTCTTAAATATTTATTTATTGAGCATATTTTTAGTACATTGATATAAATACAAAAATTTATACTTAGTAAAAAGTTATATAAATCAAACTTTTTACTCATTATAATTTTTTTGCAATTATATCATACATATGCATACTAAAAATTTACTTGAGATGATATGGCTGATTTATGTGAAGAAAGTATTGTAAAATTTAAATGGCATAGTTCTTAAAAATCCAATAAAATGTAAATATATCTCTATTTTTTCCCTTTTGTTATCCTGTATACATAAAGAATTTTTAAGTGAATTTAATTCATACTAAGCATATATCTGAATTACTAGATTTCAAAGAATTGAATTTGATGAGTATATAGACTTCAATGATTTATTTAATTGTCACAAGGATAAATTCAAAATTGAACCATGTCTGTCTCCAATAGAACCGGAGTCAACTTCTGAATTTTTAGCTTTCCTCGACGACAACTTTGAAAATGTTAATGACAGCAATGTTGAAGTTGTATTGAATTTGAAAAAGCAATGGCCACAGAAGATTCTAAATAAGGGTTTTAAAATAATCAAATATTGAGAAAAGGTTGCACCATAAATAGGGGTTTTATGGTGCAACCTTTTCTCAATATTTGGTGCTTTTAAAAACCCCTATTTTCAGTGCAACCTTTTCTCAATATTTGGTTCTCTTAAAAACCCTTATTTTTGGTGCAACCTTTTCTCAATATTTGGTTCTTTTAAAAATCACTATTTTTGGTGCAACCTTTTCTCAATATTTGGTTTTTTCAAAACCCTTATTTATGGTGCAAATTTTTCTTCTTTTTGGTGCATGTCTAAGCACCAAAATGTAGTACAGTTTTGCACCTTTCTTTATAGCCAGCAAATTCGCTCCACTTTTTGGTGCAACATAGCCCAAAATTTTTTACAGTGTAGAATCTCGAGTTAAGAGTTTGACTGTTCACATGCAAAGATTGTGCTGTCAATCTTGACTTCACGTTTTGAATAAAAATGATTTTAAAATGATCAAATTAAAATACCAATTTTTTAAAAGAGTGATTGCGGGTATGACAGGTTAATTTTTAAATTTATCTCTATCGCGTGGAACTCGATTAAGGAAGATTAATCCGTTTGCCCTTAAAACAACATAAAGAGTTCATTTTCTTACAAGTAATATTCCGTAAACAAAAATAAAATTTCCTTTGTGATTAAATAAATAAAATAATATAAATAAAACACAAATTTAACAGACACGTAATTGAACTACGCGCTTAAAGCTCTGAAATTATCAGAAAATAAAAGGATGCCGTAAGCAGAAAAATCTTGGGATAACAACTCTTAGCATGCGGCTAATACGAAAAAAGATCACTAAATTTCAAAAGTTTATTTGATTGTATAATTCATATTTTTCACATGAAAAATGCTTTTTTTTTAGTGTGCAATCTAAAAAATATATTGCATGTAAAAATAAACATTACTTTTCAATAAAAAAATTGGTTTTCACCTATATTCTGTAACCCGGGAAGCCCGGGTACGATCCCCTAGTATTTATAATATTAAAAATCGCTTGGCTTTATCTTTCAAATATATTTATTCATCAGCAACATCTTTGGAATATAAAACAATTCTACCAAACACAAAGCTCTTGTTGCCAACAACATCAAAATATTATAAAGAAATAAAATAAAATAAAATAAATATGATAAAGTTGCTGAAAACCATTGAGTTCGGTTGACTACGAGACAACATATATGTTTTTAAAAAGGTAATAAAAGTAAATAAAAAAAATTAATTAATAACTATAGAACAAAACAATTTATATAATTTAAAAAAAGAAAATAAAAGTAAATAAACAATTTATTAATAAATAAACAACAACATCTAGGTTACCATATCAAGCAAAATAATGACACTTTGGCGCCAGTTAAGTACGCCGGTGCGTATGTGACATTGGCGTCAGAAAGAAATCGCGCAAAGGGGCGCGTATATGACATCTGTGCGTAAATGTCTTGTTAAGACTAAATAAATTGTTTAAATCTTTAAAAAATTGCTTAGGTACATGAAACAAAGAATTGGTTGCCAGAAAATATGCATGAAAAGTTTACTTCTCACGCCAAACTCATTTTCATTACCTATAAGACGCCTATTCTGGAAAAGCACAAATTTCGGCACTTGTTAGCTATCCCGTGAACCAAATTACTGTCGCCAAACTGTAAGATTAAATGTGAATAATGGTTGATCGTAAATGTCACATTCACTTGACTACACGTGTTTACGTTATCAAGTGATTTTTATTTGGACATTTTATTTGTATTTTTATTAATGTTATGCTAATTTATTTGTTCTTTCGCAATTTAAAATAAAAATTATGTCAATTTGTATAATTTGGCGACTTATATAATTTGGCGAAATTGGTCGACGGGATAACTAACAAGAACCCAAATTTCACTTGAAATACTAAAAAGAAAAAAAAATTAAGAATAAATCAAAATTGTTTATTTAAACATCACATAACTGTTTCAAATTTTCACACGCAAAATATAAAAGTTGCTTATTATCGTAAAATCTGAAATCCTAAGATATTATGGCCTTTTTTCTTTGAAATAGAAAAACAAAATCCAGATTTCTCTTCCTGTTTGATTAAATTTAAATATAGTCCAGTCAAATTGTCAGAAAATTGGGCCGATAGATGCAAAAATTCTGCTAGAAGATTTTATGTTTTTAAAGTGTTTATGGGGATGCTAATAACAGGAATTAATTGTTTCCCAACAAAATATCTCGAGGCTAAACTTTGTGGAGCCAAAAAACCACGAAATTTTCAGACTTTTTTCAGTTTTTTGCCTATAACTCGAAAATTATAAAATTTTTGTGTACCATACTTAATTACAAAAAGAAAGAAAATTAAATTCTCTACACATTTCATATTAAAAACGTTTTTCTAAACCCATTATTAAGCGCGCTACAACTTTTTGAAAATAGCACATTTTTTTCAACTTCATAGAAAGTGACCTATTTTTCGCCTCCCATCCCTAAAAAAAAATTTCTTTTCATCACTAACTGTGGAAATGAAATGCACCTAATGATGAATAAGTAAGAAGGCAAATTTTCAAGAAGGTTAGGCAGAAGGTAGGGTTGCCAGATAGTACATTTTTCTCGTACGTTATACGTTTTTAGTATTTTTTAGGTCTATAGCGCTTTTTAGGTATTAGGTGTACGTTTAAATGTGTCCGCACAACGTTTTCTTCCATTTTTCTACCCCATCCCACTTTTGATAGTTTAAAAAATATTCTTTTTCAGTTTACTTTAAAATTTCACCTTTTGCCAAAAATAAGTTATGGATATGCGCATCAAATGTAAAAACGGCTTGTTTTAGATCAGTAATACAAAAATCTTGGGTGAGTTGTGTAATATTAAGTGCGCATTTGCTGTTGAAATAGATCAAGTGAACTCTACCTTATTATAGATAAATATCTACATTATGAAATTTTTTATTTAGTCTAACTGTATCATAAGTTTAGATATTTTGTTTGATTTATTATCACCTTTTATGCTTAACCATTAAACGTTGAGCCTGATACATTCATGGGCAATTTGTCCGTGATTGTATCGAGCGCGATGATTACAAGGTTAAATACAAATTTTATTTTTGTAGGGTGTCCATTGCTAAAATTTTCCTAATTATTAAATTGCAGGAAGCTCTGATTTATCTTTATTCTTACAATTCAAATACTTTTCCATTCATAATTGGATAAGACTGCAAAATTAGTTTTAAAATGTTAACAGAATAATGCAATACAAATGCAGTTAGAGAATAATGATTAGATCGATTAATTAATAATAACCACTTTTTAAAGAAATTCGTTAACGAAAACATTACTGGCGCATTCAATATAGTTTAGCATGGTACGAAAAAGAACGATAGTGCGATAAAATAAAAACAAACTAGTGTCAATCAAAATCTTCGTTTTTTTCTGAGATAAATCTGGCAACCTTAGCAGAAGGACGATATCCGGCAACCCTAGCAGAAAGACAGTTACGAAGGGAGGGGGGCGTGGCAGAGGATAATAATAGGGAATGCAGTTGGAAGATAGCGGTCACGTGACTTTCCGACGCAGGTGTTCTTTCTTAAAGACTCACCCTTCCCTCTCTACACTGGTCTGGTATCTTACTATTCAGTTTATTGCGCGTCTGCTTCTCGTGCAGTAGTGAAAAATGAGCGAGCCCGATCCAAAATTGTGTTTCGTTTGCCAAACGGCTTCAAATCGTGATACACGCATTGTGACCCAGAAAGGACTTGCCAAGCTCTTTGAATGTAGTGATCAACGTTTTCTGAAAAGTGGCAAGGAAGTTAGAGTACATGAGGATTGCCGAAAAAAATATGTGAATGAGAGAATGATAGCAGCATATGTTCGTCGGGGTGAAGAAGATTCTACACAGACTAATTTGTACCTCCGATCGAGCACTTCTTTCAAGTTTCCGGATAATTGCTTCTTATGTGGAGAAGGTAATCCCGATTGTGACAGGGATGAATGGTCCCAGAAAGTAATTGAACGTATTCAACACGAACCTGACTTGGTAGCTGCAGATGCATGGTATCATAGTTTTTGTCGCATAAAACTATATAAATCTGTAACAGGTGGAGAGAAAAGAGGGCGTCGACCTGCAACATCCGTTGACGAAGCTATGGAAGCTATATTTACTTATATTGAAGCAAAATTTGAGGAATGCCAGTTCTCTTTAGATGAGTTGATGAATCAAATACCACAGTCATTGGAACTTCCTGATTCTCGGACTGTCAAGGCCCATATAATTCATAAATATGGGGATGCTGTGCTAATTTCTGAAAACAAAAAAAAAGAAAACAGTACTCTGTTTCAAAAATGTTGGAAACAAAATACTCACTGATCACTGGTATTCGAACAGGAATTTAGATCCTCAGCAGGAACGACTCCGTACTGTGAAAAGAGCCTGTGACATAATTGTGGAAGATATAAGGTCACAAATGTATGATGTTACGCAATACCCCCCATCTGATAACTTTCTGTCTGACGCTGAGACCGTTATTCCTGAATCAGTAAAATTGCTTTTTGAAACCATAATTTTGAAACACAAACGTGGTTCAATTGAGAAATGGAAGAAAAAGTGCGTTGCTCTTTCACATGCCCTAATAAGTGCAGTTCGACCAAGGTCATTCTTTTCTTCACTCATGACAGGGATCAGCGCATATTTGTACAGTTTGGTTCAAAGCATTTGCTCCAAGTTATGTCTGCTTTTGGCTTTGCAGGGTCCTATGAAGATGCTTTCCTTCTTGAATTGTCTACCATTCTGAAGCCTCAGAAAACAAAAGAACGAGATGATGCATTCTGCCAATTTATTTTTGACATTGCGGACTTTAATGTCAACACTCTGGATGGGACTGGTACATTCCATGCAATGGGAGGTATAATGTGTGTTACTCCTCACGACGCCTTGCATCCCGAGAAAAGAATTCAAAAAGTGAAACATCACTCTACAGCTGAAATAGTCAGTCAAGCTGAAAAAATTGATCTACAAACATTTCACAGAACAGATATGAGGGGCTTACAGAATATAAAAATTGAAGATTTGGAAGAACTTTCTCCCATTAATAATGAAATCGTCCTCTCAACGACAGACATAGTATGGCTCTATGGGAAATGGTCAAACATTGAAAACGTTCCCGGGTGGAACGGTTTCATGGAGCAAGTTACATCCAACAGAGAGTATAAACGCTCTAAAATAAAGTACCTCCCATTTATTAATGCCCTTCCTTCACATTATGATACCGTTTTTACCTCGCTATTGGTCGCTGCTGAAAAATGTCGACAATTCAACCAGAAGACATGCTTTGTGACATATGATCAACCTCTCTATTTGAATGCAAGAGACATAATAGCGAATGAACAGCCAGAATTAAATAACGTGACAGTGAGGCTTGGAGGTTTTCATCTCCTCATGTCTTTCATGGGATCAGTTGGTTTTATCATGGCTTGAAGCGGCCTGAAAGATTTGTTCAGCACAATTTATGCTGAGAATAGTGTAGACAAAATAATGTCTGGCCATGCATATGCTAGGACCATACGAGCACACCTGTTATCTCATCTTGTTTTGTCTGGCCTAGTGTGGGATCACACTCAACTGACAGAAGACGAACGAGCTGCTATGGAAGACATGATAACATGCTGGGATCAATCGACACACCAGGACACCATTTATTACGTTCAAGAAGCTGTAAAAATATATGGAAAAGCTGTAACTTTACTAGAAAATAAAGACCCCACAGCGAAGTTATGGATTCTATATCTAAAGATGGTCACAGTCATTAAACAGTTTATCGAAGCAGAACGAACAGGAAACTGGAACCTCCACCTGAGAACTGTGCAAAAAATGCTTCCCTACTTCCATGTTGCGGGACATTTCTTATATGCCAAGTGTGGACATCTGTACTTGCAAGACATGCTGAAGCTGGAAGAAACACTGGATCCTTCCGAATACCGAAAGTTCTTAGCTGAAGGCTATTTCACCATACGGCGATCAGATAAGAATTGGTCTGGGACTTGGACTGATATGGCGATTGAACAAACATTAATGAAAACTATGATGAGCACTGGAGGATTAACGCATGGACGAGGAATGACAGACAGCGTGCTAGCAAGATGGACTCTGGGAATAATTCATATGCAAAACATATGCAATGATATAGAGGCATACTGTGAAGTAGGCTTTGAAGTTTCTGAACAGCATGTGGATGCCAGAAGTTCCCGCATTGATAGAGACAGTAATGATTCAAAAAAGCTGCGAGATTGGTTGCTAGTGCATCATCCTTTCCCCGAAAATGATTACATAATGTCCATCAGTAGTGGAATTGTTGGAAAGACTGACGTTAACTGCTATTTGGCTGGAGAAGTAGGACAGGCAGGAGTCAGAAGAACTGTTGGCGAAAATTTCAAGAGTGTGAAATTCAAGAAAAAGGATAAGGTAGTACCTTTAGCTTCTGTTGTCAGTAGTTTAAAATTAGGAAACGTTACAGTTACTTCTGTCCATCCATTGACTCTATTCCAAAGGGTTTGTTTAATGAAGCAGAGTGATGAAGACGTGCAGAATCTACTAACTTATGAACTTGCTCCCTATCCGATGTCTTTATTCTCCGACGAAGGGATGAGAAAGGGCACAAAATCTTCGTTTTACAGTGCTTTTATCCCATTAGACAATCTGGATCTTATTGGAAAAGATAAGTTTTTTGTTGTTGACGGAGGGTACCTTCTTCACAAAGTAACTTGGCCTCGAAATGTTTCCTTCAAATTTATTGTTAAAAGTTATATTTCTTACATTCAGAAAAATTTTGGATCACAGGTCGCAGTTGTGTTCGATGGATATCCATCTGAGGGAGAACAGAATGGAACGAAAAGTGCAGAAAGAGCACGTCGATCTAGAATGCACACTTCTACTGAAGTCATAGTTGCAACAGAAATGTTAAGCACAGTGCCTCAAGACAAATGTCTAGCCAATGACAGAAACAAGAACCGCTTCATTTCACTGCTTAAAACAGAGCTTCAAAATAACAGAATTCAAGTTGACCAGGCAGAAGAAGACGCTGGTGTCATGATTGTTACCTTAGCCATTTCAAGAGCCAAAGCCTTTGAAAGTATCGTAATTGAGGAGAGGATATTGATATTCTCGCGATCATGACAAGCTTGGGATATCAACACAAAAATCTGTTTTTCCAAAAACCAGGAAGAGGAAGCATCGAAACAAAGTGGTTTTCAACCAATTCTTACAAATACAATCACAACAATGTTCTTTTCACTCATGCAATCCGTGGATGCGATACAACATCTGCTCTTTTTGCGCAAGGAAAGTCAAAGTTTTGTAACACTTTAAAAAAACATAAGCAGCTTGAGGAAGTATCATGTGTTTTTAATAAACCAGAGTCTACCCGTCAAGAAATCATCAAGGCTGGAGAAAAATTCCTTATTGCACTATACAGTGGATGTGTAGATACCACGCAGACATTGAACAGTTTGAGGTTCCAGTTATTTGCTAAATCAGCCACAAAAAGCAAAGTTCATCTTGCAAGGCTGCCACCGATGCAAGAGGCTGCGCAGCATCATTTCCTAAGATGTTATCATCAGGTACAAGCTTGGCTAGGAAACAACATGCCCCCTGAAGAATGGGGGTGGGTTCGCAGGTCTGACGGTCTTTTTCAGCCAGTTCAAATGTACCAAAACCCAGCACCTGAATCCTTGCTGCATGTTGTCTCATGTAGCTGTAAAAAAGGGTGCACCAAGGCCTGCTCTTGCCAAAAATCAGGACTCAAATGCTCGGCAATTTGCAAAAACTGTAACGGGGTCAATTGTGAAAATGAGATGATATTATTTATGCAGAAGAAGAGGATTATGAAGCTGATACCTGGGAAACCATCGACCAAACCAGCAACGTCGATGACTTTCGCAGCCAGGATGATGATGTAGCAACAAGCTCAAAGCAGTTCAAAGCTGTTGAAGATCATGCAGCCTGCTCCTTTGCTTCTCAAGCTGAGGTTGACGAACCAAACTCATCAACCCGCAAGCGCTCCAGACGTTACTAAATCCATTAAAGATGTTACTGTAAGTATTTTTTTACTTACATTCATGCTACCTACATTCATAATACCTACTATTATTGTTCTCACCTTACGTTGTAAATACAAAAATAAATTACAATGTTGTCAATTTTTTACGGTTTTACCATTGTAATTAATCATTATTACTATCATGCAAATACCTGTAATATAAAAAGTTACATTAAAGAGGATAAAAGAAATAAAAATGGTGTCAAATGTTGGCATTTGCGATTTTTTCACAAAGTTAGAAAAAAAGTATCATTTTCAGGAAGCTGTAGCGCGCTTAATAATGGATTTAGAAAAAGACTTTTATAATGCAATTTGTAGAGAATTTAATGCTCTTTCTTTTTGTAATTGAGTATGGTACACAAAAATTTTATAATTTTCGAGTTATAGGCAAAAAACTGAAAAAAGTCTGAAAATTTCGTGGTTTTTTGGCTCCACAAAGTTTAGCCTCGAGATATTTTGTTGGGAAACAATTAATTCCTGTTATTAGCATCCCCATAAACAGTTTAAAAACATAAAATCTTCTAGCAGAATTTTTGCATCTATTTTTGACAATTTGACTGGACTAATATGTTTTATTGCACTTTAATATTAGTGCGTGCATATTTTCTTTGCTCAATGTGCTGTAATTCGGTTTTCTACGAAAACATCCAACCGGTGAAAATGACATTTCCGTGACGTATGTAGATAAATTGTGCTTTTTTATCAGTTTTTTTAATATAATTTTTAAACGAATTGGAACTTATTTTTCATAGTAGGTGCATTCAGTAGGTTACCCTGAGAACCGAAATCCAGCAAATATTTTTTGAGTTATGCTTGACGAAAGGTTTTACGAAAGCTTTTAATATCCATTGTAGCTGTTTTTTTGCCCGAAAGTAATATTGCGCTGTGTATTAGCCTTCGCTTCGCTCAGACAATTAATAAGTGGGCGGCAATAGCCGGGTTTCCATGTCAGGCAAAATAACGCCATTTTGGCGCCATTTAGGTACCCCTGTTCGTATATGACATCTACGCCTAATATTTTTCTTTTCGTTTCTGTCTATTCTAAAAAAAAGTAACTACCGCTGTCACCGCCGCCGAGCCGGTTTTAAATTTTTTGTGACCGGAGGTCTTTCTTCGTTAATATTAAGAAAAATAATGCATACAAAAATATGAAAATCGGTAGTATTATACAAAAATGTTTGATAAACACGCTGATGCAGACAGTTTTCCAATCGAAGAATTATTTTAAGAGATATTTAATGCTAAAGTTGGACAAAATCGTTCCACTAAAAAAGTTTTATAGGAACAAAAACTATTCATGGGAATTTAATCATTTTTAGATCATTTTATACGTTTGAAGTTCTCGGTGTGCAGACTGTATTTTTTTTAATTTGGCTCAATTTTTGAGGTTTTATTTCTATTTTAAATTCAAATTTTCAGCATTTCTAGAAATATTTTTTACGTATTTTAGAAAGTGATATTAATTTAAACTGTTGCCAACTGTATAAACAGCGCAAACAATAATGTTTGCTTCAAAAAAAGAAAAAATATTTATTTGTGTAAATAAATTAAAAATCTATTTACACGTGACTATTATAAACAGAAAAAAAACATTTGGAATTAAAATTAAATAATTACGTACAAAAAGCAGGAACTTACTAAAAATTACGTCATAAAAACTATATTTACACGTGAATTTTAAGAGAGAAAGGAAATTGTAAAACTAGAGAACAGGAATGCTGCTTTTTCAGAATTTAGTGTCGTCCCCGGCATTTCCATTATTTCGTTTTCTTTTGATGTGGACAGATGGCTTCTATATTTAAGAAACAGCCATTATAAATGAAGTGTTAGGTGAAGATGAAAGAGTAGCCGTAAAAAGTTAGACCTCTGATTTTTTGGTCAGAATGGGGAAAAAATGGCCCTATTTTTTTTTTTTGAAAAAAAAAATGGCCATTTTTTTTCCCATTCTGACCAGAAAATCAGAGGTCTAACTTTTTACGGCTACTCTTTCATCTTCACCTAACACTTCATTTATAATGGCTGTTTCATAATAATAGAAGCCATCAGTCCATCAAAAGAAAATAACTCGGTGAAAGCGGGCACTCGGTTAAGCGGGGTTCGGATAATCGTAATCATAAACATCTGCAATAAAGTATGGGTAGGACGTCACTATCTCAGAATAATACACAAATGCAGCAAAAAGAAAGCAATTCATTAATATTTTTTTTAAATGGCACATATTTTAATGACTCATTTTTCAGTTTTTATGAGAAAGTGGCAACAAAAAGATATAATTGCTATTTCTCAACTATTTTTCCTTTACTTTCTACAGAAATGGAGTACTTGAGTTGCCAAAATGAAACAAATCGTCGCTAAAAACTACAAAAAAATTAATATTTCAAAAATAAATGGAGATAGATTTTTCAAACAAATTGCATTTAAAAGAACATT
This sequence comes from Maratus speciosus, assembly GCA_963932465.1. NCBI lineage: Eukaryota > Metazoa > Arthropoda > Arachnida > Araneae > Salticidae > Maratus > Maratus speciosus. The sequence goes on along the minus strand of OZ010800.1, from coordinate 15,782,381 downwards.
TTTTTTCCAATACGAAGGTATAAAAGTTGAAAATGTGCGATGCTTAGAAGTTTAAAAAATTGCTAATGAGTATTTAATCGTAATGCTTTGTTTTACGGCTAGCGTCTGTAAGGTAACGTTATTTTTTGGAGACAAAATAAGCTGGGAGAAAGAAATAGCATACCGTACCGGGGGCTAATAATAAATTCATTAACATGCGTTAGAAGTCTTAAATAGGAGAAATTACGTCATATTTACGTCACATTACAGTTATTACATAAAATGAACACAATATTGCAAAACAGTTTAACTTTAGAAATTGTGTTAGACATTTATTTGATAAGAACAAACAATCTTCTTGAAACACCATCAAAAATTTGTAATTATTAAATATCTAATTTATTTGATATTTTGAGAGGATACTTTTCAACTATTTTTGTTAGGAAAGCGCAAATAATATTTCATTTTTAACAAAATTATTTTCACGCGAATATTAAAAAGAGAAAGAATAGTTTGGTCAAAATTACGTCAGATTAAAAACGATTAATTTAAAATGACTTATTTAAAAGAACTTTCTTTTCGCTACGTTAAAAAATACCGGGATACAAAGACTCTGTTTACTTATTTCCTTTTATATTAGCTTATTTTGAAATGTTTAACTTATTTTACTTAATCAAAGACAAAAACAGCGATTGCATCTTTGGTACTACTTAGTTATCCCGTCGACCAAAAATCTATCATTCGTCAAACTATAAGATTAAATGCCAATTATGGTTGATCGTAAATGTCACATTAACTTGACTTTAAGCAAGTTACACGTGTATACGTCATCAAGTTATTTTTATTTCGACGTTTTATTTGTATTTTTATTAATGTTGCACTAATTTATTTGTTCTTTCATTATTTAAAATAAAAATTATGTCAATTTGTATAATTTGGCGATTTATATAATTTGGCGAAATTGGTCGACGGGATAATTAAGTAGTACCGCAGCGGATTTGGCTTAAAATTCCCCAATCAAAGAAAAATGAATAGAAGTCTGTTTATAGGGAGATCGCCACTGTTTTTTAAATTATAATTCAGTCTTCCGAAATATTTTTAAAGCCGATCAAACTAGCGTACTTTTAGTGTCTGCAGTGTCTGAACGGGGGTTGACGAGCGTAGCTCGTAGGGAGCAGAGCCCCCTAGTCGCTTAAAAAAAAGAAAGAATTGAAAACCATTGGTTTTAAATTTTTCAGTTTTAAATGAAAGTTTTGTAATAAATAAAATGGTTATAATGGTAATAAATAAAAAAAAGCATTGTTTTTAGCATTCAATAAAGGGAGGCCAAACTGGTCGCCAAATTAGTTTAAAATAATAACCTTTTCTAAAATATGAAAGAAAAAATATGTGTTATAATTAAAATTTTAGTTGCCATCATTAGAAAAAAGTATTTAAAATTGGAAAAAAATTAATATTTCGAAAACTAATTTGAATTTAAAAATTCTAGTACCAGTTTTGAGATCTGCGGATCAATACGGATTTTTGGTGTTAATTTAATCGTAAAGTATTCCATATTTTAAGAGAAATCGCCGCGAAACGTAATCAGTTGTTTAATCAGTCGTTTTATATAATCGTTTCATATATTCGTTACATTTCAGTCGTTTCATATATCCGTTTCATTAGGATTTTATATATATAGGGTAGATATGTGCGTATGTATATACATATATATATATCTACCCTATATATATAAAATGCTAATGAAACGAATTTATGAAACGAATATATGAAACGCCTGAAATGTAACGATTCTTTGAATCGACTGATTAAACAACTGATTACGTTTCACGGTGATTTCTCCTAAAAAAGGAATACTTTGCGATGAAATTAACACCAAAAATCAATATTGATCCGCAGATTTCAAAACTAGTATTAGAATTTTTAAATTCGAATTAGTTTTCGAAATATTAATTTTTTTTCTAATTTTATATACATTTTTCTAATGATGGCAACTCAAATTGTAATCAAACAGATATTTTTTTTTTCTGATTTTAGAAAAGGTTACTATTTTAAACTAATTTGGCGAGAAGTCTGGCCTCCCTTAAATGGATGCTAAGAAATGTATCATGTTACTTTTATTCATAATTCAATTTGTATTTCATTATCATTTTATTTAATACAAACAGAAACATCTAAAATAAATGGCTTTCACTTCTTTATTTTTTTAAACGAAATGAAAAGAAAAATATTAGGCACAGATGTCATATGCGCACCGGGGTACCTAATTGGCGCCAAAATGGCATTATTTTGGTTGACATGGTAACCCGGCTATTGTTGTTTATTTAATAATAAGAGTTTATTTACTTTATTTACTTTTTTTTAAATTACATAAATTGTTTTGTCTTATAGTTTATTATCTTTTTGTTATTTTCCTTTCAAAATAAAAAATAATAGAAAATAATTAAAAAATATGGTACTACTTAGTTATTCCATCGACCCATTTCGCCAAATTATACAAATTGACATAATTTTTATTTTAAATAACGAAAGAACAAAGAAAATAGTATCACATTAATAAATATACAAATAAAACGTCGAAATAAAAATCACTTGATGACGTAAAGACGTGTAACTTGCTTAAAGTCAAGTGAATGTGACATTTATCAACAATTATTGGAATTTAATCTCAAAGTTTGGTGATAGATTTTTGTTGGACGGGATAACTAAGTAGTACCAAAAATACATATGTAACTGGTATTCGAAAACGAGGATTTCGCCAAATTTTCGTTAAAAAAATAACGCCAAACCGGGTGCGTATATGGCATCTGGCCAAATATTAAATGATGTACAAACGATGACATTTAATTCCAACTTCAAAGCAATGTTATAATGCTTTTATGTAGTATTATTCGAAAAAAAAAAAGATTTTTTTTAAATCGAAATGGAAGACTTTCGGCACAGATGCCACACGGTCCCATATTGGCGCTATTTTTTTTCTGACGCCAATGTCATACACGCAACGGGTACTTAACTGGCGCCATAGTATCGTTATTTTGCTTGATTTGATAAGCCGGATGTTGTTGTGTATGCTGTTGATCTTTTCCCCAAATTAGCGCCGGAAAAAAAATCGCGCCAATATGGGGCCGTATATGATATCTTTGCCAAACTTTCATATGAAAAGCGAAGGGATCAGAGCGTATTTATTTATGGCAGTTACATGACTTGGACTATTATAATATAGATGAAATGATGGCGATAGAATAATATTTGGCGACTTATCACCTGTACCTGACTAATATTAAAGTACCAAAATGGCACCAGGAATATAAAAAGCGAAGTGGTTCGCCCGGAACTCTTGATGATAGTCACATGACTTAGGCTATTGTTATAGATATTGTTTTAAAATACCGGGAGACAAAGACTCTGTACACTTAATTCCATTTATTTTTAGCTTCTTTTCAAACTTTTAACTGATCCTCTTTAATCAAACACGAAAACAACATTGGATGTCTTAACAGCAACTGATTCGGCCTTAAATTTTTGAAATCAAAGGAAATTGAATGGAAACCCGTTTACAGGGAGATCTGCACTGCTTTTTCCGTATCAATTTTCTTTTTCCGTTCAATCTTCTATAATATTTTTTAAACCGATCAGATTAGCGTGTTTTTAGATTCTGCGGTGTCTGAAGGGGGGTTGGCGATCGTAGCTTGCAGGGGCAGAGACCCCTAGTATATATATAAAGTTAGCGCCCAAACATTAATTTTTTTAACATGAAAAATAAAACAATTTCTTTTCAAGACCAAAAATGATTTTCTATCTTTTTAGTGGCTCTTGGGGGGAGGGAGGGGGGGGTTGACATGTTGATAATGGTGATTACCTGTTACTTGAATCGCCGGTTAATCGAATTAGTCAATGAATGAAATCATGATGCATTTTTTTCTCGTTTAGTAGAATCATTTATTACGTTGTTTATGATTTCATTTAAACATGCGTTTACAATTTTAGTGTTGCAAAACATAAAATGCACCAACGAAATAACAAAACTACTATGTTAGATTTATAAAAAGTGTTTAAAAAATGATGACGCAAACTTTAAGAGATGGAAGAGCTGAGTACAGCAAACAATTTTTGTACGGAAAATCAGGAATACTTTGTTCAGTCGAAAATACACAGATAGTTTCACTCCAAGACAATCCCGAATTCTTGTTCCTAACTTAAAAATTAATGAAACAATTTCAGCAAAATTTTCAGTCGACTTACATTGCTTTGTTTCAGATGTAGCAATATCATGAGAATTGGTGAAATTTATCATCTTCCGTGTCCAAACAGTTCTGAATTTTAGAATGTAGCTGACATTATTATATATCCGTGCACAAAATTAGTAAAATTTCACCCGACACAACAATTTTTGCAAAAGTTGCATATATTTTTACATTTCTATTGTTCTACAATTAAAATTTTCAATTTATTGTTTTTAAAGAATTTTCATTTTCTAGGCAATAAATGTTATAGACGATGACAATTTCTAGGCAATAAAATGAAATATAACGCGTAAAAAAACCCTGCCTATGACGAAATCCTGTCTTAAACGAAAAAATATATTATGTAAACGGAAATTTTGTTAAAGGATCGTAAAAAACGCAAATTACGTCTAAAGATCGCGAAAAACAAAAATTTTGTTAAATGATCGCGGAAAAAACACAAATTTCATCAAAAGATTGAGAAAAAACGCAAATTTCTGTAACAGATCGCGAAGAAAAACACAAATTTCATGAAAGGATCGTAAAAAAGAAAAAAAAACTCAAACTTCGTCAAAGGATCGCGAAAAAAACTCAAATTTCGTCAAAAGATTGCGAAAAACGCACATTTCGGCAATGAATCACGAAAAAATGCACATTTCGGCAATGAATCACAAAAAAATGCACATTTCGTCAATGAATGGCGAAAAACGCACATTTCGTCAAAGGATCACGAAAAACGCAAATATCGTCAAAGGATCGAGAAAATAAACGCAAATTTTTTCAAAGTATCGCTAAAAAATGCACATTTCGTCAAAGGATCGAGAAAAAACCCAAATTTCTCAAAGGATCACTGTGAAAAAAACGCAAATTTTGTCAAAAGATAGGAAAAAACGCAAATTTCGTCAAATAATTTAGAAGAAAAACACAAATTTCATCAATGGATCGCAGAAAAACATGCATTTTAAAAGGCTGAGAAAAAAAATGCATAGTTAATGCAAGGAGGGGATCCTCCCACCCCCTCTGCTGTATAACTTTTCAGAAAGTTTTCTGTAAATTTCAGATTATTATTATTATTATTATTATTTTTTTTTTTTTTTTTTTTTTTACCCGGAATCCCCCTGAACATAGCATTTTTCAGATTTTTAAGTGTCCAAGCCATGGAATACGGATTAAAGATATTAATAGTAACCGAGTTAGTTACATACAAATAGAGACTCATTAACAAAATAAATATCGCAGCCCAGGACACTTTGTTAAAAGTTAAGATTACAAACATGAAAAAAGTTAAAATATATGTATTTTTGTCAGAACTCCGTTTTTAACCGTATTGGCTTAAAAATCTGTATTTTGTTGAAATTCAGTCGGGCTGGTTAGGACTAATTAAGTTTTTTAATGGGCCAGGCCTTACTTTTAGATTTTATACTGAGGTGGGCAAATAAATTTGATGTACGAACCGGATTCGGACCAATAATTTCGTTTGTTATATCAGGGTGGGCCAAAAACTTTTTCTACTGGTCGGTTTGCGCTCGGGTGAGGAAATTTCAGCCTGTACAGACCTCTAAGAAGAAGTTTGAAACTGAAAGAGACATGTAAAGCGTATGTTTTATGTTTTTGCTTTGAAGTCGATGGTCCATTATCGTTTCGAACGGAAAAAAAGACAGAAATGCAGTTTAAAAACAGTGTACTGTACAGGCAATGATCATTCTCTTAGCCTAAGACTTCTGGAGAATGTGATCACTGCCTTTTTTCAAAACAAATGACTAGTTCTCAATTAACCAATGCACATAATGTATGCTTTCACAGTTTTAAATACAATGTTCGCCGTTTAATGGAATCACTTTGCTGTATAGAATTTGATTCAACAAACGCACGGATTCCAAATAAGCCAAAAAAATTTAACGTTAACTTTAGTTCTGATTCATAAAAACGGCTAATTTTCTGAAGTAGTGATTCTGAAGTAGTGTCATATAAGCGGCAATTATAGTAAGTTTTGTAGCTCTGGTAGGGGTTTTAACCCCCCCCCCCTTCGCTGCGCCAGGGACACATTACTTCTGATTCTGTATAAAATTAGATAAATGGCTCCTTTATGTTAAATAAATTGTATTAATATTGAAAAAAAAATCGTGTGTATATGAAATGAAACTGTGAATAGATTGCATTCTACGCGAAGGATGTTTTCTTTATCTCGCCAAGCCCCTATACTGGAAAAGTACCGAGAATTTAATTTCTGTAACCGACTATATAACACTCAGTACTTTTCTCGTATACGATTCCTTGGCTTACTTTTTTGAAGTCTGACATAATTTGGTCTTCAGAAAGTAAGATTTATTGCCAAATGATATAAACCACTATGAAAGCAAAATGAATGATAATTTAAGTTTATTTATATGTGAATTTATGAAATCTATAATCATCTTATTTATATCTATATCATGTTTTTTTTATATACGATCTACGTCTGTTTGCATACAAAAAGTGTTTTATGGCTTCTTTTTATCAAATAAATTGAATAAAAAATGCAAATTAGTTGTGTATAAAAAATAGTAGTGAATAAGTTTCTTGAAAATATATTGTCAAATTTAAGTTTTTCTCCAAGGCCCCTATACTGAAAAAATACTTAAAGCACATTAAAACAGGGCATTTAGGAGCTCAGATAGCACATCGGCATCTAGTGGTGGTTATTTTATTAGAGACATCAGTATGAAGATGTAAATACGTACATTTTTGTCTAATTACACTTTAAATTCTGACCTATAGATTTTGAAAAAAAAAACTTTAAAGGCGTAGAGTTGAAATTAAATTGCGGTCAGCTCGATTATGAAGATTAATGTGTTTAAATGGGAATTTCGCCAAATTAGCCAGTTATCCCTAAGTTGGCTTCATATTTGATAAATAATTTTTGTCGCCAAATTTGGCGAGATTTTGCCAAGTTGGTAAAAATTTGGAGCTATTGAAGTAACCGTGCGATTAATATTTTCAACTATTATGAAATATATGAAATGTCGGCGGTTGGGGGTGGGCGTGTGGGTCAACCACCGAGACTACTCTTCTACTCTAGTCCGACTCTTTTGCGGAAGCAAGATTCGTAGGTCCCCAGCCACGTCCCGAGTGAATGGCACTCTAGCGAAAGCAACGCTGAAAAAAAAATCAAAAATTGAAACCGGACAAGTTTAAAAGGGAAATTACACAAATTAAAGACACCGAAAAGTGGGAAGGGTGGGCTTATAACGAAGTTTGTTGCTCCTAAGGGGCCGTTGGAGTACGTACAGTAGAATAATTGATTAACCAGGAACGAACTAAAAAAAACTCCAATACTTATTAGTAAGATAGTATTTTTAATTAAGTTCTGGAAAGCAGGGAGGAGAGTTACAAGCAGGGAAAACGACCAGCCTCTTCTTAATGGAACATCACGAGGCCAGAGTCAAAGCAGGAGTGATTTGAATACGCAGTTACAACTTACTTGCTTGGCGGAATACAATATCGCCAATCTACAAGTATTTTGCGCCATGCACAAGGGACAAAGAACAACATTGGCTGGTATGGATTCGCCAAATACATGCGGGGGACTTATTACATATTTGAATTGCGTCGGGATGCCAGATTGTGAGTTACTAAAATTCCTGAATCGTGGGAGGTGCAAAGATAGTATGTACTTTGATACAAGTGCGGTTAAGTGTAAAAAAAAAATGTTTCTGGATAAAGACCAAAGATGGGAAAAAAGGGAGTTACTGGGCGAAAAGGCACATGCGGTGTATTTTCTAAAACAGGTGTGTGTGTAAAGATTCGCAACGTGCATTGGCACAAAAATGCAGCATTCACATACGAATGAACATAACGGTCTGAATGATAGAGTGCAGTACAAAAATAAATCTAATGACTAGATTATATGCTACGAGAAAATAATTTTTTTTCTGGCAACCGATTTAATCAAAATATTTTTTTCAAATAAAACTACATAAAAGTTGCCATGATCGCAAAGAGTTCGTACTTTTATGTTAGCTGTGTGCAATTCTCGGCAACTCGCCAGCAGCATTTTTTATTTTTCGAGGGGTAAATTAAAACAATGCTTTGATGTTGAAATTAAATGGTTTATGGTATTATTTATTCCCTTTCTTTTTTTAAAGATTTTTTTTTTTTTTTTTTTAAGTGAAAGTCATGAATTTTAAAGGTTTTATTTTTAAATTAAAGTCATCCATTCTAAATAAAATGAGTGAAAGGATTATATTTTAATCTGAATTAACGAAATATGAGAAAAAAAAAATGCGACGGGTACAATGTTTGGCGATTTATCACCTGTGCTCGACTAACATAACTGTAGGGAGTTCTCAATTTCTAAATCAGAATCTTCAAATTTGGCGAAGGATTGAGCAAGTAAATTAAATTATGAATAAATGTAACATGATACAATGCCTAGCATACATTTAAGGGAGACCAAATTGGTCGCCACAGGCAGCTAGTTATTTTAAAAACAATAATAACTCAGTCATTTAAGATACAATTTTCAAACAAATTGTATTTGAAAGTAGATTTTTTTCTCTGTTTGACGGTTTAAAAATTGAAAATGGGCGATATTTAGAAATTTAAAAAATCGCTGACATAGCACGTATTTTAATTTCAATTTATTTTTTCAGTTTTTATGAGAAAATGGCAACAAAAAGGAATAGTAATATATTATTTTATTTCTTCCTTGATTAGTTTCCCTTTACTTTCAACCCTCCACGACTTTCAACAGAAATGGAGTTCTTCAGTTGCCACAATTACAAAAAATGTATTAAAAACTACAAAAAAAGTAATATCTCAAAATTAAATTGTGATACAGCTTTCAAACAAATTGCATTTAAAAGAGCATATTTTTCGTTACACGACGGTGTAAAAATTTAAAATGTGCGATGTTTAGAAGTTTAAAGTTTGCAGTAGAGAAAATTGCAAAACCAAAATTTTATTTCAAATTTCAAAGTGTTGCCATTCGCAGAATGACGTATGCCTTACGCACAGATACGTTTGTCCTTTATAATATAGATAGATAAATAGACATATGTAGATGAAAACACACGCCTGCAAAATATGCTTTGTGTCTTGTTTTACAGCTTTTGATAACTGATTCTTATGTATCCTGTAGCTCTCAATCGGAAAATGACCTTCATTTTTTAACCATCACGTCAGGATTTTTCGGAAATCGTAAATTTCAATTTTAAAAAGTCCTTCCGGCCAGTGCCGGGAGGAAGAGGTAGCTTTCATATTTCTTATTTTAAAAAAGCCAACTTATATTATTCAAACACACGAAGCTCAATTAAGTGGACACCGAATGTTGGAGATTCAATACTAATTTTTATCAATACTAAATCATTATGAATAAGAATTTCGCAAAATTAGTCAGCTTTATCCAAGCTGCTTTTATTTAAAGTAACTTATATTTCGCTGCCAAATTCGGCGATTTCTTAAAGTGCCTGCCATTTTAAGACAACATGGTGGATGAGGCTAACCAGAGAACTTGGTCGAGACCTTAGTAATTGCTGTGCACATGCTCACTCACATCGGAATCGGTTGATACATACGAGTGCTGTCGCAGGCAAAAAATCAGATTTTTCAAAATGTCACCCACGTTAGAAATTGAAACTGCTATATCTGAGCCATTTTTTAAGATAAAGACAAACAAAAAATGCTCCTGAATCCTTATATCAAGGTCAAATACTTAAGAAAGAAACCTTTTTCAATTTCTATTTTTTTTTCACCTTACTTTAAATATATATTTTTTTAATTTAATGGCCGCCATTTTGAAACAAGATGGCTGATGAAGCTGGCCAGCGAACTTGGTCGAGATATTGATGTATACTATCCACATGCCTTCTTCCATCGAAATAGGCGAATACGTGTGGTATCGCGAGACAAATAGAAGATCGTTTCAAAGTGTTAGCCATGATAGAAATTCAAAGTGTTATAATTCAGCCACTTTTTAAGATATAAACAAAAGAACAAATTTTCAGAAACAAAAACTGCTCCAGAATCTTTGTATCAAGGCCAAACACATAAAAAAATCTTTTTCATTTTCCAATTTTTTAATACCTCATTTTAAATTTTAAATTACATTTTTTTAAATGGCAACCCTTTTGAAACAAGATCGCGAATGAAGCTGGCCAACAAACTCGGTCGAAACATTGGTATGTACTATGTACAGACCAAGTTACATTCAAATCGGTTCATAAATACGCCTGTTATCGCGTGACAAAAATCAGGGCGTTTCAAAATGTCAGCTACGCTAGAAATTCAAAATGCTATAACTCAGCCATTTTTTAAGATATAGACGAAACAAAAACTACTCCCGAATCTTTTTATCGAGGTCAAACACGTAAGAAAGAATATTTTTTCAATTTTCAATTTTTTGGTATTACATTTCAAATTTAAATATTTCTTAAAATTTTAAATGGCCGCCATTTTTAAACAAAATGGCGGGTGAAGCTGCCCAACGAACTCGGTCGAGACATTGGTCTGTCCTATGTATAAACGAAGTTACATCCAAATCGGTTCATAAATACGCCTTTTATCGCGTGACAAAATTCAGGACGTTTCAAAATGTCAGCTTCGCTAGAAATTCAAAATGCTATAACTCAGCCATTTTTTAAGATATAGACGAAACAAAAACTGCTACGGAATCTTTGTATAAAGGTCAAATACATAAGAAAAAAATATTTTTCCATTTCCAATTTTTTGGTACCACATTTTAAATTTTAATTTTTTTTTAAATTTTTAAATGGCCGCCATTTTGAAACAAAATGGCCGCCATTTTGAAACAAAATGGCGGATGAAGCTGGCCAACGAACTCGGTCGAGACATTGGTATGTACTATGTACACACCGAATTACATTCAAATCGGTTCATAAATACGAGAGTTACAGTGCGACATAGGTCAGATATATATATATATATATTGATATATATATATATATATATATATATCAATTTTGAACGGAGGGTGGTTTCGGGGTCTGGGGGTCATGATCGATGAAAATATACCAAAATTTTTTTAAATCGCTTTCCTCCGAACGGCTGCAATAGGTAGCTTTTTGTAAAGAAAGCTACCTAAAATTCAGAAAATGATAAATATATGATACTTTAAAATAAATGTGACGGTTGTGTTTTTTAGTTTTTGATAGCTGATTCTTACATAGTTTGTAATACTGAATCCGAAAATGAGCTTCATTTTTAATCATGAGTTCAGGATACTTTGCAAATCCTAAATTTCAAATTTAAAAAGTAAAAAAAAAAAAAAATAGCGAAAATATGATACTACATAACAGATGTAACGGTTGCGTTTTTCAGCTTTTGGTAATTAATTCCTATGATCTTTGTAGCTCTGAATCCAAAAATTACCTCTATTTTTTAGCTTCACGTCAGGAGTTTTCTGAAAGCGGAAATTTTTAAATTTTCAAAAGTTGATATTTTGAAAAAATCTGATACTATAAAGACATTAAAAAATTTTTCATAATACTTTATTTATATTTTGGATTGTACAATGCATTTTGTACCGCTAAACATGTAAAATATTGTGTTTTTAAATTTCTTAAAATTTTACTCCATGCGTGGAAATTTCTTTGGACCCGACGAGCTCTACCTCGCTGTTTTCCTTTATGTTCTCTATAGGGTTGATCTCTATGTAACATAGAACAGTAGTACGAGATCATCGACAGCTATTTAATGGAATCACCTCTACAATCTCGTAAAGGCCAGTTACATGTAAGGTGGTTCCACAATCGTCTCTAGCAGTCTTATCAAAAGTATTGGGTGGCCACAAAAATGTTGGAGTACAATGACACATATATTTATTTTCCTTAGTATGTATGTGTGTGGAGAGAGAGGGGGAAGGAGCGAATGATTAAAGATCATAATTCGAAATTAAGTTATATTTTTTCAAAGCAAATGTGGAAATCATTATAATTTAATTATATTATAATTTTATAAATTATTTTATTAAATTATATTCTTACAAATTCTTCATTATAATACATTAATATTTATTTTAAATAACATTAGAATTGCTAACTATTGAGAGTGCAAAAAACTAAATGTCCAGAAAAGCATACATTTTAGTCACCTAAGTGCTTTATCAATCCAAAACATCAAAACAGATGAGAAAATATGAAGGAAATTCGTTTCGTGAGAAATTTAACTATACGTCTGCTCCAGTGGTTTTTCGTGCACCTGTATATCTAATGGATGTCCTGACTATTTTGAAACAAAACTATTTTGAGAACGTTGAAAAAACAAAATTTCATTTCAGCGATTAAATAAAAAAAAAACAAAATTGCGAACTAACTCAATTGAAATTGGGTGGGCGGAGAGATCAAATTATTCGGTGGACTCGCATCCCATGGGCCAATATAATTTGGCGCCACTGGTCTCTACAGTAGTATACTACATATCACCACTGGGTCAATGAGCCCCTCTCCTCTAACCAGCCTCCTGAAGTGTTTAGCTCTAAGAAACCCCTGTATCGGACGAAAAATTTAATAAATTATTATAAAAATCGTTGTACATACATTTTATAGTATTACAGCATTCCCCCGCATTAGCAGGCATACCGCAAAATTCGAGAGGTACCAGGTTTTCGAATATTAGTCCCTGGTCTTTCCCGGCATGCCGGAAAAAACGAGGATCCTCGAAATTAGAAAGGAATGAGGTTCATGAGCTGTATTCATTAGCAGCGATTGGTGTTGGGGAGGAGAGGTGCAATATAGAGTTTGTCCCCACTTTTCTAATTATTTAGTTTACTTTTTTTACATATTCAAGATAATAAAAACGTGTTTCATGTGTCTCATATATCATTTTACACAAAGCTCTCTGCTAGCACCAATGATATAGGACAATATTTGCAATGTAGAAACAGATTATCTCATAAATTATTACATGAACGAAATATTCTTAATGTATATAAAATAAGAAAAATTATAATAGTTACCTAAATATATAAGAGAGAAATATGTGCCTACATTATATCAAAAATGTAATTTTATATGATAATTAAAATAAAAATCTCAAATTTAACTGAAATACAGGTTATTTTTCAATAAGAAAGATTATTGAACTAAGAATGGAAGACGCTGAGATTACCAAACAATCGAAAATCTTTTTTTATGAAACAAATGTCTTGAATGTCAAGCTTAACAAACACGAAAACGCTTGAAGTGCTAACCCTAGCAGTAATAGTTCAAACAAGTCGGAAATTGTACATCACTAGGGGGCTCGGCCCCCTACGAGCTACGCTCGCCAACCCCCGTCCAGACACCGCAGACTCTAAATGCATGCTAATTTGATCGGCTTTAAAAAGATTTCGAAAGATTGAAATATAATTTAAAAAACAGTGGCGATCTCCCTATAAACGAATTTCTATTCATTTGTCTTTGATTGGGGAATTTTAACGCCAAATCTGCTGCGGTACTACTTGATTATCCTGTCGATCAATTTCGCCAAATTATATAAATCGCCAAACCACTCGCCAAATTATACATATTTATATAATTCTTATTTTAAATAACGAAAGAACAAATAAATTCGTACAACATTAATAAAAACACAAATAAAACGTCGAAATAAAAATAACTTGATAACGTATACACGTGTAACAACATTTCAAAATAAGCTAATATAAAAGGAATTAAGTAAAGAGAGTCTTTGTTTCCTGGTATTTTTTAACAAAGAGAAAAGAAAGTACTTTTAAATGAGACATTTTAAATTAATTCTCAAAATATCAAATAAATGTCTAGCGCATTTTCTAAATTTAAACTTTTTGCAATATTATTTTGTGTTCATTTTATGTAATAACTATAATGTGACGTAAATATGATGTAATTTTTCCTAAGACTTCTAACGCATGTTAATGAATTTATTATTTTACAATATCTTTTCTCTTTTAAAATTCATGTGTATACTTTTTATGACGTAATTTTTAATAATTTCTTGCTTTTTATACGTAATTATTTAATTCTAATTTGAAAGTTTTTTTTCCTGTTTATAATAGTCACGTGTAAATAAATTTTTAATTTGAAGCAAACATTATTGCTTGCGTTTTTTATACAGCTGGCAACAGTTTAAATTAGTACAATTTTCTGAAATCTGTAAAAAATATCTCTAGAAATGCTGAAAATTTGAATTCAAAATAGAAATAAAACCTGAAAAAATGAGTCAAAATAAAAAAATTAATGCAATCTGCACTCCGGCAAATTATAACGCATAAAATGATCTAAAAATGATTACACTGCCATGTCTAGTTTTTGCTGCTATAAAACTTTTTTAGTGGAACGATTTTGTCCAACTTTAGCATTAAATAACTCTTAAAATAATTCTTCGATTTGAAAACTGTCTGCATCAGCGTGTTTATCAAACATTTCTGTATAAAACCACCGATTTTCATATTTTTGTATGCATTATTTTTGTTAATATTAACGAAGAAAGGCCTCCGGTCACAAAAAAATCAAAACCGGCGGCGGCGGCGGCGGTGACAGCGGTAGTTACTTTTTTTTAGAATAGAGAGAAACGTGGCAAATCAATGAGGTGCTTTCGCCTTCTTTTTTTCTTTTGCTTGAAAATTTTCCTGTTTTGGACTTTGAGCGTTTTCCATTCTTAGTCCTAAATTAGAAATACAAAATTTGCTGTATATTTAATCATTTATTATCACTATACTTGCTTTCTTTCTCTGTTACACCAGAAGTCTCCTATTTGGCATCAGAATCAGGAATGGCATTTTTTCGAATAAGTTCTTTCAAATGATTGTGTAAAAAGTATATGTTTCTTTTCGTAGTTAAACCAGATTAATTTAACCGCACCTGTTTAATTAAGCCTTCGGAAGCTTTTTCCCAGACTGTCTTTACCCAGAGAGCTGTAGTAAGATATGAAGCAAATCGACGTTTACCAGACTTCGTGAATTGCTGTTCTCCATTTCTTAGAGAATCGCTCCATACACCCCTAGTTTATGTTTTGGAAGTCTTATTCTAATGCACACCCGCTAGCTATAATAATGGTGTCAAACCTCCAGGAATTATTACAAGCTCTATTTTATAAAGTTGTTTAAAACTGTATTTAACAGTCGTTTTTAGGTGGGGTTTTGCACTATCCAATACTTAGACAGATTTTGGTTTAAAAAACAATTAGGGCGATTACCCCAAACGTTTTGCACATATATATTCATCAAATCACTATACATAGAGCCTTTCATGGACACAATGACTACAACATCCTTTTGGAAATCTGACTTTGGAATATTTTTAAGCCTTTAAAAATTAAAATTAGTTTCAATTTTGTTGCATCGGCCATTGCGCTCAATATAACTGTGTGTCGTAGTTTTCCTTACCAGTCGTTCTGCATAATATAGATTCCATGCCTTTAAAATCATAAGTTTTCTGCTGCGTAAGATCAAATCACATATCATGTATATAGTTGTCGTCATAAATATAGACAGAGACAGACAGAAAAATAGCTGCTGATGTTTTTTCCTTAAAAGGAAAAATGTTGTTAGAAAAACCAAAATAAAACAGCCGCTCGTCCTCCAGTAGCGAAACCTCATATTTTACGGTATGCCGGCTAATGCGGGGGAATACGGTTGAATTTTGCATTTTTTTTTCTTTTTAACTTTGAAATTTTGATTTCTTAACTTTAATATTATGAAAAACGTCATGGTTAAAAATGAAGGTCATTTTCAAAAGTTAAAAAACACAACAATCACATTTGTTTTATAGTATCATATTTTCGCCAATTTTTTGAAAATTTAAATTTGAAATTTATGATTTGAGAAAAATTGAGATGTGGTGATTAAAAATGAAGGTCACGTGTGGATTCAGCGCTAAAAATACATAAAAATCAGTAACCATATAAAAGAAAAAAAAAAACAAGAAAGAAAAATCTTGCGTACGGCTTAGAATATGGAATACTTTCCAACACTCCCTGAACGCTTTAACAAAACTTCGTTATTTAGGGAAATAACGTAAATACGATAACTAATTAAAGATTTAAAAAAATGATTTCAGCAGTTAACATCCATAGCCAAATATGCATTCCAATTCTTTTGAACAGCGCTGTATTTGATCTGAATGTTTATATATATACTATATAATGGAAAAATTTAGTTTACCAAGAAAACTCATAACAGGTTGAAATTTCTCTTTCAGCAATTTATACTTATAGATGGAAACATATTTGAATACGTTTGTACAGCCCTGCAGTTTACCTAGTACCTTTATTGCACGCCACTGTTTAGCTAAAATTTAATTCAAACTAAAACACTTTTAAAACTGCTGAAAACACAAATTATCATCCAGAGACGGCATGTATCCAATTCTTTGCGTGACCCTGTATATCATTTAATCTATATTCTACAAACATTTCTTAATAAACTAAATGCAGTTCAGCGTAAAAATGCACAACTCATTTAAAAACCACCTTTAAGCAATTTGCGCTCATACCCAATAACCCTTACGAATTCCTTTGTATAGCTCTGTATATAAATTATAGCGTTTATACACGCTATATAGTATGCATAAATATAGGGAAACATGAAAGCGCATATCATAATTGAAAACGCATTTCCATCAATCACCGCCTATGTCCAGTATACTTCTGATACAATGTAATATCTGATTTTTTGTGTACCTGTAAATGCTATGCACTTCGTATTATACATGAAATAACTTATAATAAACCTCAGCGACGTATATCAATTTCATTATATATGAAATAGTTTAACATAATTAAAATACGTCGCAAACAATCCCTCCTCCTATATCATTATGAAACCGAGGTATTTTGTGTGGCCCTGTAAATGAATAATAACTATTCTGAGCACCGCATATTCTACAGAATGCATATTTTAGTGCACTTCATAAATGAATATAAATTTCGTTATGCCCGGATGTGTGTAACATCATTAAAAATCATTTGAAACGATTTTTTGCCATTGGCCGTAATATAACGGAATACTTTTGATTGTCCCTGTAGATGAACTATACCTACTACATACTTCCTTAGGAATAGGGATCGTGCTGTGGTAAACGTCAATTACATCCAAAAATTTCAGTGCAATCCGAGTATATTTTCGAGAGTTAGAACGCGTACAGACGGCCAGGCTGACAGACGGACAGACAAACCGAATGCATAAACACTTTTCCACTTTCTTGGAAAGTGTTAAACAAGCACAACCATCACAGGCTAATGTAATTCAAATGTATTGATTTTGAAAGTGAGGCAAGTCTCCTTTAAATAGATTTATTTTCCATGTTGCATCATATTTTTACTGTGTAATTTTATATAATAAGACTAGCAGAACTAGCCGGCTTCGCCCGTGTCAATTATTACGACCCTTCCAGGTAAAATAAATTAAAATGAAATAATACCGAAATCACAACAACTGAAATTTGTGCACTCCCATCCACAAATCGTTAAAAAGACAATCAGAAAAAACGACGTTGTTGTCGCGTTACCACAGTAAAATGCCTGAACTCTAATAACAGAATGCGCTTTTTTTTGGCGGGTGTAAGAGAAAAATATATGATTTTCCTGACAATACGAAAAAAAAAATCCACCAAATCGCACAGCATTTAGTGAAAGTCTTGTTTGCATGGCATATATCTACATCATAAAGTAAAAACTCTGACATCATACTGATGATGGCAACGACTTATACCATAAATTGTGCCTTTATTACAATTTTTCTAACTTCTAAACATCACACAATTTCACGTTTTACAATGTCGAATAAAAAAAGTTCTTTCAAATGACATTTGTTTGAAAATTGTATCTGAATTTTCTGATTTTAATGGATTTTAAAGTAATTTTCAAGCATGGATATTTTTAAAGGTGCGTGCAACCCGATTACGAAAGATGAACCCGTTTACTCTTAATGCAATACTATAAAGAAAAGACATGTCTATGGGTAACTCTGGCATCATATTTTCGGTGGCAACAACCTAACACATCAATTAATTTTCCATTTACTGCAATTTAACCAATAAAAATCGCACATTCGATTGTTCCAACGTCTTATAGAAAGCAAACTTATAGATATCAAATGAAACTATTCAAAATAATCTGATCTAATAAGTATATAAAATTCAAATTGGAATTTCGTTCATGGTACATATAACTTGAATTCTTGAGAACGGATTCGATAACGAATTTCGATATTTGGCGTACTTTAACAAATGTAACTTATACCTTTTATGGAACCTATTGTTTACAAAAGTATAACGCCATTCATGTTTTTAGGGAATTCTTGACATGTAACTTGATTACAGATTATTAACATGCAATAATGCTTAACCTGACGTTTATGAAAAGCCTCAATTTTTTTTTAAATTTAATTTTAAACCTCGCGAAATTGAATTTTAGGGAAAGACACGTCATTTTGACGTAATTATAGTAATGTGCTTCAGCTTTTAAAACCAGAATGCTTGTTTTCTTCAGTAAGTATAACTGAAGTATACGACATTTACGTATACGACGTGAAGTATACGACATCAACTTAAGTATACGAAGATTTCTCTGACAATACGCAGAAAAAGCAATAAATACACCCAAATGACCTAGCATTTACTGAAATTTTAAATTCGCGTGTCTTAAAAATATATTTTCAACTTTATGGATGGTAATAATAAGGGTTAATTTCAGAAGATCAAGAGTCTCTCTTCAGAATAAAACATCATTAGAAAGTAATTTCAGTTAAACAGAAATTGACGTCATATCTAGTAAACGATTTTTTTTTTCTTTTCCTAAAATGTTTTCTTGAAATTAAAACTCCTGTATTAGATTTGATTTTTTAACTTTAAAATCATTCAATTACTTGGATACTACGTCATTTTAACACGTGTTTAGTCAAAGATTTTACATATATATAGGAAAATTTTTCATTTTCTGATTAGAATGACGTCGATTTCAAAAATATAAAAATAAAGCGGTCGAGTCTGAATTTTTATTGGCTAATAAAACAAAGTACTCGAGTTATCATTTTTTTTAAATTACTGAGCAGTTTTTTAGATGTGTGGCAACAGGAAAGAAACTATTGAATTTGAAAATTTAAAATGAGATATTTCTATAATGTTAAATTATGAAAGATGATAGAAAAAAGGGATAAATATTGGTCTGATGATTTTTTAAAGTAGACAGTGATATTTTTCACGTTCTAAAACGTATGTACAAACAGTTTCGTGCACATCCGTCTAAAATTGAAGATTTGTATAAAGGACATACACACAAAGAACGGCTTTTATATACATAGATTCTACCCAGCAGATTTTTTAAAGAAGCGGATTGATGAGAAATATGAAAGTTAAAAGCATACTTTTATGAAACTGTCCTATAAAATTAATTTACATTTTCTTTTATTGTAACTTTTCTTAAAAAGAATAAACTATTGAAATAAAATATAACATTCAATTTTTTTAATTATTTTAATTATATTATAACCTTATGATATTCAATTAAAAATCATCTAAACCATTCCTTTCGAAAGTGAGGTAAATCTATTGGCTCATACCAAAAGGATGATTTTATTTTCATCTAAAAAGAATACCACCACTCTCCGAAATACATTCTTCAATTTACGGAAATTATCTGGCAGCACTGCTATCGGTATGTATCCAAAAATTGAAGAAATTTCCGTTGCAGAACAGAAAATTTCAGTAATCTGAAAAAAAGAGTTTCTTTTTTTTAAATACTTCTCTCGTTCTTCCGTGGATTCCCTTGGGCTTGAACCTGAAACCGCGCCTCTCGAATTGAGCCTCTTAACCACTAGCCGAGTGAGCACGGCGAGTTTAACACTAGAACGTCCGACATTTTTGACATCCTAAAACAGCCGCTGGTATCAAGTCGACACCACTAATTAAATTATACAAAATGGATGATACAAATGCTATTCTAACACTGTATTAGATCATTGTACTCTAATTATGAATATATTGTGAAATTTGCACAAAGTAACAATGATATATTTTATAGAAGAATACATTAAATGATATTAAATCTCACACTTATATAGAAAAGGAAACAAATATATTAAAAAAAAAAGAGAAATAAATCTTTTAATTTTCTTCACATTATAATATTTAACCATAAGTTAACATTATGCAAAATATTTTATATCAGATACATACCTTATTTACAAATATTTCAGTTATAGGCTATTATTTTGGTACATTTTAAACATGCCATCTCCATGCACGAAAAGAATATTTTATCTGTGACGTTTTAAGCATCTTTAAGCATTTTAATTTTACATTTTCTGCGTTTATGAGAAATGGTTTTGTTTAATTCTGGTATATAATTTTGATTAGTGACAAATTTTGTATCCTTTAGACAATTTGAACGCTAATCATTTGATAACTATTCAGTATAACATTTCCTTGAAATGTAATGACTTGACAACATGACATAAATTTGTAAATAAGCCAAGCACATATAACTGCAATGTCTACAATGTTGTACATAGCTGCCAACTTGTACGGATTTTTCCTACCACTAAAATTTAATATAAAATTTTACCTAATTCAATCGCCGAATTGCAGTGAATTTTGATAATTAAATAAGGCAGAAATTGCTGTTAAATTTTAGTGGTAGCAAAAATCCGTACAAGTTGGCAGCTTTGGTTGTATAATGTATCTATAGGCCATCTCCTTGATGCGGAATTTACAGAATATTTTCGAGCCATATGATCTAAAATGCCCACACCATATTTGCTCTTATTATAGAATGTTACAGTTTCTGGTGTTTTCTTTTCATCACTTGAAGTTGTAACGTTTGAATAAAGTGTGCTCAGTATAATGATTTTCTTTAGTTTTTTTCCCCTTGATATATAGTAAGTATGGAACCAGTATTTTCGTGTTTTTATATATTCGTAGAATAAAGACTATCTTTTTTTATTTTTCAGGCTATCTGGAATTTCTCTTCGAGCTCGATTCACAGTTTCTGCCACACTTGTTTTAAATTTTATCAGATCTTTTACTAGTTCCAGTGAAGTAAAAAAATTATCAACTGTCACATGATGACCTATATTTTTATATGGTTTCATCAGTTTTAGAACTACGAATTCCGTAATCGTTTACCATTCAGTCGAGATTAATTACTCCCCAAATAAGGAAATAAGTCACTAAGTCCGAAGTAATAAAACAAGTCCGAAAGACCACAAACATTCGATTCATTTTAGAATAATTGTCCCAATAGATTTCTAATTTCTTAGGGAATGGGACATTTTTTGCGGTACAAAATAACGAAAAAATTAATTTCTGAAAGTATAAAATTCCTCTAAGGAATAAAATGCTTTCTAATATTGTAATAAAGACAAAGAAAGTAACTGGAGACATTTAGGGTGTAATGGATGTAACATTATAGGTGGGGACATTATGCGTGTAAAATATAATAGATATTCCGTAACTGAAAGAGAATGAAATTAAGGTCACATGAACTGGAAAAAAAGACACAAGTAAACTATTTTTGTTAATTTTATGTTTAGTGTCTAAATAACACCGGACGTTCTAAGTGAATTTAGCTATAACTTAAAAAAATAAAAAAAAAGAATCACACAATAAAAATTTCGACAGTTAGTTTCATACGTAAAATGACTACCAACGGGCGTTCTAGTCTTAAAATGAAGATATATGTTTTTCTTTAAAAGGGAGATTGGTAAGGCTTGCTAAATATTCAGAAAGCTCGGAAATTTAAACTTAATTGTATGAACATCTCGTCGTTATGAAATAATGGTTGGTGTTTTTACACTCACAGAATAATAGAGAATAAAAATTGTTACATATTAGACATATTTTTAATAACATATAATTTGATTGTTATATGAAAAATATGAATATTCTATTTTTAATTAAAGTCGAGAAGAAATGTTTTTTTTTTTTCAATTAAATCGATTTTGTAAACTTGATTGAACTACTACTTATTTTTTAAATGTGTTCATTTAGAATATATTTTGCATACGAATATTTTTTTAATACTCTAAAATATAACTTGCGAATAAGTTTAAATGAATGAGAAAGTTGCTATTTTATTAAATTTGGCAGCATTGTTTTTGTTGGTTTGTTTTTAAATAAATTAGAAATTTTAATTTATGGAATTTTCGGTTTTTCATTTAAAAAATAAATTCGAACTTTGGTATTAATGCAGCCAATACGCATGCGTGCAAGGAATAAATGGAATTTTCTGCTCCTTTTCTGTCTTCAGGGAAGAATAAACAGAAAAAGAATGTTTTCGAGGAATACGGAAATTATTTGTTTAAAAATGACGAATAATTTAGTGTACTAAACATAATTTTTCTGACAGTGATTAGTGCATATTAAAATTACATGAAATAACATTGCAGAATATCTGAAAATGTCTATTACTGCTTATGAATACTTTTAAATGCATTTAATTGCAAACCATTAAATGTTGCCTCACTTGCAAAATCAACGGCTCACTTATTCAAAACGAAATCTTCACTAACCGCAAGAATTTGCAACAATGTGAGATAAAAATTTTGTTTAACTGAAATCAGCCTATTATAACAGCTTCTGTGTTGCATTAAAATAGATATTTGTTGAAGAATTTTTTTAATTTGTTGTTTTAGTTTGTTGTACTGCGCGAATCGAAGTATTTTTTGTTACGGAAAATGCCGTTTATGTCATACAGTTTTTGGAGTTTCAGAACAATGATCCTATTCAACCACATTTGTAATTAATTTTAAATAATCTCATTTATAATAAAGAATTTTTGCTTTGGTAGTTTCATTTGAAAATTCTACATTTATCTATCAGAAATATTAGTCTTTCCATCACCAAAAATATCCTTCGCGGTGTATCTATTCGTCGTTCCTTTAAAAGTCAAAACAGTGTGATTCATCGCTCTTGCACTCCAAATTGTTCTGCATTTCTCTCCAAAGATTACCTGATAGATTGCTTCTTCACATATTTATATTGTCATACTATCAACATCCGCTAAAAACTCAAGCAATTATACGAAAATTAAAAATTTAACCTTTTTGTCTGCTCATTAATTTATATTAGATAAAAAATAATGTATTTTAGAGACTATTCCATAGCAATACGGAGTTTAAATTCACAATCATGTTGCAAGTATGATTTTTTTTATTTTATAGAGCTTTCTTTTAGTAAAATAGATGCTTTAAGTAGACCTTTCTCTTACCAAAGTTAGCACATGCAATGGAATTTTCAAGCACTATATCAAGACTGTACCAAAGGCTATCACTATTGATGATAATAAAATTTCTATTAAATTTTTAAAACACAGAATTAGCAGCCTCCTCATTTATTCACAGAAATTGCTATATTTTTTTGCAGTTAAATAACGCGAAAAAAGCTTCTTGAAAATTTGTGATAGAATTGTCCGAAGCCTGGTAACATTCAGAGAAATTTTTAAGTCCATGTACAACATTTTCTTATACATTCACAAAATACATTTGATTAAAAACATTACGGCAATCAGATTGTAAGCCCGTTTACCACTACACGTTTCTCACTTTAACAATATTGTTTTATTTATTTGCGGTAATTTTACACAATTTCTTTACACAATTACGATATGATTCCGAAATTGTTGAATCGGCGTTGCCTCTTTTTGGTTTCTCTGTCGTTTCAGAAAAGCGTAGTCAATCACTCCATATATCTTTTCGCCAAGTTCGAACGCTGATGATAGTGATATCCCCAACCATATTCCTAAGTAGCCGCCAATGTAACTGAAGAGCTCTATACTCTAAAATAAGAATATGACATAAATTAATTATACGTTAATCATTTACATAAACTGAACACAGCATATCACTGAAAACTTTTGTCTGTTTTATAAAGTCATTTTTTACTGTTGACTGTTTTATAACGTCAAAAACATGACAGTGGATAGCGAAATATAAAAAAATAGTACAAAAAAGATTTACCTCAATTCTTGGTATCTGCTTGAATGTTTTAACCTTCATCCGATTAAAACTTACCACAAAAGCGATAATTCGACTTCTAAGAGAGAGAAATCTGTTAGGAAATATTGCATATAAACTTATTTCATGAATTTTATTGTCAAATATTGAATCATGTTAGATATTACAATTATGAATAATGTAAAATACATACGGCAATACCATTTATTTTTTACGACGAAGGTTTTAATCTTTTGACGGGCTCCGGTATATTATATATACCACTTAAATGTAATCCCAAAATGCCTGAATGACACCATAAATTTTAATTAAATTTCCGATTTATAGTGTACACGAAGAACCTATTTTCTAATAAATTTCTTTCGAAATTCTGGTGTCATTCAACCATTTAAATATATTAGCAAAAGAAGTACTTTGTTCTGAAAGGGTTAATCAGCTGTACTTGTACCCAATTAAACCTTTATATATTTTTCATTCTTTTTTTTGTGAGCAGAAAAACAAATTAAAAATAATACGGAAGAAAACTCGTGTCTGAACCAGAGATTACGCAAAAGTTTTCAACAAATCAAGAGAAACTATAATGAAAATAATTCATAAAGTGAAAAAATATATCTTAAATGAACATTACATATATACAAAAGCTATATGTAAAAAAACGTCAAATTCCCCTTAAAACATTAATTAAAATCATGAATACATCAAATGATTCATAGTTTGTTTACTAAAATAGGTGTAAAAACAAATTAAAAGGCTTTAAGACATTAAAATCAATTTACAGATGTTGAATGTAAAAGAACATGGAGTTCATTATCACATCTGTTCTGTGAAACATGCTCGGGACTCCGGCTAATTCTTTTATATTCAACATCTGTAAAATGGTTTTAATGTCTAAAAGCCTTTTAATTTGTTTTTACACTTATTTTAGTAATAAAACTATGAATCATTTCATGTATTCATGTTTTTACTTAGAGGAACAATTTAGAAAGCGCATAACATATTTGAATACCCAATTTTAGTAGATACCGTCCATATCCGGATTCAAATTATTTTGTTGCAACTAGTATATTATCTAAGTATTTATAAAAGATAATATGTTAATATTCATTGGAGTGAGAAAACGCATAATGTTGTTGAAAATTTTCTTTCAACAATTTCTAGCAATACACGGAAATGTACTCGATTTTTTTGTAAATCTCTGTAGGGTATTTATAGAATTTTATATACACAATATTTTAAGTTACAATTTAATTGAGGTAAATAATGCATAACACAAATAAAAACGCATTTCCAGAAATTATCATCCATAAACGTCAATTTATCCAGTTATATGTAAAACTCTGTATTTGAATTTATTTCTAGTCTACCATTATATTCAAGCATACAAGAATAAATCAGTTGAAAAATAGCAGCATTCTTAAAGTTTTCACACTTATAGACAGCAATGCTTTAGCGTAATGCGACAGTAATGCGTAGCACTTTAAATGATTATACGATTTATACAAATCCTATAATTCTAGAATCATTTATAAATCAAAAGGTAATATAAAAAACTACACTGATGGCCAAAAAATAAGGGGCAGTGATTGAATTTGGCACGGTTTGTCGAATATATACTGAAATTTTTTGGCAAATTGTCCTCGATATTCGAAGATATAAAGTAAATGTTTAACTTCATATTTTTCACTAAAGATTGAGTCTCGAGGATAATTAGTGGAACAACAATAAATTTTGTAATCCTAATAATATTATAAATGACAAAATTTGTGTGAGTGTGTAAGTCAAGTCTAGGCCAAAATGTATCTCTTCCACCAGATCAACATTTAACAAAATAATTCTCATAATAGTACAGTCATTTTAGTAACTTCTTTTACAAATAGCTGAAAAAATTAGAACAAAGCTGAATTTTTGCAAAGATGCTAGTTATAGTATGTAGTTTAATATATTAAAAGTCCTCATCGATCCGATGTGAGCTTTCGCCTTCAGAGGGCGCCAATGAACTTGAAAATCGGTTTTCTGTGAGTATCCCATGAACGCTTGTATCTAGAAAAAAGTTCAATTACAAAGATATAGATAATTTAATTTTCTACAAAAAGTGTTATTAACAGTTTTTTATCACATCAAACCTTCACTCTCAAAAATTAAAATAAAGTAAACATTACTGGAAAAATGTGGAAACACAATCACATTGAACGCTCCCAAGGAGCAGACCAAATACTTATATACTTTCGATCCCTCCCCCACCTCTACTGACTGGACACCTGCATTGTCTGTATGCCGTCGTGACGCCTCAGACCTCCCATTAGTTAAACCAGATGGTCACTTGAGTATTACGCAGCATCCTTAATTGTATCTGCAAGTCGCATCATCGAAATACCAAACTCCAGACGGTCAATATAAACATTTTTAACGAGGTAAATAATTCTCGTTGAAAAGTGGCTGATTGACACTATTAGAAATAAACTTTTTTAATGAGATAAATAAGACTCCCACGTGGTCACTAATTAAGTTAGACTGGCGAAAAATTTAAATTAAACCCGGAAAGCTTTTGATAGACATTTGTTAGCCATCAGAAATTAACCGCTGTAAATTGGCAAGACTTCGCGTTCGAGTTCCGAAATTACCTAGGTGAATGGTTAGCGGGCTTTTCAGTGACTTCCTTTGACGAAATGAAAGATCTTTTAGTAACCGACCAAATCAAAAGGCGTGCAAAGTTTGACGTGCGCGAACATTTCATAGACAAATGGCCACTGCTTAAGACGGAAGCAGAAAGAGTGGAGTTGTTGGATGGTTATGACAGTGTCAGAGCGTCGCACTGTGGGGTATTTGAAGAATCTGGCGGGCCAAAAGTCGATTTTATAAAGTACAACGCAGGATCGAACGGATGGATATAAGTTGAAACTGGATCATTGGGGAATCACGTGATGCGATTTTTATCTCTTTTAAGTGAGCGATGACCTCCTGTTATCAGTTGAAACTGGAGTGTTGCTTTAAGTGCGAGAGTGTCAAATCGTTCTTCATTGTGACTTTCTATTTTTGAATGTGAATAACTTTAATTTTGGAAGTATTTAAAATCTAATCGTTATGGATAGTGACGAGGCAGGTGTGTATCATTATTTTTTTAAACTTTGAATTGAGAAAGAAATAGTTTTAGTATTTACAAAATTAATTTAAAAAAACGCATTTTTTTCTATTATTTTTTCCCTTGTTTCCCAGTTTACGAAGGGTTTAGTTATATTTCCAAACATTTCCAAGCAAAGTTACTTGTTGTACCAATAAATATATACCCTTCTATTTGTGTTTTCGTTTAAAGTAGTTCCACCTTCGTCCCCTTTTTAAAATGAAGGCGATATAAATATGTTCTTCCAAAATTCTGAGTAGGCATACAAAATTACTATATATTGATTTTTAACTGATATTTATCATATAAATTTTAATATGAAAAAAATTGTTATGATTCATTAGAAAGTGATCACATTTGTTTATTTTTCAGTCATTCTGATTGAAATTAAATTTATATAATTAAAAAAAAATTGCTTTAAAGTAATGTATTCATTCCCTTTTATCTCTTGTTAAGCACTTTTCAGAAAATTGAAATAATTTATTGCTCGTTATTAACATTTGTTTATCTAAAATATAAGTCGAGGCAATTTTCCATATGTTTTTGTTAAAACTTAGCGAAAGATTGTGAGATTGTTTTAAAAATAAGGGATAAAATTATGTTATCTATCTAAATTGCATATAATTATTATGCATTCTTTTTTGTTCACATTTTGTATTTATTTTTATTTAGGGCCTTCGAATGTCAAAGTAACGACTCAAAAAGAATTTTTAAACATTATGCAACAGCAGAATTTGCCAAACATTAATCAAAGATTAAATTTCCTTGAAAATTACCTTTAATAGCGATAATTTTGATGATGATGAAATTAAAAACCTCAAGCACAATTTCTCCTAATTTAAATCTCAGTTCAAGAGCAAATGGATTGAAGCCCATTATATGTTGATAAATTT
Organism: Maratus speciosus; assembly: GCA_963932465.1. Taxonomy (NCBI): domain Eukaryota; kingdom Metazoa; phylum Arthropoda; class Arachnida; order Araneae; family Salticidae; genus Maratus; species Maratus speciosus. The sequence continues at coordinate 15,754,262 of OZ010800.1, read as the reverse complement.
GTGAAAAATAATAAGGAATGGCATGAAGGTACAGTAGAAATTTCAAGAAAAATAAATCGACCAGGAAGGCCAGCAAAAGCTTTCACTGAATCAAGTGACAGGTCAAAACGGAGAAAGTCTGAAAGTTTGAGGAGCTCGACTGGTGTGGAAGTACTTACACATGCCGATGCCGCTCAGATAAAGTTAGAAACCTCAGGGAAGAGAGATGCTGCCCATGTTCTAAAGGCATTAACATGTTCACCAATGCGAGCAACAAAATATAAAAAAGCATATTTGAGAACTCAGCAGACGGAAAAGAAAACACAAATATCGCCTTTACAAGCGTTATCATTATTTGTCGAAGCTAACCTTTCAAGGAATCAATACGAAATTATAAGACGATATCAAAAAAATGTATACCCTTGTTATAGTCTTCTACAACGGTGTAAAATTGATTGCTATCCAGACAAAGAGTCTTTTAAAATTACTGAAACTTGCGCTGAAATTAATATTCAAGATTTACTTAATTTAACAGTGACACGATTATTCATTTATTTGAAAGAAGTGTTGGAAAGTTTAAAAGCAGATGAAAGAAGTGCATTAATTCTTATATATAAATGGGGCTGCGATGGACAAGCACAATACAAACAAAAATTTGAGGGTGATTCCACTTCCAATGCGCATATATTCCAGAGCTCGTTTGTTCCAATTCAGTTAATTTTCAGTATAAAGAACAAGATTATCTGGCAAAATCCATTGCCTTCATCACCACGTTATTGCCGACCCATGCGAGTAAGATTTGTAAAAGAAACAACAGAATATATTAACGATGAGATTAATTACATAAAAAATGCATTAAAATCTATACAGCCCTCAAAAATTACATTAGAGGAAAATACATTTTTAGTAAAACATAAAATGATACTTACTATGGCCGATGGAAAAATATGTAACGCAGTCACAAGTACAAAATCAACAATGCGTTGCTACATTTGCGGGCTGACATCCAAAGATTTTAATGATCTCTCTAAAAAGAAAAATGTGAAGCCAGAAACATTAGAATTTGGACTATCGATTTTGCATGCTAGGATTCGATTATTTTAAAATTTGTTGCATTTAGCGTACAAACTACCGATAAAAAAGTGGAGATATAATGCAGAAGACGAAAATGCTCTCGTTAATGAAACAAAATTGTGCATTCAAGAAAATTTCAAACCAAGTTAGGTTTACTTGTAGATATTCCTAAGCCTGGATATGGTAATACAAATGATGGAAATACCAGCAGAGGATTCTTTACTCACCCATCTCTAATAGCGGAAATTACCGGCATTGATGAAAATTTAATATATCGATTTAAAGTTATTCTTGAAACCATGTCCAATGGCCACAAAATTCACCTTGATAAATTTAAGGAATATACAGAAAAAAACAGCAGAGCTCTACGTCCAGTTATATAAATGGTATCCAATGTCACCCACAATCCATAAAATATTAATCCATCGACCCATTGTGACAAAGAAAGCTTTACTACCAATACGCCAATTGTCTGAAGAAGTAGCCGAAGCACGGAACAAACATTTTCTATTATTTCGTCAAAATATATCGCGCAACATTTCAAGAATTTCTTGTAACCGTGATGTTCACAACAGATTGCTTTTGAATTCAGATCCAGTTTTAACTGGAATGAGACCCACGATGAGAAAATAATCAAAATTGTTCGCTAAAGAAACTCTAGAAATGTTACTGCCTATGGAATCTTCTGAAGCTCGTGATCCAGAGGATTCTGATTATGAAGAAACAGATTACGATTCTGAATTATCATCTGATTGAAAGATCCCACCTTGGTGATTTACAAACTAATTGTTCTTATCATTAATAATTTGTTTTTATAATTTATTCAATATATTATTCAATTTTTTTATCATAAGTATCATTTATTTTATAATACTATTTATCATGATTGTCATTTATTTTATAATATTATTTATCATGATTATCATTTATTTTATAATACTATTTATCATAACTATCATTTATTTTATAATACTGTTTATCATAAATATAATTTATTTTATAATACTAATTTTCATCAATAAAAATCAGTACGAAGTTGCAAAACATCCATGATTTTTAAGTTATTAAACAATATTTATTTCAAAAAGTGCATTTATTTACTGCTTTAAACGTTTAAATTAGTTTAAAAGAAAAAAATAATTTTGGCCGCCCAGATTTGTAAAATACCCCACTGTGCGTCGATTAAGAAAAATCGGTCATCAGATGACGGAAATACGCGTCCGAAATCGGAAGAAAAACATGCGGAAACGAAGAATGAGACTCTTCTAACTGGTGCGCCAGGCCAACGCGGAACTATGGATCAGGAGAAGGCATTCGAGAAAATAGTAGAGCGTAGATGTTTCCATTGCAATTCAAGGAACCATAAATAATGAATGAATGAATTAAAGGAAAGGAATAAATTAGAATATGAAAATGAAATGAGTAAATTAGAGGTTATTCCAGAAGTAATTTGTGAAGAAAAACAAATTTTGAATTTTCCAGTACTAAATAAATCGAGCGACACATTAACCGACAACAACATTAAGCCTTTTGATTCGGTTAAAAAGAATTATTTTTCTGGCGGTGTTATGGTAAAACTCCCGGCTCAGGGGCTAGACGTACAAGAGACGAAGCGACGGGTAGTGCTAGCGGAATTGGGTCAAATACTGCCCGGCGAAAAAGAAAAACAAAAAGAGAAGCCCAGTATCTGTTTTAAATTTTTCGGAAAACAGTTTCGTTTATCAGAACTGTAAGAGGTACAAACAGATACATCAGAGATTAAGGGTGTTTTGTTTTGTTTTGTTTTGTGTTGTTTTGCTGAAAGTGAATTGTATATTGTGTATCAATAGGTGTTTTATCGAAAAGTGAATTATAAACAAACTTATATAATTTATTCATTGCATGAAACTTAGAAAGAAAATGTAAAAGGATTTAAAATTAGAAAAAAAGAACAGTAATTGGAATTAATTGTTTTTATGAAAGACTGTAAATTCAGTATTAAGAAGTAAGAGGAATTTAAAAAATTTAACTTTTCTTGGAAGTCCTAAATATTAAAGTTATAAATGATGGTTTGATTTTTTGAGTTATTAAATAGAAGTTGAATTTTTTTAAGTTGAGAAAATTAATAAGATTGAAATTTAGAAATTGTATTTTGAATTAGAACTTGTATTTTGAGTTAGCAGTTGCATTTTGTACAGGAATAGTTAGAATATACATTTTGGTTCTTGATATCGTTATTGTTAATATTATTCTTTTAAATTACTATAAATTGAAAACAAACTATTGTTTTGAACAAGTAAGGGTTAAGAAGAACCTCATGATAATAGTACCTGAAAATTTTGTTTGCTGATTTGTGTTAAAACGGTTTTTAATCATTTGTTGAAGGACTGAATTGCTATATGTCTGTGTAGAATATTATATTATTATTAAGAATAGTTTAAGCGTATTTGTTTTTATTATTTTATTAAAATTCTTTCCTCATTAAGTATCCTTATATAGTAATTATGGGTGTTTATACACCTGTGATTTTTTAAATTATTTATTCTGATTGTGTTAAAAGTAAGTCCTTTAACGAAGGTACTGGATTGTTTCATTTGTTGGAGTGCCTATGTCTTAGTATTATTATATAACTGTTGTGCAATTGTGTTGTGTTTATTGTGTATAATGCTGAATCCCTCCCATGGTATCGGAGTACTTTCAGATATAAATGTTTTTTTTTTGTTTTTTTGAAAAAAAATTTGGATTAGGTTACTTTGTTAGTTGATAACATCAACTCCTGGAATAATTGAGACTTTGCACCGTAGTTAGGAAAATTTTCCCTTAAGGAAAATTTTACTTGGGACAAGGAGGATCTGTGACGCTTCAGATCACCCATCTGTTAAAGCAGATGGACACTTGAGTATTACGCATCATCCTTAATTGGTTATGGAAGCCGCATCATCGAAATAGCGAAATCCAGATGGTCGATAACTGGTCGATGGTCGATGGTAATTTTTAACGAGGTAAATAATTCTCGTTGAAAAGTGGCTGACTGACACTATTAGAAATAAACATTTTTCATGAGATAAATAAGACTCCCGCATGGTCACCAATTAAGACATGCTGACGAAGTCGAAGAGGCCCCAGAGATGACTTGCGTTTTTGTAATGACTGAGAGCGGTCGCTTTTGGGCCGACCTGAAAAGGGGCGAGCGAGCTCCTATTGAATTTGAAGTTTTCTTAATGTTGCTGTGATTTCTATGTGTTGTGTGCTGTGATGTCCTAGCGTGAAATAAAACGGTTAAGAAAATGAACACTAGTTCTCTTAATTTAGATTTTAAGTCTAGTTCCCCGTTGGACTTTTATTTCACGTTACACCGTTTCCGCACGCTTGTGCAATAGTCATTGCCCAATATCCCATCACCCCTTGCTTACGTTGAAATATACTACGTGCAGGTATCTTTACAGCGTTTTATTTTCACCTGATGAGCATTTCGCTAGTATTAAATATCTCTAATTTACTGAAAGAAACATATACTTTGTGAGTTTTTAGAAAGTGAATACTTTATTTTCAACGCAGGTTGTAGTAAGTTTTCAGTTTTAAATAGTTTTGACAGCTTAAAATGAGTCTTTCTTGACTGCTAATTGAGAGCGGAAAAATGGAAATTGACGAAGTAGTTTGCCTTGTATATGGTGAGGTCTGCCTTTCGAATGATAATGTGGAAATTGCAAAAAAGGGACTGACGTCCCTTATGACGGCAAGTTTGGAAAGATGTGACCATAAATGTAAAGCATTGGAAAAAATGGCTGAAACAAAATGGTGAATATATAGTTCCTTCTTTCTAGCCTTTGACCAGGTCCCTACTTGCCGGGAAGCCCCAGCTGAACAGGTTTGATTCCTGGTATCGGGGCGGGTGACCACCTAATCTTCGCGTAGTGTCAATAAACCTAACGAGCACCTACAACGTATCGACAGTGCCTTTTGGTTTGTTGTGAACGATGTTATGTCGGTTGCTTAATATTTATATCCTGTTGTTTGGAATCTGCACATTGCTACTCATGTTGATCTCGTGATTTGGAATCTTGGTTAGGTAACGAGACCTTCACCTGGCAAGGCACCTCCAGAGGTACAATTCACAGGTAACTTGGAGGACTTTGCACCCACGACGGATTTTACATGCACCAGGCGGCATTAGCGTACAAGGCGGATTATAGACAGCAGTAAGCCTCGATCCCGCAGCCTTAACTGCGGATTCGATACTCTTCCAACTGGGCCACCGCTGCCCGAACTACTTCTGATTGACCTGGGATTTTGAAGCTGAATTATTGGTGCAGACTTGTCGTAAGAAAATGGATTTTAGAGGGGAGGGGAGCAATAAAGAAAAAAAAGCAGCGCCACAGATAGACAAGTTCTACCGAAAGTTAATTTTGGGCCGAAATGCTAGGCAAACATAAAGATGTAGGGGATGAGACTCCTCCTATCTACCGTACACCACCGCGTAGAAACTTGCTCCGTAGACTTCCCACTGGAGAGAATCCAGTAGCTTGTGCAGGCTATAGCCTATGTGCAACTACGAATAATAAAGAGGCGGCAGTAAAAAAAACAGAAAGGGAAACGGGTTAGCTTGTTATTACACTTAAAACTTACGTATAACTATTTACTTATCTATCATTTATTATATATATTGTTTTAATATTATTCTATAGCACTATGTCACATTAAACTAACTAGAGTAATATACTTTAGATTACTTAAATATTGCCTGTCTATTTAAAATGAATTTATATTTTTAACCATTTCTAATACTAGAATTAGGATTTTATTTATTTATTATTATAATTATTTTTATGTTATCTTATGGCAAGTTAACTATGAATTGACATACTATTACTTAGCTAGGAGGGAATTGAAAGGAGACTGATCTCACTAGAAGCTGACCTAGTGAGATTAATATACTAATTTCTAATTGAGCTAGCTGCTTGAGGTTGTAACTTAGACATAATCTATGGGCGTTGGGCTTGACCTAAATTAACATTTAATTTTATAATTCATTATATTTGTCTAGTATAATATGCTTATCTCACCCAGTGGACTTGTTCTTCTGAGGAAGTTCCCTTGTCTTAGTATTTGGTCACTGTCGTGGTGGTTGTCTTTTTATTATTTTAACATATTCTTGTGGGATTTTTCTTTTTCCTTGATTGGATATATGCTTCTCACATACCGTGAGATGCTTGTCTCTATCGTAGGTTGTTTTTTATTATGACTCTATTAATGGTGGATGTCTAAATTTGAGGTTTTGTCACTTGCCGCTGATGGGTTGACTTGTTATTGTGGTCTTTAATTTGTGATCCTTTGAATTGGCTTTGATCACTTACCAGGCTCATTTCCTTTTGTTTGTATGTTATCTTGATACGTGAATGCGCACATGGCGATCAGTCCATTGGAACCTAATGGCTGTTATCACGAATTATGCAACATTGTTGCGAGCTTTTTGAAAAGGGTTGTGCACTACTTTAGTGGGGCTTGTTCTATGGCAGTTAGTCCGTCAATTTTTTATGATGACTGTTTTCACAAGATGTATCGTTATAATTTCTCCTTTGTTGTAGTTGGCTTGCTTTAGTATGTAGTTGGCTTCTCTGTTTGATTTAAAACACATCTTTTCCTTATCCACTTAACTATCTTCAGATGATTCGTTGGATTTGTGTGAGTGAGCCATAGCTATCAGGCGCGGATCCTCGGGCAGGTGTCGATCGGGGCGACCGCCGCCCCCCCCCCAAAAAAAAAATATAAATCCACCGATTATCGCGAATTTTGACAAATGGTCACAGGAAAAAATCAATTTCGCCAATCGTTCGCTGGTCAAAGGATCGCAAAAGAAACGCCAATTTCGTCAAAGGATCGCGAAAAAAGCGACAATTTCGTCAAAGGATCACGAAAAAACGCGTGTTTCGTCAAAGAATCGCCGAAAAGAACGTGAATTTCGTCAAAAAATTGCGCATTTTGTCAAAGGACCACGAAAAAAGCACATTCGTCAAAGGGTCGCAGAAAAAAACGTGAATTCGCCAAACAATTGCATAAAAAAACGCAAATTTCACGAAAGAATCGCGGAAAAAACGCTAATTTCGTCAACGGATCTCTGAAAAAAATGCGAATTTGTTTAAAGAATTGTGAAAAAAATACGCGAATTTCGCCAAAAGATCGCTGAAAAAAGGCGAATTTCGTCAAGGAGCCGCGGAAAAAACGCCCAATTAGCACCGGGAGGAGATTTCCTTAGACGCGCATCCACGGGGGTCGGGGGTTCGATCGGGGCGCGCCCTGATGGAACAAAGAATGGAAGAACAAATTTTCCAAGCTGGTTTTTAAGAAATCAACGCACCATACGCGTTTTAGCTCTTAACTGACTAGTTATAGGACATAATCCTTTTTTGTTCATTCATCAAATAGCCCTTGAAATTTACCAATGTGGGTGTCAGTAACTGTACATTTTTTTGCAAATTAGTTGTTTTCTTCAGAAAACATTAAGATGCTTGAATTTTGCAAAGGACCTTTCCTTTTGTTGTTTCTCTCTTTCTTTGGAAATTCATATGAATCCCATTTTTTTCTCAAACAATAAAGCACTCTTTAAAAATATAGTTATACAGAAATTAGAATTGCAGCTTCTTTGAAAGAACGAAAAAGTTTCAACACTTTAAATGGATCCGCATGTTGTCAGTTTCTATTGTAGAGATTAAACAAAAGGTACACGAAGTGGCATCGTCCTCCACCTCAACCCTTAGTGTCAAAAATTATCGCGCCATATGCCTTTTGATAGGACATAATCCTTTTTTGTCCATTAACTGCCGAACCGTCAGTGAGGTTTACCTTTGACACCGGAAAAGTGTTTGGTTTTCGTTTGCTTGTCTCTCTGTTCCGCGAAAACTGCCGTTAAAAGCGTTAGATTTATATCTTGGTGGGGACGACTGCCCCATTTTATCCCCAACCCCATGGATGCGCGCCTAGGGGAATCTCCTCCTGGTGCTAACAGTGCGTTTTTTCCGCGGCCTTTTGAAGAAATTCACGGTTTTTCAATGATTCTTCTGCGTTATTCGCGTATTATTTTCGCGATTCTTTGACAAAATTTCGCATTTTTTGGAGATCTGTTGACGAAATTAGCGTTTTTTGCGCGATTCTTTTGCAAAATTTACGTTTATTCCGCAACCGTTTCGCGAAAATCGCGTTTTTTTTCTGCGATCCTTTGACGAAATTCGCGTTTTTTTCTGCGATCCTTTGTCGAAATTCGCGATAATCGGTGGATTTGCATTTTTTTATACAAGAAGGAGGGATGGGAGGGGGGCTGGATCCTCACCTGTTAAGAGGTATACGCACCACTTAGATAACACATCTTGACATTCAAAGATGTTAAGGTCCTTTCAGATTTCTGAAGGGGATCCTTTTTCAGAGATTATCCTCTTTCAAAAATCTGATATTAAAAATGGATGTTTTTCATCTTTACATAATTGGTTCTTATGTATTTTTTAGTGCTGAATCCAAAAACGACCTTCATTTTTTACCATAGCATCATGTCAGGGTTTTTCTCAAATCGCAAATTTTTAAATTTTTAAAAAGTCGAAATATTGCGAAAATCTGCTACTATGAAATAGACGTAATTTTTTTTCATAATAATTTATTCATTTTTTTGCTTATACTATGCATTTTTACAGATAAACATGTAAAATATTGAGAAATTTAAAACCCTAATAATTTTATTCCATGCGTGAAAGTTTCTTTGAACCGGTCATGCTTTGGTTCGCGCTGTTCCTTTAATCCTCTCTATGGGGTTCCTCTAGTTTATCTCGGTATCCTCTTTTACTTTGGTGGTTGATAAGGCTGAGAAATTTGTCGCAGATGTATTTAAAACATTTACCTTCTTTTGTTAAGGCTTTGACAAATTGCTTCGAGAGATATTCGCTATTTTTTTAACTTTGGAATTTACGATTTGTGAAAATCGTGACGTGATGGTTAAAAATGAAGGTCATTTTCGGATTCAGTGCTAAAAAATACATCAAAATAAATTATCAAAAGTTAAAAAAACGCAATCATCGCAGGTTTGTGTTATTAACGTTGTTAAAACTTCGCTATAACTAAAAGAACAAAAAATAAGATAAATAATTACAATAGTACAAGAGTAAAAAGAAAAAGAAAAAAAATGAGACATTTAATAAATAAATTCTGTTACAACGTTTTTAATTTTTCGGCCCAATAACCAACAATAAACCACATTTTGAGGAGAGGGCGGGATTATATATTAAGAGTGTTGGATAACCGAGTGTTTCGGTTAATCGGGCGTCGGATAATCAAAAGTCTGTAACATTTTCAAATCGCATTAATTATTTTATATTTAATTAATAATTAACTGCAAGAAAGGATTTGAGCAACAGAAATTATGACTACGCTGATTATATGTCACTCGGATCCCCCCCCCCCCGAAAAAACGATTCTGCCCCTGGTTCGAAAGGCTGTAACACCATTAAATTGCACTTGAAATAATTTTTTCCCATTGGCCGTAATGTAACGGAAAACTTTTGACTCTCCCTGTAATTAAACGATTCATCCGATTTTCATAAAATTTAAATGACTCGACAAAATTTTTGCAACAATTATTTATTTTAAATTTCAGACCATTCGGTTGGGTAGTTTTTGCTCAGTTATATGCGGACAGACGAACAGACAGACGGACTGAACGACGACTATAGGTGCTACGTATTCATATAATTATGAACGCACCTAAAAATACATTCCCAGCAGTCATTGATAATATACAGTAATACGGATACAATATAGTATCAATTTCATTATATATGAAATAGTTTAACACATTTAAAATACGCCGCAAAAAATTCCCCTCTCCCCCTATATCATTATGTAACGGAATTCTTTTGTGTGGCCCTATAAATGAATGATAACTATTCTGTCCCTGTAAATGAGCTGAACATGCTAAAAATTTCATTTGAAATAGGGATCGTGCTTATGGTAGATGTCTATAACATCCAAAAACTTTAGAACAATCGAAGTATATTTATGAGAGTTAGAGTGCGGAGAGACGGATAGACAAACCGAAGCCATAAACACTTTTCAACTTTGTTGGAATGTGTTAAAAAATGAGAAAAGGCAGTCTCTTGTTTGAATTTAAGGAAAAATGTTTGATATGTTCTGATACATTGGACGAAGCTTTTATACAGAAGGGAAAAAAGAAATCTCTTAAGCATCGCGAAAAAGTTGTAGTAGTTGAAAGCTTAGAATTGAAAAAATAGCTTAATTGAGGCTGGAAATAAGCATGAAGACAAATGGTGTAAAGAAGTCAGTAAGCATTGATCTAATGTCATTGATGACAATATATATGACGACGCTACACTGGTTTCTCTTACTTAAAAAAATAAAATGTGAAGTGGAAGCATTAGCAAACAATGGTCCACCAGCAAAACTTTGGTTTCAATATTTTCGAATGTTTACATTAATGCATAAATTTATAATGGCAAAACGCAGTGGAAATTGGAAGTTACATGTTGAAACAATTCGAAACATGCTACCTTTTTTAGCACTTTCCAAAAATGTTGAAAAGTATTTTTGATTTCGGTTTGTCTGTCCGTCTGGCCATTTGTCCGCACTCCAACTCCGGTAGATATACTCGGATTGCCCTGAAATTTTTGGATGTTATTGACGTTTACCATAGCACGTTCCCTCTTTCAAATGAAGTTTATAGCATGTTTAGTTCATTTCCAAGCACAGTCAAAAGTTTTCCGTTACATTACGGCCTATGGAAAAAAATCGTTTAAAATGATCTCTAATGGTGTTACATGCTTTCAAAAATAATAAAATTGATATGCATTAATGAAGTGCACTGAAATATGCATTCTGTAGAATATGCGTCGCAAAGAATAATTAATTTACAGGGCCACATATTTAGTTTACTAAGAATTGTTTGTAGAATATAGATAAAATTATATACAAGGTCACGCAAAGTATTTGATAAATGACCTATCTGTCTATAAATGATAATTTCTGGAATTGTGATATTTGCAAAAACTGTTGTGGAATTTCATGTCACAATGCAAGTAAAGTTCAACTTGAAAACGAGGAGGATATTGACAATATCCTTGCCTAGTGCAAGGGAGGAGGAAATCGCAATTTATTGATGATATCGATAGCCAACCAGAAAATACTGAAGGCAATACAATAACGAAAGAAAGAAATATGAATTGTGACGGAACTGAATCGAGTGAAGAGATGGAGATGTGCAAACGACTAACTAAATCAGTCAAACGATTGAGATTGGATTAAGCCAGTCACTATAAGTGGAATATGCCTACGGGGGAAAACCACAATAAAAAAACACGCTAAATGCTTTAACTCAAGGGTGGTGTGGACATAAGAATATATGTATGTTATATATTCACCTTTTCCATTCAAAAGTAGGAATTTTAGACCTGTTAATATAATTTCTTTGAAAGTAGCAGCAGATTTTTCGTATTCTTATAATTTTTCTTCCAAATTGGCTCACTTTTTAAAATTTTTGACAGGGAAGGTTTGGTGTGACAAACAAATGTTAATAACACTTTTTGTAGGAAATTAAATTATCTACATCTTTGTAATTGAATTTTATTTTCTAGATGCCATTGTTCATGGGATATTCACATAAAACCAATTTTGAAGCTCATTAGCGCCCCCTGGAGGCAAAAGCTCTCATCAGATCGATGGGTACTTTTAGTATGTTAAGACATACCGGTCAATTAATCCGGTTTTGATCCTAAATGCCTTCCAGAATGCGACTTTTGGTGAAAAGGCACAAGATGTGTATTTCTGGACCCATCCGATTGGCCAAAAGACGACTAAAATGCTGAGGAATTCGATGAGCAAATCATATCCGAACAAAAGCCTGATCCATTTTTTTTATTTAACACCCGCACATCAAATGATCTATTTGATAAATTGTTTCAAAAGCACTCTTCACTTTCAAAAATTATCCACATTCTCAAATATTGCCAAAGATTCATTAAAAAATGCAAAAATGCTAATGAATCTAAAATTTCTTCGACACCACTTACATTCAAAGAAAAAAATCTGGGGAAGAATCTATCGTTCTTTGGTTTCAAAATTCTTACTTTAATGAAGAATTGAAATATATCAAAGAACAGAAGGCTTTTTCTAAGAAAAGTCCATTACACTCCCTCTATCCGTTTATTGACGATAGAGGTCTCCTACGGTAGGGAGGACGCATACCAAATTTACTGTTAGCATTTAATCACAAGCATCCTATAATACTTCCATCGCAACACAAAATGAGTGAAATCTTAATCAAGCAGCAACATATTGCAACTTTACATGCTAGCCCTTCTCTACTTTTACACATCCTCAGACAGTCCTATTAGACTATAGAAGGAAAAAAGCTCATTAAAAAATGCATCAATAGATTCTTAAAATGCTATAAATATAAAATGTCTATCGCAACCCCGTAATTAATGGGAAATTTACGAAAACATGGAATGACCGTGGAACGTCCATTTTCTCCAGTGTTGTTGATTACGCAGGCCCTATATCAATTAAATTCAGCAAGGTGCGTAGTGAAAATATAATTAAGGGTTACATTGTTTAATTCATTTGTTTTGCTACCAAGGCTGTACATATTGAAGCTGGGAGTGATTTGTAAGCTGAGGCATTCATAGCAGCCCTTCGTCGTTTCGGTGCAATGCGAGGTACCCAACGCCATTTTTACGGTACCAAAGATAAAACTTTGTCGGTGCGTCAAGAAAACTAGACAAAATACAAAAACTCTGGCTTTCATTTCTTAAAAATGAAACCATGGCACATCACTTAACGGAAATGTCTATGGAGTGGCACTTTATCCCTCTTTCTTCCCTTCATTTTGGCGAAATTTGGGAAGCTGCAATACTCTCAACAAAATGTCATATCAAAAGAGTCATAGTAGAGACACTCCTAGTTTTTGAAGAATTGTCTACGCTACTTGCCCAAATAGAATCGTTACTCAATTCGCGGCCTCTTATGCATTTAAATGATAATGATATAGGCTGCATAAATGTTCTCACTCCATCACATTTTCTTGCAGGTGATGCTTTACACTCCATGCCTGAGGAGACCACATCTACTACAACTAGCCCGAAAAGTCGTTGGGAGCTGCTACAAAATTTAACCAGAAAGAAAAATCACACGTACGATATAGATTATAAAACACTTTCCAACGCTCCCTGAAAGATTTGTTATTTAGGGAAATGAGGTAAATAAGATAACTAAGTAAACATTTTAAAAAAATGACTTTAGTAGTTACCGTCCACAACAAAATATGTATTCAAATTCTTTTGAACAGCAGTGCATTTGATCTGTGTTGATATATATGTACTACATAACGGGAGAATTTAGTTTAGCAAGAAAACGCATAACATGTTGAAATTTCTCTTTCAGCAATTTATACTTATAGATGGAATCATACTTCAATACTTTTGTACAGCCCTGTAGATTACATAGTACCTTTATTACACGCCACTACTTAGATAAAATTTAATTCAAACTAAAACTCTCTTAAAACTACTGGAATCACATTTCCAGAAATTATCATTTATAGACGGCCATGTGTCCAATTCTTTGCGTGACCCTGTATATCATTTTACATTTATTCTACAAACATTTCTTAATAAACTAAATGCAGTTCAGCGTTAAAATGCATAACTAATTTAAAAATCACCTTTAAGCAATTTGTGTTCATACCCAATAACCCTTACGAATTCTATTGCGTAGACCTGAATATGAATTATAGCATTTATACGCACTATATAGTATGCATAAATACTCGTATAGTGAAACATAAAAGCGCATATCATAATTAAAAATGCATTTACAGCAATCACCGCTAATGTACAGTACTTCTGATACAATCTAGTATCTGAAATCTTTTGTGAGTCCCTGTAAATGCTATGCACTTCGTATTATACATGAAATAACATATAGTAAATCTCAGCTACGTATATCAATTTTTATTATATATGAAATGGTTTAACATAATTAAAATAAGCCCCCCAAAATCGTTATGCATCGGAATTCTTTAGTGTGGCCCTGTAAATGAATAATAACTATACTCTGCACCTCATATTCTACAGAATGCATATTGTAGCTCACTTCATAAATGCATATAAATTTTGTTATGTTTGGATGCGTGTAACATCATTAAAAATCATTTGAAACGATTTTTTCCAATTGTCCGTACGGAATACTTTTGACTGTCCCTGTAGATGAACTAAACATGCAACAAACTTCATTTTCAATAGGGATCGTGCTATTGTAACCGTCAACAACATCCAAAAATTTCAGGGCAATCCGAGTATATTTACGAGAGTTAGAGAGCGTACAGACGGCCAGACAAACCGAAGTCATAAACACTTTTCAAGTTTGTTGGAAAGTGTTAAAAAGAGGTTTTTATAATCGATGGACTAAGGAATATCTTTGTTCTCTTCAAATGAGAGTAAAGTAGCAAAATGCTGCGGCCAACATCCGTACAATTCAGGTAGTACTAATCATGGACGACCATCAACCTCCACGCTCTTGGTCATTCGGGCTTATAATAGAAGTTCACTCACGTAAATATGGTCTCATCTGAGTTGTGACTGTCAAAAATGTAAATTTCCCTTTCAAATGACCAGTGACTAAAGTCGCAATACTTTCTATATATCAGTACTTTGTCCCTGATAGAGTGGGAAAATATTGCGCCAGATAAACTTTTAACGAACTTATTATGATCGCATCAGTTATAACATAAATTATCACTATAATTACGAAAAATCAATATTTCATTTATTTATTGAAATCCTTATCTATCTATACTAATGATAATAATATTATACAGAAATGAAGTTTGTTTATTTGTAAGAGGTAAGCTCTGGAACTACCGAACCGATTCCAAAAGTAATGTTATCAAAATAATGGTATTAGTCCAACTTAGAACATGAGCTATATTATGTCCGTGCCACTGGCCAAAAGGGGGTGGAGGAGCAAAAAACTTTCTAAAAATGTGATTTTTGTGCCACTGAAGTGCCTAGAAACATGAAATTTGGAATGGTAGTTAGTTATAAGGTACAAATGATCTCTAAGGGCATTTCTTTAAAAAAAAAATCGAAATTAAAAAAGGGTTGAAAATGCGCGAAAAGCTAAAAAACGTTATAAATTCTGATTTCTACGCAATCTCAGAAAATACCGATTCGATTTTTAAAAACGTCGTGTGAAAAGATGGTGACTGCCCTAGCTCCAACATGGGCCATATTGTATATCAGTGCCACTACCCAAAAGGGGGTGCACGAGCAAAAAACGTTCTAAATTGCGTTTTTTGTGATACTGCAGGGGCTAGCAACTTAAAATTAGGCAGGACAGTTACTTATAAGCTACAAACTATCTCTAAGAACATTCCTTTAAAAATTCGAAATTTAGACTGGGTGAAAATGCGTGAAAAGCGTTCTAAAAAACGTTCTAAATTGCAATTTCTACGCAATCTCAGAACGTATCCAACCTATTTCAAAAGTAATAATTGGAAATTGATGATGACAGTCCTTGCTACAACATAGGCTCTATTTCATGTCGGTGTCACTACCACCTAGGTGTTACAGAAGCAAAAAATGTTCTAAATTGCGATTTTGTGTTTTTTCTGAATAGCCTAGAATGCTGAAATTATGCAAGGCAGTTATTTATAAGATACAAATGATCTCTAAGAACATTTCCTAAAAAATCAAAACTTAAAAGGTGTGAATTTGAGCGAAAAGTGCTCTAAATTCTGAATTGCAATTTCTACGCAATCTCAGGAAGTGCCGAACCGATTTAAAAAATAATGGTGCGAAAACGTTGATGACAGCCCTCGCTCCAACACAGTCTGCATTTCATGTCGGTGCCACTACCCCAAAAGGTGTTCAGGAGCAAGAAACGATCTAATTTGAGTTTTTTGTAATACTGCAGGGGCTAGCAACTTGAAACTAGGCGTCGTAGTTACTTATAATATATAATTGATCTCTAAGAACATTTCCTAAATAATTAGAAATTTAAAAGGGCTGAAAATGGACGAAAAACGTCCTAAATTGCGATTTCTACGCAATCTCAGAAAGTACCCAACCGATTTCAAAAGCAATGGTTGTAAATTGATGATGACAGTCCTTGCTCCAATATAGTATCTATTTCATGTCGGCGTAACTACCACCTTGTGGTTGCACTTTAAAGAACGTTCTAAATTGTGATTTTTGTCATACTGAAAGGGCTAGCAACTTGAAATTCGGCATGGTAATTACTTATATGTAAATGTTCTCTGAGAAGATATCCTTAAAAATTTGAAGTTTAAAAGGGGTGAAAATGAACGAAAAGGCTTCAAAAAACGTTCTAAGTAGTGATTTCTACGCAATCTTAGGAAATATAAACCTATCTCAGAAGTAATGGTTTCAATTTAATGGTGACAGTCCCCGCTCCAACATAGCCTATATTTTACGTTGTTGTAACTACCACCTGGGCGTTACAGGAGCGAAAAATGTTCTAAATTGTGTTTTTTGTCTTACTGAGGGTGTCTAAAATTTTAAATTTGGAATGGTAATTACTTCATAGATGCAAAAGCTTTCTAAAAATTGTCGAAAGAAAATTCCAAATTTAAAAGGATGAAGTAAGCGAAAAGCGTTCTATAAGCGTTCTCAATTACGATTTTATGCAATCGTGTGAAATACGAAACCGATTTCAAACATAATGGTTGCAAATTGATGGTGATAGAACCTGCTCAAACATAAGTATATGTCGGTGCCACAACCCTTAGAGGGTTGCAGGAGCAAATAAACTTTTTAAATTGCGATTTCTGCGGTACTGAAGAGGCTAGAAACTTTAAATATAGCACGGTAGTTACTTATAAAATATAAATGTCCTCTAAGAACAGTCGAAAATAAATTTGAAATTAAAAAGGGATTAAGCGAAGGGACGAAGCGAAAAACATTCAAAACCAGTTCTAAATTACTATTTCTATTGAACCTCAGGAAATAATAAGCCGATTACAGAAGTTATTAGTTGCGAATCAGGGGTGATAGTCCTTGATCCTATACGGGCTATATCTTATGCCGGTGTCACTACCACCTGGTTGGCAGGAACAACAAGAAAGCCTTTAAAAACATCTAAATTCCGTTTTCTATAAAATATTAGGAAATACCACCCGATTTCAAGGTTTGCAAATTAATGGTAACAGTCTCTGTTTCAATATTTTTCGTGACAGTGTATTTCAACTCTCTTTCGGCATTTTATGCTGGTACCACTAACACCAGAGAGGTGGTAGACTGTTAGACAAGAAGCTTGTAATTTGACATGATGGTTAATGTTAAGATGTAAATGTGTTAAGATGGTGTCTAAAAAATTCAAAACTTCAAATGAATACTGAAATGAGCTTATGAAATGAGCATAAAAGTTTCCAACTACTTTATAAATTATCATTTATTTCGAATTAGTTTTAGTTCTTCTTATTAATTAAAATCTCATTTCTGTGTATTGCATTTCTATAATGAAGTTTAGTCAAACTGTGGCTTAATTTGTAATATTTGAATTATTCCAAAAAGTGTTCTTCTAATAAAAAATAGTCATGCAATTATCACTTGGCATATTTCAACTATTAAGCGAGCAAAGCCGCGGAGTTTGCTAGTAACATTGTAAATGTGAAAGTGTGTCTAATAGTTTGAAGGAAGTCAATGTCAAAACGGGTGAATTAATGTCTTTGCACATTTTTATATAGATAGATTAGAAAATAGAAATGAACACAGGCTGTGCTTCATTTATTTTATTCAAGTATATTTCTGATTATTTCAAAATTTCGTTATTTTGCATACAGAATTAATTGACAATTTTTCTGCAAAATTTAACAATCTTCCACTTTTTTTGTTGCCAAAAAATAAAAAAACCGGAATAATATTTCCTCCCCAGTAATTAATTTCAAATTGAAGGATTTTCACGTAAAAAAAGTAAATGAAATAAATAAATTTAGAATACATATTTTCAGTATAACGTCAATTATTTCGTTCTTCTTGGAAACTGACACCCAACAATCGGTTGCTACGTTGTACTTTCTGTTTCATGTGTATATTTCAGTTATAATTTATTGCTATATCTCCTAGATAAATTTTTAATGCTTTATAAGCAGTGGTAATCTTTTCTAACAATTATATTAAATAATAAATGAAACATAGCAACCGTTTAATGGAGGTTTATCATCTGCGCATGGATAATGAAAGATTTGATTTTTAATTTAAAATGGTAAAAAAGCTTTAAAAACTGTTTGGAAAAAATGAATAGAAAATGTCAATACGATAAAATCTACGATGAGAGATTCGTCGAGTCCCACGATTTTACTTGGCCTTCCTTTTTAAATTGGTTTAAGTTTCATTTTCGAAATTGTTTATCTTATTTGGCACAAAATTTCACTTTTTTATGACTGAGTTATATTGAGGCCCTATAAATAAGAAATACAACAGTATCGTCCGTTATAAAATGTAATAAAGATTTTTAAATTATATACGTTTTTTATTATCAGGAGTGAAATGATTTTCTTAATTAATGTATTTATCTTTTTTAATGCTACGTGAACGACGTCACGGGTAACTGCTCGAGGCTAACGAAAACGGCAGGCTACCGGGGTGCATTCCAAGTGCCTTTTTTTACAGACCACTAGAGTTATGTGATACTTTTTTACTACATCTTCATTGGTGCATTCGAGAATCACGTGACTCCAGCGGTCTGTAAAAAAAGATACGCGTAAATCATCACGGTAGCCTTTCTTTTTCGTTAGCCTCGTAACAGCTAGTAGATACTTACATTAAAAATATCTTTCCTTTGTTTATGGAAATATAAAAAAATCCTAAGTTTACTTCCTCATTGAGACTGAACATCAGTGGAGCTGCACCAGAGGTGATCAGATGCAAGTCAGACATTGTATTGGATTGACACACCTGCAACAGCACTGGTAGTGCTGATAATTTTACAACCGCACCAGGGTATCTCAACCCTGTTATTACATTTAAGTTTCATTACTACAAATTAATGCGCCAATTAAGGATGCTGCAAATATTTTATTAAAACATTTTTATATTCATTCTAAAGCTCCTTTTTACTTCTTACGCAAAAATCTCACTATTAAACAGTATCAGTTAATGCAATTGAATCTTTGCATATAAATGGATTATAATCCAGAAATTAACATAAAGTATGTTTTATTTATTTTATTCATTCTTTTTACTGAAAATTTCACTATTCTCATAGAAAATAAATGGCCATTTTGAAATGAAATTTAACAATCTTTCTTTATAATCCAGTGATGTTAGGAAAAAATAGGGGAAAAATTAGAACAAAGCAGGATTTTTGCACAGGTGATTGTTAGGGTACGCAGTTAAAGATATTAAAAGTCTCTATCGATCACATGTGGGCTTTTGTCACCGGGGGGCGCGGATGGCCTTGAAAACCAGTTTTTCGTGAATATCAAAAGAACGATGGCATCTAGAAAAAAAGCGCAACTACAAAGATGTATGTAATGTAATTTTCTACAAAAAGCGTTATTAACATTTTTTGTCAGACCAACCCTTCCCTTTAAAAAATCAAAAACATTGGACATATTTGAAAGAGAAAAATAAAAATGCGAAAATAATTATGTTCTTTATGGAATATCCAAAAAGGTTCTAAGGTTAAAAAGTGTTTAGGAATCCAGTTTGTATGGGGAAGGGGAGGGCAAATTTCCATTTTGAATTTTTCAATAGATGGATATCGCTAGGGAATGAAATAAATTCCGTGTTTTACATGTTCTTTCTTTGCAGGTATATTTGTCTGGTTATTCATTCGTTTTTCGATAAAGCTCTTTTTGACCAACGGGGAAATTCCACAACATTAGAATTTATTGGAACGTTAAGCTTTATCAAATATTTTTCCTTTAGCGAAAAAATGAAAATCTATTCAATTGAATCTAATGTGCCATAGTTACGTGATTTCACAAAAAAAGGATGCTTATTTCAAAACAAAATTAACAACAAAAAGATTAAAATTCTTGAAAACGATTAAATAATGTTTTTAAGATAGAAAAAAGGCTGAAAGTATTTTCTTTGCGTAATATCAGTCTTTACTATTGAAAATAGTTCTTTATAGCAAATTAGATCTCATGTTTGGAAAACATTTTTGAAAATCCGTTTGAAAATTTATGAAGGGGGAGCCGGTGTTCAATTGATTTTGCTAGCATATGCAGTACAATTATATTATTGGACACCACAGTTTCCAGCATACCCAATAGCCTTAATATATAGGGTCATTCCATGAAAAATAAAACAATTTTCAGCAGAGAAAAATGTTGTAAAAATAATGATATAAGTTACTGAAGCTATTTTTCGAAATCTAAGTAATACATGTATAGGAATACATTTTCACTATTTCACTTTTAGCGAGTGACAACAATGCTTCAAGAATAGCCGCCATCAGCTGAATACCATGTAACTAAAACGCATTGAGTTCAAAAGAGCCTAATTTTGTTTTCTCTTTGACTTTGAGATTTTTGCTGTTGCAGTTTATTATATTGAAGTACCTTTTCCATTTTATGCATTGTTTTTGGAATTTTACGGCAATATCAGTTATATTATTGCCAATTAAAGTTTCTGTAAATTTATACCTCACACAAGAGAGAATAACTGGTAGTTTTTGAAATTGGTACTGAACAAAAAATTACATTTTAAAATTGTTGTGGCTTATAAAGAACCTTCTCATGTATAAACATTTCCCAAATATATTTTTAAATAATACCAATCTATAAATTAATAAAATAACATTTTATACTACCCCACACGTGACGCTAGGTGTTTAGAGTCATTGAGAAAGCATTTAAAAAGTTCTTTTCACTGAGCTCTACCGCCTCATCTCTTAACCCCTCGCCTGTGGAACATATATGAGAAAAACGTGCCAAAAATGGGAAAAAAATTTCTCTTTAATTTTGTTCGTTCGTTATTATTATCAAAATGTTAGAAATACATTATTTAAAAAAATATATACGAAATAATTACTATATTTAATATACACATATGTATGGGAAATGTTAATGGATTACAGTAATTTTTGCTCAAAACATAGCAAAATAAATTAAATTACATAATTTTTGAGATCAATATAATAAACTAATTCAACATCTATTGGGAAAATGGGAAATTACATATCATGCATTGGACGAACTGAGTTCGGGCTTTACGGAATTGAAACACGGATTTTCTCTTGCTCGAACTCAGGTCGGGCATTCAAAAATTGGCGCATTTGCATTGCTCAAACTCAGCTCTGGCGTAACAGGCAAGGAGTTAATGATCTAAACAATGTATCCCTCTTGTCATATGAAAATATTCGGAACTTTGTTCACCCTTTAAATGTGTTGGTGACAAAGGTGTACCCGGATATGTCTGAGAAATCTACATCGGATCACATAAAATTTGTTAAATTATTAGCATGTTTGCCCTCTAGAATCAAAATTAAAATTCAGGAAGAAAATATTAGGGATTACGAAAAAGCGATTGAGAGAGCCCAAACCTTACAGGACTTTTTTTTTATTCAGGATGAAATTATCACAAATTCTTCTTCTCAGGTGAGTGATAACATTCGAATACAGTTAGCGGAATTGTCTGAGAAAAAAAATTCTTTAAGTTTTGCTGCTACATCAATACCCCATGAACATAAACAATCGTCTGATGTTACAAAACACTAGCATAGAAATTCACAGGAGTTAAAAAAATTATAAATCACGTAATACTTTACAAGCTCCTCCTAGACATACAAATTTTGAGAGAAATAACAACGTACGTTGACAACTTTGTTTTCGGATCGGTCCTGCGGCCACCAACGGTTTTAAGTGGCAACGGGCTAGCACACGACAGTCTCATCAAAGAAACAATGATTATAAACGACAGGATAATTTTAGAAACAGTAATTAAAACACAAAATGAGGTGTAATAGCACTAAAGATATTACATTCTAATAAATTGACGACACATCAACAACAAATGCACAAACCATCTTTCAGGAACTTCCAAATCAATCATCCTCAAACATAATTGTTAACTCTATTGCCTCTTAAAAAGATTCAACGACAAAAATTGCAAACAGTTGTGATACCCAGACTGAGAAGTATTTCCATGAACACATATTTAATGTCAATAGAGACCCGCCGGTACTTCCTCTTGTAAAGGAAGGTGCATTCTTATTATTAGATACTGATAGCAGTACGTCTCTAATAATTTCATTGACGATTTTCGAGGGTCTTAAACGTAACTTAAAATACAAATGTTTCTGCTCACATGTTACGGTTAACTCTGAATTAAAGTTTACTGCATGTATCCGTTTCTCATTTAAGATCAATTATAAATTTTTCTCTTGTTGTTTTTATGTTGTAGATATACCACAGTCATACAATTTATTTTGGCATTTTAGTACTTGATATTATATAAAAGTATAGCATCGCATTAGACTTGTCAAAAAAAAAAATATGCAACTCAATGACTTACATATACCTTTCACTTGTATATAGTCAAATGAAGCATCACCGGAATGCCATAATATATCTATGGACAATCATATTATTCAAAATGTAACTCTAAAAAGTAAACTTATGTTACACCTAATGAAGTCAAATGTGTCAACGTTAAAACTAATAACCTATTGCAAGAAACTCCATATTTATTCCAAAGTAATGCCTTTTCTAAAGATATTCTTGTTTTTGACTCAATTATTAAGGTACAAAACAGTAAACATCATGATAGGAAAAAAGTAAACAAAGATGCGTCTGGTGAATATAACATTTATGTAAAAAAAATATATCTAAAAGAAATCTGCATTTGAACAAAAACACAAATATTGGGTGCATAACTCAAGTTCATGAAATGTTAGAAAATGTTAATGATATTGGGAACATTCAAGAGGAATTTAAAAAGGATTCTCAGTTATTTATTAATTTTATTCAGGCTTCTTAAGAAATATTATAACAGAGGACATTAGATCTATCCTCTTCTGATTTTAAACTGGATTATGTTGACACACAAAATGCGGAAAAGCTAAAGAAGTTATTGCTAGACCATTATGCTGTATTTTGCAAGAGTATGAGAACGTTAGTACATACTGACAAATTCAAGCCAAACTTAAAATTTATTAATCACTTCCCCATAAAAACTCTACTTGTTCCTTTTCCTCAGGACCTCCAGCAAGAATCTTTACCTCATATTAATAAATTCGTAGAGGCTGGAATTACTGAGCGTAGCTGTTCAAAGTGGGCAATGGGCATCTCCCCTCATTTTGGGTAAAAAGCAACCAGATGAGTCAGGAAAACAAAAATATCAACTGGAGCTTGAAGATTGCTAAATACCATCATACAACGTTCTTCATACCCCCTTCTCAAAATCCAGACTATAATTTCAAATCTTTCGAAATATAAATTCTTTACATCCTTGGATTTTCAACAGGCATATCATCAAATAGATCACCTTAAGAATATCAGGGTAAAGTTACTTTTAGCAGTATGTTTGTATCATTTAAATTTAAACGTTTATGTTTTGGCTTAAAGAACGCCAGCGCTTATTTCCAAACATTAATGGGTATGCTGCAAGGTGAAATGCAATTGGAAAGTATACGTGTATGCCAGGATGATCTCATTTTTGGTTATAACTCATTTCAAGAAACTTGTGAAAAATTAGAAAGAATTCTTCAAATGCCGAAAAAAGTACAATCTTACATTATCAATATATCTAAATGTTCACTTCATAATTCTGCAGTAGACTATCTTGGTTTTCAAATTAAAATCAACTCCATTTTCCTATTAAAGCTAACATTCAGAAAATTAAATCCTTTCCTGCACCAACCACTAAAAGATAATTTAAAGGTTTGTTGGTTTAGCGACTTTTTACAAAAATTTAGTTCCACGCTTTTCTGAGTTCATACTACCACTTATTAATCAAACTAAGCATAATACTACTTTCAAATGGACTGATTGTTATCAAAAGGTATTCAATGATATTCAGAAAATTTTCTTTCAACCTCCCATGGTTAGACTACCTGACTGGAATAAGACTTTTTATGTAAACACTGATGCCTCAGGTACTGCAATTCCAGGTGCTCTTCTTCAAAAACATACTTATCAATTACTAACTGCCGCTTATTTTTCTAAATCACTTAAACCCTCTCAGCGAAGCTATTCAGCTTTGAAATTATAGCTTATGGCTATTGTTAAATCCATGAATGCTTTTAATTAATATCTTTTAAATCGAGAATTTGTTGTTCTTTCTGACAGTGCACCTCTACAAAAATACAAAATGAAATCTAACCCTGCTGATAAAATAACTCGATGGCTTATCCACCTTTCAAAATGCACGTTTACATTTCAACATATTCCAGGTTCCAAAAATGTATTGGCAGATTATTTATTTAGATGCAATTTCAATGAAAATAATATTGAAACTCTACATTCTAAATCTCAAAATATTCATGAAGTAGATCAGGCTTTGCTTATAATTGAAAACGATGTAGATGATTGTGATAAACAACATAAAATTACCAATTGTTTAGCGACAGGTAAAGAGACATAAGGAAAAAGACCCTATTCTTGAAATTTCGAATGAAACTTTAGTACAGTAACAATCAAATGATCCTCAATTATTTAGTATATACAATGAAATTCTTAAGAATGGTTCTTGTGAAAATTTTCCATCTTACTTTATCCATGCGGATTCCAAGGTACTGATGTTAAAGAAAAACAACGTTTCTAATAATACGTATTCATACATTATTATTGTTCCAAATTCTGTTAACCCTAAAGTGTTAACTATTCACATTTCTCTCATTTTGGACTCCGTAATACATATGATTTTCTTTCTTCCCGTTACTGTTGGAAAGGCATGTACAGGGATACATTAAATTTTGTCCTATCCTGTGTCAGATGTTTACAAGCCAAACATCACAGGACACCTCATGCACCTCTACAAACGACTTATACACCTTAACTCCCTGGCGATACCATTTCAATGGATTTCGTCGGTGCTTTTACAAATGGTCAATCAATATTAACTGTCATTGATCACATTTAACGCCATAGGAATTATATCCGTTACACAGTACTACTGCTCCTAAAATTGCAAAATGTTTATTTTCATTCATAACAACTTTCGGTCGCCCTTATAGAATTTTATCACACTTAGGTAAACAATTTAGATCACATGTTTATGAATTAATTAACGATATTTTGGGTATTAAAATCAGCCATTCTTCATTAGGGCATCCTGCTTATAATGCAAACTCTGAGCATATTAATACTTGTATTAAGTATTCTATTAACATGTTAATGCAAGAAGGTCATACATTTGAAAATTCTATTGCTATTCGCAAACATTTATATACCGGATCGAAACATTCTTCCACTGCCTTTCCACCAAACTTGTTACACTTTGGACGTGAACTCTCCTTAATTTTTGGCACTTATTATTTGTATGCTAATCAACCATTTTTAAATTAATTTTTTGAAATTCATAAACTCTTGTGTGATTTAAAGTGTATTTACAAAAAGGCATATGAACACATTAGATCTTCACAATTTAAAAGATATCAGCAACATCAATAAACAGAAAAATTAAGACGTATCTGTGAAAAAGACATTGTATATTTCAAATCAATGGATAAATTTAATCTAAAATACACAGGACCATACATAATTGTACAGAAAAATTCATCTACTTCATTTTCCATCAAACGTGTCAACTCACATCACAACAATTTCATATTTAGAGTTCATATGGCAGATTACTGCTTTCCTCCCCTGGCATTGGACACTTATTTGATTTAAGCCATAGTAATAATAACACTTTTTCTCTTAACATAATCACGTCCTTAATCAACCCCATCCCTATAATTTGCGTCCCTGGAAATAAATCCTTCACTAATTCAGCATACCCTTGTCACTTTGGTATGTACCATCTTTACATTGTTTTGCTTACATGTCGTTTTGTTTCTCTTATTTGTTGTCACGTGCCTGTTTTCCATATGCCATGTGTTAATATTTTATATGCACAGATGCTCAAAGCATAAGGTTTGATATTTTTTAAGTTCAGTCAGTAATGGGCTGTTCAAAAAAAATATTGCAATTTAATTTTCATTTTAATTAGGATTTTAAGTGTTAACTTTGACTCTTTTTACTTTGAGCTTCACTATGGCTAGCAGCTGTTAACAATTTGTAAACATGAAAAATAAAAACAAAGCAATAAAGAAAGCTTACATCTTATGGAATTGTTTGTTGACAAATTAGGATAGATTAGGTAAAAAAAAAGAATATAGCTAATCTCGACTATGTCAGATTTCGCTCTCAATACTCTAGATTTATGTATTTACACATTATTGCATTTTTTAGAAAAACAGCTTTGATTTATTTTATAGTTTGTTTTATTTTTTCATTCTCCATTGCTGAAATGTGAACCTTTCGAAAATAAATACCCACATGGGGTCTTCATTCCATTGTATTGAGAGCAAACATACACTTTGGAAGTCTGTTCGCCAACTTCTGTTGTGACATTTTTATTTAGAAGTTCAGGTGGCTCCAAACATGTCAGAGGATTTCTCTGATTTTGTGCGGAGCGGGGGATTTGCAGATATTAAATATTAGTGTATGTGGATCCGCCTTCCTTTCAAGCCCTTTCCCGTTTAAGACGAAAGCCATAAGCTACCGTTTCGCAGTTTTTGCATAGAATTTTATGTTATAATATTTCAATGTATGCATACTTATTTTAGATATTTTGAATGTTAAATACTACAAATTTAGAATATCTTTGCTTGTGCAGATAAAACAAACAAACAAAATTTGTTTAAGTCAACTTCAGTATTTGCATAACTTAAGGACAAATGACTTTCTATGTGATCTGAATAGCAGAAATCAGAAAGGTGTCAGGTACCTTTTCAAGTGATATATTTTATTGTTCTATCAATCAAAACTTAAAGAAGTTTTTTTTCCATTATTTATTTTAGTAGTCAAGTACTGCGCAATATGAATTTGCATTAAGGGGTCAGGTACCCTTTAAAGCATCCAAAAATCGATTAAAAATAGAGCTTATAATTAAATACGATCCTATAAGAATATTTAAAAAATAAACCCTATACAAAAATCCGCATTAGAGGAGAAGAAACTCTTTGAGATTTTTCAATATAATCAAGGGGGATTTAGTCTTGAATGTCAATTTTCTCAAAACAGCGATTTTGATCACTCCGCGCAAGGTTTCTGAAAAATGGTTACCTAGAATTTCACGAAATTTTTGGTGAATGTTGTGAACATATAGAGGCACAAAATGACATTGTTTTGGTGTATATTTTTATAATATTTTGGGGTCAAGCAATATCGGGAGTGAACGTATTTTGCATGCTGGAAGCTATAGTATATGATGAAGCATCATATATTGATCTTTTTAATCTAATATTTCAATTAAATTTTATCTCTTTCTTTCCTTTATGTTCAAAAAGTCATAAAAAGTTTTATTCTTTAAAAAGTAACCCCTTTATTTCTTATAGCTAAATACATTTTATGATTTTTATTTTGCGGCCGTTAAAAAATTATCGTTTCATTAATGCAGAAATAAATAATAAAAAATTTAACGGATTGAAACATTATCGTTTTTCAGTATTTTGCAACTGCATCCAACTGGCGAATACTCTGGTGTGCAAAAATTAAGGACGAGAGAGTTTTTCGAATGTAACGTCGTGCAGAAATTTCCCACATCGACCGAAATCATACCATAAGTTCTCCAAGATGTGAAAATATGGGACAAGTAATACAAACCATCTAAACAAGAAATCAAAAGGATACAAAAGCCCTTTATTGAAAAGGCCAGTTGGAGTACAACTGCAGAGAAGACAGAAATGTCTATCTTACTGGCACCTGGCAGGAAAAATCCAGTCTCTAATAAGGAATATGGTAATCCCTGACTGCGATACAGGATTTACGACATCTTTCCATGCTGAGGACGAGTTTGTCAAGGAACTGTTAAGGCATCGAGTACAATTCTTCTTGTAACGTCAATTGCAGCTGCGGAATTGTTTCTGGCGCCTGATCACGTGCTGCCAAGCGCCTTCTGAGAAGGTCCTACACGTGTTCTATGGCATTTAGGTCCTAGGACTTTGCAAGCCAATCCATGCATTGACATCTTTACTCCCCAAGAGCTCTTCGACAGCCGTTGTCCGATGATGGGGGAGCGTTTTCGTCCGTGAAGAGGATGTGCGGATCCACAGCACTTCTAAACAGACGCACGTGACGCAAGAGAATCTCGGCGCAATCGGGGCACCAGAGACAGAACGTACTTGGAAGACATGGAGGTTCGTACGGCTACCAAGCATGATACTGTCCCAAACAAGAACAACACCTCCAAAACGGTCCCTTTCGATGATGTTAGAAGTGTGATTACGTGTTCCCTACTCTCTCCAGATGTTTATACGTCCAGAATCGCTCGTCAGACTAAATCGGCTCTCATCCGTAAAGCGTACTCGACCCCACTCCTGTTGCGTCCAGTTCTTATGCTCCTGGCACCACAGAAAACGGCGTCTCCTATGAGCAGGCGTTAATGTTACACACCGTACTGGTGGTCTTGCGTATAGACCAACTTATTGCAACCTCCTAACCACGGTAAAATGCGATATCCACGTACAGTAGTCTGCTCCATCTCCCTTGCGACTTCTGTCGCAGTCTGCTGCTTGTTTCTTTTCGCCAGTAGGACAATATAACGGTCTTCCGCTGTTGTTGTTGCTCGTGGTTGACCACTGCTGAATGCTCGGACAGGTGTTCTCATTGTTTGAAATGCACTCGAGGCTTGTGAAATGAGGTTTTAAGCGATCCCGAACTCCTCTGCCAAGCTTGTCACACTTCGAACTTCTTCGAACCTCCCAATGATGCGATATCGCGTAAGGTCATCCAGATGACATCTCTTGGACTGCCTCTTGGCCATATCACACAATAGTATTAAAAAACTGTCTTTGAAATCACTGTACACCGTGCAATAGATTTCCCAGAATCGCTGAAAAGTCCACGGTCTCTATGCTTTATCCGCTTAGGACCCCTCCTTTCACGTCATATGCCATATATGCGCATGTCCTACTACATTTGTTCCAGGTCTATCTCCTGATTTGTAGTTCATTTCTTTCTGTTGCCTTTTTCGGTTTTTATGCTAATTTAGCTGCTCCGTCCTTAATTTTGCACACCAGTGTGCATTCACATGATTGATGATAATTACTTTCTACCATGTTTTATATAAATTTAACACTGATCTATTTATTTACAAGATTTATGATAGTAATTTCCCAGCTCATTTTATAAAATTTAAAGCTGAGCTATTTATTAACAAGGGTTATTACCTATTTATACGATTATAGTCTGTCAATAAATTTAACACAAATGTATATATGTCAGCAGTAATATAAATATCTTTTAACTTTTGGTAGATGATTCCTAGGGTGACTGGAGGTTAATTTGGTGAAATAGCCCTGATAATATCAAAGCTAAAGATGAACTGCAGTGAAACTTTAAAAAAAATAATGCAGTTGGAAGACTGCGGTGATTTGGCAGAAATCCCTGCAATGTTTTTGAAGTCGAAATAACTATAAATTAACTGCAGTAAGTGTGTAGTTGATAACTACACTCTTACTGCAGGAAATTTATAGTTGATAACTACACACTCACCGTAGAAAATTTGTGGTTATGTCAACTTCAAAAGAACTGCAGGAATTTGTGCCAAATCACCGCAGTCTTCCAAATGTATCTTTTTTGCAGTTTCACTGTAGCCTTTTAAAATCTTATTACAAAATATGTACATATATAAAAAATTAATTTTAATTTTTCTGTATGTAAAAATCAGCACTAAAATCTAATTAAATATTTTTTTCACATCTCAATTTATTTGCATTCTTTGCATAAAATTATATCATGCATGCAACGACTATAATCATCATAGAAAAATATTTGCTTATGGCTGATTAATTTAATTTTTAAGATTACATTTTGAAAAAAAAAGAATTTAAGAAATTTTACGAATGACATTACTCAAGATAATAATATTGAAAGATGTCAGATTAGTGAAGCATTTATAATAATCATAGGACTTCAATCTTCAAGCTATAATTTTGTTGTAGTATGTGGTGACATTTTGTCCGAAATACCTGCAATTTTCTCTTAGGTATAAAACCTGCATCTTCTCTTTGCATAAAAACCTCTAGTATTATCACCGTGCTGCCTGATTTTGGTATAGTGTTGAGAGCGACACCGGATGAGCATAACATGAATAAGTGGCCAACGGCCTTTCCAACAATATGTCACACGAGGTGTGACAGCAAAATTTAGAAAAGTGCCCCTTTAGGGGGGCAATGTGGAGGAAGAGAAACAGGAAGTGCATAATATGAATAAGTGCTCACAGGTCTTCCAACGATGTGTCACATGAGGCATGACAGCAAAATTTAGAAAGTGCCCTTTTTGGGGGGAAGTGGGGGAGGAAAGCGAGATGTGCATAACATGAATAAGTGGTCGCAGGCCTTTCCAACAATATGTCACATGAGGCATGACAGCTAAATTTACAAAAGTGCCCTTTTTGGGGGAAAGTGGGGGGGAGGGAAGCCGGATGTGCATAACATGAGTAAGTGCTCACAGACCTTTCCAACAATATGTCACATGAGGGGTGACTGTAAAATTTAGAAAAGTGCCCCCTTGTGGGCAATGGGGGGAAGAAAGCCGGATGTACATAGCATGAATAAGTGGTCACAGGCCTTTCCAGTGATGGATCACACGAGGTGTGTCGGTAAAATATAGAAAAGTGCACCCTCGGGGGGGAGCAAAGTGGGGGAAGAGAAACCGGATGTGCATAACATGAATAAGTGCTCACAGGCCTTTCCAACAATTTGTCACATGAGGCATGACGGCAAAATTTAGAAAAGTGCCCCCTTGGGTGGCAAAGTGGGGGCAAGAAAGCCGGATGTGCATAACATGAATAAGTGGTCTCCGGCCTTTCCAGCGATGGGTCACACGAAGGGTGTCGGCAAAATTTAGAAAAGTGTCCCCTCAAGGGGGGGTGCAAAGTGGGGGAGAGAAACAGGATGTGCATAACCTGAATAAGTGCTCACAGGCTTTTATAACAATATGTCACATGACTCATGATGGCAAAATTTGGAAAAGTGCCCGCTTGGGAGGAGGGGGCAAAGTGGGTGAGGAAAGCCGGATGTGCATAACATAAATAAGTGGTCACGGGGCCTTTCTAACAATAGTCACATGAGGGAAGTCAGCAAAATTTAGAAAAGTGGGGGTCGCACTACTCGGAATACACCCTCCCTCCTCTATGAAATTTTTATACATAATAAATCACATTTATCGAAGGGCTCTGTAAAAAAAATCCAATCTAAAGTAAGTTCAAAAAGTAAGCGAAATAATGAAATTCTTCGATCGTCCGCGGTGAAAATCTGCAAAATTCATCCATCGACAATATGAAAAATCCCACGAGTTTTACAAATTGATCGCAAGGAATCTCCCGCACATTTCCCCAATCAGTAGACATAAAATATTGAAAAACTCGTGAATTGGTAGAGTGAAAAAAATTGCAAAAATCATTACTCACTCATCGAAAAACTTTATGAAATCCTCCATCAATTATTGAAAAAAAACAGAACACTTCTTTAGTCGGCTGCTTTAAAATATTGTGAAATTTGTCAATCTGTAGCAGAAATAAATCGTGAAATTCATCACTCAACTGTAAGACAAAAATCACAACATTCTTCAGTCGGTGGCAGGAAATAATGTGAAATTTGTCGGCCGATTGCAGCTGCAAAACTGCTAAATAAGTCACATTAACTGGCAATTGAATATTACCTTTGAAAAATAGTTATTCAACATTAATATTTAAACAAAAAGAATGCATAATAACATTAAATGGTGGAAGATCGCAAAATTCAATCTGTCACAGGAAAACATTGCAAAATTCTATTGATAAAAATGGAGTCTAAGAAAACCAATACAAATTATTTTTTGTGAACAAAGTACATGAATGCAGGAAAATAATTTAGGCGCCAACGGGCAGTCTCTCACCGCTAAATTTTATTTGTTATTTTTCATCTATTATTTCACCTAATTTTTTTTGTAAGAATGCTAATAAAATTTAAGTGAAGAGAACTAATAAAATTTAGTGGTGAAAGACTGCACGCTGGCTCCTAGATTTTTCACATGTGTTCTGCTAGTGCCCTTTTTTAAAAATTCGCACCTAGCAGCCCTTTTTTCTAGATTCAACACTATCCTAGTGTTGATTCTAGATAAAAAGGGTCACTGGGTGGAAATGTTTAAAAAACGGTACACTTGTACCTTGTTAAAAATAAAATATTTTGAATTGGCTTATTTAGAGTACCCTTTTCTCAACAGAATTTTGAGATACTTTCACATATTAAACTTTGGAGATTTTCCTCTGAATCAACTGGCGAATTTCTTGATAATTTCCTCCAGTGACCAAATGAAGAATTTCGCATTTTTTTTTTAAATGTAAATTTCATCATTTGGTCGCGGGGAAATATTGCAAATTTTTCAATTGGTCGGGCGAGAAAAAACTAGAAATCTGCCAGTCAATTATGGTAAAAAAAATTCTATAGTACTTCTTATCACAGAGAAAGAATTGCGTAATTCACCCACACTAATCGCATGGAAAAAAAAACCTCGCAAGTTTTGCAAGTAAGTTGTGACGGAAAATACGGACTCTAGGCAAATTTGGCATGGGCGCAGGGTCGAGCAGCCCTCTTTAACTATTTTATGTGCTTGCTTG
Source organism: Maratus speciosus (assembly GCA_963932465.1). Classification (NCBI taxonomy): domain Eukaryota; kingdom Metazoa; phylum Arthropoda; class Arachnida; order Araneae; family Salticidae; genus Maratus; species Maratus speciosus. Next base: position 15,721,404 of record OZ010800.1, on the reverse strand, counting down.
TATGACACTCACAAACTAATGTTAAATCAATGGCAACATTCTTATAAATTTCACAATTGTATTTCAATTTACTATTTTTTTGTTCATTTGACACATCTGCATTTCCCCCCCTTATGTGAAATATTTTTTTTTAAAGAAACCAAAATAGAAAAACTACAAAATTAAGATGATGTAAAATAACCTATGCAAAAAAATAAATAAAATGAATACTCACATTAATATTTTAGTTCAAAATTAAAGTCGCAATTTCAGATATTGTTAAAAACATTAAAGAAATGTCGAATGTGTGTTTGTCGAATGTAAATGTGTACATATTTCCTATCGCTAACTTAGTAGGAAGGGGAAAACATAGAATATATCGAATATTCATTTTAGACCTAATCTGAAGGGATTAAAATGATTTCCAATCCCCCCCCCCCTAATTAATTCTGAGTTCAACCCTCTGACCACGGTGCTAAATCTTTAATGTAGAATTGTGACGTTAATATTAAACAAAAGTATTAAGTGTAGGTACTCATTTTATTCAGAATTTTAAGCTCTACAACATTTGTATTGACGATGTTTTTGGAAAAGCTAGAGATCTCCAGATAGTGTTATGGTATTTAAAAAAAAACGTGTTTTTGACTATAAATCTGTGTATAATTCCTAACGCTCACTTAGTACAAGGGGGAAAACGTAGCATATACATTCTAGAATAAACTGAAGGGATTAAAACAATTTCCAGCTTTCCCCTAATTATTTCCCAATTGGGCCTTTTTTTGCTTCCCTACCACTGGGGTATAAAGCAATATGAGGAATTTTTTAAATAATTTTAAATTAATAAAAAAAAATAATTATAAGAAACTGTAATTTAATAGATTGCAACGACTATTTGAAAAATGTTTAATAATCGAATAAATAAATATCGAAAGCAGTTCCACCGAACCATCCACAGATCGCGACAAATCACCTTCGAAACAAAATCTAACCGAAAAATCTAAATTTCGGCCACCAAATTCCGTCGCATCTTCTTGCACAACAGATCGCAAAGATCAAACTTCAGACGAGCAAAACCTTTATCGATGAACTCTCCAAGTCCCGTTTCGAGAAGAAATACAGTATACAAATCGAAAGCAGTTCCACCGAATCATCCACAGATTGCGACAAATTACCTACGTTGAGCTCAATTTTTCCCGTTTAGAATCGACCGATTGTAAAACGCCGTGGATAGTGGATTGGATATAGTCATGACATGGTCTTTTACTATCAATCGATTAAACATTAGATTGTTTCCTTTTTCGCATTCGTCTTTTACTCTGTAATTGATTTTCATGGGCTACATAATCAGTTGAAGACCTCAATTTTCATGGCCCACATGATCAGTTGAACACCTCGATTTTCATGGTCTACATAATCAGTTGAAGACATCGATTTTTGCTGTGCAAGACGAATATCATTTCGGCGTCGCTCTTTGGCTTTGGATTTTTCCATATCTGATAATTTGTGCCTACCCATTTTGTAACTTTTTCAGTTGTTAACGATTTTATGCCTTTCGATCACCTATTCAAACAATTTTTAATGATTTTATGCCTTTCTATTACCTATTCAAACAAAAATTCTTCTAAAAGAAAAGAACATCGTTGAATTCCGTTAAAAAAATAAAATGCGAGCATCATTTGACCCCATCCTCGACCAAAAACAACAACCATTTTCAAATGGTTAAAAAAATCATTTAAACGAAAAATTAATGGTATTGTCCTTGGTTTGACATTAGCTTATGGGTATTGTAACATGACAGTGTACCAAGCTCATTCAATATCCTACGCAATAAATGAAAAAAATGATTTAAAAAATTGAAACGCATATGAAAAATCTGTGGGAAAAAAATGAATCGGGGAAAAAGAAATCGCTTAATTCTCCTATGGATTGCATAAAACCAATCTCTACAATTTTTGTCAGTAAGTCGTCGGGGAAAATCAGGAAATTCACCAAACGTTCGCAGGATTAAGTAATAAAATTCTTCGATTGGTTGCAGGGAAAATCTGAAAAAGTGCTCTGAAAGTCGAAATTCATTCAATGACCGTATGAAAAAAACCGACGAGTTTCACAAATCAGTATCAATAAAAAATTACAAATTTCACTAGTGGGTAGAAATACAATATTGCAAAATTTGTCAATCAGTTGCATGAAAAAAAATCTGTGAAAATTGTCATTCTGTCGTCAGAAAAATTCACGAAATTTGCCAGTTGATTGTTGGAAAAAATAGAGAAAATCTTCGTTCGGGTATTTTCATAAAAAAATTACCTTCAAATAAATTGAATTGTTTTAATGAAGTCTAACTGTAAAATGCATACACAGATTCTTTGTAAACGGTATCAGGATTCTTCCTTATGAATTTTATGAAATTTAAGCAAAAACTAAGATGAATGCAACATTTAAAAAAATTGGTACTTTTCGGTTAGCCGGTTGCCAGTGTTGTATATATATATGTACATATATCTATATATATATATATTGTATATATATATATATATACACATATATATGCATACCGCTTCTATCTATATATGTGTATAATATATACAAGTATACATATACACATAAGCATGTATATATAACACTGGCGACCATCTAACCGAATATGTATATATATATATATGTATATATATATATAAGTATAGACATATATGAATACATATGCATGTATATATAACACTGGCGACCGGCTAACCGAAAAGTACCAAAAATTTATAAACCTTAAATATCCGTTTTTGAGAAAGTCAAAGCATAACTCTTTTATTATTTGAGTCTGAGAAGTGTCATAATTGACAAAAAAACTAATTTGTCACTATAATATTTCAGAAATGTAATTTTTTTTTTGCATATTAACACAACTAACCCATCAGCACACACTCAGCCTATATTTGTAAATCAGCTTCACAATGTAATTAGGGTAGATTTTATCCCAGCGTGTTTGCTGACTGCTGACGGGTTAATAGGACACAAAAAAAGATTGTTTCTTTTAAAGAACTAGGGGGCTCGGCCCCCTACGAGTTACGCTCGCCAACCCCCGTCCACACACCGCAGACTCTAAATGCACGCCAATTTGATCGGCTTTAAAAAGATTTCGAAAGATTGAATTATAATTTAAAAAACAGTGGCGATCTCCCTATAAGCGAATTTCTATTCATTTCTCTTTGATTGGGGAACTTTAACCCCAAATCCGCTGCGGTACTACTTGATTATCCTGTCGACCAATTTCGCCAAATTATATAAATCGCCAAACCACTCGCCAAATTATACAAATTGATATAATTTTTATTTTAAATAACGAAAGAACAAATAAATTCGTACAACATTAATAAAAACACAAATAAAACGTCGAAATAAAAATAACTTGATGACGTAGACACGTGTAACAACATATCATTTCTTGGCGATTTTTTGTTGGCGTTTATTCATAAGGCAACCCTAAGGATTATATTTTATTATGTACATTTTATTTTTGTTAAGCCTGACATGCGCATAAATTGCTGCTTGGCGACATTTACTACTTAGTGGAAAAGGCGTTTTCATGCCAAGAAAAAATCCAAGATGACAGTTCCTGTTCCTAAGAGTATAGGCACAGATGTCATATACGCCCCATATTGGTGCGATTTTTTTCTGACGCCTATGTCAAATGCGCAACGGATAATTAACTGGCGCCAAAGTGTCGTTATTTTGCTTGATATGACAACCCGGTTGTTGTTGTTTATATTGTTGCTGTTTTCGCTAAATTGGCGTCGGAAAAATATCGCGCCAATATTAGACGTATATGATGACATCTGTGCCAAAGTTTAATTAATAACTATAGAAGAAAACAGTTTATATAATTTAAAAGGTACTTCTTAGTTATCCCGTCGACCAATTTCGCCAAATTATATAAATCGCCAAACTACTCGCCAAATTATACACATTGACATAATTTTTTATTTTAAATAACGAAAGAACAAATAAATTACTAAAACATTAATAAAAATACAAATAAAACGTCGAATTAATGGTTTTATTGGCCATTATTGGCATTTAATCTTACAATTAATTGATTAATGGCAACCATTATTGGCAATTAGTCTTACAATTCTGCGACAGTAATTTGGTCGACGGGATAACTAAGAAGTACCATTTAAAAAAATACACAAATGTCATGTACGATTTTTTTTACGCCAATGCTATATACACAACAGGTACTTAACTGGTGCCAAAGTATCGTTATTTTGCTTCATAGGGTAAACCGGATATACGTGATATGGTAAAGAGGTTTTCGCCAAATTAGCATCGGAAAAAAATCGCGTTAATATGGGTCAATATTTATATGACATCTCTGCCAAAAAAAAAAAGTAAATAACCAATTTATTAATAAATCAAAAATAATAGCCGGGTTACCATATCAGGGAAAATAACACCATTTTGGTCCAAGTTAGGTACCACAGTGCATATATGACATCTCTGCCGTAATTTGTATATATAAAAAAATATTATATATATTTAGAAAATATTTTGGTGCTTCTTGGTTATCCCGTCGACCAAATTACTGTCATAAAATTGTAAGATTAATTGCCAATAATGGTTGCCATCAATTAATTAATTGTAAGATTATATGCCAATAATGGCCAATAAAACCATTAATTCGACATTTTATTTGCATTTTTGTTAATGTTTTACTAATTTATTTGTTCTTTCGTTGTTTAAAATAAACAATTATGTCAATGTGTATAATTTGGCGAATGGTTTGGCGATTTATATAATTTGGCGAAATTGATCGACGGGATAACTGAGAAGTACCATTATTTTTTATGTATATAAATAGATACACAAACAAAAATAAAAGTTCATTAGATTTGTTTTCATAGATGTTTATATATTTTGGCAACGTATCTCACTTTCTGATGCCCGAATTGCGCCAAGCTTATTTTTAAAATGTAAAGTGCCCTACAGTGGAAAAGTACCTAAATAAATAATTATTAATAATAAATACATGTTTAAACAAAAATAAAAATTCCTCAGGTTTGTTTTCATAGCTGTTTACATATTTTGGCAACATATCTCATCTGAAGCCCGAATTACGCCAAGCTTTTTTAAAAAAATGAGCTATAATGGAAAAGTACCTAAATAAATAGTTAATAGAAATAACCAATTATATAAACTAAAACATTTTATTTCGAGATCAAAGCATTGTTTTTAATTTCGATTAAAAAGTACATGTATCCTTGGGTAAGCTCAGTTGAAATTAGGTTGACAGCTTAATTTCTCATTCCATAAATCTAAACAAACACAAGTGATTCATTCATCGTGAGCCGTAAAAAAATAATAAACCATTGAGGTAAACATTCACAAAGTAAGTTCTCCAACAATCAATGGACAATATTCTTATGACGTCATAGTAGGTAAAATGACGGCGGTATAATTTGTTTATGGTTTGAATTCACAAAGAATTTATTTTGTAATGTCTTTAATTACATTACTTTATTGTCATATTTATGAGATCAGAACAAAAGCATGTTTTTCTTCATTATTTAGTTATTAAATAATAAAAATAGTTATAAATGTATGATTTGAAAAATTTAAATAATTTTCTTTCTTAATACTAAAAAATAACATTGGCGTAACAGTGGGTTTACGTTAAATAAGTGTAACTGTTTAATTCTGTTGTAATATTCAAAATAACTGTATTTATTAGATTTCAGTAAGCAACATCAGGGTCCGATTAAACTTTGAAGTTAGAGGAATTACAATTTCATTTCAGGACCTTTCTTTTGGAGAAGCTTTTCTAAATTCCACATATACATGGAAACTCTTCAGTGTTACAAATATTATTTCTAGGGCTTACAGAACATCAGAATGGCCGGCAATTTTCACAAGTTTTTTAAAACTACTTTATATCAGAAATTTTGTTAAAAACTGGTTACGTCTTTGTTATAGCGGCCCACACAATTATGATTGTGACAAGTTGTAGCCAATTTCGCCTATGTCGTAACCAAGATCTTGATGCACACACGTATAATACCATTTCATTAAATCGTATACGATAGTTTAATAGTTTTTACCTTACTTCAAGTATGTAATTTATTTATTTTTAAGAATTAACAATCTAAATTGTCCAATATATGAATTTAAAAAAAATGTAAACAAAGATTGAATATCATGACCGCAAAAAGCCTCAAATCCGCACAACACTTGGAACTAAACTGTGCAGATTGTGGTCTTCTACTGTACACAGTTTTTCATAAATGTGTTTCGTTCTTAAAATGTGTTATTGTCATCTATCACTGCGGAACAAGCGAGAAAAACTCATATTCTTGCACATGAGTTGCATATATCTTTATATCTAATTTTCCGTCATTTCTGACGGGCTACCTTTCTAGTTTATTATAAAAGAGGAACTAAAAATTTTTAGTTATGAAGGCGGTGGGGCAGTGAGCAAGGGAGACATCTTGCCCCTCTCTGGATTTTAAAATGTAATTAATTAGAATTTCCTTTTCTTCTGTTTTCAAAAACATAATGTAAAATTTTCAAGTAACTTAAAATGAATATAAATAAGAATTTTTTAGTTAAGGGGTGGGGGGGGGGAACTCATTGCCCTTCCCTGGATTTTGAAATTTAATTAGTAATTTTTTTCTTCAAGTTACAAAAACATAATAAAATTTATTCTTTTCGGATAACTTAAAATAAAGGAACTAAGAATTTTTCGTTAGGGGGGAGGGGGGCAGAGGTGAGTCATTACCCCTCCCTCGATTTTGAAATTCGACAAATTTTTTTCTCCGATTTTTGAAAAACATAGTGAAATTTGATCTGTTCTCTTAACTTAAAAGAATAACTCAGAATTTCCTGTTAGGGGGAACGATGGTAAAGAGAGCTATTGTCCCTCCCTAAATTTTAAAATTTAATTAATTAAATTTTCTTTTTCCTCTATTTTCAAAAACATAGTAAAGTTTATACTTTTCTAGTAACTTAGAATAGAAAAAAATTACATGATGAAGGCAGGAGGGGAGGAATGAGAGGTTCATTGCCGCCCCTCCCTGGATTTTAAAATGTAACTAATAAAAATTAATTTTTTTCCACTTTTTTAAAAGTAGTAAAATTTATTCTTTTCGAGTAACTAAAAATAAAAAAACTAAGAATTTTCTGTTAGGGGAAGGGGGCATAGCTGAGCCATGGCCCCTCCCTCGAATTTAAATTTTAACTATTTTCTTCGCTTTTGAAAACATACTGAATTTTTTTTTTTCATCTTAGAATAAAAGAGGAATTAAGAATTTGCTGTTAGGGATATGGGAAGGGAGGGGTGTTAGGAGAAACCTATTACCTCTCCCTGGATTTCAAAAGTTAATCCTTCTATATATAAAAAAAAGTTTTGATTTGGAAATGGACCAATGAACATCTGCGTAGATATTCCGGGTGGAACTCATCCAATTTAAATGCTTAAGCCAAGGCCTCCTTATCGAAATAACAGGCCTCGCAATCGCTAAGTTTCCTTTGTCCGCTGTACACGTGGTTAGAAACCACATGGTATCCCGTGACTAGCGCCATCTAACGTGAGAAGCAGAAATATTTTTTAATTTCTTTTCCCTTTGTTTTTTACCATTTTCTTTAAAATGTGCTTTGTAGTTTGCAAATGATAGTTGCTAATCTTAAAATTTTCATATGTTCTAGACATTTTATTTAAAAAATGAACTTATTTTACTGTTAAACAAAAAATGTTTACTGCTGTATTCCGTTATGTAAATAAATGATGATAATAATAATAATAATAATCAGGAAAGAGAATTATTTTACCATGAATTTCTCAGTGATATTAGTTATTGAAATAAATGGAGGAACAGATGTCATAATCGCCCCATACTGGCGCGAATTTTTTCGGTTGCCAATTTGGCGAAAACATCAACAGCATAAACAACATAATCCGGGTTACCACATCAATCACTTTGGCGCAAGTTAAGTACCCGTTGCCTATATGATATTGGCGACAGAAAAAAATCGCGCCAATATGGGGCGAATATGACATCTGTACCTAAATGGATAGCATCGAGATCCGGAAAATGTAAAATATTTCATTTTCTCTTTTATATTTTCAAATATGTGATTTATTTTATTTCTGCTATTTCTTTTCTTTTCACAATTAATTTCACCTTACAGTATTAATTTAACATCGCTCCTTCAATTTGTTTCAATGCACAGACTCATTTATTTATTTATTGGCCTATCATTTGTTTTATTTTTGAAGGTATGGGGATCATTTCAGTTTAACATACTTTAGATGAAAGCTTCACTGTTTTTTCATATAAAGTTTGTATGTATTAATCTATGGAAAGTTTCATAATTGGCTCCACAGCCAATTGGCATATCTTGGCAGGCATAGTTTGGTGCGTAATTAATTTCCTTGTTTTAACTCACATATGTTATGTAAGTTTTAATAAAATGTATCAAAGTATTTTAGGAAAGTTAAAACACGCATAGATACACAAAAAACAGACTGAAGTCATAAACACTTAAAAAATTGGAAAAATAAAGTTTAATAATCACTTAAATTTATACATGTCCCTCAACTTTCCGCAAATACCGTATTCTTGTCATGCTACGATTTTGGTGTTTGTAAATCTTAATTTGAGTATTCTTCCTTAATCAGACCTAGAGCCAATTGGCGTAAGTGTAGTTTGGCGCAAAATTAATTTTATTTTTAAACCGTATACTTGATACCACATTATTCCAGCATCGCGTTTTTGCAGTCAACTTTGACTGTGGAACAGATTACAGAACATTAGCTAATACTACATTATATAATAATAAATCGGTATTTTCCAAGTATAGGGCCCTTGGCGAGAGAAGAAAATTTGGCAACGTAATTTCTGGAAGCATATTCACTGTTTCACATAAAGAAGCAATATTTTCCAATATTTGTACAATTTATTTAGTATAAAAAAGGCATTTATCTATTTTATATACAAATATAAACAAATCGTACATAAAAAACAATAATAATATCTAGAAACTAAATTTATACATGTAAATTCGGCAGAGATGTCATATTGGCGCGATTTGTTTCTGGCGCCAATGTCATATACGCACCGATACTTAACTGGCACCAAATTGTCGTTATTTTGCTTGATATGGTTATCCGGATATAGATGATATGGTAACGAGGTTTTCGAAAAATTGGCATCGGAAAAAAAATTGCGCCAATATGGGGCGTATATGACATCTGTGCCTTAAATTCTTATAAAACAAGCTGACAGTTCATAAGTTTTGTTTTCATAACTGTTTATATCAATCCGCAACAAATCGCTCTTTCCGAAGCCCAAATTGTGCCAAGATTTAAAAAAAAAATAACCCGCAAAGTCCTATATACAGAAAATGGTACTTGTTAGTTATCCCGTCGACCAAATTACTGTCGCTAAATTGTAAGATTAAATGCCAATAATGGTTTGCCATAAATTAATTAATTTTAAGATTAAATGCCAATAATGGCCAATAAAACCAATATTTCGACGTTTTATTTGTATTTTTTTAATGTTATACTAATTTATTTGTTTTTTCGTTATTTAAAATAAAAAATTATGTCAATTTGTAGAACTTGCCGAGTAGTTTGGCGATTTATATAATTTGGCGAAATTGGTCGACGGGATAACTAACAAGTACCCCGAAAAAATATCAATAAATCTTATATTTAAATCTTCATTTTTGATATGTTTCATTTTTTAAAGCCAGAACATAATTGTGCGAAATATTTTTTTTACGCCTTTATTTTACTGGAATTCGAAAAATATTTTATACAATTTTGCCAATAACACAACATTTTCAATTTTTTACTATGCATTTGTTTATGGAGTATTACCAGGAGTATCCACCAGGTGGCGTAACTTACGGGACAAAGTCAGCTAATAAGTTGGCAATTATCGGGGACATTTTCACCCATAGACTTTCTCCGGATTGTCAAGTCTGTTTTATGATAAGTTTTATGATATAATAGTAAAGTCTTAGCTTAAGCATGGCCATAGCTTACTATGATATATAACGGCCCGCGCATTTCGCCGAAAAAGTGAAGTCGGATCCAACTTCAAACCCTGAACCAAAACTTCACAACGTGCTCTTTGTTTACATTTATACCTGCCCAGATAGAAGCTTGTTTCTCATCGTCGAGGTTTCAGAATCATTGATCGTATTTTCATGTAATAAATTAAATATTTATATTCTCCAATTTCCTTCGATTTAAAAGGCTATTTTACACAAATTGTAGCATTTTAGTGTTACACATACTTTTAAGATTAGCTAAATTATTTATTGTTTACCTTGATTCATTCCTGAAAAATGCCGGTTCTGTTATTCTTTTTTGAATGTCCCGTATTTATATAAAAATAGCTTGGTTTCATATACACGTTTCCAAATTAAAATTTGATTTTTATCAAACTACAGTTCTCAAAACTGACTTGAAGCAGCTATTTTTGATTAATTTACTGTTACCGGTAAAATATTTGTTTTTAATATCGCTCGAACCAAGAAGAAGAAGAAAAAAAATAAGCCGATTTTCCTTAAACATTAAATATTCTTATTTTTAATCAGAGAAAGAAATGGTGATCACAGATTTAAATATCGTTGCAATATTCTAGGTTATCCAAGCAATGTTGATTAAATCATGTAAGGGTATTTGTTACTTAATAAATTACATTTATTAATTATTACAAGGAATTTTATGAGTATTTTAAAATATTTAAAAAATTTCCATCAGTTTTATTGTTTCAGCAGTGAAAATAGTAAATAAGTGGTACTTAGTTATCCCGTCGACCAAAAATCTATCGCCAAACTATAAGACTAAATGCCAATAATGTTTGATCGTAACTGTCACATTCACTTGACTGTAAGCAAGTTACATGTGTTTAAGTCATCAAGTGATTTTTATTTCGAAGTTTTATTTGTATATTTATTAATGCTATACTAATTTATTTGTTCTTTCGTTATTTAAAATAAAAATTATGTCAATTTGTATAATTTGGCGAGTGTTTTGGCGATTTATATAATTTGGCGAAATTGGTCGACGGGATAACTAAGTGGTACCAAATAAATTTGTGACATTGATGTTTTAGACTAAGCATGTGTTTTTTTATTTATATATTTTTATGTGTGTTGGTTTAACATATTTAAAGAGAAACACATTATATTAGTCACTTAAATAAATAGAACTTTACATTTCCATTGATATGGACAGTTTATAATAACCCTTAACAGCTCTATTCGAATTAGCTGTCATTTCTAAGCTTGATTGGAATGTCAGCAGAACCGTAAAAGTAATCATTGCTACATGACGTAATTTTGGTGTTTGTTTACATATCTACCCTTCCCAGGTTGTTTCAGTTACGGTCAGAGTCAAATTTCAATTTTGGGCAGGGTATCAGAGTCCTCTAGCGAGCGACTTCATACATTAAACGCAAATCATCTGCCTGTAGTAGTATCTAAGTATGCCTTGAGCATGGCCTTTCTTCGTTAATATTTAAAAAACTGTCGTATACAAAAATATGGAAATCGGTGGTATTAGAAAGAAATATTTTATAAACACGCTGATGCAGACAGTTTTCAAATCGAAGAATTACTTTCAGAGATATTTAATGCTAAAGTTGGACAAAATCGTTCCATTAAAAAAGTTTTATTGGATCAAAAACATGTGAATTTAATCATTTTTAGATCATTTTATAGGTTATAAGCTCCCGGTGTGCAGATTGCATTTATTTTTTTTATTTGACTATTTTTTGAGGTTTTATTTCTATTTAAAATTCAAATTTTCAGTATTTCGAGAGATATTTTTTACAAATTTAAAAAATGTTATTAATTTAAACTGTTCCCAACTTTATAAACAGCGCAAACAATAATGTTTACTTCAAATTAAAAATTTATTTACACGGGACTATTGTAAACAGAAAAAAAAATTAAAATTAGAATTAAATGATTACATGTTAAAAGCAGGAAAATTGCGTCATAAGAACCATATTTACACTGGAATTTTAAAAGAGAAACAAAATGTTAAAATAAAAAAATCATTACTATGCGTTAAAACCTGTAAATGGAGGAAATTACGTCATATTTAAAATGGCCAAAAAATATGGCAAAACAATTTAAATTAAAAAATATATTTGCGCGAGATATTTTGAGATAATCTTTTCAACTATTAATTTGAATTCGAAGACATCGCAAATAATATTTCCTTCTAACAACAAAAGTATTTTCACGTGAATATTAATAAGAGAAATAAAACTTTGGTGTAAATTACGTCAGATTTAAAACGATACATTTAAAATGAATTATTTAAAAGAACTATCTTATAGCGCTGTTAAAAAATACGGGGAGACAATGACGCTGTTTACTTAATTCATTTTACATTAGCTTATTTTCGAATGTTTCATTAATTTTTTTAATTAAATACGAAAACAGCCATTGTAAATTTTAATAGCAGCAGATATGGTCTTAAAAATCTCCAATCCAAGAAAAACGAATGGAAACCCGTTTACAGAGAGATCGCTACTGTTTTTTTTCGTTTTTTTTAAAATTCAATATTTTTAAAGCCGATCAAATTAGCGTGCTTTTTGGATTTTGGTGTCCCTGAACGGGGGTTGGCGAGCGTAGCTCGTAGGGGGCAGAGCCCCCTAGTTAATTAAAATTTCCTTTTCTTCTACTTTCAAAAACATAGTATAATGTATACTTTTCGAATAACTTACAATTAAAAAAAATGAGAAGAAATTTCTCATTAAGGGGCTGGTTGAGTGAGAGGCCCATTCTCCCCCCTGGCTTTTGAAATTTAATTAATATTTTTTTCTCCGATTTTGAAAAAAATAGCAAACTTTATTTGTTTAGAGCAAGTTAAAAAAAAAAAAAAAAGAACTAAAAATTTTCTGTTGTGGGCATGGGCACAGATGAGCTGATGCCACTGTCCCTCCCTCAATTTTGAAATTTAACTACCTATATACTCGCGTATAAGTCGAGGAATTTCTGACAATTTTCGGTAAGCAAATTTTGGGGCGCGACATATACGCGAGTCAGTTAAAAAAGCAAAAATAAAAGCTTCGAATACTAAAAAATTATGGCTTTTTATGTGTATGAATAAAAAAATAATATATAAAATATACAAATAATAATAATTCATCATTTAAAAAAAATAATGATTTGTTTCTGTTTACTTACTAACTTTTCGCATTAGAAAGTGAAATCTTTGGTTTGATTTTGGGCAAAATATAAGTAAAAAGTTAAGGGATCGACTTATACGCGAGTTTTTTATTTTTTCCAAAATTTGCATCCGAAAGTTAGGGGTCGACTTATACGCGAGTATACACGGTAATTTTTTTCTCTGATTTTGAAAATCATAGTTAAATTTAATTTTTTCTCTTAGCTTAAAATGAAAGGGAAACTAAGAATTTTACGTTAGGTAGTAATGTGGCTTTTAATTCAGTTTTTAAAAGTCTTGGATAGAATATTAATTATTATTAGTATTTAAAAAATGTGTTAAAAACTTCGGAAAATATCATACTACATTGTGTCTTGCAAAAGAATATTACAGTAACTGCTGCTATACTGCAGTTACTATTATAATAATCATACTTACAAAAATTAAGACCTGTAAAGTTCTTCAGTTACTGCAGGTATACTGCAGATACATCACCGAATATTTTTGTGAATTAATTACTGTAAAATCACTTCAAATTCACTGCCGTTTTACTGTAGACATAAAGTGTTACTATTTTTTTTAAATTGTGGGTTGAAAAAATACTTGACAATAACTGTAAAATAACTGAAGTGTTTTTACTGTTGTTATAGCACTACAAAAAATCTACAGTTGATCGTAGAAAAACTTTAAAAATACCTCATTTCTGTAAAAAAAAAAAAAAAAAAAAACTGCCGTTCATTTTTAGCCAATAATTCGCCAATAGTTTAAATCATCTCTTAGAATTTCAATTTATCGGATAATTTTGGCGGTTCTTGATTCTAAAATTGTCTTTGATTTCATAGGATGTTGGCATGAAATGTTTTGTAAGTGATTCATTCGGCCTGCTACTCTTCTGCTGTAAACACTTATGGCTGTCAACGGATCACCCCATAAAAAACCTGTTTTTCAGGAAGTTTAAATAAAAGTGTCTTAACCTTTACAACCTTTTTCAGTTAATTTTTCAGGGTGAGAGCCAAAATAAATGGGTGCTGCGCAAAGATGTGATCTACAGCCATTGGTACATCCGGCCAATTTTTAAATTAAAAAGTGCGTGGGTTTCTCTCTTACACTGATTTCTTCAACTTTTTGTGTCTTTTGGATCACTTGATTTTCTCTTACAATTAACACGTATATGAACCTAACACTACGCCTGTAGAGCAAATCTTATCTAATTTAGTTTGAAGACTTTTTACTTGAAATTACCATTTGGAATGGTTTCTGAAATGATTTTTTGAATTGTTAAGGATATATTTTTAATTTAATAGACAATGGGATATTTTGTGAAAGATACTTTATCAATGTTTAGGTGAACAAAACTAAGAGTTACTAAACACTCCACCATTTTAAGTAAAAAATGTACTACAGTAGTTCTATTAGATCCTTCATTTCATAACAAAAATTGCACTTACTTGCAGTATTCGTCGGTCGGTTTACACTGGAAAAATAAAATATATTTAAAAAAATAGTAATAAAATACTAAATAGTGAAATATCAATAATATATAAAGTATAGAAGAAAATAGGTTAACTAAAATTATAAATCTGTTAATGTATAACTTTCCAAAATAAACTTCTAAAGTAATTAATTTCGTAAAAGTATTCTTACATGTGATCATAAAGCAAACATTATATATGTACAGCCTTATAGAAATAATAAGCCTGAAAAGAATTATACTCTTATATGCATATAATAAAGCTGAAAAAGGGATTGACAAGGGATAGCAAAGAAATTCGCTTACATAAATTAATTTCTTTGTTACAAATGTATAGGATTCATTTTTTATGTTTGAATATTTCGAAATCTCTAATATCGGACATTGTCCTCTCTCTGCGAGATTGCTATCTGGTTCAGAGGTGCGGAATCGGAATTCTGCTCTCTCCAATAGCTAAAAATATAAATTCTAGAAATTATTCATCTAATTGTAGCATCCAACTAGGAATTGAGATGTTCTGAAAGCTGTTCGACGGGAAGTGCTCGTTAGAGCGCCTGTCGGGCTTAATGATTTGGAGTTTTCAGTCATTTATTATGTAACCTTCATTAAATAAGTGTTATGTTTCCTTATAAAAACCCTCCGCCTAGGGGGTGTTTAACCCGTCTGTCTGTGGCTCTTTGGCTGATAATCTGGCGCAACAAATAACGACAAACCTTTTGAGAGAAATTCTGGTCACTGATCTACATTATTTACATCTAAAATAATACATTCCCATGAGTCCTAAATGTATGAAGAGATCAAAATTTAAAAATCGAAAAAAATTCCATTTTAGAATTTTCAGTTTTAATGGTATGATTAGAGCACAAATTATCGCCTTTGTGCCAAGATATATCGTGTTTCATCACTTTGTTCCCTTGGATTCCGCAAGTAAGAATCCCCCAAAAAGCAGTTACCTTCTGGACCTCAGTATGATGAACTGTTTAATATACAGACTGAATTTGATTATACATAAGTGATATATTGTATAGAATTAAAAAAACTGCTAAGGTAGAAAAATTTGACGATTATTCCGACTTTGACGATTATTCCGACTATTAACGCATGGGATGCGGCTAACACGAATGTATTATTATTGGATATCAAAACTTTATTTGAATACATAACTGTTATTTTTCATATAAAAATGCGATTTGGTTTTATAGTGAGCAATCTAAATATGTGTATTAAATTTAATATATCTATCATAGTTTTCATTAAAAAAATGTTTTCTTCTATATTCTATAATCCAGTAATAGCTGGCTGAATTATTAATTGGTTTGTTTATTAAATTATTCTTAGCACCAGAAATGGCAGAAAATAATATAATGCTAGGTAAAGTAAAGCTTTGTTTGTGTGTGGGTACAGGAGTGGGGGGGGGGGGGGGGTGAAATAAACAGATGCTTTACTATAATAAATAAAATTGCTTGTATACGTTCAATAATATTTTTTTCTGATAGTTTTTAACTATTTTAAGTAACTCCTAAAACATAAATTTTGCTACTCCTTTCAGAGTTTTTAAATAAATTTTCCTAATATAAAATAAATTATACAAAATGTATGCAAAACGCCAGGCATAATTAATTATTCATATTTTCACTTTCTGTTTTTCGTAAAATTTCTTCAGAAACCATTATTTTATAGAAAAAATTACAGATTGACAAAAAAAAAGGTTTCTTTCCCGATAAACTTTTTTGATTTTTGAAGAACACTAGGGGATCGTACCCGGGATTCCCGGGGTACAAAATATAAGTGAAAACATTTTTTTAAATTGAAAACTAATAATTTTTTATATGCAATACATATTTTAGACTGCCCACTTGCATTAAAAAAGCATTTTTCATATGAAAAATACGAATTATACAATCAAATAAATTTTTGAAATTTATCAAAAGCAATATTTTCTTATTAGCCGCATGCTAAGAGTTATTTGACCAATTTTGTTACTTACGGCATCCTTTTATGTTCTGATAATTTCAGAGCTTACATGTGTGTTAAATGTGTGTTTTATTTATATTATTTTATTTATTTATTCATAGGGAAGTTTTTTTTTTAATGGATATTAGCCGTAAGAGAAGGGTGAACTCTTTATTTTGTTTAAAGGGCAAAGGAATTAATCTTTCGTAATCGAGCTCCGCATGCTATAGATAAATTAAAAAATATTTCATGCTTTAAAATTGTTTTTAAAAACATAGACAATCAGTAAACTGAGATGAACTTTGCAAAAAAATTCCATTTGAAAAAAAAAATCCTATTTGGTGCTGTAAAAATTTAAATTGTACGATTACAAATATGCTAGATTTGTGTTTTTTCAACATTATTCTTTTATTTGTTTATAAAAGAAGTATTAATTTCGTTAATTTATCTTTCACAAATATGTTAGATTGAAGTTTTTTTAATATTATTCTTTTATTTGTTTATACAGGAAGTATTAATTTCGTTATGCAAAAATAGACAGAAACAAATGCTGAATAAAGTTTGTGGCTTTATGTGCAAAATGCTTATTATTATTATGTATTGAAACCGACATGTGATAAGATAAACTTTAAAAAAATCATGCTTAAAAATTATTGAAAACATAATACGTCAGTCAATTAAGATACAGTTTTTAAACAAATTGCATTTGAAAGTAAATTTTTTCCCTATGCGACGAAAATTGAAAATGTAAGATGGTCAGAAGATTAAAAAATTGCAGTAGAGAAAATTTCAAAACCGAAATTTGATTGTGAAGGGTTGCCATTCGCAAAATGACGCCAGCGTTACGCACAGATTCGTTTGTTCTTTATAATATGGATACATAATCAGTAAAGTATAATAAAGATCAGTTATTAGTGTGAAGTAGTTTGTCCTTTAAAGCCGTTGTAGATCGCATAAAAGGAATGTCACAGTAACCATACAGGTACGAGTTGCATACAAAAAAAAATTCCAATATATTTTATTAAGAGTTGACTTTATTCAACCATGAAAAGCAGCGGGGAGAGGTACAAAACAGGGGACGGAAACCTTAGCCTCTTTTTAGAGCACCATCCTGAGGCAAGGACCAGAGCAGAAGTGGGTTGATTAGCAGTTAAAATTCACGTGTTTGGCGGAATACAATATCGCCAATCTACAAGTATTTTGCGCCGTGTACAAGGGACACCAAAAACATTGGCTGGTAAAAGATTCGCCAAATACATGCGGTGAACTTATTACATATTTGAATTGTGTAGGGGGAGAATGTTTTGACGTCACCAGATTCCTGTGGTCTGGGAAAAGAAAAGATACACTGTACATTGATACTAATGCGGTTAAGTAAAAACAGAAAAATGTTTCTGAATAAAGACAAAGGGTGAAAAACTGACAGAAACGTTAGGCGAAAAGGGCATGTGAAAATGCGGTTGCTGAGACAGCTGCAGCTTGCAGCTGTTACCAAAATATGCCGCTTTATAATATATATGAATGTAACGGTCTGAATTTTAAAGTGCAGTGCGAAAATAAATCTAATGAATAGATTACATGTTAGGTGATTTTTAATGATGTGCTCGATTCATGACCAAATAAGGATGAGAAAGAAGTTAAAATGCTTTTGTTATGAACAGATAACAGTAAAGATTTTCTACAAGGTTAAATCTTATGTCAGAAAGTATTTCAAAGTAGGATTGTAGGACTGAATCGCTGGTTTTATTTTATTAAAGGAGTGAGTAACTACAATAATTTAATTTAAATGTGAGGGGCTATTAATACAAGCGATATAGTTTTTAAATGTTAAATTTAATTTAGGGTCTGCACTGTGTGACTATGGTGCACTTAAAATAAATAAAGTATTAAATAGAATTTTAAGTGAAACTGCGGGGGAGGGGGGGAATAGAACGAAAACATATATAACAGGATAGTCGTTATATATATCACCTGGGACACCACAAAAAAATCTTTTGTTGACCCATGTGCATGGGCAACACAGAAGAGATGCATTACACATATAACTATATTTTGCAAATAGAAAAGTTTTTTTTTTTTTTTTAAGCAAGATGCTGTCATGAAAAACAAATCTCTTTAATTAATAGTTCAGCAGTCTTAAGAGATTTTATGAATACATAATATATAATTTAAATTTCTGGATATCCATCTTAACAAAATTTTTTTTAAATTTTGTACCATGGATTTTATTTGAGTCGACTCTAACAGCAAAAACTTAAGCAGCATATAACTATTCCAGTGACTGCTTTTCATCAAAATAGTGATCTTGCTTAGGATCATTTTAAGAAATAAACACACGTACCAACAATAAGAACATATAATATATAAACACAAATGCAACACTAGAAGTAATTATATGATAATAAATGTAATATGTGTATTTGTAAACTAAAATACAAATGTAATATGATTTAAAAGAAATTGAACAATGATTATAAAAGAAAAAAATGTAATGTTTATGCACGCAGCATAGGATGACAAAAAAAGAGGTACATGGAGCACGCCCATAAAAAGTGTGTCACCCTGAATCGTGTGTAGACCAGAAGTATTATGGCGTCCGCTTATGGCTTCAGCCTTAGATGAGGAGGGAGTTTTGAGACTCATACAGCGCCCGCTTGTATGAGTCCCTGCTCTTCGGAAATCACTAGCGGTACTCTAAAGGAGCACACGTCGGTTTACAAGCAAAAGTTGTTTTTTTGTGAACTAGAACACCAATTCAAAGGGGTTGTCTCTCAACATAACGAAGTTTGGACCCTTAAGGCAATAATTTTGAGCGGGAACAAAGCTTCGAAGGGGGTAAATTAAAAAAGTAAAATAAATAGAATATATGATATATATATCGAATCAAAAAGGGGGTAGACAATACTACAGTGAAGAGAGACGAGAAAAATATAAAAAGTAACAATCAGGTTAAATAATGCACAAGTCATATAATTAAAAGTTAATTAACTGGTTGACTTAAAAGTTAATGTGATAAAGTTATATGAGAAAAAAAGAGATTTTTTTAAAACTAACAAATGTAACTATTAATGCGAGAGTTATCACTGGTAACTAAAATGTAACTTTAACAAGAACAAAATGTAAAATAATTGTTAAGTTAGTGAATGACAACAATAAAAATATGTAAATAAAAGTTAACTGTATGTAAATAACATATGTAAAACATGAGTGTAAAGTGGCATGGAAAGAGTGTAAAGTGATAGAAAATATTGTTTACAAGAGATCTTTGAAGCAAACAGTCATGGGCCAGCCATAATGTTGTGAAAGATCTGTTGTAAGCAACATACATACAACCATGGCCTTTGGTTGCACACCTAGCTTCACAATACATGTCACAAGAAAAAAAATAGCAGTTGTAAACAATAGTATATTATTTTATGTTTCTCAGATTATAAGTATGTGGTTGATAAACATTAGGGAAATTGTTATTGTTTATATGACTTGTTGCATCGAATAAATGTCCATATCGAGGTGGTGCAAGAGGTAATCTATCAATGTGCACACGAAATGATGTATTATCAGCAATATACAGCCTCTTGATTTAGAATGACACAGGTGCATGTTTGAATGTTACAATGTATGGTCCAGTCTATTTAGGTTTGAATTTATCAACAGATTTTAAGTACACAATATCTTTTAGACAAATGGTTCTCAATTTAGTTTTTTGGCCATAATATTTCTTTCTTTATAACCTTTTATCCTAAGCTGTTTTAATGTTATTGTAAGCCTTGTCATATATTTTGTGTAAATCTTCAAGTAGTTTATGTATTTCAATATGTTTATCTAGAAAGGGTTGATTCCTACACAGAACAAAAGTGTCAAAAATTAATGAAAGTTCACGTCTAAAATGCAGAAAATTAGGAGAGAATAATTTAGTTGAATGTTTTGAACCATTATAGAGTAACTTGTGTATAAATATTGCATTTTTAAATGAGTGACCTTCCTGTAAGAGTATATTAACAGAGTATTTGATTGATTTATTGATTCGTACATAAATCGAGATAGATTGCGGCCTCGAGACAAAGCTATGTAGTACCTTAATGCCTAGAGTATCATTAAAAATGTTGTATACGTGGGATGTATATTGGGCTCCTACGTCTGACAAGACAATAGAAGGTATCCCAAAGGTGGTTTTATAAGAGAATAAGCATTTAACGACTTTAGCTGCAGTTATATAATTAAGTGGAAAAGTTCCACATGTCTAGAAAAGTGATCTGTAATAGTTAAAACTACAGCTCCTAGAATACCCAGTGGATGGAAATATGCTATCCAAACAGTACTAAAAATTTGTTTCCCTTACCTGTGCGACGATACTGCGAAATTTTCAAGTGTCGATCGCAGCGACATCTGCTTGATTTTCGTATCACTAGTATTAAATTGTATAGACTAGCAATTTCTTGCAGTTGTAGAAAATATTCTGTAGATGTCGCTGCGATCTGGATATTGCAGCAGTATCTTTGCTCATTTAAGGGATACAATATTTTAGCGCTTTTTTAAGTATTACAGGGATAGCCGATTTCCACACTATATATTATAGGTGCTATAGTTAAAACATGGTTACCATTAGCAAAAGGTCCAACGAGATCTGTACTGATAGTATGACCAGGGTATCAGGGCGTGTAGGTGGGTTGTAAGGGTGCAGGAGTGTTTCGATGACGTTTACGTTGAAGACATTCGACACATGAAGCAACAAAATTTAAAGTGTCAACATACATGCCTTTCCAAAAGTATCTAGATGA
The DNA here is from genome assembly GCA_963932465.1 of Maratus speciosus. Classification (NCBI taxonomy): domain Eukaryota; kingdom Metazoa; phylum Arthropoda; class Arachnida; order Araneae; family Salticidae; genus Maratus; species Maratus speciosus. The sequence goes on along the minus strand of OZ010800.1, from coordinate 15,700,043 downwards.
TAGGAACTCATAGGTTTTATTAAAACCAAAGTGAGATAAATGCGAAATTGTTAAAACTTTGCTTTTAAGAGAATTAGGAACAACAATGTGATATGAAAAAGTGTTGTTAAAATTTTTTTCTGTCTTAAACATTAAGACTTTCGAATCAGGGTGTATGAAATAATTAGGGTATTTTTGAGAAGGTCCTTTCTTTAGAATATAATTGTAAACAGTTGACAAGGTGGAGTCATTTTTTTGTTCAGTGCAGAATGTTTCATTTGAAATTTCCAATAAAGGATCTGGATTTGTTTGTTTACCAGATACAAGATAGTTTACATACTTGTAAGTGGCATTTGAACATGAATTATTACTGTCTGGTGTATCATAGTCAACAATAGGTAATGGTTGAGGGTCCCGCATAAGTTCAGGATTAGTAGCAAGAGTTTGTTGATTGTTTTCAAAAGTACAGCGAGATAAGTAGTCAGAAAAAACATTTTTTTACCAGGGTTATGTTTAACTCTCTAAAGACCAGAAAGCAAATTTCCCTTGTGCCTCAAAAGACCAGAGAAACGGCCCACAGCCTTCGAAAATTTCGCCCCCATCTCATCTGTCTAGCGTAAATCAGTGGGTGGGATTTCTCTTCAGAAGTTCACCGCCTGTGTTGAGAGGGAAATGCGACAGGATTTTTTATCGGGGTTGTGGGCAAAGGGAAAAAATATCCATCACGGTTATCAAAGGAAGTAATAGTTAATTGATGATGCTTTAGTCTGACCCTGCTCAAGTAATTAAATGATAAATTTAAATAAATGATAAAAACATCTAAAATTGTATTGTCTGTGGCAGATTCCTTTCGATTCTTTTAAAAAGAAGTGTTTTTGTTCATCAGAAATAATGACAACTTGCTAGATGGCAATTAGATGTGTTAAATTTAGGCTGCATGAAACCAATGTAAAAAAAAAAAAAAAAAAAACTATGTAAAAAAAGAAAGAAAGAAATGAATGAAAATTGGAAATAAATTTTATTTCTTTCTACATTTAGAAAATATTTATAATATTAATTTTAAACATGGAATCGTATTGCACTGAATGTAATTTAGACAAAAATTGCGAAATTTACCTTGCAATCTTTACAATTGATACATTTACTTTGCAGTTTTCGCAATAAAAATGCACATTTTTAATAATGCTATTTTCATTCGCAAAAGTTTTTGCCTTTTAGAAATTCACTCAGTAATTTTTGAGCCGATTTAATATATTTTGTATCTTTATTAATTGGTCGCATTTGTAAAATAATATTTCTCTATTACCAAGTACGCTTTCTTTTAAAAATCATGAAAATTTTATTCGAGTAAGTATGCGCTTTTACGACGATTAATTAGCATTATATTCATATTAAAAGTACGTTTCCTTTTTTTTCCCTCACAAAATGGCATGAATAAATATTTAATAATCAGTACTATTTCCTCTCGCCCTTAAAAAATAAAATGAAACTGTTGCAACCATTTCAGTTTATTAAGAAAATATCATTAATAAAATTTTTGAACTCATATGTAATGTTGAAAATAACTTTTTAAATTTGTAGAGCTATTTTGAGATAGCTGTTCTCTTGCAAATAAATAATGTTTGTTTAGAATCACAATACATGCTATTTTCCCAATCAAGGTATAAAGGAGTGCATCTATAGGAAATACATACCTAAACTCAGATTATACTATATGTATGCTTAATGATGCTATATTAAACATGATTATTTATGACTATTTAGCCCATTATTAGTGCTATATTACGCATGATTATTTATAATTATTTAGCATATCATTTATGTTATATTAATTTATACATAAAATTATGTTTTCGGGGTTTAATTTTGTAAGGTGTAATTCACACAAAAACAATTTTATGTGAAAAAGTGCATGGTTCAAATATTTTTTGGCTCTTCAATCCAAGAACATATACACTGCAAAGATGATTTTGAAATGTGTGAGATGGTGAGATCAAAATATTTTGATGTTTAAATTATTGAATCCGGATGATACGCATGATTAAAAAATGACAAATTAAGGAAAATATTTCTTTAAAGGCATTTTTTAAATCAAGAATTTTAATAAATTTAAACACTTTATTATTGTTAAGACATTAAAAATATAACTTCACTGTATCTCTTATCTCATATAAAAGCTTTGCTTAATTTTCTTTTTGTTTTTTATCTTGTGATGCAGCGCGAACCGTCATCTGAAGGAACCTTTAACTTCATGTATCTCAGAATGAATTTTTTCATGATTTGCCAACTTTGAAACATATATCTAAAATGTCTTATAAAGTATTTGTATGAAATTTTCAATAGAGTTTCTGTATTATATTTCTAATAAATTGGCTTGAGGATTTATTATTTTGAGTGAGAATTGCCAAAATATGCTAATTTATGCAAAAGTGACGCGTGAAAAAAACTTTATTTTTTTCACTTTAAAATTTATTATGAACTTTATAAGTATTATTTTTAAGACTTCTGACCACAAGTTAAAACTACACATTATCTGTATACAACAGGGCAAAAATTATGCAAATCAGGCAAGTGGTTCAAGAGTTATATATAAAAAAATTAAACATGTTTAAATTCTTAAATTTAAAATTTTTTAATGTTTTAAAGTTTTCAGTATTTTTTACATGCAATAAATTCCTTACATAAACACATATTTCACAAACACACACACACAAAAAAAAAGGGAAAAAAAAAAGATATTCAAAAATATCAGGTGCATTTTCACAATCTTTTGACTTTCATGTCCCTGAATAATAATTTTTATTTTAATACACTTTTTTTTTTTAATTTCATATACTGGAGAACATCCCATTGCATGATTGCATAACAATATTAGCGAGATAAATAAGTTTTGGACGATGTTGGAGGTCCAAATACCAAGAAAACTCCTATACCGTCGCATGTCCTTGATGCTGATTTTTAAGTTTGGAGCTGTCTGTATAAAATTGTTTCAATAAAAGTAATTCAATGTAACTTTTTTCCGAAACTGGGATAATTGTTTTATACAAATATGTAACAAAAAATTAACCTGCACACATTTTTACGGTTGATATTATTTTTTGAACTCTGTCCCTGGGTTTTTCATCCTTATCGTCCCTCTTGCTAAACTTATACAGAAAATCACTTCATATGCAGCCACATACTTTTTTTCAAGTTTTTCTCATGCAGAAGTACGATAGAGAAAGAATGTCTAAAATTATTTGATAGGAAATTTACTGCAGAATTTAAATCAACATTCAAATATCAATTTCAAGATCGTGGCTTTATTGGTAGTCTTACCGTCCCCAAGGTTTATCCCTGCACTTTTCGAGGTAAATAAATAATAATAATAAAAATAATTTAATCCAATGTTAACAACTGTTTCTAAACATCAATGAAGATTGTGGCTATCACTTAGTTTTAACATGATTTGTCTAAAAATAGGTGGCAATTTCCCTTACCGTTCCATCCTTATTGTTCCCTTTTTTCACATTTCGTCCCTTTTTTCCCATACCGTCCCCTTTTTTTACCTTACCGTCCCTTCTTTAACACCCCTTTAAGACAATGTTATGCAAAAATTCTGCAATTAAAAGTACACTACATTTTTATTATTTCTTATTTGAATGTCCTGTGGGTACTATGCAAATTCATTATAAGTAAAAATTTAGAAGAAAATAAAACGTTATAGTGGTAAAATGGTAAGGAAAATTAAACTCGCAAGTTTAACTTAAACCTCAGTTAAATAAAATATTTTTCACTGCTGACCATTTTTTCTTTATTTTGAATCATTAAGGCATTCGTCTATCTGATTAAAATGTTATTTAAGGAAGTTTAATTTCACCAGATTTTTTCCCCCGAAAGTCAAAAGATTGTGAGAATGCCCCATCTACACATAAAGAAACAGAATTTTGTGCCCCGCATTCCTTAGTCTTATTAGCATGCCAAGTAGACGTAAAATTCAACTGTTTTCAACTTTCAGGTATACTAAAATATCAAAGGAAGACAAAAGTCTTCCTTTTAAATGCCATTTTGTTATTAACCACAAACGGTTGCAGAAGAAAGGGTGATAATTGTAGTTGCAGAAGGAGCACTTATTCGCCTTAACTTAGCCTTATGATATCCAGTTGCTCCTGAAAAGCTCTGAATGCTGTTTTAATTTAATTTTCTTGATTTTTTTTTTTTTTTTTTTTTTTTTTTCAAGCAGTTTAAATCTTTAGAATGTATTATCTTTTGGTTCCGACATATTTTAAAGACAGATTTCTTAAACATCCTTGTATTATTTATTTATTTTATTTATTATTATGAAAAAAAAAGTTAGAATATGTTATCACATAGTGGCTGGTTAATTCTGTTTTGTAATTCAATGTCGTCATAGGATTAAAAAGTCAAATAAATTTTATTGTGTCATTCGGTAAATAATTCCCTTATAAGATAAGCTCTGATAAGATGAGAGGAATTTTTTTTAACGATGAGATTTTTAGGGTTAAGTAATTTAAACTGCATTTAAAAAAATAAAAATATTCCAAATTTCTCAAAATTATTGTGAAATACACACCTTGCACTTATTAAAAGAAGTTTTGTATTTTCTTGGAGAGGAAACTCTTTTTAAAAAAATCATAATCCAGAAAACAATAGTAATATCTTTGTAATCATTAAATTGTCAAATGCAAGAGTTTAAAATTATTGTCTTTTATTTCAAAATGGTAGTGGTGAAACAATTAAAAGAAAATTAAAAATTCATGTAATAATAGTCTATGTTTTATCCATGGATATGCTTTCACATCAAAGATACAGCTTAACAACAGCTTCATTTAAAGTAGGCATTTGTCTCAGACTTTTATTTCAGTATACAGTTTTTTTTTTATTTTGTTATTCATATTAGTTAGAAGGATGCAAAAAGAAAAAAAATAAAGCAAGCCTATTTTTATTTGAATGACTGATTTCTTCTAATAGAAAAAATAATGCTTCATTGGGGTTTTTGTGTGCGTAATATTACAAATATATATATATATATTCTCATTCCTTCCAAATTATAAATTTTTTTTTTTTCTTTTGAAAAAGAATTGCAGTAACATTTATTAAAAATAACGTCTAACCTTTAGCTTCTGTATTGCATTTATTTAAATACATTGACAGTATTCACGTAGCAGCTCACACATATCAACTTTAGTTATCAATTTATAAATTCAAAAAAAAAAAAAAAAAAGAAGAAGAAAAAAGAAAAAAAAAAAAAGAAACATATTTCTGATATATTTTTTTTCAAATAAATTTATGAAAGACTTGAGATTTTTAACCGTATGACATGTTGACGCAGCATAAATGTTATATTATAATATTATACAAGTATTATAATGCGTTTAAATTTGTATTTGACTTTGGCAGAAAATTAACAGATTAAACGATAAACATTATTTCTGGTTTTGCGAGAAAATTTTTGTTAACCAGTCAAGCGCACATCCATGGGTGTCATGGAGTATCATGACGCCCATCTAAACGAAGAAAGATACAAAAATGCATTAAAAAAATTATGTGAAGTTAGTTTAAAGACAATCTCGCCCAACACCGCAAATTTTTCTGACGCACAGAATGTAATTAAAATGGAAATATACTCGTCCTTTAATCGTCAGCAATCGATCAGCGTTTTTCACTTTTTTTATATATTTTATGCAGCTTCAATTATAACTAATTGCTCCCTTTTAATAATCTTTTCGTGACTGTAGAGTCACAAAAATCAAACAAAACAGCTAGCTTTTTTGAAACTTATCTGAAAGATCTTGCAATCTTGAAACTTTATTCGATTTCTTAGTATCTGAATATAACTTATGAATTTTATACATTTACGAATATATCTCCAAATGTTATTAATTTACGAATATACCTGAAAACTTTATGCATTTACGAATGAAAATATAACTTTGTTATGTGTCATGAAACAGAGAATTTAGAATTGTAGCAAACATAAGCTATAAGAATTTATATTATAGTTATGAGCACTTTCCGAAAAATAGACATGACCCCCACCCCTCGCTCTTTTTTAATAGAAAATTGGATTCGTCCTTGTAACGAGTACTGCAAGAACACTGTATTCGAGAAAAACTAAGGAATTCCATTCTGTGATGCGCACTGCATGGGGTCCAATCGGCCGTCTTCAAAAAGATTTTTGATAAAAGAGAAGAAAGTGAAAACAAATAGGTTCTTCGCTTCGAGCCTTTCTCCTTACAAAGCGTGGGAAAAAATGTCACACGATTTACATTTTGTTTGAATAGTGATTCACTAAAAAAAAAGCAATAAAAAAACATTTTTTTCATTTTTCTTAAATTTTATGAATGAATAATTTCAAGATTGATAACTTTTAAAAGAATTCGAATTCATAAATTGTCGAACAATTTATATAATATTTTTGCATGAACATTTTATGAAAAATTAACAATATTACATTTTAAAAATAAATTGATGTTTCTTTATTGATGTACTTTATCTGTAAACAAAATGTAGAATGTGATCGAACTAACTTTTATAAAATTTATTTGGATTTATTTATTTGTTATACAAGAGGAGTCTGCTCCATAAGATATCGCTTACCCACATCCAGATCCAGAACGATCGAAAAGAAGGTATTTTTTTATGTTTCAAAAACAGTACCTGATTACAGAAAATTGAATGATATTATCAAGAACGTTGGGGATCTTCTGTTATCTTTTTGCCATGTACATGGATATTTTTCAGTTCCCAAGGCCGCATCCACCACTATCATGACACCTGACAGCTGTTTTCGTGATAAAGTAAGATAAGTTTCAAATTTCAAAGTCAGCTTGTAGAAAACAGTTAAGTAAAAACAATGTCGCTTCTTCTCAGACTTTTATAATAAAGCTACAGACAATCCTATTCCTTTGGGTCAATGCTATAAGAAATGAATGTGTTGAGGGGAAAAAAAAAACCTTCAGTACCGCGCTATTGAAAAACTCTGCAATTAGATGTTTATGCTTATATTATATTTTACCTCTAGTTTTAGATAGTTTCAGGAAGTGGTATAGGATATACATGAATTCTTTTAATGCAACTTCATACATATTGTTCCATATTATTTATAAAATGAAAGTTGTTTATTTTAAATAATAAGCATATATAAATTTTGTAATATGTATTTATCGAATAACAATTTGTACAAACAAAACTTAAACTATTTTTCTATTATTACAAACTATTTTATTTAGTATTAGATGGAAAAATTTAGCAGATATTCTTATTCAGATGATAGTAATTTGAAAAACGTTTTCCTTTTTACTTATAAAAGCAAGACTTCTGAAAGAAATTTTTATCGAAATAAAAATTTCGAAACTATTTTAGAGATTCAACTGCAGGAAGATGGTCATCAGTGAGCAATTGAAGATTTGATAAATTTATTGCTAAATGAAAAACACTAGTGATTAAAACGCATTTAAATAATAATTTTTACATAATTTTACATATAAACTGGACTTTGTAGATTTGACAGAAAGATCAGCTTTGTTGAATGTAATTTTTTCTTTTTCTTTTATTATCATTATAAGATAACAAAAGAAATTACACTTTTGTTATTTTTTAGAGTTATTTTCATGTATTCACATGCACAGATGCAATTTGAATATGGTAGACTCACTTATTTATTGTACATTTGTCTTACTTCTATTTATTCCTGTGTGTTTTTCGTTTATAAATACTTATTTACATGATTGCACTAATTTAGAGCTTACATAAATTATAGATTTTACACAATTAGGTTTTTTTTTTTTTTTCAATAACAGTTACTATAACATATTTATTTTCCTGGTAAATATTTCTGCAGTCTTGAACACCATAAAATTGTTTACGCATTGTAATAAATTTATCAGGCATTATAATAAAGTGTCGAAATTCTGATACAGTGCAAAATATTCATGATTTTACAAAGCCAAAAAAAAAAAAAAACCTTTTTTACATGCTTACATCAAGATTAAATGGTATATAACCCCCCCCCCTTTTTTATGACGTCTACTTGCATCTAAAAAAGCTCTCAGTATAAAACGCTAATATATTTTAAGTATCTTAATGCAAGAATATATTAAAGCCACATAATTTCAATGAATGGTCACATAATTTTATAAGAAACAGTAATAGTTTTTATAAGAAAGTTTGCGCGGCATTGTAAAATTTACTGAAAAGTTATTGCAGTCTATAAAAACAGTTATTTTAGCAGTTAAATTAGTGTTGTTTAAGATAATATTTAAACGACAAATATTCTTAATCAAAATAAGAATCACTAATAATAACCATCTTCATCTTCCTGAAGTTAAAAACAAATGTTTTTAGAATTAATGCAAGCATGTTAAAGCTATGCATAAACACAGATAATAAAAATTATTATTCTCGAGGCAAAAGGCCTTTCTTTTTCTTAAAATCGCATAAATTATAATGAATAATTTTTGCCTTATTTAAAAATTAATTATTATTTATCTATATATATATCAGGTGTCGATTCAGGTAAATTTTGGGGTCTCTTTACAGACCCTTCACACGCATACAAAAAAAAAAAAAAAAAAAAAAAAAAAAAAAACAATAATAATAATAATAATAATAGTAATAAAGCCCATCACAAGATTACTTTTAATAAAATAGTTTCCCTCACAAAATTCCTTTTTTATAAAATAGGTCGATTCACAAAAATTCAGTTCTATAAAACCACACTCTTCATAATTTATTTTCATTTTATTAGGTTTTGCAAACAAAACAAGTTGTTCAAATTTGACATTTGGATGGCTTGATTTCATCTTTCATTACATTTTTTTTTTTTTTTTTTTTTTACAAAATTATATTACATTTTACAAAAATAACTTTTATTCTTCACAATATGGATAAAGAAACGAAAAAAAATGCATCGACTTATATATACATGTATATTATTTTAAAAAAACTTAAGAAACATTAAATCGTAAGATATAATTTCTCATTTCATGAAAAAATATCTTTATATATATATATATATACATACATATAACGCGTAATTTTCGTTAAATGGCTGTAACAATTTGTAGTTTAAAAAAAGCTCTTTTAATGGAAAAATCTCTTTACACGTTTAGAGAATTTCCTAAAATAAAACTTTTTTATTAATAAATTTATATCGTTTTATACATTTAAAAAACATGTATTAACTATATTAATCCATACAGACTTTTTAATATAATAAATACATATAGATTTTTTTTTAATCTAATAAATACATATAGATTTTTTAATCTAATAAGTACATACAGATTTTTTAATGTAATAAATACACACATTATATTAATTTTAGAAAGCTCAAGTAATTAAGAAATCAGCGTATATTTAATAGTTTGTTATGCTTTACAATATTCAGCTAATGAAAGTTTTCCATTGAAAAAATCCCTGCAAAACTACCGCTTTTAGGGAAAGTCAGCATGAAAGAAGGACTGATTCTTATCGAAATAGAAAGTAGGAACCACCTGACAACCAAACAATTGGCAAATTGATTGGAGTAGCTACCACCCTTCTGGTAAGTGGGGGTAGGAATGACTTTCATTTTCGGCCGGCGGCTTCGGTCGTCTGCTTGGCCGGCCGTTTCGGCCGTTTTGGTCGCCAGAAGGTTAAATGTGTATGAGTACTCTGAAAGCTCCATGAGCCAGCGCGAAATAATATCAACTGTATTTGTAGTCTTGTAGTATTTTTCTAAGGATTTACTGTCAGAAAGAATTACAAAGTCTCTGTTATATAAATAATATTTGAAAGCAGTAACAGATTTATAAATTGCCATGAGTTCTCATTTAAGGGCAGGGTATTTTTTTTTTACGCCTTTAGAGATTTAGCAAAGTATGCAACTGGTAAAAGTTGTTGATCATGTTCTTGTAATAAAACACCAGAAATAGCAACATTTGACACATCAGTGTTTAAATAAAATTCCTTGTTCCAATCTGGTAATCTAACTATGGGAGAATTATTTATAATAAGAATTAATAAGAAAATTTTCTGTAATGTATGCATAATTTCTTGATTTTCAACAGTCAATTTAAATTTACCTTTTGGAGTAGTTAGGTTTATCAGTGGCTGTACTAACTCAGAAAAGGATGGAATTAGAGACTTATAAAAGGTAATAACACCAATGAGTCTCTTTAACTGACGTTTAGTTGTAGGCGTGGGAAAATATGTTATTTTTATGATATTTGACTGAATCGGGGAAACAGACTGATTTTCTACATGAAATCCCAAATAGTCAATGCTAGTTTTATGAAATGCACATTTATTAGGAGACAGTGTGAAGTTATATTTGGCTAAGATAGAGATATTTTTGTCGAATTTATTACACATTTCCTCAAAAGAATTTGCGCCAACAATGAAATCATCATGATATGTATATACACCTTCTAATTGCAGTTCGTCAAGCAAAGAGCCCATTAAAGCTTGGAAAATAGAAGCGCTATTTTTTAATTCGAACACCAATCTTTTGTATCTAAAACAACCGAATATAGTAGTAAACGTTAGTTGATTTTTTAACTTTGCTGGCAAATCAATTTGATGATATGCCTGATGAAATTCGAGAGAAGAAATATAGCGCTACTGAGAAAGATTTGAAATGATGGTTTGAATTTTTGGAAGGGGGTAAGATGAGCCTTGAATTAAGTATTGACCATACGGTGATCTAATGCGAGCCTGAATTTTTGTTTACTAGTTCCGTCTGATTTCTTTTTGACCAGTGGCATGGGACAAGCCCATTCTGACCAGTGACGTTCATAACTTTTGCATCAAGTAGTTGTTTAATCTGTTCCAAAGCACCTTTTTGCAAAGATTGAGGAATGCGGAATGGAAGTGCTTTTATAGCGTAATCATTAATAAACTTCAAATCAGGTACAATTTTATCAGTGTGTCCAAGTGTATCTAACGATTTTTTAAAGGCGGGATAGTAATTAAGTAATAATTTAGTCAATGTATTTGCTTCATTAGAACCTAAATGTGTAAGATTGAAATCGTTAGCTGATAAATCTCGTTCCTTCTTTTAACGTTTCATTAGATGCCTGAATAAAATTTAGGAAGTGTTGTTCTGAGCTTTGATGCTTGTCCAAATTATCAGTGTGGTACTCAAGAATTTCCTCAACCTCAGATAAATGACCCATTTTTGTCTGCTTAGGGGGATAAATGGTAGTGTCAGAATTATTTTTAAACGAAATAGAAAAGAAATGATGTAATTGTGAAGGTTTCTTTTTGTGCTTCGATTTTTTATCCATTTAAATAATGGCATCTTGACCTACTAATTCTTTTTTATATGCCAAATATTCAAATAGATAATTTATGTCATCTTTGCTGTTGTTGTTTGTGTAAACAGAGCACCATGTTTGCTCTTGGAGTTCTAAAATTATTTTACGAGTTAAGAAAACATCTTGATTTGTCACACCATCACATAAGGTGTTACATTGATCACCTTCACTGAATTTGAATTAGTGTCAGATGTCTCTGGTGGAATAGTCAAGCTGTTGTTGATGTGAATGCATTTATTGAAAGTGTCGATGATGATGTTAAATTTACTTATAAAGTTAAAACCAAGAATACCTTCAAAACTGGAGGATTCCGGAATATCAACTATATAAAAATGGTGTGAGAAGGATATCTTTTCTAACTTAATGGATGCTCTAATACACGAAGAAAAAAAGACATCCGAATTCAAAGTTTTAATGCTTATGGCTGTTGATAGCCTCTTGTATTTTAATGTAGGCTTAAGTCCATTAAATAATTTTTGTGAAAGCAACGAAATGCTACCTCCAGAATCAGCCAATAGGGTGATATTATGGTTTGCAATAGTGGCCTTTACAAGAGTGAGTGATGGAGAATGAGTGTTTACACTACAAATGATGTGTACTTTGTTATCGCCATCTATTTCTGTTTCAATTCAGATATTATTTGCTATTGTAATGTGATCTGTAATTTGTGAACCGGTTGAATTAACTAACCTTTCTTTAGAAGTTTTTGGTAATGTAGAGTCAATATTTCTATTGTTGAGATTGTTTCTATTGTTGTTCTATTTCTATTGTTGTTAAGTCACATGGTTGAGACACAAAATCATCAGCATAAAAATTGCGTCTCTGTTCTTGTTTTCCGGAACTTGGTAATTGTTATTTCTGTTAAAATTTCCCTTTCTCTGTGTGTTAACTCTTTTCCATTTAAAACACGCTTGGGTCTGGTGGCCATTTCTGGCATATAGTTGGCAGGTAACAGCTTTTCTTTGTGGAAATTTGTGAGGGGGAAAACGTTTGGGGGAAATTTCGAGTTTTGAGATATTTTCTGTAGCGCATTGCATTCGAGTTATATTTAGGCCTACTTTGAATCTCATTGTTTACCTTTTCTGTTTTGGGTTCTGGGGGTACAACTAATAACGCGTTGAGTTTTTCGGATGTTTTTTTTAGTTGTTCCTGGAAGTTGTTTTGAGATTTACTGACGGATGGTAATGAATGCAGAATTTTTTTATTATGCAGAAAATATGTAATAACTGTGCTCTTTCAACAGCAGCATGATAATCATTGATACCCTCTTCTTATAATTTTATTTTTATGTTAACTGGCACAGCCTCCAAAAACTTCATTAGTTTAATTGTGTTGCGAGTGTTTTCATCATTAATATCCGCATACACTATTGCAGCTAACACATGTAATCGATGTGCCAGATTTTTAATAGATTCCGCTAGCAAAAGAGATAAACTAAAAAGTTTAACACCTGCAACACACTTACTAGGAAATGAGAAAAAGGCAGGGAATTCTTTTTCAAGCGTATTTACATCGTTAATTTTTTAAGTTCCGGATTTTGCGCATAGAATTTCTGCGCAAATCCTACTAACTTGCCTACAAGTACAGCAATGGTAGTTTGGGGACTGTATTTGTTAATTTCAGCAAGAGACCTAATCTGATTAAAAAAGAATTTAAGGAAATCCGGATCTCCATGAAATTGGATTATTTGATGGGAATTTGTTTAGCGGACATGGTCAAAGCTTAATGTAAACAAAGTGTTTAATCAAAAATTGTTACTGAGGTTCTGCAAAACACACATAAATATGAAACCCAAATAAAATAGGTAAAATGCAAAGCAATTAAAATAATGAAATAAAGCAGTACAATTATCACATTCAAAATAACAGTTAAATAAAAAAATAAAAATAAAGGACTTATTTAAACCTTTTAAGAGAAAAAGGGAAAAAATGTCTATCTGGAGATAAAATTGTGTTTCTCAATGGAAAAGAATAAGTTTATTAATTTTTTTAAAACAAAAGAAAGAGAAACAACAACAAAAAAATTTCACTATAGCTCGCTTTTTCTTTTTTTAACGGATGGAAACTGCAAGTCTTTCAAATCAAAATATTTTGAAGCCAAAAGGCAAACATGTAAAATTATTATTTTAGCCTTAAAACCTAATAGTAAAAGCGAAAAAATATATTCCTCTTTAAACTTAAAAAAAATGTACATTTCAGTATGCATTGAGAGTTAAAGGGGGGTGTGTGAATTTGGCATTAAATAAGAAACTGGAAAACTCAATGCAATGGGAAAAATAATATATTATATTATATATATATATATATATATATATATATTATAGTAAGATGCACACAAATAATGCACAAAACAGCAATATCACTGTGTTTTCGTATCTTCAAATTACGTACAAAAACACAATAATATTAGTAAATCAAATTTCAAACACTAATATGTATTTTATACGTTAATCAAGTGCCCGTGAGGACTTATTGTATTATGAAAGCAAAATATGGAATGTAACTTGCTATTAGCTTTAAATAATTTTTCAAATGTTTATTTTATATTTAGAAAAAGAGAGGGGGGGTGAAAACATCTGCTTTCAAATTCTAAAATGTTAAATTTATGGTTATGGCACTGTTTCTTTCATATTTGTATACTCTTTTTTTTAAACTTTCTTTCTTTTTTTTAAAGTGCTCTTTTTTTTACAAGTGCCTTTTATCTATGAACATTTGTGACCTTTTTTTTTATTTGTAGTCAAGATTCATTTGAATGAATCTTCAACATGATTCTTTGGCACACTATTTGACACCCTCAAGCAAATGACTTTTTTGCGAGATTTTTTTTTATCACTAAAACGACTCATGAATAATAGGATGAATGGCTTGTCGCAAACTCAAATCATAAACAAACGCTACGATTTTGTTGGAGAATTTAGATTTCACAAACACAGAGTTGCTGTAGTACGGTAAAAAAGCACAACACAAGCACATGGATTCACAGATGAGGGGAAAACACACTTTTTTGCCGGTTTTTTTTTTAAATGCTGGGGTTTTTTGAACACACACTAAGGCGCACAAAATTTCTAGGTGCACATATTTCACAAACACGCGGTTGCAGAATTACGGTGAAAAATAAACACACAGTAGTAGAACGGAGTAGAATCAGAGAATTCAATGCTGGGATGAACGACCGTACCGCACTGGTGATGAATTTCCGGCGCAGCAAATTTCTTTTCAGTTAATTCTGGAAACATATTATTTAAATTTTAACAGTAAGTTTCATTCCATTTTTCTGCTTTCATACTCGATAAGTACTCACAGGTACTTGAAATTTGATTTACTAATATTATTGTGTTTTCGTACATAATTTACGATACGGAGACACAGTGATATTGCCTTTTTTATACATTGTGATTTATTTTGTGCAGTTTACTATGATATTTATTATATAATATATTATTTTTTTCTTTTTTGCATTGCATTGAATTTTTCCAATTTCTTATTTAATATCAAATTCACTTTTTTATTAACTCTCAATGCATACTAAAATGTTCCTTTTTGTACAAAAAGTTTAAAGAGGAATTAGATTTATTTTTCCTCTTTTACTTTGGAGTACTAAAGTTAAAATAATAATTTGACAAGTTTGAATTTATGGATCCAAAGTAAGTTGAGTTGAAGGACGTTTAGTTATTTAAGAAAAAGCGAACTATAACAGTTTTTAATTATTTTTCCTTATTTCTATTGATAAACATAAAATAAGTATTTCACTTTTACTGGCTATCGCCCAGTTGTTGTGTTTAAAAAAAAGCTTGCAATTTACATCATTTAAAAAAAGGGGGAGCTATTAAGAAATTTTTGTTTGTTTCTCTCTTTCTTTTGGTTAAAAGAAAAGTCAATGATATTATTCTTTTGCTCTGAGAAACACAATTTTATCTACAGACAGACATTTTTCTTTTCCAGTGTTTTTCAAAAAAGGTTTAAATAAGTCCTTTATTTTACTATTTTTTTAAGTAACAGTTATTTTTAATGTGGTTATTATACGGCTTTATTTCACTTGCTTTGCATTTAACCTGTTTTGTATGTGTTTTATATGTGTATGCAGAATTTCAGTAACAATTTTTGATTAAGGAATTTGTGTACAGTAAACATTGACCATGTCCACTAAACAAATTCCAATTAATATAATACAATTTGATGGAGGTCCGGATTTGCTTAAATTCTTTTTCAATCAAATCAGATCAGTTGCTCAAATTAACAAATACAGCCCTCAGACTACCATTGCTGTACTTGTAGTAAAGTTAATTGGACAAGCACAAAAATTTTATGCACAAAATCCGGAACTTCAAAAAATTACCGACGTAAATACGCTTGAAAAAGAATTTGTGGCATTTTTCTCACCCCCTAGCAAGTGTGTGGCTGGTGTTGAAATTTCTAGTTTATCTCTTCTGCCAGCGGAATCTATAAAAAATCTGGCACATCGGTTAAATGTGTTAGCCGCAATAGTGTATTCGGATATCAACGACAAAAATGCCCGTAACACAATTAAACTTATGAAATTCATGGAGGCTGTGCCAGCTAACATAAGAATAAAATTACAAGAAGAGGGTGTCAACGAGTATAGGGCTGCTGTTGAAAGAGCACAGGTTTTGCATGAAATTCTGCATAATGAAAAGATTCTACATGCATTGCCCTCCGTCAGTAAATCTCAAAATAACGTCGAAGATCAATTGAAGGACATATCTGAAAAAATAAACGCGTTAACACTTGCGACGCCTGGACCCAAAACAGAAACAAAAAAATGAGCTGCAAGGTAGGCCAAAATATAACTCAAATGCGATGCGCTATAGGAAAAATTTCAAAACGCGAAATTTCCCCAAACGTTTTTCCCCTCACAAATTTTCACAAAGAAAAGTTGTGACATGCCAGCTATGTTTTCGGTCTGGCCGCCAAGCCCAAAATGGAAAAGAGTTAACACACAGAGAAAGGGAAATTTTAACAAACATAACAACTACCATGTTCAGGAAAACTAAAACAGAGACACATTTTTTATGCTGATGATTTTGTGTCTCAACCATGTAATTTAACATCAGCAACATTTCCCATTGCTCCTACATTACCAAAAATTTCTAAAGAAAGGTTAGTTAATTCAACCAATTCACAAACTTCAGATAGCATTACAATCGCAAATAATGTCACTACTCAAACAGAAAATGAAGGCGATAACAATATACACATCATTTGTAGTGTAAACACTTATTCTCCATCACACCCTCTTGTAAAGGCCACTATTGCAAACCATAAAATCACCCTATTGGCTGATTCTGGAAGTAGCATTTCGTTGATTTCACAAAAATTATGTAATGAACTTAAGCCTACATTCAAATACAAAAGGCTATCAACAGCCATAAGTATTAAAACTGTCAACTCGGATCTCTTTTTCTTCGTGTATTAGAGCATCCATTAAGTTAGAAAAGAAATTCTTCTCGCACCATTTCTATAGTGTTGATATTCCAGAATCCTCCAGTTTTGCAGGCATTCTTCGTTTCGATTTCATTAGTAAATTTAACATTATCATTGATACTTTCAATAAATACATTCACATTAACAACAGCTTGACTATTCCACTAGAAACATCTCACACTAAGTCAAAAGTCAGTGAAAGTAATCAATGTAACACCTTATGTGATGTGGTGACAAATCAAAATGTTTTCTTAACTCTTAAAATCATTCTAGAACCCCAAGAGCAAACATGGTGCTCAGTTTACACAAACAATAATATCAAACATGACATAAGTTATCTATTTGAATATTTGGCAGATAAAAAAGAAATAACAGGTCATGATGTAATTTTTCAAATGGATAAAAAGTATAAACACAAAAAGAAGCCTTTACAATTACATCATTTCATTTCTATTTCACTTAAAAATAATTCTGACACTACGATTCATCTCCCTAAACACACAAAAATGGGACATTTATCTGAGGTTGAGGAAATTCTTGAGTACCCCTCAGATAATGTTGACAAGCATCATAACTCAGAAGAACACTTCCTAAATTTTATCCAGGCATCTAATGATACATTAAAAAAAGGAAACAGGATTTGTCAGCTAACGATTTCAATCATACACATTTAACTTCTAATGAAGCAAATACATTGAATAAATTATTACTTAATTGTTATCCCGCCTTTCCAAAATCGTTAAATACACATGGACATACTGATAAGTCTGTACCTCATTTGAAATTTATTAATGATTACCCTATAAAAACACTTCTATTCCCCCTTCCTCAATCTTTGCAAAAAGGGGCTTTGGAACAAATTAAAAAACTACTTGATGCCAAAATTATTGAACGTCACTGTTCAGAATGGGCTTGCCCCATGCTACTTGTCAAAAAGAAACCAGACGGAACTGGTAAACAAAAATTCCGTCTCGCTTTAGATCTTCGTAGGGTAATTACAGTAATTCAAGCCTCATCTTACCCCCTCCCTAAGATTAAAACCATCATTTCAAATCTTTCTCAGTACCACTATTTTTCTTCTATTGATTTTCATCAGGCATATCATCAAATTGATTTGTCAGGTAAGTTCTAAAATCAACTAACATTTACTACTATGATCGGTTCTTTTAGATACAAGAGATTAGTGTTCGGATTAAAAAATAGAGCTTCTATTTTCCAAGCTTTAATGGACACTTTATTAGACAATTTACAATTAGATGGTGTATATACTTATCAGGATGATTTCATTGTAGGTGCAAACTCTTTTGATGAAATGTGTTCTAAATTAGACCAAATTCTCTCTATCTCAGCCTAATATAACTTGACACTGTCTCCTAACAAATGTACTTTTCATAAAACTAGCATTGACTATTTGTGATTTCATGTAGAAAATCAGTCTGTTTCCCCGATTCAGTCAAATATCATAAAAATAACATCTTTTCCCACACCTACAACTAAACGTCAACTAAAAAGACTCATTGGTGTTATTACCTACATTATATTATTATTAACTGCATATATTGCATTTTCTGAGTTAGTACAGCCACTGATAAACCTAACTACTCTAAAAGTTAAATTTAAATGGACAGTTAAACATCAAGAAATCATGGGCACAATACAGAAAATTTTCTTTAATTCTCCCATGGTTAGATTACCAGATTAGAACAAGAAATTCTATTTAAACACTGATGCGTCAAATGTTGCAATTTCTGGTGTTTTATTACAAGAGCATGATCAACAACTTTTACCAGTAGCATACTTTTCTAAATCTCTAAAGGCGTCAGAAAAAAGTACCCTGCACTTAAATTAGAACTCATGGCAATTTATAAATCTGTTACTGCTTTCAAATATTATTTATATAACAGACAATTTGTAATTCTTTCTGACAGTAAATCCTTAGAAAAATATAACAAGACTACTAATCCAGCTGATATTATCTCTCGTTGGCTCATGGAGCTTTCAGAGTACTCATACACATTCAAACATATCCCTGGTAAAAAAAAAATGTTCTTGCTGACTATTTATCTAGCTATACTTTTGAAAACAATCAACAAACTCTTGTTACTAATCCTGAACTTATCCATGACAGTCCTCTAATACCTATTGTTGACTCTGATACTCCAGACAGTAATAATTCATTTTCAAATGAAACTAATAAATATGTAAATTACCTTGTATCTGGTAAACAAGCAAATCCAGATCCTTTATTGGAAATTTCAAATGAAACTTTCAGCACTGAACAAAGAAATGACACCACTTTGTCCACTGTTTACAGTGATATTCTTAAGAAAGGACCTTCTCAAAGATATCCTAATTATTTCATACACTCTGATTCGAAAAATTTAATGTTGTGAATGTAATGAAGGAAAACAATCTTAACAACAGTTTTTCATATCACATTGTTGTTCCCAATTCTCTTAATAAAACCTACGAGTTCCTATCATCAAGATACTTTTGGAAAGGCATGTATGTTGACACTTTAAACTTTGTAGCTTCATGTGTCAAATGTCTTCAATGTAAACATCATCAAACCCCACCTGCACCCTTACGGCCCACTTACACGCCCAGATACCCTGGCCATACTATTAGTACTGATCTCGTCGGACCTTTTTCTAATGGTAAACATGTTTTAATTATTACAGATCATTTTTCGAGACATGTTGAACTTTTCCACTTAATGATACATCTGCAGCTAAAGTCGTTAAATGTTTATTCTCTTATATAACCACCTTTTGGAGACCTTCTGTTGTCTTGTCAGATTTAGGACCCCCAATCTACTTCTCAAGAATACAACATTTTTAATGATACTCTAGGCATTAAGGTACTTCACAGCTCTGTTTCCAGACCTCAAAGTAATTCCCTTTCGCAGAGAATAAATAAATCAATCAAATACTTTGTTAATATACTCTTACAGGAAGCTCACTCATTTGAAAACGCAATATTTATACACAAGTCACTCTATAATGGTTGAAAACATTCAACTACATTATTCACTCCTAATCTTCTGCACTTTAGACGTGAACTTTCATTAATTTTTGACACTTTTGATCAGAATAGAATCAACCTTTTCTAGATAAACATATTGAAATACATAATCTACTTGAAGATTTACTCAAACTATATGACAAGGCTTACAATAACATTAAAACAGCTCAGTATAAAAGATATAAACATTACGGTCAAAAAGCTAAATTAAGAACCATTTGTCTAAACGATACTGTGTACTTAAAATCTGTTGATAAATTCAAACCTAAATACACTTGACCATACATTGTAACTTTCAACCATGCACCTGTGTCATTCTCGATCAAGATGCTGTATATTGCTGATAATACATTATTTCGTGTGCACATTGATAGATTACCTCTTGCACCACCTCGATATGGACATTTATTCGATGCAAGAAGTCATATAAACAATAACAATTTCCCTAATGTTTATCAACCACATACGTATAATCTTAGAAACAGAAAATAATATACTATTGTTTACAACTTTTTTTTTCTTATGACATGTATTGTGAAACTAAGTGTACAACCAAAGGCCTAGGTTGTATGTATGTTGCTTACAACAGATCTTTCACAACATTATGGCTGGCCCATGACTGTTTGCTTCGTAGATCTCTTGTGAACAATATTTTGAATCACTTTACACTCTTTTCATTTTACTTTACACTCTTATGTTATTTACATACACTTAACTATTATTTACATTTTTAACATTTAAGTTACATTTTGTTCTTGTATAGTTACATTTTACTTTAACAGTGATAATTCTCGCAATTAATGGTTACATTTTTCTTATTGTTAAAAAAAATAAACAAAAAAAAAGATTTTTTTCTCTCTCATATAACTTAATCACATTACTTTTTAAGTCAACCAGTAAGTTACCTTTTAATTACATGACTTGTGCATTATTTAACCTGATTATGACTTTTATCTTTTTTTTTTGTCTCTTCACTCTAGGATTGTCTACCCCTTTTTGATTTGATATATATGTGACATATATCTATTTTTTTTTACTTTTTTATTTACCCCTTCGAAAGTTTTGTTCCCGTTCAAAATTATTGCCCTAAGGGTCCAAAACGTCATTGTGTTGACAGACAACTCCTTTGAATTTGTGTTCCAATTCACAAAAAAATCAATTTTTGTTTGTAAACCGACGTGTGCTCCGTTAGAGGACCGCTAGCGTCTTCGGAGGAGCAGGGACTCATGTCAGCGGGCGCTGTATGAGTCTCAAAACTCCCTCCTCATCTAAGACCGAAGCCCTAAGCCGACGCCATAATACTTGTGGTCTACACAAGATTCAGGGTGACACATTTTTCATGGGCGTGCTTCATGCACCTCTTTTTTTTGTCATCCTATGTTGCGTGCATAAACATTACTTTTTTTCCTTTTTTAAATCATGTTCAATTTCTTTTAAATCATATTACAATTGGTAATTAGTTTACAAATACACAGTTCAGTTATTATCATATACTCTTTATTTTTAGTGTTGCATTTGTGTTTACATATTTTATTTTCTTATTGTCAGTACTTGTGTTTATTGCATAAAAGGATCCTAATCAGGTTCACTATTTTGATGAAAAGCAGTCACTAAAATAGTTATATGCTGCTTAAATTTTTGCTGTCAGACTCGACTCAGATAAAAAAAACCATGGTACAAAATTTTTGTTAAGATGGATATCCATAAAGTCAAATTAGAAAATATTAATTCATAAAATCTCTTAGGACTGTTGAACTATTGATGAAAGAGATTTTTTTTCATGACAGCAACTTGTTAAAAAGAAAAAAAAAACTTTTCTGTTTGGAAAATATATGTATATGTGTAACTATTTTTCTGTACTGCCCATGCACATGAGTCAACTAAAAGTTTTTTTTTTTTTTGCGGCGTCCCAGTTGATATAATTGAGAAATCCGGCTCTTTGCAAACAGCCTAGACTCTTTGCAAAGAGACGGGCTAATTGGAGAATCCATCTCTCTTTTTTTCAATTAGCCTGATTTTTTCAGGCTCTTTGCAAAGAGCCTAGAAAGCGTTAGGCTAATTGAAAAATGACCACTTATTATCCGATCAGGGTGATATTTTTAGTTCACAGGCTATCAAAGCCTCAGAGCTTATGTGCCCGCCGATTCTGTATGTACGTGTGTACGTACGTACTTGACGCGATAACTCTTGATAGAAATATCCGATTTGCTTCAATTTTTTTTTCTACCTTCATTCTGATAAGGTACTTCCCTGATTAGTTTAAAGAGTTCACTGGTTAAGGATAAAGGGGGAAAAGAGGGGCTAGTCCCACCCCCTTAATTTATATAAATGGGTTTTTCATACAGAAATATGCGATTTGCTATAAATTTGGTATACCGGTTAATTATGTTAAGCAGCTTCTCTGATTACATTTGGAAGATCATTATTATGTACAAAGGGGGGAAAGGGGGGCAATTGCCTCTTCCCTTAATTTAGATAAATGCGTTTTTCATGTAGAATTATTCGATTAGCTCAAATTTTGTATACTGGTTTATTATGTTAAGGAGATGGCTTGATTAGATTTGGAGGTTCATTAGTTAAGTATAAAGGGAGGAAAGGGGTTGCTAGCCCCCACCCCTTAATTTAGGTAAATGGGTTTTTAATGCAAAATTATTCGATTTGCTCCAAATTTGGTATATCGGTTTATTATGATAAGGAGCTTCCCTTATTAGATTTGGAGGTTTATTAGTTAAGTATAAAGGGATGAAAAGGGGGCTAGACCCCTCCCTTTAATTTAGATAAAAGGATTTTTCATGCAGATTTATTCGAGTTGCTCCAAATTTCGTATACCGGTTTATTATGTTAAGGAGCTGCCACATTTGGAGATTTATTGGTTAAGTATAAAGGAGGGACAGGGGCTAGTGTCCCGTTAATTCAGATAAATGGGTTTTTCATAGAGAATTATTCGATTTTCTTCAAATTTGATATACCAGTTTATTACGATATGGCTTCCTTTATTTGATTTAGAGGTTCATTGGTTAAGTATAAAATGGGGGAAGGGGGGGGGGCAATTGCCCCTCCCCTTAATTTAGATAAATAGGTTTTCATGCCGAATTATCTAATTTAGTTTAATTTTTTTCTAGGTTCATTCTCATAAGGAGCTTTTCTGATTAGATTTGAAAGTTAATTGGTTCAGCATAAAGGGAGAAATGGGGGAGCTACTACACCCCCCCCCCCTTAATTTAGTGAAATGTTTTTTTTCATGCAGGATTACCTGATTTGCTTCAAATTTATTATACCATTTTATTATGTTAAATAGCTTCCCTGATTAGATTTGGAAGTTCTTTGGTTAAATAGAAAGGGGGTCAACGGGGACTAATCCCTTCATTTATTTTTCGAGGTGCATTATTCTTTGAAATAAGAGTATAATATACAATTAGTGTGAATAGCCTGTGAACACAATGCCATCAATTTAACTGGGCAATTTTCTTTTTATTAGGTTTATTAACGCATAACCCTACCCAAACCCGAAAAATAAATTACAACAGACGGTACCCCGATCGAGCAAGACAAAATAATTTCAGTCTACATGCAACCCGACCCGAACCTGAGACTTCCATTTGAAAAAACCCGAAATCCCGAACCAAATCTAATAACCGACAAAAATATTCCAAAGATCCATAACCGGATCCGAACAAGACAAATTAGTTTCCGTGGACACGCAACGCTACCAGAAACTAAAAATTCCATTCGAAGTGAACCTGAAACCCGTCCCGAACCAAATCTTAACCGACAAAAATATTCCAAAGAACTATAACCCGATGCAAGCCAGACAAAATAATCTTCGTCCACCGGCAAACCGATCCGAAAATGAAAGTTCTAATTGAACTCAATCCGAAACCTGGTTGTGGTCGGTTTTCCGGTTGACTTCAAATGGAACCTTCAAGTTCGGATCCGGTAGAAAAAAATTAAAATAAATTAGGTAATTCTGCATGAAAACCCATTTATCTAAATTAAGGTGAGGGGCAATTACCCCCCTTTCCCCCCTTTTATACTTAACCAATGAACCTCCAAATCAAATGAAGGAAGCCATATCGTAATTACCTGGTATATCAAATTTGAAGCAAATCGAATAATTTTGTATGAAAAACCCATTTATATAAATTAAGGGGACACTAGTCCCTGTCCCTCCTTCATACTTAACCAATAAACCTCCAAATCTAATCAAGGCAGCTCCTTAACATAATAAACCGGTATACGAAATTTGGAGCAGATCGAATAACTCTGCATGAAAAACCCATTTATCTAAATTAAGGGGGGGGGGGGGGGTCTAGCTCCCCTTTCCTCCCTTTATACTTCACTAATGAACCTCCAAATCTAATCAGGGAAGCTCCTTAACATAAAAAACCGGTATACGAAGTTGGAGCAAATCGAATAATTTTGCATTAAAAACCCATTTATCTAAATTAAGGGTGGTAGCCCCCTTTCCTACCTTTATACTTAACAAATGAACCTCCAAATTTAATCAAGCCATTTCCTTAACATAATAAACCAGTATACCAAATTTGAGCTAATCGAATAATTCTACATGAAAAACGCATTTATCTAAATTATGGGGAGAGGCAATTGTCCCCCTTTCCCCCCTTTATACATAATAATGATCTCCCAAATGTAATCAGGAAGCTGCTTAACATAATTAACCGGTATACCAAATTTATTGCAAATCGCATATTTCTGCATGAAAAACCCATTTTTCTAAATTACGGGGGATACCCCCCTTTTCCTCCCTTTATATGTAACTAAAGAACCTCCAAATCTAATCAAGGCAGCTCCTTAACTTAATAAACCCGCATACTAATTTTGGAGCAAATCGAATAATTCAACATGAAAAACCCATTTATATAAATTAAGGGGGGGACTAGGCCCCCTTTCCCCCCTTTATCTTTAACCAATGAACCCCAAAAACTAATAAGGGAAGCACCTTATCAGAATGAACCAAGAAAAAAAATGAAGCAAATCGGATATTTCTATCAAGAGTTATCGCGTTACGTACATACGTACGTACGTACGTACACACGTACATACAGAATCTTCTGGAACATAAGCTCTCTGGCTTTGATAGCCTGTGAGCTAAAAATATCACCCTGATCTGATAATAAGTGGTCATTTTTCAATTAGCCTAACACTTTCTAGGCTCTTTGCAATAAGCCTGAAAAATATCAGGCTAATTGGAAAAAGGGAGATGGATTCTCCTATTAGCCCGGCTCTTTGTAAAGAGCCTAGGCTGTTTGCAAAGAGCATGATTTCTCAATTAGCCTACGACATATATAACGACTATCCCGTTATATATGTGTGTCTTCGATCCCCCCCCCCCCTCCAAAGTTTGATTTAAAATTCTGTTTAATACTTTATTTATTTTAGTGTACTACAGTCACACAGTGCAGCCCCCTAATTTAAATTTAACATAAAAAAAACTATATCGCTTGTATTAATAGCCCTTCACATTTAAATTAAATTATTGTAGCTACTCATTTCTTTAATAAAATAAAATCAGTTATTCAGTCTCCAATTCTACTTTGAGAGTTTCTCACACATACGAGTTGACCTTGTAAAAAAACGTTACTGCTGGCTGTTAGTAACAAAAGCATTTTAACTTCGGTCACTTCCTTATTTGGGCATGAACATAACTTATCATTTAAAATCCCTTACATGCAATCTATTCATTAGAATTATTTTCGCACTGCACTTTATCAATCAGACCGTTTTATTCATACGTAAGTTAATGCTGCATTTTTGTAGCAATGCACGTTGCTAATCTTTGCCCCTCGCATCTGTTTTAGAAAAATACATTCTCATGGCTTTTTATCCTAACAACTCAATCATTTTTTTCCACCCTCTGTCTTTATCCAAAAACATTTTTATTTTTACACTTAACCGCAATTTTATAATTGTAACAGTCTAGCTTTGCACTTCTCACGATCCAGGAATTTTAGTAACTATCGATCTGGAAAATCTACCCAATTCAAATATGTAATAAGTCTACCGCATGTATTTGGCGAATTCATACTAGCCAATGTTTTCCTCCGTCCCTTGTGCCTGGCACAAATACTTTTAGATTGGCGATATTGTATTCCGCCAACCAAGTAAGTTGTAGCTGCGTATTCAACTCACTTCTGCTCTGACGCTCCTATCTGAATGAGACACTAGGAAGTGTCTTGTTGCTTCCCCTTTTGTACCTCTCCACTATGCTCTACTGAACGTAAAAAACATATAACATCGTAGTCAATTTTGGAGTTTTTTTTAGTATGTCCTGGTTATTTAATCACTTTACGTAATGTAAATACGGCCATCTCTACATATAACAAAAAACGCCTTCACAATGGGTTTTATAAGATGAGGCGAATGGATTAAGGTTTTTATACTAATAAAATAATACGCAGGTTTAAATGCATGAAATTAAAGACAAAAGATATTAATATATTATTAAAGATAGGTAAAAAAGGAAAAATGTTAAGAATTTGGAATAGTTTTACTAAGATAAAAGGGCGAAAATTTTTATTATTACACATCCCCCCTCTCAAAAAGACTGGATGAACTGGTAGGTCCTTCGATCTGCAAGTTCATAGAAGGGAAATGTTGCATGGACTTGGATTACAATTTTGTCGCCTGGAGCAGACTTAAAAAAAACTTTTTAAAATATTAATAATGCCTATTAAATTTAAATTTTGACGTTATAACGCGAACTAGTGGAATTGGATTTGAAAATACAAGGTAGTATTTTTAAAACCAATAGTTTTAATAAGATGAATATAGAATAAAATAAATATAAAGCATAAGAGTAATCACTCTTTTGGTTATTACAAAAGAATGTTTTTGTGGAACATTTAATGCTCATATTCATGAGAAACCAATAGATCACGGACAGTAGTTCGTTCATAATAGTTCAGTAATAAAGTTTTACTGCCTACCTCACTATGAGGAAGGAGTTGAATCGAGCTATTACAATATGAGTAGGCTAGTAAAATTTCTTCTGACAAATGTCCCCAAAAGTAAGTTTCAAATTGGGATTAAAAAATATAACGTTCGTCCGAAGACTTATCCCTACTAGCAATTCAATCTTTAAGTTCTTTCAGTTACCTTTGAGTTTATATAAATAAATTAAATATATCACAATAATAATAAAAATATTAATAATATCAAATTTAATAATAAAAATAACAATAAAAATACAAAACAATTATTGAAGCAAACCTATTTACAGCATACTTTATTGTATGACTTTTAATGCTATGACATCTCTGTCTGAAATGTCAGAAAAATCTTTGATATGATATATCTAATGTCATACAGTACTGTTGTTATGGTATTATTTACCATATGGCCATCATAAGATTTCTAAAACTCTGAAAAATTTTGAAATTCAGAAGTTTAACTCTTAAACTAGTAAATGATTTCCGAACTGTAACTCTTAAACTAGTAAATGGTGATTTTCTGAGAATTGTAACTCTTAAGAGAGAATAACTCTTAACTGAAAATTGTAACTAGTAACTCATCATTTAATAAAATTCTTAAAATTAATCTCTATAATCTACATTTCCATTCCTTCTCTCTCTCTCTCTCTCTCTCTTTTTTTTTCCTTTTGTCATGTTATGTTTGCAGGATTTAGCTACAGATCAGCTAGCTAAAGTAATTATCATTCAATTACCTAATCATAGTCACACTTATATCGCCTTAAGTGGGTCTAGAAAACTCAATGCTGTATCATAACTTTATGCTATGAGTTCTCTAACTCAAATAATGTTCAAGGTCAATTTTTGATGTATTGTATTTATCACCGTAATCAGTAATATTTTTTTTTAAATTCTAATTTCTACTAAATATCATGTAATAAAATTATAAATAATAATAGTTATCAACCAAAAATTCAAAATCAACAATCTGTAAATTTCAAAAATGCCAAACAAATCATCTTAAAATAATTCTTCAAGTATCTACTTAATATCTCATCTATATGAGAAATGAGGTATGAATTTTATGCTGAAATGTTAAATATGAAAGAAGATAATAAAATAAATAAAAAGTACAAAATATTTGTCAAAGAACTATCATGACATCAACGTATTATGCAATTTCTTGCTTTCGATTGAACAAGAAACACGGTTACTGAATGAAAAAGGAAAATCATTTTATTTCAGATTCTTTAAGCTATCTATTTTTATGAATATTAATTGTGTTTTTATTTATTGACTGGTTGATTTATTTTTTAAATTATTATTTCTTTTTTAAGTCTTCATAGTATTAAAAGGATTTTCTATCTACAATTATAGTTTTAAACATTTTTTAAGTTTATAGACTAAGTTTAGTTTCAACATTATTTAGAAACTCTTAACAAGAATAATTAATTTATCCCATATAAACGAATTAATCCATCAAGAATCTCTACCAAATAAATTCTTAATACGTCTTCCAAAAACTCTTCCGTAATGCTGAAAATAAATAATTTTACTTTAAGCTTTAATTGAAGAACAAATTACAAAAATTTAAATTACAGGAAGTTAAGATTAAGTTAGTGTTTTAACTTGAGTCTGCTGCTGTTGCTGCGATAATTGCTCGTGAGACAATTTTAAATTATTAGGAGGGTGATATAAGCGCAATTTTGAAACATGAATAATTTCGGTGTCTTTAAATGGAGTTTTCTTATCAATTTCAAAATTAACATCTGATAATTTTAAGGATTTGGTAAGGTACTGAAAATACTTGGGAAAGCTTTCTAGTATTTGGATAAGGAAACTCTTCATAAATAACAAGATCACCTACTTCAAATTTCGCTCAGCATAATTTTGATTATACTATTTCTTATTTTTTAAATGGAATTCATCAGTTCGCGCTTTTGCAATTTTAAGGGCTTCCTTAACATGAGGTTAATAAGTTTGTTGAAGGGGGAATCATAGGGTAATTGGCCAAATAGTAAATAATCAGGAGGAAATTTAGTTATTGAATGGGGGTATTATTGTCTTCATTTACGACTTCCACAAGAAGTTTAGTCCAAGGCATTTTAGAGGTAGAAGAGTTAACCTTACATTTTAGTCTAGTTGCTATCATTTGATTGGCTCGCTCACATTTACCATTCAATTGTGGATGGTGAGATGAGGTTAAACGCTGCTTAATAGTATGGTTCCTCGAAAAAATTTCTAACCTGGTTAAAGTAAAGGCGGCATTCCTATCGCTTAAGATTTTTTGATGGGCCCGAACATTAGAAATTTGATTAAATTAGAAAAATTGTTGTGGGGTTTGCATATTAAAAATTTGTTTCAGGCAATTCGTATAGGTTTCAGTAGTGACACTCTTTCAGGGAAATGCCCATACACATCGGGTTGTATGATCGATGACTATATGAAGATATTTTTTAGTTGAATTATAGTAGTTGAATCCTCCCACAGTATCAACAGAAAGACATTCAAAAGGTTGATCTGTGTTAGGTATAGCTTGTAATAAGCCAATTTTTTTTCTAGGCTTTTTGTTTTTCTGACAAATATCGCAATGCTTTACAAAGTTAGTTATATCTTTGATCATATCAGGCCAATAGTAATTAGGGAAGATTAAATTTAACATTTTTTGGATACCATGGGTACTTATTCAGCTACTTTCAGCTACTTTCAGTTGCAAAAAATATTACCACCATTCAATGGTTTTTACTAAAATAAATTAATAAACATAATATGTATTACTTTTATATGTACATGTAAGGTTTAAGAATAATAAGATGTAGATTTATTTTCACGAATCAGAATAAATTTGATTCGAAACAGTAACTTTTTGACTGCGTGCATTCCAATGTTGTTGCGAAAGTACCGGTCTCTATCGATGAAACAATTCGTTAATACCTAACTCTAATTTGAAGAATTCTTGACTTGAATAAAAAAACTTATATTATTTAAATGAATAAAGATTTCACTAAGTAAGACAATTTTACTTGTCTTTTAGAATTTTAATAGCATAGCAGAATATTTAGAATTTTTGTTGACTTCACATTTCAGAATCAAAACAGAGCGAACTCGCAAGTAGCGTAAATAGTCCCACAGCGAATGCAAAAAATAAAGCAAGTAAAATTATCTAACTAGCATCCGTCAGCCCTTAATGTCGGAGCATGGAGTCACATAAACTTAAAAGATAATATTTAATACATATATATATATATATTTATATTTAGAGTTGAGTATAAAATTAAGATTGTAATAACAACTGTTGAATCTTCATTTTCAAGCATTTATTCAAACGTCATTTGCCTCAGGTAATTCTCAAATGCTAATCTATCAGCAAGTGCAGCCATTTTTAAAATTTGGTTGAGCCCATCCTTTGCGAAAGGCGCTTCAATTAGAATTTCCTCTAAGAAACAAACTATACTGAAAGTGTTATAATTTGTTCTAAGCAAAAATACCTTTGGGGCAATACCTACAGCAGCTTTAGACAAAGTTAAACCCTGGGATGAAAGCGTATGCAACTGCTAAAGGCAACTGAGTTCGTAAGTAAGAGACATTTCCTTCTTTGAAAGATTTAGAAAGATTAAGTTCGATAAGGAAAAGTCTTTCAGTAAAATACGGTCCATGACAATAATCAAAATAAGCCATTATAGCCTGGCCTGAAATCCTGAGTCATAGAGCCAATATGAGCCATGCATCTTTCACCGTTCCACGTGCACCGTTTACCAATCATCCCTCTGTTCTTATATTGGTACGTAACATAACTCTGTACCCAATTGTTAAGAAAGCTTCTGCCTGAAGTCCAGTTGCGTGATCATTTTAGCCTCGATCTTGCTATTTGGTTATTTTGGTCTGCTAATATTCTTGACCATGGCGATTTTGATTTAAGAAGTATTCCTTGATTATGTTCTTTAGCTTGTTTGTGGAAGAAAGGCGTATGGCATCTAGTAATCATTCAAGTTCAGCAGGAAGCGGTATAGCTTTCCGCCATCGCATTAAAAGGTTGAATGCTATATGCTTTACCTTCGTGACACATTTTTTTAAGGTCAGTCATGACACGACATCCGATCATTGAAAATTCTAAATAATGAGAAATGATACTAGATCCAAACTGTAGGTTTCTTTCTGAATAAGTTCCTAAATCAGCGAAAGAATTAAAACACGTTGGTTCAGCGCAGGGTGAATTGCCCTCGACATTAATTGCAATAGTACCTGTTGGTGCCAAAACCCTGATAGCTTCTGATCTTAACTACAGAGTGACTCTTTTACAAATTACTTTGATTACATTACTCTTTTCAACTCCCGATTTTCGAATAATAAAAGTTCATTTAGGAAAATTTGTAACTGAATTTTGTAAAGATGAAAGTTGTTCTGTGTATATCTGAAGTGCTTTCTGCTGCTCATCTGTAAATCTGATACCTGAATTATCATAATTTCCATGCGATGAAATTTGATGTTCTTTACAATAATTCAGAAATATTCAAAGTAAAAATAAACAACTGTATAAGAGAGCGCATAAAAATAAAATAGGTAAATAAAAAACGCTGGATATATTTGTCGATAACCATTTATTCTTTATAGCTCAGATCTTTAAGAGAATAAAAAAACTCGAACTGGACCCATCGAGTTACTACGAAAACTACAAAGCCCCTTCAAAGACATGCATGTCTGGCAGAGCCCAGATTTAATTAATATGGTCAGGTGGCAGTTTTGTAAGGCGTAATTCAGCACACATAAGGAGTTTGCGGCACAACTCTATCAAACTTGACAGCTTTATTCAGCTGGGTTGTTTTTATGTCGTTACTCTCCAAAGATTTGGAAGGCAGTTGATTTCTTGTTATGCGTCATCTCCACATAGAAATCAGACATAGACTCGTACATAGAAATCAGACGTAAATTTATGAATATTGGTGAACATGATTTCTCGCAAATTATCTTTCATAGTTGTAACCATTTTTCCAATCAGAAGCATAAAGAAGCATCTTCATAACCGTTAATGTCAAATTTTCTCCAAGCTTGGCGATATTTTGCGAAATATTGCTAAATTTGTTCACCAAAAATCAGTTGCCAAAAATGAAGAGAACTGACCTGTGGCTGACTAATTTGGCAAAATTTCCATTCATATTCACCATAAATAAATCTTCTGTAATCGGGTTCTTTGCTTTTTCAGTGTCATGCTTTCAAGTAAAGTTAGTTAAAATTTTAAAACCGAGACATAGAGAAGCTACCTTTTCCTTCCGGTACAGGATATTTTTATTTTGTATTATACATATTTCTGATTTTAAGTGTACAAAAAATGTTTATTTCATTCACATCAGAAAGTTCACTTGCATTTCATTTTCAATACATTCACTTAGGGGAATTTTAAAAATTTTGAGTAACCTTCCGAATTTGGAGCAGCTACCAAAAATTTTAAATTTGTGCTTAATTTAAGCTTAAATTTGTGACAAGCTCGCGTGAAACAATGCTCACAAAAGTATGCCAATTGTCTGCGAATTCGACGACATAAATTTAGCAATAAAAACATGCATACTTGTAAATACAATCATAAATGAATACATACATATATGCAGGCACAGATGTCGCATACGCACCGAGTTTGTCGCATTTTTGTACGCCAATTTGGAAACAGCCTCGTTACCGAATATTAGTTACATATATTTTTTAAACTTATTTTCTATTATTTTAAAAAGAAAAAAAAATAACTTATAACTATAGAACAAAAAAATTATAATTTAAAAAAAGAAAATAAAAGTAAATAAACAATTTATTTATAAATAAACAAAAATACCCGGGTTATCATGTCAGGCAAAAGAACGGAATTTCTGTACCAATTATGTACCCGTGCGTATATGACATCTGTGCCTTAAGACATATATACATAGGCTTAGATGTCGTATGTTCCCGCAGCCGCCGTCTTGAATATTTTGATATTTCTTGGCAATTTTTATGGATATGGCATCGATACATTTTATTTTCGTTAAGCCTAACATGCATATAAATCGCGACTTGGTGACATTTACTACTTGGCAGAAAAGGATTTTTCACGCCATGAAAAAATCGAAAATGGCGGCCGCGGGAATATATGACAGCTGTTCCTATACATATAATGAATACATACATGGCGTTATATTATTCTCGATTTTTTTAGTTATTATCCGTTGCCGTGCGGATAATACGGAAGTACCTAAAATCGTATTCTCCACATTCGTATACGATTGCTTTTCTTTTCTCTTAATTTAAATTTCGAACTAAATGGCATCAATTTAGAAGGTTGCGGAATATCTGAGGTTTAATTTGGCTATCTATCAGCTCGCACACAAAAAAAGAAAACAGAAAAGAAACACATTCTCGTCACATAACTTCTACAACTTGGCATATAAAGATTCACACTCTTGATTTGAGGTTCTAATATCAGTACCGGTGAATTAAAATTTCAGTAATTCAAGTATTTTAGACCATTCGTGGTAATATTTAGTTTTATAAAAGAATATGATGGTTTTCTTTTATTATGACGTCATTTTAGCTCAATGATGCATTTCGGATGTGGCATCTCAGGCTCAGTGTCGGCAGAATCAAAATGTAACAATTTTATAAAGGAAAGGGCTTGTTTTTTAAAACGTGACGTCATTATTTGTTCACATATTTTTTTTCATTATTTTTTAATTGAAATGAGAAAATGGCATCATAAAAGAATAAAACAATAAAGATAAATAAACTCAATTATTTCTCTGTAACAGTGGAAGTAATCCGTTCGCCACCATATTGAAGAAATTTCAAAAAAGTCTTTTAAAATTAAATTTTGAATATAAAAATTGGTATTTTTAAAAAAAGTACAAAATGCGGGGATATATACAGATAAACACCTTTCATTAAAAATATATATATATAAGTAAAATTGATCCAGTAGAATGCTCTGGGCAGATGACTAAAAAACAGCTGTTTTTTTTTTTAAATATATAAATTTAAACAGTCACAATGTTATCTCTACGGGGATATTGCAAGCCGACATTTTAGGGTGTTAGGGTTAACGAATATTTTTGATTTTGAGTACCCGCTGAAATTTTGGCACTACCAACGTTTAGCTCATTTTTTGTGTCGATGCTACAAATATTTTAGACGCCATCGTGTTAAAAAAAGTGTAATTTTTGCAGGGAAGCCGGAGCTGTGCTCCGACAACGAAGAGAAAAATACAATGATTAATATACACATAATACAGAAAAATGATAATAAGAGTTTTGAAATAAAAATGAGTTAAAAAGAATATGAATTAGAATTCATTAGTGTGATTTTTTAAAAGAACAGTCAATAGCTCTTAATGTCAGATTTCTGTAGTGTTGCCATCTGCTGCAAATTTAGCATACTAAAAGCTCTGAAAAGTCTGTCAGAAGAAAGAAAATTAAACAGTACATATAATTTGGACTATTACATACCCTTAATCCAATGTTATATAAAGTATGCGAAGTAATATGGTAACTGTATTCTCTGAAATATATAAATAAATAAATAAGTATATATGTAAACATACAAATATATAAAAGAGCACAAGAATCAAAAGTGGAAAAAAATTAGCAATTAATTCAATTTGAAGAAATAGTATTTATTTATCAATGTTATATCATAGAAAACATCAACTGTTATCAATCCGCTGCTGCACGTAAGTCTCTTAAAGATTTCCCATTGGTTCCTGTCTAATAAGACACATTATTAACAATGTGTAGAAAATTGCCCCAGTAATTCGTCCCTTTTTAAAGGTAAAGGTTACTTGACAAAGATATTAACCGTATCTGGCCATGTTATTGGAGATATTTTGGTTGGATGAAATTTAAATAAGAGTTACGTAAACGTTTTCTATAAAAAAGTGCAAATGAAGTAAAACGACGAACGAAAGCCCTGAAACGTTCTAAGAAATGTCTTAGAGCAGGAATTACAAAAATGCGGAAAATTCGATATTGCCTGGGGACCTAAAATGCGTGTACGTACGTTTCGCTCGCATCTGTGGGCTTCCAGATTGCGTAAAAAAATATCACTGAAAGCAAACTCAGAAAATGCCTGAAAATGATTAAAAAATTAATTACTAAAAAATCCTTTAAAATCATTATTTACTACATTGTTTCTATCATTAAGGCTACCTATATTTTAAATCCTATTTTTTCTATGATGAAGCAAAATTATTATATCATCATCAATGTAAAAGTAGAAATAACATTTATAAATCTTATTGCTTCTTAAACCTGGAGCCTTGTTTGTATCTCATATTTGCTTCAGCGTTTCGTAAGACCTTATACCTGTCCTGACAACAACATATTAACTTTTATTCTTTTATTAGAAAAATCCTGGTATCATAATTTTAATATCGTTTATTTTGAATAGCATAATTTCAATAAGAAAATATTTTTAGTTTCTTCTACCATTACAAAAATAAAGTATTGGATTCGTTAAAATTGTCGACTTCTTTTTTTGACGGATTTGCACATTTTAGGGGTCAGAGATCCCCAAAAACATGTTTTTGCAAAATGTCTGCCTGTGATTCTGTGACTCTGTCTTTCTGTCTGTCTGTATGTGACATAAATTTTCCTGAGACTCTATCTCGAGAACTAATGCACGGAATTTAATAAAAATTCATATTCAGGTAGCCCCTTATATAAGTTGACGTTGATGAGTTTTTAGTGTAAATCGTTCAACAGGTGGCGCTACTATGCTGCATTTTGCAGGATTTACATAATTTCTGCAATAGCTCTATATCAAGAACTAATGCACAAATTTTCATCAAACTTGAGATTCAGTTAGTCTTTGATATGATATGATGCTGATGACGTATTGGTGTAAATCGCCCAATAGATGGCGCTGCTATAGTGCATTTTGCACTATTTCCTCAATAGCTCCATCTCAAGAACTAATTCACGAATTTCCATGAAACTTCAGATTCATGTACACCTTGATCAATATTGTTGCTGATTATGTGTTTGTGTAAATCGCTCAACAGGTGGCGCTGCTATGCTGCATTTGTCATGATTTGCGCAATAGGACTTCAGGAACTAATGGAAGAATTTTCCCCAAACTTCATATCCATTTAGACGTTGACATAACTTGATGATAATTAGGTTCTGGTATAAATCACCCAATAGGTTGCGTTGCTATGCTGAATTTTGATGGATTGACGCGATATCAGAGATAGTCATATCTTAAGAACTAATGCACGGAATTTCATCTTTTTAGAATCCTCATGATGAGCTTATATTGCCATTTAATTTTGGCACTGTGATAGCGAATTTTGAAGTATTGACATATATGAGATAGGAGAAAGTTTTGGGATTGTTACATCCGACTAGTTTTAAATCGCCTGCAGTTCATTAAAATAAAATGTAAATGAACATTAGTATTGTCACTGGCAACTAAAATTTAGGTAATCATAGTCTTTGAATCTGTAATGAATTGCTTTAAATCGACATTTTCAAATCCTTATTTTGAATGATATATGAACGACTTTTACAGTAGCAAAATTAAGCACGCAATTTTTTTTGTATTGGTCTTTTACATAAAATGTATTATTTTAAATTACCATAATTTGTATTTACATAAATGACATCCCCTGTTACATAGCAAAAAATGGTATCATTTTTGCTCAAAATAACATGTTTCATTAATGTCGTAGAATATTCTTTATTAAAAAGTTTAAAAGAAGTGTAGCGCATTTGGAACTGATATGTTTACAGGCTGCAATAGACATATAGTTCCAATTACAAAAACGTTTCAAATGAGCTAACTATTCACGTTGTGACACTATTTAAAGTAAAAAATCAATTCTATAAAAATTACGAAAACTAACTTTTTATACGGTCCCCCAGTCCCTATAGTTATATTTAGTAAAAGTTTACTCATATCATAATACATATTAAACAAAAACATAATTTGAAAAACAAATTAAAAGAACGAAATTTATTTCCTATATTGTTTAAGCCCGAGAAGGGACAGATATTAAGATGTTTCATTCAATTAGTTCTACATTTAATGTTAAATTTTTGTGACAAATTAGTTAAGCCAATTGAAGATTAAAAAATAAAAATAAAATTCATACAATATGATACTTAAAACACCCTAAAAAATTATATTCCGTTCAAATGAAATCGAAATAAATCTTAGACTTTTTTTTAAGTTTTGTATTTTGCCTGCATCTTATCATTTGATGCACAATTGTCATAAACATAATACAAAATCTGCAATACAAATATTTTCAATTAAAAATGGAAGAAGTATAAGATTTATTTCGATTTCAGCTGAACAGAATCTAATTTTTTAGGGTGTTTTAAGTATCATATTGTATGAATTTTATTTTTATTTTTTAATCTTCAATTGGCTTAACTAATTTGTTACAAAAATTTAACATTAAATGTAGAACTAATTGAATGAAACATCTTAATATCTGTCCCTTCTCGGGCTTAAACAATGTAGGAAATAAATTTTGTTTTTTTAATTTGTTTTTGAAATTATGTTTTTGTTTAATAGTTGATTCATTCAGCTGTAGTGCGACATAATCGATGCAACTGATAAATATTTTTCTTCATCACCATCCATACCGGTGACTCATCAAACAATGATGCTATTTGACAAAGCAATACGACTAAATTATTCTTTTTTTATCAATCAAGCACAAGACAACATCAATTGTATGACTTTTAATAAGCGTTTAATGATAATAAGGGCTTCACTCTGCTCGATACACTTCGTTACTTATCAAGTGGGGCACTTTCAGTTCTTTTTCATTAATTGTTATAAAAAATGCTAACATCGTTTCTTAAGCAAAAATTTCGTTGCAAATGTAATTTATCCCTTTCACGTCGGAATGGTTTCCTTCAAAATGACGTTGAAGTTTAGCACGAAAGTCACAGGCCAATACCGTTGTCGCTCCATTGTCTGTCTATCTAGCTCTCAAGCTAAAGTAATTTTAGGGTTTGTGGCCGCAAGCTTAGCAAGAATATATGTTAGAAGGTATGTAAAATTTACCTCTAAAAAATTTCGTTTCAAAATGGGATTTCTCGCTTTCTTATTTTAAATTTACATTTTGTGTCTCAATTCTTATCATATGGTAGGCGGGAAACGTTATAGATTAATGCTTGCATTGAAAATTTTCTCAGAAAACAACAGCATGTGTAATCAAAACATACAATTAATTATAAGTAGTTTTCAATTCACAGTGGTTTTGTAACTATAATATACAAACTTTTTGAATAATTCTTCCTTGCAATGTGTTGATTTTTTAAAAATATAATTTATTTTCTGAGAGAACCGCGTAGCTTTTAGAGTTCCGTATAGCAATGTCTGGGACCAAATGCTAAATGATTCAAATATATTTTTGTTCTTTTCATAAATATGCTGCTGAGTTTGTTGCGTTTTTTATCTATTAGAGTAATATATCTAATATTTATCAATTATCAAAGTAATCCATTATTATGAGAACATAATTCCTTGCAGATCTCAACTGCTGTAAAAAAAGTTACATAATTTTTAACATTAATTAATCTTTAGCAATCACACATCATACTTCAACATTGTTTGCAATTTTGTAACCAAATACAACACAAAAGTAAAAGTCTCTTTATACGTTATAAAAATATACGTACAATAGTTAATTAATCATAACTAAATCTACAACACATTTGGGTTTCCGTATACTTAGCAAAATACTTAACAAAAAATGGTACTGTACTGTAAGGTATTGCCGAGTAAGTTTACTGCTAATTAAGCAATGTGATAAATCACGTACTTAATATTCAATATCAAGCGTAATTTCACTGCTGAAAATTAATTGAAAAATTAATTAAAATTATATATGTGTTCACAGATACTGGGTTTATTTGTGTCCATGTTTCGCCGCAGGGTAGTGTGCTCATGAAGTTTTTTCCATCTTGTGCTCCAGTTGCAGCCTTAGCAACATATGTGAGTGAGAGATGCTAAGCTGGGCAACATCCTCGTAGCTTAAGTGGTAGAGCACTTGGAGCACTATTCTAAGGGTACCGGGTATGATTCCCGACTTGGACATTCCCATTATGTTGGTTCTACGCTTAGTTAGCAATGTGATAAATCACGTATTAAATATTCAATAATTCCGAGCGTATGTTCACTGCTGAAAATTAATTGCAAAATTAATTAAAATTATATATGTGTACATTTAATTTAATCATAAAATTCTTGAAATTTGAATGTTAAGTATAATTTAAATCTTACACTACATACAGTCAGAAGGTAAAGTTGGGCAAGACACAGTTTAAACAAAATGTATAAGTTAAGCAATCATGATGGTAGGGAATAATATTTGAAAACAATATTTCTTATTTTTAATTTGTTATAGAAAAAAAAGTACACACACACATATATATATATTAAACAAAACCCTAATTTGAAGACCAAATTAAAAAAACAAAATTTATTTCCTACATTGTTTAAGCCCGAGAAGGGACAGATATTACGGTATTTCATTCAATTCGTTCTACATCTAATGTTAAATTTTTTAAATAAATTAGTTAAACCAATTGTACATTAAAAAATAAAAATAAAATTCATACAGCATGATACTTTAAACACCCAAAAAACTTAAATTCCGTTCAAATGAAATCGAAATAAATCTTAGACGTTTTCCAATTTTAAGTTGTAAATATTTGTATTGCAGATTTTGTATTATTTTTATGATGATTGTACATAAAATAATAAGATGCATGCAAAATACAAAACATTAAAAAGTCTAAGATTTATTTCGATTTCATTTGAACGGAATCTAAGTTTTTAGGGTGTTTAAAGTATCATGTTGTATGAATTTTATTTTTATTTTTTAATGTACAATTGGTTTAACTAATTTTTAAAAAAAATTTAACATTAGATGTGGAACGAATTGAATGAAATACTTTAATATCTGTTTTTCTCGGGCTTAAACAATGTAGGAAATAAATTTTCTTTTTTTAAATTGGTCTTTAAATTAGGTTTTTGTTTAATATGTTAAGTTTTTTAGTAACTACTGCATTCAGACGAGCACATTTCAAAATTAATGGAGGGTACCATCATCAGGTTTTGATTCATGTGGTATCGTATCGCAATTTACCTATGTATAATTCAAAATGTATCCCCAGTGCAGTAATGAATGTTGCTGTACTTTGGGCAAAAATTTTCAATTTGAACGTAAAAAATCTATTGGAAAATGTCATTTGTATTTCTACTATGACGCCATATTCCACTTCTTTTTAATTCTTAAAAAAAAAAAAACTATTTCAGTAATTTTTCACGTGAAAATCATTCAACGAAAAATAGAAAAATTATTATTACGGCTTTTGAATTATTGGCAACAATGAAAAAAAAAATGTTAAATTTTATTGGAAAAATGTCCGTTGATTCTCAATGAAAAAAGCGAAATTTGGAATTATTAAGAAAAATATTTGAAAAATGTAAAAATAAATTGGCCCATGTTACTCTCTGGGTTATAATTCACCCATATGCAAAGGCATTTTACCATTCGTTTTGACCCTGACGTCAGGCAAACGTTTTTACACTTTAAATTAATAATATCATTAGAATTAGTAAAGAAAAAAAATGAGTGGCATCAGGGACAAAAAGGTGGGAAGAAAAAATGAAAAAGTTATGATCTCTATAGGCTTTTCCATGTTAAATTAACATTGAGAAGTGACACTGGAAATAAATAAGTATTGCGCTGCCGCGCAATACTTAAATAACACAAAAAGTTTGAAATCTGTACTGTAAAAACTGACCCAGTTCTTAAATTTCAAAGTTTGAGATTTTTGTCCATGATTTTGTCTTCCATTAAGGGATCAGTTAAAAGATGGATTAAAGTAATTCGAGATCAAAATCAGAGTGCAATGTCCTTTTTACGGCGAAACCACCTTTAGCCGGTATCACTATATCAGGGAATCACCAAATAGGGTTATTTCATCAAAAAATTTGAGCAAACTTTTATGGGTCGAACAAAATTCACAATTACAGACGATACCGTCTAAAAGTGGCTTCGCCGTAAAAAGGACATTGCACCGTGATTTTGATCTCGAATTATTTTAATTCATCTTTTAACTGATCCCCCAATGAAAGACAAAATCATGTGCAAAAATCTCAAACTTTGAAATTTAATAACTGTGTCAATTTTTGTAGTACAGATGTCAAACTTTTTGTGTCACATCTATTATGATATGTGTAAACTTTTACTAAATAAAACTATAGGGAATGGGGGACCGTATAAAAAGTTAGTTTTCGTAATTTTTATCAAATTGATTTTTGGCTTTAAATAATGCTACAACATGAATATTTACCTCATTTGAAACGTTTTTGTAATTGCAATTACATATCTACGACCAACGGTTGAGAAATTAAAGGTCGGCAATAGATAACATTAAAATAGCAATTAAAGCCTTTGTGCAGGAATATTGAAATGCAGTATACCAACGTTTAAAATGCACAAATAATGCGTGAAAAAGCAGCAAACAGCTGTTTCGAATCTACAGCGAGATTCTTCTTCAGTGCAAGAGAGGGAAAAAAGGAACAGCGTGCTAGAAAAAGCAAGGCTGAGCGAAAAAGCAAGGCTGAGCCTTGCTTTTTCTAGCACACTGTTCCTTTTTCCCCTCTCTTGCACTGAAGAAGAATCTCGCTGTAGATTCGAAACAGCTGTTTGCTGCTTTTTCACGCATTATTTGTGCATTTTAAACGTTGGTTTACTGCATTTTAATAGATAACATATTGCACCCTGTATATGAAGAAGAAATCACCGGGTTAGGATGTATATGTATTTTTCATTAAAATTTCTATATTTTATCACGAGAAGGAATATTTTCTATCTTCGTTTATTTTTAAGAACTGATTACATTTTTATCTTTTTAAAACACATTTTACAATATAATTCATTGTAGAATATTTAATAAAACATATAGCATATAAACAATAAAGAATATTTAATTTAATAAATAAAACAAACTATGAACATTCTTTTTTTTAATGTTTCATTTTTGGATTCTTTAACTTCCCTTTAAAAAATGTTAATAAAATGTTTGTTTTACTAATTCATTAGGAAAAAGGGTAAACTTTTTTATTGGATCTGGGTGAAATTAACATATAGGGGAACGTCTGTTGTTACTCTTGTGACTGTCAGAACAAAATATCCATAAATATTTCCAATTCTTTC
Organism: Maratus speciosus; assembly: GCA_963932465.1. Taxonomy (NCBI): domain Eukaryota; kingdom Metazoa; phylum Arthropoda; class Arachnida; order Araneae; family Salticidae; genus Maratus; species Maratus speciosus. Next base: position 15,658,168 of record OZ010800.1, on the reverse strand, counting down.
GTTATAAAATATATTTAGGATAAATTTGATGCAACCATTTAAAAATACGTGTGCTCTACTCTTATAAACCATATGCAATTTATAACAAAAATAATTTTACTTGACTATATAATAAATGAAAATTTTGTTACTCTTGTGACCACAAAAATACAATTTTCAAAAATTGTGTTTGACGCATAAATTCTGTAAATTATACGAGACTATAGAAATAAAATTTTCAGAATAAAGCAGAGTAATTATATCTTTTTAAAAAAAATTTAATCATTGAACTCATCTGATAACACATGAATTAGTTACATTTGATTTTGCAAAATGCTAAGAGTTAGTCTTGTGACATTTTATCCATAAAGTTATTTTCCCAAAATTCAGTTTATATACTAAACAGAATAATTAAAATAAGTTTAAAAAATACTTTTCCATAGAAAAAAAATTAATGATGGTTACATTTTAAAATAACTTAAAAAATGTAAAAAATTCCAAAATTAATTAGAGTTTGTAAAGTCCTCGAGAGTTTATCAATCTAAGAGCATTAATCTCAGCCACAATTTGATTCTATTTTGCCAAATATTGCGGTCATCAGGTTCAAACTTGAGAATGCCTTATGCTTTAAAAAGCTCTTAGCACTTTATTTGATAATTTTCGTTTACCATTTCAGTAGTAAAACCACGAATCTTTAAATCATCATATTTTAGAATCACTCGGCATAACCACATAGTAACTCTTCAGTTTCTGCTACTGAGGAGAATAAACCATTGTCTTCATTATCAATAAAATCACTTGCAACTTCTCCTGTATCACTATTTACTTAAGGGGGTCCGGGACACAAAAATCTCCAAATTTTCTAAAAATCTTTTATTACATTAAAAATTTATCTGTGTTTTTCTGCTTAAAATGACGTTTAAATAATGTTTCTATCTTAATTAGAACAGGAAATATTAAATTTTTTGGTTTTGACAGTTTTTAAAATCTAGCTTTCAAGCATTGGTATTCATGGAAACGACTTTTTGTGAAAATGCGTTTTTCTTAATGATGGTTTTATTCTCCATTGTTCTATTTAAAACTTTATAAGTTAAGAACCGTTTAAGGTAAATGGTTCAATCTTGGAACATGTCTTTTTCAATTTTTTTACTTTAATTTAAATTCAGAAAATTAGAAAAAAATATTTACTTTTTAAAATATGATTTTTTTTTTAAGTTACGCTATTTTTTTTAATTTTTACTTTAAATATTTTTAATTTCTTAAAAAATTAATATTTTTTAAAATGCTGAATAAAAATTCAATCTTATATACTTCTGTTTATTTAAATGCCAAAAATTGAAATTCTACAAATAATATTTCGAGTTATATCGATTTTAAATCACCCCACTTTTTTAATGAATTTTGAATTTAAAATTTTTAAAATATATATATGAGAAGTTTTATCATGCGATATTGCTTACAAATAACATGGTTAAGCATCGCAAAAAAAATTCAAAATTTTAACTCAATAAATAAAATTTATTTTAAATTTTGTCCCGGACCCCCTTAATGAAACACCAAATTCTTTATACGAATGATGTTAGTGTATGGTTTGTAGTAGATAGTGTAATTTTTCATGGTTTTAACAAATTGTATTTGTTGCTTATGGTATATATTTGTTGATTTAGTTGCTTTCGAAAATTTTGTAAACAATCAAAAATTGTTTCTTCAACTGTTACTTTTTCAAAACATTCATCAACGTTTTAAGAAAATCACAGTTTTGACAAAATGTTGATAAAAGTTTTGTCAATAGCAAAACGTTTATCATGGTTTTGCTAATTACAATAACTTATAAGAAGTTCTGTATTATGGACTTCCTTTTAAAATAATTGTTCTCTGTTATCTTCGCAAATTAGACATTATGAATTCATACATTCTAATTGTTGCGAAATCAAGTAACTCCTCTTACCCCTTACACCTTGAATAAAAAATAAAAACAAAACGCAGCTGCGGAGTGTTACGTCAGACCGAATGATCCTACTGCGCAAGAGCAGACAGAACTTGTTTTCCTTTTTCTGTGAGAATTGACTGAGATTTAGAACAGAATAGAAACCAGATATGTACGTAAATGAAAAGAAAATAACTTTAAAAAGAAACTTTAATACTCGAATTGTTACGTGTATATAATGTTTGTTTTGTGAGTGTCTAACCATGTTGTGTACGTCTCTTCATGAATGTTTAACGTAATGCATCTTTTTTTTTATTTCGAAGACTCAAGATTAATTATTTTGAAGTTCTGTCATTTACTTCATCGTATGCTATTTCCCCTTATGCGAAGGAAAGAACAGGTAGGACATTTAGCTTTTATTTTATGATTGTATAAGTTGAAAGCTTTTTATTAGATAATAAGATTAATGAGAAAATTAGAAACAGAGAATAAGATCAGTAGTAACGCTAATTATGATGCAATGGTGGAAAATTGGCGCAGAGGAGGAGCCTATTGACACCACTAATATTTTATAGTATTATTCCCTTTAATAAAAACTCAGAAATTCTGTCATTAGATAAGCCGAAAAATACTACTAAAATTTAGTGATGTCAATAGGCTCCTCCTCTGCGCCAATTTTCCACCACTGATGATGTATCTCACCAGACAAAATCATTGCATTTTTTCACAGGAATGTTTATTTCAGAAAATACACCACTCACTGCATTCTGAATTGCTTGAATGTTTTCGTGACAACCACAAATGCAGAAATTCTGATGTGTAATTTTCTACTGTTTTATGAAACTAAGCTTTATAAGTGCAAAGGAATTACCAATTTTTCAATTTACAAAAGCGTCTTTATACAAAAAACTTATTCTGTTAGTAAACGTCACCTAGGATTTAAGAAATTATGTAACCCTTTTCACACCTAACTAATGCAGATTTAGCTGAGGAATGACCTCTTCTTAAATCTTCATCGACATAAAATTCTCCAAAGCTGTGAAGTTGGATTTTTTTTCGTTGCAGAATCTGAGGTTGAGTAGTTCTCTACTTTTACAATTTCTTAATATTTTCATTCTCTTACTGAAGCTTTTACTGACTCTAAGGCTTTTCTTCATTTTATCATAATACATACCCTGCACACACAGAGCCATAGGTAAGAAATCGGTCGACAGCCGCTTGCCACTACCGGCGGTATTGGTACGATACCGGTTGCCGCTACCGGCTCCGTATCTTTTATTATAAGCTGCGCGAATGCGGCCCGATTCATGAGGCACATGGCTGGTCCGGTATCGTCAGAACACCATGCCTATCCATATGAATGCCGGCCGCAGCCCGACACCAGCATAAATTAAAAAAAACTGTTTTGATGGAGCCATCTATGAGCCATCGTGGAATGTATATTTGAAAGGAAAGTGTTTCGGCAATGGAAGAGGCGGGGTTTGATCCGACGAAACCAAGAACAGGAAGTAGACGCCTTAACCACTCTGCGACAGCGACTTTATCAGGGGAGGATTCTTTGAGGAAATAGGGGGAAGACATATTGATAAGTAATTGTTTGTCGTTAAAGGTAAATGGTAGATGGGAAAATTAGAATTTTGAAGTGTTTTTATTTTATTTTTTTATTTATTTATTTGTAATTGTCTTGAGTAGCGTGTATTTAAAAGTTAATTTAATATTTAAATGAATGAAATAAATATCTTAGCGAATTCGTTAAAGCAAACGAATTGTTTTTTCTTATAAATTTAAGAATAATTAAGTATAAAAAATATTTTTAGAGGTTTTGTTCAGTTAATCAAATTTTCTTATTAGAAATTACAATGTAATTTCATATGTTGCGTTAATTTATAAAATATATATTTTTAACATGGAAAAATTTATTTAATAAATAAAAAGTTGTTAATTAATAATTTTAAATTAGAATAAGATTTCATTTTATGTCGTTTTGCTGATTTTAAGTAGAACATATATTTAATGAGTATGTTGCAATATTAATTTGTTACTTATCAATATTTTCAATTTAAAAATAAAATAGAAATATTAATTTACATTTTTTTTTCTTTTGAAAGATAATGTTTAAATGGGGGATATTTCTAAATTTTTCTTGTAAATTTAAGAATGCTTATTAAAAAAAAAAATGTGAATTTCAGAGGTTTTTCTGTTAATATAATTTTCTGTTTAGGAATTATATTGTAAGTAAATCTGTTAATTCAAGAAATATATGTTTTAACAAAGAAAAACTAATTTTAACAAAAAAAATATGTTGGTAATTAATCACTTTTAATTAGAATAAGAGCTCATTTTTTTTTCACTGGAGGATTTAATGCAAAATATATTTTTAATGATTATGTAGCAATAATGATTTTTTTATTTATCAACATTTTCTAATCATCAAATAAAATAGAAATATTAATTTATCTTTTTTATTTGTTTGTTTGTTAGTTTTTTGGTTAATAATTTTTTAGAAGTGGGAGATTACTGAATCTTTCATTTAAATTTTAATGATAAAAAGTTGGATAGTTTTTTATTTATAGCTTGTAAAATAATTTTAAACAATTTGATTTTTTAATAAAATATGAAAAATAGCTACTCTTTTTTTTTCTACGATTAAGTTTATAATGAACAATAATTTTAAGGAGCGATTTAAAAATCACTTTTGATGATTCAAATAATTGTAAGTCCTTTTTAAAATAAATTCAACAAAAACTTTTTAAAAATGAATAAATGTGGGCTGTTTTTGACATTTTTAAAATCACTGTTAGAATTTTTTGCGTAATACTAGGGGGCTCTACCCACTGTAAGCTACGCTCGCCAACCCCCGTTCAGACACCGTATCATCTAAAGGCACGCTAATCTGATCGGGTTTTAAAAGATTAGGGAAGATTGAATTATAAGGAAAAACCTGTAGCGATCTCCATGTAAACGGGTTCCAATTCAATTCCCTTTGTTTGCGAAAATTTAAGGCCGAATCAGTTGCTGTTAAGACACCCAATGATTGTTTTCCTGTTTGATTAAAGAGGATCAGTGAAACATTTGAAAAGAAGCTAAAATAAAATGAATTAACAGAGTCTTTGCCTCCCGGTATTTCTTAACAGCGTTATAAAACGATTGGGATAATACAATTACTACAATTTACTGCTTTAACCACTTCAAGAGCGGTGGTTCATTTTTGGACCACTTAATTTTAATTCTTAAATGGCACATTGGCACCAGAATATTGGAATGAAAATTTTCCTTCTATTAAGCAAGTCAACAAAAGCAATTTCATACTTCGAAATAAATTTGTTTGTAAATTTTGTGTCATTCACTGATTTCAATGTTTTACGAATAGAGGTACCTTGCCCCTGAAAGGGTTAAACGCATATTAATATGTTTATTATTTTAAAGTTTCTTTTCTGTTTCAATATTCATGTGTAAATACAATTTTCAAGATGCAATTTTCAATATTTTTCCGCTTTTAACACATACTCATTTAATATTAATTTTAAAGGGGTTTTTTTTTTCCTGTTTTTAATAGTCACGTGCAAATAATTTTTTAAACGTAAGGAAATATTATACTTAGCGCTGTTTTTAAAATTGAAAACAATCTCTATAATGAAAGCCTAAGTCATGTGACTATCATCAAGAATTCCGGATGGATCCCTTCGTTTTTTATATTCCAGGCGGCCATTTTTGCACTTTAATCTTAGCCAGCCACAGGTGATAAGTCACCTATTGTCACCATTTTACCTATATTCTAACAGTCCAAGTCATGTAACTGCTCTGCCATGAACAATTTGTTATATGAGACTACTCATATAACTAAGTGCCGTGAAGAGATTAATTCTACTTCAATAAAAAACATATCATTTGCATAATTAAAATACGTACTTTTACTAAGCAGAGTGAATTTTCATTCCACACAATTGGAAGCATCAGCAGAAAAAAACGATCTTTTATTTGTATATAAAAAATGACTATGTAATGAAGTAGGTGGAAAACTAAATGATGACAAAAAGGTTTAAGATAAAATACCAGCTTTATTAAAAATCATTAATGTAAAATATCTATATTGCATTTTAAACAGACATTCGTATTTCTCAAATAATATTTCTTCTCTTAAACTGTAGACTAAGAAAACCTTTATCAATCAGGAGCTTATTAAAAAAAAAGTAAACGTTCATTAAAATACGATCAAACATCTTGATTTAAACTTTCTATTTGATTGAAGAACATTTGAATAAACATACTCGTATACTGAAAGATAGATTAAACATACGTCGTAAAAATAAGTGAGTCACTTTAAGAAACGAAAGTTCCGTAAATTATATCAAAATAATCAGTCAGGAAAATAAACGTATCTATTACCGAAACGAAACTTCGCCGAGAAAATCCATCCATCCATTAACAGCTGTAAAAAGAAAAATAAACTACATTGTGGGGTGAATCAGACAGGAGCACCAAACGAAGCTAAGCTTTGAAACTGCCGCGAATCTATTTATAGTTCACTGGAGGATCGAGACACGCGCCATAAAAACGGAAGTAGGAAACTCCCCCTACTCCGGACAACGTCAGAGGAAGTTATGCCGATCATATGTGCTAAAGCGAAAGAGCGATCCTGCGGGCAGAAAACGTCATCGCGTGGCAAAGTTTGAACTACAAATCAGCCTAAGAAAGATTGTTGTCAAAGTCGGCTGAAATGATTCGCGATATACGAAAAATACAAAACGGGAAAGATGGTTAAACTTTTAAAATAAAGAAGCCAGGAAAAGATAGTAAGTAGAAATAAAAGACTTTCAATAAATAAATAGTTTAGAAATATTATAGTTTAAAACTAAAACCAGGAACATAGGCGATAAGAAAATATGGGTATATGGCTAACACTTTGCCTCCCCTCTTATCACCTCCGGATTACCCATAGGTAAAAGTTATCCGCAAACAAACTTTCAGAAAGGTAAAACTCAAAACTATTGTCACTATCGTCCAATCCTAAAAATTTAAACAGTTGAAAAAAAAAACCCATAAAATAAAACTAAAAAGTAAGAGAAACCTACCAAAGTAAACCGAGAAAAATTAGCTCCAGAGTGATTCGCAGATAAACTTCTTTAGTAGCATAAAAAAAATTGTTTCACAGAGCCAGCAACATGTTAAATACACATATTATGAAACAAACATGATCAAAGATAAAAAAATTACATGTTCAACATTATCTTGACAAATAACCATTCATCATATCAACATGTTAATACAACATTAATCCAATAACATTGTCTATTAAACATTAAAATTTCTTAACAATTTGAATAACTTAACAACACAATGGCATCTTAAATGATCAACATCAAAAATACATTACAAACAGGAATTCATCAATTTCACATGCAAAAAAATCTTCATTGGTAACATTATATAGAAGATTCACTTAAAGTCCAATGCCAATCAATTGAAGTTTACATTGAATATAATTTCAAGGTCAATTTAAATCAATTTGAAAAATTTGTGCTTTAATTTATACATGCGTTCTTCCACATGCCTGTAAGACATTACGTGAATTACAAAGATCTTCCACATGTCCACAGGACATTTTGTGACTACAGAAATTGACCTAAAGTTACATGGTAACTAGGGTGGGCCGAAAAAACTTTTTTTAGAAATTGATTTTGGCATAGTGCGCAAAAGTTGTGCAATGGGTCAGTTAGAACTCATAAAAATTTTCATCAATATTGCTCAATATTTAACCGCGCCCCTCTAACAATGAAAAACAGAAAAAAAGAGAAAAATCGTTTTTTGTGTGAAAAAATATATTTTGAAAAATTTTCCAAAATTTTTATTAGTATACATTGAAAATGTTACACAATGAGTCAGTTATAATCCACAAACATTTTTATCAATTTCTATCAATATTTAACGGCGCCCCTCTGACATAAAAAATTGGCGAAAAATGAAAAATATATTGGATTTTCTAAAAAAATGTACTATGAAAATTATTTTTCGAAATTGGTATTGACATTAATATTTTTCATATTAATTTTAATAAAGTATATTTTTATTGAATTGCACACGGACAGAATTCAGATCAGAACAAAATCTATAAATTTGAAGTGCATTTAATAATATCGTACCTCAAGTAGAGCAGTGGCCAAAATTATTAAAGTAGTACTGGCTGATTTCGATTTAGTTTCACCTGAGAAACAAACTTATATAGTTTGAAAAACAAAGTGAGAAGGTAACTACACAGAAAAAAGGAAACAACTAAGGGGAATGATTTAATGGCATTTGGAGTGACACCTCTTAAGAGTTTGTATTTTGATAGGCGCAAAGATGATACCTTTGAACAAATATCTGGTCATCAAAAATTAACATCAGAAGCACACATAGCATTACTAGAGCAACCCGTCAGAAATTATATAGGTCATATATCGTTAATTGCTGGTGAAAATGCAAAAGAAATAGCCAAAGGTATTATCACATTTACAAAAACGTATAATGTGAGTTTTCAGAACCTATTAGTTATATGGAAAGGCTGAGTAATACGTTTGCTTGAGACATACATTGGAAGACCATTACAATGGAATATACGTATGTTACATATTAATGAGTTGCCACTAAGGCATCTTATTCTGAAAATGGACGATTGCACAAATATTCCGTATTCATAATTTGGACCTATTGGGTTGGTTATAAATGATTGCGAAAAACAAAAAATACAGTGGTCAAATTTGATCAAATTCACGGTAATCTTCAGCCTATGGATCTGAAAGGTATCCAAAAGCTAAGTACGGAGCAACAATATTTGTATCGCATCTGTCTTGCCATAAAAGATGGCACTTGCCCTTCTAACGTGACTGACAATAACCCAGATAAACTGAGTCATGCACGATGGTTGACCACTGCAAACCGTTTGTTACGGTTATACATTAGAACTCCAAGACCGTCACAAAATCTTATAATACTCGTGACGTATGTAATACTGGTGTATTCTCCAGTGTGGTTTGATATAAAAATGAAATCGAATTGCTTGTATGGTGCCCAACACTTCTGGAAAATTATTTCCCTTGCAAGGCAGCTTCCAGATAATGTTAAGCAAATTATTTACGAAGTATTCTCAAACAATGCATATTTGTGCATCCTAAACACCTATTATTGCAACATTATCCTAGAAAGCACATCCGGGAAGTAGCAGTTAGGCGCATTCTATGCGACCGAGATAAGAAGACGAAGAATTTGGGTGGATTGCGTTTCTACAAGCTTTATATAAGCTGATTATATTGATTTAATTGATTGCTCAAACACTGTTGTAACAGAGCCACCTCTTACAATTCATATAAAGGACAAAGACTTGAAAGATATGTGCAAAGAAAAACAGCGTCCAGTACTAACTTTTGAGGAATTTCCATGTCACACGCAATCAGTTGAACGAGGTGTTAAACTAATATGTGAAGCTGCAATGAAAGTTTGTGGTGACTCTGCAAGAGAGGGATATATTCGCGCCAAGTTTCAAGCAAGGAAAGAACTTCAAACATTCGACAACAAGGGGCAATATTATTCTAACACCTAACATTCAATTTTCATCAGGTATTATTAAATACATTTCAAATTTCTAGATTTTTTTTCTAATCTGTATTCTGTCTGCGTGTAATAAAAAAATATGCTAGTATTAATTTCGTAAAAAAAAATGATTAAAAAGTTAAATTACGCAATAATTATAGAATTATTGTTATTTATAGTATTATTTAATTAATCAATTAATGCCAATACTAATTTCGAAAAGTAATTTTTTTAGAACAGTTTTTTGGAAAATCCGATATATTTATATTTTTCTCCAATATTTGATGTCAAAGGGGTGCGGGTAAATATCGAGAGAAATTGATAGAAATTTTTGTGGATTATAACTGACCCATTGCGTAACATTTTCATTGTATGCCAGTAAAAATTTTGCAATCTTTTTTAAAATATATTTTTTCGCAAAAAACGATTTTTCTCTTTTTTGTCTGTTTTTCAATGTCAGGGGGGGTGCGGCTAAATATTGAGCAATATTCAAAAAAATTTTATGAATTCTAACTGTCCCATTACACAACTTTTGCGTACTATGCCAAAATCAATTTCGAAAAAAAAATTTTTTAGCTTATTTCGGCCCACCCTACCGGTAACTATAAAATAAAAAGTTAAAAATAACATAATACATTATAATATAATACAACATAACATAATGTAAATCATAAACCCATTCATACGTGGCGCCACGATTTTTCATTCTCACATTAAAGATACCTGTAACAATAGGACAAGAACTGTTACTGAACATTGTAACTTCATCTAATTGCACTACACAAAAAGAAATTTGATTTAACCTTTTAGAATATTAAAATTTCAATGCCAAAAGATTCAATATTAGAGGTTTTTTTCACTTTAAGCTATAACCAAAATTTCTCGCTTGGGCCGGCCCTTTGATTTCTACCTAGAATTAAACGTAAAAAATTCAAAAATGACTGTCATAAATTTACATAAGATTACTAGCAATTTCAATTTCTTAAACATACAATAAGTTACCAAATACATAATATTTATGCGATGCAGATTTTTGAATATTAACATTTAACACATGATTCCAATACAAAAATTCAAATATAACATAATACAACAATATGATTTAATTTCAATATGTATATAAACACAAAAAAAAACATTTCCACATTAACAATTAAAAATACTCTCAATGAATTTTCTCAATTCAAATTTGGTGAGAGGCTTTGTAAAGACATCTGCCGCATTTTCCTTACTACGTACAAAGCACAAGTGAAAAATATTTTTGCTCACCAAATCCCGCACAAAACTTAATTTCACATTAATGTGACGGCTTCTATGGTTTTCTATTGGTGACCTGACAAAATCTATAGTTGCCCGGTTATCAACATATAAGACTGATTTTATTTTCTCCCCAGTGACAAACCCCTTTTCATAACATTCATTTAATATTCTATCAAACCAGATAAGTTCCTTCGTGGCTTCTGTCATGGCAATGAATTCTGCTTCCATGGTTGACAAACTAACACTTCGTTCTTTGAAGGTTCTCCAAGAAATGGGCGAGTTCCCCAAGAAAACAATCTGACCGCCTAACGAAGTCCTATCATCTCTGTTAGATGCGAAATCAGCATCAGAAAATGTAATTAATTGGTTTTTGTCACATGTGAGTTTAAGAGTTCAATCTTTAGTATGTTTGACATAACCCAGTAACCGGAGCAAACCATACCAGTGAGACATGCCAGGGTCTGACTGGAATTGACTGTATATATTAATGGCATAACTAATGTCAGGACGGGTTCTGTTTGCGATAAAAGAAAGGCAACCTAATATACTTTGATATGGTAAACGTGACATTTCCTTCCGTTCCTCATCGGTTTTGGGACAATCTGACCTAGAATAAATGGACCCTTTACTAATTGGTATAGAGGAAATTGGAAATTTAAAAGACTCAAACATATCGCATACTTCCTTAATGTAGGGTTGCTGGTGAATCTTTAAACCTTCTCCATCCTCCTCAAACTCTACCCGAAGTAGCTTTTTATTTTTTCCCAGTACTTTTAAGTCAAAATGTTTACTTAAAAGGTCCAAAGCTTTGTCAATTATCTTTCTATATTTTCCAAAAACAACTATATCATCAACATAAAGTAATAAAACCAACTGGGAACCAAAAACATAAACACAGTTACACCATTCGATTTTAACAAAACCTATCTCCAACAGAACACGATTGATCTCATAAAACCACATACGACAAGATTGATGTAATCCATAGATGGCCTTATCTAATTACAAAATAAATGTTCCTTCCCTTGCTCTACAAAACCTGGGGGCTGGGACATAAATACCTTTTCAGCTAGGGGTGCATAGAGGTAAGCACACTTAACGTCACATTGTATATGCAACAATCCCTTCAGGGAAACAAGCAAAGAGAAGAAAAACCTTATAACGCTAAAATTTACTACAGGGGAAAATGTTTCATCGTAGGATTCACCTTGGATTTGTTTGAACACCTGTGCTAAAAAACGTGCTTTAAATCTAGCAATTTTACCTGTTTCATCTCTTTTTATTGTAAAAACCCATCTGCAACCTACAGGATTTGCGCCATTGGGTAACTCTGTTAAGTGCCATACACCTCTACTATGCATCATATTTATTTCTTACTGCATAGCTTTTTGCCATTCATTGAATTGATCCGATTTAATCGCCTGTTTATAGGTTCGTGGTACCTCCGGACCATATAGTCATGCCTGTGACTGACAGATATCTGCATTAGGTTTATCATCACTGGGTTTAGGTACTATGGATTGATACGTGTTTTTCCCCTGAAAATCAAATAACTCTGGTTCAAAAACAATTTGATTTTTCTTACAGTATTTAATTACGTCATTTGCAGACCTTAAACATTGAGATTCATTATTAGCATCATAATAATAGATATCGGTACGCGGACCAATCGTTCTGGGCACGGCTTTCCTTATCCAGCGAGTTTCTCGCAAAACTGGTTGTGGGTCTACAGTAGATTCCTCATCCGAAGAATCCCGACCTATGCCTCTATTATCACAAGATGACTTGAGGGGGTTCGCCGGAGATGGCAGGAGCATGGCCCCTCCCCTCAACAGCGTCCTCATCCTCTGAGTCGCCGTAACCAGTTGGTATACAGCGAAACTCTTCCTGATTGGCGACCAGCACTGCTTTCTTACCCTGCTGCTTATACATAGTGGTCTCGTCAAAAGAAAAATTTATAGTTTCAATTATCTTATTCTCCTCTGGCAACCAAATACGATAGCCCTTAGTTCTGAACGCGTACCCTACCAAGTATCCTCTTCTAGCTTTTGAGTCAAGTTTACTGAAACGTCTCTGGCGTGGGACACACACATAGGCCACACATCCAAAGGGTTTGAGATGTCTAACCGAGGGTTTAGAACCACCGAAAAGCTCAAAAGAGGTTTTAGATTGGTTCTTATGACACAACCCATTCCACATATATGTAAAATGAAGCATAACCTCAGGCCAAAAACTGGTATGCTAACCACTATCTTTTAACACTGTTCTAGTGCCGTCAGTCACAGTTTGATTATAGCGCTCAATCGTGCCATTCTGTTCAGGGGTGTAGGTATTCATGAATTCATGAATAATCCCTCTTTCTGTGCAGTACTTCTCAAACCTCTCAATTGCAAACTCCCCCCACCCCATTGTCAGATCTAATTGATTTGACTTTTCTGCCCAAAAATCTTTCAACACGATTAATGTGCTGACTTAAGACTTGAAAAGCCTCTAATTTTTCCTTTATGAATTACAGGGATGCTTTTCTGGAGTAGTCGGCTATTATCGAGAGAAAGTACCGCTCCCCCTGACTACCTTTTATTGGAGACGGGCCCCATAGGTCTGTGTACAGGAGTTCTAATGGCAAATTTGACCTGATAAAATCCGTAGTTTTAAAGGAAGTTCTCCTATATTTATTCAATTTACACATTTCACAATTAAAATCCCCCCCTTTAAAATTGGTAAGCCCCTAGCACCGGTTTTCCTACAAGTGTGCTCAATTAAGTATGGACTTACATGGGCCAACCGCCTATGCCATTTCATCATATCATCTTGCGTATTAACTTCAGACACTTCAAACCTAACTTTCTTATTATTATTACTAGGGACTTTGGGATAAATATAATATACTCCATTCTTAAGAATTGCTTTGAAAAGGAATTGACCATGGCAGAATATCTTTACTTCACCACCTCCACCATTAAAATGTGCCCCATTTTTGTCTATTTTTGCCCCAGAAATTAAATTGCGCCTTAACTTAGGCGAATACATGACGTCTTTAAACATTAGGATTCTCTGTCCAAACTTCAATTTAATTGTCCCACATCCCTCAATTAGGAAAGTAACTCCCTCAACAGCGACAGCCATATTCTCTTCAGTAAGAGGTGTAAAATCAATAAACAAAGATTTTTCTTACAGAAATGATGGGAGGCAGCCGTGTCAAAGACCCAGTCTGCAACTCCATCAACTAAATTTGCTTGTGAAATAAAGAAAGAGGAACAGGACTTACATTCAGGACTTCTATTACTAGTGTCTCTGGAAAGGCCTTTTCTAGCTCCTTCAGATTTCTGAGCACTCCATCGATGTTTTCGTCTAGTGGGTGATCTCGGCTTACGTCGTGATGTCATGGGACTTTCACTCCTTCTGCCAATCGGGAATGCATCTCGGGACGACGTCAGGTTAGCTGATGGCGTTGAATCTCGGCGAGTCAGGCTCCTTTGGTAGCTCCTACCTTTACTCTTGAAATGGCCAGCTTTTCCACAGTAAAAACATGTCAACTTCTTTTTATTTCCTTAATACTGGACATTTCTTTGATACTGGATGGACTGCGCTTCAGCATAAACTTTATGATGATTACGATCTCGTAACTCCAGTCTTGTCTCCTCTGCAACCAGGGCGGTTACCACATCGTTGAACTTAAAGTCTGCATCCGTCCATCTCAGTATTGACTGAACTATGCTGTCAAATTTGGCTGGTAGAAAACGAAGGCACTGGAACGTGACATAAATGTCATTAAAGTCCTTGTTCACACTTTTCAGCTGATTTGCTATACACAGTAATCTGGCAGCATACAGATTTATGCTTTCATTATTGCCAATTTTACATTCACACAGTTCAGTAAATATTTGCATATGTCTACTACGTGTATCAGGGTAAAAGTGAGTTCTTAACTTTTTCTAAGCCTCAACAAGGCTGCCACAGTTCTCAATTATTCTTCTAAAATCTGACTCTATATTTAAGGGGTCAGGTAACCTTCGAAGAGTTCAAAAATCGAATTTTTTTAAATAGCTTGTAATTAAATATGATTCTTTGGGAACATTTAAAATCAAACCCCATACAAAAATTCGCATTAGAAGATACGTTATGTCTAAAACACTTTGAGCTTTTGCTATATGATCAACGGGTTTTCAATCTTTAAAGCAAATTTTCTTAAAACAGCGATTTTGATCATTGCGCGCACGATTTCTGAAAAACGCTTGCCTGGAATTTCACGAAATTTTTCGTGGACGTATTAAACGTAGAGAAGCACAAAATGACCTATTATTATGTTTCTCGAGTAAGAAGTTTAGAATTCACGGCTACTTTTGTATTAAAAAAATCTCGATATTTCGAATTACTCTAAAAAAAAATTTTTTTCTCGAGATCTACAAGTTTTATTTTTTTCATTGTAGGTCATTTTAAAAACACTTTGTATTTGTACTCATTAAAAAAAATCTTGTCTTGTTTCAGCCATTGAAATGGGAAAAATCATGCGCGCAATGCATGCAAGAATAATTCTTTCGTAAAAATTGTATTATCTTTAAAAATATATTTAAAAAAAAACTATATATGTGTATACCTTTTCTAACAACTTTGATTGATAAAATAAATCGTTCCCAACATGTTTCTTCAATTTTATAATTAAAAGTTAATTAGTTACAGAATTACTGCAATTCTTACAGAGGTCACTTTCCCGTGTACTTTATTGGTTCAAAGGTTACCTGACCCCTTAAATAGATGATAGACAAAACCAACTTTGAACGAATCTGCCAGTCCTTGATATCCTTCTCAGAAACTGGTGTACCTTCTTTTATTTCAGGAATTTTCTCTACTTCTATGACTATATCAAAAACATTTTTTTCCATAAGTAAATATTTAATATCGGACTGCCAGTTGAAATAATTCGTGGTGTTCAATTTTTGACTTGAGGATTGTAACAATGACATGTTGAAAATTCAACAAGAAAACTTCAGCAAATACAGATAAACACTTCATTAATCAAAAATAAATTGAAGTTACCATCTCAAAATCGGCAATAAAAATTTTCAAACTCGATATCTTAATTCTTCAAAACGAACTTCTAATTATAATAAAATTTAATCAAAATTGCAATTATTCAGCTAAAACTGGATGCTATTCACATTAAACCTTAATTTTCACAAGCTGGATTTTTTTTTATTTCTATTTAAAATGCATTTTTTTTTCTTTCATCCAAATCTTCAAAAAAAAAATTTTTTTTCACCTCTTTTTTTTTTTTTTTTTTTTTTTTTTACAAACTAAATCTTCTCTTATCCACTCTAAATCTTAATATTCCTTATTTATTTGCTCTTATTTAACTAAACGGCATCATTTAAAAATATCGGTCCCCCCTAATAAAATTCTCTCCTTAATACCTATGGGCCGTATTTTATACACCTTACTGCATTTAATTAAAACCTTTTAAGGGGAAAAACGTTTTTCTGCATGGGTCTGTCCGCCCATAACCAAAATTGTTATATGAGACTACTCATATAACTAAGTACCGTGAAGAGATTAATTCTACTTCAATAAAAAATATCTCATTTGCATAATTTCTAATACGTACTTTTACTAAGCAGAGTGAATTTTCATTCCACACAATTGGAAGCATCAGCAGAAAACGACGATCTTTTATTTGTATATAAAAAAGGGACTATGTAATGCAGTGGGTGGAAAACTAAATGATAAAAAAAAGGTTTAAGATAAAATACCAGCTTTATTAAAAATCATTAATGTAAAATATCTATATTACATTTTAAACAGACATTCGTATTTCTCCAATAATATTTCATTTCTTAAACTGTAGACTAAGAAAACCTTTATCACTCAGGAGCTTATTCAATAAAAAACGTAAACGTTCATTAAAATACGATCAAACATCTTGACTTAAACTTTCTATTTGATTGAAGAACATTTGAATAAACATACTCGTATACTTAAAGATAGATTAAACATACGTCGTAAAAATAAGTGAGTCACTTTAGAAAACGAAAGTTCCGTAAACTATATCAAAATAATCAGTCAGGAAAATAAACGTATCTATTACCGAAACGAAACTTCGCCGAGAAAATCCATCCATCCATTAACAGCTGTAAAAAGAAAAACAAACTATATTGTGGTGTGAATCACACAGGAGCACCAAACGAAACTAAGCTTTGAAACTGCCGCGAATCTATTCATAGTTCACGGGAGGATCGAGACACGCACCGTAAAAACGGAAGTAGGAAACTCCCCCTACTCCTGACAACGTCAGAGAAAGTTACGCCGATCATATGCGCTAAAGCGAAAGAGCTATCCTGCGGGCAGAAAACGTCATCGCGTAGCAAAGTTTGACCTACGAATCAGTCTAAGAAAGATTGTTGTCAAAGTCGGCTGAAAGGATTCGCGATATACGAAAAATACAAAACGGCAAAGATGATTAAACTTTTAAAATAAAGAAGCCAGGAATAGATAGCAAGTGGAAATAAAAGACTTTCAATAAATAAATAGTTTAGAAATATTGTAGTTTAAAAAATAAAACCAAGATCATAGGTGACAAGAAGATATGGGTATATGGCTAACACAATTACGGCCCTTCTCTTTTCTTATGAAAGGTTTCCATTTTGATTAAAGAATCAAAATTATTTTTTCGAATAAAACTACATAAAAGTTGCTATGATCGCAATGAATTCTTGGTACTTTTATGTTAGCCGGGTGCAAATCTCGCCAGTAGCTTTTTTTTTAACTCGGCAGATAGCATTTTTAATTTTTCGAGTGGTAAATTACAACGGCACTACTTTGTTATCCCGTCGTCCAAAAATCTATCGCCAAACTATAAGATTAAATTCCTATAATGGTTGATCGTAAATTCCACATTCACATGACTTTAAGGAAGTTAGACGTGTTTATGCCATCAAGTGATTTTTATTTCGACATTTTATTTGTATTTTTATTAATGTTATACTAATTTATTTGTTCTTTCGTTATTTAAAATAAGAATTATGTCAATTTGTATAATTTGGCCAGTGTTTTGGCGATTTATATAATTTAGCGAAATTGGTGGATGGGATGACTAAATAGTACCATTAAAGCATTGCTTTGAAGTTGAAATTAAATGCTGAATAAAAATTCATTTGTTGTATTATGTAATATTTGTTTGGCGAAAACCTCGTTTTCGTATACCAGTTACATATGTATTTTTAAATTATTTTGAATTATTTAAATAATGAAATATCAATAAATAAAAAAAGTTTAATTAATAACTATAGAACAAAACAATTTATAACTTTTTTTAAAAATAAAAATAATGTAATGGTAAATAAACATTTATTAATAAATAAGCAACAATAGCCGGGTTACCATGTCAGGGAAAATAACGCCATTTTGGCGCCAATTAAATACCCCGGTGCGTATACGACTTCTGCGCCTAATATTTTTCTTTTCGTTTCGTTTAAAAAAAAGAAAGAAGTGAAAGCCATTAATTTTAAATGTTTCAGTTTTAAATGAAAGTTTTGTATTAAATAAAATGCTAACGAAATACAAAAATTCAAACGTTGTTCTTAGCATAAATTTAAGGGAGACCAAACTGGTCACCAAATTAGTTTAAAATAATAACCTTTTCAGAAATATGAAAGAAAAATATCTCTTATGATTAAAATTTGAGTTGCCATCATTAGAAAAAAGTATTTAAAATTTAAAAAAAAAAATAATATTTCGAAAACTAATTCGAATTTAAAAATTCTAATGCCAGTTTTGAGATTTGCGGATCAATACGGATTTTTGGTGTTAATTTCATCACAAAGTATTCCATATTTTAGGACAAATCGCCCTGAAACATAATCAGTTGTTTAATCAGTCGTTTCAAAGAATCGTTTCATAAATTCGTTTCATTTCAGTCGTTTCATATACTCGTTTCATTAGGATTTTATATATACTAGTTACGTAGCAACCCGTTGTGTTGCTTTTTGAATTGCATGAGACAATCGATCTTTTTGCGAAAAATGAAATCTTAACTTTATTGTAAATTTAGAAAACCATTACAATATTAATTTTATTAAATGCAATATTTCAAATAATAAGTTATATTTACAATTTAAGTCAAACGCATTCCCAATAAAAATGCACATATACTATAACTTTATTTGCTTAGAGCTTTTCGCTCTTCCAAAATTTCGCTTCGAATTTTCGAGTTGGTAGAAATGATGTCATTTGGGTCAACTTATACAAAAATGATTTTGTTTGGATGAATTTATTCAGAAGCATTTTATATTTATGAATTAAAATATATATTTAGAGAAATATGTTTTTTCTCGCTAAAACATTTCATTTTTAATGTCCGCTTTTGAAATGTTTAATAACTATCTTAAGGCAGTAGTTGAAAATCTACTTTTCGACTTTAAATTAAATGAAAATAACATACGACGTTTTTTTTTCCTTTGACGTCAACAAAATTTATCTCAATATTACAGTCGAGAGTCGAATTTGTGTTTCTAAAATAAACCGATTCCTGAAGCTTGAATATGTGTGAGTCATTTTCCCTTTTCTCTGTCATTAAAAATATTTTTAAAAATTTATATCTCGAAAACTAATCAAATATTAAAATCCTACGTCCACTTTTGACATCCACGGACCCATGCGGATAACTGACGTTAATTTGATCACCCAACATGCCATATTCTTGGAGGAACAGCTGTGAAATACAAACGGACAGTCATTTTTTAATATAATAGATTGATAAAGTTTTAATTTCGCTATAAAAAATTAGTCAGGGACAAATGCTGAACTATTTGTATTATTTTAAATGCAAATGGTTTATTTCGTAATGGAGCCTGTACGCAATGGAGATAGATTCAAAACATTATGCTTGAAAATTATTTAAAAAGAGATAATAAATAAATCAATTAATATAAAGTTTACAAATTGCATTTGAAAGTAGATTTTTTCCCTATATAACATTGTAAAAATTGGAGATGTGCGATGTTTAGAAATTCAAAAACTTGCAGTAGCAAAGATTGAAAAACCGAAATTTAATCGTCAAGTGTTGTCATTCTCAAAATGACGTCAGTCTTACGCACGGACATATTTTTCCTTTATATAGATAGATTTTCAAACGTGAAGTTCCATTTGTCAGCTACAACTTTGCATGTGAAAATGTATTGTTTTGGCTTGAGGTTCTAATTTCAGTACCACGAAGTACAAATTCCAGAAACTAATGTCTTTTTTATATGTATGCGTGGTAAAATATATAGTTTTATCAAATAAAAGGATTGTTTTCTTTTAAGTATGGCACTTACGGAAGCATTACGCCAAGTGTCTCAAATTTGGTATCAGCCGAATGAAAATATATTGTAACATTAGCTTTATAAAATGTTTTTTAAATAGTGACGTCATTTTCTGTTCAGACTTAAAGTTATTTTTTCAATAAGGATAAATAAATCCAAATATTTCTTATTTTCGGCAACAGTGGAAATAACACAATTGCTACCATTTTGATGAAATTTCTAAAAAACTTTTCAAATTAAATTTAAAATGTAAAAAGTGAAAATATTTAGAAAAATAGCTAGTGCGAGGACATCTACAAATGAACAGCTTTCATTTAAAAAAAAGAATTATTAGCAAAATTGGTTCAGTAGAAAGTTCAGGGAAGATGTCTAAAAAAGCTATCTTGTGTTTTCAATATATAGATTATTTTTTCGCTTTTACTTTCACAGTTGCCTAGCAACACTATTTCATGCAAATGACATTTAAAAGCCCATATTTTTCCCAATTCAGCTCTAAAAATTTAATTTGTTCGATTAAATATATGTTAAATTCGTGCTTTTTTTATATATTATTCTTTTGTTTATTTATTGGTGAAGCTTTAATTTCGTTGTAGAAAATTAGCGGGAGAGAAATTCTGAACTTTTTTTATGTGCAAATTGTTTATTAATATTTCGCAATGGAGCCGGCACCGCAAAATCATTTAATTGATAAATAAAAACGAAATAAAGCCAAAACTCACTGGGTTTATAACAGACAACATTCTTGACCTAGCACGTATTTTAATTTCATTTTTTTCGGTTTTTATGAGAAATGGCAACAAAAAGATACAGCAATCTACTATTTTCATTTCTGCCCCCCCTTTACTTTCAACAGAAATGGAGTACTTCAGCTGCCACGATTACAAAAGAAGTAATAAAAACTACAAAAAAAATTTATATCTTAAAATTAAATTAAGATACAGCTTTCAAACAAATTGCATTTAAAAGAACATTTTTTCCTTATACGATGGTGTAAAAATTTAAAATGTGCGATGTTTAGAAGTTTAAAAATTTGCAGTAGAGAAAATTACAAAACCAAAATTTTATTTCAAATTTCAAAGTGTTGCCATTCGCAAAATGACGTATGCGTTACGCACAGATATGTTTGTCCTTTATAATATAGATAGGGAAGATATGACATATAAATATCTTATCAAAATTCAAACTAGAACAAAATTAAGGAAAAGAAAAAAAATGATGGCTACGACTAAAAATTCTGAATTTGGACCGATGTTGGCAAATCTATTCGGGGCACTATCGGAAATCACGTATCGGTCATGTGGCACTTGCCGGTGTAAATCGCTTGCCGATATATAAACATAAAGGGACCGATTACGGTAGCCTGCAGTCGAAAAAGCAGATTCTTGAGATTCAGTTGCCGACATGCTGCCGACACTTCACCGAAACCACCGTGTCCATGCCGACACTTATCCGACACTGCCGGCTGCGGTTAGATCGTGTGCCGAAAGGTATGTGTTTGCTGGGTATTGTATTGTTTCTTTCTCACATCAACATATTCAATTTCATTCTTATTTTTTCTTTATAATTTTTGGTGCTTAGCAGAATTTTTCTTGCTCTTTAAAACAATGTCATATATAAGACACAATATTAAAATCTTTCCTTTAATATATACTATCAGAATCCTTTACATAAGAGTTACTATAAGAATCTCTGTAGGCCATACAGCAGAATTTAGTAAACAAAGTTTTACAAAACCTATAAAATATCTGATCAAAGACCATGTGCTTCAAACTAAATGAAAGAACATAAAAATTGACACGAATTGAGTTGTTTTAATCTATCTTTAATTACTTGACATTAAAAATAAATTCATCCATTAGAAAAACACTAATAAAGATAATTTATCTTCCTTAAAATTTACAAAATAACTTTAATTGTGGCTAAAACTATTTGAAGAACTATTCTAATAATGGAGAAAAAATCAAACTTCAAGAATTTTGTTTATTTTCGTTGTAAAGCAGTTTTATGTCAAACTATGGACAAAAATATTATGTGTTAATCTTGTGAAGCAGACGTTTGTTATTCTTATGACAACACCCCAGATCCTATTCCATGCATGGCATAAACAAAATATTTAATGTAAAATCTTTCTTATACCTCGAAATCAGAGAGTTGGGAGTTTTGGGTAAAAATTTAAAGTAGTTTTTATAAAATTAAAACTTTAAGAGGTTTTCTGTTACTCTTGTGACATTTAACTATCAACTAATGAATAAAGTTAAAATTGCATTTAATACTTTAGATGAAACCTTTTAACTATGTAGATCTAACAAATATAATGTCATCTTGTTGTCTTCAATCCACAATAATATAATTTAATGAACAGAAGTATAAAAAGTTTACAATTCAATAAGTTGTTTTTTATGCTCAAGTGTAAATGAATTTTAATACTGTCAGTTTCTAGCCGAGTTTTGGTGTAGACATATTCTTATGAAATTAAAACTTAACTATTCATATACTGCAACTCATTAGCTTTAAAGTCATGTATCACACTTATATTTCCGTTTAAAATAATTTTTCAGCAAAAATTTTCTTCTGCCGTGGACGTTTCCATATAAAGTTCGCAGATTTCTGTATTTAATCAATAATATTTTTTTCTTCCTTATGGTACACTGTAAAAAAAAATCTGTAGTTCTACAGATGTAAAGTTACATGCTTACTAAACTTTCACCTGTAACTGTACGAAAAAAGCTGCAAATCTACAAAACTAGTTTTTGTAAAGCTACAAAAATCTGTAACTTTACAAATGAATCTGCTAAAATTTCAGTAATCTTACTAAACTTTTATTTGTAACCCTGGCTGCAGTTACATGAAAAGTTCTCGGAATCCCAGTTTCCAAAAAAATTCTTAGTAACCTTACAGATTTTTTGATTTTCGGCGCAAAAGTGTGTCTGTTACATGAAATTTTGTTGTTACCGTTACATGAAAAGTTCTAGGAATCCAAGTTTCCTAGAAAAACTTTAGTAACTTCACAGATTTTTTTTTACAGTGTATGTTTCAGAAACGCTAATGGTATTTCAAAGTTTTTACACGTATTATATACACAGTTCTCACAAGTTTACCACAAAATTTCAAAAGTTCTTTTCGACTTATTTAACGGCAGAAAAACATTGCAATTTCTGTGAATAAGCGGGGTGGTTTCGAATTATGCGTTAAAAATATAAATAGATAATAAAAAATTACATAGATAATTTTTTTATCATTAATAGCGATTTCTTATTATTAATGTTGTCGACATAACTTATATATCTGTTATACAGGGTCTCTATAAAAAGTCTGACATATTTTGATGTTTAACAACTCATAAAAAATGAAGATAGATTTATATTAATAACATTAATGGTTAGATAGGTACAAAAAGATTTATGGCCCTTTTTAATGAATTACCACAATCATTTTCAGAAATACTTTCTTCAATTTACGGAAAAATTCTTTACAGCACTGCTACCGGAATATTTCCGAGAATTGAAGAATGTCCGTTTCTTATTTCTCTGTGACAAGAAACAAAATATCCGCCAATTGGAGAGATTTCTATTGTTTTTTTCTTGTTCTAGGACAAAAAATTTCCGCAATTTGAAAAAAATGATAAAAAAAACACATCTTTCTTTCTTGATGAACTTTGCACTGAGCCTGGGACCGCGCGTTTTGAATCGAGTATCTTAAACACTCAGGGAGCAGAGACTTGGTACAGAGTGAGTTTTAAATGAAGATATGAGCTTTCTACAAATAAGGTTATTGGGAAAGGCTTCATAAATTTCTTGTTTAGAAAGCTCGTAAATTTAAACTTAATTGCAGGGAGATTTCTTCGTTATGAAACAATGCTTGGCGTTTTAATAGTTATAAAATAATAGATGATAAAAATTATTACATATTAGAAATATTTTTAATAAGACATAATTTGATAGATGTTAAATATGAATATTATTTTTTTAATTAAACTAGGGAATTGTACCCGGGCTTCCCCGGTTACAGAATCTAGGTGAAAACATTTTTTTAATTGAAAATTAATATTTTTTTTACATGCAGTATATTTTTCAGATTGCTCACTAACATTAAAAAAGCATTTTAATATGAAAAATATGAATTATACAATCGAAAAAAGTTTTGAAATTTATTAGCACTTCAATTACATGTCTGTTAAATTTGAGTTTTGTTTATATTATTTTATTTACTTATTAACCCTCCGTCTACCAGACGGGTCCATTGGACCCGACAGGTACATACAAAATATTCATTCAAACCAGAAATTTCTGGTATTCATTCAAACCAGAAATTTCTAAGTATATAAACCAGACAAAAATAAGGTAAATAAATAAGTTAAATAGTTTTAAATAAAAATTCTGGTGTAGAACGTTTTATTAAAACTTGAATAAAATTCCCGGTAGATCTAGGGTTAATAGAGGATTTTTCTATGAATATTAGCCGTAATAAAATGACGACCACTTTACGTTTTTTTAAGGCAAACGGATTAATCTTTCGTAATCGAGCTCCACGCAATAGAGATAAATTAAAAAATATCTCATGCTTAATTTTTTTTTTCGACCATAGACAATCTGTAAATTGAGATTCACTTTGCAAACAAATTCCATTTGAAAGTTTTTTTTTTCCTGTTTGGCTGTCTAAAAAGTTAAATTTTTCGATTACAAGTGTGATTCTTTAATTTTATTCTTTTATTTATTTATAAAGGAAGTATTAATTTCGTTTTGGAAAATTAGTCAGAAATAAATGCTGAACAATTTTTATTGCTTTATTTGCAAAATCTTTATTAGTATTATATAGTGAAGGCTACTGGTGATAAGATAAATTACAAAAAATCATGCTTGAAAATTATCTTAAAAAACATAATAAATCACTCAATTAAGATACAGTTTTTAAACAAATTGCATATGAAAGTAGATTTTTTTCCCCTAAACGACGTTCTAAAAATTGAAAATGTACGATGGTTAGAAGATTAAGAAATTGCAGTAGCGAAAATTTCAAATCCAAAATTTGATCGTGAAGTGTTGCCATCCGCAAAGTGAAGCCAGCGTTACGCACAGAAACGTTTGTCCTTTATAATTTGTATTTGAAAGTAGATTTTTTCCCTTAAACGACGTTCTAAAAATTGAAAATATACGAGGGTTAGAAGATTATAAAATTGCAGTAGCGAAAATTTCAAAACCGAAATTTGATTGTGAAGTGTTGCCATTCGCTAAAGATCAGTTATTATGATGAAGTTATCAATTGCGGCTCTTATTATTGGTATTTTGGAATGAAAAACAGCAAAATTTATTCCATTTTCACACGAACATAGCATTTTTTCCCCAAGAAATCTAAACCCGACATCATTTTCATTTTCTCAAAATTTACATACGCACTTCTCATCTCCGTTTTCACCACTTTTTAAAAAATGGCATTTTAACTTGATCATTTTAAGATCATTTTAACTCAAAACTTGAAGTCACGATTGTCAGCAACAGCTTTACATGTGAACAGCTGCACCTTAACTTGAAATTCTAATCGTAAAAGAGGAGAGTAAAATTTGCCTGATTTATGTTCTTTAGGAGCATTTGTATTAATATGTTTAGCTTTATCTAAGAAAATGACCGTTTTCTTTTAAATATGACGACATTTTCACTTACTTAGACGTTTCGTCTAGTGTACACTGTAAAAAAAAATCTGTGAAGTCACTAAAGTTTTTCTAGGAAACTGGGATTCCTAGAACTTTTCATGTAACGGCAACAACAAAATTTCATGTAACAGACACACTTTTGCGCCGAAAATCAAAAAATATGTAAGGTTACTAAGAATTTTTTTGGAAACTGGGATTCCGAGAACTTTTCATGTAACTGCAGCCAGGGTTACAAATAAAAGTTTAGTAAGATTACTGAAATTTTAGCAGATTCATTTGTAAAGTTACAGATTTTTGTAGCTTTACAAAAACTAGTTTTGTAGATTTGCAGCTTTTTTCGTACAGTTACAGTTGAAAGTTTAGTAAGCATGTAACTTTACATCTGTAGAACTACAGATTTTTTTTTACAGTGTATGAAACTTAGTATCAGTACACATGTAGAAGGAAAGAAAATATATGGAAACTGTATGAGAAAAAATGCGTGTTTTCGAAAGCAGTACGTCATTTTCCGTTTTCACCACTAAACCCTATACAACAATTTTGAATAGACGATTTCAGTCGTGACAGGTCAGTCATGACGTTTTGGTTGGAAACTGACTCCAAAGAAACGGTAGCTATGTGTATTTTCTATTTTGTCTGTATATTATAGCTATATCTTTATCTTATATCTATATCTCACATCTAAGTGTTTTAATACTTGATACGTAGCGATTTCTACGATTTATATTAAAAAAGAAATGACGCATAGCAACGTTTCTTTGGAGTCAGTTTTCAACCAAAACGTCATGGCTGACGTCACACTGAAATGGACTATTTTATATCAAAAAATGAAATGAATAAAGATGAATAAACCTCATTATTTCTCTCTTCGCTGTAATAATGAAAGCTATCTAATTACAACCATTTTCAAGAAATTTCTTAAAATACTATTAAAATTAAAATATAAAAATGGAGATATTAAAAAAAAAAAACAGCTAATGCAGGCACATCTATACAACTAATCAGCTTTCAGTTATATATATATATACATATATCTATAGTAAAATTGGTTCAGCAGAAGGCTCAGGGCAGGTGACTAAAAAACAGCCTTGTGTTTTAAATATATATAGATTATATAAAATTATGAAAACTTAAATTAAGCAAATTATGGTATTTTGATTAAATTATAGTAGAATGTCTTAAAGAATAGCAATAAAATATTATTAGTGGAAAGAACTTTGGACAAACAATTTGGGAACCTGATATTATTTTAAAACTCGAATTAATCCCAAGATCTTCTTTATTTACTTGTCTAACTTGGTGAATCGAATTCATCCATTTTTTGGATAAAGACTTCCGATATGAGTATGCACACTGTATGTCACTACTCTTCTATAAAGACATTCTTAAAGACATTCTTAGACTTCTATAAAGACTCTTCTGTAAAACAATGCATTTTATCAGTGTGTGATTTCGATTACATTATTTCCAAAAGTGAAGCCTTTTCACCTGTAAAGAATTTCAAAGCAACTAAGGTGAAAATGACGCATTTCTATAAAACATATTTCTGTTTTAAGAATTGAATGCACGCTCTTTTTATCAAATCATGTCATTTGCATCCGCTAAAATATTCCACTTCTACGATCCAATCTTAAACAACATCTGTAGAAAAAAATGCATATGACGTCATTATCGGGGAATAATATACACACCCAGAAAAAAGCAATAATAGCTCCATGTTTTATAAGAAATCATTCATGTATATTTTCATGTATATGTCATGCAAAATGTTATTATACGCGGAATAATAAAATTTCTTTTATTCAGCTTTGTATCGTTTGTAAAGTATGTTTGCAATAAAGTACAATTTATTAAATCTAATATATAAAAATTAAAATTTGTCTGTCTGTCTGTAATGCTATACAAATCCACTGTTTGGAGCCAGAATTGTGAAATGTTACGTACATGTGTATTAAAACACGGCCTAGGCAACTAAAGCAATCCGGAATCGAAATAATTTATATTTTAATTTTGATTAATAAGAAACCAGAGCCCGATCAAGCTGAAGTTGGGCCCAGGGCCTTTTAAAAAGTTGGGCCCCCTTTACCTCCCATTCCCGTCGACACTTTCAGAAAAAAGTAGATTTATTTGACGAGTTGACAAAGTTGTTTGGGGGAAAGTTTCAAGTTTGCAAAAAAAAAAAAAAAAAAAAAAACTTACAAAAATAATGAAGAAAATGAATTACCGTCCACTTTCTCAAATAAGCATTTGTATAATTCACAAACATCTATGATCCACAGTTTATGTTGCAGAATAAATGAGGACGCCTTTTTCAAAACTCGCCTTATCATAAATCATAAAAATTGGGTTTTCCCTAACAGTCTAGTAATCATTTTAAACTCTATTTCTGACATTGTAAAATCCTCGTTTACATTGAACACAGAATGCAGTTTTTGGCATTTTCGCCAAATTTGATTTTCTGGATACGGCAAGTTTTGAAAATTATAGGTACTCTCAAATTGAAAAGGACTTTTACAGAAAAATTAAATAGGGAGGTTTTTTATTACAGTACTTGGTTTTTCACTTTTTCAAGTAAAAGTGCCTGGTTAAAAGCTTCTAAAATTTTTATTGAGTCATTCAGAATATTTAAATTTTATGTTTCATATTTTATAAAACAATATTATTTGAAAAGTATTTGATTAAGGGGAAAAATCAGCCACATAATTTGTGGGCCCCTGAAATTGGTGGGCCCAGGGCCGAGGCCCCGGAGGCCCGTGCATTAATCAGGCCCGGAGGAAACCACCAAATTTCAGCAATTTTCTATCAAATTTAAACAGTTTTCGTTATAGCAGCTGCTAACAATTAAAAATTCACAAAAAAATTCTTACCACAACACTTACCTTTCTATTGCAAGACGCATTGCATATTATGCACGCCACGCTGCAATGGTAAAAAGTTGTAGCGGGTATTTCGATAATTCTTTTGCCTCACATGCAAATAATTAGAGATATACATAGCGGGATAGAGATATACGCACCTAAAAAGTCTAGCAGCGTTCTATAAAGTTATCTGGGAGGCCAAAGAATTAAGCTCGGACCGGAGTCCGATCTTTCCTGCTTTTCGATGCAGTAAAAGTATTGAATTTCGCTTTTAAATTTGTCCGGTTAAGTATTTTTAATTTTTTCCGGACCTGTCATGCGTCGGAAAGGGTATAGAGACCTCCAACGTGTGAGTGGAACGATGTGCTCCTCGAATTCTGATAATAAAAGAAATTATATGATTTATTCTATGCATGAATACAGTAGGTTTGTTTTTATCTTCATTATTTTAATATCTAAATTTCATTAAATTGAATTATTGAACATTAAAATGTATCAGACCTTTTACATGCACTCTGTATAATCTATACTACTATTATAAAGAGGTAAAAATTGTTTATTTGTAGGAGGCAAGCTCTGGAATTACCGAACCGATTCTAAAAGTTATGGTATCAAAATGATGTTGTTAGTCCACCTTAGAACATAGGCTATATCTTATGTCCGTGCCACTGGCCAAAAGGGGGTGCAGGAGCAAAAACCGTTCTAAAAATGTGAGTTTTCTGTTACTGAAGGGCCTAGAAACATGAAATTTGAAATGGTAGTTACTTATAAGATACTAATGTTCTCTAAAGACATTTCTTTAAAATATCGAAATTAAAAAGGGGTGAAAATGCGCAAAAAGCGTTCTAAAAACGTTCTAAATGGCAATTTTTACGCAATCTCAAGAAGTACCAAACCGATATAAAAAATAATGGTGGAAAAATGATGGTGACAACCCTTGCTCCAAAATAGGCAACATTTTATGTCGGTGCCACTACCCCTAAAGGAGGTGCAGGAACAAAAAAAGTTCGAAATTGCGATTTTTGCGTTACTGAAGTGCCCAGATACATGGAATTTGGAATGGTAGCTACTTATTACGTACAAATGATTTCCAAGAACATTTCTTAAAAAATTCGAAATTTAAAAGGGGTGAAAAGGAGCAAAAAGTGTTCTAAAAAACGTTCTAAATTGCGATTTTTACGCAATCAAGAGAAGTACAAAACTGATTTTAAAAATAATGGTGTCAAAGTGATGGCGACAACCCTTTCTCTAACATAGACTACATTTTATGTCAGTGCCATTACGACAAAAGGGGATGCAGGAACAAAAGATCGTTCGAAATTGCGATTTTTGTGTTACTGAAGGGCCCAGATACATGGAATTTGGCATGAAAGTTACTTATTAGCTATAAATTATTTCCAAGAATATTTTTTAAAAAATTCGAAATTTAAAAAGGGGGTGTAAATGAGCCGAAGGCGTTCTAAAAAAATTTCTAAATGCCGATTTTACGCAATCTAGAAAAGTACCTAACCGATTTAAAAAATAATGGTGTCAAAATGATGGTGACAACCCTTGCTCGAACATAGGCTATGTTTCATGTCGGTGTCATTGCTCCCAAAGGGGGCGCAGGAGCAAAACAAACGTTCGGGAATTCGATTTTTGTGTTACTGAAGAACCTAGAAACATGAAATTTGGAATGGCAGTTACTTATAAGACATCATAGAGATCATTTATGATCTCTAAGAACATTTCTTAAAAAAATAGAAATTTAAAAGGGGTGAAAATGCGCTAAAAGTACCCAACATATTTCAAAAGTAATGGTAGGAAATTGATGATGACAGCACTTGCTCCAACATAGGCTTTATTTCATGTCGGTGTCACTACCACCTAGGGGTTGCAGAAGCAAAAAACTTTCTAAATTGCGATTTTTGAGTTACTGAAGATCCTAGAAACTTGAAATTAGGCAGGGCAATTATTTATAAGAAACAAATGATCTCTCGCTCCAACATTGGCTGTATTTCATGTCGATGCCACTACCCCAAAGGGGGTGAAGGAGAAAAAAACGATCTAAATTGTGTTTTTTGTAATACTGCAGGAGCTAGCAACTTGAAACTAGGCATAGTAGCTACTTATAAGATATAAATGATCTCTAAGAACATTTCCTAAATAATTTGAAATTTAAAAGGGGTGAAAAGGGACGAAAAACGTTCTAAGAAACGTTCTAAATTGCGATTTCTATGCAGTCTCAGAAAGTAACCAACCGATTTCAAAAGTAATGACTGGAAATTGACATATTGCTCCAGTATAGGATCTATTTCATGTCGGCGTCACTACCATCTTGCGGTTGCATTTTAAAAAACGTTCTAAATTGTGATTTTTGGGATTCTGAAGGGTCTAGCAACTTGAAATTTGGCATGGTAATTACTTATGAGATATAAATGCTCTCTGAGAAGAGTTCCTTAAAAATTTGAAATTTAAAAGGGGTGAAAATGAACGAAAAACGTTCTAAAAACGTTCTAAATAGCGATTTCTACGCAGTCTCAAGAAATATAAACCGATTTCAGAAGTATAGGTTTCAAATTGATGGTGACAATCCCCGCTCCAACGTAGCCTATATTTTACGTTGTTGTCGTTACCACCGGGGGGGGGGGGGGTTACAGGAGAAAAAAATGTTCTAAATTGCGTTTTTTGTGTTACTGAGGGGGTCTAACATTTTAAATTTGGAATGGTAATTACTTCAAAGATGCAAATGCTTTCTAAGAATTGTCGAAAGAAAATTCCAAATTTAAAATGATGAAGTGAGCGGAAAGCGTTCTATAAGCGTTCTAAATTACGATTTTTAGGCAATCGTAAGAAATACGAAACCGACTTCAAACATAATGGTTGCAAATTGATGGCGATAGAACCTGATCAAACATAAGTTATATTTTATGTCGGTGCCACAACCCCTCGAGGGTTGCAGGAGCAAAACATTTTCTAAATTGCGATTTCTGCGGTACTGAAGAGGTTAGAAACTTTAAATATAGCACGGTAGTTACTTATAAAATATAAATGTCCTCTAAGAGCAGCCGAAAATAAATTCGAAATTAAAAAGGGGTGAAGCGAAGGGAAGGAGCGAAAAGCATTCTAAAAGTGTCCTAAATTACGATTTCTGCGAAATCTTTGGAAATAATAAACCGATTACAAATGTTACTGGTTGCGAGTCAAGAGTGATAGTCCTTGATCCTACACGGGCCATATTTTATGCCAGTTTTACTACCATCTGGTTGGCAGGAACAACAAGAAAGTCTTAAAAAACATCTAAACTATTTCCTATAGAATATTAGGAAATACCAACATATTTGATGATTAATGTTGGCAAATTAATGGTGACAGTCTCTGTTTCAACCTTTTCAAGACATTCTATTTCAACTCTATTTCGGCATTTTATGTTGGTGCCACTAACACCAGAGAGGTTGTAGACTGGTAGACAAGAAGCTTGGAATTTGGCATGATGGTTAATTTTAACATGTAAATGTGTTAAGATGGTTTCTAAAAAATTCAAAACTTCAAATGAATACTGAAATGAGCGTATGAAATAAGCAAAACAGACTCAGAATATTTTCTAAATTATCATTTATTTGGAATTAGTTTTAGTTTTTCTTATTAATTAAAATCTCATTTCTGTCTATCGCGCTTTTATAATAAAGTTTAGTCAAATTGTGGCTTAATTTGTAATTTTTGAATTATTCCAAAAAGTGTTTTTCTATTAAAAAATAGTCATGCAAATATCGCTTGGCATATTTCAAATATTACACGAGCAAAGCCGCGGGGTTTGCTAGTCTAACATAAAAGGTTTTTTTTTTTTTTCAAATCAACTTTTTTAAACAAACATTTCATTCGAATTATCATTTTTCAAATGATTGAAAAAGTGTCCACGCCAGGAATTGAACCAGGAATCTTAGATTTAAGCTGTCAATGCTCTGGGCAGGATAGCGCAGTTAGTATAGCGCATCTCACGCAGTACAGCTCAGATAGACCATTAGCAGTTTAAAAGCCAAGCGTCCCTGATTGAAATATTGGCACCGACACTTTTACAATCGGTCGAAAAGTTGAAATTCGTTTATTTATTTAACAATTTAAATAATTGTGTTAACATCAATTACGTGCCAAAGTTAATTCTTCTTTTTTTTCGGTTTTCGTTAAGAGCGCTTATCACCATCCATTAATTTTATTATTTTAATTGTTCGGTTAAACAATATTTCAAATATTTTATTATTTCAAAATGCATCTAAATAAGGGTGCTAAGTTGAGATGGCTTTTTGATATGATTTTTATAAGCTTACAAATATTCAAAATGTGTTAAACGTGCGGACATTTTTAAGTGCTTCTGGTGTACCTATATGTTTATACCTAAATATCCATATATATATGTTTATAACTGAATATGTTCTAAAAGATACCCATTTCGAAATAATTTTAATTTCACCTCATTTTATTTAGTGTTTGAAAATGTCTATGTACAAGAGTATCCTAAATTGCAAAGCAGATTTTCAGTTTTGCTAGAATAAGTTTGTATTAGGTGAATAAGGTTCAGTTTATAAAATGCAACCTGTTCGAAAAAATTCTTTGTAAAAGTATAGGTTTAATACTTTTAACTACCGCGGTCGTGATTAGATATAAAAATTAAATAATTTAACAGTATAAGTCATTTGGCAACATATTTTCTGACAAATTTTTCACTATTTCATTTACACAAGCAATTTTTTAAACTTTTATACAATTTATTTAATATAAAGAAGCAATTTTTTTATTTTTGTACTATGGGGCTCAGCCCTCTGCGAACTACGCCCGCCAACCCCCGTTTAGTCTTCGCAGCCTCTGAAAATATACTAACGTGCCCTGTTAAAAAATATTACCAGGTTACGGAAGATTGAATGATATCTATTTATATAAAATTCAAGTCTATGTTTGTCCCTCACAATTCCGGTAGGTCCGCTTCATTGTAATCAAGATCACCACAATTTAATTTAAACTCCGCGCTTTTAAGGGTTTTTTTTTAATCTATGGGTGAGAATTTAAAGTGTAATATACGAAAATGTACGTCTTTGCATCTGCATCCCGATGCTACTAATAACATAACGGCCAATAGACGGCGCTGTGACAGCGTTTCTGTCCCATAGCTATCATTTTTATTCAAAATTAATTTAAAACATAACTTTCTTACTTTTAGATCATATTATCCTCCCCCCCCCCTCTTTCCTATAATGAAATATGTGATTAAATTCGTTTCTCAAAACCATCCAGAGTTTATTAAGGTGATTTCTTTCTTCTTTCTAAAATCATCTTTAATTCAAAGCGCTCAAATAATCATTTCCTTTTTTCCCGTTCTTATTTTAATCTGTATCTACCCGTTACCGCTGCTTGTGCAAACAAATAAATAAGAATTAAATAGCACAGCTGCTACTCTCATTTCATTTTCTTGCATTGGATTTTTTTCCCCGCCGCAGTGATAAGAAATTTTTATCGCTACTAATACGTGAACGTTGAATATGTATTAACAATAAAAAGTAAAAATGAACGAATCTTATGGGAAGCATGTATTTATCGTGTTATGTGGTTGGGCTAAAAGCCAGATGTCCTGGATTTTCTGCATTCTTCTCATCGAGCAATCTGCAGTCTACAATTTTATGTAACAGTTAGTTGGGCAAAGGCCTATCTGCAAGATAAACAATTTCGGTTTGTCTGTTACTTTTCTCATCCTATTTAGAAGCGCTTACTTGCAATCCACATTTTTGCGGTAATGTTTATCGCCAAAAGCCTTTGTACACTTTCGCGCGGTCACCAAAAGTTGTAAATTGGCGATGCTGTGCAACGCCAAGATTTCTTGATTTCGTGCAAAAACTTCACTTCTGTTTCAGCTCTCGAGATGTAAAGTTGTCTAAAAAGAAAAGGCGCTTCGGCGTCCCATGTATTATGGGGTCTCTCTCTGCCATTTTGGCTCCACTTGAAACACCTTTTATAAGATTTTTTAATAAAGAAATAGTTCCTGTAATATGGTTGGAGTTTTTGCATTTAAGCGAACCATCCCACTGAACAATATTACATAAATTTGGCTCATTGGCCGGACTTTCTCCAACCAAAAAAAAAAAAAAAAGAATGCATATTTATTTGAGAGAGAGAACCCCCCATCCCCCCAACCTTTAAAATATTTTTTTATGCTGCACTTTCGACGTAGTACTCCTGCATCTTAAAAGTACAATTTTATTCGTGATGTTTCCTGCCCATTTCCTGACGCTTCGTAAAACACCAGAACATGTTGGAAGATTTATGTGCCGGAGCGGTACTGCTAGATGGCTTCGAAATTTTCTTTCAATTCTACGCGAAGACTGGATTAACTCTACACTCTGTGGTGCTTCTACATTGATGATTTTGGAATAAAGGAGAGGGTTATGTTGTGACTCATCTACTCCGTTGCCGCACCAAGTTTTTTTTTTCTCCTCGCTTCACCTGATGGATGTGCAAATGTGAAATATGTTAAAATTTTTGATGGTGTTTCTCTACAAAATAAGTTTTGCCTTCATTCCAATACTAAGGTGATTGTTTGGTGCTCCATAGTTAAAGAAAATAGAGCTAATATAACCGCATAGTTTACAGAAAGCCAATAATCTACTGGTGTATCTTGGTATAATATGTGCTGCATTATGCATCTGTGTTGGAAGTCAAAAGAAAAATTATTTCAGTTACGAAATAGTTCGTGAAACTTTTGCCATATGTGCGGTTTTTTTATGACTACATCTCTAATTTAGATTCTTCATTCCCAGATTGTTTGTTTTGTGCATCTTATCATCTTCAGCATGCAATCTAAAAAAAAGAAGATAGCGTTCAACAGGCTCATTCATGTTGTTCAATTCGTTTTCGTGTCATATCTAGGTATCCCAAATTAGGATACCCCAATAGTGATAAAATTGGATGACGTTTAACATGCACAATATTGTTTCTCAGATTGCCTATAGATACTTAATTGATATAGTGATTAATATTTATCTTTCAGTTCTTTTTCTTTTCATGCTATGATAAATGTTCTTTATTCATACTTGCTGTTAAAAAAAAAAAAAGTCGTTACTTCATGTAGTTCATATTTGTTTTTGTTACTGCCTTGTATAATATGTGACATCCGGAAGAGAGAAGATATCGGCATTATAAAAAAAAAAAAATTGTATTTTAAACCGTTAAACTTGCAGCTATATTTCTAAGCTGCTCTTTGCAAGTTAATGTTTAAAAGGTAAGTGCTATTTATGTTCAGTTATTTATGAATGTTTAAATAGACATTATTTTCATGCATGACAAGGATTTTCTGGGTTTAACATTTATCGTGAAAGATATTGCGCTTGCATTCCTTGTCGCTATTGCACAAACAATAGCCTTTTAAAATTTATCTAATTTATCTGTTGCACATTTTGTTGCTTTTAATTATAGTTATGAATGACATATTTTTAACGAAAGGTGTGTATATTTTTAATATAATTTCTATTTTGATTGAAAGTATATGTATTTGTAGTGATCTCTGTTAGGAATATTTAATATGTTTGGTAATATTTCATCTGCTTTTAAAAATATAAGTTGTTGCTTACAGATCGGCAGTTGATGTGTAAAGTAAAATTTATGAATAATTGGGATGCATTTCTAAGGGGATAAAAAAAAAGTGTAGCAATTTTTTTTTTTAAGTTTGTTGCATTTGATTCACATTAGAAACTTCCTGAGTATCTTGCATTGACACATTGACGCACTTCAGAGATAATATATTCCTTTTATTTTATCTCTAGGCCTTGAAGTTGCCTCTCTGTTGTTTTATCATTTGTTGCACATAAATACGCTGGCTCGTATGCTGTCTGTTAACAGTATGATTTAAATAATATGTTGTGTCATATTGCAACTTATTCAGTATAGTGTCTTTTATGAGTAGTTTTCTGGGGATTTTTAAATGTTTTTTTTTTATTGTTAGTTAAGATGTTGTCATTCAGCCTTTTTTAAAGATTGTGATAAAAAAAAGTCTACAGATATATTTATCTTAGATTGTAAATGACTTACTTTTAAATACCTTTTACACTAGTAGATCTCGGACAAACTTTTGAAATTTCTTTTTTGAGTTAATATATATATTTTTTTTTTCTATGCAGAAAGTTTTATGTTTTATGACGTTATTAATTTTTTTTTGCACTGATTAAGAGTAATGTGAAATATGTTGGATTTGCATAGTCGTGGCAATTTAAAATAAGTATAGAGGAGGTGAGCATAACATTTTTTTTCTCAGTTAGATGTGGGCACTTGATTAGAAATTTACATACAGTTGGCGTAATCATAAGTTAAAAAAATATTAGATTATTTACATTTCACATAAATATTTTCTTGGATTGTGAACTTTGGCAAAATATTTAGTAAGCCTAGATTAGTTTATCCTGGCATACATTTTATTTAGGCATATTACACAGCTCGAGTCATCATGTCATGGTTACAAAAATATTTTTTCCCTTTTGGCTCTCGTTTGCTTTTGCAAAATACATAAGATGTACAACATAGGTTTGACGTATAGTTTTAAACAGTTATTTTTTTTATGTTTCTCAATGACATGCATTCACATTAATACATTGTTTTTTTTTGTTTTTTTTTGTGTGTATGTTTGTTTGCTTGTACTTCTGTCATGATTTATGTGGGATACTTCAGTCATTGCGCTATTTACCATGGGATAGCAAAATGTCTGAGGTGTGTATTTCGATCTATGGTTAAGCAAGTTGGCCGCTAGCTTAATCAGGGATCGGATATGTTTCCTAACATGATTGATGGAGTTACACTAATATTAATTTTACAATTGGAGTATTGTTTACATTTTAAAAATTATTTTTAGATTGCTAAAATTTCACCTGTAATTGTTTCCTAATGCTGATGATGGATAAAACCTTTACACTAATTTACACTTTATTTATAACTTGCTATGGGCAAATAGCATTGTTAGGTATTAATCACACATTTTTTCCCCCTCTCATGCACATGGTTTGGGATGTCATGTTTGGCCTGGTGCTTCACACACACACACACACATTGACTCGTTCAGTTTTGCTGAATTTTGTTATATTTCAATTAATTCTCACCATGGTTAAGGACATTCATTGCCGTCTGTGCATGTATAGGTTTCTTTTAGCATTATTTGTGTTTAGCTTTAAGATTGCATATTTTTTCACTGCATTCACAACTTCGTAGTTGTTTTTAGATAGACTTTCTTTTAATGTCAAGTGTTTTTTTTTAGTTCGTGTGTTTAAAGGTTTTGCAGAAATTATAACATAATGTAGCTGTTGTACATTGTTTACACAGTCATCTTAAAGTTTTTTTTTTGCAAGGGATAATTAACCGGGTGTACAGTTTTACACATGCAGCAAATGTACTGTTAGACTTCATTGTTTACGCGCGGCTGGTGACTCGTTGCTGCTTTAAGTTATAACATAAGGTATTTTTTTATTATAACTGACATGGTATTTGATATCGGTAAGAGTTTTTTATAAAATGTAGTCACATCCATAATGTGAGCTTTTAGGTACACTTTATTTTTTTTTAAAGGGCTATTCACATATACTCATTAAACTAAATCTTTGGCATTTTTTTTTCTTCTTCAGATTAAAAATTTTTTTTTGATTTTTGAGTTCAAGTCTCACAGTTGTCTTGTGATGGATACATACATTCATACCACATAAGGTACATTGCTTGTTATTTTTGGCTATCAATATGTTTTTTTTTTCTCTTTTTCGTTCTTTTCTTGGAACATGTTTGGCTTAATAACTTCTACAATTTTTAGCGTAGAGTTATACATTTTATGCACGCTTCTGTTAACTTAAGACCGTAATGACTCTGGAAGATGCAGTTTTATTTTCTTTTTAACCCTTAGTCAACCACTCTTTCAACAGTTTTCTTTCACATGTAGTTCATATGTTGGATATTTGGTTGTGTTTCATAACAGTTGTTTTTTTTAATACATTTTGGTACATTCTTATACATACATTACACTAGTTCATGTGTTGATTTACATATTTTGTTCATTTGCTTTTACACATTGTACTTTGCTAGCGATTTATTCGGCACTATTTCTTTTTGTTTTTTTTTTCTTACAAGTAGTTCATTGAGTTGTACACACTGGCTGGTTTAGAGTTTAACCAGAGT
Source organism: Maratus speciosus (assembly GCA_963932465.1). Lineage (NCBI taxonomy): Eukaryota > Metazoa > Arthropoda > Arachnida > Araneae > Salticidae > Maratus > Maratus speciosus. The sequence goes on along the minus strand of OZ010800.1, from coordinate 15,619,468 downwards.
TTACACACACATTACAAGTATTTGTTTTATTAACCCTTATTCATTGCATTTTGATGATAACTCATTAATTATGTAATTGAATCTCACTCGTATGCAAGTGTCTTGGGTTATTACACATATACTGTCTGTTTATTTTGTTGGCAATTACATTACAATTTTAGTTCATTGAGACATTAATACATAGAGTTCATGTGATATTATACAATTTGTTCATGTGTTTACTTACACGTTGTGTATGCTTGCGTACACTTTTGTTTATGTGTTCCATTACAAGTAGTTCATGAGTTTGGGAGTTTCCCCCCCTCCCTCCACACACATACAGTTTCTCCTTTTACTTTCCTATCTTTTAAATTTTACACCATGTTTCAATATTAAAATACTTCTTTTTAACAGTTTTTTTTGTGTTTGCATAACGTCAGAACATATCAATGCCATCATCACTTTGTATCTATACAAAGATTTTAATGTTTCTAGGAGTTATCCGTCACATGACATATTAAACTACACATACATTTCGAAGTTGTTAATTTTAACAGGTAACATGTTTTTTACACTTTCATTGGATACTTCTTACTTGGAGGTGGCAGATCGAGTAAGATATCTTGTTACACTATACAAAATTGTATGCAATTTATTAGTAATTTTTTTATAAGTTTGCCAGGGGTTAAATTTCGATCAATACACGGAAAGTCAGGATGGCAGTGTAAAAATTCATAAAAGGCTAAATTATAACATACTGTGATTTTTTTTGGAAACCGGGGACTTAGTTAAATTGCAGGAATCTAAAAAAATACCCCTTATTATTTAGGGCAGAAGCCATAAGCTGATGCCACTAGAATTCACAAAATTTCAATATGTAGGGCTACACTTGTTTGAGCGCGTGCAGCTTGCACAATGTTTGTCTCTGGTAGTCCTGTGCGTTATGCACAAATTTTTGTAAGTTTCTTATGCCAGTAATGAAGCAACCTAAGACAATACAAATAAGCTTCAATTTTATGAAAGAATTCATCTTTCCTTAAAGTAACAAATTTTTTTACTGGTGTGTTTTTGTCCTTTGTTTTTATTTGCTTGCATTTATTTAATATTATGATCTCATGTAAGATCAAATTTTTGAGAAGTCGTATATACAGTAAATGCTTCTCTATATGAATAGATACATGACTAAAATGCTGGTACCAGCGCCACAATACAATGCCACAAAAAAAATTAAATATAGGATCCTGTGTTATCAACTAATGTGGCCATTTTATTTTGTGGAATATTTAATTAAAAAACAAGATTATTTTGAATATTATGTCCACTCAGTCATGGACATAACACAATTCTTGTGAATTGTTTTGAAAGCAAGCAAATATTATTTTTTTTCTACTTACTTATAGTTGTATAAAATATTTTACAGGAGCTAAAGGGTAATAGTTTCACAAACAAGTTAAAATAGATTTCTTGGTAGATATCAACTTAAATAGTTAATTTTACTTATTTTGTCTTGGTACATATTCTGTAAGTGCGAAGGTGGACAAAGGATTTTATGTAGATATAAAGCTGCAACGTACACGTTTCAGCTTTCTTCTGTTGTAGGGGTGAGTTATGTGACAGCGTTTCTGTCCCATAGCTATCATTTTTATTCAAAATTAATTTAAAACATAACTTTCTTACTTTTAGATCATATTATCCTCCCCCCCCTCTTTCCTATAATGAAATATGTGATTAAATTCGTTTCTCAAAACCATCCAGAGTTTATTAAGGTGATTTCTTTCTTCTTTCTAAAATCATCTTTAATTCAAAGCGCTCAAATAATCATTTCCTTTTTTCCCTTTCTTATTTTAATCTGTATCTACCCGTTACCGCTGCTTGTGCAAAGAAATAAATAAGAATTAAATAGCACAGCTGCTACTCTCATTTCATTTTCTTGCATTGGATTTTTTTCCCGGCCGCAGTGATAAGAAATTTTTATCGCTACTAATACGTGAACGTTGAATATGTATTAACAATAAAAAGTAAAAATGAACGAATCTTATGGGAAGCATGTATTTATCGTGTTATGTGGTCGAGCTAAAAGCCAGATGTCCTGGATTTTCTGCATTCTTCTCATCGAGCAATCTGCAGTCTGCAATTTCATGTAACAGTTAGTTGGGCAAAGGCCTATCTGCAAGATAAACAATTTCGGTTTGTCTGTTACTTTTCTCATCCTATTTAGAAGCGCTTACTTGCAATCCACATTTTTGCGGTAATGTTTATCGCCAAAAGCCTTTGTACACTTTCGCGCGGTCACCAAAAATAGTAAATTGGCGATGCTGTGCAACGCCAAGATTTCTTGATTTCGTGCAAAAACTTCACTTCTGTTTCTGCTCTCGAGATGTAAAGTTGTCTAAAAAGAAAAGGCGCTTCGGCGTCCCATGTATTATGGGGTCTCTCTCTCCCATTTCGGCTCCACTTGAAACACCTTTTATAAGATTTTTTAATAAAGAAATAGTTCCTGTAATATGGTTGGAGTTTTTGCATTTAAGCGAACCATCCCACTGAACAATATTACAGGCGCTGTACTGTCTGAGCTCCTAACTGGCCGATTTTAATGTGCTTTAGGTACTTTTCCTGTATATGGGCCTTGGCGAGATAGAGAAAATGAAATTTTGCATCATATTTTCCAGCGACTTATTCACAGTTTCATATACACAAGTATCTTTTAATATTTATAAAATTTATTTAATATAAGCAAGCCATAGCCCAAATTTTGACAAACTTTTAAAAAGTACGCCTAAGCCCCTATACTGGAAAAGTACTACATTTTATACAGCCGGATACAAAAGTTCAATTCTCGGTACTTTTCTACTTTACGTACCTTGGCAAAGAAGGAAATTTGGCAAAAATTTTCTGAGAACCTTTGCACTGTTCCATTTTATATGCACACACATTCTTTTTAATATTTATACACTTTATTTAACATTTTATTAGTATAGATTAAGAAGCCATTTATCTAATTTTATACGGAAACTAAAGTAATTTGTATATATAAAACACAACAATAATATACATATATAAACAAACGGACAGGTTCGGGTCATATATTTTTTTTTCAAAACAAATTTTACGTTCGGGTCGAGTTGCGTGTCCACGGAAATTATTTTGTCTTGCACGGATCGGGTTATGGCTTTTTGGAATATTTTTGTCCAGTCTGAGGTTTGGTTCGTCTAAGATATCGGGGTTTTTTAATGAAATTTTTAGGTTCGGTTTGGTTTGCTTGTCCAAGGAAATTATTTTGTATTGCTCGGATCGGATTATGGTTCTTTGTAATATTTTTATTGGGTTCAGATTTGGTTCGTGTCAGATTTCGGGTTTTTTCTAATGCAATTTTTATGTTCGGGTCGTGTTGCGTCTAAGGAAATTATTTTGTGTTTCTTAGATCGCGTTATGGTTCTTTAGATTATTTTCGTAGGTTATCATATTAAGTTCAGGTCATATTTCAATTTTTTTTCAAAAAAAAAATTTAAGTTCGGTTCCGGTTGCGTGTTCACGCAAATTATTTTGTTTTGCTCGGATCGGCTTATGGTGTTTTAGAATATTTTTGTCGGTTATCATATTTGGTTTGTGTGAGATTTCGGTTTATTCTTATTAGGTTGTGCTCCGGTTGCGTGTCGACAGAGATTATTAATCGACTTCAAAAAGAAGGAGGTTATCAATTCGACCTGTATGTATGTTTTGGCCATGTTCACGCATAACTTTCTTATATATGAACGGATTTTGATATTTTTTTTTGTTTTAAAGTGTAAGTCACCCATTTGGTCCCATTCCAATTTTATCAAAATCTGATGATTAGAACATTTAAAAAAATAAAGCTTTAAAATTCAAATTCTTTTTGAAGCAGTCGCCCATACATAAGCACTCATCTTTCATATTGTTACTCTTACAGAGATACGAGGTCTTTCAAAGTGCGAAAACTTAGCTGGACAAGGGTCGAGATCCAGATAGATTTTTTGCTTGTAGTGAAACGAGATTGACCAATCAGAAGGCTGCAGTTTTGCGAACTTTACGCTGTTTGCAAAAATGCAGCCTAACTGATTGGTCGATCTCGTTTCGCTAAGAGCTAAAATCTATCTGGATCCCGGCCATTCTGTCATCCACCAAACCGGAAGACTCACAAAAATACAAACCGACAAACCGATATCGGAAGTCGATGTCGAAAAGTTGAAAATCAACCTTTAAAGTTTCTCATGTATCAGGACAACATGTATCGACATAAAAACGTTAAATTTAATGTATAGAATTTAATATCTACCAAACATGAATTTTCTAGAGAATATTTTTTACAAGAGATTAATTTACATATTTATGATTTAATTTACGAATATATACATATAAAAAGTAATCAATTACTTTTTGAAGTTGGTGCCAACCTATCTAAGTATAGTAAAATTGCGAATATATTTTAGCTATTACCATGAATAAAATGATGATGGAAAATATGATACAAAATTTAACAAGTAAGAAAAGTCATGCGTACAGCATAGATTACGAAACACTTTCCAACACTCCCTGAAACCTTTAACGAAACTTCGTTACTTAGGGAAATAAGGTAAATAAGATAACTAAGTAAACATTTAAAAATCTGATTTCAGTAGTTACTGCCCATAGCCAAATATGTATTCCAATTCTTTTGAACAGCCCTGTATTCGATCTGTATGTTGATATATATACTATATAAAGGGAAAATTTAGTTTAGCAAGAAAATTCATGGCAGTTTGAAATTCATCTTTCAGCAATTTATACTAATAGATGGAAACATATCTGAATACTTTTGTACATCTCTGTAGTTTACCTAGTACCTTTTATTCCATGCCACTATTTAGCTAAAATATAATTCTAACTAAAACACGCTTAAAACTACTGAAATTACATTTACAGAAAATATCACCCTAGACGGCCATGTACCCAACCCTTTGCGTGGCCCTGTATATCATTTTATCTATATTCTACAAATATTTCTTAGTACACTAAATTCAGTTCAGTGTAAAAATGCATAACTACTTTAAAACCCACCTTTAAGCAATTTATGCTCATACTCAGTAACCCTTACGAATTCATTTCTGTAGATCTGTATATGAACTATAGCATTTATACGTACTTTATAGTATGCATAAATATGGTGAACAAATAGGTAAGTGTGATCACAGATCGCACAGAGGGTTTCGTTTAATATTCCTTTCGAAATACTTTATCCTTTTGAAAAATCTGTTAGTTCCACATTTCGCAACCAGGGGCGCACTCTATTCTAAACAAACCTCTAGCCGAACGAAACTCCATTTTATATACTATCCGTAGATATATTAGTCGAGGGGATTAAGCCGATAGCCCCCGAGATAAGTAGGCGGGATATGTGGAGACCAAAGGGTTAAATGTACGATTTTTCAAAATTTTATGATTTGTCGCATGATATGTTGTGTCCAGCTATAAGTATGCCAAATTTCACGCCTCCAACCTAAATAGGGGCTCACTTAGAAAGAATTGTTTAAAATACACATGTGGGAACTCAAATGGTTAAATGTACGATTTTTTCAAAATTTTATGATTTCTCGCATGATATGTGGTGTCCAGCTATAAGTATGCCAAATTTCACGCCTCCATCATAAATAGGGGCTCACTTAGAAAGAATTGTTTAAAATACACATGTAAATACATACATGCCCAAAGGTTAAATGTACGACTTTTTATAAATTTCATGATTTGTCGTATGATGTGTGGTGTTCAGCTATAAGTAAGCAAAATTTCAAGTCTCCAATATGTATAGTTTCTGAGAACGGGCTCTGTGACAGACGGACAGACGGACAGACAGACAGAGGAGCGAGAAGAATAGGGTTTCGTCAGATGAACGAAACCCTAAAAATGCGCATACCATAATTAGAAATGCATTTCGAGCAATCATTACTAATATACAGTAAATCGGATACAATATAGTACCTGAAATCTTTTCAAATACACCGCAAACAATTTCTCCTATACCATTATGAACGGAATTCTTTTGTGTGGCCCTGTAAATAAACAATAACTATTCTTTGCACCACATATTCAACAGAATGCATATTTTAGTGGACTTCATAAATGAATATCAATTTTACTATGTTTGAAAGAGTGTAACACCATTAAAAATCATTTGAAACGATTTTTTCCCGTTGGTCATAATGTAACGGAAAACTTTTGACTGTCCCTGTAAATGAACTAAACATGCTACAATCTTCATTTGAAATAGAGAACGTGCTATGGTAGAGGTCACTAACATCCAAAAATTTCAGAATGATCCGAGCATATTTACGAGAGTTAGAGCGTGGATAGACGGCCATACAGACCGACTGCCAGACGGCCAGACGGACAGACAAACCGAAGTCGTAAACATTTTTCAACTTTGTTGGAAAGTGTCAAAAAATGCTCTATTTCTTCAGAAAATTATTTGTTTAATCATTATCGATTGTGAATGTTTGGCACCAACTTCAAAAAGTAATTGATTACTTTTTATATGAATATATTCGTAAATTAAATCATAAATATGTAAATTAATCTCTTGTAAAAAATATTCTCTAGAAAATCCATGTTTGGTAGCTATTAAATTCTATATATTAAATTTAACGTTTTTATGCCGATACGTGATGTCCCATGTGCAGTTTATGGATAACGTTTCGTCATTAGAGAAGTTTAAAGAATTATTTAATTCTTTTTAGTACTTTTTTTGAAGTCGGTTATTATTTTTTTGAAAAGATTATTTTATTTCCTACACTGTTAAAAATATCGTGAAAAATTACCTCTGTTTATAAAGGCTATCTGTTTTCTGACCAATGAGAAAGCTACTTATAAGCATATGGAGCGTTCTCATTGGTTAGAAAATAGATAGCCTTTAAAAACAGAGGTAATTTTTCACGATATTTTTAACAGTGTAGTTTTTAGTTATTCATACCGTAACACATAATTATCTGGATTTCAACATCTGCTGAATAAGTAAATTATTTGTCAAATAAATTATAATTTACAAAAATTATTTATTAAACAAATAGTTTTTAATAAATTCTTTATAATTTCATTAGAAGTACTGATTTTATTAGCATTTAATACTTGTGATATTTTTTAAAAAGGGTACATTGTATTCACAACAGTCTACATTCATTTATTTATTGATCACATACAGCTGACTTGTGTGCTTGACATAAGGGGCCCGCTTATAAGTCATCGTTAATATACAAGGACGAAATAGCACAAGGACTTTGAGCTTTAAAAAGGGGGGGGGTAAATGTACAAGGAAATTTACAACACCAGAGAATTACATCTGGGATCTCTACAAAGTGTGTACAACGGAGCCAGCGGGAGTTGAACCCGCAGCCCAATTACGCTCTCAAGCGATTAGTGGTGTGGTTCCTTAACCATTCAGCCACGGTCTACATTCAACAATTATTTTTTGTAGGACTCCGTTGTCAAGAAGCAAAATGCAGACTATGTAGCAATATTTGTATTGACTCTTCAAGTATATTGACCAGGACCCAGATATATATTTCGCTGTTAGCGAAATGAGATTTACCAATCAGAAGCCTGCCTTTTTGCGAACTTGTAATTTTTATAGTGTGTGTCCTTTTAAATTTCAGAAATTCTTCTATCGAATAAAACAAAATTTTCTGTACTAACATACTGGCATCTAAAAAGCTGTAGGTTTGTCAGGTTTGAAAATGTGGTACATGGCCCACAGTGGCTGAGTGGTCAAGGCATCACGCCGCTAATCGCTTGGGAGCGTAGGTGGCTGCGGGTTCAAATCTCGCTGGCTCCGTTGCACACTCTTTGTGGAGCTCTCGGATGCAATTCTGTGGTTCTGTAAATTTCCTTGTGCTATCTCGTTACTGTATATTTACGATGACTTATAAGCGGGCGCTTGATGCCAAGCACACAGGTCAGATATATATATATTCAATAAACCAATCATGTGGTCCATAATTCTACATTATTATTTTCCAATAATCTCCGTTAATTGTTTCCTCGTGTAAGGTGCCTCTATTTGAGAGTGGTGACATACAATGCTCAGACTCTGTTCATAAGTATGTGTTTGCCTACACTACGGCAAAACTAGACATTTTCTATTCCAGAACTTGGCGATACTCGCTTGGACAAGTTTGATTATACGAGTGGCGGACAATTTAACAAGCATTAGTTTGGCAATAATGGCAAGCTCTTCAAGATTCTTGGCGATAGCTTTTGTCCAGAATCTATCAATCAATCGGCCCCACCAGTGGCCGAGAGGCTCTGCTCTCGAAACTGGTAGACGGGAGGTGCTGGGTTCAAACCCAGTCGCGCCTGTCGGCCTAATCGTTCGGAGTTTTCGTGGTTTTCTTCGAGCCGTGGATTTTCCATGCGTAAATACGGATTAGGTTCCCTTAGAAAGACCCCCACGAAGGGCACTCCCCCGTGGGCCTATATCCCTCGTGTAGATAATCGGCCGTCAAAAATCAACCCAACCCTATCAATCAATCGATAATTGTTTTCTGTATGTCACCATTCTCATATCAATACTCCCGATCCTTAGGCAGTAAAGATATCAGAAATGAGCGTCAATGATTAGGTGTTTAGTCTGAATCTGATAATCGAAGACAATGCTGCTACACATAAGAAGGAAATTTTATGTGTACTGTATATGGATGCGCTTTGTAGTGCACCGACTAATGGAGACACTTTGTTGAACTCTGATGTATAAGGACACTTTGCTATTGAATTGTAAGATTTTTGATACCGACTTCCGATGTCGGTTAGCATCGTTTTAGACATTTGGGTTTCTCTGAATTAGGCGTCTTTTCTATACAACATCTCGCACTTCGGAAAGTTACCGCATCCAATAAACTATAAGGTCCACATCGATACTAAGGACATCGAAATTGGGTGTGGAAAAGCTGACAATCCACCAATAAAGTTTACACATCAGAGCGCGGCAAAGTGCTTTAAGAGAAACTTACACTGTTAAAAATATCGTGAAAAATTACCTCTGTTTTTAAAGACTCTCTATTTTCTGACCAATGAGAACGTGACATTAATACCTATGAAGCGTTCTCATTGGTCAAAAAATAGATAGCCTTTAAAAACAGAGGTAATTTTTCACGATATTTTTAACAGTGTATGTCCAAACTATAGCAAACCTAAGCATTTTCTATTACATAACTACAGCGCCTAGAATATATAGTGTGGAAATCGGCTATCCCAGTAATACGTAAAAAAGTGCCAAAATATTGGATCCCTTAAATGTCAAACAATGCTGAAATCCCATGAGTCGATCACAGCGACATCTGCAGGATATTTTTTTAAACTCCAAGACGATTTGGTTACAGCGTCTAGAATATATAGTGTGGAAATCGGCTATCCCCGTAATACTTAAAAAAGTGCTGAAATATTGGATACCGTAAATGTCAAACGAGCTGAAATTCAATGAGTCGCTTACAACGACATGTCGCTGTGATCGTCACCTTTGATTTCAGCGTTATTGCATATTTAAGGACTACGACTTTTTAGCGCTGTTGGGATAACAGATTTCCACGCTATGTATTCTAGACACTGCAATTTGGTCCAGCTCTAGATACTGCAAGCATGTTTACAATACCTACTGAGTTACGATCCTGAACCGTTCTCATTGGTTCCCCAGATTCAGATATCCAGAACATATTGACTGACTATCGCAGTAGTAGAGCGTCTAGAATACATAGTGTGGAAATCTGCTATTCAAACAGCGCTAAAAAGTTGTATCCCTTAAATGTCTAATGGTGCTGAAATCCAGGGAGCCGATCGCAGCGACATTTGCGATATATTTTCAAATTTCAAAGTAAACATCATCGTTTTATTACAACTTCTAGACCAAATCGTCTTGGAGTTATAGAAAATATCGTGAAGATGGTCGCTGTGATCGACTCATTGAATTTCAGCATCGTTTGACATTTAAGGGATCCAATATTTTAGCACTTTTTTAAGTATTACTGCGATAGCCGATTTCCACACTATATGTTCTAGACTCTGTACTTAGAAAGTACTAAAATATTATATCCCTTAAATGTAAAACGATGCTGAAATCCAAAGAGTCGATCGGAGCGACATCTGAGGATATTTTTTAAAACTCCAAGACCATTTGGTCTAGACGCTGTTATAATACAATGTTTACTCTGAAATTTGAAAATATAACGCAGATGTCGCTGCGATCGGCTCATTGAATTACAGCATCATTGCCCATTTAAGGGATACATTTGTTTAGTGCTGTTTGGATAGCAGATTTCCACACTATTTATTCTAGGCGTTGTACTTGTGCTTTTGTGATGTTATCACATTTCATACAAAATAAGGTACATATTGTTACATTTTTATTGCGATATTTTTATTTTTCGCTAAGTGTACATAATATTCATAATTTGTTCAATTATTTATCTGTACCTTAGTAGAAAAAGAACTTGTATGCCCAAAACACAATTTTTAGTCTGTGTCCACCAAGATCTTCACAATATATATACTTATATTTTCTCAGTAGTAATTCAAAGACTAAAAAAATAAAATCAGCTTTTTCTCAAACTGCAAGAATGGTCATCGTATCTTTTTTAGTCCCAAATTACAGATGTGCCATTTTAAAGTCAAATAAGCTTTGTGTATTTTATGATTAAATGATGCTAAAATATATCAAAATAAAGCATTCTTTTAAAAAAATTGTATCGAACACATCCTAAATATAAAAGTATGAATCATTTTAATTTTAAATCAAATATTAAATTACTATGAAAAAATGAATTGAATATTTGATTATATTGATATCTCCCCCCAACCCTCACCCAGATTGGTAGCAAGTAGGAAATCATAATTGATTATTTTTTAATGTTTAAAAAAGGCTTATAATAGTATTTAGAATTAAAAGATTTTTTAAATCAACAAGTAGATCTTTTTCAGAAATAAGTAAACTAAATAACAGAAAATATGGAACTCTTTAAAATCTTTGTAATTATATACACCCACACATAAAAAATGTTTGAACATTTTTTTTAATATAATTTTTTAAGAACAATTATAGTAAAAATTTATTAATAGGAAGTTTCAGTTCTTGCATCTGAAAGTTAACTTCTAAAATTTTAATTATGAAAGGATTTGGAAGTTTCAAAATATAAAATAAAAAGGATTCAAAGTAAACTTGATTCTTTAAAAACTGCAATTGATTCTTTTTTTACCTTTACAGATGTGGATTATGAAAACATTTAAAGAAAATGTTATAATTTTTAGAACAGCTCACGTGACATAAATTGGGAAAAGGCATGACCTCGTGTATGCTTCCTGTGCTGATTAGAAACTTTAATTTTCCTACCCTCATAAATCTTATCAATTGCTTGCCAATTCCTAAATTTATATTACATTTACAACCCCTCCTATGAAAGTGAATAGAAATAACTTGCTCAATTAGTCATCTGTACCTTGGTAGTAAAAAAACCCACTGTGTGCAACGAACACATCACTGAAGTAATTATAGGTATATTTTTTTAAATATAAAAAAAAAATTAAACTTTCTCAAGTGTTAAAAATGAAGATTTGCTCCATTTGTACCAAGGTTCAAACATAGTTTTGTCATTTTTAAGTCTAGAAAAAAAATAAACTTTGTATATTTTATGATAGAAAATTGCTTAAAAGGTGAAAAATCTCATTGAAGCAAAACATGCATGAATTTAGAATTAAGAATGAAATTCTTTAAAAATATTTCTATAAAACATGATAGTATGAGTTAAGTCAAATATTTACACTAACAAAAGGTTTGTTATATTTTGATAGGCAATCCCCCCCCCCCGCCGCCCAAGTAAAACATGGAGCTCTTTTAATTTCGCCCCACCCCCCCTTTCCAAAAAATAACTAAAATTTTGCCTTAAAATCATCATTATAGGTTAATTTTCTTACGTGATTCTCTTCAAATAACAAATGTAAAAGCATTTTCTTTTATTTAAAAGCAATTTCTATTTCTAATTAAATATATAATTATTAATTGACAGTTAAAAATAGTGGTTGTTTTAAGGTTTTTAAAAAGATCTTTTAAGTGTTGCCGAATAGTTTGATATTCGGTCTAGCCTAATATCCGTAGAACGGCCGTATACCGAATATTCGGTGAGCCCTAATCACAGCCAACCAACTAACAATTCATCGCTTTCTCATCAAAATTTGCTTGAATACTCATTTAAATATTATCGTCCATTCATCGACATGAAATCGTACTCCTCGGGGTTTCATCATATTTGTTCCTAAAAGTCATTAGATTTCGATCCTCCGTAGATCTAAGGTGGATGAGCAACTGCTGATGAAATTCATCGCTATCGGATGAAAATACCATAATTAGCCACTTACCGTGTCGCTAGATTTCGATGAGCGGCTTTTAAAGGGCCAGAGACGTTTTGCTACAAGGGACGTCACATTTACGTCACATTACACTTATTACGTAAAATGAACAAAAAATAATAATTGCAAAACAGTTTAACACTTTCATCGCGAGGGGCGAGATAACTCGCCTTCCAGGAATATTAGCTATCAATCATGGAATATCAATTCGCACCGGAAAAGTCTGTCATTTAATTATTAGACATTGATTGCGATATCTAATGTCTAATAATTATCGGAAAGAATTTTCCGGTGCGAATTGATTTTCCCAAACGGACACTACATTTTATAATTTTTTTATGTTTGTAAGGACAAAGAAATCATTAGAGTGAGAAATAATATTGATTATTATTTTTCAAAGTAAAATAAACAAGTTTTAAATGAATTTGTGTTTTACTTCAATTTTAGTACTGTGAGGAGCGGCTCTGGCTGTTAACGCAAAGAGTGGGACAAAGTCGCGCCATTGCCGCGATGCAAGTGTTAAATTTAAAAAATGCGCGAGGCATTTGTTTGAGATTTTGAGATGATCTTTTCTTGCTAGGACAGCGCAAATAATATTTCATTTCTAACAAAAGTATTTCCTCGTGAATATTAAAAAGTGAAAGAAAAGTTTGGTGAAAATTACGTCAGATTAAAAACGATACATTTAAAATGTCTTATTTAAAAGAACTTTCTTTTCGCTTTGTTAAAAAGCACCGGGAGACAAAGACTCTGTTTACTTAATTAATTGCATATTAGCATATTTGGAAATGTTTAACTGATTTTATTTAATCAAAGACGAAAACAGCCACTGTATCTTTTAACAGTTGCTGATTTGGTCTTAAAATTCCCCAATCAAAGAGAAATTAATAGAAATCAGCTTATATAGAGATCGCCACTTTTTTTAAAAATTATAATTCAACCTTCCGAAATCTTTTTAAAGCCCATCAAATTAGCGTGCTTTCAGATTCCGCGGTGTCTGAACAGGGGTTTGCGAGCGTAGCTCGAAGAGGGCAGAGCCCCCTTGTTTAAAATAAAAATTATGTCAATTTATATAATTTGGCGAGCGGTTTGTCGATTTATATAATTTGGCGAAATTGGTCGACAGGATAACTAAATTGTACCATTAAAACATTGCATTGAAATTGAAATTAAATGTCATGGTTTGTTGCATTATTTAATATTTGGCACGGATGCCACATACGCTCCGGGTATGGCGTGATTTTTTTTAAAGAAAATTTTGCGAAAACCTCGTTTTCAAATACCAGTTACATATGTATGTTTAAAATAATTTCTCTTATTTTTAAAAAGAAATAACAATAAATAAAAAAAATGTTTAATTAATAACTATAGAACAAAACAATTTATAACATTTTTTTTAAGTAAAAAGAAAATAATTATAAATAAACATATTTTAGTAAATAAGCAACAATCGTCGGGTTACCATGCCAGGCAAAAAAACGCCCTTTTGGCACCAAATAGGTACCTTGTGCGTATATGACATCTGTGCCTAATATTTTTCTTTTCGTTTCGTTTAAAAAAAAAGTGAAAGCCATTAATTTTAAATGTTTCAGTTTTAAATGAAAATTTTGTATTAAATAAAATGAAAATGAAATTAAAAAAAAAATGCGACAGGAGAAATGTTCGGCGATTTATCACCTGCGTGCACTTATGCATATAAAATTACCGAGTTCTTGATTTCTCTATCAGAATCTTCCGATTTTGCGAAAGATTGTTCAAGTAAATTGAATTATGAATAAAAGTAACATGATACATATCTTAGCATACATTTAAAAGAGGCCAAACTGGTCGCCAAATTAGCTTAAAATAAAAACCTTTTCTAAAATATGAAATATATATATATATGTGTGTGTTAAGATTAAAATTTGAGCTACCATCATTAAAGAAAAATATTTAAAATTGAAAAAAAAAAAATCTGGAAAACTAATTCGATTTAAAATTTCTAATACCAGTTTTGAGATCTGCGGATCAATACGGATTTTTGGTGTTAATTTCAACGGATAATAATCCATATTTTAGGAGAAATCGCCCTGAAACATAATCAGTTGTTTAATCATACGTTTCATAAAATCGTTTAATAAAGTCGTTTCATATACTCGTTTCATAAAATCGTTTCATAAAGTAGTTTCATAAATTCTTTTCATTAGGAATATATAATACATAATATATATATATATATATATATATATATATTTGGAAAATTTTAAAATATTTGGAAAATTCAAAAATATTTTAACTCACTTAAAAGATTGAAAACGAAGTAAAGAAACATTCAATTGTTAATTTTTAAATTCATACAATTAGAAGATGGTGATAAATAAAAATATTTAATTATTTATTAGACATTTTAAAATAGTTTATAATTAATAATTTGGTAACTTACTCGCATGCCTCTTGACAAACACTGGTGCACTTTCTAACCATTTCACTTGTAGCTTCATCGTCTTAAATAACAAGAAAAAAAATCCTGCGTTAAGCATAGTTTGTGAAACACTTTCCAAAATTACATGAATGCAAGTATAATTTGTGAAACACTTTCCAAAATGCCATGAATGCTTTAACAAAACTTCCATATTTAGGGAAATAAGGTATATAAAATAACTAAGTAAACATTTTATAAAGCCCATAAAACATTTGAAAAACTGATTTCAGCAGTTACTATCCATAGCCAAATAATTATTCCAATTTTTTTGAACAGCCCTGTATTTGATCTTCATTTTGATATATACACTATATAATGGAGTAATGTAGTTTAGCAAGAAAGCGTAACAAGTTGAAATTTCTCTTTCAGCAATTTATAGAAATAGATGGGAACATACTTGAATACTTTTGTGCAACCTTGCAGTTAACCTAGTTACCTTTATTACACGCCACTATTAAGCTAAAATTTAGTTCAAACTAAAACACACTTAGAAGTATTGAAATCACATTTCCAGAAATTATCATTTATAGACGGCCATGTATCCAATTCTTTGCGAGAACTTGTATATCATTTTATCTATATTCTACAAATATTTCTTAGTAAACTAAATGCAGTTTAGCGTGAAAATGCATAACCCATTTAAAAACCATCTTAAAGCAATTTGCATTCTTGACCAGTAACCGATTCATTTATACATGGCACATTACTATGCATAAATATAGTGAAACATAAAAGAGCATAACGTAATTAAACATGCATTTCCCGCAATCATCGGTACTTTACAGTACTTCGGATATAACCTGAAATCTTTTGTGCGTCCCTGTAAATGCTATGCACTTCGTATTATACATAAAATAAGTTATAGTTAGCTTCAGCGACGTATATCAATTTCATTATACATGAAATGATTTAACATAATTATAATACTCCGCAAACAATTCCCTCCACTCCTATATCATTATGTAACGAAAATTTTGTCTAAGGCCCTGTAAATGAATAATAACTCTTCTTTGCGCAGCTAATTCTACAGAATGCATATACTCATGTTCACTTCATAAATACAAATCAATTTTATTATTTTTGAAAGCGTGTAACATCATAAAAAATCATTTTAAACAATTTTTTCCCATAGGCCGTAATGTAACGGAAAACTTTTGACTGTCCCTGTAAACGAATTAAATATGCTACTGAATTCATTTGAAATAGAAAACATGCTATAGTGAACGACAATAACATCCAAAATTATCAGGGCAATCCGAGTGTATTTACGAGAGTTAGAGTACGGAAAGGCGGCCAGACGGGCAGACAAACAGAAGTCATACACACTTTTCAACTTTGTTGGGAAGTGTTAAAAAGAGAAAATATGTAGTTGAAATGTTAGGACAATAAAACAACAGTAATCGCGCACATTGTCAGGTTATAACGCAAAGGACTCGCACTCGGTCCATTTTTTTAACACCACTTTTTTTTCAAAGAAAGATTTTCTTTATAATTTTTGAATAAACTTACCTTTGTTTTTGTTTTAATTTTCGCAAAAACACGCCACGAATTTTTTTTCTTGCAAAATACTGGTTTTTAGAAATGGACCAGAGGGGAGCCCTGAACCCATTCAGAATGCAAAAGATAATATGCTAAAGATTATTCTGTAATCCTGCATCATCGAGAATGGTTAAGAACATTCAAAACTGTTAAATGCGTTTACGTTAGTCCAGTACTTGTATTTAAAGTTAGAGAAAAAAACCTATATTTCTCTTTCTAAACGTTTTTCTATTAGAAGAAATTAAATGTGGTTAGCTTAATAATAAGTTTTGCAATGTTAGTTTTTACCATGTTTCCGATTACAGTAAACAATGAAATGACAAATTATACACAAAAAAACTGTTTTGTTGAAACAGCAAAAAAGAGTTGTTCCAACTAATTTTTTTTAGTTGATGTAGCTTCAACCAAACTTTGGGTTGGACTGACCAAATGATTTTGTTAACTTAATGTAGTTGTTTCAACCAAATGGATTTGGTACCTGTAACCAAATCTATTTGGTTGTTATAACTAAATGAAATCTATTTGGTAGTTGTAACCAAATAGATTTGGTAACAACAATCAAATTTCTTTAGTGGTTATAACCAAATGGCAATCTATTTGCTAGTTGTAACCAAATGGATTTAATTACATCAACCATACTCATTTTGTTGTTATAACCAAATGGAAATCCATTTACTTGTAGCAACCAAATCTATTTGGTTACAACTACCTACAGACTATGATGGTTGATGACTACTCTAACTCGGAGACCGCTGACCAGGCCCCTACCTACCGGTGTTAACCCAGCTGAACGGGTTTGTAATTGCCTGGAAAGTGGGGCGATGCATTGTGTTACATACTCCAGATCGCCGCAGGCGGCGGACCACACCAGCAAGCACCAGGGCCGTCTATTTTAAGCTTAGTTGAAGATTCTAGGTTGTTTATTGCACTTTGCAAAACTATGTTTGTCGCCGCACACCACGTACTTGCCATGCCAGTTGGAAAAGGGCTGTATTATTTTTTATGCCTAAAATGTGGTAAACTTCTTAGCTGTAGAAGGAGGCAATTGTGAGGGAAATTAAAAATTGAAATGGCCGAAAAGCTAAGATTTACCGCTGAAGGGATAACTTTGGGCTTTAATGCAAGGCATACTAATCGCTGCAGAGGGAGATGGGAATAAACGTGACATCAACGCCTCGATCGTCATCCTGTCTGCAGTGTCTACTGCTCGTTTGTGTTTACTTTGAGTACTCTAACTCATAATGATACTCGAATGCTACTACGAATGCATTCTCATACTACTTCGAAAGCTACTGAGACTAATACTTCATTTCACATATATATATATATAACATAATCTTTCTAAAAATAATGGGGAAGCAGGGCCCTGAATAAAATTAAACAACCCCGAATAATGCCGGTCAATTTTCAGATCGGCACTTCACACTCTCCCATTGGAGCACTCTTAGCCTTGACACAACCTGTCAAAGCTATTGTACCCGCCCAAACTTTGGGACGCCCCTCGTAAATTCTCTTTTCGATGGAACAAATTTAATTGCATCGTAAGACCACATTGTCCGTCGTATAAAACCTTAAGAAAACACAGAGCTACACTTCTGTATATACATACTAGCAGGCTATTCCCATAACGCTGGTCTTTTTATCCAAACGAACCTTGAATCAAATAAAATGTATCAGTGAATTTGACATTGCGATTTAAAGCAATATGGAATGTCCTTTCGCATTACAGAAAAAGATATGAACGCCATTGTGCTATTATATTTTCTAATGTGCAGACATTTGGTAAAGAATGATAGTACAATATGCTATGTATAAAACATCCCCTGAAAAATTATTGAACTGATAATGCAAACAAACTGAAAAAATCCGTCCAGTAAAACTTTTTTTAAAGGCTGATATTTCACATTAGGTTCCATCTGCTTAGAGAACTTTCCCCATAATTCTATAACTAAGCAACGTAGAATAATACGCAATAAATTCATACCTCCTCAAGCATTGTCTAATCAATAAAGCAAGTATTATCGATATTCGCCATTTAGAAAACTTTTTGAAAAGTATAATCTTTCGTAATCGATTTCCCATGATTTTGGAACTTTCTGCCATTACTTTATGACTAAGCAACGTAAAACAATATGCAAAATACTAAAACCATATCTGAATAGGTATCTAACTATTTGTACAAACAGCTGCTCATTTTCTAATAAACCTAAAACTGCATAGGCTCATTGCATTGCAATAAAACAAACTAGTTGGATATGCCAATCCCAAAAATTTCTCCTATCTTTTACATCTTAATATTTCAAAAAGTAGTTAAAAATGTTAATACTGCAATATTATTAGTTCAATTCTATACCAACTTTGATTTTCATCTTACATTTCTTCTTCAGTCAATGAAGCGTACTAAAAATATGTTTATCTCGATCATGATATTTATTAAAATCAACAGTTTTTCGTTATTCTGTTGCACATCAGCTTTTTGCGAATAGTCGGCTTAGCAGAACGCGAGTTCATGTCACGAACCTCCGATGGACAACAAAACTACAAAAAACCGAAAATAATATACAAAAATCGTTATCATAGCGCTCTTTCCGGCGGAATGTATCCAAATTCAAGGAAGACTTGCCGGCCATAGCCAAATACATACAAAAAAAATTGGTTCAGTTCTTTACACAACTTCATGCACTTTTCGATGGTAAAATAATGAAAATGGCACAAAAATCGCTATTACAGCAACCCTTTCCGCAAATTATTTTCCAATTCAAGGAGAAACTACTGGCCATAGCCAAATACATACACAAAAACTTTGGTTCAATTCTATGCATAACTTCATACACTTTTTGGTGGTACAATGGTGACACACGGACACACGGACAGACGGTTAAAAGTACAGACATACATTTTGTATAAACATGATTTTTGGGATCTCTGACCCTAAAAGGTGTAAATCCGTCAAAAATCGGAAATAGATAAAATGTTCGATTACAATACTTTCTTCTATTGAAGATAGAATAAAGTAAAAATATAAGGTTGATTGAGAAATAAGTGGTCATATTCCAACTTTGCTAAAGTTGTTTAGGCTCTTTGCAGAACGCCTGAAATTATGAAGAGGATTGGGAAAACGCAGTTGGTTCTACAATCAGCCTGGTTCATTCAAAAAACTGTAAATTCTTTGCTAAGAGCCGGATTTCTCTAATTATTAAAAAAAATAATTCAATATGATTTGCCTGTATTTGCCGTTTAATTGATTGAGAAATGACATAAATATAAAACTTTACTTTTATTAATAATTTTAAAAAAAATAATAAAATACTTACGTATGTAATAACAAATATCATAACCGCTCGGATACGTCATGCTTTGTCCCACACAGCCATATTTTTCCATCGTTGCGGAATTTTTGCAATCTTGGATGCACTCCTAAAATTTGAAATAAGCAAAAATGGAGACAGTGAACACTAAGGAAATGCTATAAGTAAAAATTGTTACTTGTTGTAATGGGCAATTTTAGGAAAAAGAGCCTGCTTTTTGATGCATTTTCAGTACAAGCACACACATTTTTAAATTTTGTTTGGCCGTTATCACCTTGCTGGCTGAATCATAACTTTGATATTTATCCAATTTTGATTGGGTTTGAAGCATTTTCATTTAAATAATAATAAAAAAATAATACTAATTGTTAGGTGATAGGAACGTGTTTTACGTAAGTGTTCGTTGCGAACATCTATATAATAAAAAAGTAACATATAAGCAATAAAAAAGCAAAATTGTCATAAACAATTACGGATTGACCACTCCTCTTTTCATATGCCCGGTTACCATTTTTACCAAAATTATTTTTTCTAATAAAACTGCATAGAACTAAATTTTTAGAAAGATCGTTCTAAAAAAATGATCTTTGTGAGATGAATTACATTCAACTATGTATATATTCTGAGATAGCTTCAGTTGAAATTCAGATGACAGCTTAATATCGCATTGTATCAAAGTTAACAAACACAAGAGCAAAGAAAAGAGTATTAAGAATCATGAAGGATGTTGAGTTATATCCATGGAGCTATGAAAAGATTATTATCATTGGTTACATCGCTCTACACTCAAAACAATTATGTTAAATATTGATGGGTTTTTATTATTCTCACACCAGGCAGCACTGCATGGTGACACACAAGCTCATCGTGAGGAATAAAAATATTAGTGTTAATCACATCTGTAGAGGTAATCATTCACAAAGCAATTTTTCCAGCCATGAATTTTGCAGTGCTGCCTGGTGTGAGAATAATAAAAACCCATCAATATTTAACCTAATTGTTTTGAGTGTAGAGCGATGTAACCAATGATAATAATTTTTTCATAGCTCCATGGATATAACTCAACATCCTTCATGATTCTTAATACTCTTTTCTTAGCCGAGAGCAAATCTTGACAATTACATTTTTTGCTTGCAATATAAGTTATGTTTTACGTGTGTGAAATATAAACAATACTTTGATAGTGAAATAAAATGATTTTCCATATGATATCATTATTTATTTATTTGTAATTTTAAATGAAGTAAGTGGAAGTCATGCATTTTAATTTTTGTTTTAAGTGTGTCTAGTATTTCAAATGAAAGTTTTGTATTTTAATTGAAACGAATGCAAAACGAATGATTGCAATGAAAACAATTTTTGGGAATTTATCACTTTTTCTTGCTAACATAAAATTAGCTGATCTTTTCCCCACACAAGTTAAATGTAAATAAAACCAACTTATGAAAAATATTTAATTAATCAAAATTTAAACTGGAAGGTCAGTCGATTTTGTACTTATGCATTATGCATGCTGGGAAGATAGAACAAAGAAAATGCTTGTTTATCGCCAATCATGCTTACTATCCTCAATAGCCAAATGCGTTCAAAACAATAATTTGATATGCATTCATTAAGCACATAATACCAGATTGACGGATTTTAACTAAGATATTAAATTTTGTAATCTTCATTAATTAAGTCTACTGCCAGGGTTCGGATTGAAAGAAAAAGGATATTACAACAACATGTTTGAAAGTTAATGTGGATATCATAAAAGGCTTTCAGAAAAACACCCCATTGCACCAAATCGTATTAGCTAAATACGTCCATTAACCATGGACCCAATTACGGAAGATTACTTAATAGGTTTAAAAACCTCCGCATTACCGTACGCATTGCAAATGATAAACAAACGGCAACATTAGTTAAGCGGTATTTATCAAGAAAGTACATAACAACAAAAAATATACAAATTTCTAACATGATCAAAAAGCATTTTATGTTAGACAGATGCAAATCTCACCAATAGCATTTTTACCTCGCCTGTAGCAGTTTTTATTTTCCGTCTAGTAAATTAAAAACAATGCTTTTTTGATGAAATTAAATGATTTATGGTATTATTCATTCTTTTTTTTTCTTTCTTTTTATTTTTTTTTAAATGAACAAAAGTAAAAGGCATGTATTTTAAATATTTCCGTCTTAAATTAAAGTTATGTATTTTAAATAAAATGTGTGAAAGGGTATAATACTTCAAATCTCTTAACGCAATATATTTAACGCAATAGGAATGAACGTGACGGGTACATTATTTGGCAACTTAACACCCGCGGCCGACTAGCAAAACAGCTCTTGATTTCTCTATCAGAATCTTCAATTTGGTGAAGTCTTGAGTAAGTTAATTAAATTATGAATAAAAGTAACATAATGCAATGCATAGCATACATTTAAGGGAGACTTAACTGGCCTAAAGAGGTGGATTGTATTTTAATAAATTAAAATTGAAAATAGTATAAGAGCAAAAATGTTCAAAAATTGAGATTTCTGTGACACAGTTCGGGACAGAAACCGTAAATTTGCCACGGTGGCTACTTTTATACTCGCTAAGAGCGGTTTCTCAAAAAGTAGAAATTAAAAGTTCAAAACGATAGAAAAGCTTTCGTAGAACGCTCTAAGTTATGATTTATTCGAAATTTTTAATGCTAGAAACTCGAAATTCGGCATGCTGTTTACTTGTAAATCCTAAATGATCCCACAGATTAAGTTTCTAAAAAATTCGAAATTTAAATGGATGCAGGCATAAAAAACGATTACGATTTCTCTAATAGCCTTCGAAGTAGTGGCCTGAATTTTGGCATAACGGTGATTGCTTTAAAGATGTAAATATTCGGTAAAAACCGTTTGTAAAAAATCGAAATTTAAAGAGGTGAACCGAGCGGAAAACGTTCTAAAAACGGTCTGCATTAAGATTCTAATATGATTGTGTGCCCTAGGAACTTGGAATTTGACTTGGTTTTTATTTTTAAGGCGTAAATGCTTACAAAGAACATTTCCTAATAAATTAAAAATTTATAAGGGTGCAGGAGCAAAAAAACTTTCATATTGTAATAGGGTTCGGGATACAATCCTTAAATATGTAGCCGAAACGTCAGTGAGGCTTACTGTGTAGACACGGAACGTTTTTGGTTTCCGCCTGTTAGACTCTGTGTCTGTTAGTCTGTGTGTCTGTTAGCCTATTAATCTGTTAGGCTGTGTGTCTGTTAGCCTATTAGTCTGTTATTCTGTGTGGCTGTTAGTCGGTTAGTCTGTATGTCCCGCGATAACTGCCACAAAAAGAATCCGACTAGCTTGAAATTAACTGGACATGTTCATGAGATACCCGGGCTTAGCTGCATAGTTTTTGGTTAAATTTGGTTCATTCAACCAGCAAATATGGAACATTTTATTGTGCTCTATAATGCTTTTCTATGGCAAGTAAGAAGATTTTTAAATTTCCATTTGTTGAAAGAAAATGGCGCGTCACGTTATATTAACTTATTTAAATGGTAAATTATGGATACTAAAATTTACAAATAAGGATTTTAAACTAGTAAACCTGCATATCAGGAGCCTCAACATCATCTTTGCAAGTCGTTGTTTTTTCACACTCTTTGCATAATATTCAATTTCCTACAAATCGCTTAAAGTTTTCAAATTACATAAATATTTACACAGCTGGCCATTAAAAATGCAACACCGTCAAAGATTGAAAATACAAAAAAGATATTTATTGTACGTAAACAGTAAGGCATGAAAACAAAATGATTAAATTTGTAAAAAGTTTGGAGGTTTACAAGGGTGCGAAATTGGTAGAAACAGCTGCTCCCCCTGGCAGCTAAAACGGCCCTTATCGGGTTAGGCATGGAGTCGAACTGAGCTTGGAAGGCAGAAACGGGCTACTCATTCCATGCTACTTCAAGTCTATGCCACACTTCATTAACCGTATTAGCTGGAAAAAAGGTGGCTGACTAGTCTCTAAGCAATTCATGACCAGATATTTTCAATGGGTGACAGATCTGGAGACCGTGCAGGCCAGGGCAGCAATCGAATACCCTGTGAATCGAGGAAGGTCAGAACATAATGTGCAACATGTGTTCTTGCGTTATCTTGCTGGAAGATGGCGTTTGGCAGGCCTCGAAGACAGGGCACAACCACTGGACGTAAGACGTCAAAAATGTACCGATCTGCGTTCAAATTATCATCGATCCGAAATAGATATCTGCATGCCGTGTACCCAATGGCTGCTCAAACCATCACACCGGGTGCAGGGCCCCTATGCCGATATCGACTGCAAGCAGGCGACAGGCGTTTTCCTCGGAGCCACCAGATAAGTATACGGCCATCAGAATACAGCACGTACAACCGGGACTCGTCTGAAAAGACGACATTGTGCCAGTCATGCATCCAGCTTTGTCGTTCGGCGCACCAGAGTCGCCGACTCTCTCTATGCTGCATTGTCAAGGGAAGCCGCAGTACTGGTCGCCGTTCTGACAGTCCACACTGCTTCAAACGTCGTCGCACCGTACAAGCGGATACTGGACGCGCTTCAAGAATGCCCATTTCCTGACTAATGGTTCGTGATGTGGTTGTACGGTTTTGCAGGGCCGACCTCACAATATGGCTGTCCTCTCCGGCGTTAGTCATGGGAGGGCGTCGAGATCCTGCATGCCGTTGAGTACGATCTTCAGCAATCCATTGATTCCATATTAGTTCGACAGTGGTTGGATTTCGACGAATGCAACGGGCGATATCACGGAAAGATAATCCACACTCTCGATAGGCAACGATACTGCCTCTATCGAATACCGACACTTGTCGATAAGCATTTCTTATTATTATTCGAGGCATAACACGATATTCTGAGTAAAGACCGACCTTACAAAGCGCGTTCCGAATGAGAAATCCACTACGCAACTTTTCTTTTATGTAGTGCTTCAGATGTCGCTTCTCCCGGCTGCCTCGTCTAAATGCGCTGAAATATTAATCATTTGCAAATTCTAACCTCTTCTTCCTTTCATGTGATTTTGACGTTCGTCAGATTACTAATGTTACAGATTTTAATTGCCAGCAGTGTATAAGAATTACAAAAACTTCGTAAAGTTTCATAAATTAAAAGTGTTAAAGAAGTGGTTATACAATGATATTCTGAAATTCTGATGATCTTCTTATTCTGGTATCTTTTTAAATCAAAAATTGCATTTCTTCAGGGGGCTCTGCACCCCCCTCCCACCTGAACCCCCCGTAGTCTATTTAAATTTACATTCGTAATTTTGTATTGATTGTGCGGAAGGTTATAGTATATCTTAGATTTTATTTTACGCTGTGATTTATAAGGATAAACAAATCTTTTTAAAAAATTAGTAAATTAAAAATTAAAAATTAAATCCTTCACGTTAACCGTACGCAGATGATAAATCTTGAAGTATTGATAGCAATTTTCCTTAAGTAATAATAGTCCAAAAATAAAGAGAAAGAATAGAGATGAAGTGTGGTGATTGCGGGTGACGCCAAAAATGTAACCCTAAAATACGCTACATTCGGCCTAAACACAACCACGTGCTTTTGAAAAAAAAAGAATATTTTTAGTAATACAGTTTTTAATTCATAATACAATGAAATGCTAATTTAGAATGCTTAAATATAAGCACATAATTTTCATTTAGAGAAAAAATGACAGGATGAACTCAAAGAATTCTGTCCCTATTCAACGTGTTTGTTTTCTTTAGGCCGAATGGGTGCATTTAAATCTGAGCGATAACGCGCATCATATTGCAAACTGCTTTTAAGGCATACTACATGTCCATCTATCTCTTTTCTCCATGTCCATCTTTTCACATGTCCATCTATCTCTTTTCTTCTTCTTAATTTTATTTTATCCAAGACCATTTTATTCCAACATCTTTCTTTTCGATAAATGACGTCTAATTCACCTACTATTCGTACTTACTCAAAATCTTTCACCTTGTTATATTAAGAAATACTTGAGAGTTTTCTTTTTACTAGCCGCCCTTGGCGATCAGTTTCGTCTACCTTAAAATTTGGTTGGGAAAGCATGCTAAACATTGTATCGTGTTACTTTTAGTCTGTTAGTGTGTATACATGATTTAATTTACTTTCATTAAATATCTATTTATATTATCTATTTATATTATCTATTAAATATCTATTCATATTATAGGCCATCTTCGTATAATACTCTATGCAGATGCCATAAGTATACTGACTGTTCAGCATATAGAAATATACACATAATCTGATTTGTATCACATCCGATCGCATCAATTCTCCTTCTTTTTTCTCAAAAACCTTGAAAAACCATCCAATTATAATATTTTCAACTCTAAATTAAAAATAACGGGTAACATTGTATTGGAGATGTTTAATCCTGCATGCAACGATGTGGTTCAGGGGTTCGATGGTATTGTAAGATAAAAAAGAACTCCAATATTATAGGTGAAAGAAAACGAAGTCGATGTTTATTCCTTTTCAACTGAAAACAGATAATTCGTAAAAAAAATAGATGTGGAGATCAGTTGATATATATATAGCTATCCATGGCGAAGTGCTCCGTAACGTCAGAAAGGAATAAACAGCGGCCCTTTCTTGGACCTTACAGCACAGGGGGAGAGAGCCAACTGAAATTTTTGCGTTCAGAATCACATGACTTGGCGTTATTGCTAATCTACAAAGTTTTTGACGCGGGAATAAAAAAGATGTAGAATTGGCGGAAGGTTTAGCAGAATATAATGTGGCCGCTCCCTTTCAGCACACACTCACGGGATGTAACGCAACCCTACTATATTTCATGAGTAAGAGCGAGATCAGATCTGGGTTTGTTTACTTTAACACCAATAAATTGATCTTAAATGTGACTGTGAAATCTTTAACGAATGTACGGAAAATGCAGAAGGCATATGTGCTAAGATAAATGAAATATATTTGAAACCGCAATTCCCATAAAATACTTTTATTTTTTTTTTATTTTTTTTTTAACCATCAAATTCTAGATTCAATTAAGAATACTTATTTACAACTCAGATAAAATACAATAAATTAAAATGTAATGCTAAAAAGACAGCTGCACTTAGGTTTTTTGTGTAGTTTATAACTTTTAAATAAAGACCGTTAAGAAATAAAAATTAAATATGTGAGAATGGGATTTTCGAATAAGTGGAAAATGAAATCATAAATCATTGTATTTGAACGTGTTGAGTTAAGTGCGTTGCGAAAAGGAGAGAGAAAGAAAAAAAATATATATACATGTAGATAGAACTACGTATTGTTTAAAAAAAGAATTAATAGAATGATTTCACTTGTTCAAAATAGATTTTGAGTAACGGGAGCGGGGGGGGGGGGGGGCTGGATATTGATATGTTGCAGAGAAAGCTGCCACACATGGGGTATTATAAACAACGGATAACCAGGTATAAACAAACCGTCACTGTTTTGGCGCCATCTATTGGTCATCAATATAAATGAAAGAACTTTTAGTTTTTTATAAGAAAAATGCAGGACGTAATGATATAATTCGATATCTATTTTTAAAAGCTTCGGTTATATAATTTTAAAATTTCGTTCAATATAAATAAATTAAATATTAGAATTTAATTTTAGTTTCAGTTTTTTTAAGAGCTTAACATTAATCCGCTTAATTTTTTGAAATTGTGTTTGCATTACAAATAAATGTAGTTTTTTTTAAGATGTAATTGAAATACACTGACGGAAGAAAAATCCCAACACCAAGAAAGACTTGTGTTAGATAAACGAAATTTGGTAGGCGTGTTTATACATCTGAAAGGTGAGATCGATTGAAATTTCGCGCTTCGCGCATAAGTGTGGCGCTAGTAGCGCCACTCAGAACTTGCAGATCAGGTTTACTTTAAATGCGTGCTGTACAATTCGTGGACGTTATTTAGCTTCGAAATGTGACGTACTGAGTTGATGTTAGCCAAGAATGTCTTTAATAAGACAAAGAAGCCACTGTCAACAGCTCACCGAGTTGGAACAAGGTCACATATTCGGGCTGCGAGAAGGTGGATTTTCTTTCCGCGATATTGCAGAAGGACTTGGCTGAAATGTATCCACTGTGCATGATTGTTGGAAACAGTGGTCAAGGGATAGTACTGGCTCAAGAAGACCGGGTTCCAGGCGGCCACGTGGCACTCCTGGGAGGGAAGATCGCCGTATTCCGCGTAGGACTGTGGCGCATCGTCTGTGGCATAAATTCGGGCTGCAGTTGGTACCACAGTGACACAACGAACTTTTAGAAATCGGTTACTTCAGGACAGCTCCGACCCAGGCGCCCTGTAGCGTGCATTCTACTGACTCCAAGCCATTGCATTTTGCGACGCCATTGGTGGCAAGCCAGAGCTCATTGGAGGACGGAGCGGAGATCTGTTGTGCTTTCTGATGTCCAAATCATCCATATCTTTAGGGTTAATATCTCGGCTATTTACTGACGATTTTTTTGGAAAATCATGATCAACAATGTTATTATACTTCTGCTACGATAGGTACCTCCAGCGCTGCTCAATACTTTCGCTGAATGCCCGTAAATCGAAATTTGTGTGTAACGGAAAAATGCGATTTTCTCAAAAACTATGTGACCTAGGGTAATCGCTATAATTTTCCTGCAAGGTTTAAATTAACATCTGCTAACTCTAATTTTTTTTGTAATTTTAGTTTCAGTAGATTCGGAATTAGATGGGGGGAACATATTTTTGCGCTACCTTTTCGCCGATATCTTTGAAAAGGTAATATCTAAAATTAAAAGAAATGTATTTTTGAATTCAGCGTTACTAAAGCTTTTACACGATATACAAAGAAAAGATTTTTTTTATTCAAACAACTTAATTTGCCCCTGTACATTTTTACTAAATATATTTATGTATGTTTAATAATCTGAAAATATGTTGGTCAACAGTCTTTATTACTTCCCCCAATTTGAACTGTCCACGTTCCATTGTTTACGAGTAAAATGGCTGTGACAGACAGACAGACACAAGAGTGATCTTATAATGGTTCTGTTTTTACTTTTTAAGTACGGAACCCTAATAAACCATTACAGGGTACAAATGTTAGTATTTAAATCCCAATGAAAAAAGGCGTGAGTAAGTTATATAAAATTGAGACTTACCCTTCTTCAGGATACTTATCCATTTCGGTGTAAATCCACATTTTGTGTAATCCAATATAATGGTTTCCCAATGTAATGTGTTAGTTGTCATAATTTTAATCAACCACTTTTTATAACCTCCTTTGAGAAAAAATTGTAGACTATTATATCAAATGAAAAGCAGTGGTAACACTTTAAGCTATTTAATTCACATTGTTTAAATTGTGAAAAAGAGAGAGCATTTTTCATCCCTCTTCTCTTGAACAACTACATTTTCAGAATGAAAAAATATTTACATTATAAGATAATAAATCAGTAATAATAATTGTAATAGCAATATCATAATAATAATAATAAATCAGTTTAATGTCTATGAGTCACTCAACAAGTCATTATCTTTATCAGGGTTTTCAAGGTTAAATGCATCTTTCACATTTGAAAAGATTTATGGTTGAGTTGATTACATTATTTATATATTATGATTGCATTATTTATGTAACTGAGGAAATTATCTTTATCACGGCTAATTAGCTTGATTTATATCCATCAACTCCTCCTTAATTTCTGAAGTTTCATTCTCACACAAATTTAAGTTCCTTCTATGGGTTTGAAAAACAGGTTTGGGAACTGGTTTCGTAAACAGGTCTGCTATCATCAATTTGGTTGGGCAGTACTTTAGGTTGATAGTCCCTTCTTGCTTTAGTTGTTTTATCAGGTGGAACCTAATTTCAATATGTTTAGTCTTACTTGAGTGCTTTTCTAATTCTATCATCTTGATCGTGGACTGGTTGTCTTCATATAGGTCTATAGGTAAGGTTTGCTTTAGGTTTAATTCTTCCAGTAGATTGACTAGCCACTTTATTTCAATTGCTGCATTTGCTGCTGACACATACTCGGCCTCTGCCGATGATAATGCAATGCAGGATTGTTTCTTGGTCGACCATTGTATGGGGTTTCTTCCTAACATGTATAGGTTCCCACTCGTTGATTTTCGTGAATCTACATCTCCTCCCCAATCTGCATCCGCATAAACTTCAAGTATCGGTTTCCTTTCTCCGCTCAGAACTAGACTATAATTTTTGTAGTCTTTAAATATCTTATCACTCTTTTTACTGCATTCCAGTCTTTCATTCTTGGTGATTCATTTCTTCTGTTAAGAATGTTTACTGCTGCACAGATGTCAGGTCTGCTTATAGTTGCTAGATATAGAAGTGCTCCTATGGCTTGTCTGTAATATGTGTTGTTTGGTAAAATGTTATCCTCATCATTAAAG
This sequence comes from Maratus speciosus, assembly GCA_963932465.1. Taxonomy (NCBI): domain Eukaryota; kingdom Metazoa; phylum Arthropoda; class Arachnida; order Araneae; family Salticidae; genus Maratus; species Maratus speciosus. The sequence continues at coordinate 15,589,400 of OZ010800.1, read as the reverse complement.
CGTGTGTAATTTGTTTCCATGGGTGTGCTACACGGTTTTGCGTCTTGCAAATTAAATTTATTGATTAATTCTTCTATTTTCTGAGTTTGATTTATCATGTAGCTTTTATTTACTTTTTTAATGTTCATAGATAGGTAGTTACTGATGTCACCTAAATCTTTTAGCTCGTATTCTTTATTTAAGCTCGCGATTACTTCCTCTATTATTTCGTCTTTTCCAGCAATTAAAATGTCGTCTACGTATGTTATTATGTATGTTGTGTTATCGCCCCTTTTTCGCGTAAAAAGGCATGAGTCAAATTTGCTCTGACTGAAATTCATCTTTTTTAGTGTTTCTGTGATTTTATTATGCCACGCTCTCGCGGCTTGTTTAAGTCCGTATATGGCTTTGTTTAGCCTACATACTTTATTTTCCTCATTTGGTTTAGCGAAACCTTCTGGTTGTGACATATATATCTCCTCCTCAAGCTCTCCATGTAAGAACGTGGTGTTAATATCAGTATGTTTTACATTTAAATTTTGATGCGATGCTGTTATTAATAATGCTCTTATTGTTGTATATGACACGACTGGCGCATAAGTTTCATCATAATCCTCCCCGAATTTTTGTGAATATCCTTTTGCAACTAAACGCGCTTTATATTTTTGGATTTTTCCTGTGTTGTCGCACTTTAGTTTGTAGGTCCATTTGCAACCTATTATTCTCCTATTTGGTGGAGGTTCTACAATCGACCAAGTTTTGTTTTTCATAAGGGAGTTCATTTCGCTTTTCATTGCATCTATCCAATTTTGTTTATCCTTAAAATTTTCCATGTTTTCGATTTCCTCATAATTGTTTGGTTCAGTAGCGTTTTCGTTCTTAACCATGTATATTAACCTATCAGGAGGTACACCTTTATTAATTCTTTCTGATCGTCTAAGTTCTGCTACTGGTTGATTGGACGTGGATGGTGTCTCATTGCTATTTGAAATTTCTATTTCTACAAAGTTTTCGTTAACCCGATTTTCATCTTGTTTTGGTTTGTTTTCCACTTTCTCGTTTCTATATTTAAATTTGTTTTCGAGAAATTTAACGGTTCTCGCGATCTTTATTTCATTTCCTCCTACATATATTCTATATCCTTTGGATTCATTATCTATCCGACGAAAATTCCCTCTATAGCTTTATCGTCTAATTTTTGTCTTCTGGCTTTACTGATATATGCGAAATCTTTGCAGCCAAATACCCTAACGTAACTTAAGTTTGGCTGTCTGTTTGTCCATAACTCGTATGGCGTCTTTTCATTTGCTTTTGTCGGTAGTCTGTTTTGCAAATGATTTGCTGTGCAAATTGCTTCCCCCCAGAACTTTAATGGTAAATTTGATTCACTTAACATTGTCCTTGCCATTTCAACTAACGATCTGTTTTACCTCTCTGCCACACCGTTCTGGCTTGCGCAATATGGAACTGTGTGTTGATGTTTTATCCCATTAGCCCTGAGGTAATTTTCTATTTCATCTGATGTGAATTCCCCTCCGTTATCTGTTCTAATTGCTTTCGGTTTTTCTCCAAATTTGTTGTTAATTAACGCGATGAATTCTTTAAGTTTTTCGTAAACTTCACTTTTTCTAGACAATAGGTATATGATCGTAAATCGTGAGTAGTCATCAATAAAAGTCAAAAAGTATGATTTCCCCCCTATTGTCGGTGTTTGAAAAGATCCGCACACGTCGGAGTGAATGAGCTGGAGTCTTTTAGTTGCTCTATACTCTGCAATTTTTGGATAGGGTTCATCAGTTAATTTTGCCTTAATGCACGGTTCGCAATCTATGTTATGCTTACAGTTGTTTATTTGGATTCCTGTAGCTAATTCCTTTTGCGTAATTTCTTTAATTGATGTTAGATTTCTATGTCCTAACCTACGGTGCCATAATTGTAGGCAATTTTTGTTGTTGCAGCTTTGTGCTATGTTTGCATAGCTTTGGAATGCCAACTGAATTTCGTATAAGTTATTTACTTTTCGCGCTTCTAAGCATATTTCTCCGTTAAGTTTGAACATACATCTATCATTTCTGAATATAATTTCACATCCATTTTGCGTCGCTTTGCTATCCGATAATAAATTTGTTTCGATTTCAGGTACTAGTAATACATCTTTAAGTGTTATTTCATGAACTTTGTTGTCTGATGTTCGCGTGTTTATATTTACGTCACCTGACCCGTAACTGATAAGTTTTTTTCCGTTTGCGATGGTTACATTTGTTTTTTCGCGTGATTTTATTTCTGTAAACATTGATTCTGAACACACAATATGGCTTTAGCTGCCACTGTCTACTATAAATGTTTTGTTTTCTATTCCTTGTGTTATAAAGGCGTAATTTTTATTTTCGCTCACCCTCCATGTATTGTTTTCATTTTCAGAGTGATTGTACCTACGGTTTGATTCTGGTGTTTGTTCACTTCTAAAATTGTTTTCACTCTTTTGAAAAACTAGTGATGTAGAGTAATGTTTTTTGTTTGGTCTAATGTGTTGATTTTGTGGTGTATTTTGTGTTTTGGCTTTATTATGCCAACATTCCTGGGTATAATGGTTTCTCATCCGACAATTGGAGCAGTATTTATTACTTGTTTTGTTGTTGTAATTTTTCTGTGCTTTAAATGCTCTGGCAGGATTTTCTGTTCTCTCATTATTATCATATCGTCGGTTATATTCGTCAATAAGTTTAGACTTAATAAATGATGGTGTGAGTTGATTTTCTTCTCTTGATTCAAGGGCAGTAATAAGAGTATCATAAGATTGGGGTAGGGAGCATAATAACAGTGCAGAAATGTGGTTATCATTTATAACTTCTCCTATGGCCGCTAATTTATCTACTAATTCCATTATTTTTGTAATATGATTAACAACGTTGCCACCTTCCGCTAATTTAATCCCGTAAAGTTTTCTTAAGAGATAAAGTTTGCTAGACAAATTATGTCGCTCATGGATTTCACGCAAAGCTTGCCAAGTTTGTCTGGCTGTCTGTAAATTTTTAACATGAGTAATCTGACTATCATCAATTGTTAGATTAATTAGAGCACGGGCTTTCTTATCACTTTTGGACCAAGCGTCCGTAATTGGATTAGGCGGTTCTTCCGTAATTACATGAAATAAGTCTTCTTTAGTTAACATCATTTCGGCCTTGAATTTCCAAATTGAGTAGTTTGTAGCTGTAAGTTTTTCAATTGCTAAATTATCTTTAGAAGCTGCCATTTTCTTAACTTTTAATTACTTACGTGTTACCGTAAAAAGTTCTTCCAACTTTTCTGTTTGAAAGTTTAAAAGTTTATTTATCAAATATCTGATATTTCAGATTTCAGTGGAGGCTATTTAATTTATTTATTTTTATTCAGTGATCAGTAATCATAATCTTGTTAGTATTTAAATCCCAATGAAAAAAGGCGTGAGTAAGTTATATAAAATTGAGACTTACCCTTCTTCAGGATACTTATCCATTTCGGTGTAAATCCACATTTTGTGTAATCCAATATAATGGTTTCCCAATGTAATGTGTTAGTTGTCATAATTTTAATCAACCACTTTTTATAACCTCCTTTGAGAAAAAATTGTAGACTATTATATCAAATGAAAAGCAGTGGTAACACTTTAAGCTATTTAATTCACATTGTTTAAATTGTGAAAAACAGAGAGCATTTTTCATCCCTCTTCTCTTGAACAACTACATTTTCAGAATGAAAAAATATTTACATTATAAGATAATAAATCAGTAATAATAATTGTAATAGCAATATCATAATAATAATAATAAATCAGTTTAATGTCTATGAGTCACTCAACAAGTCATTATCTTTATCAAGGTTTTCAAGGTTAAATACGTCTTTCACATTTGAAAAGATTTATGGTTGAGTTGATTACATTATTTATATATTATGATTGCATTATTTATGTAACTGAGGAAATTATCTTTATCACGGCTAATTAGCTTGATTTATATCCATCAACAAAATTATCGTTTTGTTTGGATTTGATAACATGTGATGACTAGACTAATCTAGTGTGATTTCTAGTGAACGAGATCATTTTTGTAGTACATTTTTATATAAAAAAATTGTAAATTATAGAGCTATCAGTTAATATTTTAGAAATAGAATCAAATATATATTTAAATTTTAGTGTGCATTTCCCCCACACATGCCTAATGAAAAATAATTTCATACTTTTTAAAAAAGTTTTTCACCATAATTAAGAAAGCATGTGATTTTTATTGACTCGAATTTAGATCAACGAATATTATCGAGTTTTTTTTTAGTAAATATTATTTATTATTTACTTATTTTTTCCTTTGGCCATATTGTCAATTTAAATTATAGGAAAAGTCACAGCTTTAAAATTTAAGAACTGAAGATTATTCTTAAGGCAATTTATGCAATAATATGTTGTTAGTATAAAAAAATTAAACCTATTAAAATAAAAATTGCTTGCTGAAAAAAAGACTTTTTTAATTCGTCATTTCTTCTTCGTTTTTCTTCATATTTTCCCTTTTGTTATGTAATATTTTAAAAGGTATTGGACTGATCTTTGATAATCGGGTCACCGCTAAATGGGATATTTAAAATATTACTGGAAGTTTTGTTTAAGTTTAAATGAATTCTAGGCAGTGAATCTGATTAAAGAAAATTAGTCAGACTATGCAATTAGAGATTATTAAATGGCACAAATGTCAGACGGTTTTGGCTCGATATTTTTTCGACGCCAATTTGGCGAAAACATCCTTGTCGGAAACCAGTTACATATATATTTTTAATTATTTTCTATTATTTTGAAAAGGAAATATCACTAAGTAAAAAAAAAGTTCCATTAATCACTATTGACCAAAGCAATTTATATAATTTTAAAAGAAAATAAAAGTAAATAAACTACAATAGCTGGTATTACCATGTCAGGCAAAATAACGCAATTGTGGCGTCCATTAGGTACCCCGGTACGTATATGACATCTGTGCCTATTAAATTTACAGTTTCTCATTATCAAGAGAAAGAACAAGAGAAGATTTACTATTATATATTTTTCATCTTCAGGTATTTTACAATCAATTAAAAGCAATATTTACAATGTGCGGGAAAAATCTGTGTAATGACAACGATGTAGAATTAAAAAATATTTGCAATTTATGATTTATTCCGTTAAAAAAAAATGTTTAGGAAAATAAATATAATTTAAAATTGGTTAAAGTAAAAAAATATACATGACATTCTGATTACATAAAATTTTATTTTTGATGATTATGTAGCAATTTTAGATGGCCTTACACCCTAAAAACTAAACTTAAACTTAGTGTCAATGTGATTATTTAGGACACTACTTGATTATCCCGTCTACCAAAAAACTATCGCCAAACTATAAGATTAAATGCCAATAAGGAATTATCGTAAATATCACATTCACTTTATATTAAACACGATACACGCGTTTGTTACGTCATTAAGTGGTTTTTAATTCGTTCTTTTATTTGTATCTTTATTAATATTTTATTAATTTACTTGTTATTTTGTTATTTAAAATAAGAAGTGTGCCAATTTTAATAATTTTGCGATTTGTATAACTTGGCGAAATTGGTCGACGGGATGATCAAGTAGTACCAAATGGATATACTTGTGAGTTACTTTCTAATTGCTTCTTACCTTGGTCGCCAAACAATGCGATTTTAAGCCAAAAAGGAAAAAGAGTGACAAAAGAACGAGCAATGCTCTCAAAAAAGTTATTTTTTAAGGGTATGTTCACATTTGAAAATAAATTTTATATTCAAATGTAAATTAGATAAAAGCATTTAACATTAGGATTGTTGAGTGAAAAATGTAAATTTTACTGTAATTGTCTGCGCCCACCTGTCACACAAATCTGGTAAAATCATTTAATTCCAGACATTTAAATTATTTATCACCATGCATATTTTTCACCCTCACTAACAAAGTTGTTTGTTAATTGCCCAAATTTTATCCAAGGTTTAAGATAGTACAATATCGCAATGGCGTTCGCATTATTTGCAGCAATGCAGAAGTACATTCCAAGTGATGTTCTATATTGCTTTAAAATAGAATGTTAAATTCACCCTTTCGTTTGACTCGAGCTTCGTTTCGAAAAATGGACATAGCGTAGCGGGCATAGCCTGCTAGTATATTATGAAACAGGAAGCTCTAAAATTTCGGCTAGAGTGTTTTTAAAAACTACCCGGTGGATTTTTTTCCAGATTGCATCATTCGACGGAGAATATTCCCGCGGTGGTTAATGTGTCAAATATACAGGTGTAACTACGATTTTTGGTAATAAATTTCGTATTTTATTGATATTTTCGGTGAAAGGGTTGCAGTGGTAACTTTTTTGGCGAAAAATTTGTTGATTAAAAAATTGAAATGGCTATATCCGTTAGAAAATAATACAAACACATCGAGAATAAAAGTAAAAAAATACTGATGCACAATTAAAAAAATACCAAAAAAAAATTTTGAATGAGACATAATATTATAAAACAGAAATATTTAATTTAATCCTGAAATAATTATTTGTAATGCTTAAAAAATAATTTATTGTGAAATTTTACAATTGATACAATGTTTGGCAAATTATCGCTTGCGCTAGGTTAAAAAAAATCCGAAAATCTGATTAGACTAACTTTGATTGACATTTTTTAATTATTTTTATTTTTATCTAACTGTCACTTCATGTGACTTACAGGAGAAATAAGCAGAATTAATTGTACATGTTACTGTAATTGTGAGTTACATATTGCTTCTTTACGATTTTTATTTTACCTTCGTCGCCAAGCAATGTGATTTTAATCCAAAAAATGTATAAGCGTGGCATTAACTTGAGGATGTTCGCAATAATGGTGTCTTTTCAAGTGAACGAGATCATTTTTTGGGGTTTATTTTTATAGCCTATTGTAAATTATATAGATAACAGTTAATATTTTAAAAATGGAAACAAATATTTAAATTTTAGTTTTAATTTCTGCCACACATACATATTGTAAAATAATTTCATACTTCATAAAAAGTTTTTCGCCGCAATTACGGAAGCATCTGATTGTATAGACTCAACTCAGATCAATGAATATTATCCTTTTTTTCAGCAAATATTATTTATTGTTATTTAATATTTCTTTGGCCATAACGCCAATTTCACTTATTGGAAAATTCACAGTTTCAAAGTTTAGGAACCGAAAATTATTTTTAAAGAAATTTACGCAATCATGTGTTATTACTATAAAAAAAAACTCAACATTTTGAAATAACAATTGCTTGCTGAAAAAAATGGCAAGTCTTTTTTAATTCGTTATTTCTTCTTCGTTTTCATCATATTTTCACCTCTGTTAGGTAATATTTTGAAAGACATTGGACTAACATTCGACATTTAAAAGCACATAAATTTACATCTGAATTCCAATTTTATATTATTATTATTATTATTATTATTATTATTATTTATTAATTATTGTTATTTATTTTATAATCTTCGATAATCAAGTCACTGCCAAATGTCATATTTACTATATTATTGGACGCTTTGTTGGCATAGATAACATATACGCACCATTGTACCTAATGGGCTTCAAAATGGTGTTATTTTGCCTGACATGGTAACCCCACTATTGTTGTTTATTTACTAATAAATTATTTATTTACTTTCATTTTCCTTTTTACAATTATATAAATTGTTTTGTTCTATAGTTATATATTTTTTTTATTTATTGTAATTTCATTTTAAATTAACAGGAAATAATTTTAATATATATATATATATATATATATATGTAAATGGTATTCGAAAACGATGTTTTAGCCAAGTTGGCGTGAAGACAAATCGCACCAAACCCGGTACATATATGAGATCTGTGACTAACAATTGTTTATATTATTCTGATTACTTAGTATCAGGCAACAGATTGAAGAGTATTTGGTATATTTTTATCATATGGTCTTTGGCGAGATAGTGAAAATGTCCTCGGCGAGTGAAGTGAATTCTAATGTATATTTACTGGCAACCTATTTACTTTTCATATACATATAATAATTTTTTATTTTCAATATTTATGATATTTGTTTAGTATAAAGAGCTATTTATCTACTTTTAAAAATTAAAAGAGGTACTACTTGGTTATCCTATGGACCAAAAATCTATCGCCTAACTATAAGATTAAATGCAAATAATGGTTTATCGTAAATGTCACAATGTTAGGAAATGAAACAGCCGCTTTATTCGAACATTGTAAAAAAGAAAAGACAGTGAAAGAGCATATGATTAATGCTTTTCAATTCAGAGTTCAGAAGAAAATTCTGGAAGCAGAGAAGGTTTCTCATGAAGAAACTGAAATGTACGAAATATCTGATGAAACTTTAGCAAATAATCATAAAAATAATGTAGAAAGTGAAAATCAAAAATTGGATGTGAAAAAAATGAAGATAAATCTGAAGAAGAGAAGTTGGAAAACAAAAAACACTCAATTTTCAAAGTATGTCAAACAGTCTCAGTAAAAGAGCTTATAAAAAGTTCTCCTAAGACATTGTCTTAAGGCCAAAAGAAAAGCAAAGAGCTAAAACCTCTTATTGAAGAAGCTAAAAGGAGAAATACCGAAGATAGCAAATTTATTTTCGAGAAAAATATGTTTTTTAGAAGAAAATGTAGTAATGGCACTGAAAGAAAATTATTAATTGTTCCGAAAAGATTTTGTGAGCAGTTAAAAAACAAAATTGTCACGAAACTGATGAAACCCATTTGGGTGTAGCTAAAAGTAAAGATGCATTATTTAAGACTTTTTTTGGCCAAATTGCTTTAAAGATAGCAAAGATTATGTTAGAACATTGACTACTGTCAACGGGTTAGAAAGCCTCAAGATAGAAAGAAAGCACCTTTACAGATTGTTCCAGTTATTTCAGAAATATTTACCAAGCTAAATGTTGATGCTTGGGGACCCTTACCTGTCAGTACACTAGGGACAAATACATGATAACTGTAATTTGTTTAGCTTATAAACATCCTGACGCAGTTCCTACACCTAATGTGTATTCTAATACGATTATTGATTCTTTGTTACAAATTTTCAGTAGACTTGGGTTTCCTTGTATACTACAAACTGACCAAGGATGTCATTCATGATTGTACTTACAACGGAATTCTTAGAGAAATTTGGGGTTAGTGTTGTACGAAGTTCGGCTTATCATCCACAAAGTAACCCAGATGGAAGTATGCACAGAACTTTGAAATTAATACTCAGAGTACTTTGTTTAGAATCTGGAGCTTACTGGAAGAAAGATCTCCCTCCTGCCCTTATGTATTAAGAACTGTAACTCACAATAGCACTGGGTTCAGTCCAAAAGATATAAACCATAGCCATAACTTAAGAACTCCATTGATGCTACTCCATGAAAATTTGACTGAGCAAGAGATAGAAGAAGATAGTGTGATATCCTATGTCTTTGACTTAATGAACAGAATGAAGAAATGCCAAGTGCTCTCTACAGAAAATATGGAAAAAGAGAAACAAAATAAAAAATATTGGTATGATATCCAAGCCAGAAAACAAGAGTTTAAAGAGGTAGACCGAGATTTAATTGTGGCCCCGTCCAAACCAAATAAACTGTCTGTTAATTGGATAGGACCTGGTAAATAAAGAGATTATTAGTAACTAGCTATGTTATTTACAATCCAGAGGGAAAGAAGTCCCAAGTGTATCACGTGAATATGTTAAAGCCTTACCACCAAAGAACAATAGAAAATAAAAATTTACTGACTATAAAAACAACCTGTAATGATGAGGAAGAGGATGAAATCCCTAAATTGGATGAGGGAAACAATGACAATGCGTTGTTAGAGGTATGGCAAAACACCCAAAAAATAACAGATTAAATGAAAGTCAACGAGAAGAATTAGGACAACTTATTGGAAAATATGCTGACTCTTTTTCGACTGAACCAGGGTATACGAATTTAACTAAACATAATATTGAGCTGGAATCAGAAAAACCAATTTGTGCCCGGCCTTATAAAATGTCGCCTAGACAGACGGAAATCCTTAATGCCAAAGTCGAGAAAATGCTGAAACTGGAAGTCTTTTAGGTGAATCTCACTTTGCGCCACTGTTAATTTTAGTTGAAGTTCCAGGCAGAGAAGAGAGCCCCTGTATAGATTATAGACTTTTAAACAAAGTGACTCGTACAAAATTTTACCCTTTGCCAAACATTGATCAGTTAATAGAAATGGTGTCTTCAGCTAAATATGCTTCAGTTTTAGAACTCACTAGAGGTTACTGGCAAATTCCGTTAACAAAACGTGCTTAAAGTTATGGTGCTTTTGTGACATGTTTTGAGAAGTACAGACCTCTACGCTTCCCATTAGGTTTAAAAAAGGCTCCATATGAATTTAGTCGACTTTTGGCGGATTACTGAGAAACTGTGGGCATCCTTATCTGGATGACGTTGCTGTTTTTTCTCAAACATGGGAACATCATCTAAAACACCAGGAGGACGTTTTCAAAAGACTGAGTGAAGCAAACCTGGATATTAAATCATCTAAATGTCAATTCGCATAAGCTTATGTAAAATATATTGGACACTTAGTGGGTCAAGATCTTAGAACTCCAGGAGAACTGAAGGTTCAAGCCATAAAAAAGTTTCCAGTTCCTTGTACTAAAAGTCAAATCCGATCTTTCTTAGGTTTAGACGAATACTATCGGAAGTATATTCCGGATTTTTCTGTGATTGCAACGCCTATCACTAATTTATGAAATGGAAATGTTTGCAAGTCAACAGTAGACTAAAATGGCTACTGTCAAAAGGCATTTGATGAACTGAAAGGTAAACTCTCTGAAAATCCTGTCTTATATAATCCTGACTTTACAAAACCTTTCATCCTTCCGTGTGATGCTTCAATTTTGGGAATTGTTACAGTGTTATCTCAGCTGAATGAATATAATGAAGAATATCCTATAATGTTTCTGAGCAAAAAGTTTTCAGACAGAGAACGGAACTTTAGTACCATCGAAAAATAATGCGCTGCTATTGTGTTTGCAGTGCGAAAACTACGATGCTATTTGGATGGACATAAAAAAATTCAGATCCAGACTGACGACAACCACTTAGTATGGTTAGACAAAAACAGCGGAACTAATCCTAGACTTTTAAGATGGGCCTTGCTTTTACAGTCCTCCAATTATAAAATTGTTCATAAAAAAGAAAACAACATCAGAATGCAGATAGTTTGGGTCGAGCTTTAAAAGCCTAAACTTGGTTAGAATTCTAATATGTAAATATGATAATTTGTATGACAGTTAATTTTGAATTTATAGTTTTGAATATGTGCAAATTATTTTTCAATTGTATGTTGCGTATTTGTAAATTTTATTTGTACTAGCAAAAGTCATGCTTTGTTTGGATTCGTGAAGCATTATTTAATAAAATAAATATTTGAAAGTAACAATATTTCTTTTATATTATTTTTTGCATCTTTATTAAGGAAAAACGTTATTTTATATTTTGGCACATTTTAATTTTAGAAATGTAAATTCAGCCAAATAAATAACAATTTCCTCGGAATGTTTTATTTATGATATAAGACTGGTACAAATAAAAATATTTTCGAATCAAAATTTTACAAAATATTTTTAAATTTTTAACTAAAAGCTCTTTTAAAGATGTTTTTACATTTTCCAATAGCCTCTATGTTTTCTCAAATGGTTTGAAATATGTATGTTTCCAATCTTTGTAATTCACATCAAATAAACTTTGATAGTAATCTTAGAACAGTATATTTCTTCAAGAACGTTATTTCTTCAAAATTCTATTTCTGGAAAAACATTTGAAATATGCTCTCGTTGATATTAAGAATTATTAACTTATTATATTGGGTTGGTTCCTATTTCAACCCACCATTTGGCAAAATTTTATCAAACTGTCGAGAGTCAGCCAGATGTTGCTCTTTTACTGTTGGAAAGTTTGAGCAATGATATTTTTGTGATTTCGCGTTTGTTACGTCAAAGTGATTCATAATTCAACGTTTTAAGTGTATTTTTAATGAATTTTAACGATTTATTAGTTTTTGCGCTAATTAAAATAACAATTACGTTAATCATGATATTAAAAAATATAAAGCATTGAAAAAAGTCATAATCTGCTTTTTTATTTCAAACTTTTTTTTGTTTTCTTTTAATATACAAATAAATAATTAATTACGTCATTAATCGTTTACCTCAGGATATTAAAAGAGGAAAAGTATTGAAAAAATGCTATCGTCTGCTTGTTTATTCAAAACGGACCTCTTTTCTTTTTTTGTTAAGGAAGGTTACAGATAGTGGATGTTTTAGTGATCGCTACATTAACGACATTCAGGTATTTTTGGGATTCCGATACATGGAGATTGCTGCGTCCAGTGATTTTTTTCTTAGTTTTCAAGTGCGCGAAGCGCTCATACATGCGGTAAAGTGATCGCTGCATTAACAATTTTCGTGTATTTTTGGATTCCGATACATGGAGGTTGCTTCGACCAGTAATGTTTCTTTTATTTTTTATGTGCGCGAAGCGCTCATATATGCGGTAAAGTGATCGCTGCATTCACAATTTTCGTGTATTTTGGGGATTCCAATACAACGAGGTTGCTGCGTCCAGTAATTTTTTTTCTTTTTAGTTTTCATGCGCACGAAGCGCTCATATGTGCGATTAAGTGATCGCTGTATTAACAATTTTCGTGTATTTTTCGATTCCAGTACAAGGAGGTTGCTGCGTCCAGTGATGGCCTTTTTTTTAGTTTTCATGCGCGCGAAGCGCTCATAAGGGCGATGTAGTGATCGCCTCATTAATGATTTTGATGTACTTTTGTTTGTTTTAAATTTTTACATTAATCGTTAAATTTTCTGTAATTTTCCTAAAACGTGTATACAAAATTTATTTCTTGCCGCTCATATAATCTTTTTAATTTTCTTGCCGCTCATATAATCTTTTTTACATCTATCTTATTAAATTTGTGAAATACAATATTTATATTTAAGTCATAAATTCAATATCTAAAAGAAATCATTCGATTGAGTATGATTGGATTTGATAATTCTGTATTTCCATTATAATTTTTTTGTCCAAAATTATCTGAACGAATCAAGTTTCACATCCGTCTGTTTCTACGCTCATGTAAAGGCAATCTACTTTCCAGTGACTTTTTTATCTCTAAAACCATTATTTTCCTATGAGTAACTATATTTAAAAATTAAGATGGCAACATTCTACCTTTTATTTATTAGGGTTACATTATGTTAAATGCAAATAAACAATTAAACGATCGTCATTTTGACCTCGTTTTTCAAAAACGAAAAATGGTGGTTTGAAATAGGATTATGCCAATTACAGTTGTTATTTAACCACTTGAATTCGAATAACACTTTATATAACGAATTTAACAATTAATTTTATTTGTTTACAATTGTTTTGTTGCCACTCTACAAAAATAAATCATAATACGTGTCTTTTAAAATGCGTATGTATCGTCTGCGTAAATGATTTCACATAAGAATAAATTGAGTATTTGAATTCTTAGCACTGAAAATTAAATTAAAAAAAAAGTTTTTGAGATAGTTTGGCGGAATAATGAAAACATATTTTATTTATTTAATTAATCATGATTCTATCTTTAATTGCTAACTCCATGATTTATTTTTTTCGTCTGAAAATATACGTGTTTAATTTTTTATTTGCAAAAATGCATCCGTAATGGAAAAACATGCAAAATAAATTAATTAAAGTAATAATTTTTTTAAGCTTATTCTCTAAAAAAAAATAATGTTGTGCAAATCTACAGATCATAATTTATTTTTATGTTTCATTTCAAGTCAAAATACTGAATAGTTTTTTTGTAAAGTATACGACAAAATGTAATTTGTGTAGCCTAGTAGAGGATTCGCTTCGCTCATCCTAATAAATTATATTTATGCTTTTACGGTGCTAATAAGTCAAGTGTGGTTCAAGGTACGAATTTTTTTTTGAACTAGTGCTTGAAGAACAATAATTTAGAAAGAAACTTTTCCCCATCAGATAGATGGCAGCATTAATCCGATGAGTGATAAAAATTGGACTGATTTCTCAAAAGCAGAGAATCTCAGAACGAGAGTTAGCGCTCGGATTTTGATTTGTGAAGGTGACTTGATCTAAGTTAGAGTGATGTAACTAAAAGAGTCAAATGTGATGTAATTATTCTTGTGTTTGTGTCTGTTTGTAAGTGTGTGTAATAAATAAAAAAAAACGACAAGATGGTCTTTCCACTTGTGTTACGTCAAAAAATAAAGTGTATACAGCTGTCTCCTTCGTTACAGAATTAGAGACTGCATTACTAAATTTTTTTTTTTTTTTTTTTTTTTTTTTTTTTTTTTTTTTTTTTTTTTTTTGCAAAAGCACGTGGTTGTGTTTGGACCGGATGTATCGGATTTTAGGGTTACATTTTTGGCGTCACCCCTAGCCATCACCCTACATCTCTATTCTTTCTCTTTACTCTATGCGTAAAATCCTAATGAAACGATTTTATGAAACCACTGATAAAATATCTGATTACGTTTTACAGCTATTTCTCCTAAAGTTTGGAACGTTTGGCGGCGAAATTTACTCCAATTATCCATATTGATCAACAGGTTTCAAAAATTGTATTAGAATTTTAATATTTCAATTAGTTTTCGATATATTAATTTTTTTCTAACTTTAACGACATTTGTAGAATGATGCCAACTATTGGGTCTTTCGGAAAGCCAAGTACGTTGGAAAAAATCAATTCGTACAGGAAATTTTTGCCCGGAAATTATTAGACATTAGATAGCGAAATCAAAGTCTAATAATTAAATGATAGAATTTTCCGGTACGAATTGATTTTCCCAAACGGATAATTGAAATTATCTTTTTTTCAATCGATAGTGAAGACAATATTGTGATTTTTCAGGAAAAAAAATCACATTTCGATCATCCAGAATCAGTTTATTTTAGAAATCAAAAATCGTCTGTAACTTTCAAGCAAAGACATAAAAAAATCTAAAGTTTCAGTTTTAAAGAGCAGAGGACATCAATAATCTTAAAATCAGTAAAGAAATTTTAAAATAAAAATTAGATGATCCCGTGTTAAAAGCAAAAAATAAGGAAAGTTACGTCAAAATCTTTACACATAAATATTAAAAATGTACGAAAATTTTAAAATAAAATTATCACACGCGAAGAGCATTCAAAGGTGATACTTACGTTATATGTAAAAGACCAAAATATTAAATATCGTAATATTTAAAGTGCTTAAAATAACTATATTATTACACGTGAAATACTTTTAATGGTGAATATTAGGTCATATTTAATAAGCACAAATAATATTTTCATATACTTTTAAGTTAAATAATGTCTTAATAATTAAGTTTCATTAATTTAAGTTAAATAATGTCATTTTACACATTAATGTCATTAACACATTTAAAACGTTTTTCATTCCGGAAAATTAATCTCACGTCACATGGTACAAAAATAATGCGGGAAGCAAATTTGTTTATAGTATATTACGCCACTTGATGCAGCATAATAACAGGTAAATGTAAGCGCAATTCTATTTATTTTGTACGAATTACTATTAAATAAATACATATTAGAATATTCAGTATATTCTTATTAATTAATACAAACAATATGCATTGTAAACCTAACCTGAAAATATGCATGATGACGTATTAAAATATAGAAATGAATTCATGAATAAGCTATACCTGTTCTTGAAATACCTAAAACTTGATCAAATGATAAAACATAAGCGTAAAATTTGAAAACACAATACTTTTCAATACGTGGATCTGAAAGATATTCCAATTTCTTAACCTCATCATAACCTAACTGAAAAGAAGAATATTGTCTATATCGTCGTCATAAAACACATGAAGATAGCGTCATTTTTAACCTAACCATTTTATACAAGCAGATTTTCAAATGTGTAATTGGTCTTACTTGGCTATTCCTAAAACTGATGTCATTTATACAGACAGTGATGGATGAGGTCAAGGTAACAGAAAAATACCCATTCAAACTGAAAAGCATGGTAACTCTATCACAACCGTTCTCAAAGACTGATAGTATCATTCAGTCATCTGTTACCTGTTAATATTTTTTAAACAGGGCACACTAGTGCTTTTACAAATGCTACGTAGATTGAACAGGGGATGCGGCGTAGCACGCAGGGTGCTGAGCACCCTAGTAAAAACATAAATTCATACAAATTCGAGTTTGTTCGCTGTCGAATACAGCAGAGCTTTAAAATCATAAGGTTCGTTTTGAAAGATTTTCGTTTAAAATATAAAATGATTCGACATTAATTTAAGGTATATTGAAGGTGACCTTGCCCAAGTCTTCTCCTGCTCTAAAACGGTTGGGTACAAAATGTAATTGAAATTGCTTAATCAAATACACTCTGATTGTTTGAATCATGTGCCTCAGCACCTATTGGGAATTTCTAGAAAATTCCCTCAGATTCTAAAATCCAATTTTTTCGCCAAATGTTGCCAACACCAAATTTTTCGACGTTCTTTCGTTTGGCGCCAAACGTGTATTTTGGCATTAGTAGTCTTGAATGTCAATTTTCAGCACAAATTTCTCAAACGTCTTCAATATTTCGGCAAATTTTGTGTAATATTTCTAACTTTGAAATTTCGGTTGCTGTCAACTGTTCAACAATTTGATAATTGTTTCATCCTTCATTCCCATTGAAAAGCATTTATCCGTAGTAACCTCAAAATAACCGACTAATCTAATTTTCCCGAAAAGGTGACCTAGTCCAATAGTTTTCTCGTGCCCTAAAAGGATAGGATACAAAATTTATTTAAAACTGTAGAGTCGTCATTTAGGTAAGATGTACATACACACACACACGCAGACAGATTGCACACACACAATATTTGCTCGTATTATAATAAAGGATCTTTAAGTTTTATGATGAAAGAGCACATTTTCCATTGATTTTCACATGATGTCACATTTGCAATTGAAAATATAACTTTTGTTATAAATTTTGGTATTAGATTGTGTGTTTAATGAAACATTTTATTGCTACTTATTTAGATGCATAAAATACCTACAAATTTAAATTGTTTAAAAATGGCTTTAATTCATTTGAGTTATCAAAATAAATTGATAAAGGTGGCGTTATAAATTTCATTCCTTTTAAGCATTATTCAGAATTATCATTAAAATGTAATTCTCACATCTTTTGAGAGAGGTCCATATCCTCCATTTTTCTTCCACTGGATCAAATAATCAATGCAATTCGAAGAATAAGGTGGAGGGAGACTTTCCTTTCTCTCCTGAAATAAAAGAACAAATCAATTAAATCAAGAACGAAACATTATTCTTATACGATAGATTATTAAACACTATCCGCATTTAAAAAAGGAAAACGAAAATATCTAAGTTAACTACTTATAAAGCCCGAAACGCATTTGAAAATCAGATTTCGGTATTTGCTATTCATAGCTGAAAAACTGCTCTAATTTTTTTTGAGCATGTTTGTACATGATCTATAGATCTCTATACAAGAAACGTATTGTGCTAAAATTTACGTTAGTAACAAAAAGAAAAGCACAATCGTAAATTCCCCTTCAGAATCAAATGTCAGTCAATAGGCATAAATACACTTGGGTAATTTTGTGCAGTCTTGTAGATTTTTAATATATAGCTTTTTAACGCGCTTTATATTAATTTTTTTAAAGAATCAGGAAAAAACGCTTAACACAACTAAAATCATACTTTCAGAAATTATCACCAATAGACGATAAGGTATCCATTTCCTTCTATTCCTATTACAGGTAAAAACGCATATCTTAAGGGAACAGTACACCTTTAAGAGTCGTAGAACTTGAGAAATTTGTCATGAGTTTAACATAAAAAAAACTAACTACTCTAGAAGCACAAAAATTTCATGGTATCTTTTGGTGATACTGAACTATGTTTAAAAAAAAATATGTTTAACAATACATATATTTAAAAGGTCGCATAGTGGTGTAAATGACAGAAAACCTGGCGAAAAAGCAAAATTAAAAATTTTATCAAGACCTGTAAAACGAATATTTTATAATAGTTGACTAACTGGTGCATCGTTCTATGTCTATTTCAGAAACATGAGTCATATCCGGCGGCTCCTGGACTCTGTTGAAGAGGATGGTTTTTTTTTACTAGACGATTGTGCTTTATTGTAACGTTTAAACTTTGTTATTATGTTTAATTTTTTTTTAAATGTATATTTATTGTGGCTTCATGAATTGTTGAACTCAATAGCTTTATTTTTAATGTAATAAAAAAAAATAAAATTTAAAAATGTGTTCTTTTTAAGCCATTTTAGCTCTAATTTAAGTATATTGATTTAAATACATACGAATGAAGTGAAAGATGATGTGAAAGAATTTGAAGTGAAAGATGACATTACTGTATTCCAGGTGTCACAAACTGGAATGTTACTGATAATTTCAAGGGAATTACGGCAAGAAATGGAACGTGGAGATATAAAAAATTGCGTTCCCTTTTAGAAGCATTAAGAAAAGAACAGAATTCGTGAGGAAGAGAAGAGAAGCATACCAATAAAGGTGGATGTATTATATATGGGCAAATAATGTGTAACCTGAAAACGAGTTCTAGAAGAACTTCATCAAGGCACTCTGGTATTGTGAAAATGAGAGCTCTCACAAGTTCATTGGTCTATTGGATAGGTATTGAGGAAAACATTGAAGAATCAGACAGAAACTGCGCTAATTGTGTCAGACATAAAGCTACTCCCACCTTTTTCTATATTTGAACTTTATCATATGTTTTTGGTGAAAGTTATCGAATGAATATGAACATAATGTAGAAACAATTACACGCCTACCAGACTGTTTTAAAAAATTTGAATTGACATTATACCTTCTTAGTGGCAGAGTGCCACAATTTGTATCTGATGAAATTCTGAATTTATCCCATACTAGGAATGGTATCTAGCACACCGTTAAAATCAGCATGTAATGGCCGAGATGAACGTTATGTGATATTTAATACAATCGCCTGTAGCTACGCAGATTTATGAGAGAAGTATACAACAAAAATTTAGTACATTTTTGCTACAATACCAAAAGCACAAAACACAATCCGCTGATGTTATTTAAAAACAAAGATATCCGAACAATAATTTATTTCTTATTATTGCAACTAAAATCGATGATTGTAAAAAAGTACAAAAGGTATATCTGAATTCAGAAACAGATAGTTTGATATCAGGGGTTCTGTGGGATATTTCGAATCAGCTTATCTGCCCTATATATATAAAATCCTAATGAAAAGAATTTATGAAACGACTTTATGAAACGATTTTATGAAACGACTGATTAAACAACTGATTCTGTTTCATGGCGATATCTCCTAAAATATGGAATATTATGTCATGATATTAACACCAAAAATTCGTATTGATCCACAGATCCTAAAATTCGTATTAGAATTTTAAAATTCAGATTGGTTTTTGAAATGAAATTTTTTTCTAATTTTAAATACATTTCTCTAATGATGGCAACTCAAATTTTAATCATAACAGACATTTTTTTTTCATATTTTTGAAAAGGTTATCATTTTCAACTAATCTGCCGAACAGGTTAGCCTCCCTTAAATGCATGCTAAGAAATGTATCATGTTACTTTTATTATAATTCAATTTACTTGAACAATCCTTCGGAAAACAATTCTTCCGGCGCACTTTTTTTTTGTATTTCATTATAATTTTATTTAACGCAAAACTTTCATTTAAAACTGAAAAATTTAAAATTAATGGATTTCACTTCTTTCTTTTTTTAAACGAAGCGAAAGAAAAATATTAGGCACAGATGTCATATACGCACCGGGGTACATAATTGCCTCCAAAATGGTGTTATTTGACTGACATGGTAACCCGGCTATTGTTGCTTATTTATTAATAAATATTTATTTACATTTATTTTCTTTTTATTTAAAAAAATGATATAAATTGTTTTGTTCTATAGCTGTTAATTAAACTTTTTTTTATCTATTATTTCATTTTAAAAATAATAGAAAAAAATTAAATATATATATGTAACTGTTATTCGAAAACGACGTTTTCACCAAATTGACGTAAAAAAAAAAAAAAAAAAAAAAAAAAAAAAAAAAAAAAAAAAATCGCGCCAAACCCGTATATGACATCTGTGTCAAATTTTAAATAATGCAACAAATCATGACATTTAATTTCAACTTCAAAACTTCAAAGCAACGTTTTAGTGGTACCACTTGGTTATTCCGGCGACCAATTTCGCAAAAATTATATAAATCGCCAATCCACTCGCCAAATTACACAAATTGAGGTAATTTTTATTTTAAATAATGAAAGAACAAATTAATTAGCATAAAATTAATAAAAATTCGGTGCTACTTAATTATCCCGTCGACCAAAAATCTATCGCCAAACTATAACATTAAATTCCAATAATGGTTGATTGTAAATGTCACATTCACTTTACTTTAAGCAAGTTACACGTGTTTACGTCTTCAAGTGCTTTTTACTTTGACGTTTTATTTGTATTTTTATTAATGTTATACTAATTTATTTGCTTTTTCGTTATTTAAAAAAAAAAAATTATGTCAATTTTTATAGCTTGGCAAGAGTTGTGTCGATTTATATAATTTGGCGAAATTGTTCGACGGGATAACGAAGTATCATCAAAAATACAAATAAAACGTTGAAATAAAAGTCACTTGATGGCGTAAACACATGTAACTTCCTTAAAGTCAAGTAAATGTGACATTTACAATCAACCATTATTGGCATTTAATCTTATAGTTTGGTGATAGATTTTTGTTCGATGGGATACCAAGTGGTACCGTTTTAATTTACCACTCGAAAAACAAAAAAATGCTAACTGGCGAGGTAAAAAAAGTTATTGGCTAGATTTGCACACGTCTAACATAAAAATACCAAGAATTATTTACGATCATGGCAACTTTTATGTAGTTTTATTCGAAAAAATAATTTTCATTCTTTAATGAAAATTGAAATCTTTCACATGAAAAGAGAAGGAATCAGCCCGTAATTGTTTATGGCAGTTACATAACTTGGACTATCTATATTATAAAAGACAAACATGTCAGTGCGTAACGCATACTTAATTCTGCGACTGTCTTTTACTCGGGACGTGGCTGGGGACCTATGAACCTTGCTTCCGCAAAAGAGTGAGGCTATATAGTGGAATAAAGTGCTGCGGACGAAGGCCGCTCGCCGCGGCTGTTTTTACTTCAGCTGCTTCCTCAAGTTTATGTCTAAAATTCTCTTGACTAATAAAATTTTAATGGTATTCTTTAGGACATTCTACTATAATTTTATCAATTTATTTATGAATATTATATATTTTTACTGTTGCACTCTGATGCAAAAATGCATGAATACAAAATGTATTACGATTACATGTATTAAATTCAGTCATACGGAAGTAATAGGACTTCATCTTAAATAGGACGTCATCACCATAGCAACCTAGAATCATTGCCTACCATGGGCATCATTGAAATCATTATGTAGGATAGAATTTAACAGAATGAAGAAAACATTTATTAATATCTTTTAAATTTTTATTTGGTTTTCATAAAATTTGAAAGGACTCGACAAAATTCTGAAATGATTCTACATATTAAATTTCAAACCGTACTGTTGGGTAGTTTTTGCGCTGTTATATGCGGACAGACGACGACTATAAGTGCTACGTTGCTACGTATTTATGTAATTACGAGCGCGCCTAATAAATAAGCATAAAGAACAACATTTTTATAGTTTGGCGATAGATTTTTCGTCAGATTTTTGCACAGATGTCATATATAGTATAGTTTGGCGACATATTTTTGGTCGACGGGATAACTAAGTAGTACCGTTTAATTAATGACTATAGAACAAAACAGGGTACTACTTAGTTATCCCGTCGACCAAAAATCTATCGCCAAACTGCAAGATTAAATGCCAATAATGGTTGATCGTAAATGTCACATTCACTTGACTTTAAGCAAGTTACACGTATTTACGTCATCAAGTGATTTTTATTTCGACGTTATATTTGTATTTTATTAATGTTATACTAATTTATTTGTTTTTTCGCTATTTAAAATATAAAAATTATGTCAATTTGTATAATTTGTCGTATGGTTTGGCGATTTATATCATTTGGTGAAATTGGTCGACGGGATAACTAAGTAGTACCCAAAACAGTTTATATAATTAAAAAAAAAGAAAAGAAAAGTAAATAAACAATTTACTAATAAATAAAAAACAATAGCAGGGTTACCATATCAGGCAAAATAACACCATTTGGGCGCCAGTTAGTTACCCCAGTGCATATATCACATGTGTGCCGTAATTTGCATATAATAAAAAAAAATTATGATTTTTTTTATGTATATAAATGCATATATAAACAAAAGGAAAAATCTACTTTCAAATACAATTTGTTTAAAAACTGTATCTTAATTGACTGATTTATTATGTCTTTTTTTTAAATAAATTTTTAAGTTTATCTTATCACGTGCTGGCTTCAACACATAATAATAATAAACATTTTGCACATAAAGCAACAAGCAACAGAGTTCATCATTTTCTTACGACTAATATCTATTTAAAAAAGTTCCTTATGAATAAATAAATAAAATAGTATAAATAAAACGCAAATTTAACTGACATATAATTGAACTACGTGCTAAAGCTCTAAAATTATTAGAACATGAAAGGATGCCGTAAGTCGCAAAATATTGTTAAAATAACTCTTAGCATACGGCTAATAAAGAAATATCGCTTTTGATAAATTTCAA
Source organism: Maratus speciosus (assembly GCA_963932465.1). Taxonomy (NCBI): domain Eukaryota; kingdom Metazoa; phylum Arthropoda; class Arachnida; order Araneae; family Salticidae; genus Maratus; species Maratus speciosus. The sequence continues at coordinate 15,566,557 of OZ010800.1, read as the reverse complement.
AACTGTATTTGATTGTAATATAATTCATATTTTTCATATGAAAAATGCTTTTTTAATGTTGACGGGCAATCTAAAAAAAATGTTGCATATACAAAATTATTAGTTTTCAATTAAAAAAAATGTTTCCACCTAAATTCTGTAACCCGGGAAGCCCGGGTACGATCACCTCGGTATAATAAAGGTGAAATGATGGTGATAGAAATATATTTGGTGACCTATCACCTGTAGCTGGCTAACATTAAAGTACCAAAATGGCCGCCTGGAATATAAAAAGCGAAGGGATCCGCCCGGAACTGTTGATGAGAGTAACATGACTTAGGCTATTATTAATGATTGTTTTCAATTCTAACAAGTAAGAAAAGTCAAGCGTACAGCATAGATTATGAAACACTTTCCAACACTCCCTGAAAGCTTTAACGAAACTTCGTTAGTTAGGGAAATAAGGTAAATAAGATAACTAAGTAAACATTTAAAAATCTGATTCCAGTAGTTACCGCCCATAGCCAAATATGTATTCCAATTCTTTTGAACAGCCCTGTATTCGATCTGTATGTTGATATATATACTATATAATGGGAAAATTTAGTTTAACAAGAACATGCATGACAGGTTGAAATTCATCTTTCAGCAATTTATATTAATAGATGGAAACATACTTGAATACTTTTGCACACCCCTGTAGTTTACCTAGTACCTTTATAACATGCCCCTATTTAGCAAAAATTTAAACACGATTCAAACTAAAATTTCAAACTAAAACACGCTTAAAACTACTGAAATTACATTTCCAGAATTTATCACCCATAGACGGCCATGTATCCAACTCTTTGCGTGGCCCTGTATAGCATTTTATCTGTATTCTATAAATATTTCTTAGTACACAAAATTCAATTCAGCGTAAAAATGCATAACTCCTTTAAAACCCAACTTTAAGCAATTTATGCTCATACTCAGTAACCTTTACGAATTCCTTTCTGTAGCTCTGTATATGAACTATAGCATTTATACTCACTTTATAGTATGCATAAATATAGTGAACAAGTAGGTAAGAGTGATCACAGATCGCACAGAGATATTTCGTTTAATATTCCTTTCAAAACACTTTATTCTTTTGAAAAATCTGTTAGTTCCACATTTCGCAACCAGGGGCGCACTCTATTCTAAACAAACCTCTATCAGAACGAAACTCCGTTTTACATACTATCCGTAGATATATTAGTCGAGGGAATTGAGCCGATAGCACCCGAGATAAGTAGGCGCCCCTGGCGGAAAAAAGTGGAACTAAAATATGTAAGGCTATGGTACATAATATGAAAGAATGGTCAAAGGGATGCCGGCAAAAGTTGGAAAAGTGCTCCCCGTATGAAAAGGGCGGAGATTAGAAAAATTGCTTAAAATACACAAGTTAGAGCCTGGAGGAGTAAATATTATAGGACATTTTGAAAGTTTTATAATTTGCCGTGTGGTCTAAGGTATTCAGCTATACGTATGCAAAAATTTATGTCTCCAACTTAATTAGGGGCTCTCTTAGAAAGAATTGCTTAAAATACATATGGGGTACCTCAAAGGGTTAAACGTAAGACTTTTTCAAGATTTTATGATTTGTCGCCTGGCCTCAGGTGTTCTGCTATAAGTATGCAAAATTTCAAATCTCCAATTTAATAAGGGGCTCAGTTAGAAACAATTGCTTAAAATACGCATGTGGGAGCCAAAGAGTTAAATGTACGATTTTTTAAATATTTTATGATTTGTCGTATGATATGTGGTGTTCAGCTATAAGTATGCAAAATTTCACGCCTCCAACCTAAATAGGGGCTCACTTAGAAAGAATTGTTTAAAATACACATATGGGATACCAAAGGGTTAAATGTACGACTTTTTCAAAATTTTATGATTTGTCGTTTGATGTGAGGTGTTCAGCTATAAGTATGCCAGATTTCTCGCCTCCAACCTAATTAGGGACTCACTTAGAAAGAATTGTTTAAAATACACATGTGAAAGCCCAAAGGGTTAAATGTACGACTTCTTCAAAAATTTGTGATTTGTCGTTTGATGTGAGGTGTTCAGCTATAAGTATGTAAAATTTCACACCTCCAACCTAATTAGGGGCTCACTTAGAAAGAATTGCTTAAAATACATATGTGGTACCTCAAAGGGTTAAACGTAAGACTTTTTCAAGATTCTATGATTTGTCGCCTGGCCTCAGGTGTTCTGCTATAAGTATGCAAAATTTCAAATCTCCAATTTAATAAGGGGCTCAATTAGAAACAATTGCTTAAAATACGCATGTGGGAGCCAAAGAGTTAAATGTACGATTTTTTAAATATTTTATGATTTGTAGTATGATATGTGGTGTTCAGCTATATGTATGCAAAATTTCACGCCTCCAACCTAAATGGGGGCTCACTTAGAAAGAATTGTTTAAAATACACATATGGGATCCCAAAGGGTTAAATGTACGACTTTTTCAAAATTTTATGATTTGTCGTTTGATGTGAGGTGTTTAGCTATAAGTATGCCAGATTTCTCGTCTCCAACCTAATTAGGGACTCACTTAGAAAGAATTGTTTAAAATACACATGTGGGAGCACAAAGGGTTAAATGTACGACTTTTCAAAATTTTATGATTTGTCGTATGATGTGGGGTGTTCAGCTATAAGTATGCAAAATTTCAAGTCTCCAACATCTATAGTTTCTGAGAACGGGCTCTGTGACAGACGGACAGACGGACAGACAGACAGAGGAGCGAGACGAATAGAGTTTCGTCAGATGAACGAAACCCTAAAAATACGCATATCATAATTAAAAATGCATTTCGAGAAATCCTTACTAATATACAGTAATTCGGATACAATATAGTGTCTGAAATCTTTTCGAATACACCGCAAACAATTTCCCCTATACCATTATGAACGGAATTCTTTTGTGTGGCCCTGTAAATGAACAATAACTATTCTTTGCACCGAATATTCAACAGAATGCATATATTAGTGGAATTCATAAATGAATATCAATTTTACTATGTTTGAAAGTGTGTAACACCATTAAAAATCATTTGAAACGATTTTTTCCCATTGGCCGTAATGTAACGGAAAACTTTTGACTGTCTCTGTAAATGAACTAAGCATGCTACAAGCTTCATTTGAAATAGAGAAGGTGCTATGGTAGAGGTCACTAACATCCAAAAATTTCAGAATGATCCGAGCATATTTATGAGAGTTAGAGCGTGGACAGACGAACAGACAAACCGAAGGCAAAAACACTTTTCAACTTTGTTGGAAAGTGTTAAAAACAGCGCAAATTACACTTGACTATTAAAAACAGAAAAAAAACTTTAAAATTACTATTAAATGAGTACGTGTTAAAAGCAGGTAAATATTGAAAATGATGTAACATTATGATTAACAAATGATGAACATTAAAGTACCAAAATGGCCGCCTGGGAATATAAAAAGCGAAGGGATCCGCTTGGAGCTGTTGATGATAGTCACATGACTTAGGCTATTATTGTAGAGATTGTTTTCAATTCTAAAAATAGCGCAAAGAATAATATTTCCTAACGATTAAAAATTTATTTTCACGTGATTATTAAAAACAGAAAAAAAAACTTTAAAATTACTATTAAATGAGTACGTGTTAAAAGCAGGTAAATATTGAAAATGATGTCCTGAAAATTATATTTACACGTGAATATTAAAAGAGAAAGGAAACTTTAAAATAATAAATACATTAATATGCGTTTAACCCGTTCAGGCTAAGTACTTCTATTCGTAAAATGTTGAAATCGGTGAATGGCACCAGAATTTACGGACAAATTTATTTCGAAATACGAAAATGCTTTTGTTCACTTACTTATTAAAAGGAAAATTTCCATTATTCTGGTGCCAATATTTAAGAATCAAAATTAAGTGGTCCAAAAATGAGCCACCGGCCCTTGAAGTGGTTAAAGAAGTAAATTGTAGTAATTGTAGTAAATTTATTATGTCAATCGTTTTATAACGCTGTTAAAGAATACCGGGAGACAAAGACTCTGTTTACTTAATTCATTTTATTTCAGCTTCTTTTCAAATGTTTAACTGACCTTCTTTAATCAAACACGAAAACAACCATTGGATGTCTTAACAGCAACTGATTAGGCCTTACATTTTCGCAATCAAAGGAAATTGAAAGGATACCCACTTACAGGGAGATCGCTAAAGGTTTTTTCATTATAATTCGTTCTCTAATCTTTTAAAAACCTATCAGATTAGCGTGCTTTTAGATTCTGTGGTGTCTAAGCAGGGGTTGGCGAGCGCAGCTTGCAGGTGGAAGAGCCCCCTAGTCAAATATAAAAGTTTGAAATAATCTTTAATAATGGTAGTACTTTTCATTACATATCGATATTCAAGGCCCATTAGCAAGTCGCCGTGTTAATCAAATCCTCCCACTGAGTGAACAAGTACAACAGATTAATTCTATGTTGAATGAATATTGAATATTACCAAGAACAAGATTTAAAGAGCCAAAACGATGAAAGTTTTACCCGCGAGATCTCCAATGTGGAATGAATAGCATCATCTAAGACTGCTGATGGTTCGACTGATTATAGTTAACATCGCCAAAATCACCAACTAAATATTTCATCAAGAAATTCGCTCTACATAGACTCTGAAGAGATAACCAAGACCGACTATAATCTCTAGACGTTCCGAGGGAGTTCGCCGACCACCCAAAGTTCTTGATCTTCAAAAAGATAGGAGAAGTGCTGTCTGAATAATGATGCTGTCTGATAATCCATGGATCATGTTATTTGACTGAACAAACTGAAAATAAATATATGTTCTGTGAACGAGATTATGGAATGAGAGATGTGTTTAATAATGGCATAGCTGCCAAAATTTACGTTTTGTTTTACCGCTAAAACTTAACAGAAGTTTTTGTATTTTTCAATCGGTAGATTTCGTCGATTAAATAAGACAACATTTACTGTTAAATTTTAGTGGGGAGAAAAATAATAAAAGTTGGCAGCTAGGATAATGTTTATAAATAAAGTGTTTACCGATACGGTATACAATAGAAAATATTCCAGTCTCTATATAAATGTCTGCTATGTTTGATAAAAATCATGTGAATCGTGTTACAATTTGTGTCTTAATTTTTTAATGTATTTACACTCATGCCAAACCAACAGCATCAAGTGCCGCTAATTTTTAAAATGATTTAAATAAATATAAACTAATAAACACGATTTTTAAAATGTCAAGGAATTACTCAGATTTTGCTGAATAAAAATGACAATTAAATGTAGTTCAACAACGTTTAAAACATTTATTTTTTCGGTATTTTGATTTTTATAGTGAATCAAGAAGAATTAATACAGGAATGAGGAAACATTGTCTGATTGTAAGAAAAATACTCTGAAACTTATTAATCTATCTTAAAAATTCAATAATAGTGCGATAGCTGATAAACGAAGTTTACAAGCAAACTACACTGTAGAAGTTTTTTGGAAGGCGCTGGTTGCAATGGGTGGTAATGATAAATCTTCATTCAAAGTCCCATGTTTATTTAATAGGGTACAAGAATAAAGTCTCATATAGATGTTACTCCATTTGTAATATTCAAATTATACGTATCAGTGCAAGTTTCACCTATTGCTTAAGTAGCACTTGCCATATTTTAACAATCAGATGTACAAAACCACAGATTTTGCTAGTCGGTAAATATATCTATATTATAAAGGGAAAGCGTGTCTGTGCGTAAAGCTGACGTCATTTTGAGAAAGGCAACAGAAGTCGATGAAATCGAACTTTTATTAACTTTTATCGCAATTTTTTTAATTTCAAAATACCACACATTTTTAATTTTTACACTGTCGAATAGCAAAAAAAAAAAAAAAAAAATTCTTTCGGATGCAATTTGTTTAAAAACGGTATCGCTATTTGTTTGAAAGCTGTATCGCAATTAACTCAATTTTTATTGTTTTTAAAATAATTTGCAAACATGATTTTTTTTTAATTATATCTCTATCGCGTGCAGTCGATTACGATTTGCAAATAATTAAATCTTTTTGCGCTTATGTTAACAGAAATGGCTCATTATTTGTTTCCAGCTAATATTCATAACAAAATTAAAATATTCATTAATCAATAAATAGAACAATAAAAGATAAATCGAACACAACTTTAAGGCATATAATAAAAATTTAGCCCTTAAACCCCTGAAAAGTACGGAATCAAAAATGCTGATTATAAATACCGATTTTTTGACGATTTCTCTGGCTGTTCACTCTTTGCGAGAGGCCAATATGAAAATATCCCTTTTAATATGTTTCAAAACTTTATTTGAACGAATTATTGCTATTTTTTATATAAATATGTTTTCATATAAATATGATTGTATTGTAAGTGGGCATTCAAAAAGATGTATATTAAATGTAAAAAATATTTTGTTTTTACATTTAATATATTTTTTTCAATTAAAGTTATCAATTAGAGTTATAAAAAAATCAGTAGACCGTACGTTGCTTTCTGGCTGCCCTCTTTGAGATAATTTGCTGGCGGGTTTTTTATTAATTTTTTATTGCTTGCATTTTTTTTTTTAAGTCAAACAACGTGTTTTAATGAAATATTATACTATGTCAAAAACTGCTTGCAGAACCTTTCGAAAAATACACCATTCACCGCTGTGTCCTTAGTATGTGTAGAGAAAAGAGAAGCTAACATAACTAAAAATCTATAAGATGCTCTTTTTCTTATTCTGTAATCCGTGAAGCCCGGGTTTATCACCTTGTATATATGCAACGAATCGCGTCCTGGAACGCAACCCGTTAACTTCACAGAAGTTGACCGTCGTATCGCAGGCGTTAATATGTAAGGAAATTTTGGGGTTGACAGAACTGGTGGAATAAATAATTTGGACTTGGGACGCTCTTGCTGGATCGAACTAATTTATTTCAGTCCGATTCGCGAGTCTGGTCGGTGGTCCTCGAGCCAGTTACGTTGATCATTTGAGGAGTTACATTGGCAGGGCTTTAGCAGGCATCTCATGTCTGTAAGTTCTCCATTTTTCCGAGCGCGCGTTAGCTAATATCTTGGGGGTTGTCATATTTCCCAGCAGAGGGCTACAGTTGTGAAATTGGGGGGAACATTTCTTTAATTGTTTGATTAGCTTTTGATTGATTGTCCGGGCTCAGATGCCAGAACTGCACTTGGCTCACCCGGGGATGAGCTAACCACCACATGGCTATAAAATTTGCAACTCAGCTATTTTTACTCTTAAGGATCCTCCGAAAATGATATCTGAACATAATAAGATAACGGGGAACCGGGAAACAAAGTTGCAAGAAGTAAAACTGGTTTTAGAAAGAGATTTAAAGTTAGAAGAAAGACAATTCAGATTTTAATTTCAATTTTTTTTAATTTAATTTCAATTTTGAATTTTAAAAGGGTTTTTATCCTGTCATATATATAAAGTACGAAAGGAGATGTTACATAGACATGTCTGTGTAAAGATATGCAAGTATGATGTTATAGAATCTTAACACCGCCATGATTGTGAAACTCTGTAAAAAAATGTGCTGGTTAAGAAAAATAACCAATGTCATCAGCAAACAGAGAATAAATTTTCCTCATATAATTTTATTCCTACAATATGTAATGTGGGTTAGCATGCTTATAAAATTTTTAAATTTTAACGCTATTATTTTGTTAAATATTATTTATTATTAAGCATATGAAAAAACATTATGTGATTTTTTTTATCACAGATCTTTTCTAAAGTAGTAGACAGATCTGAAAATAAATATTTAGTCTAAAAATTTATTTATATATATATTTATTTATTAATGATATTTTTTACCTTTTTGTTATCTTTTACGGTTTTATTTTTATTGAATACTACTAGTAAAATATTTGATCACAACAAAGGAGTGTGTTTAGTACAACACAGATTGGTGGTTCTGTAATGACTCGGGGGGGGGGGGGTGCGATTTCTTTCAATGGTCAGATATCTGTAGTGTCCATCAGCGATAGTAAAAAATGTGACAATTTTCAAAAGACGATTACCAATAATTTGCTTTTTCTTGAGGGATATTCTTGATGGGGAAGTCTTTTAACCTGACTGACCTTTACCTGAAGACCTTTTAGCATGATTATTCTTCAATCCATACCTCGAACTCAAACTTCACAGTAGCTTAGATTGAACATGGTATTGGGTTGAAACTGGTTAGCCTTTAGTCCTGTCGCAAATCCAAAATAAAAGGTATGTGGTATTTTCACAAACACAGTTTATCAAAATGGTAATTAGTATTCTGCAGTTAAAGAAATTATTACATCCATTGTGAACAAGCCAGTTTGAAACAGAGCCGAAAACAACACCGCCTATTTTAGATAATTACATACAGTGGAGAAATAATGAAGTGTAAGATTTTTTTTTAAATATTTCTTTACAAAAAGCAAAAAAAAAAAAAAATTGGGTTTAAACTTTTTAAATCTGTTGGTTTTAAAAAGTTAAAAGCATAATTTCATTAAATATGTTTCTCTAAAACTATAATGTGTAATACATATGGTCATGGATTTGAATTAGAAACAATGTTTAAAATTTACTTTGAAAATTTCTGTTATTCTTGAGCTTTAGAAGCTCACTATAATGTATTCTTAAAAGTATATTTTAATGAAAAAATATACATACGAAAGGAAAAAGGTTCGAAAGCTTCTCATAAATTTACTAGAGGAATTTTATTTGTATTTGTGATTTTTTTTTATTTTACTGAAGCGCCAGACATGATTGCATCTATTTAAAAAAAATTTCATCACATTTTAACTTAAATTTTACATTCCTTTAGTAAATGTTGCCTTTTAATTTAAGGAACTGGCTACCCTTCATTTAGATAAAAATGTCGGAAATATAATTTTTCCAATTTTTCTTTTAAAATTCATTAAAGTATTGCTAATATATTATAAAAATTACGTAAAGGTCCGATAATTATAAATGTATGAAAAAAACATTCTACAGAATTAATTTCCCTTTAAAAGATTCAGAGTTAATTCGTATTTCTCAGTTTGGTTTTTTCAATTTATCAAAGCGGCAAACTTTACCATAAGTTTCCCATACTTTTATTGCCGTTCATTATAGTGTGTTTTACGAAACTGAGAAATTGATTCAAAATAATATATATAGTTTATTTTTACAAAATAAGAAATGTTAAGGAAAATAACCTGTTTTGCTCTGTTTTTACGGATGCCTTATTATATAATTTTTTCATTTAAATAAGATAACATTTTTGAAAATCTGGTTTTTGAGGTTAGAGAGTGCACTTGTAAGGAAGGTATTAAAAAAATATTCAGAAAGTTCAAAATTTTAAAAGAAGTGTAGTTTATAATTTTTTTTTAAGTTTGATTTAAAAAGAACTATGACATTTTCTTAAAATGTTTATTTATTTTTAATTTTTAAAGTATACTATCGGAATTGCCTTTCCGTGATTTTTTTTAAATAATTTACTATATGTCAAAAATGTATTAAAAAATATTCAAATAAGAAAAAAATTCTAAGAGTACCGAACCCCCATAAACGTGAAGGCAGTTTGATTTCAAATTCTCCTCTCTAATGTTAATCCTACTTACGTGGATTGTGCTCATATATTTAAAATATCTCAGAGTGAAATTAATACTTTCATCTCGTTTTTTTCCGTGTACTCTTCTTAAAGGATACTTCATTGCGTTTAGTTGCCAAAATATTTCTAAATTATATACTTTAATTATTATTACTATTATTATTATTACTATTATTATTATTGAAACGTTAAAAATCTATTCAGCTTTTCTAAAATTTTAACACATAAAATATTAAATGAACCATATATTTTAGAAATATTTTGGCAACTGTAAAAAAGTGAGACATCCTTTAAGAAGAGCATACGGAAAATGGAAGTTACAAATATTTATTTCCTGGGGGTATATTTAAAAGATACGCTTCCATTCTATAACCATTGGTTGAAAATTTGTGAGGAGAATTTGGGATCTCACTGACCAGCATATTTAAGGGGACGATGGACGTTAAAAATTTCTTTCTTAACACTTTCCAATAAAGTTGAAAAGTGTTTATGACTTCTGCTTGTCTGTTTTATGTCCGCCTGGCCGTCTGTCCGCCGTCTAACTCTCGTAAATATGCTCGGATTGCATTGAACTTTTTGCATGTTATTAACGTTTACCATAGCACGTCCCCTCTTTCAAATGAAATTGGTAGCATGTTCAGTTCATTTGTAGGGACAGTTAAATTACGGCCAATGCGAAAAAATCTTTCAATTGATTTTTAATGATGTTACACGCATCCAAACATAACAAAAGTGATATGCATTTATGAAGTGCACTAAAACATGCATTTTGTGGAATATGCGGGGCAAAGAATATTTATTATTCATTTACAGGGCCACACAAAATAATTCAGTTACATAATGATATAGGGGGGAGGGAATTGTTTGCGACGTATTTTAATTATGTTAAACTATTTCATATATAATGAATTTGATATTTGTCGCTGAGGTTTAGTATAACTTATTTCATGTATAATACGAAGTGCACAGCATTTACAGGAATATACAAACGATTTCAGATACTATCCGAAGTACTGTACATTAGTGGATGACTGCTGGAAATGGAATTTTTAATTATGATATGCGCTTTTATGTTTCACTATATTTATGCATACTATATGGTGTGTATAAACGCTATAATTCATATAAAGGGCTACACAAAAGAATTTATAAGGTTTACTGGATATGAGCGCAAATTGCTTAAAAGTGGTTTTTAAATGAGTTATGCATTTTTACACTGAACTGCATTTAGTTTACTAAGAAATGTTTGTAGAATACAGATAAAATGATATACATTTTCGTGTACGCAAGAAGAAAATTTTTTTGTTTATCCTGTAGAAGGTGTTTTTTTTTAATTGAGCAAATAGGCAAGTCGTCGCACTTGCTTAGAGTAAGAACGTCTGCTGTGATTTTTTTAGCAGACTGAAAAGTGGAAAAAGTGATTAAAATGACGTGTGAGTTTTTTTCTTCTTTCTCTCTCTTTTTTCTTGATGCTGATATATATAGGAAGATGTTATTTTTTTGCTCCTAATAAAAATAAATATTCTTTTTTGCTTATAGAATACAGCGAAAGGAAAAAAGCGGTTTTCTTTACTTAGAATTTTGAGAGAGAAAAGTGGCTTAACGATACATTTTTTTTTATCTTGTTTTTTTTTATGTGAAATTTTTTTAAATTGAAATATCTGGTACAAAGTAAGTGTGTTTATATAATTGTTACATATTATTATAGATAGATATTGGATTTCATCGGATGCATATGTATATATTATTGATTTATTTATTGAGATATTTTATTTTTATGTGTTAATTGGTTAAATATAATTATGGAGCACTTGATAAGATCGAAGAAGATCGATTTAGGGTAAACGCACCGGTAGTGGGCCACGTACCTGTAGTGGGCCACTAACTTTCACATTTTAAAAACAAGCTCACAATCCATTTCAGAAAAACGACTGAAAGAAATCTCATTACTTAAAGTCCTTAAATGTTAACTTTCCATAAACAGTTTGGAATAATTGTTATTTTCCTGTAGATATATTTGTTTATCTTCTGGAATGTCTTCAAACACAGATTTTTTGGCAAATTCTTAGTGATTTCATTAAGAGATAAGATTTTATCTAAGGCGTTGTTTCTTTAATATTATGTTTTATTTTGAATTAAAGTGCCGTTCATATACTCGATTACATTATAAATAATTTGTTATATCAGCTGAAAACTTAAGAATTGAAAATTATATTGATTTTAAGGGTGACCCATTTCTGGATCACAAATTTTTAAATTGTACCAATAGTGGGCATGGTGACCCACTACTGGAGTACATGCCAAAATTTTTTTTATGTTTAAATTATTTTAATTAAGTATTTTTTGAGGTTCTAAGACTTTGTATATAATTTATTTAGTATTTTGTTCATCAGAACCAGTAGTGGGCCAGGCGCCCACTACTGGTGCACAAGTGGCCCACTTCTGGAGCAGCGAAAATGCAACTTCACTAAGATATCAGACATATGATTATTAAAAGAAATTAATATCTAAAATAATTGATACTTCAAAGGTTCAATACTCAATAAAGGTTTAAATTTTTGAGACATATTTAAATAAGCATTGCATAGAAAAACTTGTAGAGTTATTTATGGATGGACATACTTCTCACATGTCTTTAATCTAAGAATCTTCTGTTCGGATCATGGAGTTGAAATGGTAGCTTTGCCCCGAAATTCCACATACCTAATACAGCCAATGAACATTTCTGTTTTCCATTCTCTTAAAAGTGCTTGGCAACAGGAAGTGGTGCACTTCAGAATAACTCATGAAGGCAAACAGATGCAGAAACATGAGTTTCAACCAGTCCTAAAATCAGCACTAGATGGTTTAACTCCTGCAACCATTGTGAATGGCTTCAAAGCAAGTGAACTAGTTCCATGGGATCTAAAGAAAGTAAATGATGAATCCACACTAACATCAAAGAATGTGATAATATCACCAATAAAGGACAGAGAAATGGCTTCATTCTTGAAAGTTCTTGAAGATAAAATTGGAGAAGAAAAATAAAATCTTTCTCAGAAAATAAAGGCAAATTGAAAGTTTCTGTGGAGCAAAGAAATCTTTACTACTTATGATTGGAGATGAAGGAGACTTTGAACATGGAACCAATTTCTCGGGTAATCTATCGCAAAACAATTTGGGTATAAAACAATTGAGTATATATTTTTTACTATTATTTATTCCATTTTCACATTTTACTTGTTATAGGGTACACCAGTCATATCTGTTGAGGCGGCGTACACTGAATAGCCTATAGATAATTTTCATACTGAAACTATTGATCAGGAGCAAAGAGCAATTGTTGAAGATGCTGAGGTGAACATTTTCATTCAAGAAGGATAAACTGAGACAGGGAGCCATTCAGTGCTTTCAAATGGTGGGCGAAATAGAAATGTACCATCTCCCTTCAAAAGAGTTCTATTTTGGCCAGAAGGGGGAGATAACACAAAGAAAAAGGGAGACAATTCCTGCAGTTGTGGCTTCTCCCTAAATGCTTCAATATTATAAGAATAGAGAAGGCCTTAAAAATGCTAAAGATGCAGAAAAATAAAAATAAACTGAAAGAGAGAAAAAAGAAAAATTCAAAAGGAAGAGTTAAAAAAATAGCCGATGGAAAAAAAGAAGAGTCAGGAAATTATCGCCCCAGTCTGATGCCTCTCTTTCATTGTAAGTTTCAACCTAAAAGTACTCTTTGTAATAAATTGACTATAAACCGCTGTCACATTTTGAGATCTTTTTCGTTTTTGGATAAATCATTTTGTTTTGCAGTCATTTCAGCTTTTAATTATCCTGTTTATTATATTTATCTTATTATCTATCAGCGCTGCGAAATAACAAATTGGGCGGGGTTTTTTAAGTTACAAAATACAACAGACTGTTATTTAGAGAAAACAAAAACTATGCATTTTGATTTTTTTTAAAAGTTGCTGAATTGTCTACTATTATTGTGGATAAAAACTGATAATTTTTTTTTCTACCATTTGTATCATTCTGGTACAAAACACAGAAAATGAAATTTAATGTCAGAAATCTCTGAAAATTCATAAAATTCATTGTAGCACAATTCAGAAAGTCTTGATCGCAGAATATTGGAATATTTACTGTTTAACAAGTGAAAGCATGTAAGCAGATTTTCTAAATATAACTTATAGATCACAAAAACTGTACAAAAATTAAATTTCGTAACATTAAGAAAATGTAACTATTTTAATGGAAAAGGACTTTCACATGATGAAAAACATGTGAAATATTTCATCAATTAAAATTATACCTCTAAAATTAAGCTTCTTTGGTATTATCTGTATTTAAACGATACGAAAGCACACACTGTATATAATCTATAAAAATTACTTTGCAGCTTGAAGGACATTAGCTTTTATGTAAAGTGAGATAAAATTAAAATTGATTTACAGAACTGAAGTTGAGGCCCCTGATCTGCAGATTTACTAGTGAGATTATTTTACGTAATCATCTAAACTTCTATGTATGATTTCATTATTGTGAACATCCTATTCCAGAACTGTAAAAAAGTATAACTTCAGTATTTTCACACTAAACTCAAAACTGGTGTGGCCCACTTCTGAAGGGCCCACTACTGGTGCATCAAAAATTTATTTATGACCACTACTGGAACATCGAGGAAGGTAACTTTTTTTATTTTTCATTTTTTCCAAATAATATATTTTGAAACTTTGAATGTTTATTCCAATACATGAAGGTTAGGACTACGTTAAATATATATATATCATTTACAATGAATAAATACTTTAATAATAATAAGATAAATGTCCTTAAGTGGCTCACTAAAGGTGTGTTTACCCTAAATTACTGTAGTAACCGAGTTAGGTTTAAGTCCGCCTGAGGATGCTAAGAAAAGTCAATTAACTGAATTAATTGTAAAATCCGACGCGTATAATGAGGATTTAGTTAAAAATTTGCTAGCGGGAATAGTAAGCGAGCGCGAAGAAACTGAAAGACTGTCACAAGAAAAAGGAGTTGAAAGTCGCAAGTTTGAATTAAAACGATTAAAATTGGAAAATTCACAAAACACCCAATTGCATAATTCAGTATCTACAATTGCCGGAAAGTATTCCGATGTTTTAAAATTGCTACATATATACAATAATGAGGAGGAAATTAGTACATACTTAAACCTTTTTCAACGCCAGGCAAAGTGTCTAGAGATTGAAAAAAATGACTACCAATCAGCTTGCATTATTGCCGCTCGAGCTGGTCAGTTTAATAAGCCCCGGAAGTGAAGAACAATCCATTGACTAGGACTGTGTGAAGAAAATAATTTTAAGAACTTTCAAACTTACACCAGAGCAATTCAGGCAAAAATCCTTCTTACATAGGAAACAAAATTCAGCGTCATGAAAAGATTTGTCGTTTGAAATCGCGAATTTCCTGAATGAATGGTCAGCTGGAATACACATATCAACGTTTGAGGAATTAAAAATTATTTTAATCATCGACCAAATATGGAGGAAATTGTCCCTAGAATTAAAAGAACACTTTTGTGAAGAATTACCCAAAATTACGAATGTAGATGGATTTACAAATAAATTGGAGGATTTTGAAACCGCCCGAATTAATTTATGGAAAACTGCAATTAAGCCCCAAATACGGAATTTAGAAAACGTCAAAGTATTGAAAATAATAGAGCGTTTTATCAAATGACATTAGTCGCGTACCATAAAAGAATTTAAATACAATAATCCGTTGTTTTAACTGCAATACATGTTTCCACTAGTGGGGGATTGCAACGAAAAAAAGAAAGTCCGGCCTGCTGGAACTATAAAATCCCTGGCCACAAGTCTGACCAGTGTACAAATAATTCTCCTAAAATGCAAATGCTGCCGTAAGCAATAACTCAAACCTAGTAGATAAAATAATAATAAGCATAAGGATTTTAGAAAAAAATATAGATGTCCCCCTGGATATAGGAAGTGATGCTAATATGAGCAGTAAAGATACTTATTTTGCACTCGGATTCCCTAAACTGCATGAAAATGACTTGGTTTTGTCAGGTACTAGTTATAACCAAATAACACAAATAGGATTTACGACCGTAAAAATTGAAATAGGTGGTTATACAGTGAATGCAGATTTATACTTCGTAAAAATTTTTAACCATTCTATAATGTTAGGAAATAACTTTTTGAAACAGGTAAATTTCAATATTTCAGAAAAAGGATTGCAAATTACGGGGAAACGGACGTTGAAGGAAGTTAGGGTAAATTACGTCACTGCTTTCCCACATGAAACTGTCATGATGAAAATCAGACGCGTCAGCTATGTTGCACCCAGATTTCATGCGATGTTGCGACCAGAAAAACAAAACAATCCCACGATAGGAAAAATGATTTCGACAGCTGAATTGGTGAAAAAGGAATAAACTAATCAAAATGAAACAGCTTTCAACTTTAGTGAAAAAATAAGCATACAATTAAGCACTGATAAAAGTTGTTTCTTAGAAAGTAAACAGTGTTCTATCCCACAGCTAGACTTAGCGAAAATCACAGATATTTATTTAGTTGAAACAACCAATTCTATTACTTTTCCTTAATTTGAGATAAATCCTATTACAAACAACACTATTAAGAAAGAGTTAAAGTAACTGATCACTAATTATAAGACATACAAGGTTAAGGACACAGAGTTAAAAGTAAATATAATATTAACTGATGATATTCGGATTGCACAACGACCGCATAGATTAGCGGTTCCGGAACAGGAATTTGTGGATAAACAAATACAGGAATGGTCGGAAATGGGAATTATAACGGAGAGTAGCTCTAATTATGCATCTCCTATAGTGTAAGCGAAAAAGAAAGATAACTCCTGGAGACATTGTGTAGACTAAGACGTTTAAATAAAATAATAATTAGAGATAATTTCCCTTTGCCAAGAATAGAAGAAGTTTTAGATAACATTGAGGAATCAAAGGTTTTCACGACATTGGATTTAAAAAGTGTTTTTTCATACAGACGTAGCAGAAGAGAGTCGGAAATATACAGCATTTGTCACGCATAACTCCCAGTACGAGTACTTAAAGCTCCCATTCGGATTATCGATTGGCCCCCAACAATTTCAAAGATATATTAAAGCTGTTTTTAAACAGTTAATTAAAGAAAATTAATATTAATTTACTTAGACGATGTCATAGTACTTGCGGAAACTGAGGAAGAAGCCCTTTTAAAACTGAAACGCGTCCTAGAAGTTGCATCGGATTACGAACTTGAATTTAATGTTGCAAAATACCAAATCCTTAAACGAAAAATTGAATTTTTAGGCTATATTATCGAATGCGGAACTACTAGAACCTCGGAAGCCAAACCTTTGGCAGAAAAGAAATTTCCTGAATTCCGCACCCTTAAACAATTACACAGTTTTCTGGGTCTAACTTCTTATTTCAGAAAATACATCCCACATTATGCAACTATAGCGAGACCTTTAAGTGATTTATTAAAAGCGGGAAATACATTTAAATTTGGAATCCTACAAAAACAAGCTTTGAGACTCTTAAAGAAAAATTAGTTAATGCTCCAGTATTGCATATATTCCGACGAGACGCTAGACAAGAATTGCACACCGATGCAAGCGCCGTAAGTTTTGGCAGTGTCCTATTACAAGAAGATGTGAACAAAAACTTACATCCTATTCAGTACATGAGCCGTAAAACTACACCTACTCAAGCAAAATATTCTAGTTACGAATGGGAAAAACTCGCGGTAATAGAATTGGTTAACCAGGCAGGACGGGAGCGGGGTGTTTTGACACCCCACGCCCGAAAACATTCGTCTGCTGCCGGTGACAGCTTTTAATTTATTGTTTATTATTTTTTCTTATTAACGATAATTTAATATTTCAGGTATCATTTTTCACTCGAAAGAATATACTTATCCTGAATTTCGCTAACAGACAGAATTCTAAAGTTGTTTTTCGTATTTATGCCATTTAGTATGTTTGTGGTTAGCTGACACCCCATGCCCATTCTCCTGCTGCATTTCACGCGCATCCTGCCGGTTTAAAAAATTCCAAAACTACTCATTTGGCAAAAAATTTAAAATTGTCACAGATTGTTCCGCGTTTCAAAAGACAATGAACAAAAGTGACATTACGCCAAAAGTAGCCAGATGGACCCTATTCTTACAGGAATTTAATTATGAAATGCCCAGAGATCAGGATCCCAAATGAAATATGTAGACGCATTGAGTAGAAATACAGTACTAATAGTCATCCGATCGCATGATGTAATAACATTAAAAATAAAGAATGCACAACAGGAAGACGAACGCTTGCAAGCGAAAAAAAATTAATCGAAAAAAAGGAAAGATCAGAATATTTTATAAGATACGTTATCGTATACAAATATGAAAATGACAGAGAACTTCTGATGATTCCTACCAATACGCAAAAGGAAATAATACGCGACGTTCATAACAAAGGTTATTACGCAGTGGCCAAAACTGATATTTTTTTTAAAGAAAATTATTGTATACCCCAACTAAGAAAGCAAATTGAAAGCGTCATTGCCAACTGTATACTTTGTAATAAAAAGCAAGGGAAAGGAGAAGGTCTATTAAACCCGATCCCCAAACAAAATATGCCCTTCGAGACCTATCACATAGATTACATTGGTCCCATGCCTTCTACAAATAAAAATTACAATCATATTTTTACCGTTGTGGACGCATTTACCAAATTCGTTTGGCTATACCCCGTTAAAAATACAGCCGCTAAAAGTCATCGGTAAGTTAACCCGACAACACGATATTTTCGGAAATCTGTCGCGAATCATTACCAACAAAGAGCCGGCTTTCACCTCTGCTGCTTTTGAGAAATACTGTAAGGAAGAGAACATAGAGCATATTCCCATAACAACAGGGATACCTAGAGGAAACGGTCAAATAGAGAGAATGCACAGAATACTTATCCCAACTTTAGCAAAACTTAGCAAAAAAGACCCCGCTAAATGGTACAAATTTGTCACGCCCGTACAACGTATAATGAATAATACCGTATCGAGAAGTACAAAATTTACACTCTTCGAACTACTGACAGGAACGAAACTGCGGCAGAAAACCGACCTGCAAATCAAAACACTGTCAGATGATGAGGAATTAAATTCATTCATATCGGAAAGAAATTGTAATAGAGAAATAGCCACGCAAAACATATTAAAAACACAACAGGAAAACGTATAACAAAAAGCGAAAAAAGGCCAACACCCATAAATTCGGTGATTTGGTGGCCCTTCAAAAAACGCAGTTTGGGACAGGTACCAAACTAAAGCCTAAGTTTCTTGGTCCCTATGAGATTACTACAGTAAAAATAAACGATCGATACAAGGTATGCAAATTTGTACACCATGAGGGTGCAAATGCGACCTCGAGCGCTGCAGATCACATGAAGCCCTAGTCTTGTATTCTCTGAGGCAAAATATTTGAACTTTTAAGTGATTTTTGTGTTTTTTATTTTTTTTAAACTGTGTGTTATTGATATTTTTTTACTATTATGAATAAACTGAGAAAAGAACTGCGTCCAGGTGACAAACAAAAAGAAACTTTATTATTTCTCAAACTCCAAAAATATTATTTAAGGACTGAGAACTTTTCATCAGCAGTATTTAGTGATTGATGTTGCTATTATTTTGTTTTATATTGTTTGTGTGGGTTTTTTTTGTGTATCTTATACGTTCTGAAAAAAGTAGTCCAGTACTCGTCTGGTATAAAGAGTAGATGATGACAGGGAGAACACAGCTCGGTCAGGTAGGCCAAATTTGTGGTGACAGGATATGGACTTTGTACCGCAAAGCTTAACAAATTCTTTAATGAGCCTGTGGATGATCAACATCAACTCCCGAACAATAAGAAAAGTGCTGATCCTACAATTAAAATCGTGAGAATGAGAGAGACGACACTGGATTGCGCCTGTGAGTGGACGTGCTTGACGACGTCGTGTTCGACGGGAAACCGAGTCAGGCGGACCAGGGGAAAGCGGAATGTCTCCGACCTGCTAAATCAGGCCTTAGTAATGTTTTATAGGCAGACGGCCTATTTTGATATTTCATATTTAACTTAAATGTAAATAATCCATGTTGTATATACACTGCTAAAAAAAAATTAGGGGTGCAAGCAAAAAAGTGACGAGAACAGTGCAAAACAGCAATGTATGGGCATAAAATGGATAGTACACGTGTAGCAATGCGCAATACATAAAAAAAGACGCAAAAAATGGTAAGGGAGTTTTTATTTTTTGAAAATATGAAAAGAACATGAAAAGATGGTTTAGGGCAACAATTTGGTTTCATGTAAATCATTAAAAAAAGTATTGTTTAGAAATAATGCAAGATTTTTAATATGGCGTGTGGTCTCCTCGAACAGCTAAGACTGCTGCACACCTGTTTTCTATGGAAGCGATGAAATTATCGATAAGACTTTGGGGAATACTGTTCCACTGCTCAAGAATTGCAATCCCCAAGTCCCGGATAGTAAAAGGAGGCATCGGTCTTGCGGCAATGCGTCGTCGGAGTATGTCCCAAACATGCTCGATCAGATTTAGGTCAGAAGAGCATGCTGGTCATTCCATACGCTGTATTGTTTTAGCTTCAAGCATGTTTTCCCCAAGACGAACTGTATAAAGTCTGGCATTATCATGCATTGAAATAAAGAATCGCTAATACTGCAACATAAAATACGGCATGAAGTCTCGGTATCTCGTCTGTATTACTCCGGACCGTCAAAGTGCCATTCCGAATGATATGCAGGCCCGTATCTCCACCTATGCTGATTCCAGCCAAGATCATCAACCAACCTGGTCTGTAATGTGATCTTTCACGAACAGAGTTGGGATTACTTTAAGTGCCTCTTTCTCTCCATGCCAAAACACTTCAGATGTCACATCCAGACTGTATCGGGACTCGTCTATAAACAGAATTTCACTCCAACAACTTTGCCTCCAAACTCGATGTTCAGTTCGCCACCTTCTTTGGGCCGCACAGTGGCTTGGGGTCAACGGAATACAGTCCATTGGCTTACGTGCATAGAGAACACCCTATTGAAGCGTATTTTGGACTGTTTGGCTGGACACCCTTCGTCCTTTGGCCGAGAACAACTGTGTTTGCAGCTGAGTAGCATTGCCCGTTCCGTCTCGACGAGCAGTTAACAAGATATATCGGTCATCAGTTTCTGTGTCAGCACATTTTCGACCTTGCACTTGTCGATGACTACCAATCCATGTGTCTTGGAATCGATTTCACAGCCTTTCATAGGCACTTCTTGCGACTCCAACAGCTTCCACTACACTTCATTGTGTTTCCCCAAATTCATCTGTCCCGATACCACGCCAAGCCATGGATTGCGGTAAATCATGTTGTTGGGACATTTTCAAGCCACCTTTTCTCAAAACACAAGCTGAACAATTGAATTTTACAAGTGAGGCAGTGAAACAGACGTTTCTGAAAAATCCCGATTTCTGCACTTATCACCTTTTTCCAGTTTTTGACGTCATAAACTTTAATTTACATGTGAAGTTTTCTTTATCTGTTTTCTACAACACTTTAAATTATGGATGTTTTATTTTACGTTACTTATCGGTGTAAATATTTGCGTAATTTCGTTAAAACCATGTGCTCCCATAATTGATTTGAGCAGTGTACATGCGTTCTAAACGGAAAGTTTACTGTCAGTCACCGGTGACTGACGTGGCGCTTAACGTGTTAAGCGTGCTTTAGTCTTAATTAAAATTTAGCTAAATATTGGCATGTGCATAAAGATAATAGGAAAAATACGGGGCTGTACAAAAGTATTCATGTATGCTTCCTTCTATTGATATACACTGCTTTCCAAAGTTTAAGGGAAAACAACAAAAGGAGCGATTACTCAAAATGTTACGAGTAGATTTTAATTAAACTGAGGCACAATTTACAACACATAGTAAGGTATAAAATAACATTAAAGGAAATTACCAGACGTTTATGGTGTCTCAGAAATTAATACAAATATAAAATAAACAAAATAAAATGTGTCTCAGTTTGGTATAGGAAAAGTACCTTTAATAGGGAGTATGATCACCCATAGAAGCAATACAGCACATTCAGCGAAGTGTGATACTCTCAATTATGCAATCGATAAGTTCGCTGGGAAGTGCGAGCCATTTCTCTTGTAAAGCAGTTGTAAGCGTGGCAAGAGTCTGAGGAGGGGTATTGAGAGCAGAGACACATCATCCTAAAGTATCCCAAAGATGCTCGATTGGATTCAAGCCCAGTGATGGCGCTGGCCATTCCATGCGCTGAATTGTTTGGTTCTGAAGATAATCTTCTACGATGTAAAACCTGTGCGGTCTAGCGTTATCGTCCTGTAACAGGAAATCATTACCTATTTCACCGGCATAAGGTGCACATAAACCTAAAAAATGTCATCTCTATAGACATGAGCATTCACAGTCCCACGTGGAAACACATGGATGTCTGTACGTCCGCCCAAAGAGATACCATTCCAAACACAGACACTGCCTCCTCCATACGAACGTCTTTTACGAATGTTTGATGGATGTTAGCGTGTTCCTTGTTCTCTCCAAATCAAACAATGCCTACTATCGCTTTGTAGGCTGAACTGGAACTCATTTTTGACGAAACACACCTCCGTTGATCAGCCGTCCAGTGGACATGTTGACGTGCCCAACTTAAACGTTCCCTCCTGAGACATGAAGGGAACAGCACACAAATATCTGGTCGCATCGCATAAAGACCACCTTCTTGAAGCTTTCGACGCACAATATACGTTGATACCAACCTTCCAGTGGCTGCAGCAAGGACGGATTTAAGATTAGAAAGGGTTGCTGTTCTATCCCTTCGTAAACATAACCTCAAATACCGGTCATCGATGCTTGTCGTAGCTCTTGCTTGTCCTTTGCCGAACCTTCTGGATGCTGAATCAGTAGTTTGAAATTGTTGTCAAAGCCTATGAGTAACACAAGGACTCACATTTTGCCATCTGGCCACCTCTGTCTGACTTTAGCCTACATACAATCTTGGAATAGCTCTGGACAAATGATACCTCAAGTTCATACTAATGAATTGGCTATCTTAGTTTTCTTATCTCATAATCACAGCGACACCAGCAGCCGTACTCTCTAGCATGCATTTTTATGCCCTGTACAGATGACGCAATCCGATTGCAGTGCCACTAATTTGCATTTTGTAATTTTAATCAGCATCTTTTAGTTAACAACATATCCAAATTTCATAAGGATAGGTTAATTTTCGAACGAGTTATCGCTCTTTTTGTGATTTTTCCTAAATTTTTGGAAACCAATGTAAATTGCGGAAAGGGAAATTTATACCAGTGAAGTTTTTAACACTCTGCAACATAGTTGAAAAATGTTTATGAATTCTGTTTTTCTGTCCTTCTGTCTGTTCGAACTCTAACTTGTAATATTGTCTAATATTGTTGGCTTACTCTTTAATTGATATATGCTATTGAGATTTACTATTCCATGTTCGGAATTGAAAATAAAAATCGGTATTGAATATGTAGCGTTCATATTTTATTTATAGAGACACTCAAAATCATTCCTTTACATTATGATCAATGGGGAAATGTCAAAATTATAAAAATACATAGCACCTACAATCGTGGTCTGGTCTGCCCGTCTGTCCGAATATAACTGCGCAATAACTACCCAGCCGAATGGTTTGAAATTTAACATACATAATCGCCGCAGAATTTTGCGAGTCATTTCAAATTTTATGAAAATCGAGTCAAAACTTAGAAATATATTAATAAATGTTTTCTTTTTTCTATTAAATACTGCCATACTTAATGAATTCAATTATATTCCCTGATAGGTAATGATTCTAGGTTGACATGGTATTACGTTATAGTTAACATGAAATAATATTATTTAATTAAGTATATGTATATATTATTGAATTTAATATATATAATCGTAATAAATTTTGCATTCATGCATTTTTGCATAAGAGTACAACAGTTATCGCACCAAGATCTGAATATTCATAAAACTTCGTTATAGTACGAACGAACCTCATTTTCCACGTTTTAAGTACAATTTCCGACTTGTTAGTTGTGTTGCGCATTTTCCGGCTGAACTAAATTTTAGTACAAGTAAAACCTCAATAACGGATACTGTCGAATAGCGTCCACTTTTTCGATCCCAAACATAAATTTAGGTGTAGATTTTAGGAAATATTTAAATATTCAAAATAAAACATCCTTAAAACTACTAAAATCACATTTCCAGAAACTATCATTTATAGACAGCCATATATCTAATTCTTTGCGTGGACTCGCATTGTTCCAACTCGTGGACTTGTACATGCCATTATCCAAATGAATAAAATGTCAAAACATAAAAAGAAAATTTCACAATTACATCTCTTCTTTTCTATTTCGCTTTAAAATAATTCTGACAGTATCATTTATCTTCCTAAACGCACTAAAATTGCTCATTTATCTCAAGTCTATTGATAAGCATCATAACCCAGAACAACACTTCCTAAATTTTATCCAGGCATCTAATGACACGTTAAAAAAGGAAAGAGGATTTATCAGCCAATGAGCTTAATCTTGCACATTTAAATTCTAATGAAGCAAATACATTGGCTAAATTATTACTTAATTATTAATCCGCCTTTTCAAAATCGCTAGATAAACTTGGACATACTGATAAAATTGTACCTGATTTCAAGTTTATTAATGATTATCCTATAAAAACACTTCCCTTCCCCCTTCATCAATCATTGCAAAAAGATGCTTTGGAACAGATTAAACAATTACTTGCAGCCAAAAATATTGAACGCCACTGTTCAGAATGGGCATGTTGCATGCTACTTGTCAAAAAGAAACCAGGCGGTACTGGTTAAAAAAAATTCAGACTTGCATTGGATTTCAGAGCGGTCAATACTGCCATTCAAGGATTATCTTACTTCCTTCCAAAAATTCAAACTATCATTTCAAATCTTTCTCAATACCGCTATTTTACTTCTCTCGAATTTCATCAAGTGTATCATCAAATTGATTAACCAGAAAAATACCAAAATCAGTTAACATTTACTACTATGTTCGGTTCTTTCAGATGCAAGGGAATAGTGTTCGGATTAAAAAATAGCGCTTCTATTTTTCAAGCTTTAATGGACTCTTTGGTTGATGTATTGCAATTAGTAGTTGTAGTCCATTGTAGGTGCAAATTCTTTTAATGAAATGTGTAATAAATTAGACAAAATTCTCTCTGTCTTAGCCAAATATAACTTAACACTGTCCCCTAATAAAAGCACTTTTCATAAAACTAGCATTGACTATTTAGGATTTCATGTAGAAAATAAGTCTGTTTCTCCGATTCAGTCAAATATTATAAAAATAGCACCTTTTCCCACGCCTACAACTAAAGGTCAAATAAAGAGACTCATAAGTGTCATTACGTTTTAAAAGTCTCTAATCCCATCATTTTCTGAGTTAGTACAGCCACTGATAAACCTAACTACTCCAAAAGCTAAATTTAAATGCATTGTTAAACATAAAGGGATTATAGACAAAATACAGAAAATTTTCTTTAATTCTCCCATGGTTAGGTTACCAGATTAGAACAAAAAGTTTTATATAAATACTGATGCACCAAATGTTTCTATTTCTAGTGTTTTATTACAAGAACATAAGCAACAGCTTTTACCAGTTGCGTATTTTTCTAAATCTCTAAAGGCGTCTAAAAATACCCTGCACTTAAATTAGAACTCATGGCAATTTATAAATCTGTTACAGCTTTCAAATATTATTTATACAGCAAGAATTTGTAATTCTCTCTGACAGTAAAACCTTAGAGAAATACAACAAGACTACAAATCCAGCTTATATTATTACTCGTTGGCTCATGGAGCTTTCAGAGTACTCATACATACTTCAACATATTCCTTGTAAAAAAATATGTTCTCGATGATTATTTATCTCGCTGTAAATTTGGAAACAATCAACAAACTTTTGTTACTAATCCTGAACTTATCCAGGTCCCTCAACCATTACCTATTGTTGACTATGATGCACCAGACAGTAATAATTCATGTTCAAATGCCACTAATAAGTATGTAAACTACCTTGTATCTGGTAAACAAACAAATCCAGATCCTTTATTGGAAATTTCAAATGAAACATTCTGCACTGAACAAAAAAATGACTCCACTTTTTCCATTGTTTTCAATGAAATTCTAAAGAAAGGACCTTCTCAAAAATTTCCTAATTATTTCTTACACCCTGATTCGAAAGTTTTAATATTAAAGAAAGAAAACAATTTTAACAACACTTTTTCGTATTACATTGTAGATCCTGATTCTCTTAAAAGCAAAGTCTTAACAATTTCACATTTATCTCACTTTGGTTTTAATAAGACCTATGAATTCCCATCATCTAGATACTTTTTGAAAGGCGTGTATGTTGATACTTTAAACATTGTAGCTTCATGTATCAAATGCCTCCAATGTACACATCGTCGAACCCGTTCAGCACCTTTACAGCCCACCTACACGCCCAGATACCCCGGTCATACTATCAGCACATATCTCGTTGGACTCTTTGCTAACGGTAAACATGTATTAACTATTACAGATCCCTTTTCAAGACATGTTGAACTTTTTCCACCTAATGATATATCTGCAACTAAAGTCGTTAAATGGATATTTTCTTATATAACCACCTTTTGGAGACCTTCTGTTGTCTTTTCAGATTTAGGACCCCAATATACATCTCAAGTATACAACATTTTTAATGATACTCTGGGCATTAAAGTACTTCATAGCTCTGTCTCGAGGCCACAATCAAACTCGATTTCGGAACGAATCAATAAGTCAATCAAGTTCTCTGTTAATATGCTCTTACAGGAAGGTCATTTATTTAAAAATGCAATATTTAGACACAAGTCACTCTATATGGTTAGAAACATTCAACTACATTATTCTCTCTCCTAATATTCTTCACTTTGGACGTGAACTTTCATTAATTTTTGACACTTTTGATCAGTGTAGTAGTCAACCTTTTCTAGACAGACATATTGAAATACATAAACTACTTGAAGATTTACACAAAATATATGACAAGGCTTACAATAACATTAAAATAGCTCAGGATAAAAGATATCAACATTATGGTCAAAAAGCTAAATTAAGAATCATTTGTGTAAACGATATTGTATATTTAAAATGTGTTGATAAATTCAAAACTAAATATACTAGACCATAAATTGTTACCTGCAAACATTCACCTGTATCATTCTCGATCAAGAGGTTGTATGCTGCTGATAATACAGCATTTCGTGTGCACATTGATAGATTACTTCTTGCACCACCTCGATATGGACATTTATTTATTTATTTGATGCAACAAGTCATGCAAACAGTAACACCTTTTCTAACATTTATCAACTACACACATATAAATTGAGGACAAGAAAGTAATATACTATTGCTTGCAACTTCTATTTTTTTATGACATGTATTGTGAAACTAGGTGTTCAACCAAAGGTACGTATGTTGCTTGCAACTGATCTTTGAAAACATTATGGCTGGCCCATGACTGTTTGCTTCGAAGATCTCTTGTGAACAATATTTTGTATCACTTTACACTCTTTCCATGTCCCTTTACACTCTTTTATGTTATTTACATGCACTTAACTTTTATTTACATGTGTTTTGTTTTTTTCTTTCTCTAATTTAACACTTAATTTAAATTTTCGTTTTTTGCTCTAAATTTATATTTACTTTAACAGTGATATCTCTTGCATTTAATAGTTACCTATTTTTATTTAAGAAAAAAACTACTTTTAGTTTTTTTTTCTCATATAACTTGATCAAATTATATTTTAAGTCAACCAGTTACATTTTAATTATATGACTTGTGCATTATTTAATCTGATTGCGACATTTTTTTCTCGTCTCTCTTCACTCAAGGATTGTCTACTCTTTTTGATTTAATATATATGACATATATCAATTTTTTTTTCGAATTTACCCACTTCGAAGCTTTGTTACCGTTCAAAATTATTGACCTAAGGGTCCAAGCTTCATTTTGTTGAGATAAAACCGTTTGAATTGGAGTTCCAATTCACAAAAAATCAACTTTTGCGAGTAAATCGACGTGTTCTCCTTTGGAGGACAGCTAGAATCTTCAGAGGAGCAGGAACTCATATATGCGGGCGCTGTATGAGTCTTAAAACTCCCTCCTCATCTAAGGCCGACGCCATAATACTTGTGGTCTACAATGTACGTGTAAATGTCCTAACAAACATCGTGTTTAAATGCAGTGTCATCTGCTTTATTAATAGGTTTACTGAAATTTTTATACATTAAATCATAACTTAATCTTGTTTTACCTTATAATAATTGTGTTCCTGGTCCAGTAAAATTATGTCCGGGTAAATGCATTTCAAAGGGTAAATAAATTATTAATAGCATTAATAATGAAGCCAGAAATCTAGTATAACTTCTTTCGATATTTGTAAAATCGAAGGACATCACTATTGATGCCCCTAAAAACTCATCATATTTAACTAATAATTGATTATTCTCCAATTTTGCTAAATCTGTACTGTTTTATTAATTAGACGTGAATCATTTAGACGTCCTGTTGCATATTTATAACCATTTATCAGAACTTTTTAACGATATTTTTCTAGTGGAAAATATACTAAATTATTTATAAAATCTTTTTCCCTAATATATATTTCCTGCTCTGTAATAGCGTTAGGTTTTAGTAAATTATGTAACTATTTATGAAACTTATAGGTTTGTTTATATTCTTCTTTTCTTTCTCAAACATTTAAAGATTTATCAATTACTGCAACAATTCCAGCCGATAAGCTTAAAGATGCGACCGGTAAAAACGCAAAAGCTGATAACCTAGTTCCATTCAGAATAAATTTACTCACTGTTAAAGATATCTCAATTCTATGATAATAGTTATAACTTTTTCGATAAATATATAACCTTTTTTGCAAATATTCATCCATTTATAGACGCTCAAAAATTAGAACCAACTAAATTGGTTCAAAATTCCTTCTATATTTCATTTCAGTATTTACTAAAACTAACGTAAAGAAACTGGTTGTAAACAAAGCTTAAACTTTTCTACAAATACTTTTTAGTAAGGTCTCCGTCAATTTCCTCTATTATTTGATGAATTTCTCTAGGATGTACTTTGATAGAAAACATGCTGTAATTGCAATTTTTTCTAATATCTAAGAACTAAATAGTAAGATTGGGTTAATTAAATAACATATGCGTTTTCCTTTCTACCTCTAATATATAAATCAACTATATTTTTTTTATTTTTTTCTCTTACGCAATCATTGTAAACAACTAGACTTTTAATTGAACGATCTAAATCAGAGGTTCACAAAGTGTGCTCCGCGAAGCCTTAGGGGCTCGTGAACATTCCAGGGGTTACTCCGCACTTTAGGAAAACAAAGAAAATTTTAACGAAAAAACACTATTAAAGCAAGGGTTTTTTTCTTCTTTTTTTTCCAAAAATGTAAGCATATTTATTTTTTACAAAAAATATTTATAGAGTAATCTTTTACTATCTGAACTCTTTTAGTAAACTAAATTCTATTTTCTTTAAAAAAATTTCCTGTGCCAATATTAATTTTTACTAGCACTCTATTTTTACGTTTTGCGATCAAAAAATGCGGTAAATGGGGAAAAATATAGATTTAATATAAAAAAGCAAGAAATTGTATTCTGAAGGCAAATTTGGATATTTGAATTTCTCAA
Source organism: Maratus speciosus (assembly GCA_963932465.1). Classification (NCBI taxonomy): domain Eukaryota; kingdom Metazoa; phylum Arthropoda; class Arachnida; order Araneae; family Salticidae; genus Maratus; species Maratus speciosus. Next base: position 15,537,167 of record OZ010800.1, on the reverse strand, counting down.
CTCCTCCTCTCAGTGTGACTTGAGGTGTAGTGTTATCCAATAAAGCCACGTTTCATGCTAAGCTGCGTCATCATTTCGAAATAAACCATTCTGATTTGAAAGATAAAACGCCTCATTTTTTTCAATATGAAGGGCAAAGTAATGTATACATGCTTCAAAAGAAACAATCACAACACTTGTTAAAACAAACATGAAATGTCCTGGACATATTTGCAGATTTCACTGGGACGAAATAGGCTATAAGATTATAGATAATATTTCTACCACTAATTTAAACTTTTCCTTTTGTACTGTTTAATCACTGTGATTAATTAGGATAAAAATAATTTTCTAAAATTAGTGATGGAAGTTTGCGTGGTTTTACCCCGTCAGCCCCGTTAAGTCAATGGTTATGATGGCACCTACTGGATACCCATGGCGTATACCTGATGATGGTTTAACGAGTCACTTGAGTTCCTGAAAATCATATAATTGCAAAGACACTTAATAAACCTTGTAAAATTGACATTTTCAAGAATTTGCTTTATGAAAAAGTTCTAAATTAATTTAGTGTCTAATATTTCATTGTCATGATTTCTTTTTTAAATTAACTATATGATTGTAGAAATAAAAGAACACTTAACAGCCTCTTCAGATGTACTAAATTTGCACTACAAATGCATGAATCTACTGGCGTCTCTGGATTAGCAGTTTTGTTAGTATTTTTTAGTTACATATACTAATATCCTGTCCAGACCAGGGCAGTTAAGAGTCTTAACTTACTATTTTGAAACGGGCACCCTCAACTAGACTTGACTTCTATATTACTGCAGTGTTTGAGAACATTAACTCGGTTAAAATTAAGTGTCTTACTAACGCTAAGTCCGAAAGAGGTTTCCAAAAGCTATCAGTATCATATTGTTTTTAGATCACTACAAACCAAAACACTAAGGGACGAAATATTTTCGTATGAATACATAGTAGAACACGTAAAGAACATGAATGCACTGATGATGCGAAAGCAATGATGGGTCACAAAGCTAGAGCCATTGCAAAAATTGAACAAATGGCAAAGCACTATAGCACCATCTATTGCGCTCTTTATATTAGATACACGCTATCCCCGATAAAATGTCTTCTGAATGATGCCATTAAAATAATAAACTATATAAAATCACGAACTCTTAAAAGCAAATTTTTAAAGCTTTTGCGTGAAGTTATTGGAAGTCAGCATCCGCCCCGCCTACTGCATACCGAAATAAGATGGTGTTGTCGAGGAATAGCGTTTGCAGGATTGTTGAATCTGCAGAGGATCATAACTCTAGAAGGATCATAACTCTAAACTGCCAAAACTTTTAATCAATGAAGACTGTGAAAGCTATTTGCCCGATATGTTTAGCAAAATAAAATAAATCTATCTTTGCAATGATAATCTGTCACAATTTCCGATGTATTTACCAAAAGTGTCTCCTTTTAAGATGAAACGTGTATTGGTCGGATTCTGGGCGAAATCATGATATCGATTACTTCCCTCTATTTAAAAAGGAATGCAAACAACACCAGGCTAAAAAAATACAAATAAATATTCAGGGACATCCTAACAGTTTTGAATGCCTCGTTTAATCAACATTTTTCAACAGCTCTATAGAAAAGGCTTTGGGCGACTCTAAATGTGTACTGTATGTGTCCAGCGATGTAAAAAAACACCCAGTTAAATTTCAGTGAAACATGAAGTCCTCGTTGATTTGATAACTCATAGGAAGTTAACACCGAATATATAACAACCGATTGTTCAGTGATACCAAATCAAAATATTTCGATTCGAACCAGAAATCTTTTATAAAATAACTAAAATATAAATCAAACAAAAAAATGTTACTTAGAAAAATAGATAACTTTAAATAAAAATTCTGTTCTAAAATATTTTTATAAAACTAGAGTGAAATTCTTGCTACATTTACTGTTAAAGATCCTACTTTAAAACCAAAACGAAATACAGAAGTCTTTTAAATGCAGAACCAAACATTTGCCTGCTATTACTACCAAAGAACCCGAATTCAGACATTTGTGCAAAACAATTCAATCACATTAAACGTTTATACGTTATTGTCCGTCACTCTGATAATGTAAAATGTTACGATTTTTTTGAGTTTTGGAGGTTTTTTTAAGTATATAAAATTTTGAAATTTCCGTCTGTATTGATGGTAATTGAAAATAAATTCAATGTCCGGTAAAAGTTTCAAAATATAATTTTATTTCTGGTACAAGGTACATTTGTTTAGATTAATATTCATTCCCACTTGATGTGACCGGTAGCAATACACTTAAGGGGATCCGGGGCACATTTTAAAATAATTTTTATTTATTGAGTTAAAATTTTGAAATTTTTGGTGATGGTTAACCATATCATTTGTAAACAAAATAACTTGATAAAACTTCTCATATTTTTTTTAATTTAAAATTTAAAATTTATTAAAACAGTGGGTTAATTTAAAATCGTTATAACTCGAAATATTATTTGTAGAATTTCAATTTTCTTTCATTTAAATAAACAGAAATATATAAGATTTAATCTTGATTCAACATTTTAAAAAATATATCATTTTATATATAAAAAAAATTATAGATATTTAAAGTAAAATTTAAGGATAATAGGATGTAACTTTAAAAAAATCATATTTTCAAAAGTAAATATTTTTTTTTTAATTTGCTGAATCAAAATTGAAGTAAAATAATTGAAAAAGACATGTTCCAAGTTTGAACACTTTATCTTTAACGTTTCTCGAGTTATAACAATTTAAATACGAGAAATGGAGGAAAAACACATCACGAAGTAAAACGCATTTTTACATGAAGTCGTTTCCACGACAACCATTGCTTGAAAGCTGGATTTTGAAAACAAATCAAACAAAAAAATGAATATTTTCTATTCCAATTAAAAGAGAAACCTGATTTATATGCCATTTTAAGCAGAAAATAACAGAGAACTGTTTAATGCAATGTAAGTTTTTTTAGAAAATTTGAAGATTTTTGTGTCCCGGACCCCCTTAAGAAACCTTACCTTGTAAGAAAAGACACGGTAGACTTCAGGGCTCTGCCATAGAAATTCGTTCTAAAAATGGCTTCCGCGAGTCAAAAAGTTTCGGAACAACTGATCTAAATCATCTATCGTAATAAATACACTTAAATCTGAAGTAAACAATGTCTATTTGTTATATTTTTCTTACCAATCTAACACTTTTTCCTTTTCTTTTTTTCTTAGTGATTTAATAATTTTAAGAACATCTTCTCTTTCAAAACCATCTTAGAATATTTTCTTGTAAATTTTAATACTTTCGTTCATATATATCTTTTGCACATAAATATAAAGCATCAGAACACAATCTTAAATTTTTAGGCTCCTTTAAACCTTTTATTAAATTTATAAGTAAATTTGTCTTTCCGCACTCAGACGGTCTGAAGGGGTGTTTTAATAATAAAGGATGTTGATTAGGATCAGGCAATTCTTCTATGTTCAGTGTAGGGTTTAAGCTTAATTTTCATTTATTTAAGATAAATTTACTATGTACAACGAGTAAATATTATTTTTACTGCAATTAAAATCTGTTTTGCAACGAGTAAATATTATTTTACTGCAAGTAATTTCGCACGCATTCTAATTTTAATCTTAAATAAATAAATATAAACAAATTAGGAAAAGAAAGGGAAAGAGAAAGAAAGGTTAGGAAACAATTAAAAGATAAATTTGTACAAGAAAAATTAGTTAAAAAATAAGAAAGAATAACGAACACCGATTAAAAGAAAAATTAGGCATTCAAAAGACTTTAGAGTAATTTTACAGTCCTGTTACTAAAAAAAATTATGAAAAATTAAAGATGTTCTAAAAAGTATTCAAGATGTAATAGAAAATATTTCACCATTAGATTTTTCATCAAGAATGATAGAAGATTATACATCAGATGCTGCAATTATGTTAGATAGACAAGAAGGAATTTTTATGTTTTATAGTGATAAGCATTTGGATATTTGTTTTAATAAAAAGGAAAATTTAGAATTACCCTCGGAACTTGTAATTAAATCTAATGAAAATCTTGATGAAATAATAACAATAGCTAAAGAAAAACGTGATAGTTATAAAAGATTGAAAGGGTCTAACAGTGAAAAATTCAAGCTTTCTAACGCTGAAAGTGATAAAATGTTACGGAATCATATTACAAAATGAAAATGTTGCAAGAATATAACAACGTTTTAGAAATTATGAAAAAATATAAAAGATATTTAGGTGAAGTGCTAGTCATTTATAAAATGTTTAAGTGAGCAGATGGATTTTCGCATGCGTTATATCTTCTTGAACCCTATTTCGTATAGGCGCCTAAAGATTGAGGTCAATCGAATAAACGTTGTGCAGAAGTACACACAAGCTCTAGACAAAATATAAGATTTTTGGCAATATCCGGTTGTTGTGACGACTTACTGTGGCCGACTTGTGGTTGAATTGTCTGGTCTCCGACTAAGCAATAATATTTTAATTTAAACACGTAAATTTTGATGTAATTCGGGTACGGTACCGGTCTCGGGATCCCGAAAATCTGGACATTCCACGTAAATCGGAACACCTGACAGCATTCAGTTCACACTAAAATAATTTATACGGTTCATAGATTTTCTGCAATTTGGTTTGCCAGGATTTTTACGAAAATTTTGACCATCTGTATATATCCGATGAAAAAAAATACGTATTTGAATATGAATGAGTATATATTCAATTTACTGCATGAGAAATAAAATGGTAAGAAGTGTAATAATAGATTATCATTTCTTTAAGGACTATTTTTTCTTCTTTCGAAATATGAAAAATATTACCAACTTTTCGTTTTTAATACACACAATAACACATGCATCGTATTTGTAATAGTTTATGCACACCTACATGTTACATGTGTGCAGATTGTGAGGTACCTACTATTCAAAGAGGTATAAGCGTACAAATATTTAACCCTTTGCACTCCGGCGTCTCTTACGCAAATTTTATTTAGTCGGCACCACTTTTTAAAAAGAAGTTTACTTCAAGTACAAAATTTCAAAAATGCTCTGATTAAATAGGGAAAATTTTATTTTCCTTTATTACTGGTGTCTAAAACAAGGTTCGCAAAGAAAGATGATGTCGCCGCAGTGGCGACAATGGAGTGCAAAATGTTACGTTTTAGGAATTGAAAAAGTGCACGAAATAGATATGCCCGTTTTTTGGCAGCGTGCATTATAAATGTCTTATTGTACTTAGATTTTTAACGTGAGAAATATTTTGAACATTCTTTTGAATTACCGAGTCAACCAGAATCCGACTCGCAAGATACCGAACCCAAAACAATGAAAGTCAACTCGACCCGCAGCGAAAAACTATAAGTCAACCCGACCAGAATCCGACAAAAATGTATCGTCAACCCAACCCGACCTCAGTGCGGGTAAAAGCGATAACCCTAAATGATGCAGGACTGTATTAGAGGTCTGCATGGACTGACATTTACAGGACCGAGCCCGTACCGAGAATGCGGGAATATCCCAGTAAAATGAAGGGATTTTTCTCTTATTTTAAGAAATATTCTTTTCATCAGAGATTTTGAAGAAATTTTGGGCTTAGGTTCGTGATTTTTACTTATTTTTAGATAAAAAGGATTTATAAATTCCGTTTCTAATACGAAAATTACAAGGCAGCACAGCTGCCGGAACACCCTTGTAATTTGACGAACATGCTGCTTTAGGTGTGAGTATTTCACGTAATTGGCGTGTTTTCTGTATTTTTAGGGGGGGGGGGAAGTGGATGGGCAAACCAAAGCGCAGATTTTCCTGTTTTAACGAAATAAAATCAAGGGCAAAATTAGCTCAATTCACGGATTATTTTGAGAGCGTATAGTCCTGCGTCGTTTGCGTTATATCCGATCCGAACCCAACAAACTTCGACTCAAAACCAACCCAAATCCGAACCCAATCACACCTCAAAATGGAAAAAAAATTCCCAATTGTAATGGAAAAGTAGCCTACAATTATATCTCTAGTATCAATTATCTTTTTTATGTAGAAAAATCAATACATCTGTGTATGTACTCGTTGATATTCAAATAATATAGATTTTCATTTTTCAATGTAATTTGGAGAACCTTTTGAAAAATCAGGTAGAATCGAACCCATCCGCCAGAAAAAATTAAAGTTAACCCATAATCGAAAAATAGAAGTCAATCCGAACTTCTCTGAAACAATATACATTATAGCCGGATCCGACCCAAACCACCAGTCGGGATGGGTTCAGTTGGCCCAACCCGATGCAGGACTCCCCCCAAGAGGCAATCTCAGGTCGATAAAAAATTTCATCCTCCACATTTCGACTTGCACCCGAAATATTCCAACCTCAACGAAACCACAAACCTATGCGATGAGTAAAAGAATACATATCCATATTTTAATGCAAATTAGTAAAAGTAGACTACAATTATACCTCTAGTATCAATCTTAACTTTTAAGAGAAAAATTCAATATATATGTACTCGTTAATATTCAAATATACAATTTTTCATCTTAAAATAAATTTTGTAATTTCTTTTGACAGATCTAATCATCTCCAATCAAGAACCGTAAGTATCAACACCCGACCCGAGCCTGAAACAATTAAAGTGAACTTGACTCGAATCCGACTCGCAATGACCAAAGATTAGGTCCAACCCGATCCTGCCCTGACCGCGAGTTGGATCAGATTCAGTTAGCCCGACCCGATGCAGCACTCTACTTGCCATTCAACCCAACTCAGACAAATTTATTTTCGTCCTCCGTATTATTAACTGATCCCGAAATACTTCAAACCAAGCACATCGTAAATCCACAATCAGTGAAAATCGATCGACAAATTAATGTAGTTGTAAAAAAATAGCATATGAAAATAACTTCAGTAAAAATTTTATCTTTATGTTGAAACATAAATATGAAAAGAGTCGTCCAAATATGTAGAATATTATCTGAAGGAATTTGGACGTCTTTATTTTTGAAAAATTGGGTTCACCTGAACCCAACCAGCAAGAATCAAAATTCAATCAGAAACCGGTTAATACTCGGAAGAATTAGTTTAGTCAATCCGATTTGCAAAGAACAAAAATGAGCTTCAACTGGACCCAATCCGACCGGGCTGAAATTCAAGTCAAAATATTTTCCCTGACGACTTATTTGACCCCAACGGGGGGGGGGGGGGGGCATCTGCCCCAGGACCCTTCCCTAGCGCCGTCCTTGGGCCCCAATCGTTCATGAGCCTCCTACCAGCAACCTGTGTGCCAAATTTCTTAGCCCTACGTCTGTGGTTTCCGAGTTTTTGAGGTTACATAGATAGATACGCACACGGATTTTAATAAGGTAGATGTTATTGCATTCGACCCAATTAAGCTCCCTATTGTAAGGCGGCATTGAAGCATTTACGGTTTGTTTGCAAGGTTACTCAAAAGATCTTGATTACATTACAACCGATGGCTATTTAATGTGTAGCATGTATTTTAATCAATTTGTACTATTTCAATCTCTAGAAAATTTTATCATGTTACTTAAAAGTTTAATATGAATTCAATTTGTTCATCTAAAAGCTCAGTATAAAAGCCAGGTTTCTACTTTATGAAAGATGTTTCTATTATCCACTTTATCAAAGGTGCTTCTAGAATCCAGCACATAATCTTTTAAAATTACAATACTATAGGTATTTTTGCACACAAAATTTAGATAACAATTAAATGAAATTTTATATTACACGAAATCGGAATGATTTTTGACGAAGGTACTGCGCACAACAATCATCGCTGAATATGCTGCTGATATTTGAGGAGAAACTAGATTATAGAAACGTCCCAGTGGACCTCGAATATGTAAAGATTCTAGGTAAACACCGACTCAGGAGACACCACAGAATTTGCTCAGAAAGATAATGTAAGCACTTCAGTGAATCACAAAATACTTATAGTCATGAAATTAATTCGACAGAACATTAGGATTACTATTTCTCATATTGAAATTAGCGGGAAAATGCTCTCTTCTATATTTCTTTTATACGAAAACGCACATGTACTCAAATTTTTTTTCAACATACTATACTTTGCAATTTATTTAATTTAAATCATTTTACAAGGGTAATACAATCAGTCTGGTTTTTTATTACATGTATTTTTCTTCATTTTTACCATTATTTTATATCAAATAAATTTTTGGCAGTTTTATTGAAATTTTTCGTTTTTCTTTTCATATAAAAAGATTACTAAAAATTAAATTTAAAAAATCAAAATATCCGACTGCATAAAAAGCGAACTAATTAATTTTTTCTCATCAATGTGAAACTATTTTTTATATTACTTACCTATTCTTTTATTTGCATGTATTGATGACTTTTAAGTTGTGTTTAATTATTAGTTCCAATCAATAAACACTGTTTTGATGAGGCCTATGGATGCCTACGAAGGTCAGAGTTTAGTAAAGCTAGAGATCTTACCTACACAACTTAAAGGTTGTGTAATATTTAAAAGGAGCTTCTTACTGTAAAATAGTCAATGAAACATCGTCTTCATTTTAAAAGACCTATCCAATGATATGCCACTCGATAGAGTGCGGAATTGTTTTTTTATTCTCCACCGCCATTTTTTATATTACGGCAGCCATAATGAATTAATAAAAACAAAATCTAGCCTCTAATCATTGGACGGTTAAGACGAATCTATAGAGACCTCTTACTTTAAAATTCATCCAGCCGTTGGGATGTTTGGAGAGTATAAAGAAATCCACATACGCAGATACACGTGAAACACATAACCCTTCTTAGCAGTCGGGTAATAAGGGGATTTATTAAACTAATCGACTCTGTTATTTTGGACTTTGTAATTAAAGAATGCTATCAATATGCTATAAATAGTTTTTACTTAATTTTTAATCAGATAATAGAGCTACTTAAAATTTTAAAATTATGACCAAAATTAGGAAAAACATTTCATAACGATAGAAAATCGAATTCTGAAATTTTATTGCAATGAATTATAATTTATCGTATGAATTATCCTAAATATATAAGAAAATACTTGGAAAGCATTCGACATAGTATGTTTTGATAGACATATAAAAAACAATTAGGAATTTAGAAAGTACATGCATTGAAAATACAGAAAATCCAACAAATGTTAAAGCTTATGAAAACATTTAAAAAGAATAAAAAAAGCTTAATCAGATAATCTGGGTTTTCTGCCGAGCTTATCGGAGGGCCGTTGGATTTCTTGAAAAAAAAACTAATTTTATTTAAAAATGACTTCAAGCACACCCGGTGATAAAACTAGCACTCATTATTCAATCTGCTTTTACGTCCTTACATAATTTGTGTAAAATGATATGAATTTTGAAAATGGTAAGTCAGTTTTTCAAAAATTATTAGGATAAAATCCTTGCATAGTTAATGAATCACCGTACAGCTTATAGAAAACAGCAAAAATTATTACTGGTTATTTCGACACATTTTATCGTTTCTCAAAAATAAAGGATTTCTTCTGAGATTTGTAAGGATAGATAAAATGGCTTTGAATTGTTTTTAAAAAGTCCAACATATGTCTTACTAGATATATTACACTTTTGAAAAGTTTACAGCATCACTATTAAATTATTTTTTTAGTTCTATCATCTTCCGCTGATCTTTTCTTTTCTGAATTAAAATGGAATATGTATAATGCAAATCAAATGCCTTACAAAAAGGAGTGATATCTAATCAAAAACAACTCGTTGTAAATGATCCCGCCAAGCCACAAACCTAAAACGTCAGTCATAAAAATGTGATATCACATAAAAAGAAGCGATATAGAAGTGCATACTCGGAGTGCCGTGTAAAAATCTATCACTAATCATAATGTTTCCAAAGGACACGAAGTGAGGTACAGTATGTGAAAACTGCTTGGCGAAATGCATGCGTATATTTAATACATGCAGTACCTATATCAATTTCGAAAAATTGTGAAAGTAAAAAAAAATTATTTTAAAATTCTCATTATATCACTCTTATAAATATTTGTAGAAGGAAGATATTTAATAAATCAGAAATATTTGTAAGACAAGCAGGAAATGGTGTGTAAATGTGGTAATCATTTATTATTACAATTATACTTTTTAATATTTTAAACATAATTTTTAATTACATAAATACATTTAATAATACAGTGCTTTAAAATTAAAGGGGTAACTTGTAAAATGGACCCTGTTTATGACAGAAGTATTACTTAAACGTAAAATGTCGTGTTTCCAACGTAAGGAATATTACATAATACTATTGTAACGGAAGACTTACTAGAACAGATTTTTCCCCTGTCATGTGCAATTCCGTGTACGTAGGCTTTACTGCAATATATCTTAGTTCAGTTAACGTCTATTACTAGGTGCATTGTTAGTAATATTCATTTGATCATTACTTTTTATTATTATTTTACAAACTCAATATGTTTAATACATGTTTACTTTGAAAATCCTCCTCCTAAAAATGGTCTTTTTAGTCCAAATAATGGTAAATAAAATGAACAAATCGATCACATAATGTTAAATAAGAATGGGCATGTAAACACCACAAGCTTCAACTTTTAACAGTGTAATGGGATCAGTAATACAAGAAGAAAATTGTTAAACAAATAGCCATATGTAAGTGCAGGAAGAACAAACATTATCAAAATCTGCAGGTCGCCAAGCAGTTTTCACATACTGTACCTCACTCCGAGCCCTTTGGGAATGTTCCATGTAGCGAGACATGCCGCGCCACCTATAATTAAAATCTCAGTGACTAACATCTGAAGTGAAGTGAAGTAAGCTTGTGAGGGGTGTGTTGAGAGGTGAGTGTCGGAGAAAGCGGCGGTGCGCTGCTTCTGTGTTAATTTAATAAATTATTATATCAAGTAACCAGCGACTTTGAATAATTTGTGTTATAGTGTGACTTTTCTACATGGTCCGTCGACCCAATGGATGAGTATAAGTAAAATAATTAGTGTGCTTTCGATAATAAGCACAAATTCGAACTAAATGTGAGGTAGTTTTGATTTGTGTGTAAAGATGTTTAGTTCACCTTTGTTGTGAGAGTGTCGTGATAATTTGTGCCTAATAAGAGAAGTTGGTGACTAAGAAGAATTCAGTGTTGAGATATTAATGTTTCAAATGTGCCCTGGATTTAATACATAAATAGCTGCTTCGTGCCTTCGTGATTGTCGCAGCGGTTTGAGTTGAGGTAAGAGCAATTTTCCTAGTTTTGATTTAGTTAAATTATGCCTGTTATTGATAATTTAAATAAAAACGAGCTTAAGCTTGTTGTAGAGGAATTAGGTTTAACTGCTCCTGAAAGCAGTAAAATTATAGAGTTGAGAGATATTATAGAGAAAAGTGAGCATTACTCAAATGAGCAATTAGTGAAAGACGTAGTCAATTCGGTTGTTGAGGAGTATAAGTCGCGAAAAGAAACTGAGAAATCTAAACTAGAATTAGAGAAAATTAAATTAGCGCAATTAGAAAAAGAGTTAGAAATAGCAAATATTCGCAAAGAACCTTCCCAAAATTCTGAATATGAAAAAATTAAATTAGCTCAGTTAGAAAAAGAATTAGAATTGGCCAAAGTGCGTAGAGGTTCCCGCGAAAATTTGACGTCCTTAACAGAAAAATCGGAAACTGAAATACTGAGCAATAACCTAGAAAGTTTTATTAAAAGTGTTAAAACATTAACTATCTGTGTACCGACGAGAGCTGAGTCATTTAACCTTTTCTTTCAATCACTTGAAAAAGCGTTCAAAAATAAAAATGTACCCGAAGAGTTTAAGGCAGAAATTCTTCTAAACATTCTCGGGGAAAAAGCGAGTAATTTAATGATTTATTTGTCAGAGGAGGAGTTGATTAGTTATGATAAATTGAAAACTATAGTCTTAAAGGAATTTCAACCTACAGCGCAAGAGTGTTTAAATAATTTCCGGAAAACACAAAAATTACCGTCAGAAAATTACGTTCAATTTGCATCCAGGTTGAAATCAATATTTCTATATTACTGTAGTCTGCGTGAAGTAAATGATTTTAAATCATTATGCGATCTGATTGTTTCAGACAGAATTTTCAATTCGTTAGATCGCGAATTAATGAGTCATATCGCAATTAAGCAAGCTGAATCATATTTTAAACCACAGCAACTCGGCAGAGAATGCGATATTTTCTTATCGGTTAAAAATAAAAACAGAAATGAATCAAATTCCAGAAATTTCGTAAGTGAAAATAAACAAATAGCGGGAAATAAATTGCGAAATGCACGCCCTGAAAGGGGGGTCTCAAATGTTTTCCTTTCGGAAACAAAAAATAATAAATGTGTTTTGTGTAAACCGATTGCGTATCATGCATTACATTCTTGTCCGCAATTCAAAAAACTTTCGATAAAAGAAAGAGTTGAAGTTGTGAAATTAAATAAAGCATGTTTCAAATGTTTAAATTATAATTGTTGCGTACAGAAATGCAATTATAAAAACTGCGATTGTTCACTACCCCATAACAAACTTATTCATTTTCCGAGAGAAGAAAATGATTTGAGTAATAATAAAAATAAATTTCGAGGTCATGTGTTTAAAGCAGGTGCAGAAATAAAAAGTTCAACAAGCGAAGAACAATTTTCTGTCCCTCCGAGCCAGACTGTCGCCTCTAGCTTCGAAAGAAATAAAACAAAAACTGTGTTATTGAGTACAGCTCGCCTGTTCATTAAGGATAAATTTTCGGAATGGCAGGAAATTAGATGTTTATTGGATGTCGGCTCGCAATCGTGTTTGATAACTTCGCAGTGTGCTAATCGGCTGCAACTTAAAATTAATAAAACAAACACTTTAATTTCGTGTTTAGATGATTCATCTATCACAGTAAAGGGTTGCTTAAAGACAGCAATCGCGAATAGAGATAAAAGTTTTGAAAGGGAATTGGATATGTTAGTTGTAAAGAAAATTACAGATTTAATTCCGCAAAGAGTGATTAATGTAAATGTTGAGGTCCCTGATTTGACTATGTTAGCAGATTATCGATTTAATTTTCCTGATAAAATTGATCTGTTGATAGGTGCGGAAATATATTATGAATTATTAAGACCAGGACAAATATATTCTCAGAGTTCGAAATTGCTTTTTCAAAATACTGTATTTGGATACGTGGCTAGTGGAAGCATAGAACAGGGAGATGAGGTTAAAGTTCATTGTGGGCTAATTCAGGAAGAGGATTTAAACAAAACATTAAAAAAGTTTTGGGAAGTCGAAAACATTGAGGTAGAGTTACCAAAAAGTAAAGAATTTGAGATATGCGAGAAACATTTTGCGCGTACGCATTCGAGAAATGCAGAAGGTAGATACGTAGTGAAAATGCCTTTAAAGGAAAATCCTTCGTGTTTAGGCCAATCTAGGGATCTTGCTCTCAAAAAACTCAGATCGCTGTGGAGTCGCTTATCAAGGGATGAGCAATATTTTAATCTGTATAAAGAATTCTTAAAGGAATACGAAAATTTAGGGCATATGAAACAGGTGAAAGAAGCAAAAGAACCTGATATTGCGTACTATGCTCCGCATCATGGTATATTTCGTCCAGAAAAATCAACTACCAAACTCAGAGTTGTTTTTAATTGTTCTGCCGCGACAACAAATGGGACATCCCTAAATTCATTACAATATAATGGCGGAGTCATCCAAAACGACTTATTTACAATTATGATTAGCTTCCGAGAACATGTTTATGCTTTAACTGCAGATGTAAAGATGATGTATAGAATGATTAACATTGACCCTAGTCAGCATTCGTTGCAGAGAATTTTATGGAACGATAATTTTGAAGAAGAACCAAAAATTTTCGAATTACAAACGGTAACTTATGGAACGGTCAGCGCGCCATATTTAGCAATGAAAACGCTCAATCAATTGTCAATTGATGAAGGAAATAATTTTCCATTGGCAGCCCCAGTTCTTCGTGAAAACATGTATATGGATGACATTTTGTGTGGTGCACCTACGCGTGAGGAAGCCAAAGAGTTGCAGTGGCAACTCATAGCGATTATGCAGAAGGCAGGTATGCAACTTCATAAATGGTGCACAAGTGATAAAAATCTGTCGCTGACACCTGGAGAAGGGTATAAATTTGAGAACAACAGTGAGACTAAAACATTAGTGGTTTCGTGGAACCCAAGGGATGACTGTTTCCTATTTAGAGTTAAAGTAGAATTGAGCGATTCCTATACCAAGCGACAAGTATTGTCGACAATTGCTAGAATTTTTGATCCGCTAGGACTTCTTGGCCCAGTTATAGCGAAAGCCAAAATATTTATGCAGAGATTGTGGAGACTTAATATTGACTGGAATGACGAGCTCCCTGAGCCAGAATATCACGAGTGGCATCAATTTCTTATATCGCTTAAAAGTGTTAATAATATACAAATAAGTCGACGCATTATAATTGAAAACCCAGAAATTGTTGAAATACATGGCTTTGCAGATGCCTCAGAACGTTGTTATGGAGCAGCAGTTTATTGTAAATCTTATGACTCTCTAGGAAATGTAATGGTGAATTTAATAGCTAGTAAATCACGTGTTACACCAGTAAAGAGTCTAACTATTCCCAGACTTGAACTATGCGCCGCAGTGTTGCTTACCAAACTGGTAAAAAGAGTCTTAGCATCCATGAAAGTAATAGTTACTAATGTTTTCCTGTGGTCTGATTCAACTATTGTGTTAGCGTGGATTCAAAAGGAACCTATTGATCTCAAACAATTTGTGCAAAATAGGGTGGCCAAAATTCAAGAAAACTCTAGTCCTGAACAGTGGTGTCATATCTGCTCTGAACATAATCCAGCTGATAAACTTTCACGAGGTATGGATCCAGATAAACTTATTGATTGTGACTTGTGGTGGCGTGGACCCATTTTTCTTAATAACACTGACTATCACCAAAATTCAGTAATAATACCAGAAGCTAATGAAGAGTTCAAAAAAGAGCTCAAAACAAATTCAAATCCTTTTAATGAAGTTAGTGTAATGAACTGTAATGTTACAGATAACTGTTTTGTTAATGACTTAATTAATCTTAGTAATAATTATATAACTATTTTACGCATTCTTAGTTATATTTTCAGGTTTGTCATGAATGCAAGAAACCCACTTTATAAGTGTGGTGGGCCTTTGTCAACCTCAGACTTGGAGCAAGCGGAAATTTATTTAATTAAATCTGTCCAAAGGGCAGAATTCAATGCAGACATACGTAGTCTGCACACCAAAGGTTCGGTAAGTCCAAGTAGTAAGCTAAAAAGCCTCAACCCGTACTTAGATGAATTTGGAATTTTAAGGGTTGGAGGGCGGTTAGATAATAGTGATTTAAATTTTGCGAGAAAGCACCCAGCGATTTTACCTAAATCTAATAGTTTTACTTTAATTGTTATAAATTATTATCATAAAAAATACCTTCATGTTGGTGCTACAATATTACTTTCTTTGGTAAGAGAAAAATTTTGGCCAATAAATGGTCGTGCAACATGTCGAAAGGTAGTTCATCAGTGCATCCCATGCTTTAAAGCTAAACCAGTTATTGCAAATCAGTTGATGGGCGATTTGCCCAGGGATAGAGTCCAATTGGACTACTGCTTTAATATTTCGGGAGTAGATCTGTGTGGCCTATTTATGGTCAAAGTGGGGTATGCACGTAGAACTATCTTGCAAAAAATTTATATCTGTATTTTTGTTTGTTTTGTATTTAAAGCTGTACATATAGAAATTGTTTCAGACTTAACCTCCGAATCATTTATTGCTGCATTGAAAAGATTCATTGCACGCAGAGGTAAATGTGCCAAATTGTATTCGGATAATGCGAAAAATTTTATTGGTGCAAATAAGATTCTTAAGGCTTTTTATGAGTTAGTAAAAAAACCTGATGAGAAATTAGCAGCATATTTATCCACGGAAGGCATTGAGTGGAAATTTATCCCTCCCAGGGCACCCAATTTCGGGGGTCTTTGGGAGGCCGCTATAAAATCATTTAAGTATCACTTTAAGAGAGTTGTGGGAGGTGCTAATCTCACTTACGAGGAACTTCTTACTGTAGTCATACAAATTGAGGGAATTCTAAATTCCAGGCCTTTGAGTCCATTATCAGATGATGAGAATGATTTTGGAGTCCTAACTCCGGCTCATTTTCTGATAAACAGGCCGTTAAATTCCATTATTGAGCCTGATTTAACCAAAGTAAGAGAAAATCGCCTCAAAAAATGGCAACGAATAACTAAAATTCTACAACTTTTTTGGCGTAAATGGCATCATAATTATTTAAGTGAATTACAACAAAGAGGTAAATGGAGATTTGAAAAAGATAATGTAAAAATCGGAGATTTAGTGGTGTTAGTAGAAGAGAATTTACCAACAAATAAGTGGCCATTAGGCAGAATTATTGAGGTGTATCACGGTAACGATAACAAAATTCGAGTAGTTAAAGTAAACACTCAAAATGGAACCTTTAAAAGGTCGATAAGTAAATTATGTATTCTACCCATGCCTGATGCCAATGACAATTAAAACTAAAAAAAAAAAAGGTAATTTTGTATGTATGTTTGTTGTATTGATATTTTTTTTCAAAGGATTGTATTTAATTCACGCATATAGTGAATTTTTGTATTAATTTGTGTAAATTAGAGTACTTGGTAAAAATTGTTATTGAATGTTATAAACATGTCAATGGGGGCCGGTATGTTCCATGTAGCGAGACATGCCGCGCCACCTATAATTAAAATCTCAGTGACTAACATCTGAAGTGAAGTGAAGTAAGTTTGTGAGGGGTGTGTTGAGAGGTGAGTGTCGGAGAAAGCGGCGGTGCGCTGCTTCTGTGTTAATTTAATAAATTATTATATCAAGTAACCAGCGACTTTGAATAATTTGTGTTATAGTGTGACTTTTCTACAGGGAACATAATGATTAGTGATAGATTTTTACAAAGCACTCCGAGTATGCACTTCTATATCGCTTCTTTTTATGTAGTACAGCTCAGATTCAAAATATTAGAATAATTACTTTTTTTTTTCACAAACTGGAAATATCCTTTGGTAATTTAACATCTTTTAATGTAAATATGCAAATGATATTTTTATTAAGAACTTATTGTTGATTAAACTCATTTATTATCTTAAAATTAATATCATTTCTGAAAAGAATAATTGAAAAAAAAATTATTTTGAAAAGTCAAAATATTAGAATATTTATTCAAGTGGTTCAAAATATTAGAATATTTCGCATTAATTCTCCTTTAATTATCCCCAATTCATAACTGGTGGCACCATTAATTAAATTCAGACGATTTTATTTAAAATCGGTGTTCTTTTTATAGTTTGTTTGCTTTTTCGTCTTAAAATGGGTCGTGTGGGTGATATTCCTGAATCTATTAAACTTCGTATGTTTTATTTGTATCGGCACGGTAAAAATCAATGTTATATAGGGAATTATTTACATTGTTCGCAATCAAGCGTTAGTAAAATACTAACACAATATTCAAAAAATGGAAAATTTCAGAATAATTGCCGAAATGGCTGCCGAAAACCAAACGCATCTGCTAGAGCTGACAAGAAACTGAAGCGTATAGTTAAGAAAAACCGATTTAAAAGCGTGCAATTCTTGCACCGAAAATGGAAAGAAGAAGGAGTTGAAGTTTCTACATCGAGAACATTAAGACGTCTCCATAAATGTAAGTTTGAATCTCGTATACCGAAAACAAAATCTCTCATGACTGTAAAGCAAAAACGTATAAGATTCAATTGGTGTAAATCAAGACGTTTATGGAGCAAAGAAGATTGGAAAAACATATTAGTTAGGGGTGAAATTATCTTTTATAGATACAAAACATACTTTCATCGGTAAATAATACATTTTCCCAATCTTCTTCGCTCCATAAACGTCTTGATTTACACCAATTGAATCTTATACGTTTTTATTTTACAGTCATGAGAGATTTTGTTTTCGGTATACGAGATTCAAACTTAAATTTATGGAGACGACTTAATGTTTTCTATGTAGAAACTTCAACTCCTTCTTCTTTCCATTTTCGGTGCAAGAATTGCACGCTTTTCAGTCTGTTTTTTTAACTATACACTTCAGTTTCCTGTCAGCTCTAGCAGATGCGTTTGGTTTTCGGCCGCCGTTTCGGCGATTATTCTGAAATTTTCCATTTTTTTTAATATTGTGTTAGTATTTTACTAACGCTTGATTGCGAACAATGTAAATAATTCCCTATATAACATTGATTTTTACCCTGCCGATACAAATAAAACATACGAAGTTTAATAGATTCAGGAATATCACCCACACTACCCATTTTAAGACGAAAAAGCAAACAAACTGTAAAAAGAACACCGATTTTAAATAAAATCGTCTGAATTTAATCAATGATGCCACCAGTTATGAATTGGTGATAATTAAAGGAGAATTAATGCGAAATACTCTAATATTTTGAGCCACTTGAATAAATATTCTAATATTTTGACTTTTCAAAATAATTTTTTTTTCAATTATTCTTTTCAGAAATGATATTAATTTTAAGATAATAAATAAGTTTAATCAACAATAAGTTCTTAATAAAAATATCGTTTGCATATTTGCATTAAAAGATGTTAAATTACCAAAGGATATTTCCAGTTTGTGAAAAAAAAGTAATTATTCTAATATTTTGAATCTGAGTTGTATCACTTCTTTTTATGACTGAAGTTTTAGATTTGTGGCTTGGCTGGATCATTTATAACGAGTTATTTTGATTAGATCAGCTGTTTGCTAATAGCCGGCTTAGCAGGAAGCGAGTTTTCGCCGCTGCACGAGCCGGCGATGGACAATAGAACTAAGAAAAATCAAGAAAAGTATACAAAAATCGCTAACACAGAGCTCGTTTACCGCGCAATATTTTCAAATTCAAGGAGGACCTGTTTGCCAAAGCCAAAAACATGAACAAAACATTTGGTTCAATAATCAAAATGGCACAGACATCGTAATTATAGCGCCCCCTTCTGGCGGAATTTTTTTTTAATTCAGAGGGGACCTACTGACCATACATAGCCTTACACATACACAAAAAAATTGGTTAAATTCTATGCATAATTTTATACAGTTTCCGATGGTACAATAATGAAAATGGCACAGACAACGCTATTACACGCCCCTTTTCGGCAGATTTTTTTCAAATTCAGGGAGGACTTTCTTGCCATAGCCAGAAACATACACAAAAAATTGGTTCAATTCTATGCATAACTCCATACACTTTTCAATGGTACAATATACAAAATGGCACAAACATCGCACAAAAAATCGCTTTTACAGCGCCCCCTACCGGCGAATTTTTTTCCAAATTAAGGAAGGACCTGCTTGCCATAGCCAAGAACTTAAAAAAATGTTTGGTACAATTCTATGCATAACTTCATACACTTTTCGATGGCACAATAATCAATATCGCACAAAAATCGCTATTACAGCGCCCCCTACCGTCGAATATTTTCCAAATTAAGGAAGGACATCCTTACCATAGCAAAAACGTAAAAGAAATTTTGTTCAATTCCATGCACTTTTTGATGGTACAATGGCGACAGACACACGGACAGGCAGACATTTTCTATAAACATGTTTATTAGGTTCTCTCACTCCTAAAACGTGTAAATCCGTCGAAAACCGGAAGTCAAAAAAACTTTCAATTACAATACTTTCTTCTATTGAAGATAGAAGAAAGTAAAAAGATTTCTGTACAAGAATTTTACATGGAAGTGTCTTGGGATAATATATCTGAACTCTATCAGAACAACAAATTTAAGTACTGGAATGGTTATGTGGGGAATGATTTAGTTATTTCAGATGTTTTGTACATGTTAGATAGATTAAATACGTAGGAATTAAAAAAAAATATTTTCGTTTAAGAACAAGAAGATTTAGATAATAAAGAAAAAATTAAGGAATATATAACTACTATTCAATTTGGTGAAATAGAAATAGAAATGACATTAGCAATCCAATTAGGAGAAAAATGTGAAATTGATTTAACTGAAGGTAATTTTCATAAACTTTTAGGTTTTGAAGCAGAAAAATATAAAGAAAAGTGGCAAGTAGCTGAATATTCAGCCAACTTGGAATATAAATCGGATGATATATATGTTCACTGTGATATAATAGATGATTTGCAAATCAACAATAATATGCCAACTTCTGTAATTCATAAATTTATAAATACAAAGAGACCTTGTAACAAAATTGTTCGAAAATTTGATAAACCTATATTCTACAACTTAAAAGATAAAAAAGGTGTACAAAGGATTACAATGCTTATGACAGATGAAGACGGAAAATTGTTAAATTTAAGAAACAGAAAGGTTAAATATGTGTTTATCATAGCGGATGAAAGTTAAAATTACTTACAAAAAATTTATAATTTATATTTTCTTTTGTAAATAAATGAATGAATGTAGATTATACAGATCTAAAAAGCTGTTAAAAAAGCTGACTAAACAAGGAATGATAAACTAATTAATAAGATAGATGATGATAAATTAATTTGTGAAAAAGTTAATAAAATATTACCTAAAAATTATCAGGCTTAAAAATTATTCCTAAATAAATGGAAAAGATTTGGGATTCGACCCTTTTTTTCATTACGATGATAACATAGAAAAGAACTGACTGAATTAAGATTACCTAACATTTCCTTAAAAAGTGCTACAAAATACGAATTTTATATTAAACATTATAATAATAAAATTTTACTTTTAGATTCTTTTGTTCAATTAAAATGGAAAAATTTTAAAGGAAATGAAACTTCTATAAGTGATGAAAGTGTTACAGGAGTGTGTGGTTTAAATCGATTTAAAAGTAAAAAACTTACAATAGGTAAAATACATATTGAACTTGTTGATAATTATTCCAACTTTATACAGCATGTTTTAAGACTTAGAGAATATACTCCAGAATATGTCACATCACAACCAACTAATATGTTTGCTGTTATTTGCACAAAGGATACTGCTGATAGAAAAATTATACCATTCAAACTGACGGAACAATTACAGCACAAACGCCTTTAACTGAATTAACAAATAAGTTAGAAGTAATCGAAAATGTAAATTATAATGTGTGTTTTGATAAAAGATATCAGTTAACAAAAGATAGTGAACCAGTCACGATGTGGATACCTTTAAAACAAATTTTTGATTTTTTTAAAGATTATCCAAAATTATTAACATGTTTTGAAATAAAAATAGAATTTGAAAGAAATAACAATGAAAACTTGTTGTATACAGATGTTGAAAATCCTGATTATAAAGTAAAATTTGTAGATTTATCTCTACTTTTAGCACATTATACATTACAAAATACTACAGATAAGTTATATAGTGAATTAATTTTATCTGAAAATGATATAGATATACTGGAATCATTATGAAATGTATAGAACAAATAAAATCAATAAAGATAAAAATGGTACATATTTTATACCTGATTCATCTGATGAAATTTTAAGATAGTTTGTTATTCCTCAATACTTGGAAAAAACTGATAATTTTAAGAAAAATAATTTACTATTTGATAATTTAGATATGGTTGAATATGGATATACTGTTAATGGAATACCAAAACCTACTGACAAATATAGAATGGATTTCATTATTAAAAAGTGGAATAGACCTTTTGAAACATTTATTGAAATAACAGAAATGATCAAATCACGGAGACAGCACCATTGGTAGATTACTTAAAATTTGCTGTATTTTACCCTATGTTTTGCTTTGATTTATCTCATCATGAAATTTATACACCTTTAGATAATTTAAGAATAAGTTTTAATTATACATTAAGAAATGCACCTAATAAAGAATATATATTTAATTTTGTTACGGAAGTTTAAAAAAAAAAATGTAGTAGTAAACATGAAAAAGAAAAAATTGAATTTGTTCATACTTTTTAGTGTGAAAGAGTCAGTTTTCACTGTCTGAAAAGAGTCATTTTTTAACTGACTAATAAATGATTGCTAATTATACACCCTTTGATGACACAACAAAAATTGGGCCTGTTGGTCCTCCAGGAATCGGTTTTACATTAACAGATGATGAAAATTATTATATGGAAAGCAAAATATTAAAAAAAGCATCTGATCCTGTTGATAATTCAGGTTTAAGTGCTATAAGTTTCGTTTTGATTAACATAAAGAAAAATCATTTTGAATTATCTGAAATTATAGAAAAAAATAATTCAAAATTTGATAATGAGTTTTTAATGTTTACAGAAGAATCAGCCAAGAAAACAAAAGAACTGGATGAAAACACTTTACGTCTTGTAGATGGGAAAGCTATTGATGCAAAAAATAAAAGAATTGGGAATGTGTCTGATCCAAAAGAATATAAAAATGTTGTAAATAAGTTATATTTACAGAAAAATTCATTAATATGAAATGAGAATAAATTTGATGCAAAAAATAAATTAATTATGAATGTTTCAGAACCTGAAAATTATAAAGAGGTTGCAAGTAAAAAGTATGTAGTTAATAAAAAGTTTTATGCTACAAAAAAAGAAGAAATTAACATTGAAAAACATGAAAACATTTTTTGATAGATTTACTGATTCAGATAGTATAACATTTGAAAATGTAAAATTAAAATGCATAAAAACATGGAAACACTATTAAAATTTTATACAACTAATAACAGTACTGACATAACTAACATTTCTCTTTCTAGCACTAATTTCTTTGCTGGCTATACCTTTAGAACTGGTTTTAATATACTTATAAATGCTAAAATAGGGGAAAAAATAAAAATAGGTCTTAAATCAAAGAAAATATATTCATTAAAACCTATCGTAGAAATAGAAGAAATAATCTTTAACAGTATATAAAAATCGTAGAAATTCACCTTTTAAAAACCATACATGCATATTAAAAATATAAAGATTCTTCTGTAATAAATAGGGGACGAAAATTGGTTAGTTGCGTCAAAAGAAGAAGAAATAAGCGAAGAACTGATAAGAAGAGATTCCAATACCGTGTCGATTGGGATTTAATTTCAAGATATGAAACAATATATGAACATTTTATTAGTGAATTCAAAGATAGAGTGAATTGGGTTAATATTTCAGGATATCAAAAACTTCCAGAGAATTTTATAAGAGAAAATACTGATCTAGTTAAGTGGCCCATTATACACTGCTCAAAACAATTAAAGGATATTTGAAGTTTTATATAAAAAAAAGATATAAACGAAATTTTTTTTTGCCAAAAATAGATGAAGAGAATCACAAATGCAAATTTTTCTGGTTTTCAAACTGTGGAGTATGCAAATTTTGAGTTCGACGTCAAAAATGTCGCTTCAGCAGCAGCGAATGAAATTTGACTTTCAACTGGATAAAAGAGAATGAAGACAAGAATGATCGGCATTCAGTGATTGCTTTGTTTCGATGAGTACGATGTCTCAGCGAAGTCATTTGACAGATTCAGAAACTTTGAGAATTATTGGTAGGTTAGAAGGGGGCCAAACTCAAGCCGAAGTAGCGCAAGCCATTGGAGTGTCACAAAGTGTCATTTCCAGGATCTGGAACCGTTTTTTGGAGAGTGGATGTGCAGGCTGAAGACCAGGGCAAGGCCGTAGACGGGCAACAACGCCCAATGAAGATCGGTATTTAGCGTTAACAGCTCGGAGACACCGAACCATGAACGCTACTCTTCTCCAGCAACACTTTCGCTCGGCTACAGGCACCACGATTTCAACTCAGACTGTCCAAAACCGGCTCCATGCTGTAGGTCTGTATGCTCGCCGACCGATGGTATGTGTTAGATTAATATCAAGGCATCGTCGCGACCGCAGGGAGTGGGCAACCGAGCATGTCAACTGGAGGAGAAATGAATGGAGCAATATTCTGTTTTCTGACGAGTCCCGTTTTTCTGTGCATCCGGATAATAGGCGTATTTTCATCTGGAGGGACCGTGGCAGTAGGAATAATCCTGCGTTCGTGCACGAAAGTGTCAGATTTGGCGGTGGAGGAGTGTTGGTGTATGGTGGCATCTCTATTGACAGGCGCATTGACCTCTACATCATTCGAGATGGAGCTCTGACTGGTCGCCGATATAGGGATGAGATCCTCAGACCTATTGTAGTCCCTTACGCTGCAGCAATCGGAGATAACTTCATTTTAATGGACGATAACTGCAGGCCACATCGTGCAAACCTGGTGGAGGATTTCCTTTTCGAGGAAGGAATCGTTCGAATGGAATGGCCAGCGTGTTCTCCAGACATGAATCCAATCTAGCACGTTTGGGACGCTCTAGGAAGACGGGTTTCTGGCCGCCAACAACCCCCACAAACTCTCCAAGAACTGGAAAGAGATCTTCTGGAAGAGTGGGGCAGAATACCTGAACTCGTCATTAATAGCCTCATTGAGTCCATGCCTCAAAGGTGTTCAACTTTGCTGGCCGCCCGTGGAAACCATCCCCCTACTGAAAATGATCTTCTTTGAAGAAAACACCTTTTCTTATTCTTTTTTTCTCATATGCACAAATTGTGTTTTTTTCCTTTAGTACACAAATGCGCAATAAAATGCATTTTTTTCTGCTAAACATGTGTAATTTATTCTCATATAACCTACTATGTCTGTCGACCCTGTATCTATCAGCTAAACAGTTTACGAGATACAAAATCCACCTAAAACTGCAATATCCTTTAATTGTTTTGAGCAGTGTATTTAGATATCAAAATCATTCTATGATGGTATTAAAAGACGGATCAGACTGGACTGAAATTTTTTTAAATCAAGTTTTATCTGAAGAATTTATTAATGAACATAGTAATAAAATTGATTGATATAATCCAAAAGTTTATGATGAAGTATCTGACGATTTTCTCAGAAAACACAATGAGAGAATACAATAATGTTACTTTGACGTATATGTTCAAAGCTGTCTAATCTTGTTAATTATTTTACGGGAAGGGTTAATCCCCCCTTTAAACAAAACTATATTCAAAATTTTTAAAAATTCTGTGCCTATAATATTGTCCCGTGTTTTGTATCTCCCATAAAATTTTAATAATCTGTTGTAATTTAAAAATTTATCTCTTCCTGACGCAACGCAACTTCGATGCGTCAATAAATATATTAGGCTAAACTAATCCACAATTCTAAGAAAATATTCATTATTTGATAGACTTTATAAAATTACTTTTTTTCATCAATAATATATATATATATTCTGAAATATATTCCATACTTGGAAACTTAAAGCACGTCTCTTTCTTACACGTGGCAAAGATTGCCACGTGATTTTATGATAAATTTTATTCATTATGATATGAAATCAGTGAAGGATAGCTATCCCCCACTGAATTTAAAAACTAACCACATTATTTAATATTTCTTTTTAACTTTCACTGTTAATTCATTAGGTATACAGTGCGTTCAGAAAGTTTATAGACAATCATTTTTTGCGTTTAAGATCTAACTAAACGAGTAAAAAAGACGAAATAAATTGTGAAAATATTTAATAAGGAAATAAAAATAATAAAATATTCAAACAAATTTTAGCTGTAATAGATTTAATATGAAAAATTAAAAACAAAAAAATGCTGTCCCAAAAATATATACGCAACCGGTCTTAAAAGCTAATTTAAGTACTGTTATCGGAAATTTGCATATTACAAGGTCATGTACTTGTGATGCAAAAGTTTCTTGAGATAAAATGAAATCCGTCTTCCGTTCCTGACTGATTGAGAAAATGCCTCGCAATGTGCGGTTTTCAAAGAGGAAATTTTGGAAATATATCTTTTAAAGGCTCGTGGATGGAAAGTTGTCGACATTTCAAGAAAAACTAGACGCATCAGTGTTGGTATTTATCGAATTCTGTCAAAAGGTGAAAATCTGAAACAAAATCCCTTTCTAAACGACCAAATAAAACAACTAAATAATAAGACAGAGAAATTTTGGCATGCATTTCAACCCAGAACCTAAGTGTAAAGACAGTTTCTATAGAAGTAATCGTTCCAGTACCAATATCAATGGTCTGTGGACGGCTGCTGGCAATTATATTTATGGATTTTCTCAAAATGCGTCATTCGCCAAAGTTTACAAACATAATAAAGACACTTGTTTTCAGTGGACCAGAAATCACAGGACTTGGTCATATGAAGGGCTGTGTGTTCTTGACAGTGAGGAAAATAAAATAAAATTTAAATGGCTCCGATGGTTCTGCATATTACTGGCATGATATTCGCAAGGAACCTCGAACTTTTTTAGAAGGATCCAAGGAGGGTGTTCACTCATGGTGTGGGCAGCATTTTCTTATAATGGAATAACCTATATTGCTTTTTTTGAAAGGTCGTCAATGTTCCGAAAATTACTAGAAAAGGCTTGAAGTGCAGTTACTTCCATTAGTAAAGTTTCTAGGGAAAGGACAAATGGATGTACCAACTATATCATCGCTCCATTCTCGTGTCCAGTTCTACAATGCAGTGGTTTTGATAAAACCAAGTAACTGTTATGGACAGGCCAGTCTTAAATCATCACATGAACCCAATAGAGAGCCTCTCGGATAAATTAGCTAGAGATGTATATGCTAAAAGGCGTCGATTTGCAAGGGTTCAAGATCTAAAGCTGCAATTTGAACGAAGTTGGTTTCCCTTAAAGTAAGAACTTCTTCAAACTCTTGTTTTGAGTATGCCTGATTGAGTGTTTGAAGTTATTAGAACAAACGGCTTAAAAATTTCAACGTTAAAGGGAAAAATGAGTTGTCTATAAACTTCTGAGACAGTCAAATTTAAGTTTTAATTTTCTCACAAATTCTATGATTGTGTAATATTATTTGTGTATAGTACCATTATTGTCTTGCTATTATTTATAATTAAAAATTGTTTTGAAATTGTTGCTCCTCTTTTTGAATTGGTAAATTAAAAAACCCCGTTGACTACAAACTTTTGAGGTGCATTGTATTATAATACCCGTAAA
This sequence comes from Maratus speciosus, assembly GCA_963932465.1. Lineage (NCBI taxonomy): Eukaryota > Metazoa > Arthropoda > Arachnida > Araneae > Salticidae > Maratus > Maratus speciosus. Next base: position 15,510,180 of record OZ010800.1, on the reverse strand, counting down.
TTTTCTTCATAAAAAACAAATAATTTAATGATTTTTTATAATATACGAAATCTAAAAACTTATAAAACGTTTCTTCTGCTTCCATTGTGAAATTTAGATTATACTTTATTTTCATTGAGTTAACTCGGTTTAAACGTTATATATATCGTTGTTTTAAAAATTTACTTACATTTTTATAATCACGTACCTCACCGTCTGAATCATATATTATTGCAAATTTTTAATTTTGTTATAAACATCTGGTATCTCTTTACTTGAAATTTGTTTATTTTCCGTTAGAATCTGTTCGTTCAGTATCATTACATCCTCAAAAAATTTATGTCCATTTATTAGCAGAAAACTCAATAAAGATGCAAAGCTTTTAATAAATAATAGACATCCATTTTGGATTGTCTTTTTGAAAGGTTAAAATGTGCTAGTGATTTTCTTGAAATTTATGCAATTTTAGTATTTATATCTGAAAAGATATAAGAGAATTATACATTTTTTTAACGCTTTATATCTTAAAAAGTGAGAAAATCAAATCATTTTTAATGTTTCTTCTTGAAAAAAGTAATAAGGAGGAGTATGACTATAGGACACCTAAAACAGCATTTCATATGTAATCTGATGGTGGGTCGGATTCGAACCGCCATAATATTTTTCTAAATATTTAATTCTTTATATTCTTCCTTTCTCAACCATTTTTTATTAATCCATATTGGGTTGCCTTTTTGAGAGATCGAGCTGCGCTTGTGAATTTTAATGATTTTCTTGAAATTTATGCATTTTTAATGAACCATTTCGAATTATATTTTTAGGAGATTTAACTGCGATAATGAATTTTAATGATTTTGTTAAAAAAGTAATGTCATTTTTTCGCTTTTTCTTGAAAAAGTAAAAGAGAATTATACATTTTTAACGCTTTTTGTGAAAAAGTAAAGAGATTCTAATGATCCATTTCGAATTGGGTTTTTTTTTAGATATTTAACTGCGCTAATAAATTTTAATGATTTTGTTGAAAAAGTAATGACATTTGTGTATTTTTTAATGTTTTTTCCTGGAAAAAAAGAAATTTTTGCTTTTTAATGAAAAATAGATATTCATTTCGGATTGTCTCCCCCAAGAAAAAAAACTTTTTTTTTAGAAATATGTGTTAAAATATAGGGGAAAACGAGTGTTTAAAATGGACGATTTTTTTTTATATAAACGTTTAATTTTGATATTAAAATATAAATGGATTGATATAAAAAATGTAATCGAAGGTTTAAAATGTATATATTTTTATGAAATGGACATATTGTTTGATAGGGCGCTAGTTAGATCATTTATATACTACTCGCGTATATTAAAAAGAGAAAAAAAATTTTAAATTAATAAATTCATTAGTATGAGTTAAAAGCAGTATATAGCAGAAATTACATCATAGTTGAAATGGCCAAATAATAATATTGCAAAAGAGTTTTGTAACGCGCGCTACCCGTTCCAAAAATAGACTTTACCGGCAATCACGTGACCGGCTAGCGTGAGCTCCACCGAATAAGAAATGCTGTTAGTTCGTTCTAGTTCTGTGTTTTTAGTTGTGACAACATGTAAAGTTATATTAGCGCCAGTTATTATTTTTGTGTATATGTGTTATGTGCCGTTCGATTTGTTAAGTGTCACCTTACTTCGAAGAAATAAAAAAATATTTAAAAATTTACACCCCGAGAAATTGATATTTTAAAATAATATATGAAATCTGTGCGAGTTAATATGAGCTATACGACAATTAGCTGCCCAACGTCTGGCCACGAATTCGAATGAAATTGTTCTCAGCCTAATTCTACAAAAGTATGATATATTTTTAATCAGGAAATGTCTTTTTCAAGTAGCATGCAGCAAAAATACCATGACCGGTCGTCATCTTGTGAGGTATGTTACTGTGAAATGTGATATTCTACAGATTTGTTTCTTTGCGTTTGTCATTTTCATTCATCGTCTTTGCACCATGAGACTCTTATTTTCGCCAGTTTTGAAGTTCTACTAATTATTTCGTTAATGTCCTAAGAAAATTCTAGGATATTTGTGTTTTTTTTTAAAAACTTACAATTCATTTGTTATTACAACAATGCCTACGGTATTTATGCCTACATTAATTTATTCTTCAAGATTTATTCTACAATATATTTTCAACAAGTAAGCGTTTTAAATAGAATGGATTGATACATTGTTTAATAAGAAGAATGCATTCTTGATAGTCTTCACATTCGTAACATTCTTGATATTCTCTGTATTCTAAATATTTATAATATTCTTGATATTATTAATTTTAATTAATTTTATTATCTTTCATTCATTTATATATTGTATATTTCCCTTTCCCCCTCCCTCACTCATTATTCTGAAATTTTCTTTTCATTCTGTTCATGTATGTTTAATTTTTAATTTCTTTATGTAAGATACTTTTTTAATCATATAAAAAAAGAGAGAGGCAGCGAAAGAAATATTCATTTATGTTCGTTGATTTTTTTCTTTTCTTTTTTAAAAAGAACAAAACAAACTGTCAGTCAAATAGAAGTTGTTAAAATGTATTTATAATTTTATTGCAATTCTCTTAAAGATACGTGTTTATTTATTTAATTTTTTTATTGATTTCGTAACAGAATTGATTAAATTTTTTATTTAAGCGTCTGGTGTTATTTAATTCTAAACGTAAATATTTAATTTTGTGTTCCTGATTTACTGATGAAAAACCTTGAATATGATTTTCAAAATGGAATGAGTAAGTTTTTGCATTTATTGTATGTGTATGAAAGAAAGTTTCTTTTCTTTTAAAGTTATATTGATTGAAACTGATATTAAGTAGTCTTAGTAATATAATATTATGACTGGTTGAAAATTTAATTATATAGTTATATGTTTGATATTATTTAGGATGTTGTTTGAAAGTGTCAACTATTCAGTAAATGGTTTTATATTGGTTAAAATATTTTTAAGTGTCGCGTTATGGCCATACAGTTTATTTATACAAGCAGGGATTTAAGGTTTCTTTTGTTTTGTAGTCAAGAGTTTTGTTAAGATTAAACCTTACTATTTTGCTTTATTAAAGCCTTGTTTATATGAGTTGTAACGGCAAACCTCACATCTGGGGTTAATTTAATCGAATTTTTGGCATTTGTGGGGTACTCTTTTTGTTGTTTTGCTAAAGATAAAATTGTCTGAACTCAGCAAAGCTCGTAAAGAGGATTTGTATCAGGTTGCGTTAGAAATAAATTTAGATATGTAACCCTGAATGAACGTTGTCCCATTTCGTGAAAAAATTAAATCCTCCCCCTCGTACGAAGTTGAATTTGTAAATTCATTAGTCAGAAACCAAATTTCGACTCGCGAGGAAGAACAGCGTAGGAGAGACTTACAGGAAAAATAAAAAGCAGCAGACTTAGAACAGCATAAACTAGAATTAGAAGAGAAGAATAGAGCGGAAGAGTTAAAGAACTTGATATGAATTTTGAGCTTGAGAAGCTCAAATTACAGGCCCAGAGCCAAAGTGTTTCCAGCGGTAGGTGGTAATGCAGCAGGTGTTATGTCTCACCTGGAGAGTAAGATAGATATCGAAAAGCTGTTGCCTATATTCAGGCCGGAAACTGATGATGTAACCTTGTTTTTGGTGCTCCTTGAACGACAGTTAAAGCTCTCGAAGGTACCAGAGCCTCTGTGGGTTTCGTATTTACTTAGTGTTGTACCATTTTCTATCTCTACTCTGATCGCTCCTGAATCAGAAGAAAATGCTTCAAATTTTTCACATGTTAAAGATTTACTTAGGTTTAAAATTTAATTAGGTTTAAAAGGTTTAAAATTAGTGCTGAAAAGTTTAGACAGCTGTTCTTTACTCATCGCAAGGCCGAGGAAATTACTTGGCGAGATTATTATTTCGAACTTTGAGCTTATTTTGAAAACTGGCTTAAAGAATTAACTGTAACGTCTTTTGAAGCTTTTCAGGATCTTATCATAGCTGATCAAATGAAAAGCACGTGTCAGTTGAATGAAAACAACATATGTTAGATGATTGAGAAAATTTAAATTCGCTAGTCGACCTTGCCGAAAAATTAGATGTGTATGATATTATCAGATCTACGTTCCCTAAAAGAGATCCGGTTGTACCCCAAGAGAAAAAAGAGTTTTCCTCGTCGAGAAAATAATTGGAAGCAGAGTAGGAATGCCCAGATTGTCCCACTACGGTTAAAAATGAAACTGTGAAAGCACATCGTCTTCAGCTATACAGTTTAAATAAATCAGCAGTTTCAGCTCCAAATGTGCCTATCACGATCTGCAATAAGAAGGTGTTGGTCACTGCAGATGCGGGAGCGAATCGTTCTATTGCGGGAGAAAGTACACTGTTAAAAATAATCTACTTAAAAATGAGAACTTCTATGTACTCGTTTTTTTTTAAAGTAAAATTGCTTCAAAAATGAGTACATGATGTTTTCAAATATAAGGGAAAATACGGACTGAAAAATAAGCTTGTGAATAAATATTAGGATAATCTCTTGTTACTCTATTCCCATATTAAAGATATCGATAGAACTTGTTTAGTGAACGTGTATGCTATAATGAACGTTATAACGCGAAACATATTTAAGTTACGCCCTTCATATTTAAGAACTACATCTTGAAGAAATTTATTACGTAGCACAAAAGAATACATCGGCAAATTGAGTACACAAGTACTCATTCACACCGACCAAAAGATTATATAAAGATTATATTTGACTCTTCACGCAGAAAACTGTTGCACGTGTCTGTATTTTGCAGTATATTTTTCTCTTGAATTATTATTTTCGTATAACAGTTTCATTTCTTGAATAACTTTTGAATTTTATTAACTCTGGTGAAATCAATAACATTAAACCAGGGTTTGTACGGTCCTCAAAAGTGCTTACAGTTTTCAAAAGGAATTTTCGGTGCTTAAAAGTACTATTTTATTGCCATATTATTTCTTAACAAGTGTGAAACTCTTCTGCCTTTCTTTTAATTTCTGGTTTAAAAAAAAAAAACTTCCCTCTTCTTTTTTTGAAATTTCACTTCCCTTTTTTGCTTCCTTCTCCACAATACCAAAGTTTAAAATGTTTAAAACTTATTTTTTTCTACTCTATTTGTTACTTTATAGTGAATAAATAATCTGTCCTAAAATTCACTAACAATTCATTATATCACATTCATTTCATTAAAATTTCATCTGAATTTCACCCTAAAATTTTCGCTAGACAGATTACTTTATAGTGAATAAATAATCTGTCCTAAAATTCACTAACAATTCATTATATCACATTCATTTCATTAAAATTTTATCTGAATTTCACCCTCAAATTTTTGCTTCCCCGTTTTCTCCACCTCCCAAAAAGGAAAAGAAAGTTTAACTCAAAGTTTAAAAACTCTTTAAAATTGCTTAATAAGAAAAAAAAACTGCTCTATGTGCCATTTTATTGTCACAATAAATAATCCATCAAGATTTTTCTTCCCACCCGAAATTCGCATTTTCCTTTTGCCCCCCTCCCCTCCCAACGTAAAGAGCATATTGAATTTTAAAGTCTTTAAAACTCTTTATAGCCCATTGGTAGAGGAGGAAAGGAAGGCCGAATTCGGAATTAATTTGGGGAAAGCTGAAAATTGTTTTAATCCCTTTAGTTTAGGTTTAGAATGAATCTACTAAGATTTCCCCCCATTACTAAATGAGCGTTAGAAAATATGTACAGATTTATAGTCGAAAAACAAGTTTTAATTAATAACCATAACAATATTTAAAAAAAAAACCTAACTCTGTCAAAAAACACCGTCAATATAAATGTGATAGAGCACAAAATTCTGAATAAAATGAGTACCTACACTTAATATTTTTGTTGAATTTTCACAATTCTGCAACAAAGTTGTGCCTAAATTGCTATCAAGAACTTGAAACCAGAACAGACGAGGTTATTAGTTCACCCTGCTTCTAATTTTTATGTGAATGTATATTTTTAATTTATAGAGGTATTATTTGAAGTTTTTGTAACTATTTTGGATATTTTGAGAATTGTGATTTAACCACTTGATTACGGGTTATAGAGCAGTGATAGGGAATGAGAAAAAGGACGAATTCGGAATTAATTACGGGAAAGCTGGAAATAGTTTTAATCCCTTCGACATAGGTCAGAAATAAATGTACTAAGTTTCTCCCTCAAGCTAGGTGATCTTTTGCCGCTACGAACAAATTAATAACTTAAAGTGTATTTTTTCACGATTTTTAGTATATTTCTAAAATAATTCGAAAATGATGGGAAATATTGTTTTTTATTTCCGATATCGTATTTAAAATATGTGTAGCACTTAATATGACGGATATAGGGTGAATAACAGTGCGTATGTATTAGAATTAAGAAGGTTTAATATAGAGTCCGAGGATTGCGGGGGGGGACGAGCGAACAAATGAGTGTGCAGGAGCCTTTTAGCTAGAGGAATTCAAGATCAACTAACAGCACGATTTTAAACTTCAATCTTTTACGAACAAAACTAAGATGGTTTTAATAAACATGATTTTTGACTAGTATACAAGCCTCTTATGTTAAATTCGAAAAAGTTCAAAACCTTCGTAATATTGAAAAAAAGTATTATAATCTTTACTTAAAAAACAATTTCTTTTAAAACTAATGTTTTAAGGTTGGCGGTATCAGTTACAAAATGACATGTAAAACAGCTATCATTCATGTACCTCTTTCTCGATAACTACTAAATTATAATCCTCAAAATAGAGCCCTAACATAATTACAAAAACATCGTGAAGGCCTCAATAACTTAAAAAAATTCATGTATGTAACAAATGGAGGCAGGTCGGATTGATAAGTTGGTCTCTTCTGGCTTCAAGCTCTTGATTAGAGAGTAAGGCAAAGTTTTGAAATAGAATTCAAACCTCAATGCTCAACAAAAATATTAATATGGCTACTCATTTTAATCCGAATTTCAAACTATACGTCATTTGTATTGACAATGTTTTTGATAGAATTAGTTGTTTTGAGATATTGTTAAGATAATTTAAAAAAAAAAGTGTTTTTCGGCAACAAATGCTTTCCAACATTCAGCTAGTACGAGGGAGTGCCTAGAGTTAATATGTTCATTCTAGGCCTAAACTGAAGGGATTAAAACAATTTCCAGTTTTCCCCTATTTAATTGTGAGTGCAACCCCCTGACCACTGGGCTAAAACTTTATACTCTTACTAGGGGGCTCTGCCCCCTGCAAGCTACGCTCGCCAACCCCCGTTCAGACGCCGCAGAATCTGAAAATCTAAAAATCTAATGGGTTTTAAAAATATTAGAGAAGATTAAATTATACTGAGAAAGCTGTGCAGATCCCCCTGTAAACGGGTTTCCATTCAATTCCCTTTGATTGCAAAAATTTAATGGAGAATCAGTTGCTTTTAAGACATCCAATGGTTGTTTTTGTTTTTGATTAAAGAGGATCAGTTAAACATTTGAAAAGAAGCTAAAATAAAATGAATTAAGCATTCAGAGTCTTTGTCAACCGATATTTTAAAACAATATGTATAACAATAGCCTAAATCATGTGACTATCATCAACAGTTCCGGGCGGAACACTTTGCTTTTTATACTCTAGGTGCCATTTTGATACTTTAAAGTTATCCAGGCACAGGTGATAAGTCGCCAAATATTATTCTATCCCCATCATTTCTTCTATATTATAATAGTTCAAGTCATCAAATGCCATAAACAAATACGATCTGATCCCTTCGCCTTTCATATGAAAGTTTGGAACATATGTCACATAATGCCCCATATTGGCGCGATTTTTTTCCAACGCCAATTTGGGGAACGCATCAACATTATAAACAACAACATCCGGCTTACCATATCAAGGAAAATAACGATACTTTGGCGCCAGTTAAGTACCCGTTGCGTATATGACATTGGCGTCCGAAAAAAATCGCGCCAATATGGGGCCGCATATGACATCTGTGCCGAAAGAAAAAAAAGCCGGGTGCAAATCTCGTCAGTATCTTTTTTTCAACTCGCCAGTTAGCATTTTTTTTATTGTTCGAGTGGTAAATTAAAACATTGATTTGAAGTTGAAATTAAATGTCATGGTTTGTTACATAATTTAATATTTCGCCAGATGTCATATACATTCGCCAGATGTCATGTTTGGCACGATTTTTTTTTTTACAAAAATTTAGCGAAAGCCTTGTTTTCTAATACCAGTTACATATGTATTTTTGGTACTACTTAGTTATCCCGTCGACAAAAAATCTATCGCGAACTATAAGATTAAATGTCAATAATGCTTGATCGCAAATGTCACATTCACTTGACTTTTAGCAAGTTACACGTGTTTACATCATCAAGTGATTTTTATTTCGACGTTTTATTTTTATATTTATTAATATTATACTAATTTATTTGTTCTTTCGTTATTTAAAATAAAAATTTTGTCAATCTGTACAATTTGGCGATTTATATAATTTGCGAAATTGGGTGACGGAATAACTACTACATTTTACCGTATTTTTTAATTATTTTCTTTTATTTTCAAAGGGAAATAGCAAAAAAATAATTAATTACTATGGAACAAAATAATTTATAAAAATTTAAAAAAGAAATAAATGTAAATATACATTTATTATTAAATAAACAACAATAGCCGTGTTACCATGTCTAGCAAAATAATGCCATTTGTGCGCCAATTAGGTACCCCGGTGCGGATATGACATCTGTGTCTAATATTTTTCTTCATTTTTGTTTTTTTTTTAAAAAAAAGAAGTGAAAGCCATCAATTTAAATGTTTCATTTTTAAATGAAAGTTTTGTATTTAATAAAATGATAACGAAATAAAAAAAAAGCATTATTCTTAGCATAGATTTAAAGGAGGCCCAACTGTCGCCAAATTAATTTAAAATAGTAACCTTTTCTGAATTATGAAAAAAAAATTCTGTTATGATTAAAATTTGTGTTGCCATCATTAGAAAAAATGTATTTAAAATTAGAAAAAAATTAATATTTCGAAAACTAATTCGAACAACACGGATTTTTAGTGTTAATTTCATCGCAAAGCATTCCATATTTTAGGAGAAATCGCCGTGAAACTAAATCAGTTGTTTAATCAGTCGATTCAAAGAATCGATACATTTCAGGCGTTTCATATATTCGTTTCATAAACTCGTTTCATTAGGATTTTATATATATAGGGTAGATAAATACTCATGTTTGAGTACTATATTTATTCAAACATATGAGTATGGGTGTTTCTATACATACTCATGTTTGAGTCTTATATATACTCAAAAATATGAGTATGTGTGTTTCAATACATACTCATGTTTGATTCCTATATGTACTCAAAAATATGAGTAAGCCTGTTTCTATACATACTTATGTTCGAGTCCCTGTATGTACTCAAAAGAATGAGTACATGCGTTTCCCAAATTTAAGAGTTAAGTACTCGGAGCTATTATAAGATCGGAAAGTACTAAAAAATGAGTACATTTTGCTTATTTTTAAGTATCCAGTTTTAACAGTGTATGTATGAATTATTTTTTAAAAATGGTATTGCCCTGAGCCCTCGTACTCATGATGTAACATTAGCTCACGGAATTACGGTAGTTAGAGAATCTTTGTGTGCCACTGTGCCCGTAGAGATTGAAGGCCGAGTCTTCGATACGGAGTTCATTGTATTGCCAGATGCCAAGAGTAATAGAACTCTTTTAGGTATGGATTTCTTGCATAATGCTAACATAGTGTTAGATACTACCAACAAAACGTGGCGTTTCAGTGATAAACCTCAGGAAAAGTTTTATTTTGTAGATGAATATGAAGAAGAAAATGGTACGTCAGATGATTGTGGTCGAAGTCAGTCCATACGCTGTACGTGAAGATGAAGGAAAAAATCTAAATTCCGATGAAAGGGACAAACTTAATGATCTTTTGAAAAGTATGAAAAATGTTTTGAACCAGGGGGAGAGGCAACCCCGTTTGCGGAGCATCGTATCAATGCAGGTGATAGTGCTCCTGTTGTTGTACCACCTTATTGGATGACTCCTGCTAAGAAAGATATTCTTAAGAAGGAAATAGGTAATCTTCTAGCTCAGGGAATCATAGGAGAATATGAACCTGGAAAATCTAATTTTCTGACTGACATGCTGCCACGTCCTGTCTGTCATCATCGATCTGCTTTCTGTGAGACATGCAGTTTTGTCAGAAAAGACATGACAACAAGAAGTCCAAAAGATATCATAGAAGCGCAGTTACAAGATGAAAATCTTTCAAAGATCATAGATTTTTTTGAAGACGAACAGAAAAGCGAAGATTTTGCCAATTGGACAGATAGAGGATTCCTGGTGAATCAAGGTGCGCTTTATCGATATGCGCCTGAATCAGATGCAGAGGAAACGCACTGGTCGTTCCAGTACTAGAAAGACAAAATATTTTGAAACTTCATCATGACGACCCCTCAGCCGGACATTATGGTGAAGCAGGAACTTATCAGAGAATTGATAAGAGATATTATTGGACAGGCATGAGAGCATACATTTCTGAATATGTGAAAAAGTGCCCAGAGTGCTCCCGTTATAAAGCAACGAATCGTAAAGCAATCGGTTTATTACGAACACCTGCTTATGCTCAGCGGTTTGAGACCCTCAGCATTTACCTTTTTGGACCATTGCCCCCTAGTAAAGATGGGCACCGATGGATTTTTATAGTAGAAGATTGTGCCATTAAATGGGTAGAACTATTTGAGCACAAGAATGTGCAACTACCCTGATTGAAAAGATCTTCCTTCGTTATGGTATCCCAAGAAGGCGCATAAGTGATAATGGCCCTCAGTCTGTGAGTGCTGTTTTATAACAAGTTTGTTACGTCCTTGGACTAGACCAATCGTTGTCACCTTTGTACCATACTCAGGTCAATCCGGTCGAATGCAAAAATCGATACTTCAATCTTCGAATAGCAATCCTTGTTGGTGATGAACGCAGTTCCTGGATTGACAAACTTCCTTTTATTATATTTTTTATGAACTTGGCCAAATCTGATACAGCAGGCCAAACTGCCGACTATGTGCAATTAGGTCGAGAACTAAGAACAATCGATGATGTGCTGAACGATTTCAGAGCTCTTGTGGAAAAAGATAATTTTGTTCCGGAAATAACCCCATATCTTAAACGCCCTGCAAATATTTTAAAAAGTGTGAAAGAGAGTATTGAAATGAAACAAGATCAGCGGAAGAAATATTACGGTAAAAATCGTAGACGAGTGTATTTCACACCTGGTGATAAAGTATGGGTTACCCTACACCCTGTGAGGAAGGCAAGAGAGATGGGCCTAAGAGAGATGGGCCATACATAGTTTTGACTCAAAAGTCACTGGTGACATATGACATTGCTAGCTTGGACAATCCTACTGAGCTAATTGGGTCTTACCACGTTTCCGCCTTGTCACCTTTCCAAGAATCTGAAACTATTCCAGTTGCACCATTGAGAAAAGAGGTAGACCAGAAAGCATCCTGTTTCCTCCCCGAGACGTAAATCGGAAACGGAGCGGGAGGATGTAACGCGCGCTGCCCATTCCAAAAATAGACGTTACCGGCAATCACGTGACCGGCTTGCGTGAGCTCCGCCGAATAAGAAATGCTGTTAGGTCGTTCTAGTTCTGTGTTTTGAGTTGTACTAATATGCAAAAAGTTATATTAGCGCCAGTTATTATTTTTGTGTATATGTGTTATGTGCCGTCTTACTACGAAGAAATAAAAAATATTTAAAAATTTACACCCCGAGAAATTGATACTTTAAAATAATATGTGAAATCTGTGTGAGTTAATTTGAGCTAGCCGACAGTTAAAATTTAAAAATATATATGCGCGAGACATTTATTAGCCCCCGGTGCGGTATGTTATTTCTTTCTCCCAGCTTATATTGGGTATTCCAAAAAATAACGTTACCTTATAGAAGCAAGCCGTAAAACAAAGCAGTACGATTAAATACTCTATAGCAATTTTTTAAACTTTTAAGCATCGCACATTTTTTATTTTTATACCGTCGTATTTGAAAAAAAAAAGTTCTTTTAAATGCATTTTGTTTGAAAACTGTATCTCCATTTATTTTTGAAATATTAATTTTTTGTAGTTCTTAGAGCCACTTGCTTAATATTGGGAACGGAAGTACTCAATTTCTGTATAAATTAAAGGTAAAATACCTCTAAAATCGTAATTATATATTTTTGTTGTCATTTTCTCATAACAACCGAAAGAAAATGTAATTAAAATACGTGCTATTTTGAAAAAAATATAAACGTACGATTTCTGTTAAAACAGTGTAGCTATTATAAAATATATTTAATTTTAAGTATCTATGAATCATTAGATAGCAGGGTTTTTGTCGATTTTCTTGAATGACAGCATATTTTTGCTGCATTTGTGCATTATTCCGCGATAATGATGTGCTATGCATGCTTTACTATAGATGTTTAAGAGTAGATCGTAATTGTGGAATTTTTAAGCGGATGCGAATGACGTCATTTTAAATAAAATAAAACGTGTGTTTTAAGTCTTAAAATTGAAATATGTTTTGTACTGCAGTAGAGTACCGCTTAATCGTGTTTTCTTCTAATGGACTGGTGGCTTGTATTATTATGAAACAGCCATTATAAATGAAGGATTAGGTGAAGATAAAAGAGCAGCCGTAAAAATTTAGAACTGTGATTTTCTGGTCAGAATATGGGAAAAAATGGCCATAATTTTCTTTTGGCTGTTTCATAATAGAAGCCATCAGTCCATCAGAAAATAATGAAGTAATGGAAATTCCGAGGGCCACACTAAATTCTGAAAAAGCAGAATTCCTGTTCTCTAGTTTCATATTTTGAACTGATATTTTGAACTATTGTTGTAAATTGTAAGACAGCGCAAATAATATTTCCTTTCGAACAACAAAAGTTTTTTCACGTGAACATTTAAAAGAGAAAGAAATTTGGTAAAAATTGCGTCAGATTTAAAACGACACATTTAAAAGTCTTATTGAAAACAACTTTCTTTTAGCATTGTTAAATAATACTGAGAGACAAAGATTCTGTTCATTTTATTTATTTTATGTTAGCTTATTTTCAAATGCTTCACTGATCTAATTTAAACAAAAACAAAAAACTACCCGTTAACAGGGAGATCGCCACTGTTTTTTATTATAATTGAATCTTCCGAAAAAATTTAAGTTCAAATTCCGATTCAAATTAGTGTGCTTTTAGAGTCTGGGGTCGTGTGTGAAAGGTGGAAAGCGACCGTAGCTCTTAGGGGGAAGAGCCCCCTGGTCAGTAAGAAAATTATATTAAATGTATTATTAGATGTATCTAAAAACCCATACGCAGTTTTGTGTAATATACATTTGAAAATCTTTAAAAGAAATGCGCACAAATATTAATATTTAAAAATGTAGTCGGGATTTTGAAAAATTAAAATTTTTTTAAAGTTAAAACAATATTTATTAAATTTGCAGTTATTTTATTTTTCAAAATGTACGTTTTTTTTCAAATATTGAAATGCAGCGAGTTCACCATATGAACCATATTTTTAAAAATAAACAAAATCGTTGAAAATGTAAACTGTCACTTTAATCGTGCTGACACTTAATGAGAAAATTTTTGTTTCAAACCTTTTAAAATAATTGTGTTGAAAATTTCTTTTATTCCTTGTCATGAGATGGATTTTTGCACACCAAAATGAGAGAAAATTATTTTAAACAATATGTACAACAAGAAATATAAAAAGAAATACATATAGCATAAAAGTTTACCATGGTTGCGAATATTCGGTACATTTTTCCAGCAGTTAAAGTTATTCCGTCTGTCATAGGATTTACATATCTGCGTGGATCGTGAAGAACAATTGAAGCTTCGACAGGCTCAATGGTGTTAAAATATTCCTCTGGATACATTTTTAAATAAATAAGGAACCCTTAAACAAATAAGACAAATAATTTTATTATAAAAAAAATTAATAAGCATTATAGATCGTAGCTTGCACATATTTGCCAGGGAAATTTTTGTAAAAATGCTTTATTTTTTCCCATATTCATTTTAAATCACGTTCTAACCAGAATTGCTTATGTTTGAAATGATCATATATTAAACATTTGGAGGCGAGCTTGTAAAAAATCCATGTAGAGTATGATAAATATTTATTTTGACCTAATACACTACACTGTACATTTCTAAACATTTAACTTCTGTTGCAATTGGCAAATTTTTAGAAAATTCAGTGTCTAAACAGAAGTTAGACAAATACGCCATTTTTAGAAAGTAGTACTCGTCGCCTGCTACGCTGGTCGGTTTCTGTACCTTCTCGGACTCCGAACCTTAAATCCAACGAAATATATTGGTAAATTTGACCTTGCGTTTTAGCGAAATATGGACATTTCACTATAATGTTCTCACTCTTTGCTGAAGACGATACGCAGGCCATTGCGCTATTATATTTTCAAATGTGTCAGACAAAAGACTTTTAAATACGACTTCTATAATTTCATCATTTATAGGTAAAGAACGATATGCAATATACCAAAATCATTTCTGAAAAATTATCTGAGATGTGACCAATAATGCAAGTCCCATCAAAATCCCAGCAGTAAAACTTTCTTTAAAAGATAATCTTTCAAATTAGAGTTCACCTGATTATAAAAATTTTTACCATAATTCTATAACTGAACAGCGCAGAACGCTATGTTATATACTAAAATCCTTTCTGAAAAATTATCTAACAAACAGTGCAAGATTCGATTGAAATCCATTCAGAAGAATATTTTTAAAAAGTATAATCTTTTATAATTGGGTTCTGTTGATTATAGACTCGGCCTTATGATCTTAATTCCTCCATCGTTTAAGCAACGTACTATGAAAAACCTAGAACGTTATACTATAATCTTATACACTAAAATCTTACCTGAAAAATTATCAAAGTAGCTGTCAATCCTAACTGCAAGTCCCTCAAAATCCTTTCGGCAGAACTCAAGTTATAAGTAGCAGAAACGAAGTTTCCATTTGCATTATATATACAGTGTGGTCCAGAACTATATTTCAAAGTTGTAAAGGCAGGTAGAGGGGACCTAAATAAACAGACTTCGTGTAGGAATGTGGGTGCAGAAATGCAGCGTTGAGGCCGTACAGGGCGCTGTTAAGTTCGGTGGATGAAAGTGCTTTGCTGGCTTGAATGGTCATCCCCTCATGAAGTTCGATCAACATGTATCGTTGCACTAATGCGTAGTTTGCCGACATGTATTCCATGCATGGAGCTGCAAAAGGAAATGGCTCACATCCAACGAATGTCCAACAGCTTTTGAGCTTGTCGAAGGACTAACATCTACTGTGCGTAATACTGCTTCTACCACAGCAGGAATTCTGCGATATCTTACAGCGTCCTTATCACGCCTGGGAGCATAAAACGATCCACTCGCGCGCCTAATAAAAACGCTCAAATATTCGAGGATCGGGCAGAATCCTACGCGGAAATCGTTAATCTAAATCCTTTGAGCAGCCAATCCATTTCCTTGCGCAATCTAATACATGAAATGAATGTCGCTCAGCTCCACATTGGTATAATAATGCATATTGCTCGAAATCAGTGCGGGAAATGACGATTCAAGCCAGCATAACACTGGTACTATTATAATTCTAAACCTACGAGATACGTAGCAGCGTCTGTTGTATCTTTAGGGCTTTTGTTCTACTTTTGGAATTGCAAAGAACGCCTTTCTATGCATCCGTTTTGTTCTATCTCTGCAGACGTCAACACTTTTATTCCGTAGAACGCTATTCTCTAACAAAAATTCGGCTATTAGTTTAAACCAGGGGTGGCCAACTGTGGCACGCTGAATGCCACTAATTTTTTTAAAGAAATAGTCGACTTCTTGAATAGCGGAGGTATGATGATTAGGTAAGTCAGTGATTACTATAAAAATTTTGTGGTGTCCAGCCAGCCACAGTATGGCCAACCCTGCTTTAAAGATTTGAGCGCTAACTGCGGTATTCTTTAAAAGTTTGCAGAAATGTATTTCCTGTTTAATAGAGTACCTCTATGAATAGCGTAAAAGTATCATTATTAGTAGGATTGCCCTCACAGGGATTAGTCTGAGTGGTAATACTGAAAACATAGACTTAATTAAAACTTCTGACAGGGAAAGGAAATTAGATGCTATCTTTAATTAATTATAAACTGATACAAGTTCAAATGATGAAAATAAGCAAATTGAACGGTACAATTACAAAATATACTAAATATAAATTCATATCCATTGTTAAACAAATAGAAAAGCAAGCCTTGCAAGGGTAATAAATTAGAAGTAGGCAATACATTAAAAGTAATACAGAAAATAAAACATTAAAGCGCCCTATATCGGAATTTTTACAGTTTGAAATCATATGAAGAACATACAACAACTAAAAGACAAAAAATATGATGTTTGAAAAAAAAAGTAAACATAAATTCTTGGTGTATGGTCCAATGGAACAGTTAATAACGTTCACAGAGTGATGATACGAGGTTGTGCTGGGACGCTAGTCGATCCCTGCATCTTTTAATAACGCAAAGGAACATTTTGCGTAATTTTAGTATAGGAAGTTACAATAATATTGATATAAAATATAGTAATGAACTAATGATTGTAATAGTTAAATTTTTAGAAAATATAATAATGGAGCTACCCATTATTCAATTATAAATATTATATGTATATTTTATTTTAATGGTTTTACGTTTAAATATACATATTTTACGCATAAGAACGTTAGGATCCCAGAGTATAGCAACAGCTATATTCTGGGTAGACTGGCTGACGACTTTGAATGGCAACAGGCACAATGTAAAATTTATCACAGTATGTCGTTATGTCATAAAGGAGGGACCACCGAGTGTTTATGGCTCTTCACCTCTGACCTAAAAAGGAGACAGAATTTGCATAATTTTTGCGTGTGAATTTTGCTGACCCAAATTACAGGACAACAACTGAACTTCCTTCAGGAGACGTCATCCAATAAGAATGCATCTGAAATTTTTAACCGACCCACACAAGGGCAGGAGTGTTGAGAAGATTTTAGTGTAGGTAGTTAGAAAAAAAAGTTCAGAGATGTAATAACCTAAAAGGATGTGTACAAGACACTATGTTAAAAAGAGGCCAATTCTGATGGACTCAGCTACATGAACCATGGGGATTACCAGCGACTAATCAAAGGATGAGTGAACCGACGAGTGCCTCCTAGTCTGGCCGTCCGCAACCCCACATCAGGCCGCTTCGATCAATGAAGGTCCGGTCGATAACAGCCCCTATGATTATAGACGACGGAAATCAAGTCCCTAAAAGGTTCTGACCCTTAATAACCAAAGGTACAAATTTCACGTTGTACCACAAAATAAATATTCTACTTCTCTTTTGAGAACGTTTGCTTTAATCGGTAAAATGACCGGTGGGCTCCAAACACGCTTTCTAAATTTTTAATTCATGAGTAAACGTTATTTTATGTATTATGATTAATACAGGATTTACTAGTAAAAGAACTTTAGAGAAGTTATATATACACTGAAGATGCTAATAAAAAAAGGTATCATGGTAAATGAACAAATTTTAATGATAAAAAAAAAATTATGAATAATATATCCTAAAATGTGTTTATACTATTTTCTCACGTTAAGAATATTTGTAAATAAATTTTGTTTAAATACATGTAAACAAAAATATTTAATCAAGAGATAACAGTCTCTTCTTTTATTTGGTGTATAATATATTGTGTGTCATTGCTTTTAAAGGTATTTCTCTTTTAGGGATTTCATAGAAATTTTAGAAGCTTTCACGTTTTCTTAGAAAAGTTTTGATAAAGAAATAAAACATAATTTAATAGATAATTTAAAAATATTTCTTTCGAAAATCATCGAAAGGCTAAATTTATAAGTAAAAAGGGCCCTCGTAAAGATTCACAAAACATTCTATTTTGGTAATTTAATTAATTTTTATAGCGCGAATGTTATTGATATTCTTTCGTAATACGCGTTGCCCTTTTGCCAGAATTTTATTAATTACGATCACATTCTTTTTTTATTATTTAAGATAAATTAATATTTGCCAAATCTGACTTGTCATTGGTGAAGGATAGTGTGAACCAGAATATTTTTTTTTTAAATAAAAAAATACCAGTTATAAAAGAGTGCTTATATCTGCCCAGATGGTTGTCAATGAGAGTTTAGCGAATCCTCTCTACAAAACGTGATATATCAAACTCTCCCAACAGTTAACGGATTCATGCAATGCGTCGTTTCAGTGTGTTGAATGTATGCTCTATCGGATTTAACTGTCAGATGCATGCTGGACACTATATACACTGTATTTTTTTTCAAATATATACTTCACAAGTTGAGCTATATGAAGTGTGAGCATGCATTTAAAGAAATTAATCGACAATAACTGCAACATAAAATACGACGCCATC
Source organism: Maratus speciosus (assembly GCA_963932465.1). Classification (NCBI taxonomy): domain Eukaryota; kingdom Metazoa; phylum Arthropoda; class Arachnida; order Araneae; family Salticidae; genus Maratus; species Maratus speciosus. The sequence continues at coordinate 15,491,724 of OZ010800.1, read as the reverse complement.
TGAGTATCTTGTCTGCATACTAGTGAGCTGTCAAAGTGTCATTTCAAGTAATTTCCAAATCCGTTCATATTTTATCAGCAAATCATATAAGCAAAAATACGTTGATAATTTTTATATGACCCTTTTATATTACAAAGTAATAATACTCACACATTCTCAATTTTTTTTTTTGTATGTACTCTTGTAGGACAAAATGAAAATAAGAAATATTGTTTTCCTAATACTCTCATATACCGTGATTGCTTAGCTTATAAATATTTTTTTTTAACCTGCATCTTGCCCAACTTTATATTCTGAACTATACATAGCTTAAAATTTATATTAGACTTAATTTATACCCAAATTAAAAGAATTTTGTGATTAAATTAAAAGTACACAAATGATGTAAAAAAATGAAATATTTAGTTTGTTGTACATGTGCATGTTGTATACGTTGAATATGTTGTATATGTTTTGCTGTACATGTGCATACGTGAAACAAATTTTCACTTTGAATACCTGAGTTTTTCCCATATAAACGTTATTGCCTTTATGCAATTTTTTCCAATGTGGCGACTGGATGTTTTGGGTTTAGGAGCCACTGGCTCCTTAAAAATTTAGGAATCTGCAACTATAGTTCGTCCTTGATATGAATTAGTGCTAATTATGTTTGGGTGTAAATCTCCCAACAGGTGGCGCTGCTATGCTTCATTTTGCAGGACTTCCACGATTTCCACAATAGCTTTATCTCAAGAAATAATGCATGGATTTTCATCAGGCTTCAGATTCAGTTAGTCCTTGATCTGATTACGTGTTGTTGTAAATCGCTCAACAGGTGGCGCTGTTGTACTGCCTTTTTCACTATTCTCGCAATAGCGCTATCTGAAGAACTAATCCACCAATTTTCATCTAATTTCAGATTTAGTTAGCAGTTGACACAAGTTGTTGCTGATTAGGCTTTGGTGTTAATCGCCCAATAGTTGGCGCTGCTATGCTGAATTTTCACGATTTTTTCAATAGTTCTATCTCAAAAACGAAAGCACGGTTTTTCTCCAAACTTGAGATTAAGTCAGATGTTGACATAAGTTGTTGCTGATTAAATTTTTGAATAAATCACCCAGTAGGTGGCACTGCTAGACTGTATTTTGCAGGATTTACACGATTTCAGTGAAAGTCGTATCTCAAGAACCAATGTACAGAATTTCATATCTTTAGAATTCTCATGAGGGGCATAGATTGTCATTTAATTTTGGCAGTGTGATACCGAATGTTGAAGTGTTAACATGTATGAAGTAGAAGAAAGTTTTAGGATTGGTACATCTGGCTAATTTAAATTGTCTAGGTCGTTTCAGAGTCACGGAGATTACCACACAAAAGTTATTGCATTATAATATTAGAATAGAAATATAGATAAAAAGGACGTTTATCTCTTATTATATACTAACAGAAATAATTTGTCTAATACGTGTTATAAGATGCATTTTTTAAATACAAATGTCTATATATATAAAAGCCGTTCTCTGAGTGTATGTCCTTTATACAAAAGTTCGATTTTTGACCAATTTGCACGAAACATGAAGTACATAAGCTTTAGAACATAGAAAAGTGAGCTGTCTACTTTAAAAAATCATCACACCACTATTTATCTCTTTTTTCTACCACTTTCCATAATTTAACATTATAGAAATATCGCTTTTTAAATTTTCTAATTCAATTATTTCTTTCCTTTCGCCACAACCTAAAAAATGACATAATAATGAAAAAAAAAAAAAAACGATAACGCGTGTATTTTGTTTTTATTTGCCAATAAAAAATTAGATGTCTCGCTATATTGCTGCATTTTCTAAATTGACGTCATTCTAAGCAGAAAATGCACATTTTTTATATATAAAATAAAAACTTTAACTATACATTTATTATAACAGCGGTAACATGACGTAATACCTTAATTTGAATGTTTTTGAAATTAAAACATCTACTTTATAACAGACAGTCAAAATTTCATGAAAAAATTTAGAAAAAAGAAAAAAAGTCTAATATGACGTCACATTCTATCACATCTTTTTAAAGTGTAGTCAAACTCACTTTAAATAAATGGCTCCTATATTTTGCTTAGAACTTCAATTGTATACTACAACTATATCTTATATCAACTTTACATATCTTTATAACTTTATCTAACTTTATATATCTATCAACTTTATCCTATATTTTGCTTAGAACTTCAATTGTATACTACAACTATATCTTATAGCTATACGCTATAGATAAGTGTTTTATTGGTTTAGATTGAGTGATAACATGTTCTGTGATTTATAGAAAAAAGAGAGAATTTATCTCCTTTTTCAAAAAAATTCTTGTCTGATGTCATGACTAAAAATTTATGGAAAATGACATCATTTTCATCTAACCATTGCAGATTTAATTTCTATTAATGAAAAATTTAAGTTAACATTTAAGAGTGATGTTTTATTTTGAGTGGAATTCCTCTTGATCTAATATTTTAATTAAATTAATGTAATAATAATAAAGGACTTTACGTTGTAATATCGATACAAAACAAATAGGTGTTGCTATCCAACGTACAATTTATACACAAGTTTAACATAAAACTCTACGTTTCGGTTTATTCTTTAAAACCTTCATCAGGAGAAAAATTTTCTAAAATATAAATCGGCAACAAACTCTTTACATGCTACATTTTGAAATCAATTCAAAATTCAAAACATTCTAACGGAAATCTCTTACTCCCAAATAAAGAGTTCAGTGGCGCCATCTTTTAATCAAAGATGTAAACGAAGAAAGACTTGCTGAAAAAATGGAATTTTCATTGACTTTTCAAAATTGAAAGCCATATTGCTGGTATGTGAAAGGAAACATTATCATTACACACTTCATGGTTTCTTAGACTTTTCTATCTCTTCTACGTTGGAATTCATTAATCGAATTAAGGATTTTAATCTTCCTAATAATGCAATTTTGGCAAGTTTTGACATTGTGTCATTGTTTCCGTCCATCGATGTGGAAGAAGTTATTCTTTCCATAGGCTTATCCATTGATGGGTTACCTCATTTAAGTGATAATATGAAATTTTCTATTAAGTCGGGCTTAAACTTAATTAAGGAAAGTAATGTATTTATTTTTAAAGATAAATATTTTAAACAGCAGAAAGGAGCTCCTATGGGTTCACCTATTTCTAGTATTCTGGCAGAATTCAAATTGCGTCCTTTAGAAGAACTCATCTTTAAGAAACTTTTTCCTATACCTTCATTATGGTTACGGTATGTCGATGACATTTTTATTATCTGGGAAGATGGGAAACAATCCTTAGAAAATTTTTTTGACGAAATTAACCAACTTGATAACAATATTAAGTTCACGATGGAGTTAGAAAACAATAACTCGCTTCCTTTTCTTGATGTTCTCCTTATCAAAGGAAACAATTGTTTAAAACGGAAAATTTTCCGGAAATCTATGAAATTAAACAATGTTTTTCCCGTCACTGCAGCTGCCCCATGGAATTATAAGATTGCCGCATTTAGGTCATTTATCCAGCGTGCATTACTTGTTTGTTCCGATGAATTTTTGGATGATGAAATCAATTTCATCGTTAACATTGGATTATGTCATGGTTTTAATTCAAGCCTTATCTATAAATTGGTTGATAAGTATAAAGTTTCCGTTAATCCCCCCTCCCCCAAATTTCATCAAGTTTACCGAAAGGTTCCTTATTTTCCTATCCTATTTGAAAAGTTAAAAAAGTCTTTCATGAAATTCAACATTCAACTCGTTGCCTCCAATTCTATGACTTTGTTTAATCTTCTGTGTAAAAAAATAGATCCAATTCCTTTTTCATCTTTTTCTGGGGTGTATGAAATTCCCTTTAAATTTTCTGATGGGACCACCTCGTCCTATATTGGTATGACTAAACGTCGATTTTTCGAAAGATTGCAAGAACATAAAAACGATTTGAAGTTTCGTAAACTTTCTACTGCACTCTCAAGAAGCTACCATAAAGGACTCATTTCATTTATAGACTTTGACCATGCTAAAGTTATTTCCAAACAAGTTATTCCGCGTAATGCTATTATTCGTGAATCTTTAGAAATTCGTCTAAGAAACCATGAAGTGTGTAATGATAATGTTTCCTTTCACATACCAGCAATATGGCTTTCAATTTTGAAAAGTCAATGAAAATTCCATTTTTTCAGCTAGTCTTTCTTCGTTTACATCTTTGATGAAAAGATGGCGCCACTGAACTCTTTATTTGGGAGTAAGAGATTTCCGTTAGAATGTTTTGAATTTTGAATTGATTTCAAAATGTAGCATGTAAAGAGTTTGTTGTCGATTTATATTTTAGAAAATTTTTCTCCTGATGAAGGTTTTAAAGAATAAACCGAAACGTAGAGTTTTATGTTAAACTTGTGTATAAATTGTACGTTGGATAGCAACACCTATTTGTTTTGTAAATTAATGTAATTATTATAATTACACGTGAAGTGGAGGTTTTAATTTTAAGCAAATAAAATTTCAGTAACTGCTACCCCATTTGGATTTTCTTGTATTTATATATTGCATTTCTCCCCGTTTTGTTTGAGAAATCGTACACTTCTGTTACGCTCAAACGTCTGAATTTAAATTTTACGAGTTGCAAAATTAAAATTAACTAGTTGGATATGCCAATCCCAAAACCTTCTTCTATCTTATACATCTTAATATTTCAAAACCTAGTTACACATGTTAATGCTTCAATTTTATTAGCTCAATACTATAACAACTTTGATTTTCATCTTAAATTTCCGCTTCAGTCAATTAAACGGAATAAAAACGAGTTAATCTATATCATGATATTTGTTAAAATTATTAGTTTTCCTTATTCTACTGTTATCAGCTGTTTGCGAATAGCCGGCTTAGCAAAAAGTGAGTTTCCGCGTCTGCACGCGTCGCCGATGGACAACAAAACTACGAAAAATCAAGAAAAGCATACAAAAATCGCTGTCACAGAGCCCCTTTACTGCGCAATATTTCCAAATTCAAGGAGGACCTGTTGGCCAAAGCCAAAAACATGCACAAAAAATTTTGTTTCAGTTGTATGCATAATTTTATACTCTTTTCGATGGTACAATAAAGAAAATGGCTCAATCATCGCTATAACAACGCCCCCCCCCCCCTTTCGGCAGATTTTTTTCAAATTCAGGGAGGACTTGTTTGTCATAGCTAGAAACATACACAAAAAATTTGGTTCAATTCTATGCATAACTTCATACACTTATGGATGGTACAGTAATAAAAATGGCACAGAGATTGCAATTATAGCGCCCCCTTCTGGCGGAATTTTTTCAAGTTAAGCGAGGACTTGCTTGCCGTAGCCAGAAAAAAACTCAAAAATTTTGGTTCAATTCGTTGCATAACTTCATACACTTTTCGATGATACAATATTAACAATGACACAAAAATCACTATTACAGCGCCTCCTACCGGCGAATTTTTTACAAGTCAAGGAAGGATCTATTTGCCATAGCCAATAAATGAAACAAAAAATTGGTTCAATATGCATAACTTCATACACTTTTCGATGGTACAATATTTAAAATCGCCCAGAAATCGCTATTACAGCGCCATCTACCGTCGAATATTTTTCAAATTAAGGAAGAACACCCTTGCCATAATCAGAAACATACACAAAAAATTTGGTTCAATTCCATGCATAACTTCATACACTTTTGGATGGTACAATATTCAAAATCGCACAAAAATCGCTGTTACAGCACCCCTTTTGCACCCCTACTACACTTTTTGATGGTACAATGGCGACAGACACACGGACAGACAGACATTTTCTATAAAAAAGTTATTGGGGATCTCTGACCCCTAAAACGTGTAAATCCGTCGAAAAACATTTTGATTACAATACTTCCTTCTATTGAAGATAGAACAAAGTAAAAATGTGAGTTTTTTCATAAACATCAAGTTAAAGCTGTTCATAAAGTTAAGGCTGTTCTCAAATCCAACGTAGCTACTTTCTGACATATGTTTCAAACCATTTTCTTTCGGAAACGAATTAAATTAGCAGGAGTTCTTATTTAAATACTATGTAATCGAAAGATAGTTTCCATTATTTGGTAAAGGCATAATATCTTTCAGTTGGTGTTTTGAATTCGATTTCCGGGCGCAACAGCTCGATAAAGGAGAAAAATAGGTCATCATTTGACCACAATTGCTCATAACTCTATAAGTAATCTATTTATTAAAAAATGGAAAACTCATCTCAATTCCAAATCTCTTCGATAGTCAAGCCTACAAATTTTAAGCCTTTACGTTTAAAAAGTCAGAAAATGTGTCAGAAAGTTTCTCGTTGTTGAGCAGGGAGCTGGAGATCAACATTAAGCATTATTGCAGGTTAATATTTTGTAAACCAGTTGAATGCAAATATTCACTTTAAATATAAATGATATTATATTGTTTTTAAAAAAAGTGCATGCCCTAATAGGTGTGAGACACACTTATTAAAATACGAATACGCACCCGATTTTAGAGACGGATTACTGAAGGTAATCCGTCAGCACATCTATACTAATATTATAAAGAAGTAAAAATTGTTTGTATGTTAGAGGTACCCTGGAGCTACCGAACCGATTTCAAAAGTAATAGTATCAAAATGATGGTGTTGTCCCAACTTAGAACATAGGCTATATTTTATGTCAGTGCCACTACCCAAAAGGGGTGCAGGAGCAAAAAACGTTCAAAAAATGCGATTTTTGCGTTACTGAAGGGCCTAGAAGTATGAAATTTGAAATATTATCTACTTATTAGGTACAAATGATGTCTAAGAAAAGTTCTTAAACAATTCGAAATTTAAAAGGGGTGAAAATGCACAAAAAGCGTTCTAAAAAACATTCAAAATGGGGATTTCTACACAATCTCAGGAAATATGTACCGATTTAAAAAGTAATGGTGTCAAAATGATGGTGACAACCCTTGCTCCAAGATAGTCCACATTTTATGTCTGTGCCACTACCCAAAGGGGGTGCAGGAACAAAAAACGTTCTAAATTACGGTTTTTGCTTTACTGAAGGGTGTAGAAATATGAGATTTGAAATATTAGTTACTTATTAGATATAAGGGATTTCTAAGAACAGTTCTTAAAAAAATCGAAATGTGAAAAGGGAAAAAATGGACAAAAAGCGTTCTAAAAAACGTTTGAATTGGGGATTTCTACACAATCTCATGAAATACAAAACCAATTTAAAAAATATTGGTGTCAAAATGATGGTGACAACCCTTACTCCAAGATAGGCTATATTTTATGTCGGTGCCACTACTCCAAAGGGTGTGCAGGACCAAAAAACGTTCTAAATTACGGTTTTTGCGTTACTAGAAATGCGTTACCAGCGGGACCTAGAAATATGAAATTTGTAATATTAGTTACTTATTAGATATAAAGGATTTCTAAGAACTTTTCTTTAAAAATTCGAAATTTAAAAGGTATGAAAATGCGCGAAAAGTGTTCTAAAGAACGTTCTTACTGGAAGTTTCTACACAATCTCAGGAAATACCAAACCGATTTAAAAAATTATGGTGTCAAAATGAAGGTGACAACCCTTGCTCCAATATAGGCTATATTTTATGTCGGTGCCACTGCTCCAAAGGGGGTGCAGGAGCAAAAAACTTTCTAAATTACGGTTTTTGCGTTACTGAAGGACCTAGAAATATGAAATTTGTAATATTAGTTACTTATTAGATATAAAGGATTTCTAAGAACATTTCTTTAAAAATTCGAAATTTAAAATGGGTGAAAATGCGCGAAAAGCGTTCTAAAAACGTTCTAACTGGGGCTTTCTACGCAATCTGAATTCTACGAAATACCAAACCGATTTAAAAAATAATGGTGTCAAAATGATGGGGACAACCCATGCTGTAACATAGGATTTGTTTTATGTCAGTGCCTCTACCCCAAAGGGGGTGCATGAGCAAAAAACGTTCTAAATTACGGCTTTTGCGTTACTGAAGGGCGTAGAATTATGAAATTTGAAATATTAGTTATTTATTAGATATAAGGGATTTCTAAGAACAGTTCTGAAAAAATTCGAAGTTTAAAAGGTATGAAAATGCGCGAAAAGCGTTCTAAAAAACGTTCTAACCGGGGGTTTCTACAAAATCTCAGGAAATACCAAACCGATTTAAAAAATAATGGTGTCAAAATGATGGTGACAACCCTTGCTCCAAGATAGGCTATATTTGATATCGGTGCCACTAGCCCAAAGGGGGTGCAGGAGAAAAAAAAGGTTCTTAATTACGGTTTTTATGTTACTGAAGGGCTTAGAAGTATGCAATTTGTAATATTAGTTACTTATTAGATATAAAGTATTTCTAAGAAGAGTTCTTAAAAAATTCGAAAATTAAAAGGGGTGAAAATGCGCGAAAAGCGTTCTAAAAATCATTCTAACGGGGGTTTCTACACAAACTCAGTAAATACCAAACCGATTTAAAAAGAAATAATGGTGTCAAAACTATGGTGAACCTTTGCTCAAGATAGGCTATATTTCATGTCGGTGAGCTACCCCAAAGTGGGTGCAGGAGCAAAAAACGTTCTAAAAATGCAATTTTTTCATTGCTGAAGGGCCTAGAAATAGGAAATTTGAAACATTTGTTAATTATTAGATATAAAGGATTTCCAAGAACTGTTCTTAAAAAATTCGAAATTTAAAAGGGGTGATAATGCGTGAAGAGGGTTCTAAAAAACATTCTAAATAAGGATTTCTACTCAATTTTGGGAAGTATCAAATCGATGTCAAAAGTAATGGTTGTAAATTGATGGTGAGAGACCTTGCTCTAACGTGGCCTTATTTTATGTTTGTATCACTACCACCTTGGTGTTGCAGGAGAAAAAAATGTTCTAAATTGCAGTTTTGTGTTCTGGACGGACCTAGAATCATGAAATTTGGAATGGTAGTTACTTATAAGATATCAATGATCTCTGAGAACATTTCTTAGAAAAATTCGAAATTTAAAAAGACTGAAAATGCGCGAAAAGCGTTGTAAAAAACATCCTAAATTGCGATTTCTGTGCAACGTCAGGAAGCACTGAACCGAATTCAAATATAACGCTGTAAAATGATGGTGACAGCTCTTGCTCCAAGATAGGCTATATTTCATGTCTGTATCCTGTACCACAGAGGAGATGCAGAAACTAAAAACCTTCTAAAATTGCGATTTTTGAATTATGGAAGGACCTAGATTCATGAAATTTTGCATGGTATATATTTATTAGATATAAATGATATATCGTGTAAAATGAGTTCTAAAAACTTTCTAAATGCCGATTTGTGAGCAATCTCAAGATGAATCAAATTGATTTCAAAAGTAATGGTAGGCAAATTAATGCCGACTGCCTCTGCTCTAACATAGATGCTATTTCATGTCGGTGTCACTATCACCAGGAGTTTGCAGGAGCAAGAAACGTTCTAAATTTCGATTTTTATTATCGGTAGGGGCTAGAAACTTGAAATTAGCCAATGTACATATTTATTAGATGTAAACTATCTTTAAGAACAGTTTAGAAAAAATTGGAAATTTTAAAAAGGGTGAAAACGCGCGAAAAACGTTCTAAAAACGCTGTAAAAACGTTCTAAATTACGTTTTCTACTCAATCTCAGGAAATACCAAACCTATTTCAAAAGAAATGGTTGCTAATTGATGGCGACAGTCCCTGCTCCAACATAGGCTATTTTTTATGATGCTATCGCTACCATCTGGGGGTGCAAGAGCAAAACATATTCTAATTCGCGTTTTTTGCACAACTGAGGGGTCTAACATTTTGAAATAGAGCATGGTATTTACTTACAAGATGCAACTTCTTTCTACGAACAGTCGAAAGAATATTCCAAATTTAAAAGAATGAAGCGAGCAAGAAGCGTTCTAAAGACGTTCTAAATTACAATTTTTATTCAATCTTATCAAATACCAAACCGATTTAAAAAATAATGGTGTCAAATTGTTGGTGATAGAACCTGCTCAAACATAAGCTATTTTTTATGTTTGTGCCACTACCACCAGAGGGTTGTAGGAGCAAAAAACTTTCTAAATTGCGATTTCTGTGATACTGAAGAGGCTAGAAACTTTAAATATGGCTTGGTAGTTTCTTATAAAATATAAATGACCTCGAAGGACTTTCGAAAATAAATTTACCTTAAAAAGAGGTGAAGCTAAGTGGGGGTGCGAAAAGCGTTCTAAAAAAGTCCTAAATTACGATTTCTTTGCAATTTCAGGGGATATAAACCTATTATAAAAGTAATAACTGCGAATCAATGGTAACAGTCTCTGATCCTACACAGGCTATATTTTAAGCGGATGATTCCTGGGGTTCACAAGAACTACAAACGCCCTAAAAAAGGCTTTTAAAAGCTTTCTAAATTACGTTTCTGTGGAATATTAGGAAATAGTAAACCGATTTCAAAACTAATGTTGGCAAATTATTGGTGATATTTCCTATTTCAACATGGCCCTTTATGTTGAAAGAGGTGGCAGGACTTGGAATTTGACATGATGGTTAATTTTAAGACCTAAGAAGATGGGTTCTAAAAATTCAAAACTTCAAATGAATACTGAATTAAGCATATTACTTGAGCATAAAAGTTTCAAAATCTTTTCTAAATTAACATTTACTTAGTTTTATTTCTTTTATTAATTTAAATTTAATTTCTGCATAATTTCTGCATAATTCAGATGTTTAGTCAAACTATTTTTTAATTAGTAATTTTTGAATTATTCCTAAAAGTATAATTTCTTTTAATAAATTTAGACATATAAATATCACTTGGCACATTTCAAATATTACGCGAGCAAAGCCGCGGGGTTTGCTAGTAAAGAGATAAAAATAGTTCTGCATTTTTCGTTCAGGTATTAAGAGTAATCTTTCAATCTAAGCAACGGAAAACAATATGTTAAGCACTAAAACCTTCCCTGAAAAACTAATAGTGCAAGTCGCATGGAAATCGGTTTTGAAGAACTCAAGTTACATGCACCTGGAACGAAGTTTCCATTTGTATTTTATGTACTTATTAGATTATTTTGAGTAGTTTGATTCGATATCTGTTAAATTCATCTTTTAGTTTATTTTATTTTTGGAGTTTTAATTTCCTTTGCAAATTTAGTTATTGAATATTACACGAAAACAAACAAAATCTGAATTATTTATAATGTTTTTGATTAATTGAGTTAATATTTTGTAATTGGGTTGCAAGCACATTTTAAAAATATTACTGCTTGAAAATTACTTTTAAATTCACAACAAATTTGTATATTGAAAGAAACATTACAAACAAATATTACTGAAAGTACATTCGCTTTCGATAAGATGCTGGAACAATCGAATGTGCGATGTTTAAAGGTTAAATTGCAGCAAAAGGTAAATTTACTGTTGTGTTAGTTTGTTGCTACCGAATATATGATACCAGCGTTACTCATAGACATGTCTTTTCTTTATACTATTGCATTAAGGGTAAACGGGTTCAACTTTCGAAATCGGGATGAACGTACCTTCAAATATATCCATGCTTGAAAATTACTTTGAAATCCATTAATATCAGAAAATTGAGATACAAATTTAAAGTAAATTTCTTTTGAAAGAACTTTTTTTTCTATTCGACATTGTAATAAATGAAATATTGCGCTGTTTAGAAGTTAGAAATTTGCAGAAAAATTACAATCATCAGTATGATGTCAGTGCTACTCACTGACGCATTTTTACTTTATAATGTAGATATATGCCATACAAATGCGAATTTCACTAAATGCTGCGCGATTTGGTGGATTTTTTTTCATATTGTCAGGAAATTCATATACTTTTCTGTTAGCCCCCCCCCCTCCCCCCCCAAAAAAAGAAAATGCGCATTTTTTTTTAACTCATGGTTTTTACTGTGGTTGCAAGACAATAACGTCATTACTTTCTGATTGTCTTTTTAATGATTTGTGGATGGCAATGCACAAATTTCAGTTATCGTGATAGTGGTATTATTTCCTTTTAATTTATTTTACTTGGAAGGCTCCTTATAATTGACACGGGCGAAGCCGGGTAGTTCTGCTAGTAATACATATAATACTTCTTCATTTTTATTTTCATTGTGATTTATATCATTTGGCACAAAAACAGGCAATCTCTTCATTTAAGATACATAATTTTAAGTTACATATATTAAATACATTTAAAAAAATGAATTAGACTCATTTAGTTTAAAATACAAATAAATAAATAATTCAAAATAATACGAAAATTAACACCATAAGTCAAAACATTTTGTTCCAAAATGAAAGATTTGTTTCACATAAAAAACACATAGTTACAGATACAAAAAAGGCTTGTTTTGTTGTAGGAAAAGTTCTCTTGGCTAAATTTTAACACGAACAACAAAAAAGTATCGTGATTAATTCAAGTATTATAGAAATGTTTCGTAATCTGGTTTGCAGCCAATGTCGCCAACGTCGTGTTTTAAAAAGCGTGGCTTAACAGCAAATTAATTTCATTGTTGTAACTTTTTCTTTGAAATTGTGTACATTATAATTTAAACTTTTGTTTATATAACTGTTGCTTGTATAAATAATTCATACCTTGTTGATCAAGCATCACTCGAAAAAAATGTAAAATAATCGTTCTGCGTTTATTTGCTCAAAGCCAATTGGAGCATTCAATATTACTATTACGAAATAGTACCATATTGTCCTACATTTAGAACAATGCTGTTGTATTCTTGCTCGACGCCAAATTTGCCTTTGTACCTAAATGCGGAATATTGCCATTTTTCTTGTACGAAGAGTGGTTATACCATAAATGTTTCATTTTGCATACATGTATGGGTAATTTTGATATTTTTTTGTTATCCGAACACAGGTGATAAATCACCAGTAAATGTTCCCAAACTATATATATATATTGCATTTATTTCATTTAAAATATAAAACTCTCATTCACTTGGTATAAAATAAATGCATTTAAAATACATGATTTTGACGCCATTTCATGATACTTTACCAATCTTTCTTTGCCTTGGCATTTTTAACACTTTCCAACAAAGTTGAAACGTGTTTATGCATTCGGTCTGTTTGTCCGTCTGCCCATGCTCTAACTCCCGTAAATACACTCGTATTTTCATGCAATTGAAAAAGGTTATTTAGGAGCACCAAAGCATGTATATGAAGTATGTAGGATTAATAATTCACTTACAGGGGCGCTCAAAAGTAGTCAATTACATTATGGTATATGGGAAAAAATGGTTTGCAGAGTATTTTAATGACATTACGCTATTTCAAATGGATTGAAACTGATATAAGTCACTGAATGTTACTACGATCACTTTAGAACAGGGCATTCATTGCATTTTTTATTCATTTAGATTTAGAAGGACGCACAAAAAGAAATCGGTTACAGTACTGTCTTTGAGTAATAATTGCTGGAGTGTACTCTGTATAAACTGAACCTAAAATATCCTTCTTATTGTTCCAAAAAATATATTTTTGGGTGATTATACTGTTAATTTTTTCTAAATTTTGCGTTAGCTAAATATAATTTTGTATTAAAAATATAAAAATGCTTTAAATACAAATTTATTTATATTCAGAGTAATTACTATAATCCGAAGAATAATAGGTACCAAAATTTTCTTTTTAGTGGCAAAATTTATTTTGTAATCGTGCGCGTAATCTGCTGTACCGATAATCTGCCTATCAAATGTCTGACAGTTTGGAGCCCCCTGTAAATTCTAATTCTGCATCTTGCGATTTTTTAAGTATATGAAATAAAGAAATACTTAGTATATCTTCCATCCTAATATAAAATTGTGTCTTAAGATGAAATACATTTTAGGATATTATATGTTGAAAATTGTCTTTTTGTTTCTTTTTTTTCCAATTTTACGAGTCCTGAGACCCCATAAATTGAAATTACGCATCCATTGGAATCAAAGGAATGCTAGGAATGAGGACATCTTCACCTTTGAAAGGACCTGTCAAGATTGTTGCTTCTATGAAGCAAATCGTATAATTCTGCATGAAAAACCCATTCATCATAATTAAGAGGAGGAATTAGCCCCGGTTCGCCCCTTTATACTTAGTCAATGAAACCCCCCAAAAAATCAGGGAAGCGCCTTATCAGATAAAACCTATTCACAAAAGTTTTAGCAAATCGAATATTCCTACGTGAAAAATCAAGTTATCTAAATAAAGGAGGGGGGGGTTAGCTCTCCGTTCCCCTTTGCACAACCAATAAAACACCAAAACTAATCAGGGAAGCACTTTATCAGAATGAACCTATTTACAAAATTTGAAGCATATCTGGTAATTCTGCATGAAAAACCCATTTATCTAAATTAAGGGGAGATTGGACCCCCGTTGACCCTTTTATGCTTAACCAACGAACTCCTAAAACTAATCAGGGAAGCACCTTATCAGAATGAACGTATTTACAAAATTTCAAGCAAATAGGATATTTCTATCAAGAGTTATCAGTTACATACATACGTACATACAAAACCTGCAAGCACACTAGCGCTCAGGCTTTAATAGCCTGTGAGGTAAAAAGAAAAAAAAACACAAACTAAAAAAGCAAAGATAAAACAAATATCATAAAAAATACTGACGAAATATTTCAGTTATGTGAATGCCACTAATTTTTTTAAAGAAATAGTCGACTTCTTGAATAGCGGAGATTCGATGATTAAGTAAGTCAGTGATTACTATAAAAAATTTTGTGGTGTCCAGCCTGCCACAGTATGGCCAACCCTGTTTTAAACATTTGAGCGCCAATTGTGGTATTCTTTAAAAGTTTGCAGACATGTATTTCCTGTTTAATAGAGTACCTCTATGAATAGCGTAAAAGTATCATTATTAGTAGGATTTCCCTCACAGGGATTAGTCTGAGTGGCAATACTGAAAACATAGACTTAATAATAACTTCTGACAGGGAAATGAAATTAGATGCTATCTCTAATTAATTATAAACGCTAGCGGGCCCCTCCTTTTATCGGACCCCCTCCTTTTTATGAACCTCTAATAATATGAAATCCCGAAGTGAACGAACTCGAACGGGTCCCCGCTGCCTACGCGCCGTTTTACTTTATTAATAGCTTAGTATTTATTTATTTTTTATTGTTATTATGTACATAAGGAAAAAAAATACTGTCGGGCTGGCAGAGGGCGATGTCGCCATTCTCTGCATTTGTATTTGTTTTGTAACAAATTACTTTTATTTATTGCGTCACTTTTTACACATTTGCCGTTTGTTCGAGGCATTTTACCCCAGCTTTGTCGTTTTGTTGGATGCCGGTAGGGAGTTTTCCCCGGGATATTAAACCCATAAACCTCACGGTTCGGATCCCGGTGGGGGGCCTCATTCTGCTTACAGCACCGTATAGCAGTCGTGCTGTGGACGCACTGCAAACTCTTTTTAAAAAGCCAGTCGCGCTCGAACAAAAGTAGAACCGTGTCCCCGCTGCCTACGGCACCGTATTGCAGATGTGCTGCGCACGCACTGCAAAATGTTGTAAAAAAGCCAATCTCGCTCGAACGAACTTCGAACCGGGATCCCGCTGCCTACACCACCGTATAGCAGGCGTTCTGCGCACACACTGCAAAATCTTGTAAAAAAGGCTATCTCGCTCGAATGAAAGTCGAACCGGGTCCCCGCTTCCTGCGGCACCGTGTAGCAGGCGTGCTGCGCAAGCACTGCAAAATCTTCCAAAAAAGGCAATATCGCTCGAACGAACATCGAACTGGCCCCCCGCTGCCTAAAGCAACGTGTAGCAGGCGTGCTTCGCACGCACTGCAAAATCTTTAAAAAAATATATATAATATCGCGCAAACGAACCTCGAACTGGGTCCCCGCTGCCAATGGCACCGTATAGCACTTCAAAATCTTGTAAAAAATGCAATCTAGCTAAAACAAACCTCGAACCGGGTACCCGCTGCCTACGGCACCTACGTATCGCAAAGGCTATAACTATAATTAATGCGTATATATAAGTATAGTAAATGGCGTATTGTAAAGGCTAATCATTTGTCATGACTATAAATGATTAGCCTTTTTAAAAGGTTCTACCTAGTGGATTGCAATGGAACTATCACTGTTAGATAATGTTTCAGAGAAGATTTAATATGTAAGACATATCTTTCTCCGTTGCTTGTTGTAGAGTTATGGGCGAAGGCTCTATAATCAGGTGAAACTGATTATGAGAGATTAGCCTTTTTAAAAATGACTAGGGGACGCATTCTTAATTTTTCGGGGATGATTTTAGTATATTATGTAAATTTTGCTACGTTACTAACGAAAACCTACTGTAAATCATCAACACATATATTTCGTTCGATTCAGGTTCGTTTGGAGGAAATGACCAGGGTAACGGGTGAAGGCTGCTAATAATCTTATAAACATCTAAGATCTTCAGCAGAGTGTGAACGGTAAGTTGAGGGGCTAGTTGAGCTCAAATCAATTGGTAGGACTCCCCACTTGACTGAATCTGAATCTGAAAGAAAAAAATATACCGCCTTCATCTAGAACGAATAGGTAGTGATTTTCTAAATCTCTAAACTAGAATGCAGATTTCCGAGTTATGCGAATAAGGTGAATAAATAAACTGAATAGACGAAATAATAGAGAATTTCAAGTCTATAATTTTCTAGGTAATAAAACGATACATTATATTATGAATCGTTTGAATAGCGAAAAATTATCATTTGTTTTCTAGAATTAATTTATAAACTAGAATTATAGTTACTAAACTCGTTCGGATTTATTTGCAGAGATTTTGGAATACTTTTGACCACGATAATAGAGGAAAGCACCCTTAAATTTTTATAGGGATAACGAAATCTCTGTAGCAAAGGGGACTCGAGTTCATAAGGATAACCATGGAACTACTTTTTCTAGAGGCTCGATTTATATTTTGGATGCCAATGGCAAAATTTGTTTTCAGCGTAAGCCGTGAGAAAATCTCCGTCCAGAAAGAAAAAAGAAAAGAAAAATCATGCGTTAAGCATAGATTATGAAACACTTTCCAACACTTCCTGAATGCTTAAAAAATTCTTTATATAAGGAAATAAAGTAAATAAGATAACTGTAAAACATTTTAGAATATACATAAAACATTTGAAAAACTGATTTCAGCAGTTACCGCCCATAGCCAAATATATATTCCAATTCTTTTGAAATAAGCAATTTGGAACAGCCCTGTTTTTGATCTGTAGGTTGATATATATATACTAAGTAATGGGAAAATTTAGTTTTTCAAGAAAAAGAATAACAGGTTGAAATTTCTCTTTCAGCAATTTATATTAATAGATTGAAACTTACTTGATTACTTTTGTATAACATGTAGTTTGCATAAAATTTTTATTACACGCCACTATTTAGATAAAATTTAATTCAATATAAAACACTCTTAAAACAACTGAAATCACATTTCCAGAAATTATCATGTATATGCGGCCATGTATCTAGTTCTTTGTATGACCCTGTATATCATTTTATTTTTATTCTACAAACATTTCTTAGTAAACTAAATGGTGTTTATTGTAAAAATGCATAACTCATTAAAAAACCACCTCTAAGCGACTTAAGTTCATACTCAGTAACCGTTCGAAATCTTTTATGTAGCCCTGTATATGAACTATAGCATTTATACACACCGTATAGCATACATAAAAGTGCATATCGTAATTAAAAATGTATTTCCAGCAATCATAGCTTATGTACAATACTTCGGACACAATATAGTATCTGAAATATTTTGTGTGTCCCTGTAAATGCTATGCACTTCTTATTATACATGAAATAATTTATAGTAAACCTCAACAACGTATATAAATTTCATTATATATGACGTAGTTTAACATAATTAAAATTCGCCTCAATCCTCAATCCTTAAAATTCGCCTACCCCCATATCCTTATGTAACAGAATTCTTTTATGTGGCCCTTAAATGAATAATAACTATTCTTTGCACCGCATATTCTACAGAATGCATGTTTTAGTGTACTGCATAAAGGCATATCAATTATATTATGTTTGAAAGCGTATAACATCATTAAAAATCATTTGAAACGATTTTTCCCATTGGCCGTAATGTAACGGAATACTTTTAACTATCCCTGTAAATGAACTAAACAAGCTGCAAACTTCATTTGAAATAGGGGACGTGCTATGGTGAACGTCAATAACATCCAAAAGTTTCAGGGCAATCCGAGTATATTTATGCTAGTTAGAGCGCGGACAGATGGGCAGACTGCCTGAAAAACAGAAGTCATAAACAATTTTCAATTTTGTTGGAAAGTGTTAAAAAGAAATTGCGAAAAAAATCTTTGAGAAGTAATTATTTTTGACGCTCTAGTAACTTCTTTCCAGAAAAAAACTATGACAATTTCCTGAACAAAACAACTGCAACAATTAAGAGCGCGATCAGAAAATATCCCTAAAGTTTTAGCACTTCGATTTCGAAACAGATGAAAAAAAAAAATTCCTGCCGGCTCGGGCCTACAGGCGGAGGTAGATTTCGAAGTTAAATACTAAATTCACAAACAAAAATTAAAACAAGATTAGACATAAACCCAGTTCCTTCACTAAGAATGAGCTCTAGGGAGCTAAACATTTTGTGAAAATTCTAATATACACGAATACACACACGCATGCATATGGAATAGGTTTAAAAAATAGCTAAAGCAAATTCAGAGAACCTCAAAGTGATAAATAAGTTAATATTTCCATAGTCGGGTTTTTATCATGTTTTAATACGTTTCTTCAAACTCACATGACGTTACCTATTCACCTGTTGAGGTCCATTTTATTTCCAATATGACGCAATATTTTGTTGTTTTTTAATTCGTCAAACTATATATTTCATTTTGAGTTTTCATGCGGAAATCTTGCTCTAGGAAACTTATGACGTAATATTCAATTTGTTTTCAATTCGTCAAACTATTTATTTTATTTAATTTTTCACGTGAAATTCTCGCAAAAGAAAAGCAATTGTTGTGGTGAGAATTTTATTGCTTTTTTTTTAATTGTTGGCAACTCAATAACGAAAAATATTTTTTTTTTGTCATTGTTGTGTAAGAGCTGATTTTATCGGAATCGTGTTAAGACGGTATTCAAAATTTTGAACCCTTCCCATTTCCATTCCCTTGGTCCGATTTTACCCATTTTCAATCCCCGCTGAGATACAGCCATCTCAAAGTTGTTGGCGAGTTTGAAGACGATCCGTGCATCATTGCAACTTTTATCGTGCGGACAAAATTTAGTACATACATACATACATACATATATATATATATATATGTAGAAATTTAATGCACATTTATTTTAACGAATAAGTGTACACTGTGGTCGGTGTCTAGAAGTAAAGTCCAGGCCGATTCTTAATGGAATCTGAAACATTAATGCTCTTGATTATGTGGGTGAAATATTTACAGATGGGGTATTTACATTTAAACATGATAATTATAACTGGGTGGCGATATTCCGCCTTACTCAGGTCCGTGACCCGGTATTCGATCAACAGCGACGTTTCAGCACTTCTGCTCTCATGAGCAACCAACAGTCAACTCTATCTTTTCACAATAGTTTGTGTCAGTTCAGCAGTTTTTTCCGTTGACTCAGAGGTCGGGGTGGATCATCCCGAGCCTCATCTAAGAATGTGCTAGGCTGTGCAGTGCAGAGTTCAAACTCTGTGCTCTGTCACCACAATTCGGCCTACCTGACAGGGCTGGGTCCTCCCAGTCACTCATCTACTTTATATACCTGACTGGTACTGGACTACTTTTTCCAGAACGTATATTATACACACACAAAAAAATTCACAAACAATATATAAAACAAAATAATAGTAAAATCAGTCACTAAATACTTGTGATCAAAAGTTTTCAGTCCTTGACCAATATTTTTAGAAAATAGATAGAAAATAGAATAGAAAAATAATAAAGTTTTTCTGCTTGTCACTTGGAAGCAGTTCTTTTCAAAGTTTGTTCATAATAGTAATAAAAAAGATATCAATAATACACAGTTTAAAAAAATGTATATAAAAAAACACAAAAATCACTTAAAGTTCAAATATTTCGTCTTAGACAGTAGAAGTCCAAGGCTTCATGTGATCTGCAGCCGTCGAGGTCGTATTTGGACCCTCATGGTGTCCAACTTTACTCACGTTATAGTGATCGTTTCTTTTTACTGCAGTAATCTCATAGAGACCAAGAAACTTAGGCTTTTGTTTGGTACCTGTCCCAAACTGTGTTTTTTGAATGGCCACCAAATCACCGAGTTTATATGTATTGGCCTTTTTTCGCTTTTTGTTATGCGTTTTCATGTTTTCCTGTTGTATTTTTAGTATGTTTTGCTTAGCTATTTCTCTATTCGAATTTCTTTCCGATATGAACGAATTTAATTCCTCATCATCTAACAGCGTTTTGATTTGCAGGTCAGTTTTCTGCCGCAGTTTCGTTCCTGTCAGTAATTCAAAAGGTGTAAATTTTGTACTCCTCGATACAGTACTATTCATGATACGCTGCACGGGCGCGACAAATTTGTACCATTTAGTGGGGTCTTCTACACTAAGTTTTGCTAAAATTGGGATAAGAATTCTGTGCATTCTCTCTATTTGACCGTTTCCTCTAGGTATCCCTGTTGTTATGGGAATATGCTCTATGTTCTCTTCCTTACAATATTTCTCAAAATCAGCGGAGGTAAATGCTGGTCCTTTATCGGTAATGATTCGCGATGGATTTCCGAAAATATCATGTTGCCTGGTCAATTTATCGATGACTTCTTTAGCGGCTGTAGTTTTAACGGGGTATAGCCAAACAAATTTAGTAAATGCTTCCACAACAGTAAAAATGTGATTGTAATTTTTATTTGTAGAAGGCATGGGACCAATGTGATCTATATGATAGGTCTCGAGGGGCATATTTTGTTTGGGGATCGGGTTTAACAGACCTTCTCCTTTTTCTTGCTTTTTATTGCAAAGTATACACTCTATGCAGTTGCCAATGACACTTTCAATTTGCTTTCTTAATTGGGGTATAAAATAATTTTCTTTTAAAATAATTTCAGTTTTAGCCACTGCGTAATGACCTTTGTTATGAACATCGCGTATTATTTCCTTTTGCATATTGGTAGGAATCATCAAAAGTTCTCTATCATTTTCATATTTGTATACGATGTCGTTTCTTATAAAATATTCTGAACTTTCATTTTTTTCAATTAACTTTTTTATCGCTTGTATGTGTTCGTCTTCTTGTTGTGCATTCTTTATTTTTAAAGTTAATTCATCTTGCGATCGGGTAACTATTAGAACTGTATTTCTACTCAATGCGTCTACATGTTTCATTTGGGATCCTGATCGGTGGGCAATTTCATAATCAAATTCCTGTAAGAATAGAGCCCATCTGGCTACTTTTGGCGTAATGTCTTTTTTGTCCATTGTCTTTTGAAACGCGGAACAATCTGTCACAATTTTAAATTTTGTGCCTAATAAGTAGTTTCGGAATTTTTTAACCGATTCTATTACCGCGAGTGTTTCCAATTCGTAACTCGAGTATTCTGCTTGAGTAGGTGTAGTTTTGCGGCACATATAATGAATAGGATGTAAGTTTTTGTTTTCATCTTCTTGTAGTAGGACACTACCAAAATCTATGGCGCTTGCATCGGTGTGCAATTCTAGTCTAGCGCCTCGTCGAAATGTATGCAATACTGGAGGGTTAACTAATTTTTCTTTAAGAGTCTCAAAAGCTTGTTTTTCGAGGATTCCAAATTTAAATGTATTTCTCGCTTTTAATAAATCACTTAAAGGTCTCGCTATAGTTGCATAATGTGGGATGTATTTTCTGAAATAAGAAGTTAAACCCAGAAAACTGTGTAATTGTTTAAGGGTGCGGGGTTCAGGAAAATTTTTTACTGCCAAAGTTTTGGCTTCCGAGGGCCTAGTAGTTCCGTTTTCGATAATATAACCTAAAAATTCAATTTTCCGTTTAAGGAATTGGCATTTTGCAAAATGAAATTCAAGTCCGTAATCCGATGCAACTTCTAGGACGCGTTTCAGTTTTAAAAGCGCTTCTTCCTCAGTCTTCGCAAGTACTATGACATCGTCTAAGTAAATTAATATTACCTTTTCTTTAATTAACTGTTTAAAAACAGCTTGAATATATCTCTGAAAATTCTGCGGGCCAATCGATAATCCGAATGGAAGCTTTAAATATTCGTACTGGGAGTTATGCGTGACAAATGCTGTATATTTCCTACTCTCCTCTGCTACATCTATATGAAAAAAACCATTTTTTAAATCCAATGTAGTAAAAACCTTCGCTTCCTCAATGTTATCTAAAACGTCCTCTATTCTTGGCAAAGGAAAATTATCTCTAATTATTTTTTTATTGAGGGGTCTATAGTCAACACACAATCTCCAAGAATTATCTTTCTTTTTCGCTAACACAATAGGCGATGCATAATTAGAATTATTCTCCGTTATAATTCCCATTTCCAACCATTCTTGTATTTGTTTGTCTACAAATTCCTGTTCTGGATATGCTAATCTACGCGGTCGTTGCGCAATCGGAATATCATCACTTAATACTATATTTACTTTTAACTGCGTGTCCTTAACCTTGTTTGGCTTATAATTAGTGATTAATTCCGTTAACTCTTTCTTAATAGTGCTGTTTGTAATATGGTTTAGCTCAACTTCCTGAAAATTAATAGAATTAACTGTCTCAGCTAAATAAATGTCTGTGGTTTTCGCTGAGTCTAACTGTGGGACAGAACACTGTTCACTTTCCAACAAACAATTTTTATCAGAGCTTAATTGCATGTTTATTTTTTCACTAAAGTTGCAAGCTGTTTCATTTTGATTAGTTTGCTCCTTTCTCACCAATTCAGCTGTCGCAATCGTTTTTCCTATCGTTGGATTGTTTTGCTTCTCTGACCGCAACATCGCATGAAATTTGGGTGTGACATAGATGACGCGTCTGGTTTTTGTCATGATTGTTTCTTGCGGGAAAACAGTGACGTAATTCACCCTAACTTCCTTCAATTTTCGTTTCCCTGTAATTTGCAATCCTTTTTCCGACATATTGAAATTTACCTGTTTCAAAAAGTTATTTCCTAAAATTATAGAATGGCTCAACTTTTTTACGACGTATAAATCTGCATTCACTATGTAACCATCTATTTCAATTTTTTCGGTCATAAATCCTATGGGTGTAATTTGACTACCACTAATACCTGATAAAACCAAATCATTTTCATGCAATTTAGGACATCCCAGGACTGTATAAGTATCATTGCTACACATATTGACGTCACTTCCTGTATCTATTAAAGCATCCATATTTTTCCCTAAAATCCCCACGCTTTTTATTATTTTATCAACCGGATTTGAGTTATTGCTTACGGCAGCATTTGCATTTTTAGGAGAATTATTTGTACACTGGTCAGACGTATGGCCAGAAATTTTACACCTCCAGCAGACCGGACTTTCTTTTTTTCGGGGGCAATCCCTAAAACGGTGGGAAAGGTCATTGCAATTGAAACAACGGATTTTTGTATTTAAATTCTTTTGGGGGGTAGGTGTGTAGTTTTTCTCATATGGTACGCGACTAATGTCATTTCGATGGAACGCTCTATTATTTTCACTACCTTGACGTTTTCTAAATTCCGTGTTTGAGGGCTTAATTTCAGTTTTCCGTAAGTTAATTCTGGCGGTTACGAAATCATCCAATTTATTGGTCAAATCTTCTACACTCGTAATTTTTGGCAATTCGTCACAAAAGTGTTCCTTCATTTCTAGGGACAATTTTTGCCTAATCTGGTCAATAATTAAAATATTTTTTAACTCTTCGAACGTTGATATGTGTAATCCCGACAACCATTCATTCAGAAAATTTGTGATTTCAAATGAAAAATCTTTCCATGACGCTGAATTTTGTTTTCTATGTAAAAAGAATTTTTGCCTGAATTGCTCTGGTGTAGGTTTGAAACGTCTTAAAAGTATTTTCTTTACACAGTCGTAATCACTGGATAGTTCTTCACTTTCACGATTTACTAAACTAACAATATCGAGAGGTAACAGTTCCAACAGATATGTAAACCATTCATCTTTTTCTATCCCAAGACGCTTTGCTTGCCGTTCGAAAAGGGTTAAGTAAATGCTAATTTCTTCCTCATTATTATATCTATTTAGCAATTTTAGAACATCGGAACCCTTTCCGGCGATTGTAAATATTGGATTATTCAATTGGGTATTTTGTGTCTTTTCCAATTGTAATTTTTTCAATTCAAATTCACGATTTTCGATTTCTTTTTGTTGCAACAATTTCTCTTTCTCTTCCCTTTCGCTGACAATCCCCGCTAGCAAATTTTTTACTAAATCCTCATTATACCCTTCGGATTTTAAAATTAAATCAGTCATTTGACTTTTATTAGCACCATCTGGAGGACTTAAACCTAACTCGATTACCGCAGTAACCAGATCGATCTTTTTAGACCTTATTAAGTGTGCCATAATTATATCTAACCAATTAACACATAAAATAAAACATTTCAATATAAATCAATAATATATAAGCACCCGATAAATCAAATATATCTATATATATAATAATATTAACAGTTTTCTAAAACAGACTTACTTTGTACCAGATTTTTCCACAAAAAAATAAATATATATATTTTCTTCACAATATAACAATACAAAAAAAAATAATTATTTAACACCTGTTGTATAAAAACTTGCTTCCCTCTAAATATTCTCACATAATATATATTTCTTTCTTTTCACATAAAAAAAAATAACAAGATAAAAAAAATGATATCGTTAAAACACTTTTCTCTGAAAGAAGCAAAAAATAATCATGTATTAGGAATCTAAGATCATGTATATCATTAGGAAGCAAAAAAAAACCCACCTTCCTATATTTCCTCTTCGCAGACACGTCTAAGCAAGTGCCTTATTTCTTTTATTAAAAAAAAAGTGCAGAACAAAAAAAAATCCACTTCTGCATAAATTACTAAATATTCTTTCTCTTCTGGCGTACACAACAGAAACTTACTGTACATTTTTTATGGGGAAAAATAAAAAAAACAATTTCCCCATTTTATCACAAGAAAAGAAAAAAAAAAGAAAACCTTTCGTCATATAAGACGGGAAAAAACTTTCACCGCTCACTATTTAGGTCAGCGTATATTTTCTTCTCGAATACTAGAAACGACCTATTAAAACTTTATCAGATGCATTTTCACAAATGATTCATCTCACAGGAACAGATCTTTTCAAAAAGATGAGTTGAAACTTCAACGCGCACAGATAGAAACACTCTTTTTATCTTTCCTCCCCTGCATGAGAATTTTCCTTTTTCTTTTTTCTCTTTCCAGTAATTCACGGAACATTCGATGAAAGCAACTTTTTTCCTTTCCTTTTCAGAGCATCGTTCAGCTTAAGGACATCAGAATTTCTTTAGACATCAGAAAAATTTTCGTACACGTTAAATCCACACATCCACACTTTGCATGTAAATATCCCGATCGAATCCCCAATTCTGTAGAAATTTAATGCACATTTATTTTAACGAATAAGTGTACACTGTGGTCGGTGTCTAGAAGTAAAGTCCAGGCCGATTCTTGATGGAATCTGAAACTTTAATGCTCTTGATTATGTGGGTGAAATATTTACAGATGGGGTATTTATATTTAAACATGATAATTATAACTGGGTGGCGATATTCCGCCTTACTCAGGTCCGTGACCCGGTATTCGGTCAACAGCGACGTTTCAGCACGTCTGCTCTCATGAGCAACCAACAGTCAACTCTATCTTTTCACAATAGTTTGTGTCAGTTCAGCAGTTTTTTCCGTTGACTCAGAGGTCGGGGTGGATCATCCCGAGCCTCATCTAAGAATGTGCTAGGCTTTGCAGTGCAGAGTTCAAACTCTGTGCTCTGTCACCACATATATATATATATATAAACTTTTTAGGTGGGGGTGGTTTTGGGTTCCCGGGGTCCTATAATGAAAAGTTATGAAGGAATTTTTCAAAAGTCGCACCATGGTAACGACTGCAATAGGTAGTATTTCTTACGAAATCTACCTAATATATTTTAGACCAAATCAATTATTTACTTCGAGCGCATTGAATTACTTGCAACTTGAATGAACTTTTAAATTAATGCATAAATATATCTTTCATCGTAATCCACTTACCTTCAGTCAAAGTGAGGTTTAATTGTTCTTCATGTAGTCTTTCATGTCTAAAAATCATTGTGAGACATTTGTACGGAAATCCATTTTCAGGAACTTGTATGGTGATTAAGGAACTCCTGTAAAAATTAAATATGATTTAAAATACGATGAACTAATAAATCTGCAGATCAGGTGCCTGAACATCAGATCTGCAATTCATTGTTTTTTAATACACTTTGAATAATGTTTAACATCCTAGAAAACACAATTTAAAAATTTTAAAGTACATAAACTATTATAAGAACATAAAATATATCGATCCTTTCAGAAATTAGAAGAGTTAAATTAAACACTGTGTTATAAAATAATATTCAGAAATTCTGACGAACTGCTTGTTTTGGTTATTTTTTCAGATAAAAAGGTACTGTCGTGGGAAAAAAAAAGTAAACACCCCCTACTAACTTCTCAACAAATTACCGTAGACGAAAGTTACTGGTACCGAACGATTGAAAATGGTCTACTTTTAAATGACGTATACAAAATTTGCTTAGGGGGCCATCTACATATTAAAACAAATCCGAACTTCAATTTTTTCAATGGTAACACCCAATTTTATTGAGATATTTCAAATCTTTGGTTCAAACTATGTCTAGTCAGCAAATTTTAAGTCATTTGAATAACTTTTTGAATTATAAACATTCAAAATTTAGTGCTTCTACATTTTCATATTTTTATTTATAATTCCTAAAATTATGCTCCTAATGTGCTAATTTTTTGTGTATCAATAATACTAATATACCCAAACATAAATACATTGAATTTGCAATTTTATAATTTTATTATATGAATTATTAAATATTAAATTAATAATCGAAAAAATTATGTATTGCAACCTACAATTTTTTTGATGGATTTAGATTTATTAAGTCCTGCTTTATGGAAATCCAAAATTTCACATTTTTCATCCAAGTAGTTTTCAAGTTATGCTTAAAAAACTGCAAAATGATGGTTTAAGGGGCCGTCTTTGATAGAAGTGACTAGATACTTTGAAATTTCTTAAGCTATCCTGTAACCTAGCAGGCTTCTTTGTTTGCTTGAGTGGTGCTTAAGATGCCTTGACAAGAAGGGGCTCTCTCGGTTAACAATCGAGTACCGAACTTCAATTTGCATGAAGCCCTTAAAATACGCGCGTTTAAAAATAATTAATTTCTTGGAAACCTATGGTACGAATTGCATAAAAGTTTGTTTTTAGACTAATTGAAGAGTGTAGAGTTCATTTATGCTGTCAGAATTGTGTATTGCTACTGAAAAAAAAGGAAATTTGGGTTCGTTTTAATAAGTAGATGGCCCCCTAAGCAAATTTTATGTACACAATTTAAAAGTATATATTTCCAATCGTTCGGTACCAGTAACTTTCTTCTACGATAATTTGTCGAGGAGTTAGCGGGGGTGTTTACTTTTTTTTCCCACGACTGTACGTTTCTTCAGTGTGGCAGGGTACCATGAACTAGAGGTCTGCACGGGCCGACATTTTCAGGCCCGGGCCCGGCCGACTCAGAGAAAAAAAATTCGGCCCGCCCGTACAAAAAAAATATTGGCCCGGCCCGTAGAAAAAAAAATTATTGGCCCGCCCGGCCCGGTTAAAAAGTTAAAATTTCGGCACGAGCCCGGCCCGGCCCGAGTGAATTTCTACAAAACATTGATTTTTATGTCGATTTGGTTAAAAGTTTTTCTCGTACGAGGAGATCAAGCCAAAAGCATTTATCTTAACTTTTCTTTTCACCTTTATAATCTTCATTTTTATAGAAGTGCCACAGGGTGCGATATTTATTTTTTTAATGAATCTCTATTTCTTGTATGTAAATGTTTCAGTTATAATTAATATTGTTAATCCATATTCCATGTATTGAAGTGTTAAATATCTGAAAAATGCTATAGAGTAAAATCTAAGACTGAATTGCATAGGGGTCAATCCATTTCAAGTGGTCCAGAAAATGTCATATTCGTTGCTCGACCATTTTTAAAAAATCTGAAATTTTTTGTACAACTACTCTAACATGATGGAAGTTCAAAATGACTATTATTTTAATTTTATTAATTTTTGTTTGAGCATGGCAGCCATCTTTGTTTCATCGTCTGCAGCAATTTTCTCACAAGAAGGGTTTACGGAATTGTAAATAATTCATCGTTTATTTATCCAATTCAAGTGCGGATTAAAGCAATTTGTACAGAATACATTGGGCTAAAAATTTGGTAATGAAGTAGATACCGAAACTAACTGCTTATTAGTAAAATTTAAGCATAAAGTTTCGTATTTTTTTTTCCAAAATTTGTCCGTTTACAAGAGGGAATTTTTCTAGCAAGGAAAACTGTCAACATGACATTTTTTTTTTTTACAAATAGGCCAAAAGTACTTGTACTCGCACGCCGAGTTCCAGATCTGGGACTTGCTTTCTCTTCGCTAAAAAAAATCACAAATTTTTCAAAAATGACGAAAATCACACTTTTCAGGCTTTGATATCTCTGCTGGGTCACGAAATAAAAATCTGAAAATTTTTTTAATAAGAGTATTGTATGGTAGGGTTATGCATAAGAAATTTCAGGATGGAGATTTGACTACAAGCTGAGATATGGCAAGGGCAACATGTCAAAACAATACTGCCAAACTATTGTTTTGTTGTAGTCACAGCTAAGTATTTATCTCAGAATATCATTTAAATTTATTTTTTAAATTATCTTTAAATAACAGTAACAGAAAATAAATCTTTTGCAATTAATTTAAAAAATAAGTATGCCTAAGCCTTACATTTTGTATGGTTTCAGTAATTTTTGTTGTAATTTTAGTAACTAAAAGAAATTTCAGCACTTTTACATACACACATATATATACAGGGTGATTCATAAAAGATGGGCAGAACTTTAAGGGGTTATAGTACACTTAAAGACAAATAATATTAAATAGGAGACTAAGGGTCCCAGACGTATTCCCAAGGAGATAGGGGGCATTAAAGTTTAGGGTCCGAAATTTCAAATGATTATAAAACATGGAAAAATTGGTCGATTCGTTTGCGGTTTTTGCAAAAAATTTTCTTTATGCCAGTATTTTCTTGAAATAAAATTTTAAAGTTCAATTTCAAAAAATGCCGATAGGGGGCGCTTTAGACTTTGGAGTAACAAACAACTATTTTGCAACGTTCTTTTTTGTATTTCTTTCAATGATTTCGAAAGCTTAGACTTAAACTTAAATTTTGATCTAAAAATCTGAGTCCTAACGAGTAGTTAAGTAGCATAAACTGAAATTTGAAATTTGAAACCCTTCTCCCCCCAGAACAAAAATCAGTTATTCCCGATCTTTGTGTCGTAGATTAGGCTCTAACTACTGCCGCGTTTTGCTAAAATTATTCTTTATGTCAGTATTTTCTTGAAAATAAATTTTAAAGAAAATTTTCAAAAAATTCCGATAGAGGGCGCTTTAGACTTTGGAGTAACGAACAACTATTTTATACCGTTATTTTTTGTGTCTCATTAAATGCTTTCTAAAGCTTAGACTTAAACTTAAATTTTCAGCTCAAAATCTGAATCGCTGAGCGTGGTTCAGTAGCGAGGGGAGGGGGTTCAAATTTCAACTTCTGAACATAGTTCAGTTTGCACTACTTAACCATGCCCAACGATTCTGTGCTGTGATACGAGGCAAAAATACAACTTTCGTCAAGGACTGCATAGTCGGAATTCACTCATAAAGGCACTGGCACAGTTGGAAACGTCGCTCATGCAAACGTTAAAGCTCCATTCCTGACGCTAGTCACCGGGTGAAGAAGGAAACAGAAAGTATGCAAATGTCAAATGGGGAAGAAGAAGAACACGTATGCAAAATTTCGACACGATTCAGGCATAAAAACCACTGAACGGTGAGTCAAGTGTAAGTCGCTGTAGTAATGAATCGGAAGATGGTGCCCTTCACGAATAAGGAAAAGGCTGAGATGCATTTAATTTACGGAGCGGCAGATGGAAATGGTGCAGAGGCACAACGAATGTACGGAGAGCGATTTCCCAACAGGCGGTTGCCTAACCGCAAAACTTTCGAGCGCTTGCACAGACAGTTGTGTGAGACGGGATCATTTCTCGCTTCCCGGTCGAATGCAGGTCGTGCAAAAAAGGACGAATCAGTAGTTGTTTCAGAAGCCATTCTGGATGTAGTAGCGGCGCAGGCAAGTACAAGTACACGAACAGTGGCTAGGCAGGTGGATACCTCACAGTCCATGACTTGGAGGGTACTGAAGGATGAACATTTGCTCCCGTTTCATGTGCAACGAGTCCAGAAACTGTCTCCAGGGGATTATCCAAATCGTATTGAATTCGCCCGCTGGTTTCTGCAGCAGAACGCGCTAAATCCACATTTTGGACGAACTGTGCTTTTCACCGATGAATGTACCTTCACACGTGAAAATACATTTAACACACACAATGCACATGTATGGGCGGATGTCAATCCACATGCTACGTATCCACATGCTCATCAGAGACGCTTTTCCATCAATGTTTGGGCAGGAATCCTCGGAGACCACCTAATCGGACCGTACCTTCTTCCTGAACGCCTCAACGGTAAAACATACCTCACATTTCTGCAACATGTGCTGCCAGACCTGTTAAACGTTGTTCCTCCACGCATCCGGCGGGTCATGTGGTTCCAGCACGATGGAGCGACAGCCCATTACGTACGAGACGTCCGCAACTATCTGGACATCACATTTCCGAACAGATGGATTGGTCGAGGTGGTCCTGTTGCTTGGCCTGCTCGCTCGCCAGATCTTTCACCCCTCGATTTCTTTTTTGGGGGGACGATTGAAGGCTCTTATGTATGAGACACCCATTGAATCCCCCGAGGAACTGGTCGCCAGACTTTCCGCCGCTGTAGGGGAAGTGCTCGAAAAGCCTGATGTTTTCGCGAATGTTCGCCGTTCCATTCTTCGCCGTTGTTCTGCGTGCATAACCTCTGGTGGTCACAATTTTGAACATTTATTGTAATTACATGTTAATAAATATGCTTTGGTAACATAATCCTAATTTGTGTCTTTTTACCTCGTATCACAGCACACAATGTGTGGACATGGTAAACTGAACTGTGCTCAGGAGTAGAAATTTCAAACCCCTCTCCCCAGAAACTTAACCACGTCTAACGATTCAGATTTTGGGCTGAAAATTTAAGTCTAAGCTTTAGAAAGCATTTAATGAGACACAAAAAATAACGGTATAAAATAGTTGTTCGTTACTCCAAAGTCTAAAGCGCCCTCTATCGGAATTTTTTGAAAATTTTCTTTAAAAGTTATTTTCAAGAAAATACTGACATAAAGAATAATTTTAGCAAAACGCGGCAGTAGTTAGAGCCTAATCTACGACACAAAGATCGGGAATAACTGATTTTTGTTCTGGGGGGAGAAGGGTTTCAAATTTCAAATTTCAGTTTACGCTACTTAACTACTCGTTAGGACTCAGATTTTTAGATCAAAATTTAAGTTTAAGTCTAAGCTTTCGAAATCATTGAAAGAAATACAAAAAATAACGTTAAAAAATAGTTGTTTGTTACTCCAAAGTCTAAAGCGCCCCCTATCGGCATTTTTTGAAATTGAACTTTAAAATTTTATTTCAAGAAAATACTGGCATAAAGAAAATTTTTTGCAAAAACCGCAAACGAATCGACCAATTTTTCCATGTTTTATAATCATTTGAAATTTCGGACCCTAAACTTTAATGCCCCCTATCTCCTTGGGAATACGTCTGGGACCCTTAGTCTCCTATTTAATATTATTTGTCTTTAAGTGTATTATAACCCCTTAAAGTTCTGCCCATCTTTTATGAATCACCCTGTATATACCAGACTTGAGACAAAAACAGAATAGGGAAAGAGAAAAGCTGTTAAAGTTGGCATACTTGTTGAGACATGATCAAACGTGTCAAAACACATTCCTGCTTGTTGGTTTAAAAACCACAATTTTAATGCTGCTTGCCAGTCCCTGAATCTTGTTCCTACCATAAGTAAGTTCCTGTAAATGAAACATTATGCGATGTTACCATGCATCAGCCTCGAGCAATATTCAGAAAGTAAAGATACCAAAAGCCTTTTCAAAATTTATACTGCAGAAAAATCACATTTTTTCACAAGAAGTAAGCTAGGAATTATTAATGAATTGAGACTTGCACATAGTGATTTCAAAGTATATTTCTATGAGCCAGCAGGGCCAAGATCTTCAATCAAGTTATCAAGAGATGACAAGACTTGGTTCCTACAAATAAAATTTTGAGAAAGATCAAAATTGTGGGTTTTGAACCAACAAGCAAGAATGTGTTTTGACACGTTTGATCATGTCTCAACAAGTATGACAACATTAACAGCTTTTCATTTTCCCTATGTTGTTTTTGTCTCAGGTCTTCTATATAAATATTTCTTTCTTTATGTAAAAGTGCTGAGGTTTCTTTTAGTTACTAACATTACTTACAACAAAAATTACTGAAACCATACAAAATGTATGGCCTTAGGCATAATTATTTTTTTTATTAATTGCTAAGCTTTGCAATGGGCTTTATGTTCTGTTACTATTATTTAAAGATAATCAAAAACATAAATTTAAATGACACTCTGGGATAAATACTTAGCTGTGACTACAACAAAACAATAGTTTGACAGTATTGTTTTGACATGTTGCCCTTGCCATATCTCAGCTTGTAGTCAAATCTCCATCTTGAAATTTCTTGTGCATAACACTACCATACAATACTCTTATAAAAAAAAATTTCAGATTTTTATCTCACGCCCCACCAGAGATATCAAAGCCTGAAAAGTGCGATTTTTGTCATTTTTGAAAAGTTTGGGAATTGTTTTAGCAAAGAGAAAGCAAGTCCCAGATCTGGAACTCAGCGTGTGAGTAGACGTACTTTCGGCCTATTTGTAAAAAAAGTTATGTCATGTTGACAGTATTGCTTGCTAGAAAAATTTTCTCTTGTAAACGGACAAATTTTGGAAAGAAACGGAAACTTTATGCTTAAATTTTTCAAATATTACCAATAAGCAGTTAGTTTCGGAAACTACTCTATTACCAGATTTTTAGCCCAATGTATTCTGTACAAATTGCTTTAATACGCAGTTAAATTGGATAAATGAACGATGAATTATTTACAATTCCGTAAACCCTTCTTGTGAGAAAATTGCTGCAGACGATGAAACAAAGATGGCGGCCATGCCCAAACAAAAATTAATAAAATTAAAATAATAGTCATTTTGAACTTTCATCATGTTAGGGTTGTTGTACAAAAAATTTCAGATTTTTTTAAAAATGGTCGAGCAACCAGTGCTGGACCAATTGAAATGGATTGACTCATAGAAAATAAAATAAAATGCGTTATATACAAGTTCCCTTCTTAGCAAGTGAAAATGTATTATATATTATTTTCTTACGTAGTATATTAATTTTGTTTGTTATTAATTTTTATAATTTTCTTACGTAGTATTCAGTAGTATATTAATTTTGCATGGATCCGCACGTTTTTCTGTTTAAAACAAGATTCCGTCATAGACAGGTTCTTTTTCAAACGTTTACTACATTTTAATTTAACTATATTTTAATAAGTGTAGAAATCTACTACTCTTTATAAAGAATGAATTTGACTGTTTAATTGCAGAATAATGGCGATTTAAAAATGTATGCATTTTTTGACAAAAAATTTGTGCCAAGTCTAATTTTTCTGACCTTTGAATGGACCAGGCTATTTCGAGACAATGATTTTCATACGGGGTGGGTGAAAACTAAGAATAAAAATTTTGGGCCATGAAGATTATGAATGAAACCAGTACCCGGGTGTGTGCAAAAAAAATAAGTTAGGCCCGGCCCAAACCTTCAAGAAAAAACTAAGGCCCGAGCCCGGCCCCTAAAGAATAGTGACTGGGCCCGGCCCGACCTGAGTGCCGTGAATGAAAATAAGCCCGGGCCGGGCTCGGGCTTCGGGCCACCGGCCGGCCCGTACAGATCTCTACCCTGAACCCCCATAATGTCAGTAAATTTACTTTCGGCATTTCCCATTAATAGCGTGAATGGTTGCAGACCTTAAATTTCCTTTTACACTGTGGTTTTATGAGTATAAGCATCAGTTTGGACGACGATTTCATGTTACCCTAAAATCCACATAGGAATATTTACTTACCTACTAACCATGGAACACCTGATCTCATGGATAAGTTGAATAAAATCTGATATACGATAGGAACCTGTGGAAATGCAAATTAAATCTATTATATTTAATTTTCATCTAATTTAGAGATCTAATGATTTTACTATTTTTACATCCGTAAACAATTTTGATGGTCATTCTAAAATATTTAGATGCAATGTCTTATTTAAATGCATCGTAGTCTATTGGATCTTACTAAAATCACCCAAAAGTAGGCATGTTTGGAAACTTTTAAACTTGTTGGGTAATTATTCATTATTGTGCAAACTACCAATTGACTAAATAACATACGCATTTTGGCATACATTGTTTTGCAAAATATGAAATTTTTATAAAAATCATGTATTTTTAGTTAAAACGGGGATTAAAACTATGAATTCATATAAATGTTTTAAGAAATTTTACTTAACTTTTTAAATTTAGACAATATTTAGTAAAATTTTAGTAAAGAAATGCGTTTATGCCAAACCTTCTATATGGGAGTCTATTCAATATATCTAATTTTTTTTTCAACAATAGATTAAAAAACCACCTTTCTGCGTTATGAAGCAAAAGATTTGCAACACGTCTTAAATTTACTAACATATACCAAATTTTTTATACAAATTAGTATTTTATTTTAAAAAATGTGTATTTTTCAATAAAAATAGCTCTTAAATTAATATATACAAACATACAAGCTGTATTTTACTTCATAACATATCAATAGATGAGCAAAACTTTGTTACAAAATTTTATTTCAATATCTTTAAAACATTTTAAGAAATGATGTTTCTCGTAAACGTATACAATGAAAACGGCAGTTTTCCAGAAAACGCAAATTCTGATGTAGAACACAAAATTATGTATAAAAAATCCACCATATCTTTAAAAAAATCTTTAAAATCCAAAATCTTTAAAATCCACCATATTTTTAGGTGTTTATATATTTGTGAATATATTATATCTACCCTATATATATAAAATCCTAATGAATCGAACTGAAACGAATTTATGTAACGATTCTATCAAACGACTGATTAAACAACTGATTACGTTTCACGGCGATTTCTCCTAAAATATGGAATACTTTGCGATGAAATTAACACCAAAAATCAGTATAGATCCACAGATCTCAAAACTGGTATTAGAATTTTTAATTAGAATTAGTTTTTGAAATATTAATTTTTTTCTAATTTAAAATACTTTTTTTCGAATGATGGCAACTCAAATTTTAATCATAACAGATATTTTTTTTTATATTTTAGAAAAGGTTATTTAAAATTAATTTGGCGACGAGTTTGGCCTCCCTTAAATGTATGCTAAGAAATGCATCATGTTACTTTTATTCAGAATTCAATTTGTATTTCATTATCATTTTATTTAATACAAAACTTTCATTTAAAATTGAAACCTTTAAAATAAATGGCTTTTACTTCATTCTTTTTTTTTAAACGAAACGAAAAGAAAAATATTAGACATGATGTCATATACGCAACAGGGTACCTAATTGGCGCCAAAATGGCGTTATTTTGCCTAACATGGTAACACGGCTATTGTTGCTTATTTATGTGTAAATGTTTATTTGAATTTATTTTCTTTTTATTTACAAAAAATGCTATAAATTGTTTTGTTCTATAGTTATTAATTAATTTTTTTTATTTATTGTTATTTCATTTTAAAAATAACAGAAAATAATTTAAAAATACATATGTAACAGGTATTTGAAAACGAGGTTTTCGCCAAATTGTCGTAAAAAAAAAATCACGCCAAACCCGTATGTGACAATGCAACAAATCATGAGATTTAATTTCCACTTCAAAGCAACGTTTTAATGTTATTACTTCTGCCGTCGACCAATTTCGCAAAATTATACAAATTGACATATTTTTTTTGTTTTAAATAACAAAAGAACGAGTAAATTAATATAACATTAATATAACTACAAATAAAACGTCGAAATAAAAATCACTTGTTGGCGTGAACATGTGCAACTTTCTAAAATTCAAGTGAATGTGACATTTACGATCAACCATTATTGGCATTTAATCTTATAGTTTGGCGACAGATTTTTGGTCGATGGGATAACCAAGTAGCACCGTTTTAATTTACCACTCGAAAAATAAAAAGAGGCTAACTGGCGAGTTAAAAAAAAAGCTATTGGCGAGATTTTCACCCGGCTAACATAAAAGTACCATGAATTCTTTGTGATCATGGGAACTTTTATGTAGTTTTATTCGAAAAAATAATTATGATTCTTTAATCAAAATGGAAACCTTTCTTATAAAAAGCGAAGGAATCAGCCCGTTGTTTATGGCAGTTACAAGACTTGGACTATTATAATATAAACGAAATAATGGGGATAGAATAATATTCGGCGACTTATCACACCTGTGGCTGGCTAACATTAAAGTACCAAAATGGCCGCATGGAATACAAAAAGCGAAGGGATCCGCCTGGAGCTGTTGATGATAGTCACATGACTTAGGCTATTATTATAGAGATTGTTTTCAATTTTAAAAACAGCGCAAAGAATAATATTTCCTAACGATTAAAAATTTATTTTCACGTGGCCATTAAAAACAGAAAAACAACTTTAAAATTACTATTAAATGAGTGCGTGTTAAAGGCAGGCAAATATTGAAAATTATGTCTTGAAAATTGTATTTACACGTGAATATTAAAAGGGAAAGGAAACTTTAAAATAATAAATACATTAATATGCGTTTAACCCTTTCACGGACAAGGCACTTCTATTCGTAAAATCTTGAAATCAGTGAATGGCATCAGAATTTACAAAGAAATTTCGAAATACAAAAATGCTTTTGTTCACTTACTTAATAAAAGGGAAATTTTCATCCCAATATTCTGATGCTAATGTGGCATTTAAGAATTAAAATTAAGTGGTCCAAAAATGAACCACCGCCCTTGAAGGGGTTAAAGCAGCAAATTTTAGTAATTGTATTATGTCAATCGTTTTATAACGCTGTTAAAAAATACCGAGAGACAAATACTCTGTTTACTTAATTCATTTTATTTTAGCTTCTTTTCAAATGTTTAACTGATCTTCTTTAACCAAACACGAAAACAACCACTGGATGTCTTAACAGCAACTGATTCTACCTTAAATTTTTGCAATCAAAGGGAATTGAATGGAATCCCGTTTACAGGGAGATCGCTACATGTTTTTTCAGTATAATTCAACCTTCTCTAATCTTATTAAAACCGATCAGATTAGCGAGCTTTTATGTTCTACAGTGTCTGAACGGGGGTTGGCGAGCGTAGATTGCAGGCGGCAGAGCCCCCTAGTATTATATATCTGTGCATTAAAATGTATTGCTTAGCTTTCTGTGGCTTTTTAAACGGTCACTTACGGTTTCAGAAAGTTCATTTCCGATTTATATTTTGGACTATAACTTTGTTTCTAATTATCGCTGAACCAAAAGTAAGGCATTTTTGGAAGTCTAGATGTTTGAAGGTACACGCACAGAGTCTCGTCTTAATTAAAAATAATAAAAATAAAATTGAAGTGTTTTCACAAAAACAGAGATTTGAGGGTAGGCACACATTTTAATAGTATCCACATTTAACTTAAAACCGTTTTGCTACTGACATCGTTCCAATTTGACGAAACTTACGTTGCAGACCAAATTACGAAAGGTTAACTAACTACTTATTTCCGTCAGCAAATTTTTTGATTAATCTTTCGCATTTAGTTTATTTGAATGATTTTATATAGGCTATGAAAAACAGATGCTAGGAAAATAATAAAAAAAAGAAAAAATTGAAACCTGTGTCATGTTAAATAAGTAATTTAATAAAGCAAAATGTTTTATTTTAATAGAACACATGTATAACATTCCATTAAAAATTGTTCACCTAATTTAAATAAAAAAGAAAAGTTCCCAGTTAAACTGATGGCATTGAGCTCACAGGCAATTCACACAAATTGTATATTATACTCTTATTTCAAAGAATAATGCCCCTCGAAAAATAAGGAAATCAACAATAAAAATGCAAATTCCGATCATGAGATATACTTTTGATACAAGCTAAATACAAATTTAAAGTTTCAGTCAATCCTTTTATTTTTAGAGTAAAAATATGGGATCCATATATCACTAAACGGTGCTGTTTATCTTTATGAATTCCAAATAAAAGACTAAAATAAATATGGCAAAGGTAAAACTTCCATTCCAATTTCTTAACAATATAATTATTTTTCAAAAAAGGATGATCGTGAATCAAGTTTCATAAAAAACAGTTTTATTTATATAAACAGATATAAATATAGTAGATGTATATTTACAAAGTTATTAATAAAACACATAAAAGCGTTTACTCAGAACCAAATCATTTAATAAATTTATATTCTACTGAATATACAAGTTTTATGAAATCTTAGTTTGTTATATGATAACAAACACAACATAAAACATAATAAGAGAAAACACAAAATGTAACTAACACATTAATACCATCAAATATAACTAACCCACACGCATAGGGCATTATCACCTTTTTTTCGGGAGCAAATAAAAGTACAAAGCTTACTTTAAGAAAGAAAAATGAATCTTTTCGTTATAAATAAATCATTCCTTACTCTATGCATTATGTTTTATCTACCTGAGCATGGGAATGTTCACTCCTCCTGCCGTATGACTAACATTAGTTTTAAGAAAAAAGTTCAACTTTGACAAAGGAGAGAGAATTAAATAACTGATAAGAGAGTTTGGAAAAAGACAAATGATTTTAAGTGTCAATCATTGCTTCAGTTGCAAATAATTACACTCTACAGTAATAAGTAAAAGAATACACTTATATTTGATTATTGTTCGGCCAAACACAGAAAATTGCTTTATGGTAACTAAAAATAGATTCGTAATACCAAAATTCCAGGATTTCTTCCTTTGTATAGCAAATGTTTGTCTGCGAACATTCATTTGTTGAAATTTCGTCCGAGAAAACCGTATTATATAAGCTGTATACACTTAATATTTTATTTATTTTTTGAAAATCGGCGGATTTTCTTTCAATATTGAAATCACCAGCAAAGGTAAGTTTACAGTCAAACTGCATCAAATTTTCTAGGATTTCTGTCATTAATGATTCCAGTAGTTTAATTGATGCCTTCGGAGATTTATATTAAAAAAAAAAAAAACAATCATTTGACCAAGTTTTACTGCGCAGAATTGTGCATTAGCTCCTCGATCATGTGTCATCCAATTATTTATGAATTAGCACTCGTGAATTATTTCAGTTTTAACGCCACACATCAAGCCAAATCCCTTCCGTTTACCAACACAGTCTATGCGAGATATACATGTGAATTTGCCATCAAAATCATACACATAATCTTTCAAAGAAAAAGGTTCCATGAAACATAAAAGGTGTGCATTCATGTAATGTGGGTCCTATTTTATGTCTAAATAATGTGCATTCAGTGACTGGACGTTGTGAATAACAATTTTGAAGTAACTGTCCGACACCTCATGCATGAACCTTAAATCGAAATGCTTTGGATGATTTTCTAATCTAGAGAGTTCTTTTAGTACTGGATGATTTTTTCTCGGGAGGTTTCAACGGTTTAAAATCACCATCAATACATAAACCCTCAGCGATCGTTGCCCGACTGCATGCGACATACTGCTGAGCTCTCTTCATTTTTTTGCGATTTTAACCATTCCAAAAATATGCGTGGCACTTTGACCCTTATGAATAGTTCGTCCATTGGCAGCAATCAAAGGATATTGTGTCCGAACAACTTGTAAGTCACGTCCAGGCCAAGTTTTATTAATTCTAACAAGTGGAGAAATTGGAGTCCAAGTTTTATCTGTTCCTTTGGATTTGAGAAGATTTTCATACTTTTTCCTCATTTGTGTTCCCACAAGAGGATCATCAAGTTTCAAAAACACCATTGTCGGTACCCCTTTACCTGTATTTTTATTTCCATATTGCATATGTTCTAATGATTGTGCCATTAAAAAGCTCGTCTACTACACCTATATTGCACGTAATCATATAAATTGCAGACATTTTCAATTTAACGACCACGGGCAAGCCATTTCTTTCTGTAATTTTAAGATTTTTAGCAGATTTTAATATTTTTTTTCTTAATAGATTTTTTACCAGACCTTTGAGGTTTATCCAAAACTTGTGCCACGACTTCTTCTATCTGTAATTTACTTTGAAAAAATCTATTGTACTTATCATGTTCTGCATTATTAAAAAAAAGACATTGCATTGATAGGTGGTTGATTTGATGTTGTTATTTTGCGAGATTTTATTAGTGTAATATCTTTTCCCGTCATTGCACCGATGACTGTCATATTATTTAATGCTTCTGTAAAAGCACGATCGCTTTTTTATCGCATCATTTCCGTTAATTTGTATATCGAAAACATGTGCCAAAGATAATTGTGAAAAAATGGTTTGCTATCGTTTTTGATCATTTCACCTTCTTCTAGAATCGTAAATACAAATTTTCCCATTACTGGTTGTAATTACCAAAAATCACCAAAACAACTAATAAAAATCGCGTAGTTTGACCATCGAAATTTTATTAATTATAATCAATTTTAAATTTACAAGTTTTGCAGAGAGCTGATTGCATATACCATGACTTAGTGGTTTTAGAGAGATTTGATTTAATGGGAGATGGAAAAGGAATGTGAAGTCATTCCTCTAATGCTGCATTACCAGTTGGTGCGCCTAATAAAATCTTAATAGAAGAAAGATCCTCTTCTGGAAAGGAATTAAAGTATCTTAAACCAGCTTGAACAATCGAATTAATAAGAGTACTTTTACCAATAAGTAAGCCACATAAAATAATTTCATAAAATGGAACTTTTCCGTTTATTATTTTAAACATGATTCCATAAAATATTTTCTTTGCTTGATATTTAAACCTCGAATGAGATCCGTATATTGATATTCAGGAATTAGCTTTGGACTCAAAAATTTGTGCTGTTCCTGTGCAACACCTTGTCCCATATCGAAAAGTATTCAGATCGAAGTGTATCATTCATTAAAATATATTCTTTATCCAGTTTCTCATATATTGTGTTAAAGAAGTCATTTTCTTTTTGTTCAATTTCTGGACCATACTTTCTAATTCTAGCATTTCATTCCCTCTAAGCGTTTGGGGCGTAATATTCCATTCACTAAGCTCCAGATTTCACAGCAATACAAGCAATATTTAAGGGGTCTTGTACCTTTTAAACGCGTCGAAAATTAACGAAAAACTTCAAAGTTTGAATTAGCCTATCTTCAAAACCTTTCTATGTATAAACATGAAAATTTTGATATTTATTAAACAGATCATGCTTTGTAATGTACTACCAACAGAAATTTATTAACCCTTTACAGAATGTGTGTATGGTTGAAATCAAAATAGCTCTTTTTTGTACCCCATAAGTCATTGCGCGCATGATATCTCGAGAAAGTATGTATGGATTGTCATGAAATTTAGTAAATATACTAAACAAATATGTGTGTTTAAAATGATCTACTTTTAAGTATTTACAACGGTAATATTTTTACTTATGACTATTTTTATTCAATAAAAATACAAATTTATTATTTTTTTTTTACGAAAATATTTTTTATATAGTTAATGAAATAATTTTAGCCTAAGAGTAGATCATTTTAAACACACATATATGTTTAGTATCTTTACGGAATTTCATGCCAATCCATACATACTTTCTCAAGATATCATGCGCGCAATGACTTATGGGCTAAAAAAAGAGCTATTCCGATTTTAACAATACACAAATTCTGTAAAGGTTTAATAAATTTCTAATGGTAGCATATTACAAAGCACAATCCGATTAATCAATATCCAAAATTTCATGTTTATAAATAAAAAGGCTTTGAAGATAAACTAATTTAAACTTTGAAGTCTTTCGTTAATTTTCGACGTTTTTAAAAGGTACAAGACCCCTTAAGATAATATAATTTTATAGATTTAATGAATTTTAAATACATTGAGAATGATTAATACTCTCAAGGATTACATTCATATTTGTAATTGAGATTTTTTTTAATGTTGAAAGAATCATATTTTCTTAGCATTTAAAACAAAATACAAAGAAAACAACATTACAATTTTACCCTTTTGCAAGACGCTCGGAGGGTTAATAACATATTTACTTTTATTAGAATTTATGGATCTACTATTAAGATTATAAATTTCTTTTACATCTTTAAATATAATATCATCATCTTCATTCCTGTATGAATGGAACAACATCACTTGCTCTCTAAAATAATTACATGGATCCTGTTCGCGACCATATCTTCTGTATCTCATTATTCTTGCTTTTGTCCGTTTTCTTATATAGGCTGACCTATCCAAAAGTTGTAAGCACTCAGAAATTCGAGTATTATCTTCGGTTTCAATAGCTGGTTTGTTTAAATCCATCCCTTGAATTTCTTGATTATAATGATAATTGACTGCAGAAACAGATTTTTTGTTACGCTTTACTTTAGAGTATGTGTACATTGAATAAATTCCGCGAGACATGAGTGACTTAATTCATGCGGCCTTTGTGCATAACGGTCTAATATATTTTGACTCCAATATCTGTCGAATCATCCGATAATTGTTTCAAATCTGTAGGAGATTTTACCATAAAAACACGAGAATTTGGGTGTGAGGTCGGAATGTAAATGGAATCGCGAGTAGTTACTGACAATGGCAGCCTCAAAACATCGTATGCTGTTTCTTGTGCTGATATGTCTGTTCCATTTAGAAACGCATTT
Source organism: Maratus speciosus (assembly GCA_963932465.1). Lineage (NCBI taxonomy): Eukaryota > Metazoa > Arthropoda > Arachnida > Araneae > Salticidae > Maratus > Maratus speciosus. The sequence goes on along the minus strand of OZ010800.1, from coordinate 15,448,578 downwards.
GCATATTTACGGAGTTTTTGTCTTATTTTAGTAATCCCTCTTTAGTATTCCCTCTTTAACGCATTAATGAATATTGCATTTACATTTCGTTTAAGAAAAACGGTGGGTCTCCTTATGGATGATAAAAAATCAGTCTGATTTAAAAAGCACATGCTTTGAGTATTCAGAAAATCCAACAAGTGTTAGAGCTTATGAAAACATTTTCTAAAAAAGAGGCTTAATCAGATAATCTGAGTTTCTGCCGCCCTTATCGGAGGGACATTGGATTTTAAAATTATAAAAAAAACTAATTTTATTTAAAAATTCCTTCAAGCACGCCCGGTGATAAAACAAATGCTCATTATTCAGTCTTTTTTTAAGTCTTTACACATTTTGTGTAAAATGATCCGAATTTTGAAAATGTAATGTCCGTTTTTCAAAAGTTATTAAAATAAAATCCTTACTAAGTTAATTTATGAATCACCCTATAGCTTATAGAACAACAGCGAAAAATATTGCTGGTTATTTCGACATGTTTTATCATTTCTAAAAAATAAATGATTTCTTCTGAGATTTGTAAGGATCGATAAAATGTATTTGAATTGTTTTTAAAAAGTCCAACATTATGTCTTACTAGATGGAACCCGTCAAAATTTGACGGTAAATAACTTGAATGTTTCATTAGAAAAATTCTTGAATTTTTAATGAATTGCTTTTAAATTAATTATTGAAATTATGACAAATTTCTATATTGCATAAGTGATTCCTATTTATTTAAAGCGATAGAGGGTACAGTCAGCCAAACCTATTCAATGACGTCACAGAATTTTAACTTTATAATTTACAACTAATTATGCTTCTTTTTACCAGAAATTTAACTAAAAATAGTGGGTAGAGCATTTATTTTTATTTACTATGGTCACATTTTTTTCGAAAAATTCATCATATTTATTTTTATTTATTTATTATGATTTTTTAACTATATGACCATTAAAAGCTGCCATGAATTTTATTTTTATCAATCTCATTCTCTAAAGCCCAAATTTGAAACTTGGTGCAGCATATAATTTTTATTACTTGAATTTTATTTTACATTTTCATGCATTTTTTAAATATTAAACAATGGATATCAAGATAATTTTTTAATAGTTCTTATATGAATATCTTTCTTTCTGTTTTCTTTTTTTAAGGAAAAGAAAGGCAAACTTTTCTTTCTGACACACACACACATATATTCTATATAATAGTCAGAAAATATAGCAGAAATTGTAGATAAGCTCATTTTATTTATTTGGTAATTACGTTAAAAATATTTTATCGTTAAATTTTATTTAATTATAAAGCATTCAAATAATAATAATAATAAAATAAAAATTATATAACTTCTCCTAATAAAATATGTCATTATTCAAATAACTTATCGCGAAAAATATCACAAGAATCATTTTTCCGTTCGTTGGGTTCAAATCTGCTATCCACTACAAAATACCGGCGGTTTAAACTGCTGCTTTAGACCGCTCAGCCACCGACAACTTGTTCTCAATCCCTGTAAATAGAACAGGGTTAATGCATCTGCAGATGTCCCGAAATGGGTCTACTTAAAATTTTACCTTTGCGTTTTAATATATATGATGATTTTATAGATTTTGAATGTTTTAAAAACTGAAGAAGGATAGATGTTATGCAACGTAGGTTAAATAAGGCAGTTGTTCGACTTATAATACGACATCCAAATGCTTAAGCCTAACATGGCCGAAATAAAATGGCTGATTTTAACGAAAGATTATCAAGATCCGGATGAGTTCACTCCGGAAGCGTTATACACTTTGCGCCATTATATATGTAATTAAATTGAATTAAATATTGTTCAGCGTTAAATTTTATTTAATTATAAAGCATTCAAATAATAATAATAATAAAATAAAAATTATATAACGTATCGCGAAAAATATCACAGAAATCATTTTTCCGGGCGTTGGGTTCGAACCTGCTATCCACTACAAAATACCTGCGTTTTAAAATGCAGTTTTAGACCACTCAGGCACCGAGAACTCGTTCTCAATCGCTCTAAATAGAACAGGGTTTATGCATGTGCAGATGTCCCGAAATGGGTCTACTTAAAATTTTACCTTTGCGTTTTAATATATTAAAACGCAGACGTTTTAAAACGCAGTGCTTGGGTATTTTAGGCATTTAAAAACTTATTTAATAAGTAATTTTCAGATGCATTCAAATATCTAGCATTTGGGAAGGAAATGTGTTGACTAGCCAAACAGCGCGGAAGGTTTGTCTTTTTTTTGCGCCAAATAATCGAATACAGTGAAGGACCGTTTATATGTTTTTCAAGGGGCCAAGAAAATAAAAAGTATAAATGAAAAAACGTATAAACGAAATTCACAAAAGTACGAACATTTCTGTAATTACCAACAATAAAAAAATCAGTGATAAACTAAAATACATGCAATACAAGAGGTATGTAATACTAAACTTCCTATTCCAGATATAGTTTACAACTTACTACTATGCATATTCATTCACCATGTACAAAATATTTTGCTAACAGAATTTTTGGAAATTGTTGTACGTAATTTTTGGAATGAGCAGAAAAAAGTTAGTTCATTGTTTACAGTTAAAAGTGTCATCTAAACATTATCATTCAAATCACTGCTTATGAGGTATTCTTGTATGGTGTTAAAACCCGCCAAAGCTTGTTAAAAACTTGGCAGTGGCTTTTCAGTGCAGTTATCCTCTTCTTCACTGCTAGTTTCCTCATTTGCGATCTTTTCATTGATTGTTAGAAGATGACATGTTGCAAGCTCCGAATCTCATTGCACAAATTCTTCAATGTAGTAACATAACTTAAATTTGACCAGTTTTCTGGTGGAGCAAAATGATCAGGGTCGGCGTTTTCAATAGTTTTGACATCCACTGGAGTTAAAAATCCTCTAAGGCCGAAATAGTTTTTTATCGTTTTGGGTAAAACATTTTGCCAAGTCATCATTATGAAATTCATAGCTTGCAAGACGTTAATGTTCACATTTTCGAAGTCACAGTGGTCTAAACTGGCGATAGCTGTTTTCACCAAAAGTTTTCGATAATGTTGTTTTAGGGATTTTATGACTCCTAAGTGCAGTGGCTGCGATTTGCTGGTACAATTTCCAGGAAAGAATTTGACAGTTATGTTTTTTAGAAAGTCCGTATCAGGTGGATGAGCTGGACACTGATCAATAAATAAAATGATTCGCTGCTTCTGGTTTCGCATTTTATCATCTAATTATTTTAACCAATCGGTACAGAAGGTCACTGTCATCGATAATTTTTTATTGGCCAGGTACATTGTTGGTAATGCTTTCACATTTTTGAAGCAGCGGGTCTTTTTTGATTTGCCAACAGTCAAAGCAGACAATTTTTCTGATCCATCGGCATTGGCACACAACAACATTGTTAACCGCACTTGGCTCTTTTTTTCACCATGACATGCATCCGATTTGATTGCAAGAGTTAAATGTCAGAAGATTATAAAACAAACCGGTTTCATCTGAATTGAAAATGTAATTCTGTTCATATCATTTTATCAGATCTGGCGATTGGTTTTGGATACAATCATCCACTGTTTCGCAATCAACATCTCCAGACTCCTCACTTACAGTTTTGCCTGGTATGCCATGTCTTAATTTAAACTTGTGAAGTCATCCTGAAGAAAATGATGCATTGCATTCCACATTCAGCTTCTTCGAAATTTCTCGTGCTTTCTTCATAAGCAAAGGACCGCTGATTGGAATTTTTACACTACAACACTGATTAAACCACTGTAAAATCAATTGTTCAACATCAGCTGATTTTCCGCTTTGGACTTTAAGTTTTTTTGAAGCACTACAACCACTTTGATGATGGCTTTACTCGATGATCTTTAAGCTTATAAATTAGCGTATTTAACCCATTTGTGCCTGGCGTCCTAATTTTGGGACGCTTTCTTAAAAAAATTCCCATTACAAATTGAATTATGATATCCTTTCAAAACTTAGTAAAATATATCCTTAGTATTTGTTTTCAATATTTATCAATAAACCGCAGTGAATTTTTAAGAATAAAAAGGTGAAATAAATGTTTGTTGTAGCGCAAAGTTGGATTTTCTTGAAATAAAATGGCACGTAAGAAAATGTAAGATATTTCTTTTATTTTTTTATCAATCATTTTATAAGTGGTATTATTTATAAGATGAAACATTATTTTAGAATTTTTGCATTTTTTCAGATTTCTATTTTTTTTTGCTCGAATTTGAACCTTTATGTATCGTCCCAATTTTGGGACGCTAGGCACGAATGGGTAGGGGTTTTCTCCGTTACTGTCTATGCATTAAATGTATGTTTTATGTCATTTATTTTGTTAGAAAATGGTTACATACCACTCGGATTATTATTTGGTTATAAAATTATTATGCGGATTATTATTTGGCTATTCTTTGTTATTACTATAGGGGGAACAGGGGCTGGGCTCTGTTCAAGAACAAGACACTCACTCCCTTCTACCATTAGCTATTGGCTTAGTAAAAATTTATATCATACCGTTATGTTTTGTACTTGGTTTAGTATTTGACATCCTTAGGTTATTAAAATATATACAGCAGAACCTGGATTATCCGACGTAATTGTGTCCGAACCAACAGCGGATAATCAAATTTCCAGATAATCGAGAATTTGTCAATAATCATCTAGTTTAATATGCAACATCGTCATCGAACTGCTATTAGGCCTATTTAAACTGTTTAATAAACATCTAAATTTAAATTATACATGAAAATAATTTTATTTGTTTCGAACAGGGACGTGTACACGGGGGGGGGGGGGGGGTATAATCTTCACTGGATCGGATCTTGCGGGAGCTCAAGCTAATCTCAATGGAATTCGAAGAAAGGAGAACCAAAATGCTTATCTCTACTCGTGGTTTGGAAGGGAACACTTGCATACACAAGGAATGTAAAAGTAAAAAAAAAAAAAAAAAAAGTTGGAAAAAATTCAGGATATCGACATCGGTTTACAGAGAGTTCCGGTTACCCGAGGGTCGTATAATCGAAGTTCTGCTGTACCATATATACTCGTGTGTAAAACGGAGAATTTTTGACAATTTTCTGCAAGTAAATTGGTGGGGGGGGGGGGGAACTTATACGCCAAACTTATATTGTCAATTACATAAGCCAAAAAAAAAAACTTCGAATACTGCATAAGTCTGATTTTTTATGTATATAAATAATAAAATAATATATAAAATATACAAATAATAATAAATTATTATTTAAAAAAATTTCAACGATTTTTTATTTGTTTGTTTACTTACTAATTTTTCGCATTAGTAAGTGAAATCTTTGTTTTGATTTTGTGCGAAATTGAAGAAAAAAGTTAGGGTTCGACATACGCGAATTTTTTGCATTCAAAAGTTAATGGGTCGGCGTATATGCGAGTATATACGGTATATATACACTATTAGTTATTATTGATTATTATAAATTTTTACTATATAAATTTTTACTATGCCAATGGCTAATGGTGAAGAGGAAGGGTGTCTTGTTCTTGAGCCGACCCCCCCCCCCCCTTATACTAATAATAAAGAAATGTTTATATTCAAATAATAACCCGAGTGATATATAACCTTTTTGAAACAAATTAAATGGCATAAAACATAGATATAATGCTTTGACAGTAACAGAGAAAACCCCTACCCTTTCGTGCCTAGCGTCCCAAAATTGGGACGTTTAGATTTTTATAAGTTAAATAAATATTTTTTCAAAGATAATTTTTTTATTATTTTTTACGTTCATTTTATACCATTTACTATAATTAAGCACAATATTGAGTTGAAAAAAAAATTCAGGCACTAATGGGTTAAAGTTGAAACTGGTCAACCTAATTTTTAGCACTATCCACTCTTTAATATGTTGGTTTTCGTCCACTTTTTTAAAAATGCACATTTTTTCCTTTAACGACAGAGATTTTCTATTATGCGAAGTAGTGAAAGATACAAATCCAGACACTGAAGCTGCCGGGCAAAGAACTTGCCTTGATGGGCCTGGGGAGAGCACAACAACAACCCTTATCTATAGAAAGTGAGATGTTCACATTCTTTAGGGTAAGGCTTTTGTTCAACTGGGCAGGTATTGGTTAAGGTCACGTGCCTTTTGTAAGTCTGGACAATCGGGAGTTGGGAATCTGAGGTTTAAACGCGCATTTTTTGTCTTCTTGAATTGTTGAAAAAAACGTATAAATGAAATCTGCGATTTAAGGAAAAATGTATAAATGAAATTATTTAACGTTAATATCATTGGATTTTCCCGGGACCATTAAAAAAAATATAAATGATAAAAACGTATAAACGAGAAACGTGTAAGCGGTGCTCCACTTTATATTTCTTTTTGCTTTTTTTCAGATTTTTACTGAGATTCCGCCGCAAAATTTGACTGATGTTTTACTACATACATGAGTAGTTTTATAAGCCTTTTTTTTTCAAAATAATTTGAGTATGGTCTTTAAGGAAACCTTCCTTGTGAGTAAAAATTTTCTTTTTGATTTGTTCTTTTTTATTTCTAACTCCTCCCTCATGTGACTTACGGACGAAACTAAGAGATGTAATTGTAAAAATGATGGTACTTATGATTTACATGTTATATGTTTATTTCTGATTTTGTGTTCACATTTGTCGCCAAACAATTTGATTTTAAGCCAAAAAGACGTAAGCGTGACATATGTTCAAGCGATATTTACAATAAACGTGATTTTGTAAGTGTACGAAAGCATTTTTAGAGTATTTTTTTAAATTCAAATGTATATATAAATAGCAATTAATATTTTTAAAATGAAGTCAAATATTTAAATTTTAGTATAAATGTCTCCCACACACGCACATTCATATTGTAATATTATTTAATTTTAGACTTTTAAAAATTTCTCATCATACTTTACTGCGAAAATATGTCGGTTTGTTTTCCCCAAATTTGTGACATTTATAACCTCGAAACCAGATTAGCTAATATTGTCCACCCTTTTTTTAATAATAAACATATCTCTAATTTCCTTTATAGACACGTTCCATGCTTGCAATGTTATTTAGTAAAGATTATTTTAAAGAAAATGTAAGCAATTATGCGTTATTACTATCACGAAAGAAAAAATTTTGCAATAAAAATTGATTTCTCTGCCATAAAAATCACTTTTCGATATTCCGTTTAATTCGTCCTTTTTTCCATATCCCCCCTTCATTTAGAAATGTTATTAAAATATATTGGATGAATCTTCCATAATCATTCAACCTACAATTGACGAATTTACTATATAATGTTGGAAGATTCGTTTATATTTAAAAAGAGACGTCGACGGTAAATCCAATTTCAGAAGATTACGCGAAATTTGTACTTAGCTATTATTAAATTTAGGTTTTTTATTATGGATCAAACGGATAAAAGAATATTTACTATTATATATTTTTCATCTGCAGTTATTTTGCTATCACTAAGAAAGCATCACTTTGAACGTACAAAAAATCCTTCCGGCCAGTGCCGGGAGGAAGAGGTAGCTTTCATATTCCTTATTTTTTAAAAAGCAAGCTTATATTATTCAAACACACGAAGCTCAATTTAGTGGAAACCAATTATAGAAGATTCAATACTAATTGTTATCAATACTAAATCATTATGAATGAGAATTTTGCGAAATTAGTAAGCTTTATCCAAGCTGCTTTTATTTAAAGCAACTTATATTTGGTTGCCAAATTCGGCGATATCTTGAAGTGCCTGCCATTTTAAGACAACATGGTGGATGAGGCTAACCAGTGAACTTGGTCGAGACCTTAGTAATTCCTGTGCACATGCTCACTCACATCGGAATCGCTTGATATATACGAGTATTGTCGCAGGCAAAGATCAGATTTTTCAAAATGTCACCCACATTAGAAATTCAAACTGCTATATCTGAGCCATTTTTTAAGATAAAGACAATATAAAAAATGATCCGGAATCCTTATATCAATGTCAAATATTAAAAAAGAAACCTTTTCAATTTCTAATTTTTTTTTCGTCTCACTTTAAATAAAATAAATTACTGTTACTAATTTTATTTAAAAGAAAAAAAAAAGAAAAAAATCCGTTTTAATGAGTGATAATAATAAAAAACGAAAATATTTAATTTAAACATGAAAGGGAGTGTTCATAATGCTTAAAAATTACTCAGTTAAAATATTGCAAATGAAATAAGATTTGGCTATTTTTCTTTTGCGTCAGGTTAAGAAAAATGCATCTAAAAAATTGATAGGATGATATCAAGGAAGTTTCCATAAGCGCATCCTCAAAAATATTTGAAAAAATATTTTCTCATAAGGAATATATAGAATATTCTTCTCATGACATATAATACGTTATAAAAAAATCGGCAGAACCTCGATTTAGCGTTCGTAAAAAAATAATGAAAATTTAATTTTTTTGGCAATTTAATGCTGGTTGGCGACACAATAAAATTTTGAATGATACCATTTTAGCTCTCAGGCTATCAAAGCCTGAGAGCTAATGTGCCCGCCCGTTCTGTATGTATGTATGTACGTATGTATGTATGTATGTACGTATGTATGTATGTATGTACGTATGTATGTATGTATGTATGTACGTACGTATGTATGTATGTACGTATGTATGTATGTATGTATGTACGTAACGCGATAACTCTTGATAGAAACATTCGATTTGCTTCAAAATTTTTTCCTAGGTTCATTGTGATAAGGCGCTTCCCTGATTAGTTTTGGGAGTTCATTGGTTAAGGATAAAGGGGAAAAACAGGGTTAGTCCAACCCCTCTATTCAGATAAATGGGTATTTCATGCAGAATCATTCGATTTGCTCCGAATTTGGTATACCGGTTTATTATGTTAAGGAACTTCCCTGATTAGTTTTGGGGGTTCATTGGTTAAGGATAAAGGGGGAAAAGGGGGTTTGTCCACCACTTTAATTCAGATAAATGGGTTTTTCATGCAGAATCATTCGATTTGCTCCGAATTTGTTATACCGGTTTATTATGTTAAGGAACTTCCCTGATTAGTTTTGGGGGTTCATTGGTTAAGGATAAAGGGGGCAAAGGGGGGTTAGTCCACTGTACGTATGTACGTATGTATGTATGTACGTAACGCGATAACTCTTGATAGAAACATCCGATTTGCTTCAAAAAAATTTTCTATGTTCATTGTGATAATACGCTTCCCTGATTAGTTTTGGGAGTTCATTGGTTAAGGATAAAGGGGAAAAACAGGGTTAGTCCAACCCCTCAATTCAGATAAATGGGTATTTCATGCAGAATCATTCGATTTGCTCCGAATTTGGTATACCGGTTTATTATGTTAAGGAAATTCCCTGATTAGTTTTGGGGGTTCATTGGTTAAGGATAAAGGGGGAAAAGGGGGGTTAGTCCACTGTACGTATGTATGTATATGTATGTATGTACGTAACGCTATAACTCTTAATAGAAACATCCGATCTGCTTTAAAATTTTTTTCTAGGTTCATTGTAATAAGGCTCTTCCCTGATTAGTTTTGGGAGTTCATTAGTTAAGGATAAAGGGAGAAAACGGGGTTAGTCCAACCCCTTAATTCAGATAAATGGGTTTTTCATGCAGAATCATTCGATTTGCTCCGAATTTGGTATACCGGTTTATTATGTTAAGGAACTTCCCTTATTAGTTTTCGGGGTTCATTGGTTAAGGATAAAGGGAGAAAAACGTGGTTAGTCCACCCCCCTTAATTCAGATAAATGGGTTTTTCATGCAGAATCATTCGATTTGCTCCGAATTTGGTATACCGGTTGATTATGTTAAGGAACTTCCCTGATTAGTTTTGGGGGTTCATTGGTCAAGGATAAAGGGGGAAAAGAGTGGTTAGTGCACCCCTTTTAATTCAGATAAATGGGTTTTTCATGCACAATGATTCGATTTGCTCCGAATTTGGTATACCGGTTTATTATGTTAAGGAACTTCCCTGATTAGTTTTGGGGGTTCACTGGTTAAGGATAAAGGGGGAAAAGGGAGGTTAGCCCGCTACTCTTAATTTAGATAAATGTGTTTTTCCTGCAGAATGATTCGATTTGCTCCGAAGTTGGTATACCGGTTTATTATGTTAAGGAACTTCCCTGATTAGTTTTGGGGGTTCATTGGTTAAGGATAAAGGGGAAAGGGGGGCTAGTCCACCCCCCTTAATTTATATAAACGGGTTTTTCATGCAGAATTATTCGCTTTGCTCCAAATTTAGTATACCGGTTTATTATGTTAAGGAGCTTCCCTTATTCGTTTTGGGGATTAATTGGTTAAGGATAAAGGGGGGCTAGTCCACCCCCTTAATTTAGATTTTTTTTTTTTGTAGGATTATTCAATTTGCTCCAAATTTTGTACACCGGTTTATTATGATAAGGAACTTCCCTGATTAGATTTAGAGGTTCACTGGTTAAGTATAAAGTGGGAAACGGCGGCTAATTCCCCTTCACTTATTTTTTTAGAGGCATTATTCTTTAAAATGAGAGTATAATATACAATTAGTGTGAATAGCCTGTGAGTTCAATGCCATCAGTTTAGCTGGGCACTTTTCTTTTTTATTTTTAGCATAAATAATCTTTAAGTAAAACCTTTTTCTACTCTTCATACGAAGCTAGTTATACTAAATTTAACTTAAATAAATGCATTTTTTTTACTATAGTTTTGTCATATACCTTTATATGCCTATATATTAAAATTTTACTGTCGTAATTACATGGTTTAAAAAAAAAAGTTTATTAAATTTATTCCAAACTCAAAGCTATTGTCCGATTCTGAACATTAGCAATTTGACATCATTTTTGTTAGTGTCAGAAACAAGAATTGAAGGTTATTGTTGCCATGGAAACAACTACTTATTCTAAAATTGTTTAATGATAGCATTTTTAAATAGTAAACTACTTTTAAGACAAATTTAAAACGGTACTACTTGATTATCCCGTCGACAAAAAAACTATCGCCAAAATATAAGATTAAACTCCAATAATGGCTGATCTTAAATTCACTTGACATTAAATACGGTGCACGTGTTTGATGCGTCATCAAGAGATTTTTAATTTGACTTCTATTAGTAATTTTATTAATGCTTACTAGTTTATTTATTCTTTCGTTGTTTAAAATAAAAATTTTGTCAATTTGAATAATTTGGCGAGTAGTTTTGCAATTTATATAATTTGGCTAAATTGGTCGACAGGATAATCAAATATAGCACTTAAAACTTTTCCAGCTGGTGAAGCCATGTAAAATTAAATAACTACTGCAACACTCTATTTGTATATATTATATACGCTTACAGATAAAAAATAATACGCTAATCCTTCGTTTAGGTTTAAATTCATCGAGTTAGGCTTTTAAACATTTATTTAACAAGCAATTTTCAGATGCATTTAAATATCTTGCATTTGGGAAGAAAATGGCTAGCCAAATAGCGTGGAACGTTTGCTTTTTTGCGCCAAATACTCGAATATATTTCTTTTTTCTAAACAATTTCATTTTAAGCCAAAAAGACGTAAGCGTGGCATAGGTACAAGCGATATATACAATGAAGGTGATTTCGCTAAGTGTAAGAAAGCATTTTTAGAGTATTTTCAAAAATTCAAATGTATATCATATAAATAGCAATTAATATTTAAACAATGGAGTCAAATATTTTAATTTTAGTATAAATGTCTCCCACACACGCACAACCATATTGTAAAATAATCTAATTTCAGACCTTTAGAAAATTTCTCACCATACTTTACTGCGAAAACTTGTCGGCTTGTTTTCCCCAAATTTGTGACTTTTATAACCTCAAAACCAGATTAGCTAATATTGTCCACCCTTCTTTTAATAATAAACATATCTCCAATTTTCTTTATAGACACGTTCAATGCTTGCAATGTTAAGTAGTAAAGATTATTCTTAAGAAAATGTAAGCAACTATGCGTTATTACTATCACGAAAGAAAACATTTTGCAATAAAAATTGCTTTTTGAAATCACTTTACGATATTCCATTTAATTCGTCATTTTTCCCCCATAACCTCCCTTCCTTTAGAAATGTTATTAAAAGATATTGGATGAATCTTCCATAATCAACCACCCTACAATTGGCGAATTTATTATATAATGTTGGAAGATTCGTTTATATTTGAAAGGAACCGTCGACGATATATCCGATTTCAGAAGATTATGCGAAATTTGTACTTAGCGATTAGTAAATTTATGTTTTTTTTTATATATTTTGGATCAAACAGACAAAAGAATATTTACTATTATATATTTTTCATCTGCAGTTATTTTACTATCACTAAAGTATCACTTTAAATGTACAAAAAAACTTTCAAATGCCAAAGGTAGCCAATGGAACAATATCTGTTCATTTAGACTAGGTTTAAAAAAAAAGTACCCCAGATTCAAATAAAATTTCAATCATTATAAAGCAATTTTAGCTGATGTACAACCCGAGCAGCTCATCGTAGTCACAAATTAACGTTGTTAGTTTTTATTAGGCAAAAAACTGATGAATAATGACGTCTTGAAAATAACAATCATGTTTATTTCACCGTCTTATTACTCAAGAGAAATGCGAAAAAAATCTTCGGTTTGCCATAAAGATCATTACTAAAAATTTTGCATTACTAACCTTATTTATCATTCACAAAGAGTTTTGATAGCGAAAGATCTAAAATTCAATTAACAGCAATTTGACATTATTTAATGGAATGAAGTTTGCCGCGTAATTATGTCTGTTTTGTAGCTAACTCTGGTACATTTATAGCCATACCGTTACGAACATTTCTAACGTTTCACATCAAACTTGGATGTGGATCCGATTATGGATGATTGGGAAGATTTTATTGAATGAAAACTAGAGGTTTACTTTTCTATTTGAATCATTTATCGAGATTATTTTCCTAGGTTAATACTTGCATTCTTAAAACTGGTATATAAAAAGAAACCACAGTTAAAATGACATTGTTTTAACTTTATTAACACAATTCAGCTTTAAATATCCACTTTTCCATGTTTCACATTTTTTAATATATAAAAGTTAAAAACTGTTTTGACTGTATTTACTCTACTGGAATTCGAAGATAAGAAACTGTAGAAAACTTGCCAAAAGAAGAAGTGTATTACAAAATATAATGTAGTTTAGAGAGAGTTTGTACTTATGTTGTCAGATCCACACATAGCACCAAGCTGAGAAACCCAGAGTAAAAGAACTAACAAACGAAAGTGAATAACCCGAACATTTCTTACGTTAAATGGTCTCTGCAATCATCATAATTCTTTCTTTTTTAGTAGTAAGGTGATTAGAGAACATTTTAATTTCCGATGAACGTAATGGCCGCATTTCCCTCCCAAACTCTACATGATGTACTAAAACGTTGCTTCTGAATTGCCCTAATTTCATCTAACGCATCAGATAATGTTATAGCGCAATGGCGTCCGATGCGTATTCCGAAAATGCGGAAGGACTTTCCAGGTGAAGGTCCATATTAATTTAAAATAGAGGGTCGAATTCCCCATTTCGTTTGATTGAAGGTTTATTTAAAAAATGGACCAGCGCAGCGGGCTCAGCCTGCTAGTATATATATATATATATATATATATATATATATATATATATATATATATATATATATATATATATATATATATATATATATATATATATATATATAATACCAAAAACACATACTATACATCTAATCCCAAAACTCCTGAACAACAGAGAAAAATTAACAAAATAACCATGGAAAAATCTTACTAACAAAACCATGAAAAAAAGAAAACATCCAATGGAGACAGACTGCAAGGCTAAAGACTTGCATGCGGGGTTATACCGGTAATTACTCATAAAACTTCCCCCATGTCTGTCGAGACAAAACTGATCAAAGAAAGCTTTAAACACGCCATACAAAGCAGCAACCCAATTCGAAAAAAACGACGCATCCAGACAGAGCTCCTTATAAAGCCTACAATTATTTGGCGATGTTTTTAATCGCCAAATATAAAGCATCGCGGTAATCTTTATCCTTGACGAAATTGTTTGTCAAACTATTTAACAAACTAATAGGATAATTCTGAGCCATTGCATCTTGATAGAGATTTATAATATCATTTATTATACTATTATGATTATAATTTAACTTTGCTTAACGTATAATAGTAACGTACTTATACGTATAGTACTATAAACGTAACGTACGTATATTACTATAACGTAATAACTTTTACTTAATTACTAAATTACTAAATTTACTATTAACGTAACGTATAGTACTATAAACGTAAATAACTTTGCTTTAACGTATTGAAGCATGATAAAAACCCGATTATGGAAATATTGGCGTATTTTAACAATTACGCTCCAAATATAAATTGAAATAAGTTCATTTATAACGGTATTTTTTGCGTCTGTTATATAAATTTATACATTTTTATATTGAGTTTTCATTTGATTCATTTCGACTGTTTTTTTTTATTGTTTGTTTTACGTTGTATGTTAAATTTTGAAATTGATTTTTCAGAACAAACATTCTTCAAATTCCGCTCAACGCCGGATACATTAGTTAGTAAAAGATAAATGGCTTCTGTATCCGTACATATATGCTAATATTTCCACGATATTTTCAATTGCTAATATTTCCATATATGCCTTATAATATTATTAAATGTATAATATTATTCATGTTTGCGCGTTTGTGAGGTCTTATCTCTGAAACTACCTAGCCGATTTAAGAAAAATGTTGGTAGCCATCTCTGCTCCGAAAAAAACCTATATTTTAAGTCGGTGCAACAATTTCCATCGGTGCATGGGCAAAAAAGTTCTAAAATTGCGATTTCTGAGATATTGATTGTGTTAGAAACATTAAATTCGGTGTGGTGGTTACTTTTAAAATGTAAATACTCGTTACAACCGCTCCCTAAAAGGTTCGAAAACTCAATTTGACAAATAAACGTAAAAATTTCTAAAAATATTCTAAATTGTGATTTTTTTTAATACTGCAATTTCTGCAGTATTGTTGGGGTTAGAAACTAGAACTTCGGCATGGCAGTTATTTATAAGATGTAAATACTACTTATAGAACGAATTCTAAGAAACCGAAAAACTAAAGAAAGCGGAAAAAGATCTTAAGAAAATCTAAGTAACGAAGTACATCGAATTACTAGGAATATAAACATGAAAACTGACATGGCTGTATTTTTCATGACGTAAATTTTCGCAATAGAACAATTTCTAAAAATGTCGCTACATAAAATAGTGTAGAACGAAACATTTTCGAAAATTTTCTATTTCTGTGTTATTGCTGAGCCCGAAAACTTGAAATTTAGCTTCGGGTTGGTTTTAAAATATAAAATTTGCACAATGAATGGTTTCTAAATAATTTAAAATTTAAAAAGATGAACGGAAAGCGTTCTCAATTACCATTAAATTGGAATTACTAGGTATAGGAACTTTAAATATTTAATACTGCATTTCCTTAACAAAACATGCAATTTAAGTGCAACAAAACGGATAGATACCCACCTAGCATTAAATAAATTGTGTAAATATTGAATAAAGGCTTGCATGAAACAGTGAGTAGGTTGCCCGAAAGTGCTTGTTAAAGTGTTTCTTCTCTAGGCCTTTTTCTCTCGCCAAAGCCACTAACAAAGGGAAGTGGTGTTTTAAATTTTACGTGATTTTTTTTCTCTGATTCACTTTTCTAGACAGTTTATCATAAGGTCATGTTCTCAATTCATTACCAGATGTTTTATACAACGTGACCGGTCTCAACGGTGTCCAATGGCTAATTCCTAAACCGTTAGTCATAGACATGTAATTCCAATTACAAAAATGTTTTAAATCGGGTAAAGAAATATTTTAAAAGCGATTTGGGTCAATAAAAACATTTCCTAAAAAATTACGAAATTCAAATTTTTATACGGTCCCCCGGTCCTATAAGTTATATTTAGTAACATTTTCCCATTACACTGAGATTCAATACAAAAAAGTCCCATTCATGTAACACTAAAATTGAGCGTGTTATGGAACTTTAAAAATGCATGACTTATGTCACTTTTCTGCTCTGAAAACAAATGAGTTCGGCTTGGCTTTGAGGGGTCACATACCAAGTGCTTAAAGTATTCGAAGATCTCATTTCATGTGTATCTGCGCTTTGAAAAAAATCGTACAAGTATTACGATTAAATTAACATTTATTAAGTTTCAGACTGGCTAAAATAACATATATTTTATTTTGTAAGGATTTGAGACTGTTTCTTTTATGATTTCTTTTAACAAAAATAATGTTATTTTTATAAGTGTTATGTTATTTCAACGATCATATGTATATTTTCCCAGTTCAAAATTTGTACTCGAATTATAACTCACTTTTAAATATTCGATCGAGATTACATTTTACATACTAGCGCAAATCCAATAACAATCTAATATTGTTATGATTTTCGGTGGTTACCATTTATACTTATTTTACTGGATAACACAAAAAACTTCGGATAGATTGCCGCCAAGAAGTTTAAGAAAAGCTTTTAGAGTCGATAATACAAGACTGCGATTGTTGAGTTTTTTAACTTTTATGTATTTTTTAGCACTCAATCGAAAATTACATTAATTTTTAACCATCATGTCAGGATATTTCGCAAATCATAAATTGTCAAATTTAAAGAATAACAAAAGTCGGATACTATAAAGTAGAGGAGATGGTTGTGTTTTTTAACTTTTGATAATTGATTTTTACGTACTGTTTAGCACTGAGTCTGAAAATGACCTTCATTTATAACCATCACGTTAGAATTTTTTTGCAAATCATAAATGTGTAAGTTAAAATATAGCGAAAATCTCATACTATAAAACATAACTAAAACTTTTTTTGTTTCATTTCATTTTATTTCATTTTATTTTATTTTATTTTATTTTATTTTATTTTATTTTATTCCATAATTTATTCGATAGTTTTGTTTATCCTGGGATTCTTACAGCTAAATAGCTGAGTAGTCCGATGAGATGAGGGAGGAGATTCAATTTTAACTTTTAACTTTTTAACTTTGAAATTTGCGAAAAATCCTGATGTGATGGTTAAAAATGAAGGTCAATTTAAGATTCAGCGGTACAATTTCGTGTTCAGTTGTACAGAATACATAAGAATCAATTATCAAAATCTAAGCAAGATGACATAACCCAACTTTTGCAGGCTAGTGTAATCTAATAATATTTTAAAATACGTATCATTTTGTAAAAAATTGAGGCTGTTAATTTAGCATAATTTTATTTAACAAATACTCTCAACCATTTTTTAATATATCTGACGAAATTATATTTCGACTAAATTTTTGAATGACCCCCAATTTGCAGCAAAAAATATGCTACAACTTTAAACAGCTGTTACTCGGTCAATTTTAACCGTAGAATAACTCGACTTTTTGAGTGTAAAAGGAAAATTTTACTAAATATAACTTGTAGGACGGGGGGCCCGTATAAAAATTTAAATTTCGTAATTTTTTAAGAAATGTTTTTATTGACCCAAATCGCTTTTAAACTATTTCTTTACCTGATTTTAAACATTTTTGTAATTGGAACTGTGACTAGCGGTTTAGGAATTAGCCATTGGACACCGTTGAGAGCGGACACCCTGCACACATATTAACTTATTCTGGTCCATGCTCTTCAAACATCATATTTTTTGTCGTTTACAGTTACTCAAATTGGTGCGGAGTGTCTGATTATGCTCTTGACATCATTTCAAACAGTTCAAATTCCGATGTAAGATAATTTAGTGTTTTATTTTCTGTTTTACTTTCAATATATTGCGTACTTCCAATTGTATACCCATGGATGGCTGTCTCGAATGGTTTAATTTCCCATTTTTTTAAACAGTGTATGCGAATTTATATATAATATTTTGTAATTCCTACTATTCGTTTATTTTCATCATTTCAATTTATCGCAGTATATGGACAATTAAAGATAACATCTCATTTTCTTTGCTTCCACATGTTATTATTAAATCTATGTTCTCAGCAATACAACTCATACTAATCCCTCTGAGGGAAGTCATAGTTTCAAAGTAGTTTGGTATAGGTTAAATAGTTTTTTCTCTACTTATTTTTTTTTTAACAGTCGATAGCTTGCCAACTTAAACTTTTGTTTTCACCCTAGTTTAGTGTATGTTAGGTGACAATTTTTATTTCTACATTATTTTTTCTCGTTTTAATAGTCTATAACTTGCAAACTTTTGGTGATAATTGTTACTCACATTTTCTTTTCAGATGATAGTGTAGGGGAGACTAGGGAGGGTTGACCCACTTTTTACAAAATCATTTTTTATTTTTTAAATATTGAACGTAGAATAAAGTTTTATGTATCAGTTTATTCATTATGCAATCAGTTATCAAAATAAAATTACTACATAAGTGTAATATATACGAAATTTGAAAAATGATTGATTTTAATCATGAGAAAATAATGGATCAAGGCTTCCCACATATGGGAGGGTTGACCCACTACATGGGAGTCTTGACCCACTTTGTTTTATATTGAATTATTTGTGAAGAGAAATAAAATCAGTTAAAAAAAAAGCAAAATAACATTATGCTACATGCTTTAATTATTATTAAAAAATATTTTTGAAAATATGATACTTAACCCTCTCGCTGCGCAGCCCAAGCTATGCTCGAGCATGCATTTTCCCGTCAAATTAATACTATTTAGTTGTTCACACCAGTTATTTTTTAGCGAAACCTTTGTCTGATTTAATCAGGACATTTTCCCCGGTTACGATAGTCAAACATTTCTTCTTTAAAGAACAGATGATAAAAAATCATAATAAATATATAAAGATAATATATAAAGATGGTAAACAATTCTATAAAAGACGCTCATCGCGAAGAATTACTTACGCAGCGAGAGGGTTAATCGTAAGTCAGATGAGAAAAATTTGGTTTTAAACAGAATTTTGTCTGAGCAGATATAATTGTACAGCTAGGAAAATGAAACTTTAACATTAAAGACAATATTCCGCTAGAGACAGGTTCCCTTTTCATAGGATTTCATGCATTATTATTATTAGCCACTGTCCTGCTTTTTTTGTCTCCTTGTCCTACTTTTTGTGACATTCGACCTGACAACTTTAGTTGTGACATAGTTTGGCTTCATCTCACTCTATTCATCATGTTGAAATTTGTCTACATACCTTTCTAAAGTTTTTCGATCAATGCTATGTTCTTTTGCATCCGCGAGTACATAACTAATCATTAACATCTTTTAACCCTTTCAGAGGCAAAGTACTTTCAGCACCAACATGTTGAAATAAATGACTGGCACAGGAATATACGAACAAATTTATTTGGAAATATGAAAAAGTCTGTATTTCACATACGTATTAAATGGAAAAGATTTTAGCAAAATTCTGGTACCTTTGTGGCGTTTGGGAATTAAAATTAATTGGTTTCATGAACATACCACTGCCCCTGAAACGGATAAGACTGCTATTTTCATACTTTCTAGGCATTTCTAGTCTTTTCCACTGTTTCTACATACCTATTGTAAGTAATATTTAAATGGAAAAAAGTTCCTATAAACTTTCATATCTATATTTCATTAAATTTTTCGTGCAGTGGATACTATAGCAATTTTTCATATCTTTCTTTAATCAATTTTAAACGTTTTCTTTTCCATCACCCCATTGTACTGTAGATTTGCAGAATAAATTTATATTCATTTTTATTTATACCCATTAATCTTTCATTATGTACAATGTATAATCAAAAGATTTCCAAAACCCTTAATTAACACATTGCCGACGGGCAATTTTTATCAAATCTGAATTTTAAAACAGTAGAAGTTCCTCCCTGTTCTGAAAGTCTTTCGTAAATTGGTGTTCTGGATAAGTTTCCCAAGTTTATGCATCGGTGAATATCTTTCAATGTACGAATTTAATATAAATGACTTACAATCTAAAAAAGTATGGACAACATGATATAAATGCATTTTCTGTAAGGCAGAAGCTACGCCCTTAGTCAATGATGTTTGTTGAATGAAAACGTGAATTCTCGTTTTTTGTCGTGAATGTGTTAAGGGAGCTTTTAACATCTGGTCTACCATCCCTCACATTGATTGGGTCAAGCCTCCCCACATAGCCCTTTTCTAAAGAATAGCACATTGTTATGTTAAGCCTAATTTACTGTATAATCTTTATACCGGGAATGAAAGATCGATATTTCTGCATTATTTAAAACCTACTTACTTAAATTCCTATGATAATTTTTTTCTGAAAAAAGCTTACAAAATATTTCTAAAAAACACATTTTTTAGACTGAAAACGCCTCACAATTGATTTTTTCACACCTATTTTGATTATCTGTATGAAACAGAGACTGTTGTTTGAGCATTCCGGTAGCTTTGGTTGACACCTATTGATAAAACTCTGAAATTCTTTTAAATATGAAAACTGGTGGGTAGGTCAAGCCTCCCGTATTGTCAACCCTCCCTAGTCTCCCCTATATGTGTGTATCAGTAAGTGGTCTAACAATTTATTTACCAGTGACTTCAATATAACTTAAAATATTAGTCATGTGCAATTATTTACACTTCATTTTTATTTTATGTTATGTCTACGTAATGGAATAGTTATAATCTAAAGTACATTAGTATACAACAATATACTCATGCAATGTTATCACTGGAGGTGTTAAAAAATATCTGATTACAGATTGTTATGCTGTGTAATGACAATACAAGGTATTACGTAATAGTTTGTTAAGTAATTTTTACTGTTTCTCTTGTACGACTTGTTGTAAGTCGTTATGTGATCCCCTTGTATTCCGGTGCGTCCTTTCCAAACTATTTTTGCTAAGTCTAGTTCTAGTAATTTTTCCAGTATTTTTTAAAATAGTTCATTAAGTCAGTTTTGCAATTTTTTTTTCTTTCCCTTTCTGAGGGTGTAATGTCACGTTAGATAGTAACATTTGCAGGTGGCAGCGCAGCCCATGGTCCTTTTTCGCGTATTTTATTTCATTTCAACATTTTCTTTTTAAATTTCAGCTTTAATCTTAATTCCATTATTCTGTATTTAAAATATCCTTTAATTTGATACCTCGTTCATCCCTGTACGATGCTTCCTTCGTATTTTGACTTCCTATCGCGATCTTTTATTTCTGTTGTTCTTTAAATTCATTCCTCTACGTTTTCAGCAAAGGCAGTTCAGCCATGTTGAATCCATTCAATCATCTCTTTCTCCGTGCGATCCTCTTTGGCGCGCGTTTTATACACGTTAGCCGGAGGGTTGAATTCATCGCCCATTGGCGCCTGCGATCTTTTCTCTTTCGCCATTCATCGCTCTGTTTGCGATCGCCAAGTTACCGTGTCGCGCGTTTTTCGAAGCATTTTTCATCAGTTACGCTCGTGTCACTGCCGATGTAGGTTGGCTTTTCCTCTAAGTGCGGAAGCATGAATAATGGGAAGGTGTGCTCCCACCAGTGACGCCCCTTCATCTTAAAATCTACGAACTAATTTAATAAAATATTTTCTGCAGTATAATTCATATCGATCCAGCCTGATTCTTTTTAAAGAATGGACTCCTGTCTAATTATTATAGTTGCAGCAATCTCATCGACGACGGTGTTTTTACTTCATGATGTGGGTAAGATCGTTTAGTATTTTTCTTATCATTTGCATTTTTACATATGTTGACTAGAGCGAATTTAGTGAATCCCCCGAATCTGGAAGTCTCAAGAAGATATTTGGTAGCAATTATTTCTACAACATTTCGTCGTTAGGCCTACGTGTATAACACGTGTCTGACGTTCGTCATTCTTGTTGAGTAATATTTCAAAGTTTACGATCACACAGCCTCCATGAGATAAATGTAAATGTTGCTATAAGATACATTTTTGTACTGATTGATTCGTTGGTACAATAATTTTTAAATACTTCTGAAATAAATAAAGTAATGGGTTATTCTATTTATTGTAATGAAAAATAAATATAATGCATTCATGCTAGTTTTTACATTAATGTTCAACACAGTTTTAAATCAAAAATCATCATAAACATTGTAATCATCAATTAAATGAATCTTGTAGTCCTTACTTGCAGTCAACAACTGTTTTATTTCCAAATTTTCCGCAGGATAATAGTGTAGCATTTTCTGACTCTGGCCTTAGAGCATTTAAAAATGCATTACTTCTATTCTGATATTTAAATGATTTGTATATTGGGATCTGTAAATAAAAAGATATTAATTTTTAAACGCAAATATCGTTGGATATCTTTGGATATCGATATTCATTCATGTCAACAAGTAATATTCGTGATTTTATACTTTTGTGTTCAATCTGAACACAATTATAAACTTAGAACGTTCCAATATGAGCTTAGCTTTGTAAGCTCAAATTAACATTGGATATGACAGTACCTGGTAGACCTAGCTTGGTTGCTTTTTGAACACTTTTTTTTTTCTTTTTACTCAATCTGATTTTTGTATGTATAGATGGAATTTTATAATCGATTTTTAACCCACTTCTTGATAGGCTAGAATTATAAAAATTACATTCACTGGCGAAGACAGTAAAACCCTTTTTTTCCAAAGACGGTACAAAATTTTATTACTTTTAGAATTTAATTATATATTAATACATAAATTTTTAGACATTTTTCGATTACCCCGCAACAGGTGATCAACAGCCAAATATTCTCTATGACGTCCACAATTGTATGGGAGTTGAAACATCAATGAATTGAATTATGTGCCAACAAATGCACTCCAAAATATCTCAACTGGTTGTCATAAACTGCAGCAGAAATAAAGGGTGTTTATAATGTCCCGTACCCATTTTGACGTTTAATAACTCATAAAATAATGAAGATAGATTAAAATTAATAACATAAATGGTTAGATAGACTCAAAAAGTTTCATGACCTTTGTCAATGAACTACCACGCGTGCCCCCTTCGTCGCACGGAGAATATCAAGTCGATATTCAATTTCACGCCAGGTAGCGGCAAGCATGTCGGCATCCACAGAGGCTATTGCGGTTGTAATTCTGGCTTTTAAGTCATCAATGTTCGACACTCTCCTCTTGTAAACATTGTCCTTTACAAATCCTCAAAGGAAAAAGTCCAGCGGCGTTATATCAGGTGATCTGGGTGGCCAAGGAATTGGACCTCCTCGCCCAATCCATCTTCCTGGAATATGGTCATTCAAAGAAGTACGAACAATGGTACCCCAATGAGGTGGTGCACCATCTTGTTGCAAAATGATATGTGGCTGAAGCTCTTCTAGTTGTGGAAATTCGAAGTTTTCAAACATGCCTAATTGATGACTTAAAAGCCAGAATTACAACCGCAATAGCCTCTGTGGATGCCGACATGCTTGCCGCTACCTGGCGAGAAACTGACTATCGAATTGATATTCTCCGTGCGACGAAGGGGGCACACGTGGTAGTTCCTTGACAAGGGTCATGAAACTTTTTGAGTCTATCTAACCATTTATGTTATTTATTTTAATCTATCTTTATAATTTTATGAGTTCTTAAACATCAAAATGGTACGGGGACTTTATAAACATCCTGTATATTTTAAAGGCTAAAAAGTAGAAATTAAATTATACATAAAATATGAAGAGAGCAATACCAATAATTAGAAAATCAAAAAGGTTTTTTTTTTTCAACGATATTTTATTAGTCAATGTTCATTTTGAAAATCACGTCCATTTGTTTGATTTCAATTCATGTCTTTTTTTTCTCAAAAATTTCTTTTACAATGCATTCATTTGGTGTGGGCACCGAACCCTCTTATGAAAAATTAGGGGATTTTTTTGCGCTTTTTAGAAAACGTAAGCAAATTATTTATTAAAATCTACATAATTTTTGCTCTGTTTCGTTTTCAAGATAGGGAAACGGGAATGAAAAAAAAAGTCAACATGAAATAATACTATCCTTTTAGGATTTCTAAATTGATTGCTCAATATATAATAGTAAATTATTTAAGTTATAAACTGTTAATTGCATACTCTATTTAAAAGTGTTGCATTGTTTATTTTTGATTTATAATTATTGAAGTGAAAACTTCTTTAGGCGCGTTGAGCTTTTTTGAGATGGAGAAAAACCACTGATTTGGAGACACTGTTACGTAACTGACATGCTAGCATTTTGGCACATAGACACTAGCGCGCCAAGCGGTGAATGAGAGGAACTTTTCCCTCTCCAGCTCAATCCGCAAAAGAAGAACGAAGCTAAAACTCACTTTTTCTCCCGGCGTTCACACAGGAACACACACACACACATTATCAGTTTTCGAAAACTTCTTTAGGTTGAGCTTTTTTTGAGATGGAGAAAAAACACTGATTTGGAGACACTGTTACGTAACCGACATGCTAGTATTTTGGCACATAGACACTAGCGCGCCAAGCGTAATAAAATTTTGATATTGTATTCATTAATAAAAATACTTTTGGATAGTATTGAATTGGAGTATGGATTTCAATATTTGGATAGTATTGAATTGTAATTGTTGCCGTTTATATATCACCGGATAAATCTTTAAATGCAATACGAGAATTTTTGTACGAAAATTTGTTTATTTGTATGTACATGTATAATTTAATATAATAATATATATTACAAATTATTAATGTTTATTTATATGTAATTTATAGTTAAATTATATTACTATGAAAACTGTAATATAATTTTGATAGTAATAGTTTATAATAATGAATAAAAAAACACTACATTTATAAGTATTTCCTGCGCAATAAAACATTTCCTGACGATTAAACAATATGCTGAGAAATCAATTTAGAAATTCTGAAAAGATAGTTTAAATGACGATTCATTTTGCCTTCTCTTAAGAAAGGAAAGTGTAAAAATTATACATTTTTAAAATAATTAACTTGCCTGCGCTGTTAACCTACCATAAAAAAACAGTGAATTTTTCACAATCGATTCCTATAGTCGCGCCAAATGTATAGCCTATGTCATGTGACTGTTATCAACAGTTTCGGGTTGATCGCTTCGCTTTTTGTATCCCATTAGGTCAATTTCGTAATTTAATGTTAACCGGGCTCAGGTGATAAATTGCCAGCGATTGTTCCATCGCCATCATGTCATCAGTATTATTACAGTCCATACCATGCGACTGTCATAAACCATTTTTTCGCGTTGTAAATAAAAACAAAGTTTTGAAATTTAAATTAAATGGCATGATTTATGGTATTATTAATTACTTTTCTTTTTTCTTTTTCTTTTTTTTTTTTTAAGCAACAATTGAAAGTCATACATTTTAAATATTTGAGTTTTAAAATGAGGTTATGCATTTTAAATAAAATGAGTGAAAGTACTGTATTTTGAATGAAATTAATGAAATACGAAAAAAATACGACGGGAACAATGGTTGACGATTTATCGCCTGCTCCCGGCTAACATAAAATCGTCGAGTTAATGATTTTGTATCATAATATCCGGATTTGGCGAAGGATTTAGCAAGTAAATTAAATTATGTACAAAAGTAACACGATGCAATGCTTAGCATACATCTAAGGGACACCCAACTGGTTGCCAAGGGCGGCTAGTTGATGCATAATAAGTGAAAAGAAAAATGAGACATTTCGGGAACTATGTGGCAGGTTTGGCAGAAAAAATAGTCTTGCTTTTAAAACTGCTGCTAATTTTGCGCCAGGTTGTATCGGCATGCCATCAAACTGCAGCGATATTTCTAATAATATGTTAGCAGTTTTAAACATAGCAAAAATATAAGCGCAGTTATCTATCAAAATTATTAGCATACTTACAATTATATTTATGAAAATACTTAAGTTCTCGAAATAAATATTTGGTAAAATCAATTAATTTTTTTCCTAGTTAGTTAAAACGAATGTTGTTGTACTTTAGACCTGAATAGTCCGTTATCTAGTGCTCTATTTAATACAGAAGGCAGGAAGTGAGTGCCGCCTTCAAGATCATCCTTTGAACCTGTTGCTGATAAATGAACATTAGTATTGGAGGGAATTTCAATTACGGAAGATTAAATATCTAAAAATTACTTTAAACCTATCAACATTTTTTTCCGCAGTCGAGACATAGTTGGATGGCTTTCTCACAATCGAATAAAACATATTTTATAAAAATCTTCGGAATTGTTTTCGATTGGTACCACCATTTTGAGTAATGAGTTTGTTTCAACAGTAGAAAACGAGTTTTCTCGAATTAGTGACTCAGCTAGATCGATTTCTTGAGATCGAATTACTATAGGCGTCAACTTTTGTGAAAATCGTTAGAGCCGTTTTCTATATATAGCAACGTTTTTAGTGCTGAGTTTGTTTTAATCGATCAAAACAAATTTTCTCGAATTCGAAACCTAGCTAGGGGTATTTTTCGTGCTCGATTTAACATAGAAAACACATTTCGTGAAAATTGCATCAGCATTATTCGATTTATAGCAAGCAGAAGTTTCCCCTCTGATTTTGTTTTACCCTGCTAAAACGAATTTTCTTGAATTCGGGACCTAGCTAGAAATTCTTCTCGTGCTCGATTTAGTACAGGACATAAGTTTCGTGGCAGTCGGTTCAGTCGCTTACGATATCATTCATAACTGTGTTACGATATCATTCATAACTGCTAAATGCCATGTCGGCCAATCGTCCTGTCGGCTAAAAGCCCTGTCGGCCAATCGTCCTGTTGGCTAAATGTCCTGTCAACTAAATGTCTTGTCGGCTAAATGTCCTGTCGGCTAATTGTCTTGTCGGCTAAATGCCCTGTCGGCTAATTGTATTGTCGGCTAATTATCGTGTCGGCTAATTGTCTTGTCGGCTAATTGTCCTGTCGGCTAAATGTCCTGTCGGCTAATTGTCTTGTCGGCTAATTGTCCTGTCGGCTAAATGTCCTGTCGGCTAATTGTCACGTTCGGCCAATTGCCTGTCGTCCAATTGTCTGTCTGCTAAATGTCCGTTTCGGCTAATTGTCCTGTCGGCTAAATGTACGTGTCGGCTAAATGTACGTGTCGGCTAAATGTACTTGTCGGCTAAACGTCCTGTCGTCTAAGTGCTGTTTGCTAAATGTCTTGTCGGCTATTTGGTTCTCGGCTAATCGTCTGCGACCGGTATATGAAGTATGTAGGATTAATAGTTCATTTACAGGGGCGCTCAAAAATATTCCAATACGTTATGATATATGGTGAAGAATCGTTTGTAGAGTATTTTAATGACATTACACTGTTTCAAATGTAGTGAAACTGGTATAAAACACTGAATTTTACTGCAATCACGTTAGAACAGTGCATTGATAGCATTTTTTATTCATTTACAGTGACACGCAAAAGAAATCAGTTACAGTACTGTCGTCGGGTAATAATTGTTGGAGTGTACAGTTTAAAATTCAGAATGCGCTTTTAAATTTAATTAATAATTTGCATGTTACTCGTTATATATAAATTCTATACCTCATATACAGGGCTGCACAAAAGTACCATTCTCCTTATTAGAGGAAACTGTTGAAGAGGATTTTCAACTGAAGCATGGCTACTTCTTAAGTGAACTAAATTTTGTCATGCATGTAGTTTATAGATACAAATCGAAGGTAATTGAGCCGAATATGTCCCACGTCGTATATTTAATTTAATAGATGGCAGTATACGTTCGACCCTCAGGGTGATAGAAAGTGGGAAAAAACAATCACGACCAAAGGAGAAGTCGTATCACGTGGGCAAGGCTACTGGCACAGGAAGTGAAATTTTCGACCAAAAAAATCGTGTTATTATTTCTTAAAGGTAAAGAATTTTTAGTATTATTAATATTTGTGGGCATTTATTACAAAGCAAAAATGAATAAAATAACACCGTTAATCTACTTTAAGAATTTATTCATAGTTTTAAAATTACTTATTATTATATCTGTTTTTGTGGGACAAAATAAAAAAATGTCGGAGGTTCCCATTATGGCCAGTGTGGACCATAGTGGGAACCCTTTTCTGTTATATTTGTTTTGTTACTAATTTAGCTGCCTTTTTAACACTTTCCAACAAAAGCGTTTATGATTTCGGTATGTCTGTCCGTGTGGCCGTCTGTCTGCGCTGTAACTCTCATAAATATACTCGGATTTTCGTGAAATTTTTGGATGTCATTGACGCTTACCCTAGCACAATCCCTGTTTCAAATGAAGTTTATAACATGTTTAGTTTATTTACAGGAACAGTCAAAATATTCCGTTACATTATGGCCAATGGGTAAAAATCGTTTGAAATGAATTTTAAAGATTTTACACCCTTTGAAACATAATAAAATTGATATGCATTTGCGAGGTGAACTAAAATATGCATTCTGTAGAATATGCGGTGCAAATAATAGTTATTATTTATTTAAAGGTCCACACAAAACATTCCGTTACATAATGGTATAGGGGGGGGGGGGGGTTGTTTGCGGCGTGCTTTAAATATGTTAAAATATTTCATATATAATGAAATTGATATACTATAAGTTATTTCATGCATAATGCTAAGTGCATAGCATTTACAGGGACACACAAAATATTTCAGATAGTATATTCTATTCGACGTACTCTATATTAGCGATGATGGCAGGAAATGCATTTTTAATTATGATTTGCGCTTTTATGTTTCACTCTATTTATGCTTACTATAGTGCGTATAAATGCTATAGTTGATATACAGTGCTGCACAAAAGAATTCGTAAAGATTACTGCGTATGAGCGTAAATTGACTAAAGGTTGTTTTTAAATGAGTTATTTATTTGTACGCTGACCTGCATTTAGTTTACTATGAAATGTTTGTAGAATATAGATAAAATGATATGGGGGAGAGGGGAGCACATGTGAACTATTTTTACATTTTTGACTATTTCTCAAAATTGTTATGAGCTATTGAACCAAAAATTGATTTATATGAATATTTAGAATTTGTTTGTTCTTTTGCTCAAACTTTTCTATAGGTGCATTTATCAAGAATTTCTAACTTATATCATCATTCTAAAAATTGTCTAAATTTGTTCACATGTGCCCCGGTGGAGGGGTAGTTGTGAACATAGCTGGGGCACATGTGAACACATGCATAAATAAGACAAAAATAATTTTTTGTGAATAAAAACTGTGATAAAAACTAATTAGATGCCCTATTTATAGTTGTGTAAATAAATAAATAAATACAAGAAATTATTCGTAAAATTGAACACTAATATGCTTACTCCTTTTGAGTCACTTTTAATTGTTATCTAACTTACACTAAATTAAAACTGTGAAGCAATCCTAAAAACATTGAATATATAGCTCAATGTTTGACAAGGGTAATTAAATTTTAAACAAAAAAAAATGTAAAAATAGCAAAAAAAGCCTTTGTGCAACAATATTAAAAAGCAGAAAAACCAACGTTTAAAATGCACAAATAATATATGAAAAGCAGCAAACAGCTGTTTCGAATCTACTAGCGAGATTCTTCTTCAGTGCAAAAGGAACAGCGTGCTAGAAAAAGCAAGGCTGAGCAAAAACATAGACAGAGACGCGCTGGCTTTTATACCCTATGCGGGTGGCGAAGGCGCCGAAACAACCAATGAGAGAGAAGCAGTGGAAACGACTGGGTGGACAAGTAGCGACATCTACCGGAGAAGTAGAGAAAAGAAACCAAAAAAGGGGAATTAAATTAACGCTTTCCAAATACTTGGAAAATCTGGAGTACTAGATAAGTCATTGACTAAAGAGTGAGAATTTTTAATGATATGGTAAGCTTCCCAAAAATCAAGATCAAGGTTAGAAGAACATTTTTGGATAATGATGGCTGAGGAAAAATCGAACCTATGTTGAGAAGACCAAGAATGTTGAGCAATAGAAGAACGTTTGAGCTCCTGATTTTTAACATAACCTTCATGCTCTTTTAAACGAAATCTAAGAGCACGTTTAGTCTGACCAATATAAGAAAGACCACACTGACAAGAGATCTGGTAAATGCCCCAATTATCTAGGCGATCAACGGGGTGTTTGAGATTTGAAAAAGGGATTTTATTAACAGGAGAAAAAATAACTTTAAAATCAAACCTTCTTAGGATTTTAGCAACTTTCTGACTGATTTTAGGAAAAAATGGTAATACAACTGAAGTATTAGAGTTGGAATTAGAATGCTTTTCAGAATGGTTGGATTTCGTCAATTTCTTATAAATAGAATCGATAATATTAGAGGAATAACCACGATCGACAGCAATAGTTTTGAGGTGATTAAGTTCAGCACTAAGTAACTGAGGAGTGGAACAAATATTAGTAGCCCGAAAAACAAAAGTATTGAAAGCAGCGAATTTCTGGTTAGGGGGATGAGAAGAATACCTGTGAGGTGGGAGACTGACAGCAAAAGCTTTACGAAAGACGGTAGTCTGAAAGCCATTTTCACAACGAATAACCAGGACATCCAGGAAAGAAAGACAGTTATTGGTCTCAATTTCAGAGGTAAATTGAATGCAGGGATCAATGGAATTCATAATAGAGAGAATATAATTAATATCCGAATTCATTTCAATCAGGACATAAACATCATCAACATAACGAACATAGAACGGAAATTTTAAGATTTCAAAAAGCTTGACCTCAAAATAGTGCATATAAATATCGCATAAAATTGGACTAAGAGGATTACCTATAGCCAAACCGTCAATCATACGGAAGAAATTACCATTGAAAACAAAAGTATTTTGCGACAAGCAAGCGCGAGTGAGAAGTATAAGTTCCTCGATTTCAAAATAAGAGAAATGGAATTCACAAAGCCTTTTCTTGAAGAAATCTAAAGCCCCCTCAACCGGAACGTTTGTAAATAATGATTTAACATCAAAAGAAGCCATCATGTGACCCTGCGGCTTAAAATTATGAAGTTTTTTAACAAAATCAAAAGAATGCTTAACAGTGAAACGGGTACTGCTCAAAAGTGGGGAAAAAACAGAAACTAAATATTTGGCAAGCTTATAAGAAGCTGTACCGATACTAGAGACAATAGGTCTAAAAGGAATGTCAGGTTTATGGACCTTAGGTAAAGCATAAAACCTGGCACAATGCACAATAGACGGAATAAGGGACTTCTTAAAGTTAGCAGGAATAATGGAAGAAGACTTAATAGAGTTAATTTCACTAGTGGAAGGGTCTTTGCGGATATCCACATACGGACCATCATTAATTAATTTATGGTTTTTTTCCAAATACGTAGATTTGTCGAGAAGAACAATCTGACCACCTTTGTCGGCCTTAGTAATAATTAAGTTTGGATCAGAACGCAAATTTTTCAGACATTGTTTAACAGGATGTTTAAGATTGGATTTATAAACATTAGAATTGAAATCAATTGTCAGTGTGGTCTTTCTTATATTGGTCAGACTAAACGTGCTCTTAGATTTCGTTTAAAAGAGCATTAAGGTTATGTTAAAAATCAGGAGCTCAAACGTTCTTCTATTGCTCAACATTCTTGGTCTTCTCAACATAGGTTTGATTTTTCCTCAGCCATCATTATCCAAAAATGTTCTTCTAACCTTGATCTTGATTTTTGGGAAGCTTACCATATCATTAAAAATTCTCACTCTTTAGTCAATGACTTATCTAGTACTCCAGATTTTCCAAGTATTTGGAAAGCGTTAATTTAATTCCTCTTTTTTGGTTTCTTTTTTCTACTTCTCCGGTAGATGTCGCTACTTGTCCACCCAGTCGTTTCCACTGCTTCTCTCTCATTGGTTGTTTCGACGCCTTCGCCACCCGCATAGGGTATAAAAGCCAGCGCGTCTCTCTCTATGATTTTGCTCAGCCTTGCTTTTTCTAGCACGCTGTTCCTTTTGCTCTGAAGAAGAATCTCGCTAGTAGATTCGAAACAGCTGTTTGCTACTTTTCATATATTATTTGTGCATTTTAAACGTTGGTTTTTCTGCTTTTTTTTAAAAAAATGTATTCACAGACTTAAAAAATACAATTGTGAACTGTTCACATCTGCTCCCATATGTTCTGTTCACAAGTGCCCCATCTACCAACTTCAGCCTAACTTATGAAAAAAATATATTTTTAATTGAAATAAGGAAACCAAACTTTTTGTAGACGTGCCTAATTAATGTCACTATAGAATCCAATGCTGATATTCTTCTTTAAAAAATGTCTTGAATGAATTTTTACTTCAATAACTTAGAAGACTTTTTTACTTCACACCTTCTAAAACAAACAAATTACAACTACCAGAAATCAAAATGGCCTATTGTTCTGAAAATTCAGCCAAAAGATGGTACTAGTACTACCATCAATTGGTAATTTTTTGAATTTTTTTATTTCAAATTAACTGAAATATGTACTGTTCACATGTGTCCCCCTCTCCCATATAGGGCCATGGAAAGAATTGGATACATGGCAGTCTATGGATGATAATTTCTGAAAATCTGATTTTAGTAGTTCTAAGAGTGTTTTAGTTTGAATTAAATTTTAGCTAAATAGTATCGTGTAATAAAGGTAATAGGTAATTACATGGTTGAACAAAAGTATTTAAACTTCTGAAAGAGAAATTTCAACCTATTATGCGTATTGTATGCTAAACTAAATTTTCGCGTTTCATAGTATATATATATATATATATATATCAATCAACAAATGAAGTACAGGTCTGTACAAAATAATTGGAATACATATTTGTCTACGGACGGTAAATGCTGAAACCAGTTTTTAAAATGTTTTATCTGTTTTCGAAAATATTTACTTACTTATCTTATTTAACTTAATTACCTAAATAACGAAGTTTTGCTAAAGATTTGAGGAAGTGTTGGAAAGAGTTTCATAATATAGGCTTTACGCACTATTTTTCTTTCAAGTTTATTATTAGCCATAATTTTGTTTCGCTTCTGTTCTTAAATTAATACATTTCTTAGCAAAAATAAAATTAAAAAAAAAATATTTTTTTTTAATTTAAATTTTTTTTGGTGATTTTCTTGTCTTTCAAAAGATTGCAATTATTATATATACTAGGGGATTGTACCCGGGCTTCTCGGGTTGCAGAATGTAGGTGAATACCATTTTTAAAATTAAAAACTAATAATTGTTTTACATGCAATATATTTTTTAAATTGCCCGCTAAGGCATTTTTCATTTGAAAAAAATATATCTATATGAATTATACAATAAAATAAAGTTTTAAAATTTATCAAAAGCGATATTTTCTTATTAGCCGCATGCTAACAGTTATTAGCTCAAGATTTTGATACTTACGGCATATTTTTATATTCTGATAATTTCAGAGATTTAAGGGCGTAGTTCAATTACATCTCTGTTAAATTTGTGATTTATATATATTATTTTATTAATTTATTTATTCATACAGGAAGTTAAAAAAAATTTATGAAATATTAGCCATAAGAAAATGATGAATTCTTTATGTTTTTTTATGGGTAAACGGATTAATCTTTCCTAATCGAGCTCCACGCGATAGAGATAAATTTAAAAATATTTCATGCTTGAGAATTATTTTTAAAACCAATGACAATCAGCAAACTGAGATTCACTTTGCAAACAAATTACATTTGAAATATTTTTTCCCCCTATTTGACTGTCTAAAAATTTAAATCGTCCGATTACAAATATTTTAAATTTGTGTGGTTTTTTATATTATTCTTTTATTTATTTATAAAAATTTACATTTTTTCAAACTTCGGAAGATGTTATTACACATGGATTAATAAAACTGCATTCTTTCAGCTTTTTATACGAATTAAGAGAAGGCGGAGAAAATAAGTCACACAAATATCCTTTAAAATACATTTTTGTAAAGGGAAACTGTTGTATCGTTTATAAAGTAAGTTTCAATAAAATAAAAATCATTTAATCTAATATATAAAAATGAAAAATTATCTGTCCGTCTGTAATGCTATATAAATGCACAGTTTGAAAGCCAGAATTGTGAAATGTTATGTACATGTGTATTAAAACACGGCCGAGGCAACTAAAGCAATCCGGAATCGAAATATTTTATATTTAACTGTTAATTAATCTAACAAGGAAAATGTCCGAGGTTGGTCTCACGGAATCCAACGACCCTTTGTACATTGATAGAGTATAGCCAATACATAAACATATCAACAGGATAAAGTGCAATATTCAGGGGGGCCGTAAAAAACGAGCCCCAAAGCTGACCCATTATTGACTCTGTATTATATAATTGGATAAATTACACTCAATTGCGAGCGCCTGGGTAGCACAGTTGGCAGCGCGCCAGACTCCTATTTTTCTTTTTCGTGGACCTCTGCGGGTTCGGTACTCTGACGAGGTTTTTTTTCCCAGACAAAATAATGGTCAGTTATTTTCGAACCACAATTAAAAAATATATATCTAATTATTTAAATGTAAGACAAATATTCATAAAAACATGCTTCTGCACGCACACACACACATATATATGCTTATTTATTTACAGAGAGATAGCAGTTTTATGGATCTAATGGAGGAAAAAAAGTAAAAAAAACTGAATTATTCAATCGACAAAATTTTAATTTTATTCACATTTATTTATAGACTTTTCTATGAATAGATCACTGTTGTTCTCAGCGAAGTAAATTAAAATACGCTACATAAAATTAAAATATGCTATTTTATTTTTATCTTGTCAATTTAAAAGGTTATAATTATTCAATTTTTTTTCTTTTTTTAATTTTTAAAACATAATCATTTTTTTTATCATAGGATCTTATGTTTGGAATTAGAACAGCTGTTTTCTGTAAAAAATCTTTTGAGGAAAATTTTATTGCGTAGATTTGCAGGAGGTTTTTAAGCAAAGCAAGCACACTATGGAAAATAAACAAGGTGGGTTTAGAATGTTTACTCTTTTTTTTAAGTTTAAGCAGCCATCTGCTGCAGAGCGAATGAGTACGGGATTTTGTTTTTAAAGTTTTGCCGTGATTAGACGTTGTTCTTTATTATAGTGTCATAATTAAAATGAAAAAAGTTATTTTGTAAAAAAATGTCTAGTGAAGAAGTCTCTAAATTTACAAATATTGAAGAGTGAATTTCAGAAGACTCAATTCATAGCGAATCATCAAAATTGAGATTAAAAGGTTTAATCAGGATTAAATCTTTTAATCTTTAAAGATTTTTTCAGGATGCTAATACCAATCAGCAAACAATAGACCTCTCGCCAAAAAAGTAATTAAAACTATATTTGTTAAAAAAAAAAACAAGATATGAATAAACTTTCTTATTCATATACAGCACAGTATGGCATAACTTTGTCTGGAAAAGTGCTGCCTCGTGTCTTTTTGTGTTTACAGGAAATAAGAGGTACATTTGGTCCTAAGATACAAATATTGAGAAATCAACATGCAATACAATGTACAAATGTATTTTTCCTGTCATCGAAGTCTGGTAAACTTGCCTCACATTTATACAGTGAATTTCTTAACAATTGTTTAAAAAATTACGTTGGGCAAGAAAATTTTTTGTTGATCATCGACTCCTGGGCAGGACAAACACGACCAGAAATATTCGACGAAACCTTCCAGAATAAAGATAAACAAACTACTTGTACAATTAAAGCCATTCCTCTAAAATGCACAGCTTTGGTTCAACCATGCGAAATTTATTTTTATAGGCAGGTGAAAAATATGATTAAGCGATTACAAAATTGTAATTGTTTAATTGAACAGAAAAGAGAAATTAATTCTCGCGAGGGTTGTATAAAATACATTCAATTGTGCACCATCACTCTTTTCCTATATTTTGTAACATGATAAAATACGCCTTGCATGAGTCGAAACTTTCACATAAAAGAACAATATTTATGAATGTCAATGAAGTGTGTTTTCGAAACGAATTTCTTAAAACGCCTTCTGCCTGTAAAAACAATTCTTTTATTATTTGTGCACGTTGTCGCAAAAGTTTCTGTATCATATGTTTTTATGATAATTATCACCCCGGTTCCTGCCCGTAATCAGAACCTCAATTTTAATAGCACACATTTAATTTTTAAGTACATAATATAGACATTAATGTAAAATAAATGTAAATAACTATATGTAATTGTGAAATATATGTAAGTAATTCTAAAATAAATATAAATAATTCTAAATGAAACTAAATATAAAATTTACAAAAATGCAAAATGTTTAATGTAAAAAAATACATATCTACTGCAAAAGATTTTTTTCTATTTTTTACTTTTCATTATATCCATAACGTTGCAATAAAACTCTATCTCTCTCTGTAAATAAATAAATATGTGTGAATACGCCTATATTTATATTTGTCTTACGTTTAAATAATTAGATATATATATATATTTAATTGTGGTTCGAAAATAACCGATCATTATTTTGTCTGGGAAAAAAAAAAAAAAAAAAAAAAAAAAAACCTTGTCGCAGATTCGAATCCGCTGAGATCCACGAAAAAGAAAATTAGGAATCTGGCGTGCTGCTAACTGTGCTATCCAGGATCCCGCAATTGAGTGTAATTTATCCGATTATTTACTAAAGAGTCAATAATGGGTCA
The DNA here is from genome assembly GCA_963932465.1 of Maratus speciosus. Lineage (NCBI taxonomy): Eukaryota > Metazoa > Arthropoda > Arachnida > Araneae > Salticidae > Maratus > Maratus speciosus. Next base: position 15,412,086 of record OZ010800.1, on the reverse strand, counting down.
ACTTTAGGGTCCGTTTTTTACGCCCTCCCTGAATATTGCACTTTATCCTATTGATATGTTTATCTATTGACTATACTCTATCAATGCGCAAAGGGTCGCGGGATTCCGTGAGACCAACCTCGGACCCTCTCCTTGTAAAACAACCAATTTCTCAGCAATTTCCTACCAAATTTAAACATTTTTAGTTATAGCAGCTGCCAACAATTAAAAATTCACAATAAAATTCTTACCGCAAAAATTACCTTTCTATTGCAAGACGTATTGCATATTACGTACGCCACGTTGCAATACTAAAAAGCTGTATGATGTATTACGATAATTCTTTCATCTCACATGCAAATAATTAGAGATATTACATATTACGTACGCCACGCTACAATAAATGAAGCTTTAGTGGGTATTGCGATAATTCTTTTACCTCACATGCAAATAACTAGAGATTATTTAATTGCACATAATTATTACAATTTTTTAAAAATAAAGAAACACATTTTATCACAAACATCAACAAAACTTTTTATTCTATTTATTCCCTTATTCCAAAGATATCGTTTTATCGTCTGCTGCTTTAGTAACATGATAAATTAAATTTCCTTAAAAAAAGGCATAGTAGTAAAAATATATTTTACTAAATCGAATAGTTATTTTAAATTTTGGTTTTAGAACTAAATTCATTAACTCCCGCGCATAGAACGGGTTAAACAGCTAGTTGATAAATAAAAACGAAATGACACCAAAATTCACCGGGTTTTATAACACATGACAATATCGATATAGCACATGTTTTAATTTCAATAATCTTTTTAGTTTTTATCAGAAAATGGCAACAAAAAGATACAGTAATCTACTATTTTCCCTTTACTTTTAATATAAAAATAAAGTACTTCAGTTCCCACGATTACAAAACTAGTATGTTGTGGCCATCACAAAACTTTCTTCTGTATAAATCACGTTAATTAAATCATTTAAATAGTACAAGAAATTACATCAATTTAGCATCAATTCATATCAAAGTGTATCTGAATTTGAAGTTTGATAAAAATTCGTGACTTAGTTCTTGAAATAGAGCTATAGCGAAATTCTGAAAAATGTAGCTTTGCAGCGCCACTTGTTGAGTGCTTTAGACCAATACATAAACAGGAATAATTGATATCCAGGTATACATGGATCTGGAGTTCGTTGAAAATCTAAGCATTAGTTCTTGAGATAGAGCTATTGCAGAAATCACAAAAACAGCATAGCAGCGCCACCTATTGAGCGATTTACACCACACTATGTAAAATGTCAATTCATGTCAAGGACAAACTGATTCTAACATTTGATGAAAATTCGTGCATTGGTTCTTGAGATACACCTATAGTGGAAATTCTGAAAAACACAGCATCGCCACCTGTTGAGCGATTTACACCAAAATATACAAAATGTCAATTCATGTCAAGGATTAACTGATTCTGAAGTTTGGTGAAAATTATTGCATTAGTTCTTGAGATACAGCTATAATGGATATTCTGAAAAGTGCAGCATAGCAGTGCCACCTGTTGAGCGATTTGTACCAAAACACAAACTGCACTAATTCATATCAAAGTATACTTGAATCTGAAGTTTGATGAAAATCCAAGCATTAGTTGTTGAGATAGAGCTATTGCGGAAATCGTAAAAAATGCAGTATAGCAGTGCCACCTGTTGAGCGATTTACACCAAAATATACAAAACTTCAATTCATGTCAAGGACTAACTGAATCTGAAGTTTGATGAAAATCTGTGCATTAGTTGTGGAGATTGAGCTATTGCGGAAATCGTGAAAAAACTATATAGCAGCACCACCTGTTGAGCGATTTACACCAAAAACTAATCAGCACCAACTTATATCAGGTGCTCACTGAATATAATTTTTTATTAAATTCCGTGCATTAGTTCTTGAGATAGAGCGCTCACAAAATTTGTGTCACATACAGACAGACAGACAGACTCAGAGATGCACAGACTCACAAACAGACATTTTGTAAAAACATGTTTTTCGGAATCCCTGACCTCTAAAACGTGTAAATCTGTCGAAAACCGAAAGTCGAAAATTTTCACGAATTCAATACTTTCTTCTTGTAAAGATAGATGAAAGTAAAAGATATTAAAAACTACAGATATATTTGTCCTTTATAATATAGATAATTTAAGTATTGCGCGGCAGCGCAATACTTATTTATTTCCAGTGTCACTTCTCAATGTTAATTTAACATAGAAAAGCCTATGGCGATCATAAATTTTTCATTTTTTTCTTCCCACCTTTTTGTTCCTGATGCCACTCATTTTTTTCTTTACTAATTCTAATAATATTATAAATTTAAAGTGTGAAAATGTTTGCCTGAAGTGAGGGTCAAAACGGATGATAAAATTCCTTTGCATATGGGTGAATTATAACCCAGAGGCTAATTTTTATTTACATTTTTCATATATTTTTCTTAATAATTTCAAATTTCGTTTTTTTCATTGAAAATCAGCGGGCATTTTTCCAATAAAATTTAATTTTTTTTTCATTGTTGCCAATAATTCAAAAGCCGTATTAATAATTTGTCTATTTTTAGTTGAATGATTTTCACGTGAAAAATTACTGAAATAGTTTTTTTTTAGAATTAAAAAGAAGTTGAATATGGCGTCATAGTAGAAATAAAAATGACATTTTCAAACAGATTTTTTTTACGTTCAATTTGGAAGTTTTTGCTCAAAGTACAGCAACTTGCATTACGGCACTGGTGAAAGATTTTGAATTATACATAAATTGCATCACAAATTGTGATCCGATACCGCATGACTCAAAATCAAAGCCTGATAATGATACCCTCCATTAATTTTGAAATGTGTTCATCTGAATGCAGTAGTTATTAAAAAACTTGACATATTAAACAAAAGCCTAATTTGAAGAACAAATTAAAAAAAAAAATTATTTCCTACATTGTTTAAGCCCGAGAAGGGACAGATATTAAGATAATTCATTCAATTCGTTCTATATTTAATGTTAAATTTTTGTAGCAAATAAGTTAAACCAAATAAATATTAAAAAATAAAAATAAAATTCATACAACATGATACTTTAAACACCCTAAAAACTTATATTCCGTTCAAATGGAATAGAAATAAATCTTAGACTTTTTCAAAGTTTTACATTTTGCATGTATCTTATCATTTTATGTACAATCATCATAAAAATAATACAAAAATCTGCAATACAGTTATTTACAACAGAAAAATGGAAAACGTCTAAGATTTATTTCGATTTCATTTGAACGGAATCTAAGTTTTTAGGGTGTTTATGTTTAAAGCATCATGTTGTAAAAATTTTATTTTTATTTTTTAATGTTCAATTGGTTTAACTTATTTGTTACAAAAATTTAACATTAAATGTAGAACGAATTGAATGAAGTAACTTAATATCTGTCCCTTCTCGGGCTTAAACAATGTAGGAAATAAATTTTGTTTTTTTTAATTTGTTCTTCAAATTAGGATTTTGTTTAATATATATATACATAAATATATACAGTTGGCTCTCTGTTTAACGTCTTTCAAGAAACCTCGAAAAATCGTCCTTAAATAGTGATCTTCCTTAAACAGAATTTGTAGAAAAATAATATTTGAAAAACATTTCGCTTCACGTTTTAACAGGCTTAGGACTGTCACTATATTTCTGAATATATTGGCGTGTTTAAAAATGTTTTATTTATTAATTTAAATTTATTTTGTGTTTTGTTTCTTCTTTTTTTACTTTCTTGTATCTTTCAAAAAAAAAAAAGTATTTGATTTCAAAAATTTTCGAATTCCAGTTTTCGACTGATTTACACGTTTTAGGGGTCAGAGATTCCAAAAAACATGTTTTTACAAAATGTCTGTCTGTCTCTGTGTGTGTGTGACACAAATTTTCTGGGCGACAATTTCATAAATTTTACTCAATTATTTCTATGTGAGGACAAAAACTTATTGATGCAACCTCGTATGATATTTGGTAATAAATTTCTTAATTTATTGTTACTTTGAACAAAAAGGTTGCAAGTAATTATTTTTGCCATCATTATAATAAAATTTAAACGGCTATATCAGGTAAAAAATAATGTAAACTCTCATGGCCGGTTCTGAATTCCATGATGTTGATGAGGGAAAAAACTTAAGAGATGCAGTGCTCCGGTTAAATACGTTTAATATGTACATTAGACGAACACAGTTACAACACACACACACATAATATATTATTACATAATACTACGCTTCAGGATTACATATCTTTTTTAATCGGCTTTTTGAACATATCCAAAAATTTGCACAACCAAGATTACATCGTCTCTCTGTCTCTCTCTGGCTGTTGCCATTCCGAGTTTTTTAAAGAGTCCTTCGACCGCGAAGTATAGGCAACCATCACCTCTTCCCTCCAGTTTCTACATGTTGGACGGTGTCCCATACTGTGAAACTACACTTAAAACTCATAACAAAAGTCTTACTTAAAAAGTCCTGTTTAAAAATTCCTTTACCTGTTCCATCGGGAGCATATACTTAAAGTACTTAGATATATAAATTCTTATACACTATATACTAAAAATATACATATTACAAATACACATTATGCAATGTATAATAATGAAATAATACAAGATATATACATTCTCACACTCTTTTGACTTTTGGGAAAAAAATCTGACAAAATTAAACTTGCTAAAATAACATTTTAATCTGATAGGCGAATGCCTTAATGATTCAAAATAAAGAAAAAATAGTCAGAAGCGAAATTTTTTTTTTATTTAACTGAGGTTTAAGTTAAACTTTCGAGTTTAATTTTCCTTACCATTTTACCCCTATAACTTTTTATTTTCTTCTAAATGTTTACTTAAAATGAATTTGCATACTACCCAAAGAACATTCAAATAAGAAATAATCACAATGTAGTACTTTTAATACAGAATTTTTGTGTAACATTGTCTTAAAGGGGTGTTAAAGAAGGGAAGGTAAGGTAAAAAAAGGCGATGGTATTGGAAAAAAGGGACGGTAAGGATGGAACGGTAAGGAAAATTATTACCTATTTTTAGAAAAATCATATTAAGACTAAGTGATAGCCACAATGTTCATTGATTTTTAGAAACAGTTGTTAACGTTGGATTGAATTAATTTTTTAATTTACCTCGAAAAGTGCAGGAATAAACCTTGGGGACGGTGAGACTACCAATAAAACCACGATGCTTGAAATTGATATTTAAATGCTGATTTAAAGTCTACAGTAAATTTCCTGCCGAAGAATTTTAGACATTATTTTTATAACATACTTCTGCATGAGAAAAAACTTGAAAAAAATTCTGTGGCTGCATCTAAAATGATTTTCTGTATAATTTTAGAAGAGGGATGGTGAGGAATCTAAAACCCAGGGACAGCGTTTAAAAAATAATAACAACCCTAAAAATGTGTGCAGGTTAATTTTTAGCTACATATTTATATAAAACAATAGTTCCAGTTTCAGAAAAAATTACATCGAATTATTTTTATTGAAACTATTTTATCCAAACAGCTCCATACTTAAAAAAACAGCATCACTATAGGAGTTTTCCAGGTGTTTGCACCCCCAACATCGTCCAAAACTTATTTATCTCGTTAATATTATTGTTCAATCATGCAATAGGATGTTTCCCAGCATATGAAATAAAAAAAAACACAAAAAAGTGTATTAAAATAAAAATTATTATTCAGGGACACGAAAGTCAAAAAATTGCGAGAATGCACCATACATAGATTTTTTTCTACTCATAAATGCGAGATAAAGCATCTGCCACTACATTAGAACTTCCTGGTTTATGAGCAATAGAAACCTGATAGCGAAATAGTGCCAACGACCATCTCTGTAATCTAGCGTTCTTAGGAGTTCCCTCTGTTAAGTATTTAAGGGGATTATAATCCGTATGCAATATTATGGTTGCTCCACAAGTCCACATTTCGAATCTCCCAAGATTACAGCATATGATTCTCTTTCAATTGTGCTCCACTTTGATTGAGTTAGAGTAAGCTTTTGACTGGCAAAGGTTATGTGCTTTAACAGGCCGTCTTTGTCCCTTTGCATTAAATAGGCACCAATGCCCGATATGGAAGCAACGTTGTTTATTTCGAACGGTTTGGACATGTCTGGGGCATAAAGGTTTGTAAGTTCACATAAGCTTTCTTTTAACTTATTGAACGACTTTTCAGCATCTTCCGACCATGGAATATTATTTGGAACTGTTTTTCTGGTCAGATCTGTCAAAAGCTTTGCAAGGTTAGCATAATGCAGAATATTTTCTCTGTAGTAGTTAAATAGACCTAATATAGATCTCAGTCCTTTCTTCGTTTTGGGAGCTTTGAGATTTTTATTACTTCTAGCTTCTCGGGAATAGGTCCATGTTTGCCTGAACCCACAATATGTCCTAAATATCTGACTTCAGATGCTGCAAAGGAGCATTTTGTCAAGTTAGCTGAAAAATTCAGAGATTTTAAAGTTTCCAAAATTTCTCTTATATGTTGCAAATGTTCTTCCCAGTTAAAAGAGAAAATTATAATAACATCAAGAAAACTTTCTGCATAATCACTATGTGGTCTCAAGGTCTGATTCATTGTCTTCTGAAAAATAGCCGGAGCTCCAGACAATCCGAAAGGCATTTTACTGTCCATTGGCACTTTCCTTTTGGGGACACAAAACTGGTCAATTCTTGACTATTCTATTCGAGTGGGATTTCACAATATCCCTTTAAAATATCTAGCGAGGTTAAATATTTCGCTGAACCAGCTTTAAATTTTAGGTTGTCGGAATTCTCCATAGGAAAAGGGGAGATCTTGGTGGCGGCGTTTAACTCTCTATAATCTACACAGAGTCTGATTGTTCCGTCCTTTTTAGCTACACACACCAGTGGATACACTGTTTCCGCAGAAGAAGGTTCTATAAGATCTTTCCTTAGTAATTGCTGTTTTTGGTTTTCTACATTAGCTTTCAAAGTTTCTGGTACTTTATAAAGATGTGGTTGTTTTCTTACAACACCAGGTTTTAAATTTATGCTATGTGAACCAACTTTAGCTCTCTTCAGTTCCCCATTAAAAACAACTCTCTTCTTGGATGAGTGCTACTTGTTTCTTTTGTTGTTCTGGAGATAAATTGCTTGAATTAATATTTTTCTGCAGTTCTTCGTCAAGAACACTGTGTTGTTCTACCGGAGCATGTTGTCCTTCTAAGAACTCTTCTTCCACTTCATAAATAACACCAATAGCCCTAATCGGTTGAATATACTTTCGTAATTTGTTCTGACTTAAATGTCGAAATGTCAGGTAGTTTGACGGCCTAGGAATGCACTAATTTGTGTTGAACTATCTCTCCTAGTCCCTTTCATTTTGAACACAGTTTGTTAGTGGAATCAGGGATTAGTTCTACTACTTCATCTCCCACGGAGAATGTTGTATCTTTCGATATTAAATTTTGATAATGAACATATCACTGTTGTTGGATTTCAGCAACGGTCTTTGAGTATTCTGCCACATCTTTTAAACGTTCCCGGAGTTTCTGTATATAATCTGCTACCGACTCTCCAACTCCTTAGTGCAGTACCACTTCGTCTTTCCAACTTCATTTTAATATAGCTAGTGGTCGTTCAGGTGGACGTCTGTACATCAACAAGAATAGTGCAACACCAGTTGTGGCATTTGGGACTTCTCGGTATGCCCGTAACAGAAATGGTAGTTGTTTGTCCCCACCTCTAACATGAGAGTTTATGGCATTATCTAGCATTGATTTCATTGTTCCCACCCTTCGTTCAACCAATCCATTTGATTGTGGCTAACCTGGAGTAGAAAACTTAGGGACACACCCCAATCCTTTCAAAAGTTCTTTTGTCAGTTTTTAAGCATAATATCCTCCATTATACATGGCAATCATTCTAGGAATTCCAGTTCTAACAAAAATTTCAATAAACGCTTCACAGGCTGCTTTTGCTGTCAACGATTTAATAGGGATTGCTTCAGGCCAACGACTATGTTTGTCCATAACAGCCAGAGCATACCGATCACCCCGAGAGGACTTCGGCTCAATTTGTCCCAAAATATCTGTATTTACTGCTTGAAATGGGAGTTCTGGTCTTCCGACCTCTTCAATAGGTGTTTTGTCAGTTACTTTTCTTTTTCTGCGCATTTGACAATCATGACAAGCAGCGCATAGTGTTTTTACTTCTTTTGGGATTCCGTCCCACCAAAACGACATAGCAATTCTATCTCTTGTTTTCTTAGCAGCTAAGTGTCCACCAGTTGGTGTTTCTTTTGCTAGTCTCAAAATTTCTTGTCCTCTACAGGCAGGTACAACAAGTTGAACATAATTTTGTCCTCCAACTTTGCCTTTATAACACAACAAACCGGATTTAACTACCCAATAATAATTCTTCTGCCGCTTTGCATCTTGAAAGCATTTTTTAATGTAGAACAAGCCAATTGCTCTTTTTTCAACAGTTGCACTTGTGAAACTGAACAGCTTTCCTTCTGGTCCTCGTTACCAACATTTTCGGAAAAAAAGCAGTTGCCTCGACCGGAGTAGGAATCAGTTCCAAATTTGAAGCTTCTTTGTCTTCATGTTCAATTTTTAGACTTGTTTCCTTCTGGACACCTTCTCTCCACATTGAATACAGGTTTTTCTTTGTGTTCTTCAACTGGGGATGATATCTACCTCATGCCCTAAATACAACTTCTGCTGTTCTTTTAACAGAGCGAAAACCTTGGGAGGGATCAAAGCTTCATCGTGTAATCCTTCCACTACCGCTAGGAGGTACATACTTATATACTACGTAAATACGTACATCTTTCGTACATACGGAATAACTCCATCTTCTGTCCGAAGAGTGGGTGAAACGGAAAAAGCTCTTCTTCTGCAGGACTCCCTATTGCGGGTCTCAAGAATACTTTCTGCATGACTATAAATACTCTTCCAGCACCACCGACTTCCACACCACTGTAATCTCCGCACCACTATCGATGATTACCTGAAACTTCTGGTTAACGATTCCTAGATCTACCTTAAGGAGTCTCCCATCTGTTTCTTCAACCGGAATATTCACATTCAGACAAATTGCATTTAGACCCTTTTTCTCAAGATCGCTTTGCGAAGTTTTTCCTCCATCTTGTTTTACTGTTTTCAATTTGGGACAATACTTCTTCACATGCAATCCTTGCCACATGCGAAACAGGCATATTTTGTGCGAAATTACCTTTTTCTTGTTGCACTCCAAGAGATGCTTCAGTCTTGGGTTCAAATTTCGGTTTACCATCTCTCATATCTTTTTTTGATTCCGAACTATAATTATTTCAACATTGATTTCGAAAGTTAGATAAATTTTTCTTTGGAAATTCTTTTCTTTTAAAACTGTCGGTAATGCTCTCGTAATCATCAAGTTTTTTTTTCTAATTCTAACGGCGTCGTAACTGTGAGCCAATTTTCCAAGAAATGTTCTCTTATTTCTACTGGCACACGAAATTTTAATTGTTCGGTTACTATTAAATCTTTTAATTGCTGGAAAGTGTTAATATTTAATTCTGTGATCCATTCAGTAAAATAACTCAAAAGCTCTTGTGTATAATTCCTCCATGATTTTTCATGTGCTTTGTGGTGTCTGTAAAATCATTGTTTTAATTTTTCACTGTTTAACTTGTATCGCTTTAAGATAAGAGTTTTCAGAAAATCATAATTAATTGCATGTTCCGGGGGTTCTCTAGGTAGCATATTTGCAATTTCCACCGGTAAAACTGCCAATACGTAAGTTACACAGTCTTTCTTTGATACTTGTGCCATTTCCGCTCTTCTTTCAAAATTGATCAAAAATAATCCCATCTCATTACGTTTTTCATCAAACTTTGGGACAATCTGTGCTAATTGAATTTTTGGAGCTATCTCATTTTTTGATTCATTTCTTTCTTCCGGAAATTTCTGTAATTTTTCCAGTTTTTTCCTTTCCAGTTCATGTTCTTTCTCTTCCCTGGCTATTCACTTCTTCCTTTCTTCTTGCCGTATTTTTTCTTCCTTCTCTTCTTGGCGTATTATTTCTTCCCCCTCTTATTGACGTATTCTTTCTTTCCTTTCCATTTCTTCTTTTATTTCCTATCCTCAATTACAGAACTCAAAAATCCCTTAACAAACTCTTCTTTGTATACATCCACTTCTAGTATAGCCTTTTTCAGATCTGCATCTTTTAAATTTTCGGCATCCTGAACTTCAAGTTCAGTCGCCACTTGCTGTAAATCTTCTTTTTTTCTACCTTTGCTTAAAAACGCAATATTTGATAAACCAAATTTCAAATTCGAAGCTATCAACAATACTCAGTGTCTCTATCCTAATTGAAACTTTCCCTAAGAACGCCCTAAACCAAATTTAATTTAAACCTGAACATTCTTTTATACATAACCCCTCAAATTGAATGAAATTTATTTTATTTAAATACTTATATTAGTATTACTGACTAAAGTTAAACACATTTTCAGAATATTAAAAACTATATCCAGAAAACAATTCTTGCAATAATTAAAATATACTTTTACCAATATGTCTAGTTAAAGAAAAATAAAACCTTTGTGCTCTAACAAAATAAGAATTTGTCAATCCTTTGCGTATTAATTTTTAAATACACCCTTCAAAAACTACATAATATACATTATCTTGTTTTTCTTTTAATACTTTAATTTCTTATTAAATTGTATTTCAAACGAAATCAAATATTTATAAATCAGTCTTAAAGAAACACCATTTAATTAAATAAATTGTGTTCAAGATATGAAAATCTTTCTTTTATCACCAATCTTTTTATATCAATCTTTTTTTTTCTTCTATCTATTCATTTGAAACGCAAATCAAATCTCGATACTTCCTTTCAATTTTTAATCGAAAATCAACAACAAAAACAAAGCAAACAAACGCTTAATATTCGGTCACAATTAAAAAAATAATAAACAACCAAATCTGTAATAATCAACTACAAATTTATACATTCTTAGTTTCACTGAACAGAGATTACTCAACTTTTATTCATAATTCAATCTGAATAAGTCATAATATAAATATTTCAAGAAATTCCAGAATAATACGTAACAAAATAAAAATATAAAAAAAACTAATACTTCCTCGAAATTCTTTAACACGTTCACGCCGGCGCGGTGGGTCACACTCGACTGTCTCAAAGCTGCCAAGGTTCCGGCTTTTTGAATACCAGTATTTTAATACAAAAAATGTTATTTATTTAATTTGAACAATTGGGAGATTTAAAGGAACAACATTTTCTCTAAAATAACAGTGGTGTGCAAAAAGCGGAAGACTTGACAACTCTGAGACAATCGAGTGTGACCCACCGCGCCGGCGTGAACGTGTTAAAATAGCACCTTTTTATCCATTCGCAAAGCTAAAATAAATAAATGAAAACATTTGCAAATAAATCTGTTTCTTTATTTCTTTCTTTTTTTCCCTCCAAACGATAATTCACTTAGCTAACAACCTTTCCCCCCCCCCCTTTTATTCTTAACGAAAAAATAACTTCACCAATCTATTATGAGATTTTAATACAAATGAAGTTCATATTTTATGTTACTTTTTTAACAACAAAAACTAGAGTATATTTATTAAATAACAAAATTTAAACTTTCACGCTAAATATAATTATTTACAAACACAGTTCTATCTGAACATTCTATCAATTTAGCAATCATCATATATAACCCTGCATTCATATTACTAATCAAGTTAAATATGCAATAAAAATGTAATTCTTAAGCCTTACAAACAGCGCAACATCAATAATCATTTGCTTTTCAAACGTAATTACTGAATAAAATACCATATTTATTCTATTAATTGAATTAATATTAACCCATTGTTTCGAAACATAATATAAAACATATACACTTAATCTATATATATATAAGCCGTTCTCTGTGTGTATGTCCTTTATACAAATCTTTAATTTTTGACCGATTTGCACGAAACTCGACGTACATCCATTTTAGAACGTGGAAAAGATCATTGTCTACTTTAAAAAGTTATCAGACCACTATTTAATACTTTTTTCTACCACTTCCATAATTTAACATTATAGAAATATCTCTTTTTAAATCTTTTTTAATTCAAACGTTCCTTTCCTGTTGCCAAACCCTAAAATATGACACAATAATGTGAAAAAAAAATAAGGATAACGCGTGTATTTTGTTTCGCGAATAAAAATTCAGATTTCCTTGCTATATTTTTGAGTGTTTGATAATGACGTCATTCTAAACAGAAAATTTACATTATTTTGTATATAAAATAAAAACGGGAAAATAACGTAGCACCTCAATTTGAATTTATTTTTTTTTATTAAAACATCTATTTTAATAGAAACAGTCAAATTTCGTGAAAAAAAATTTAAGTAAAAGAAAAAAAGACTAGATATGACGTCACATTTTATCAAATCTTTTCAACGCGTAATCAAACTCATTGTAAACGTATGGCTCCTATATTTTGCTTACTACTTCGGTTGTATACTACAGCCATAAATTATAGCTATAAGTTATCGCTAAGTGTTGTATTGGTTTAGATTCAGTGCTAACATTTTCTGTGATTTATAGCAAAAAGAGAGCGGTTATTTACATTTTCAAAAAAAATCTTGATTTAAAATTTATGGAAAATGACATCATTTTATCTAATTATTGTAGATTTAATTTCAATAAAATTTCAAATTTTCCAAATAAAGTTTTAGTAACTACTACCTCATTTGGATGTATATTTTTGAATTTTCCCCCGTACTGTGGAAGATATTGTATACTTCTGTTACGCGCGCCAAAGAAAACGTGTATTTTAATTTTAAAAGTTAAAAAAAGTACCACAATGTGTCAAAAGAACATCCTTTTTCTGAATTTAAATTTCGCGAGGTCCAAAATTAAAACTAAAAATGTGAGTTTTTTCATAAACTTCAAGTTAAGGCTGTTCATAAAGTTAAGGTTTGTTCTCAAATCCAAAGGAGCTATTTTCTGACATATTTTTTAATTACTTTTTGTTTGGAAACGCATGAAATTGACAGGAGTTCTTATTTAGAAACTATGTAATCGAAAGATAGTTTCCATTTGTTGGTAAAGTATAAGATCTTTCAGTTGGTGTTTTGAACTGAATTTCGGACGCAACAGTGCAGTAAAGGATAAAAACCGACCGTCACGCAAACACAATTGCTCATAACTTGTTAAGTAATTTATTTATGAAAAAAGGCAAAACTCATTTCAATTCCAAATCGCTTTAATAGTCAGGCCTACAAATTTTAAGCCTTTACGTTTAATGAGTCAGAAAATGTGTCAGAAAGTTTCACGTTGTTGAGCAGGAAACTGCAGAACTGCATTAAGCATTTGCAGGTTAGTATTTTGTAATCAAGTAGCATGCCAGATAGTCGCTTAAAACATAAGTCATTCTATATTGTTTTAAACAAAGGTGCATGCCATAATAGGTGTCAGGCACACTCATTAAAATAAGAATACCCTAGCGCACAGCCCCATTACCGAAGATAAACCCGTCAATATACTTAGAGATAAAAATAGTTCTGCATTTTTCATTCAGTGAATAAGACTAATCCTTCATAAGTGGGTTCACATGATTATATAACTTTCCCCTACAATTCTATGACTAAGCAACGGAAAACAATATGTTACGCACTAAAATCTTCCCTAAAAAAATTATAGTGCAAGTCGCATGGAAATCCGTTCAGAAGAATTCAAGTTATATACACCCGGAACGAAATTCCCATTTGATATTTATGTACTTATCAGGTTATTTTGAGTAGTTTGATTTGATATCTGTTAAATTCGTGTTTTATTTCATTTTATTTTTGGCGTTTTAATTTCGTTTGCCAATTTAGTTATTGAATATTACGCGAACGCAAACAAATTCTGAATTATTTACAATGTTTTTGAACAATCGAGTTAATCTTTTGTATTTGGGTTGTAAGCATATTTAAAAAACATGCATGCTTAAAAATTATTTTAAAACCCATAAAAAATTCGTAAATTGAGATAAACATTACAAACAAATATAACTGAAAGTACTTTTGTTTTCTAATATACGTTGGAACAATTGAATGTACAATGTTTAGACGTTAAACTGCAATAAAAGGGAAATTTGTTGTGTTACGTTGTTGCCACCGAAAATATGATACCAGCGTTACTCATAGACATGTCTTTTCTTTATACTATTGCATTCAGTGTAAACAGGTTCATTTTTCGTAATCGGGTTGCGCTCAACATTAAAAATATCCATGCTTAAAAATTACTTTAAAATCCATTAAAATCAGAAAAATGAGGTACAATTTTCAAACAAATTTCATTTGAGAGAACTTTTTTCTATTCGACATTGTAAAAAATGAAATTGTGTGATGTTTAAAAGCTAGAAAAATTGCAGTAAAGGCACATTTTATGGGTTACAATTTATGGGGCACAATTAATGGGCACTGACATAGTGTTTTTACTTTATAATGTATATAATACCATACAAACGAGAATTTCACTAAGTGCTGCGCGATTTGGAGGAATTTCTTTTTTTCGTATTGTCAGGAAAATCACATATTTTTCTCTTATACCCGCCAAAGAAAACGTGCATTCTGTTATTAAAGCTCAGGGATTTTATTATGGTTGCAAGACAATAACGCCATGTTTTTGATTGTCTTTATAACGATATGTGGATGGGAATGCACAAATTTCAGTTATTGTGATTGCCGTATTATTTCGTTTTAATTTATTTTACCTGGAGGGCTTCTTATAATTGACACGGGCGAAGCCGGGTAGTTCTGCTAGTAATATATATTCAAATCAAGCTCTCGATGGACTTAAAAAAAATACCTTTATGATAGCTAACCCAGCCATCGAACTTTCTTTGATGTCAATCAAATACTATCGGCACAACATTATTGCTGTTCACAACAATATTTCTCGATGCCATTTTATGCTGCAGTAACACTGCAAAACATTTTTAAAAACTTAAGACCATCATCCTCTTCGGCTGCGAAATTCTCATGGCCGGCTCTGGGTTCCATAATGTTGATGAGGGAAAAAACTTAAGCGATGCAGTGCTCCGGTTAAATACGCTTAACATGTACATTAGACAAACACTGTTACAACACACACACGTAATATATTATTACATAATACTACGCTTCAGGATTACATATCTTTTTCAGCGGCTGTTCGAACATATACAAAACTTAGCACACCCAAGATCACATCATCTCTCTGTCTCTCTCTGGCTGTTGCCATTCCGAGTTTTTTTAAGAGTCCTTCGACCACGGAATGTAGGCAACCTTCACAAACTCGCAAATTAAAAGAAAATAATTCTTATTCGTTTAATTAAAAAAAAAGAATCAAAAAACCTTTTAATGCGAGATAAGTTTATAAAACGAAAATATTTAATTTAAACATGAAAGGAATCTTTCTAAACCTTAAAAAATAAATTTGTATGGAAAAAACAATTGATACATTGTTTGAAGATTTTTCGCTTTCGCCAGGTTAATGAAAATGTGTCTGAAAAAACTTGAAGAAATAAAATTTAAGTAACATTTTTTTTTGTATTTTTTGTTATTATTATTATTTCATTATTTTTTTACATAATTCTCCGATCGTATGACTTACAGGAAAAACTGGAAGAAGTAATTGTAAAAATGTCTGTATTAGTGAGTCACATGCTATTTAATTATTACCTTGGTCGCCAAACAATGCAATTTTAAGCCACAAAGGCAGAAGCGTGAAATAAGCCAAAGGAAGGTCTCAATAATGTTTTTGTTTTCTGTTTTTTAAGTGTAGGAGAACATTTTGGAATAAATTTTTATATTCAAATGTTATTATATAAAAAGCAGTTGAAATTCTAATTATGTTGTCAAGTATCTAAATTTTAGTGTAAAAGCATGTCATATTCACAATTATGCTACAATAATTTAATTTTAGAAATTTAAAATATTTTATCATAGTATGGAAACTTGGCGTTTTGTTTTCTTCAAGCATGAAATTTTTATATCCTCGAACTCAGAAAGTTATTTAATAAATATTGTGTATTATGTTTTTTTTGTTTTTTTAACATGTTGAATATATTGCCAATTTCATTTATAGGAATGTCCACTGTTTTAAAAGTTAGGATATAAGAGTTTTCTCAAGAAGATGTCTAAAATTAAGCGCTATCTACTTCTACTCTACTTATATATATAAAATACAAACGGAAAATTCGTTCCGGGTTTCTATAATTCATGTTCTACTGCATGGATTTTGACAGAACTTACACTGTTAGATAGCTATCGTTCCAGAGAAGGTTTTAAGCTATAACACGTCGTCTATGTCGATTAGTTAGAGAATTATGATGGAAACTTCTGTTATTTTGGATGTTACCATTTTATTTCTTGGCGAAATTTATCGTTGATTAAAAAAAAAAAAATTGAAACGGCAATTACACCTCGAAAAGAAAAAAATCTGTTACTAATTTTATTTAAGAGAAAAAAAGAAGAAAAGAAGAAAAAAAATACCTTTTAAGGAGTTATAATATTAAAAAACGAAAATATTTAACTTAAACATGAAAGGGGATGTTCGTAATGCTTAAAAAAATACACAGTTAAAATATTGCAATTGAAATAAGATTTGGAGATTTATCTTTTGCGTCAGGTTAAGAAAAATGCATCTGAAAAATATATAAGATGATATCAAGAAAGTTTTCATAAGCGCATGCTCAGAAATATTTGAAAAAAATATATAATATTCTTCTCGTGACACATAGTATGTTTATATAAAAAAAAAAAAAAAAAAAAAAAAACGATTTAGCGTTCGTAAAAAAATAATGAAAATTTAATTTTTTTGGCGATTTAATGCTGGTTGGCGACACAATAAAATTTTGAATGATACTTTTTTTATAAAAATAATTTTTAAGTAAAACCTTTTTGTACTCTTCATACGAAGTTAGTTAGACTAAGTTTAACTTAAATAAATACATTTTTATTACTACAGTTTTGTCATGTGCTAAAATTTTACGATTGTAATTATACGGAATAAAAAAAAAAATTAAGTTTATTAAATTTGTTCTAAACTCAAAATTAATGTCCGATTCTGAACATTGGCAATTTGACTTCGATATTATTAGTGCCAGAAACAAGGAGTGAAAGATATTGCTGCTATGGAAACAACTACTTAATATAAAAATGTTTAATGATAGCATTTTTAATTAGCCAGCTACTTCTAAAAGAAACTTAAAACGGTAGTACTCGATTATCACGTCAACAAAAGAAAAAAAAAACTTTCACCAAACTATATGATTAAATGCCAATAATAGATGATCGTAAATTTTGCATTCACTTGACATTAAACACGGTACACGTGTTTGTTGCGTCATCAAGAAATTTTTAACTTGACTTGTATTTGTAATTTTATTAATGTTTAAAATTTATTCATTCTTCCGTTGTTTAAAATAATTTTTTTTTATCAATTCTATAATTTGGCGAGTAGTTTGGCAGTATATATATTTTGACGAAATTGGTGACGGGATAATAAAATAGTAACCTTAAAACTTTTTCAGCCGTGAACCCGTGTAAAATTATATAACTACTACAACACGCAATTTGTATATATTATATACGCTTACAGATAAAAAATAATAAGCTAACCCTTTGTTTAGGTTTAAATTCATTGAGTTTTAGGAATTTAAACACTTATTTAATAAGCAATTTCGAAATGCATTTAAATATCTTGCATTTGGGAAGGAAATGTGTTGGCTAGCCAAATAGAGTGGAACTTTCGTGTTATTTGCGCCAAATACTTGAATATATTTCTTTTTTCTTTTTCCAGATATTTACTGAGATTTTTGTGACAAATTGGACTGATGTTTTAATATATACATGATCAGTTTTATAAGCATTTTATTTTTCAAAATATTTTAAATATGCACTTTAAAGAGATGTTCCTTTTGAGTAAAACTTTTTTTGATTTCTTCTTTATTATTTCTAACTCCTCCATTATGTAACTTACAGACGAAACTTGCAGATGTAATTGTAAAAATTATAGTACTTATGATTTACATATTATATATTTATCTATAGTTTTGAGTTCACTTTTGTCATCAAACAATTTGATTTTAAGTGAAAAAGACGTGAGAGTGACATAGGTTTAGATAGCGACGTTTACAACAAAGTTGATTTTGCAAGTGTACGAAAGCATTTTTAGAGTATTTTTTTTAAATTAAAATATACAATACTCAAATGGCAATTAATATTTTAAAAGTGGAGTCAAATATTTTAATTTTAGTGTAAATGTCTCCCACATAAGCACACACATAATGTAAAAAAAAAAAATAATTTCAGACATTTAAAAAATTTCTCACTATACTTTACTGCGAAATCATGTCGGTTTGTTTTTCCCAAATCTGTGACTTTCATAACCTCGAAGCCAGATTGACTATTATTGTCCACTCTTTTTTTAAATAAAAAATATATCTCCAATTTCCCTTATAGAAACGTTCGATGGTTGCAATGTTAAGTATTAAAGAATATTCTTAAGGAAATGTATGCAATTATGCGTTATTACTATCATGAAAGAAAACATTTTGCAATAAAAATTGCTTTCTCAAATTACTTTTCGACATTCCATTTCATTCGTCATTTTTTCCCATATCCTCCCTTCTTTTAGAAATTTTATTAAAAGATATGGATGATCCTTCCATAATCAACCACCCTACAATTGGCGAATTTACTATATAATTTTGGATGATTCGTTTATATTTGAAAGGAACCGTCGACGGTAAAACCGATTTCAGAAGATTACGCGAAATTTGTACGAAGCGATTGGTAAATTTATGGTTTTATATTATGCATCAAACGGACAAATGAATATTTACGATTATATATTTTTCATCTGCTGTTATTTTACTATCAATAAAAAAAGCATCTCTTTGAATGTACAAAAAAACCTTCAAATGACAATGGTTGCCAATGGAACAATATCTGTCCATTTAGCCTACGTTTTAAAAAAAAAAGTACCTCAGATTGAAATAAAATGCCAATCATTATAATACAATTTGGTCTGATGCACAGTCCGAGAAGCTGATCGTTGTGACAAACGTTTTAGTTTTATGTTTGCAACAGACTGATGAATTCCGACGTCTTGAAAATAACTAACATGTTTATTTCTGTGTCTTTGTTTATGTAAGTATCGTCTACTGCATATTCCGTGGTTTCGTGTGCTCCGAATCCATGTAAGTTTCTTGTTCTTTTTTCCGCATGTGGCAACACTCTGTGTTTTTCTCTTTTGATTCGTGTTCTGGTAGAATGTGAAAAATGATGGAATGTAGTAAGCCGCTGTTGGCTCGCAAATATTTAGTGTTATAATAAATTCGTGTTAACAGTCCACTTTGGTGTTTATGTGAACGAACCAGTAGTGTAAGTGATTGTAGATAAAAACGCAGTACCATTTGTTGGTACAAGTCTAGCCGGAGTGCTAGTGAAAAATAAAAGAGTATAATGGAACAATTTATGAGCTGCAGTATGATATCGTCTGTCGATGGAAATCGTGTGATATCGAAGGAAAAAGTACCTCAGGTTGCGAGGTAAGTTAACTTTGAACATTCTATTTCATGTCTAAAAATAATTTGTATTTAAAAGTGTAGAATTATTTTGAAAGTATACAGTTTTGATATTTTAGAACTAGTTTTGGACTTGATTTAAGCAAAAATGAGTGAACTGGTATATTTAAAAACAAAAAGACAGCTCTACGGATAAGTGTAACAAATTACATTAAGAAAATCGAAAGTATAATCGCAAGTGATGACATTAATGTAATAGAATTAGAAGAAAGTATTGAATTATTAAAACAGAAAGAAACGGATCTAAAAAAACTGGATAGGGAAATTGAAGTTTTAATTACAGAACCTAAACAATTAGAAATTGAGATAGATAGCGCACTGGAAATCTGAGATAAAATTGATTAGTGGAAATTTAAGGGTGAAAAAATGTTGAAAATACAAAATGCTGAGTTAAATAAGAGTGAAATTAAATCTGATAGTGTAATTTCAAAAAACGTGTTTGAGAATATTAAATTACCTATGTTATCATTACTTACTTTTGGAGGTAATATAACAGAATGGATAGCGTTTAAGGATCTTTTTAATGCATGCGTAAACAGCAATAGAAGTATATCAAATGCTCAAAAATTATAGTATTTGAAGGCTTCGTTGAAAAGTGAAGCGTATCGCGTCATTCAGTCTATTCAAATTTCGAATTCTAATTTTGAGATTGCATGGAATCTATTAGACGAAAATTCAAATAAGCGAGAACAAATATTTGCATATATTAAACGATTTTTAAGTTTACCAACTATTCAAACAGAATCAGCTATTGCTATTTTAAATCTAGTTGACATCATTAATGAAGTCATTTGCTCATTAGAAGTATTGAACCAAACCATTGACAAATTTGGTGATACATTAATGACTTATTTAATTTTGCAAAAATTGGATCCTTCTGCAAAATTGTGGTGGGAACGTCAGCTTAAAAGCGGGGAAATTCCGAAACTTAAAAACTTAATCGAATTTCTTAATTATGCAAGAACTCTTCAAAATAGCAAGCTAGTGGTAAATAAGGTACCTAAATCTGTAGTTCCGAATAAGAGTAATGCTTTTGTAGCTACGTTAGGTTGTGGCTATTGTAAGGAAGACCATAGTTTAGCTAAGTGCTCGAAGTTTCTTAATTTACCTGTTCAACAACGAATAGATTTTGTAAAACGTAATCATTATTGTTTCAATTGCTTATTTAATATGCATTTCCTCAATAAATGTAAGAGTCTAAGTACGTGCCATCATTGCTTTAAGAAACATCACAGTGTACACATGGTAAATTATTCAAGGAATAAGAATCAGTCAAATAGTATGTCTCCACACACACAAGAATTTATCCCTAAAAAAGTTGAGTCAGCAAGTGAAAATGTTTCGTCTACAGTCTGTGTCTCTCATTATGAGTCAAACGAAAATTGTAATCAAAAAAGCCATATTTTGTTGTGTACCGCATTAGTAAAAGTTCAAAATTCTAAACAAGAGTTTATAAAATGCAGATGTTTATGTGATACTGGCTCTCAGAGGTCATTTATTTCACAAGAATGTGTGAATAAATTAGGATCAAAGGTCAAAGATAGTTCTATCTCTGTACCATGTTTGAGAACATTTAATACTGTGAGTAATGTGGAAGTTGATTTATTATTCACTTCTCACTTCAAAAGTGATCTTAGAGTATCAACATCAGCATTCGTGATGGATAAGGTTACATATAATATTCCCTATGTGTCTTTGCGTTCAATCATTAGCAATAATTTCAATGATTTAATGTTAGCCGATCCATTATTTTTCAAATCCCAAAAAATTGTCATTCTATTTGGTGTAAATGTATTTATGCATTTAATGACTGGAGAAATTGTCAAACGTGAACCTTACCTTCCATTTGCATTAAATTCGAGACTTGGTTGGATAATTTCGGGTACTACAAATTATGAAACTCTGGCGACTGGTCCAGTATGTGTAAATCATTTAAGTACAAAAACTGACGAGTTAGTAAATTCATTCTGGGAATTAGAAAAAAATTCCAAATATGCAACCTTTAACAGTTGAAGAAAAACTTTGTGAAAGGCATTTTGAGAGTTCTCATTTCAGAGAAAAACAGGCCGCTACTCATTCGCATTATCGTTTAAACAGGATCGAGATAATTTAGGTGATTCTCGCCAAATGGCACACAGAAGATTTCTTTATCTTGAGAAAAATTAATAACCATGCCAGAAATTTACAGCCAATATGTTCAATTTATGAAAGAATATTTATCTCTGGGCCACATGGACCTTGTTTCAAATACAGATCGTGAATTAGAGAATAAACATTATTACATCCCACATCACTTCGTCTTCAATAATTCTAATTTAACTACCAAATTAAGAGTAGTTTTTGATGGGAGTTCTAAAACAACAACTGTGTATCTTTAAACGACACTCTAATGGTAGGTCCCAAAACACAAGATGACTTAATTTGCATTTTATTAAGGTTTAGATTTCATAATATTGCAATCACAGCTGATATAAGAATGATGTATAGGCAGGTAAACATTCATGACAAAGATAGGGATTTTCAGAGAATATTATGGAGAGATAGTCAAGATAAATACAAGTTTTTCGCTTAAACACTGTCACGTATGGAACTGCTGCTGCCCCATACCTTGCAACTAAAGCTTTGAGTCAGTTAGCAATTGATGAGGGTCTTAATTTCCCAAAAGCAAAGACTATAGTTTTAAGAGATTTTTATGTTGATGATGTTTTAACTGCTGTTGAGAATAGTCAGAAAGGTACTGAATTAATATATGAAATGCAGGAAATGCTAAAAAAAGGTGGGTTTGAGTTACATAAATGGTCCACAAATGAACCATCACTATTCAAAAATGCTGGGTTAGCAAACACAATTAATGATAATATATACAGTGTAGTGGGCAATAAAGCCATAAAAGTTCTAGGAGTAGAATGGCATCCTGATAATGATATGTTCAAATGTAATTTCAGTGATATAGATTATCAAAGTGTCACTACTAAAAGAGTTATTCTGTCATTTGTATCAACGCTTTTTGATCCATTGGGATGGATTGCACCTTTTGTAATTCTAACTAAAATGATCCTTCAAAAACTGTGGAAATTACAATTATCATGGGATGACCCAGTACCAGAAAATATTGATCAAAAGTGGAAATTTTTTTGCCAAGAAGTCAAACTCTTAAATTCCATATATATACCTAGAAAAGTCATCTTGCCCAATTATTCTCGATGTGAACTTCACGGATTTTGTGATGCTTCAGAAAAGGGTTATTCAGCAGTTTTTTACGTTAAAACGTGTGATAACTCTAACACTGATGTGAAACTTTTGACAGCTAAAACTCCCGTAGCACCACTAAAACCTGTCACGATTCCAAGACTGGAATTATGTGCTGCAGTATTGCTGGCACACTTAATACAGGCGGTTACAGATTCATTACATATAAAACCAGATTCTGTGCACGCATGGAGCGATTCGCAAATTGTATTTTCATGGCTAAGATCAAATCCTAAAAGATGGCACGTCTTTGTAGCCAAGAGAGTATCTGAAATCCAATCCATTTTACAGCTGAGAATTGGAACCATGTGAACCGAAAAGAAAATCCTGCTTATTGTGCATCAAATGGGTTGCTTCCTGCAGAACTACTGTCCCATGACTTGTGGTGGAACGGCCCACTGTGGTTAAGAAGCAATGAGGTTCCCGTGCATGAACCTATTACCATAAATGAAGAAGAATTACCAGAAGCACGTAAAACATTATCATTTGTAGTTTCTGAAAATGTAAAAGAACTTGATATTATATCAAAATATCTTCGTTTTCCAAGTTGCAACGCATATTTGCTTGGCTATTGAGATTCATCTCCAATTCAAAGGTAACACGTGTAGAAAGAAATACATCCTTTTTATAAAGCAATGAAATTCAAGCCGCAACACGCTGCATTATTCGAATAGTTCAACAACTGAACTTCAATAAAGACATTCAGTGTTTAGAAGCTGGAAAAAAGTCACCTACTAATAGCAGTCTCGTTTTTCTGTGTCCAATTTTAGATGATAACAAAATATTAAGAGTAGGAGGAAGATTGACAAACGCACAGCTGTCAGAGAGTGAAAAGCACCCAATCTTATTACCATCGAAGCACCATGTGATTAAGATCATAATTAAACATTTTCATGAAAAATATTTCCACGCAGCTCCAGAGGTTCTTCTTTCTTTAATTAGACATAAATTTTGGATCATTACTGCTAGGTCTGTTATTCCGAAAATAGTAAGAACTTGTGTTACATGTTGCAGATATAGAGTTCAAGCTGCAAACAAATAATGGCTAATCTTCCAGCATCTAGGGTAACACAGTCACGACCATTTCATCCAGTTGGAACAGATTTTTCAGGACCATTCATGATTAAATATCGTGCAGGACGCGGGCTAAAATCATTTAAATCATAGGTGTGTGTATTTGTCTGCTTCGTCATCAAAGCAGTCCATCTGGAAGTGCTAGAAGATCTTTCAACAAAGGCATTCTTAAGTGCATTAAAACGATTTATCGCAAGAAGAGGGAAACCTTTTGAGATTTTTAGTGATTGTGGAACCAACTTCAAAAGTGCAGAAAAAGAAATCAACAAATATCTTTTGCAGTGCAAGCAGAATGAAGAAATAAACAAATTTTTGTCGCCAGAGGAAATACGCTGGACTTTTAATCCGCCTTCTGCTCCACACTTTGGTGGACTTTGGGAATCTGCAGTAAAATCAATGAAATCGCATCTGATGAAAACCGTTGGTGACACTGTCTTAACCTATCCTGAGTTCCAAACCTTGATTACGCAAGTTAAAGCTTGTCTCAACTCTAGGCCACTGTGTCCCATACCATCTGACCCAATAGACTTAACTGCTCTAACGCCATGTCACTTCCTAGTTGGAATTTCTCTAACTCTTCACAGTCCTTTGAGTCATCTTGATAGATGAGATGTGAGACAGTTTTTTCTTCAGCAATTTTGGAAAAGATGGAGCCGGGAATACCTGTCTCAACTTCATCAAAGACCTAAAGGGCAAAAAAGCCAACGAGATTTAGAAGTCAATGACTTAGTTCTCATCAAAGATGACAACCTTCCACCACTTAAATGGAAGTTAGGACGAATAATAACTGTTCATCCAGGTTCAGACAATAAGGTCAGAGATGTTACGATCAACACTAGTAGTTGTGTCATCGATCGTCCAATAGTGAAACTGTGTCCTCTTCCTTTAGAAACTAAAAACTGTGAAATCAGAACAGTCTAATATTTTTCTATTTTTTTGTATTAATTTGTTTGTGTTATTAATTGTTCTTTCATTATAGTTATAAATTGTAAGCAATTAACTACTTGTTGAAATCCCAGGGGATTTCAACGGGGGCTAGAATGTTTATGTAAGTATCGTCTGCTGCATATTCTGTGGTTTCGTGTGCTCCGAATCCATGTAAGTTTCTTGTTCTTTTTTTCCGCATGTGGCAACACTCTGTGTTTTTCTGTTTTGATTCGTGTTGTGGTAGAATGTGAAAAATGATGGGATGTAGTAAGCCGCTGTTGGCTCACAAATATTTAGTGTTATAATAAATTCGTGTTAACAGTCCACTTTGGTGTTTATGCGAACGAATCAGTAGTGTAAGTGATTGTAGTTAAAAACGCAAAACCAGTCTTATTATGCTCATTAGAGGAATTAAAAAAAATCTACTGTTTGCCAAAAAGATTATTACTAAAAATTTTACATAACTAAATTTATTTATCATTCGCAAAGAGTTTTGACAGTGAAAGATCTAAAATTCAATCAACAGCAATTTGACATTATTTAATGGAATGTAGTAGTCGTGTAATTAACTCTATTTTCTAGCTAACTCTGGTACATTTGTAGCCATATCATTACGAACATTTCTAACGTTTCACATCACATTTGATTGTGGATCCGATTATGGATAATTGGTATGATTTTATTGAATGAAAATTAGCGGTTTTGTTTTATATTAGAATCAGTTATCGAGGATTTTTTCCTAGGTTAATACTTGCATGATTAAAACTGGCATATAAAAAGAAATGGCAGTTAAAATGACAATGTTTTAATTTTATTCACACAATTCAGCATTAAATATTCACTTTTACACGATTCACATTTTTTAAAATATAAAAGTTAAATACTGTTTTGACTGTATTTACTTTATTGAAATTCGAAGATAAGTAACTGTAGAAAACCTGCCAAAAGAAGAAGTATATTACCAAATATAAGGTAACGTAGAGAGAGATTGTATTTATGTTATGAGATCCACAAATAGCACCAAGCTGAGAAGCCCGGAGTAAAAGAAGTAACAAACGAAAGTTAATAATCCGAACGTTCTTTAAGTTAGATGGCCAATCTCTGCAAGCATTGTAATTCTCTCTGTTTTAGAAGTGTGGTGATTAGAGAACATTTTAATTTCTCATGATCGTAATCGCAGTATTTTCCTCCCAATCTCTACATGGTGTACTAAAGTGTTGCTTCTGAACTGCCCGAATTTCGTCTTATGCATCAAATAATATAATAGCATAATGGCGTCCGCATTGTATTCGGAAAATGCGGAAGGACTTTCCAGGTTAAGGTCCTTATTAATTAAAAATACAGTATTGATTTCTGCATTTCGTTTAATTGAAGGATTATTTGAAAAATTGGCCAGTGCAGCGGGCTCAGCCTGCAAGTCTATTTATATAAAATACAAGTTTCTGTGTGTTCCTCACAATTCCAGTAGGACCGCCTCATTATAATGAGTAATTGTTGAAAAATTCTAATTCAAGGTTACTAAAGTAACGCGAAATGTTAACCAATTTGTCGAAGTATCGCCAAATTTGGCAAAATAGCGCTAAATTCGGCGACAAAAATAAGTTGTTATATATGAAGCCAACTTGGTGATAGCTGGCTAATTTGATGAAATTCCCATTTAAAACCATTAATCTTTCACATCGTAATCAAGGTCACCCCAATTTTATTTAAATTCCGCACTTTTAAGGATTTTTTTTCAAAATCTGTAGGTGAGAATTTAAAGTGTAATATACGAAAATGTACATCTTTACATCTTCATCCCGATGCTACTAATAACATAACCGCCAATAGACGGCGCTATACTGTCTGAGCTCCTGACTGCCCGATTTTAATTTGCTTTAGGTACTTTTCCAGTATAGAGGCTTTGGTGAGACAGAGAAAATAAAATTTAGCAACATATTTTCCAACAACTTCTCTGTACTTTTCCACTATAGGGGCCTTGACGAAGAAGGGAAATTGGCAACAAATTTTCTGTTAACCTGTTCGCTGTTTCCTTTCATGCACACACGCTTTTTTTCAATATTTGTTTTCGCATTGTTATACAATTTATTTAGCATAAAGAATCCATAAATCTAATTCTATTATATATACATGACCTGTAATCCGCAAAAGCTTCAAATCCGCACAACACTTGGAAGCAAGCTGTGCAGATTAATGGTCTTCTACTGAACATAGTTTTTCATAAATGTGTTTCGTTCTTAAAATGTGTTATTTTTATCTATCACTGCAAAACAAGCGAGAAAAATTCATATTCTTGCACATGAGTTGTATATATCTTCATATCTAATTTTCCGTCATTTTTGACGGGCTACCTTTCTAGGGATTCTAGAGATTATATATTATAAATAACATTACGTACATTACACACATTACCTACATTAAACACATTACACACAAGTATAATACCATTTAATATAAAATTCAAGTCTCTGTGTGTCCCTCATAATTGCGGTAGGACCGCCTCATTGTAATGAGTAATTGTTGAAAAATACTAATGCAGGGTTACTAAAGTAGCGCCAAATGTTGACCAACTTGGCGAAGTATCGCCAAACTTGACGAAATAGATACTTTTCCAGTATAGAGGCTTTGGTGAAACAGAGAAAATAAAATTTAGCAACATATATTCTAGCAACTTCTTTGTACTTGTCCACATTAGGGGGCTTGACGAAGAAGGAAAATTGGCAACATATTTTCTGTTAACCTATTCGCTGCTTCCTTTCATGCACACGCTTTTTTTCAAAAATTTTTCGCATTTTTATACAATTTATTTAGCATAAAGAAGCATAATTTTATTATAATGACATGACCTGTAATCCGCAAAAGCTTCAAATCCGCATAACAGTTGGAACCAATCTGTGCAGATGAATGTCTTTTACTGAACATAGTTTTTCATAAATGTGTTTCGTTCATAAAATGTGTTATTTTCATCTATCACTGCAAAACAATCGAGAAAAATTCATATTCTTGCACATGAGTTGTATATATCTTCATATCTAATTTTCCGTCATTTTTGACGGGTTACCTTTATAGGGATTCTAGATATTATAGATTACGAATAACATTACATTACACACATTACACACATGACACACATTACACACATGACACACATTACACACAAGTATAATACCATTTATTATAAAATTCAAGTCTCTGTGTGTCCCTCACAATTCCGGTAGGACCGCCTCATTATAATGAGTAATTGTTGAAAAATACTAATGCAGGGTTACTAAAGTAGCGCCAAATGTTGACCAACTTGGCAAAGTATCGCCAAATTTGACGAAATGGTGCCAAATCTGGCGACAAAAATAAGTTGTTATATATGAAGCAAACTTGGCGATAGCTGGTTAAATTGCTGAAATTCCCGTTTAAAACCATTAATCTTTTACATCGTAACCAAGATCACCCCAATTTTGTTTAAACTCCGCACTTTTAAGGGTTTTTATTAAAATCTGTGTGTGAGAATTGAAAGTGATACGAAAATCTACGTCTTTATATCTTCCATCCGATGCTACTAATAACATAACCGCCAATAGACGCTGAACTGTCTGAACTCCTAACTGCCCGATTTTAATGTGCTTTAGGTACTTTCCTAGTATAGGGACCTTAGTGAGATAGAGAAAATGAAATTAGGCAAAATATCTTCTGGCGACTTATTCACAGTTACATATACACAAGTATTTTTTAATATTTATAAAATTTATTTAATATAAAGAAGCTATTTAACTATTTTTGTATACAAACAGAGGTAAATTGTATATAATAAAACAACAATAATATAGACATAAATAAAATAGTTATAAATTATATAAATACACTTAAAAGTTATTTAATTTTGTTATTACAGCTGTTTAAAAATCTGGAAAAATACCTCACTTCTGAAGCCCAAATTATGACAAACTTTAAATAAAAATGAAAAGTGCCCAGTTAAACTGATGGTATTGAGCTCACAGGCTATCCACACTAATTGTATATTATACTTTTATTTCAAAGAATAATTCCCCTCGAAAAATAAAGAAATCGACCAAAAAAATGCAACTTCTGATCATGAGACATACTTTTGATACAAACTAAATACAAATTTAGAGTTTCAGTCCATCCTTTTATTTTTAGAGTAAAAATATGTGGTCCATATATCACTAAACGGCGCTGTTCATCTTTATGA
Organism: Maratus speciosus; assembly: GCA_963932465.1. Taxonomy (NCBI): domain Eukaryota; kingdom Metazoa; phylum Arthropoda; class Arachnida; order Araneae; family Salticidae; genus Maratus; species Maratus speciosus. The sequence continues at coordinate 15,383,008 of OZ010800.1, read as the reverse complement.
ATTCAAAATAAAAGATTACAATAAATATGGCAAATGTAAAACTTCTATTCCAATTTCTGAACAATACAATTATCTTTCAAAAAAGACTGTTCGTGAATCAAGTTTCATAGCAAAAAGTTTTCTTTATATAAACAGAAATAAATATAGGTGTATATTTACAAAGTTATTAATAAAACATATAAAAGCGTTTACTCAGAACCAAATCATTTAATAAATTTATGTTCTACTGAATGTACAAGTTTTAAGAAACATTAGTTTGTTAGGTGATAAATTTAAAACATAATCCGAGAAAATCACAAAATGTAACTAACATATTAATACCATCAAATATAACTAATGCATACGTATAAGTCATTATCACCTTTTTCCGGTTGCAAATAAAAATACAAAGCTTACTTTACCAGAAAGAAAAATTAATCTTTTCGTTATAAATAAATCATTGCTTACTCTATGCATTATGTTATATCTACCTGAGCATTGGAATGTTCACTCTGTAAGACTACCATTAATTTTAAGAAAAAAAGTTCAACTTTTACAAATAGACCGGGAGCCGACAGCACAGACAATCACCTCATCGAGTTCACGGATAAAATTCTAGAATTAGTTAAATCTTGATTCTCATATTAAAACGCGATCGGTCTGCCAAGTCCTATCTTGGTGGAAAACACCGGAAAACCCGATTTTAGCGGCTGACTCGTACGTTTACCATTGTGTTTTCCTGCACCGAAAGATATGAAAACATGGAGGACTGGGAGCAGGAAAACGCAATGGTAAACCTACGAGTCAGCCGCTAAAATCAGGTTTTCAGGTGTTTTCCACCAAGATAGGACTTGGCAGACCGAATGCGTTTTAATAGGCGAATCAAGATTTAAATAATCCTAGAGTTTCATCTGTGAACTCGATGAGGTGATTGTTAGTGCGTCCGGCTCCCGGTCTAAAAGGAAAGAGAATTAAATAACTGATAAGAGAGTTTGGAAAAAGACAAATCTTTTTAAGTGTCAATCAGTACTTCAATTGCAAATAATTACACTCAATAATAAAAAAAGAAAAAAATACACTTATATTTGATTATTTTAGGTCAAACAAAGAAAATTGCTTTATGGTAACTAAAAATAGTTTCTTAATATCAGAATTCTAGGTTTTCTGCATGTGTATAGCACATGCCTATCTGCGTACATTCATTTATTGAAATTTCGTCCGAGAAAACCTTATTATATAAGCTGTATAAAGTTAATATTTTATTTATTTTTGTAAAATCAGCGGATTTTCTTTCAATATTGAAATCACCAGCAACGGTACGCTTACAGTCAAACTGCATTAAATTGTCTAGAATTTCTATCATTAATGAGTGATTTAATGGGAAGATCACATGACTTGTGAAAAGAGAAGGCGGTGGAGGAGTGCGCCATTGTATCTGCATTTCCTACATTCCCCCGCACACCAGCCAATAAACTGGCGCCAGCAAGACGGTACATGCTTCGACATGATTGCTCTCGCTGGTGGAGAGCGCCACTCCGTCTACTGGTATTGCCACAGGATGTCATCACACCTGTAAGCTCGCTTCTGATTGGTTGTTAGCGGTATTAGGGAAATTTCTTTTCAAAATGTATGTATTTTTTAAAATCTAATATAGTGTTTATAAGAAACAAAAAATTTTTAACAAACTTATAACAATCCTTTCAAAATGTGTCTTTGAATTTATTTATTTGCTTTTTTTCTTCTTTTAACCGAGCTATAAATTTAAGTTTTGGGCTTTCTCCATGCTATGAATTCTCGATTTCATTCAAAACATGTTCTGGCATTAAATGTATTATTATACTCTAAGTAGTATATTATATATATATATATATATATATATATATTATACTTTAATAGCATTATCATACTCTACTATTTCCAAAAATTTGTTAAACTCATTAGTTAGTTTCTAACAAAGTGTTTAAAAAAATCTTATAACAATTATTCCAAATTAAGTTAATCACTTGCTTTTTAAAAGTTGGAACTGACTTGTGATTAGAAAATTCATGAGTTTGTCGCTTCTTAATGAATTTTGTTCGCTAGCTCGCACTTTTTTCAAAATTTTACAAAAACGTTTGCTGTTAATTTCCTCTTTACAGCTAGCACGACATTTTTTTGTTCACAAAACGGAAAATACCTTTTACAAACGATATGTATTTATTTTGTATAACACATTGTTTATTAAAAACTAAAATACATAAATGTTTCTTCGAATCTAATCTTTTTTTCTTAATTTAAAATTCATAAGCTTGGACATTCAGCATTATTTCAATCAACATTTCGGTTGATTGTGTTCATCAGTTCATATGTTTACCAGTTCATGTATTCAACATTTAACTTGCGTTCATAAGTTTGCGTGATTTTAAAAATAAAAAGATATGTTTTTCGTTCGCTCGCGTATGTTTCAGAGAATGTGTTCAACTCATTTCTGAGATTATAACAAACAAGTGATTGTAAATATATATATTTCCTTTTTGTTAAAACATTTTTTAAAGAAATTCTTAAGTGTCCTTTCGAAAAGCAACTATATTATACCCATGTTTTAAATCAGAGAGATATTTTAAGGTATGTTTAACCATGTTCGGATCTGTACAAAGATAGGTCGGATATGTTTAACCATGTCCAAAGTTATGTTGGAACATATTTAACCATGTTCGGATATGCTCAAAGATAGTTCGGATATGTTTAACCATATCCAAAGTTATGTTCGAACATGTTTAACCATGTTCGGGTATGTTTAACCATGCTCGAAAATACTCAAAGTTATTTCGGATATGTTTAACCATATTCGGAAATACTCAAAGTTATTTCGGATATGTTTAACCATGTCGAAAGTTCTGTTCGAACATGTTTAACCATACTCTGAGATGGTTAACTATGCTTAAAGTTATGTTCAACCATGGTCAGAGGCATGTTCTGAAACATTCTTGTTCGCTTGCATGAGAAAAGTAAGTTATTTCAAAAAATTAACTGTTAGATAAAAAAATTAATGTTTTTTACATCAACGTAAATTTAAGGGTAGTATCTATCTATATAAGCTGGTACTATGTACATATTAGTTGTGTATTAAGATATAAATGTTTAAGTAAGAGCATACATCCATGTCTACGTGTCACTGAATATATAAAAGTTACATGTTTATGTATGGGTTCTTGTGTAAAATATATACGTATAAAATTTATTAGTTTTAAAAATTACAAAATGTTTCCAAAGATAATAAAAAAGTTTTACAAAGTTTTAACGAAAGTTAAAAAAATAAAATAAAGTTTTAACAAAATTAAAAAAAATTTTAACAAAAAAAATGTTTAACAAAAGCAAAAAAAAAAGTTTTAACAAAAAAATAATGTTTTAACAAAAGTTTTACTAAAAAGTTTTAACAAAAGAAAGTTTTACAAAATTTTAAAAAATGTTTTAACCAAAAAAAAGTTTTACAAAAAATGTTTTAACAAAAAAAATTAAAAAAAAGTTTAACAAAAATGTTCTATGTTTTAAAAAATTCTGAAATATTAAAAAACTATGCCAAAGTTATGTTCCAACATGTTTAAACATACACTGAGATAATTAACTATGCTTAAAATATGTTTAACCATGGTCAGAGGCATGTTCTGAAACATTCTTTTCGCTTGCATGAGATAAGTAAATTATTTCAAAAATATTAACAGTTAGTTAAAAAAATAATGTTTTTTACATCAACGTAATATATCTTTTTCCCTAAAATACTATGATGCAGGCAGTGGGTGTCAGTCTGCCTATAGGTATTGTCACATGATGTCGTCATACTTACAAGCTTATCTTTAATTGGTTAACAACAAATCAATGTGATTCTAGAGGGCAGCACTGCCGATGACGTCACACCTACAAGCTCGCGTTTGATTGGCTGTTAGCAGTCAGGTGATCTCTTATCAGTGACCTTCATCAGCAGGTGTTAGACCCCGCGTACATCATTCGAGCTGTGGATGTCATGAATGAAGGTTGCATGTTTCGCAGCTCCCGATTAGCAGACATTTGGTTAATTACTTGCCTTATCGAACCTTTTACGGCATGAAGTGCTTGCCTGCTAACCGGCAACTTTTCAGCTTCTTGCTATTTTTTTCAATTTGTCTGCTCGTTTCAATGAACAAAAGCTTGGGAAAAAATCTTTCCAAAAGTTATGTATAATTTTTTGTTTAAGTTTTTAAGTGTAATGTTTGTCTAATGTTTCTTAAAACAAAAAAATGATTTAACTAACTTCTAACAATCTTTTTTAAATGTGTCTTTCAATTTAATTATTTGCTTTATTAAACTTAACTTAAATGTTCGCACTTTCCGATTACAGTGAATGAATGAATTCGAAATTTGCATATTCTACACTACTTAATTCAAAATATGTTCTGTCATTCTCGATGTTCAACTTGTGTTTCACAAGTTTTCGCTTTCATTAGTTTTATCTGTTATTTTATTAAAAAACAATTGTTGAAAAAATAAACTCGAAAGATATTTTTTCAAACTGTATGATTTGTTTGTCTAACATATTATTTCTAACAACAAAACTAAAAAAAAATGTTTCTTTGAAGTTAAACATTTACTTTTTTCTAAATTAAAATTCGCTGTTAAAAGTGATTTTTTTCACATAGCAACCGGTTTTGTCTCTCACTTAAATGTTTGATAATTTAGTTTAAAGACATCTACACACATCACATCCATTGCATAAATCACATCCATTGCATTCACCACATCTATTGTATACATCTCAACCAGTGCGACATAAATCTGTCGATTCCTAATTATGTTAATTTTCATCCTTTCAACAGCAGTTAGATTTTCATCATATGTTTTCAATGACTTAAATGTAGGAAAGGCTACTATTTTTTCTTTTGCTAATAGGTAATAAGCCCTTTGTTATCAGTCAAAAACTAATACGCGTTGTTTTTGATTAGAAAAAATTATTTTCTAAAATATTGTTAAAAGCAATTCAACATAAATTATTCTTTTTTATTTAAATATAATTTTAAAAAGAGATATGGAAAAAAATCCTAAATTAGTAAAGTATTTTATCTTCTGTTCGAATCAAAGTAAAAAACTTTTCTAAGAAAAAGTCTTTTTAACATCTATGATTAGGAAAACAAAGTGTAGGATTAGTTTTGAAATTAAAACTTATTCGAAAACTGAGTTTATGATTTATCTAGTTGTCCTCTTTGGTATTTGTTAAACTATATTACTATTAATCTTTTTTGGTTTAAGATCCAAACTATCGAAAGAGCTTGTTCATTCTAATTGAAAAGAATTTAGTAGCTCGCGCATCCCAAATTCTTTCTCCAAACGTGTGGTTAAGTTTAATCTTCTTAATAAAATTCACAGCTTTCACCTAAATTTTCTGTAAACGTGAAAAATATAGTCCTTCATTAGTAATTAATAAAAAAAATATTAAGTTCATACCACTTTTTCTAGAAAATAAAACTTTACTTCGTCAATCGTTAAAATGTTTTAGTTAAATGTCGTTTTCAGATTCAGCAAAAAAACCTTTAAATGCTAATTCAAAAACTTTTATCGAAACGCTACCCCTATGAAATTAAGAGTAACTTTTAAAAAAATCTACTTTTTTTTAGAAAACGAAGCGTTGTTCTATTTAAAAACTTGCTAAAACTAAAAACGGATAACAAAATCTCTTGTAAACAATATGTATTTTTGCTTAAAACATTTTAACTATTTTCTATAAATGTTTATACAAACATATTTCTTTAAATTAAAAAAATGCTTGTTTAAAAAAATTAAATTAAGTGTTTTTTTAAGTTATAAAAATAAAATAAATTGTGAAAATTCCTTTTCCTAATTAAAATGTAAATTAGTAATCTCTAATTACAGGAAATGTTTTCACTTAGTCAAGGAGCATGAAATTATATTTTTTAACCTTAAGCAAACAGAAGTTATGAATTGTTTCACTTAACCACTTCTAGAGTTGCAATACAGTTCGGATTGTATAAAGAGAGGAAGATAACAGATATTTCCTTCGTTCGAAACATAAGGAAATTCTTGCTTATTGTGCGACATCTCTCCCCAATCACTTAAGTGAAGGGTAGATGTACTTACAGGGTGATTATAATTAAAGTTTAAGTTTCAAAACGCTCTAAAAAACGAACCACTGATCAGAAAGACGTCAAAATTCAACGGCGTATTATTGAAGAAGGGGGAAAGAACATGAACCGAAAAAAAATTAGTTCAAAATTTTAATGACAGATGGCGCTGTAAGCGTCAGAAGATGTAAATTAAAATACCTGGCATGCGCACGGCCATTTCAGGTGTTATAAAAGCATTAGGTAAACAGCGTTTCCTCATTTCGCATCTCAGACGTTCGCCATGAATGTCTCAATGAAGGACCGCGCTCTGCTTGTAAAGCTCTATTACAAGAACGGTGATTCTGCACCAGTAGCTCTGCAGAAGTTCAGGACCCTCAAAGAGTATGAAAAAAGGCGTTGGACCGATGACTGTCATGGGTCTGGTGAAAAATATGAAAAAATTCGAAAATACAGGTTCGTTTGATGTGAATATAAATATATGGAATTTAACCTCCATTTCCTAAATTTTCTTGTTTGTACATCGGTAAAAAACTGATGTTGTGTGTGGGAGTTTGTTATTCGCAATGAAGAAGTTTAATTCTAGTCAGGTAAGCATAATTGCTGAATCTTTTTTGTATTTTCATTTTGTGATAAAAAAAAATGTCTAATTAAAAATGGTACAGTTTAAGATAGGCTTTTACAGAAAGTGTTTTATGTTTTAAAATGAATAAATCTGTTTTGAAATATTCTTTCTTTGGATTAATATATATTTTTTAAAAGCAACGTATAAGATTTTGAATAAATTGTTTAAATATTATATTGAAAAAAAGCATGTGAAAAATTTATCGAATTAACACTTTTAAATAATGATATATTCTATAAAAGATAATTTTTCAAAAAACAAACAAACAAAAATAAAAACAATGTTTTATTGTGTGTGTTAATTATTGTTTTAAAAGCATTATTTTAAAAGAAGATGTTTTCTTAAAAATTATAAATGATTTTAAAAAACCCGTTGAATCTGTGAATAATATTTTTAAAATGCAAACTTTTTTATATTAATGTTTTTTCTTTTTTTGCTCATCAAAGAAAGAAATTTTCTGTAAATGCATTCTATTTAAAAAGAAATGTCTTTTAAAATGTGCAAAGGTGTTATTAAAATTGTCTTTATTTTGTAAATGTTAGCTTTTTAAAATACAAAATTTAAAAGTAGATGCGTTATTTTTTCTTTCTTTAAAATTAAAAACATAAAAGTCATTTTCAGCTTATGTTTTCGTTAACTTTCAGACTTACCAATAATTAAATAAAATCACTGTTATTAAAAACTAATTCGCATTCGATTAGTAAAAAATAATTTGTTTTCTTTAAATAATAATTAAAAAATTAAAATAAAACTTTTTTCGGAAATTAATGTATTAACAATATAAAAATGAAAAATAACTAATTTATGAAAAAAAGCTTTATCAGCAAATGACTTACTGAAAAATTAACTAATTTATTAAAAAGCTTTATTTGCAATGACTAAATAGAAAAAAAATAATTTTAAACTTGTTCCGGAAATTAACAAATGACTAAAACTAAAAAATAATTACAACTTATTTCGTTAAAAACTACTAAAATATATATATATATGTATATATTAAAATCTTTATTTAAGAAACGTCTAAAAATAGGATGATGTCATCACAGGTGAGTTTAAAATCCTATAAAAAGAGGGCGCTCGTGTTTATGCCCTCAGGTAAAACAGTTGTGCTGCCACCTAGGTTCGACTCTTGGCCAATCAGAAACCAGCTCTTTATCTAGATGAAACCGGTTGTTGAACATACCTTCGCCCATTAGCCCGGTGGATTTCATAGAGGTCAGACGTGTCTCTGCGTTGCTCCGTAGTAAATTATTTAAACTCATTGCATGCGATCTTTTCTAATTACCTCATCAATCCTATTCACCTAATCATTCCTAATTACCTAATCATTCGTTATCTTTCCTTTATTCTACCTCCCTCTTACAACAGACTTTCATTCATTAACACTCTTCTTACATTAGACTTTTCATTCATTGCCTCTCTTACAGTACACGTTTCATTCATCATCTTCATTATCTCTTCCTTGTTCTAACACCTCTACTATAGCATGCCTCCAGGAGCGGGGGGCGCCAGTCTGTCTCGAGTCCACCTACCTGTGCATCCCTTTCTTATCACCCCCAACCTGTCTATCATTGAACCCCGCCTAGACGTAACTCATTTGGCCACGCTTCCCTCCTCAGCTCCTGGCTCCTGCTGGGGTAGTACTGGCTTTTTCTTTCTAGTGATGACACTACTTGTTCTGTCTTAATAATGCTTATTACTAACATCAGTAATTGTAGCGTTACAGGTGATGAAAACAAAACCTGTTTTTGATATAAAAAAGTAAATTTTGATGTTGCTTTTCGTTTTTTCTCTAAAACAGTAATACTACGTTTAGCATTATAATGTTTATGCTATTTAGCACTGTAAAGTGTGCATTTTATGTGAATATCGGTATATTTTGTTACCTAAAATGCTCTCATGCATGAATATATTTTTTATTATGCTAGCTGGGTATGGAGTTGAAAGGGACAGAAACTGAGGGGTTGAAATGGACATGTCCTTTTCGACATCTCAGGTTGTTCCTATCAAGCTTCCTTAGGTGAAGCTCAATAAAATGAGTTAGCTTCATATTTGCTCCAAGTATCTAATATCAACTATGGTTTGACAACTGTGAATATGAGTATTCAATTGCTTTGAACTCTCCAAATATGTCCCAACTTGACAAACATAGAAGCAAGCTGGAATTGATTGGTTCCAAGATTTTATGCAACAAAATTCATTACTTTCCCTTAAGAAATCTATAGCCATTAGTTTAACATGAAGTACAAGTTTCAACAAAGCTAATGTTGATATTTTATAAAAGGTTCAGTTAATTATGGATCGCTATAAATTTATATAGGACATTATATGTAACTGTGATAAAACAGGCTTAATGACAGAGAACAAACAACCTAATATAGTAGCAAAAACTAGTGAAAAACAATTTTCTTACGTAACATCAGCTGAACGTGGTAAACTTGTCACACTTTTGTGTTTTGTTTCTACACCAGGTAACTCTGTTCAACAATATTTATTTTCCCAAGAAAAGTTTCAAGGAGTGGATTCTCGGAGGTGCCCAATCCCAAAAACTTGAACTTGCGCTCATAAAAGTTGGTCAATGACCTCAGAAGTCTTTTAAAGCAATTGTACATTAGCTAATAATTGTAGTTGCTCCAAAACTGATCCTGCGATTATCTTATTTGATAATTATGAAAGCAATGTAAATATGAAGACAATAAAATTTGCGAAAGGTAATGGAATAATTATGGTGATATTCCGGTCGCACTGTAGCCACAAACTCCAGAAAAGCACCCGCAATGAATTCAAAGTACATTTTTCAGAAAAAAAAAACAGAATAAAATCATATTGTATTTACTGATACTATTGACATGAATGACGTGAATATTAATGCTATTGTGGCGAAGTTACCAAAACGAAAAACTGGTGGTGAGACAGCTACGGCGAAATCTTTCTTAAACTTTTTGACTGATTTGAAGTTTCTTTATGTCAAGGCTTAAACATGTTATTTTTCTTGTTTTTATGTTATCATATGTTGCAATATATTTTATATTTATTTGTGTATAATTATCTTTTATTTTTGAATAATGTAATTTAAAATAAAAATAAATAATATTTATAAAACTGTTTTATTTATGTGTGTCCCTTTCATCCCCTACAATGGGGTTAAAGGGGACATTTATCTAAATTTATAAAAATGCGTATATATTCTTAATTACTGTATTTAGGGATAAGAGGTTTTAGTAGTATCAAAGCAAAGGTTGTAGACAAGAATTTGGCTTAAATTTGAAAGTGATATCTTTTAATGTCATTTTTTATAAGCTTATAAAGACAAAATGTCCCTTTCATCCCCAATCTCCCCTATGTGGGGTACGCATCTAGCTCCAAAAACACACCCTGAGATTCAAGGCGCCACCTGCATGCCTAACTTTTAGTAACTGCCAACCAAAGCTACCACATCCAGTTTAATTTCTTTCCCCATGAACTGACAGCGCGCATGCGCTCGAGTGACAGACTTTGGAACAGGAGATGCTCTTTGCGAGCGGGATAAAAATGAAGAACTGAACTGAGTAGAGTTCAACGATGGAGTAGAGGTACGAGGTTGTTGTTTGCGCGGGAAGCAGGACTGTAGGACGCTGAGAAATGTTGTATGTTTGTTTAAGACGGCCACAAACAACGTAAAGATTGAAATAAAGATTTAATTCATGAATATAACGAATGTATATATTTTGTATATCATTTAATTTGTTAATATAATCTACTTTAAAATTTAATAGTGTCAGGCTCCAGTTTCTAAAATGGTGTTCAGTGTCGTTTATTGCGTAATTACAAGCCCTGATGTTCTACAATTAGTGTCAAGAACTGCAATTAGAATTCTACGCGAACAGAAATTAAAGTATTGATAGACGCCGCTCACGAATTTCTTTATGCAAAATGGTGTGCTGCAATAAATGATGAGCGAAACATTTCTAGCGTATGCTGTATTCTGAAATTGGAAATCTCTTTATGAAATGAGTGTATTTTTTTCTTATTCAATATGTCAAAGTTGGTTGATTTTAACGAATTAGAATTTTCATTGAAAGCGGAAACTTCTTCGAGTAATAAGACCTTACATACATTATTTTTTGGAGATGTCGGTGATAGAAATAATGGACGCAGAATTCGGAATTTTACGGGATTTGATTTTGAAATTGATTCTGGTGAATATAAATCAAAATTACAAGATGTTAAAGATAATTTTTCAGTAAATGATTTGATAACGATTTGCAATGTTTTATGTATAAATAATTCTGGAATTTTTGATGAAATTGTTGCCAGAATAATTTCTCGTTTATGTAATTTTGATACATTAAAGTCTAATTTAATTTCTGACGAAGGAGCTCTTAGCGATGATGAGAGCTATAATGATTCTAACAATGATTCTAATAAAATTAATGATGTCTCAAATGTTTTGAAAATAATTTGAGAAATGATACTGGTGGTTGTGAAAATAATGAAAGTCAGAAAATTCTAAATCATGATTATGTTCACCTTCTCCAAGGTATCTTCGGTTCAAATGAAAAAAGATTTTATGTTTTTGGACGAGATTTCCCTTTTACCCTCTTTTCTCCCTGTTGTTCATTTATGATCTGGCGCCATATATTGTCAATAGTTACGTGGGTTATTTCGTTGCATATTTTTTCTACATTCTCGTCCTTTAATACTGTAATCTCTACGGCTTCTCTGATTAAGGCTTTGTGTAAACCGTCGTAGTTAGCTATTTTTTCAATGGATATTGTGTTGTTGAAACGCCGATTAAAATTAACACAATATCCATACACAATTGCCATAGCGGACCTTTTTTTCTTTTCGTAAAACACGTGGATGAGTTCCAGTACTGCATTCTAAGTTCAATTCGCGTTTTATTTCTGTTAACATTTGGTTTTTGGAGCAAACTCGCCTTTTTATCATTTTTCCCCTGTACAGAAACAGAAGATACCCTACCTGTATGTTTTTAACGTCTAAAATTACTCGGATTTTAAAAATAATTGTAAATAACCGTTCTGAATGTGTTTAGCTTTGTTGCAATTTTGACGCACAGGAAGTTCTGAATTTTTAACTGCATTGACTTTCCCTTTCTCAAACACCGATAACTTTGTGCCTAGCGGAATAACTGAAAAACGCAATATGACCATGTCAAACGCTTACTAAGCATTTATATCATCTGGGAGTTCCGTCTGGGAGAAAACATACAAATTTTACTTTTCAGAACACACAAATACTGTCGCTCTTATATTTTGTCCAGATCACATGGCTGCATAAATACATAATACAATTTTAGAATCTGAATCTTCTACATTATTTCCATAAAAACTTATAAAAATATTCTTCATTTTTCATTGGTTTCTATCCGTCAAGTTGCATATTTTCTTCGGTCTAGTGTAGCCACGATTTGGCGGTTTTCCCCTTGTCCTTATAATTTTAACCACCAGTGTATGCTGAATGTGGACAGATATCTTGAAGCATCCGAAAAACTACAACTTTCCTCAGAGGAATTAGTCTGAGCGATGTTACTGAAAACAAGATATAATAATGAGTCGTTACAAGAATAGAAAATGAGATGCTATCTTTAATTAATAATACGTGGCCTGTCTGAAGGAATTCTACTTTTGTCTAAAAATATATATATAAGTCACCATACGGGATTGGTACACTAATCCTATTCAAAGTAGGACCCTTGCGGCTATACGTACACACTTATTTCACTGTTCTTTCGATGGTTAAAAAATATTTCTGGAAGCCTTTCTTTTAATGGTGTTCAACTCCGTCGTCGAATTCTGAATATCTCATCTCTACTCTCAAAACTTGATTCTTTCAATGGTGCCTTCGGAAGCAACCAGAAGTTGCAAGGAGCCATGTCTGAAGAGTATGGAATTTGGTGATCAACAGGAATTCCATATTTTGCCAAGAAAGTCTGAATCAGGTGCATTGAATGAGATCGATAATTGATGAATCTTAGGACACCTGATGAACATTACGAATTGCTTCGTTTTGAGAAACACCAAGCTTTGTCAAAATTTCATGCAGTTCCTGTGTTCAACTTGTTCGGTCATCTTGAGAGGAATCAAAATCCCGCGCAAACGTGTATGACAGCACCTCATTCGACGGCCAGCAAACAACGACTGCGTCACTGGAATTGGTGGAAAAAAGCCAGGCACGCGCATCAAGCTGTCTTCTTCCAATGTGCACTGTGGCGCCGCCTTAGAATCACTATTGCGCACGGAAAAAATAAAATTCTGATACTTATCAGAGAGAACTCGTATACTACCACAAATTCAAATGAAAGGGAGAAAATTTAATGCTAGAATTAGAAAATACTCTGTACAATATACACTGTTAAAAAATAGCAAAGCAAACAGGCAAGACATCAATACATGGGTATAAAATTGGAAATGTGCGATACATTAAAATTAATAGTGAAATAAAACATTAAAATATCTAATATCGGAATTGTTACTCCTTGCAATGATGTAAAACACAAACAGATGTACCGCACCAATTTAAGTACCTCTAAATGCCAAAAAATCTATGTTGGAAGAAAATGAAGGACTTTTATATGATCTGTGGCCTCCTCGAATAGTTAATAATCTTGAATTTCTATTTTTTGTTCCTGCATCGTTTTAAATAGCTAAATTTTTAAAAATTGTGTTATTGCGAGTATTTGCGTTTTAAAGTAACATTCATGTCGATTTTCATCTTTTTATTACTAACTAGCTGCACCCGGCCAGATGTTGCTGTGGATGGTGCCAGATGTGTCTGGCTAAATGGAAAAGAAAAAAAAGAGAAAGTGCACGTTTCTAATATGTTTATTTTTACAATACTTGTGGGTATACAATATTTTTTGTTGTTACATTACCTGTGCAGATATAGAGATTGTCTGATTTGCCGATTCTTGAACACGAAACATATAATTGACCGTGTGAGAAGCGATTCATGTCTAGATCTTAACCGAAGAATTTTAAATATCGGCCCTAAACGTTTTTGATGAAGATTAAAAACGCCAATCAAATAGGTAATTGCAATCTCTTAAATTGAAAATGTACATCCATTGGAATCAAATGAACAAATGAATGCGAGGAATGGGGACATCTTCACCTTTGAAAGGTCCTGTGAAGATTGTTGCTTCTACGAAGTTGCTCATTATTTTTTTTACTGCAAGCCGCGTGCAATTGCAAAGATTTTGCTTGTGAATATTTCGCAACATCCTAATTGGCAGGCCGATTGTCAATTGCAATACGTGCGGTGGCATTCCTGCAGATCGAGTGAATTAAAAATATATGTGCCGAGTTAAACTTTTGGCATTGAGCTGAAATGCTTTTCACACTAATTGTATATTATACTCTTATTTCAAAGAATAATGCCATTGAAAAATAAATTAAGAGGATTATGACGAAGAAGTGGGGTGGTTCAGTTAAGTGATTGGTTCGTAAAAGTGCATAAGAAAAACTCCAACCAAAAATACAGGAACTAATGAAAATATATTAACATTTTTAACACAATAATAAAAGATAATTTACTTCTAAATATTAAACGGGAGAGAGAGGAAATCCACAAGTAAGGGGTACGCCTGAGCGTACCCTCAGACCACAAGGTCTTTTTACGTGCTTACATGATGAGAGCAGAAGTTCGAAGAGAATTATTTCATTGAAACATATAAGACTTGCGCTACAACATCGCCAAATTTCGAGCATTACAATAGTGCACGAAATAGCAGACAAAGGGTCAAATTTTGTGAGCCAAAATGATTAGCCAATACGTGCAAACTTTGATTTTACATTTTTGATATATTATTTCAACGGTCACTTACTTAAATAAAGAATGAGAAATAATTACAATGCAAAAGAAAAAAAATAACATACATTGAAATCAGAAGCAGGTGCATCTAATTCTTCTGTTTATATTTTATTTTTAACGGTCGCAGATGTTATTGAGAAAGCGATAATAAATAAATGAAGTGAAACTTACTGCATTACATTCTAGAGGATATTAAAAGAAAGAAAAAAACGAACTGATAAGATTCTAACTGGATTTTACGCATTGAGTTAAATAATAAATTTTAACATAACGAAGGAGAAAAAAAACAACATGTTTCGAAAGCCAAAATAAATGAATTAATTTAATTTTTAACAAAAAAAGGATATGTGAAGGATCTCTGTCACAAGGATTACCCCCGTTTCATCCCTTTATACTTAACCAATGAACCTCAAATCCAATCAGAATAAAACGGTATACCAAATTTGAAGCAAATCGGATTATTCTGCATGAAAAACCCATTTATTTAAATTAAGGGGGGATTAGCCCCCGTTCGCCCCTTTATACTTAATCAATGAACCCCCAAAATAAATCAGGGAAGCACCTTATCAGATAGAAACTATTCACAAAATTTGAAGCAAATCGAATAATTCTACATAAAAAACCAAGTTATCTAAATTAAGGGGGGAAATTAGCTCCCCGTTCCTCTTTGCACAAACAATAAAACACCAAAAATAATCAAGGAAGCACTTTATCAGAATGAGCCTATTTACAAAATTTGAAGCAAGTCGGTTATTTCTATAAAGAGTTATCGCGTTATATACATACGTACATACAGAGCCTGCGGGCACATTAGACTCTGAGGCTTTAATAGCCTGTGAGCTAAAAAGAAAAAAGCACGAACTAAAAAAACAAAGAAAAAACAAATTTCATAAAAAATACTCACGAAATATTACAGTAATGTGTTCCTCCGGAGGGCATAGTGAGGGCAGATGCATAATATGAAAGAGTGGTCAAAGGGCTTTCTAATGATATACCACATAATGGGTGTCAAAAAATATTTAAAAAAGTGTCCCGGGGGAGGTGGATGCGAGGTTCATAATAGTAATATAAACACGCGCGCATTCAAATGCAACCTAATCGGTGAATTTCAAAGAAATCGGTGAAGAACTTTCGCAGGTTTAACACTTCGTACAAACGAACATATACATTTTTTTCATATAGAAATGAGCCCCCACGGGGGGAAATTGGGATGAGGGGGGTGGTGTGTTCATAATATGAAAGAGTAGTCAAAGGGCTCTCTAATGACATGTCACATGACGTGTGTCTGAAAAAATATAAAAAGCGTCCCCTGGTGGTGGTGAGGAAATATGAGGAGGGAGGAGCGAGGTTCGTGATAGGTATATAAAAACATGCGCGTATTCGAAATGCAGCGCAATCCGTGAATTTCAAAGATATCGGTGAAGAACTTTCGGATGTTTAAGATTTTGTACAAACAGACATTAATATATTTATTTATATAGAAATGTCCCACCACGTGGGGAAAGTGAGGGGAGCGAGATGCGAGGTGCATAATATGAAACAGTGGTCCAAGTGCTTTCTAATGATATATCTCATGATGGGTTTAGGAAAATTTTTATAAAGCGCCCCCTGGTGTGGTGTGGGGGAGAGAGGTTTATAATAAGTATACAACAACACTTCCGTAATCGAATGAAACTCAACCCGTGAATTTCAAAGCAATCGGTGAAGAGCTTTCGGAGATTAGCGGTTTTGAACAAACGAACATTTACATTTTCATTTATATAGATAATTATTAATACTTCGTTATTTAGATCATCTTTAGGACATTGTTCGTTTTAATTAGTCTTCTTAATTTCTAATTTTTAAGAATTCGTCCAACAGCGAGCATTTACATCTTACAAGTTACTACCATGCATTTTTTTTAACCCAAAAGTATCACAGAAATTTCAGCTTAGATCTTTTTTTATAGTACACCCTTTTAATTTTCGGGTTATTGTTTTTAAACTGATCGGCATTCACGTCAAGTAATAGCCATGTGAATTTTCCAAAATTTCTTTCTCTAAAAAACTACTTCTACCCTATATATATAAAATCCTAAAGAAACGGATATTATGAAACTATTGAATTGAAACGAATTTATGTAACGATTCTATGAAACGACTGATTAAACAACTGACCATGTTTCACGGCGATTTCTCCTAAAATATGGAATACTTTGCGATGAAATTAACACCAAAAATCCATATTGATCCACAGATCTCAAAACTGGTAATAGAATTTTTAAATTCGAATTAGTTTTCGAAATATTATATTTTTTCAAATTTTATATGCTTTTCTCTAATGATGGCAACTCAAATTTTAATCAAAACAGTTATTTTTTTTCATATTCTAGAAAGTGTTATTATTTTAAAGTAATTTGGCGACCAGTTAGGTGTCCCTTAAATGTATGCTAAGAAATGTATCATGATACTTTTATTCATAATTCAATTTACTTGAACAATCTTTCGCCAAATCGAAAGATTCTGATAGAGAAATGAAGAACTCTGTATTTTTATGTTAGCGAGATGCAGGTGATAAATTGCCAAACATTTTTCCTTTTTTTTTTTATATTTCATTGATTTCATTTAAAATATAATCCTTTCATTCATTTTATTTAAAATACAAAACTTTCATTTAAAACTGAAACGGTACTTTTCCGTTATACGGACACCATACCAGAATGTATGCTAATGCGCCAATTATTTGTACCTTGATCATGAAAAGGATTTTTAATTTTATGCCAGCAGTTTAATATGAGTGTTATTTTATTAATTTATTGTATAACACTTATTTGTTCGCTTATTTTAAGTATATATTTGTGGTTTAACAAAATAGTTCAAAAAGTCTGTGACAATGGTGTCCGTATAACGGAAAAGTACCACTGAAAAGTTTAAAATTGATGGTTTTCACTTCTTTCTTTTTTTTTTAAACAAAACTAAAAGAAAAATATTAGGCACAGATGTCATATACGAAACGGGGTACCTAATTCGCGCAAAAATGGCATTATTTTGATTGACATGGTAACCCGGCTATTGTTGTTTATTTAATAATAAATGTTTATTTACTTTTATTTCTTTTTAAAATTATATGAATTATTTTGTTCTATCAATTATTTTTTTTTTGTTATTTCCTTTTGAAAATAATAGAAAATAATTAAAAAATACGGTACAACTTAGTTATTCCGTCGACTAATTTCGCCAAATTATATAAATCGTCAAACCGCTAGCCAGATTATACAAATTGACATAATTTTTATTTTAAATAACGAAAGAACAAATAAATTAGTACAACATTAATAAATATACAAATAAAACGTCCAAATAAAAATCACTTGATGACGTAAACACGTGTAACTTGCTTAAAGTCATGTGAATGTGACATTTACGATGAACCATTATTGGCATTTAATCTTATAGTTTGGCGATAGATTTTTGGTCGACGGGATAACTAAGTAGCACCGTTTTAATTTACCACTCGAAAAATAAAAAAAATGCTAACTGGCGAGTTAAAAAAAAGCTATTGGCGAGATTTTCACCCGGCTAACCAAGTAGTACCAAAAATACATATGTAACTGATATTCGAAAACGAGGTTTTCGCCAAATTTTCGTAAAAAAAAAATCACGCCAAACCTGCGGGTGCGTATATGACATATGGCCAAATATTAAATATTGCAACAAACCATGACATTTAATTTCAACTTTAAATCAATGCTTTAATTTACCACTCGAAACAAAATGATAACTGGTCAGTTGAAAAAAAGCTACTGGCAAGATTTGCACCCGGCAAGCGTAACAGTACCAAGAATTCTTTGCGACCATGGCAACTTTTATATAGATTTATTCTTAAAAAAAATGATTTTTTTAATCAAAATGGAAATCTTTTGGCACAGATGTCATATACGGACACATATTGGCGCGATTTTTTTCTGACGCCAATGTCATATACACTACGGGTACATAACTGGCGCCAAAGAATCATTATTTTGCTTGATATGGTAAGAAGGATGTTGATGCTTTCACCAAATTGGCGTCGAAAAAAATCGCGCCAATATATGACATCTGTGCGAAACTTTCAAATGAAAGGCGAAGGAATCAGACCGTATTTGTTTATGGCAGTTGATGATTTGAACTATTATAATATAGATTAAATGATGGCGATAGAATAATATTTAGAGACTTATCACCTGTACTTGGCTAACATTAAAGTACCAAAATGGCGCCTAGAGTATAAACAGCGAAATGTTGCGCCCGGAAATGTTGATGATAGACAAATGACTTAGGCTATTGTTATACAGATTGTTTTAAAATATCGGCAGACAAATAATCAGTATACTTAATTCAGTTTATTTTAGCTTCTTTTCAAACGTTTAACTGATCCTCTTTAATCAAAAACGAAAACAACCATTGGATGTCTTAACAGCAACTGATTTGGCCATAAATTTTTGCAATCAAAGGGAATTGAATGGAAAACCGTTTACAGGGAGATCTGCCGAGCTTCTTTGTGTATTTGATAGTCTTCTGTAATATTTTTAAAACCCATTAGATTAGCGTGTTTTTAGATTCTGCGGTGTCTGAACGGGGGTTGGCGAGCGTAGCTTGCAGCGGGCAGAACCCCCTAGTATATATATAGAATAAAAACTGAAATTTCGTTCCGAACATCTATATTCCGAGTTCTACTGCATGGATTTTGACGGAACTTATACCGTTTGATAAGTATCGTTTCAGTTAAGGTTTTAAGCTATAACACATCGTTCTGCGTAGATTAGTTATAGAATTATGACGGAAAGTTTTGTTATTTTGGACGATAAGTTTAACATTTTATTTCTTGGCGAAATTTATCGTTGTAAAAAAAATTGAAACGGCTATTATACCTCAAAAAATAAAAGAAAAAACTTTTACTAATTTTAATTAAAAGAAAACAAAAAGAAGAAAAAAATCCATTTTAATGAGTGATAATATTAAAAAACGAAAATATTTAATTTAAACATGAAAGAGAATGTTCTTAATGCCTAAAAAATTACTCAGTTCAAATATTGCAATTGAAATAAGATTTGGCTATTTATCTTTTGCGTCAGGTTAAGGAAAATGTATCTGAAAAATTGATAGGATGATATCAAAGAAGTTTCCATAAGCGCATGCTCAGAAATATTTGAAAAAATATCTTCTTATGAGGAATATATAGAATATTCATCTCATGACATATAATATGTTCATAAAAAAATAGGCAGAACCTCGATTTAGCGTTCGCATAAAAATAATGAAAATTTTATTTTTTTTGGCGATTTAATGCTCGTTGGTGACACAATAAAATTTTCAATGATACTTTATTTTTAGGATAAATAATTTTTTAGTAAAACCTTTTTCTAATCTTCATACGAAGCTTTTTAGATTAAGTTTAACTTAAATAAATACAATTTTATTACTATAGTTAAGTCATATACCTTTATAAATGTATATACAGTAAACCCTCGATTTAACGGACCTCGGTTCAACGGACTTCGGATTCAACGGACTAATTAAAAAAATTAAAAATTAAACAAAAAATAAAGTGAAACAAGTGGGTAAGTGTGATTCCAGATCGCACAGATGGTTTCGTTTAATATCCCTTTTAAAACATTTTATCCTTAAATTAACAAATCAAAATCGTTAATTTAAAATTATTCCCTCTCCCTAACCTGAAATTCAACGTCCGTATTTCAAATTTTTATATTTGACAAATGTCAAATATTTATTTATCACTATTATTTACTGGCTTTTCGTTCTATGCAGGCGCTAGCGTACCCACGATCCATTTCTGCTTCACTTCACAAGTATATTTTGCTACTAGTGCTTTTTTGAAATGGCTTGTAATATTAAACGGAAACGCGTTAATTTATCTATAAAACAGAAACTTGAGTTGATAGAGAAGTTGGAGAGTGGTGTGTCGGTCGCACGTGTTTGCGAACTATACGGAGTTAAAAAAACAAACCGTTTCAGACATTCGCAAGAATAAGGTCCATTTTCCCATTAAATACAGCGTGGGTGATTCAAAAAGCGGTTTCTCAGTGGCGGACAGGAAACATGTAAAAGTGGCTCAAAATAAAAACCTGGAGGAGGCAGTATACAAATGGTTTGTACAACAGCGGTCAAGTGGCGTCGTCGTCCGTAGTGTTGAGTTGTGGGCAGCCGCAGAAAAATTGGCGAAACATATGGGTTTAGTGACATTTCGTGCAAGTGATGGTTGGCTTTGGCGCTTTCGTAAACGTCATGGTTTCACTAACAGGAAAACATGCGGTGAATCTTTAATTGCCGGCATCGAACAGGTGGAACCTTTTTGAGAAAAGATAAAGAATCTGATAGAATCCGAGGGCCTTCTTTTGTGTCAGTTATACAATGCTGACGAGACGGGACTCTATTTTCGTTTTGCGCCGGAAAATACCTTGGCGTACAAACATGATGCCCAGACGCCTAGCCGAAAGCTAAAGAAGGAGCGTATTTCAGCACTCCTTTGTGCTAATGCTGATGGTAGTCATCGTCTTAAACCAATGGTAGTTGGAAAAGCCAGGAAACCGCGTGCTCTAAAAAATATTTGTATGCAACAACTGCCAGTCATTCATTCTAGTTCAAAGAATGCTTGGTTCACAGGCGATATTTTTTCTGATTGGTTTTTTAACCAGTTTGTTCCTGCCGTGCGTCACTATCAAGAAGAAGTTATGAAAATACCTCCCCACGAAGTAAAAGCTCTATTACTCCTTGATAATGCTCCCTGCCACACCTAACGCGGAAAAGTTAGTTAGTAGGGATGGACGAATAAAATGTGATTTCCTTCCTCAGAACACAACTTCATTAATTCAACCGATGGACCAAGGAGTCATTGTTGCCTGCAAGAGGATTTATAAGAAGAAATTCCTTGAAGTTGGAAAATGAAAATGATGCAATAGAAGACTTGAGAGGAGCCAGAACGCTGCAAAATTTGCGCACCTACATTTTAAAGTCAGCTATCTTTAACTTTGCTGCTGCGTGGAGGGAGATGAAGGTATCCACACTGGCTAATGGCTGGTCAAAACTACTCAACGACGCAGATCATGAATACGATTTTACAGGGTTTGAGATTTCGGATTTTAGGAGTACAATAATGGAGGCTGGTGATGATATCCCTGAGAAAGATATAAAACAGTGGCTCGAGAATGGCGAAGCAGATCCAGGCTACCAGATTCTAAATGAGGAGGAGATCGCAGAAAGTATTCTGCATGATGATAATGAAGATGAGGTCGAGGACGACAAGAAAGAAGAATTAAGCGAATTTCGACTGAAATTATCTACAGTACGAGAGCATATGGATGACGTCATTTACATAGGGGCATCTTCAGATACCGAAGTGTTTGCGTATTATGAACACTTTAGACAATTTCGAGCTCTTATAATAAAAGAAAACAGCATTCAAGTGGGTAACAACTAAAACTAGACGCCTTTTTTCAACCCAGCAGTATGGAGCAACCTTAATGTGATGTAAATAACATAAAATGATGCCTGTTGTTTTGGGGGCATTGTAATTTTTTTCCATTTGTTTATTACCCGTTTATTAATTATTATTTCTGTGTAAAAAGTGTTTCATTCCCATGAAAGTTGCATATGTGTTAATTCGTTTGTATTTCATTACCAATATTGTATTATTAAAAGTAATGTATTGTGTATATATATATATATATATATATATATACAGTAGTATATATGTATATACATATATTGTATATATACAATACATGTATATACACTGTATATATTGTATATATATATATATGTAATTTGCACTGTAATAATATATGTAATAACAAGTACGTAATAATATATATATGTACTATAATTATAACAAAAGAATATTATAAATAGTACTTTGCGATTTAACGGATACATCTTAGTCCCAATTAGCCCGTTAAATCAAGGGTTTACTGTATTAAAATTTTACTATTGTAACTGTACGGTTTAAAACAAAATTTAAGTTTATTAAATTTGTTCCAAACTCAAAATTAACGTCTTATTCTGAACATTGGCAATTTGACTTCGATATTGTTAGTGTCAGAAACAAGAAGTGAAGGTTATTGTTGCCATGGAAATAACTACTTAATATAAAATATTTAATGGTTGCATTTTTAAGTAGACAGCTACATTTAAAAAAAAACTTAAAACGGTACTACTTGATTATCCCGTCGACAAAAAAAACTACTTATAATTTACATTCACTTGACATTAAACACGGTACATGTGTTTGTTGCGCCATCAAGTGATTTTTAATTTGACTTCTATTTGTAATTATAGTAATGTTCAGTAGTTTAGAAATTTATATAATTTGGCGAAATTGGTCGACAGGATAATCAAATAGTACCCTAAAGACTTTTCCATCCGGTGAAGCCATGTAAAATTAAATAATTACTGCAACCCGCAATTTGTATATATTATATACTCTTACAGATAAAAAAATGTTACGCTAATCCTTCGTTTAGTTTTAAATTCATTTAGTTTTAGGCATTTAAACACTTATTTAACAAGCAATTTCCATATGGATTTAAGTATCTTGCATTTGGGAAGGAAATGAGTTGACTAGCCAAATAGCGTAGAACGTTTATCTTTTTTGCGCCAAATACTCGAATATATTTCTTTTTACAGATTTTTACTGAGATTCCGCCGCCAAATTTGACTGATCTTTTAATACATACATGAGTAGTATTATAAGGATTTTATTTTCAAAATAATTTTAGTATGCTCTTTAAGGAGACCTTCCTTGTGAGTAACAATTCTGTTTTTGATTTGTTCTTTTTTATTTCTAACTCCTTCCTCATGTAACTTACAGACGAAACTAGCAGATGTAATTGTAAAAATGATGATACTTATGATTTACATGTTATATGTTTATTTATGATATTGAGTTCACTGTTATCGCCAAACAATTTGATTTCAAGCCAAAAAGACGTAAGCGTGACATAAATCAAGCTATGTTTACAATAAAGGTGATTTTGTAAGTGTACGAAAGCATTTTTAGAGTATTTTTTAAAACTCAAATGTACAATATATAAATAACAATTAATATTTTAAAAATGGAGTCAAATATTTTAATTTTAGTATAAATGTCTCCCATACGCGCATACATATTGTAAAACAATTTAATTTCAGATATTTAAAAAAATTCTTACCATACTTTACTGCGAAAACTTGTCGTTTTGTTTTCACCAAGTTGTGACTTTTATAACCTCGAAGACAGATTAGCTAATATTGCCCACTCTTTTTTTATTAATGAACATACCTCCAATTTCCCTTATAGAAACGTTCAATGTTTGCAATGTTAAGTAGTAAAAGTTATTTTTAAGAAAATGTAAGCAATTATGCGTTATTACTATCAAGAAAGAAAACATTTTGCAATAAAAATTGCTTTCTGATTCAATAAAAATCACTTTTCGATTTTCCATTTAATTTGTCATTTTTTTTCTATATCCTCCCTTCTTTTAGAAATGTTATTAAAAGATATTGGATGAATCTTCCATAATCAACCACCCTACAATTGGTGAATGTACTATATAACGTTGGTTGATTCGTTTATATTCGAAAGGATCCGTCGACGGTAAATAAGATTTCAGAAGATTACGCGAAATTTGTACTTAGCGATTAATAAATTTATGGGTTCTTTTACTATGGATCAAACGGATAAAAGAATATTTACTTCTATATATTTTTCCTCTGCAGTTATTTTACTATCACCAAAAAAGCATCACTTTGAATGTACAAAAAAAAAAACCCTTTTAAATGCTAAAGGTGACCATGTTTGTTCATTTAGCCTAGGTTTAAAAAAAAAAGTACCTCGGATTGAAATAAAATTTCAATCATTATAAAGCAATTTTGTCTGCCCCAGCAGCTGATCGTAGTCACAAATTAACGTTTTTAGTTTTATTTAGGCAACAGACTGATGAATAATGACGTCTTGAAAATAACAAGCATGTTTATTTCTCCGTCTTTTTATGCAAGAGAAATGTGAAAAAATTCTTCGGTTGCCAAAAAGATGATTACAAAAATTTTGCATAACAAAGGGTTTTGGTAGTGAAAGACCTAAAATTCAATCAACAGAAATTTGACATTATTTAATGGAATGCAATTTGGCGGGTAATTAACACTGTTTTGTAGCTAACTCTGGTACATTTGTAGCCATACCGTTACGAACATTTCTAACATTTCACATCAAACTTGGTTGTGGATACGATTACGGATGATTGGGAAGATTTTATTGAATGAAAACTAGAGGTTTACTTTTCTATTTGAATCAGTTATCGAGGTTATTTTCCTAGGTTAATAGTTTCATGACTAAAACTGGTATATAAAAAGAAACAGCAGTTAAAATGACATTGTTTTAATTTTATTCACACAATTCAGCTTTAAATATCCACTTTTATACACTCATGGCCAAAATTAAGGTCACAAACATAAAATCTGTGAAAACTGATGAACTATTCATTGTGTTGCCACAAAATTTGGCACATAAGTTTATTACAATGGGAGAAAGAATATAGCAACATAACAGTATGGAAAAGATTTTAATAGAGAATTTAGATACAGAGCATATAAAAAATGTGTTAAATCATGAATCAGAGATAAAGCATTTATCTCGGGAAAAGTTTGTCTAATGTAAAGTGTGATTACCGTGCACTGCTATACAAGCCTCATTACGAGCTCTCATATTGTTTATGAGGGTGTCATTAAATGTTTGTGGCAACAAAGCTCATTCTTCCAAAAGCGCAGCTTTTAACTCGTGGCGGGACCTGGGAGGTAGATTATGCCATGCAATGGCTCTTCCTAGACTATCCCAATCATGTTCAATAGGATTGACGTCCGGGGACCTTGAGGGCCAATTCATACGGCGACTAACCTCTTCTTCAAGAAAATGATCAACAATGTGAGCTCTGTGTGGCTTCACATTATCGTCCATAAACATGCAGTCCGGGACTACAGCACCCGGAACAATCTCACATAGGCTTCTAGGACCTCATCCGTAATGCGCGGCGTCCAGTCGTGTGTGTTCCTTTCACTGCATCCAACATGAGAGCCCTGTTGTTGTGGAGCCGAAGATATCATCCTTAGACACATCAAGAATGGGGCGTGTTCTTTTCAGTGATGAGTCGAGATTCACCACGAAAAGTGATTCTCGCCAAATCTTCATCTGGAGAGAACGTGGAGCTCACTATCATTCTTCCTACTCAAAATAGACAGATTTGGTGCAAAGGAATCCTTGTCTGGGGCGGCATAATGTGAGAAGTCGTACACTACTGCACGTCTTCGATGCGGTTACCGTCAACGCACATCCTTTTAGGGATGAGGTCCTTGAAGCCTATGTGAGGTTGTTTGGGGTGCTGTAGGTTCGAGCTTCATATTTTTGGAGGATAATTCAAAGCTATACAGAGCTCACATTGTTGGTGATTTTTTTGAAGAAGAGGATATTCGCCGTATGAATTGGTCCTCGAGGTCTTCGGACCTCAATCCTATTGAAGATGTTTGAGATTGTCTGGGAAGAGCCGTAATAATAGAGGAGATAAATCGACAACTTTCGTAATGCATTCTTTTCATTTGAAATATATAAACTAAATGCACTTAAAACCCACGACTTTGACCCATTTCATTTAAAATACAAATAAATAAAAACAATAAGAAGAGATAATAGCATAAATCAAAACATTTTCTTTCAACATCAAGGAATTGTTTCTCAGTTTCACATGCGAAAAACAGCTGCTTTTAGTGAAAAAAAAATGCTATTGTCTAAATTTTAGCCATGCTAAAATTAAAGTAGCGTGATTACTTCAAATATTATAGTAATGTTCCGTAATCTGGTTTGCAACCAATATCGTATTTGAAAAAGGGTCTCTTAACGCCAAATTAATTTCATTGCGGTAAATTTTTTGGAAGGTGGAAGGGGAGAAGGGGGAGGTTGCAAATATTTACATTTGAATTTAAACTTTTGTTCATATATCTGTTTCTTGTATACTTAATTAGAACCTTGATGATCGAGCTTCACTCGAAACATACGTAAAATATTCCTAGTGTGGTTGTTTGCTCAAAGCCAAATTTATATCACTATTATAACTCTCATACTGTTATAACAATGTTGTTGTTAGTATTAGTCTTATTTGACGGCAATATTTCCTGTGTATCTGAATGCAGATTATTGGTCATTTTTCTTGTACGAAGAGTGGCTCTAACATATTGGTTTCATTTCCCATACCATGTACGAATAGCAATATTGATACTTTTATGTTAGAAGAGACCAGGTGAAACATTGCCAAACAATTTTCCCACACCATATTCAAATTGCATTCATTTCATTTAAAACATAATTCCTTAATTCGCTTGGTTTAAAAATACAGGAATTTAACGAATTTCTTAGTGCTTTTCCAATAACACTTTTGGCATTCTTTTTAAAGTACTTGGTGCAGTTTCTGCTTATAAATGATATAAACATGCATATAAACAAACCTGATGAACGTTTATGCTTATTTTTACACATAAATATAGATATTGTATATATATATACAGTCAGTATCGGTTATATGGTCACCCATGCGTTCCTGAAAAATATGACCTTATAAGCGGGGTGACCTTCTATGTGGTGTAAGGAAGAATTCTATTCAAGACAATAAAATTTAAGCAATATGTTAGTTATATTATTACAATAATGTACAATCAAGTTATGAAAACATAATTTATAAATGATCAGGTATTAACAAGAATTTCTTTACACTTAAATTTTCGAATTGGTGGGTAATATAGTCTATGCTAATAAAAGAAAGTTTCTTTCTGTGTGTGTCTGTCTGTATGACTGCGATTGCTAGCCAAATCTATCACACGTAGAAGCCTGAAAATCTAGGTGTGGATAGTCCAAACCTGATCCACCTTAAGCTCACATTTTTAATATTTTAAAGGCCAGGCCTCCTGGGCCCCTTTAAGTTTTTTGCCCTATATTGTTAATACCCCCCCCCCCCCACCTTTTATTCGAATTTCTTCGTTTTTGGCGCCATTTCTTCATTTAGCCATCCTCCATTTCTACATTCCAGTTAAGACACTGACCCCTAGGTGTCTGGTACTTGGCCCTTTGAAGTTTTTGTGCCCTAAATTCTTAATAACCTCACACCTTTTAATAGATATCCTTTTTGGGGTTTCTTTTTCCATTTAGTTTTTTTCGGCGTTTTTACATTTCAGTTAAGACCTTAGGGCCCCTTAAGCTTTTTCTGAGCCTTGCATTTTCACCCCTTAATTGTGTCACCCTCTCAATAATTTTAAAATTGAGTCTTGGATTCTTCTGTCTGGGGCAATACCTTTATATTTTTATTGGGGCTTTAGGGTCCTTTTTTAAGCATTTCCTCCCATTTTTGCGCATTTCTTTAAAATTTTATTCTAATAATAAATTCGTACCCTATGCTATATTTCGATTAATTGAAGATCTAAATTGCTAAGTACTAGTACTTTTAACATGTTTTCATCTTAATGCCCTGCTCTCAACAATCAGCTGGCCCTATTTGGGTCCCCTATTATAGCTCTCTTAAAAATTGTTCTATTCACTAGCTTATTTTTAGGGTTTCGTTCATCTCACGAAACCCTATTCGTCTCGCTCCTCTGTCTGTCTGTCTGTCTGTCCGTCTGTCCGTCACAGAGCCCGTTCTCAGAAACTATACATGTTAGAGACTTGAAATTTTGGGTACTTATAGCTGAACACCTCACATCAAACAACAAATCATAAAATTTTGAAAAAGTTGGTAATTAACCGAATTACGGGCTAATTAACTTCTAAAATTAACCAATCCACCTTTTTAACGCAAATTCAAACGGACTTTCTCGAAATCATCCGTGTTTCTCTTAAGGGTTGCAGCCGAATGCACGGTTACCACGGAGGAAATTAAGCCGAAAAATGAAGTGGAGATTTTAAAGCGAAATCGTATATCAGAAAATATTGTTCCGAGAAATTTGTAAATGGAATAGACAGACGCAGAAAAAAATCTACTTTCATTTGGTATAACGTTCACATTTCTGCGATGTGTATAAGTTAAAATATCCACTAAAAATCGATCGATAAAAATTTGATTTCTTTAATTGGAAAGACAAGGAAATAAAAAGATTTCTATTCGGCGGGAAAGCAGGTAGACATGACGACGCTGCGGTTTTCCATAATAGCATATTTTAATACGAAATTTTAACTTTTTAAATATTAAATTTTTTGATTAAATTTTTTGGCATCCCGATGTCAAATTTCTCGCTGATTTCATTGATACCCATATCTAAGTCCTATCTTAATTACAAGCTGAAATATTAATTATTATTTAATTAATCGGTTTATTCCTATCAAATGCGTCGATTAAAATGAAGTGACGCGCTTATTTAACCACGAATTAACTTAAATTAGGAAATCTAATAATTTGCCTGGTCTTTTTGAACAGCGATATGAGATAAGTATAACTCATTCATCATCAGAAAGTTTACTTCATACCACTATTTTCTAATAGTAATTTCAGGAAATATTTTGAATTATTGGTTAAGACCGCCACTCAGTCTGTTTGAAATTTTAAGATAGTTTATAACACATAGAAAAAAGTGTAAAAAAGAATGGAGTGTGATATTTCGAGGAGGGGGGGGGGGGGGGAGCTAGAATTATTTTTAAAATCTTTGCGTTTGTTACCGCATCAAATATTTTAAATTCTTGTTTAAGACCGCCACCATCCCGACCCATCTATCTACGGAAAGATTGCGTAAAGGAGTTTCGTTCAGATATGCTTTTGTTAAGAATAGAGTGCATTCCCTGGTGGTGGAATGTGGAACTAACATAACGCGATTTTGTTAAAATTAGGAAGTCTAACAAGTCGATCTGTTTGAAACTTTAAGATATTTTATAACACATAAGATGAAGTGTAAGAAAGAATGACACGCGAAATTCCGGGGAGGGGGGGGGGGGGCGCTAGATTTCTATTTAAAAAATTAGCGTTTCTGACCGCTTTAGGTGACTTTTTGAGGGAGTCCTGAGATATATGCTACTTATTTAAAATAAAATTGTCAAAAGTTTAGTTACCACTATTTCCTAATAGTAATTTCAGCAAATATCTTAATTTCTTATTAAGACCGCCACCACCTCGAGTAACATATCTACTTATAGGTTGTTTAACGGAGTTTCCTTCCGATACAGTTTTGTTAAGAATAGAGTGCGCTCCCTGGTGGTGGAATGTGGAACTAACATTTTTGTTAATCTAGAATTATTTTTAAAATCTTAGCGTTTGTTACCGCAGCAAATATTTTAAATTCTTGTTTAAGACCGCCACCATCCCGACCCATCTATCTACGGAAAGATTGCGTAAAGGAGTTTCGTTCAGATATGCTTTTGTTAAGAATAGAGTGCATTCCCTGGTGGTGGAATGTGGAACTAACATAACACGATTTTGTTAAAATTAGGAAGTCTAACAAGTCGATCTGTTGAAACTTTAAGATATTTTATAACACATAAGATAAAGTGTAAGAAAGAATGACACGCGAAATTCCGGGGAGGGGGGGGGGCGCTAGATTTCTATTTAAAAAATTAGCGTTTCTGACCGCTTTAGGTGACGTTTTGAGGGAGTCCTGAGATATATGCTACTTATTTAATATAAAATTGTCTAAAGTTTAGTTACCACTATTTCCTAATAGTAATTTCAGCAAATATCTTAATTTCTTATTAAGACCGCCACCACCTCGAAAAACATATCTACTTATAGGTTGTTTAACGGAGTTTCCTTCCGATACAGTTTTGTTAAGAATAGAGTGCGCTCCCTGGTGGTGGAATGTGGAACTAACATTTTTGTTAAAATTAGGAAATGTAACAAGGCGATCTGTTTGAAATTTTACGATAGTTTATAACACATTAGAAAAAGTTTATAAAAAATGGCGCGTGAAATTTCGGGAAGGTGGGGAGAGGGGGAGGGGCAAAATATTTCTTTTTTGTTTCATACCGTTTCAGGTGCGTTTTTTGATGGAGTCCTCAGATACATGCTACTTATACTTATTAAATATAAATATGTCAAAAGTTAAATTACCACTATTTCCGAATAGTAATTTCAACAATTATCTTAAATTCTTGCTGAAGACCGCCACCCCCTCGAGTAACATATCTACTAATGGGTTGTGTAAAGGAGTTTCGTTCAGATACGCTTTTGTTAAGAATACAGTGCGCTCCCTGGTGGTGGAATGTCGAATTAACAGACCGCGATTTCATTTAAAGTAGGAAATCTAACAATTCAATCTGTTTTAAACTTTAAGATACTTTATAACACACGATAATAAATTATAAAAAAGAAGGGCGCGTCGCATTTCGAGGAGGGGGGGGGTTGAGGGAGGTGCGCGAACAAAATTAGGAAATATAACTGGACGATCTGTTTGAATCTTTAATATGGCTTATAAAACATAACATAAATTTTTAAAATCAGGCCGCGTCAAAAATCATGGTGACCATCTGCCAACTCCCCCCCAAGGGGGCACTTTTCTAAATTTGGCAGATACCCGTCATGTGATATATCGTAGCATTTTGGGGGGGAGGGGGCGAACAAAATTAGGAAATATAACAAGGCGAATATGTTTGAAACTTTAGCATAGTTTAGGATGTGTTTGCCAAAATTCAGAAGATATTCCATGGCGATAAATGTACTGGACGTTTTGAAAGAAAGTGTTTTGAAAGGAATATTAAACGAAACCCTTTGTGCGATGTATGATCACACTTACCCACTTGTTTCTAACAACTTCAGAAGTTCTCCAGCAACTACATGAACGTCAAAAAAATTCACATACTTCAGCTGCTACCAATTTTGAATATTAATCGCCTTCTAGTGACCCTTGGTGCTCTTTAAAAAGGATGCGATTCTCTAGCAATATTCTTTAGCGTAGTTCTGGGTCCTCGGGTTACTTTATAAACTATTAAAAATATTCCTTCTACCCGAGTTACTACCTTTTTCCAATACTGATCTTCTTTTTCAGCATCAACTTATGTTTACTCCCTACAGCAATTAAATTATAAATCGTATTACTGTTGAAGAAAAGTTGTTAACTTGAGAGGAGGTTGGGCGGGAATCGCATCAGTAAAATAAATATCCCGTTAATATTAAGCTGCTATCAGATGCACCCACTTTTCGAGCAATTTTTGAGCGAACTCTTGATTTCCTCTAACTTTTCGCGAAATATTGTCTCAACACCCA
The DNA here is from genome assembly GCA_963932465.1 of Maratus speciosus. NCBI lineage: Eukaryota > Metazoa > Arthropoda > Arachnida > Araneae > Salticidae > Maratus > Maratus speciosus. The sequence continues at coordinate 15,351,273 of OZ010800.1, read as the reverse complement.
GTTTGATAGCAAACAGCATTATCGCTAACTTTTTATCCACAGCTCAAAAAAATGTCTGCGCTAGCCGCGACTTTTCCCTCAACATTCAATATTTAAGCCTATCAGATATAAGCGATTGATACGAATAGGCAATAAATATTAACGAATTTACTAGTAGTATTTGTTTTCCTCCACCTTTAGCAACCACAATTGTAAGCTGTTTCTCCCTTTGAACGGGAAAAAGTTGGGTTTAAAATTGGCTTAAAAGTTGGTTACTCGAAAAGTTGGTGAATCTGATAGCAGCTTTAAAGATAATTCATTAAACTTACAGTGGCGCTCACCCTGCCCCGCTTGGGGGTACATTCTTTACACGGGTTCTATGGGCATGATTTCAACAGGAATTCGTTAATTTAACTTAGATTACGATTCAGCTGTTTTCTGCTATATTAAAGTTTATTTTAGACTTCTGTTACCAGTATTTTTTATCATTAACGGCACATTCTTTTCTCGGTTTCTACTGACTAAATTTCAATGGAATTTGGTTCATTCAACTTTGCTTACGCTTGTTTTGCAGACTTTAGTTCCATCTTCTACCGCCAGAGGGCGGATTCTTACCTCGGTTTTATAGGTCCGATTACTACAGTGTTTAGCTCATTCATATTTGTTTTCGTTTGTTCCCAGTACTTGCGAAACACTCCCGGTATACGCTGCTTTAGGCATCGGGGATTCAGGCCTTAGTTTCGTTCGAAAGAGGATTCTTGGGAACACACTAGATGTTGCCGAAGGCATCGGGACCCCGTAAGCCAAGTTCGTTTGAAATACCTTATACTGCGAAGGCAGTGGGGCCCGGATACTAGGCTTATTTGAAAATTTTCTTGAAGATATAAAATCAAACAAATTTGAGTTTTGTTTACGGTTATTTTGGCGGCCCCGGGCAACGACGGGATGATCAGCTAGTATGGTAGTAAAACTTACTTCTCTATTTAAAATAATCTTTTATGCAGGATAGTCTGTTTTTATCATAGTTTTTAAAACTACTTCTTTCTAATTCACGAACAGTTTAAAAAATATCTTATCCTTTGAGACCTTCTGCTTGCGTTGTTGGTTCTGCTTCAGATTCACTGTCATTATCATCATTTCCATCAGTGGTTATACTTAAAACTTCTGAAAAAGTTTCTGATATAGAAGTTTCACCATTAATAGCTATCTCATTGTCAATACCTGCATATGTTAGTTCGTCTTGTATTATTCAAATAGAGCCACATCATCATCGTCTTCGAAGATAATTCTTCACATTCTGTAAGCCAAGCACGTCTAAAAAAGTCTAATGGTCTAATTTGATACAATATTCCAACACTTGTCTATGCAATCTAAACCTTTTTTTTAATCAACTGCATTAAAGATCGCAGCAAAATTATCAATTGAAGTCTTTTAGAAGCAGCTTTCGATAATTTATCTTAAAATTCTGAATATTCCCTTGATATAAGGATTGTACAACAGTAGTGCAGTTTGGAAGCAAGGGAAGAAGTTCAATCGAATTTAAATCGGGAATTATGCGATGTGTAGTACAGTTGCTTGTATTGATAGCCACATTTCTTATTTTGTTATCCCAAGTTTTCTCCAATCCGTGAATTACTTTTTCCCATATGTTTGTTGTCACCCAGACTTTTTGATCCGCATTGTAAGATTCAGGCAAATATTTGCAATTTTTCAAACAGCGAAGGTTGCGAAATTTACCAATAACTAATGGAATCAATTTCTCTGAACCATTCACATTCTCTGCTATTAAAACAGTTAAGCTGTCTTTCTTTGTTTTTCTTCACACCGCACATTTTTCGTTCTTAACCCCTTCGCGACGAGAGCCTTTTTCTTAATTGTTAATCTTTGACCACCGGTTTTTCAAAACAGAAAATTTTCTGTTATTGAATCGTGAAAATGCTTTGATTAAATAAGTTATTGCATAATAAATATTTCGCAATACAAAATAACTGGTGAGAATAATGAAGTATTCTGAGCAGCTTAAGTGACACGTATACCAGTCGTTCGTCCCCAATGGGTTAAAGGTAACACTTTTATCCGGCAAAACACAAAAGTCCATATTCATCGAAATTAAAAACATCACAAGGTCAGAATCTATTCTTGATTTTAAAAAAAAAAAAAAAAAAAAAAAAAAAAAAAAAAAAAAAAAAAACCTGCTGGAAATTTCTTAGGAAAAGGAAAAAGCATAGACGGATAGCAAATTTCTCAGTAAAAGAACAAACACAATCCGACCATATATCCGATAGTAGCCATTAGAGTCCGAACATGTAGGCTAGGGTGGAGCGAAAAAAATTATTTTTTGAAAATAAAAAACGGGTAGGTGCCAAAAATTGCCTACTAGTACATCAACTGCGTGCAATTTTACCACTGAAAAAAAAATGGCTTGAGTCTGCGCTTTTGATCCAAAAGTCGAAATTTTGGGTAAAATTTGACATTTTTTCAAAAAAATTAAAAAATTCCTATAGATATGGTTATTATTTATATGTGTTATTTAAACCTTTATTATTAAGGACTTAACATATTTAAGCGATAAAAACGATATCTTTATTCTGTATAACTGGAGCAAAACTGACAACTTTCGGTAAAAATGGGCGTTGCCACTTTGCTGTGTCATTCAATGAATTGTTGTTTAGAATATAGCTCTTACCTAGTTGCTTTCAAAACTACCCAAAAATTTTAAAACAACCATCTAGCTTGAGCACGCTTCCATCTGAACACAATATTTTACTTATATATTGAATTGTGATTTTTTTATCAAGCACTGGCATAAGTTTTCTATGTATCAACCTAGTCCATCTCTTCATTGTATCCACAGATTTTGGATGCTGCTGCTGTGATCTCCTTCACGTATTTTTCTACTGCTTGTGTAAGAGAGGGCAAACAATGTAATGCAATGGGGATGATTCGACCGTGAATAATCTATTCGACCGTCTATTACTTCCCGAAGATTGCACCCGATAAATGCATATTGATTAGGGGTTCTGTTACCACAACAATTTTGCAATCAATTAGATTTATTTAATTATCCGCTTCAAAGTTGATTGTCGATATTCCAGATTTTCGTATGCCGTCATTTACTTTCATCTTTCAACTATTATGTACTGATAAGCTAGCTGTTTAATGTGATGGCAATCATCAGAATTTCCTCTACGTATGCAAGGCAATCATTGTCCTAAATAACTTTTTTTAGTATTTGTTTTATTCCGCTTTGTGTGCTGTTTAGTAGCCGAGTAATTTCACATGAGTTTTTAGATCCCTTCATTAGATGTGGATTACATTTGATTGTAAACCATTCTGGGGCCAAACATGGATTAGATAATACTTTTTGAGTGAACGTAGAGACTCTGATGGGCAGTGAGTGCTCATTTAAAGGCGGAGAATTCTGTTCGCCGTTGCCATCCATTTTGCGTGGGACATATTTACAATGAACCATTTCAATGGATCATATGGCACCTCCAAGTCCAGTAAATTTCCTCTGCATCATTTATTAGACAAGATCGTAGGCAAAAATGAGATTGTAACCCACAAGGATTTGCTGGACCAATAGTAAAATCTTTGTCCATGAGCCATTCCCTTCTTATTTCAATATTTGAAGCCACCAAGATTAATTTTGAAACATTATTTCCTGAAATCGAGAAAAGGGTACTCAGCACAAACCAGAAATACACAAGACATTTGCGAAGTTGTTTCAGTAAGATATTGCTCAGAAGAACTAGCGAATAAGAACCCCAAAAACACGTTTTACGCAAGATGGCTCACAAAGGCGAATAAAATGTTTTGCCTTGATATAATCACTGATTGACAATCAGAGTCTGTAGGTTCGATTACAAATTATGTAATCCAAGTTTATGCTGCAGGATGGTTTACACAAATGCAATCCACATCTAAACAAGTAAGAAAAATATTGCGTTAAGCATAGATTATGAAACACTTTCCAAAACTTCCTGAATGCTTTAACAAAACTTCGTTATTTAGGGAAATAAGTTATATAAGTGAACTAAGTAAACATTTTAGAAAACGCATAAAACATTTGAAAAACTGATTTCAGCAGTGACCGTCCATAGCAAATATGTATTCCAGTTTTTGAAACAGCCCTGTATTTGATATGTAGGTTGATATATATACTATATAATGGGGAAATTTAGTTTAGCAAGAAAAGGAATAACAGTGTCAGATTCTGAGGAACATCTGCTATTGGAACTGGGGTTATATATTATTCTTTTTACTTGTATATTGTATTCATGTCGTTGATCTGTGCACTGAGAATTGCAAAGTAACATTCTTTTCTTATCTAAAACTTAATCCGGACTGATGAGGTAGACAGAGTTGGTGAAGACAAGTAGTTATAATAGAAAGGGGTTTGCCCTGCTATTCAGGTGCCTGCCTGAGATAAGGAGACAAGGATTTCACCAGAGAGGGAAAGAGCTGACATTGGGATCAGATTGGAAAACCCGGTTTATGTTGGAGAATGAGGAGGAGTTCAGAAAAAGCAGGGTGTTGCTAGAAGCAGTCGCTTTGGCTGGGAGATAGTCAGCTGAAGGCTGGAGCGCAAGACGCAAGGAGTTCCTGTGTAGGGCTCTTAGATAGAGCATAGGGTTGAGTAAAGCTCGCAGATCTTAGGCTTAGAGCCCATGTGTTGGGAGATTGAGAGTAGTCTCCAGTAAAGCTAATTTAACGAGTGTACATTGAGGGTGATGTAACGTAGTTTTAACAGTACACAGCCAGCAATTACTGTATTTAATTTAATGTTGAACCGGATGACCTACATCCGAGTTTTAAGTGTAAATAGTGTTTGGTGTTTTGTAAGTAGTATGTAAATAAACTGTTAATTTAGTTAATTGAACGAGTTAGTTTTCATTTAAACAATCCTCTCAGAGCGTGACCGATATCACGTAATCATATCGGTGGTGGCAGCATATACACTGGTTATCAAAAATTAAGGAAAAGTCACAAAATGCTAATTTTCAAATAAGCGAACACTCGAAAGGAAATAATATAATTCAAGTAATTACTATCTCTACAACACAGCTAGTCCATATAACATCTCATTCATGTCACACATGGTCATAAATGTCACAGTCACTACGGTGATGCAAAAAATAGGAAATTTTATACATCTCATTATGAGTCTCAAATGATCACTATATGTGACTCCACTGAGACGTCACTGTGACTGCTGCTTTGGGACGAGTCACCATGTAACTTTACAATGTAGTTACATTGTGACTTTCATGCGACTGTCATTTGTAGACTCAATTTCAAAGTCATCGTGAACGCTGCATTGTGATAAGTTACCAAATAATGCCACATTAAAGTAACATGATGACTTTCAGGTGATAGAGAGATTACTGTGAAGTCACCATTGTGCTCTTTTGGGAAAAGTCTCCATGTGACTATAATATGATATTATTTGGTGACTTACCATAATGCAACGTTCATGATGACTACGAAATTGAGTCTCAAAATGACAGTCACATGAGAGTTACAATTTAACTACATTGTAACTTCTCAGTGGAGTCCCATATAGTGATCATTTGAGACTCATAATGAGATGTACGGAATTTCATATTTTTTTGCTTCACCGTAGTGACTGTGACACTTGTGACCATGTGTGACATGAATGAGATGTTATATGGGCTAGCTGTGTTGTAGAGATAGTAATTACTCGAATTATATTATTACCTTTTGAGTGTTCGCGTATTTGAGAATTAGCATTTTCTGACTTTTCCTTAATTTTTGATAACCAGTGTACATAGCAAAGGATTTTCTTCAAATTTGTGAGGACTAAGAGGAAACTCCGACAAATTGATGGCAGCGACGGGATAGAACCGTTTGAGACCAGTGACCAGCGAGCCGTGTTGCAGTGTGTTAATGCCGGAGCACCCAGTGGAGTTCTTGCGTGGTAATGCCGGATCGTCGAGCGGAATTTTAGAGAGATAAAAATCAAGCGTCGAGTAGAAATACAGAGTGTGTGTGCCCTATCATCGTTACAGCGAACCGAACTAAAGTGTTGTGTCCAATCGTCGTTACAGCGGACGGAACTAAAGTGTTGTGCCCTATCCTCGTTACAGTGAACCGAACTAGTGTTTGTGCTCTATCATCGCTACAGTGAATCAAGTTACAGTGTGTTACAGCCCGAGTGTTGAATATCACCAAAGTGATTTTAAAGTGTGTATTATTGAATTCATCGTGCAACTACGTGTGAGCAGCGGAGTTACCCAGCAGATAAAGTGTAAGGTAAGGTACTTTGATCATTTCTTTCTGCTGACATTCTCGAACCAAATGTATTTGTTGTTGTATAATTAATAGTAATTTAAGATAAATTGTCTAAATCTTGATAATTTATGTGCAATCAAATAATTGTGTTCAGATAGGTAGGAGATATTAACAACCATATTTACTATTGTTTTAAGAAAAGGTCATAATAGCTTGTGCTAAAATTGATTTTCTATTTTTTTGACTAATAATGGTAGTGAATAAAATTAATGCATGGTGTTAATAACAGTTGGAAGGAATAATTGTATTTACTTAAATTTAAATTATTATTAAAGTAATATTTAACTGAAGTAATACTGTTTTAAGTTTGAGGTGTTGATAACAAACGAGCAATGAACATTTGCTTAGAATTTTAATTGGCTAGAAGTAAATTTCGAGAAAAAAAAAGGGCTCACAGTGGGAAAAAAAGTGAGGGTTTTGATTTGATTTGTTTTAAGTGTGAGAACCATTGTTGAAGTTGGAAATATTTTATTGAGGATAATTGTAGGAATTTATATGTGTATGTTGTACAATTTTTCTTTATGTGGATGTTTCTATTGGCATCAATACTTTTATTCAATTTGCAACGTATCAGTATTATTATGTAAATTGTATGTTATTATCTAATTGTATAAATTAGAATCTGTATTGCATAGTAATCAAATGGAAATTATTGTTTTTACCTTTTGTTTTATTGGAAGTAAATTGTGTGATATCAGTGGTTGAGGAAAATCAGGTTATACAGTATGTTAAATTAGAAATATAATACATCGATTATCTGAAAGGTATTAATTAGTATAATAAGTGGAGGTAGCTGTCCTAAAGTAGAAATTTGGGAAATATTAATTTAGTAAGTTTAAATAATATTGTAGAGTGGTAATAGTAATCGGTGAAGGTATGGCTTTCTTATTGAAACTAAAAAGGGTGGATCTTCAGATGATAGCCGAAGAATTGGGGGTTGAATTCACGGAAGATGATACCAGATTTTAGCTTAAGAAAAAGATAATGGACAGCGATGACTATGACGAGGAGGCTATTATGGAATTATCTAACACTATTGTTGTGGAACGATTAGAACTCGAAAAGTCAGAAAAACAAGAAAGGCGGGAAAAGTTAGAAAGAGAAAAAAGTCGGGAAAAGTTAGAAAGAGAAGAGAGGGCTGAAAAATTGAGGATGGAACATGAATTAGAAATGAAGAAGCTAAGGATACAAGGTTCGACAAATAATTCTAATGGGTCTAGGGAATCTAATAATGAAAGTAACATAAAAAAATTGATCAAAAGTGTTATAACACTGTCTATCAAAGTACCAGAAGGGACTCAGGGATGGAATGTATTTTACTACAGTTTAGAAAGTGCATGCAAAACTAAAAATGTTCCGGAAAACCAGCAGGCCGAAATTCTACTAAATATGTTAGGAGATAAGGCGGACAATTTGTTAATTTATACCACTAGGGAACAAATTGAGAGTTATGAGGAATTAAAGGAGTTAGTTCTAAGGGAACATGAGCCGACACCGAAGGCATGTTTGGAAAATTTTAAGAAGGCTAGGAGAAACCAGAATGAAACTCATGTATTATTTGTATCGCGGTTAACAGCAACATTGGAAAATTACTGTAAGATTAGGGTTGCGGACTCATATGAAAAGGTCAATCAGTTAATAATTACGGATAAGTTATTAAACACGTTAAATGAGGAAACCGCATCATATATTGGGTTAACTCAGCAGAGTAAATGGTTAGAAGCTTCTAAAATTGCTAAAGAATGTGACAATTATTTTGATGCTAAACACAAGTCTTATGCGGTTACGTATAAAAGTTTTAAGGGTAAAGATAGGTATGTAAACAGTGAAAAAGTGAGACCGAGGGAGGATAGTAAAATTAGTGGTAATTGGAGGCAAAACGGGAGTAATGAGACTAATTCTTTTTCGGGTAGGAAAACTGATTTTAAGAAACCTAGTGATGAGTCAGCTCCTAGATGCTTTAAATGGGGTTTAAGAGGTCATTACTAACGTTTTTGTAAGAAAGTGGGTAATTAGGGAAATAATAATGGTAGTAAAGGGCGTGAACAGAAAGCGCGTGTAAATAAGATTGTCGTGAATGGAAACAAAGAGTTACCTAAAGGAGCTATTGTGGCGAGGATATCGACAAAGGCCGGACAGAGAAATAATGTTATTAGTGAGAAATTAAATAAACTCGAGAAAATTGAAGTTAGTGTATATGGGCAGAAAGCAAAAGGATTGGTTGATTCTGGGTGGGAAATTAGTGTTATTCATAAAGATTTTGTACCGGAAGAGAAATTAAAAGGAGCGGGTAGTATTTATTTACAAGGATTATTTGGTGAAGCAGTTAAATCACCGTTGGTAAAATTACCATTAGCTATTCCGCAATTCGGACAAACTAATATAAGTTCTTCAGGAAATACTTTGCCCAGTGACCGATAATATTAATGAGCAGGTAATTTTACATCCGAAGTGATTAATGAGTTGTCAGGGGCCAATCGCCAGGAGCCATTGCTAGAGTCCCAAGAATTAGAAAGTTCGGGAATTAGTATTGATAACTCGAGTGAAAAGAAAGATATGAGCAGCGATAATTATAATGTTTACGCAATATAAACGAGATCGGAAAATTTACAATGTCAAAATGTAGAAAAAACGGAAATAGAGGAAAATAGTAAAGTTATAGTTAGTAATTCAGATATGTTCAAGAAATCCCAATTGGAATGCAAAAATTTAGAGAAAGTTTGGGAATTGGCTAAAATGGATAAAGGAGGTTATTATATTGAAAAGGACTTATGGCATCATAAAGAGAAATTTGTAGGAGAAGCTATAGCTATTAGTAGTGCCTAAAGTCAAAAGAGAAGGAATCTTAAAGTCAGCGCATGTTTCTAATGGGGGAGAACATCACGCGGCAAAGAAAACCTTAGAGAGGATTACGCAATCTGTTTATTGGGAAGGTAAGAAGCTAAAAAATTCTGTAAATCATGTCTAGAATGTCAATTATCTAGAAAAGGGAAAGTGAGTGATAGAGTCTTAGTTGAGTAGGAGAATGGTAGCAAAAAGTATGTGTATCAAAATAAAGGGGAATTTATTGCTAAGTGTAATATAGTTAATATTGTTTTTGAAGGTGATGAGGAATTTGGAGAAGTTGGGGAAATTCCTATTTTAAACCGGGAACAAGAGGCAGAACGGGACATAGAAGGGTTCGAAATAAAAGGATTATCTAATAGTCAAGTCAAGGATATAAAATCCATTTTGATGGAGAATAAAGAGGTATTTATGGGTCCTGTGCAACCAGCGGAAGTAGGGGAGCACCGTTTTAATGTGAAACGGGATGTGGCAAGGAAAAAGCCAAAGTTATATAGTGTACCGGTTGCTTATAAAGAGGAAGTAGATAGACAGATTCAGGAGTTATTAGAATTAAATCTAATCGAAGTGTCAAATGCAGAACTTAGTCACCCAATTGTTTGCGTGGTGAAAAAAGACGCAACTGTTAGGCTGTGTATAGATTATAGAGATTTAAATTCAGTAATGCAGGTCTCAAACTTTCCTATGAAAGATTCGCTAGAAATCATGTATAATGCGGGGGCGTCTAAATATTTATCTTCGATTGATTTATTGAGGGGTTATTGGCAGATTAAAATGGCTGAGGAATCTAAACATTTCACAGCTTTTACAAAGCATAATGGTAGTTATCAGTGGCGTACTATGCCTTTTGGTTTATCAGGGGCGGCTGCTGCTTTCCAAAAAGATATGAATGAGGTCCTTCAAGCTCATCAGAGGTATGCACAAGCATATATTTATGATGCCATCATCTTCTCCGACACTTGGGAAGAGCATTGTGAGCATGTTAGGCTGTCATAGAAGAACTTAAAATTAGAAATTTTACGATTAGACTGGATAAATGTAAATTTGGAGAGCATTTAACAAAGTTTTTAGGTCATGTAATTTGGGGTGGAACGCATGCACCTGATGAGGAGAAAATAGGAGCAATAAAGGACTTACAAAGAGACCGAAAACTAAAAAGGAAGTTAGATCTGTTTTGGGATTAATGGGATTTTACCGATCTTATATTCCAAATTATGCAGACATTGCCATACCTTTAACTGAACTATCTAAACGGAAGGTTAAAAATACTGTACCATGGGATGAAAGGGCAGAAGAAGCATTTAATACCCTTAAAGATGAGTTATGTAACGTGACGCGTTTGGCTACACCTACCGTAGGCCTGGAATATCAGCTTCACGCCGATGCTTCAGACATGGCAGTAGGATGTTGTCCTACTCAAAAAGATTAAAAGGGGCAGTTTAAACCGATAGCTTTTGCCAGTCAGAAATTATCAGGGACTCCGCGTGCTTGGCCGAGTATAGAGAAAGAGGCTTGGAGTGTTCTCTTCTGGTTGCGGAAGTTTGAGAAATGGATATGGATCTCAAATTGAGATCATAACGGATCATAATCCATTACATTTTCTCACTGAAACAACCCCAAGGTCCCCCAAACTCACTAGATGTGCTCTGGCCATGCAACGCTGGAACCTCAGCATTTATAATCATCCAGGAGCGCAACATTTCAATGCTGATGCAATTACTAGGCTACATAGGAAGAGCTGGGAAGAACAGCCAGTTGCTAGTCCATCGGCATCAGTGACTAAATAGTGGACAAACCTTATAGAGGTGACAGCACGTTTTAATTTTTTTGTGTATGTGTAATTGTATTTGAACCTTGCGTTTATAATAGTGTATTAGCATGTGTAGTTTTCTGTAATAATAATATTAGTACACGATTCATTAGAGATGTCAGTAGATAATGTTCATACACCTTGAAGTATGTATGTAATAATAATAATGAAGAAACCTGCAAAGAGACTATTAACTCTTCTGTGATGTTACTATATGTTCGGGGAAAATTAGCTCCTAAATGGCATATTTTCCGCTAATGTGGGGGGCGGTGTCAGGCTCTGAAACATTTGCTATAGGAACTGGGGTTATATATTATTTTTTTTACTTGTATATTGTATTCATGTCCTTGGTCTGTGTACTGAGAATTGCAAAGTAACATTATTTTCTTATCTAAAACTTAATCCGGGTTGGTGATGTAGACAGAGAGGGTGAAGGGAAGTAGTTATAATAGAAAGGGGTTTGCCCTGCTATTCAGGTGCCTGCCTGAGATAAGGAGACAAGGGTTTCACCATAGAGGGAAAGAGCTGACGTTGGGGTCAGATTGGAAAACCCGGTTTATGTTGGGGAAAGTGTAGGAGTTCAGAAAAAGCAGGGGGTTGCTAGAAGCAGTCGCTTTGGCTGGGAGATAGTCAGTTGAAAGCTGGAGCGCAAGACGCAAGGAGTTCCTGTGTAGAGCTCTTAGATAGAGCATAGGGTTGAGTAAAGCTCGCAGAGCTTAGGCTTAGAGCCCATGTGTTGGGAGATTGAGAGTAGTCTCCAGTAAAGCTAATTTAACGAGTGTAGATTGAGGGTGATATAACGTAGTTTTAACAGTACACAGCCAGCCATTACTGAATTTAATTTAATGTTGAACCGGATGACCTACATCCGAGTTTTAAGTGTAAATAGTTTTTGGTGTTTTGTAAGTAGTGTGTAAATAAACTGTTAATTTAGTTAATGGAACGAGTTAGTTTTCATTTAAACAATCCTCTCAGAGCGTGACCGATATCACGTAATCATACCGGCGGTGGCAGCATATAGATAGCAAAGGATTTTCTTCAAAGTTGTGAGGGCTAAGAGGAAACTCCGACAAACAGGTTGAAATTTCTCTTTCAGCAATTTATACTAATTATTGGAAACATACTTGTATACTTTTGTACATCTCTGTAGTCAACCTAGCATCTTTATTACACGCACCATTTAGATAAAGTTTAATTCATAGTAAAACACTCTTAAAACTACTAGAATCACATTTCCAGAAATTATCATTTATAGACGGCCATGTATCCAATTCTTTGCGTGACCCTGTATGTCATTTTATCTATATTCAACAAACATATCTTAGTAAACTAAATGCAGTTCAGCGTAAAAATGCATAATTCATTTAAAAATAACCTTTAAGCAATTTACTCTCACACCCAGTAACCAATACGAATTCTTTTGTGTAGCCCTGTATATGAATTACAGCATTTATACACACCATATACTTGCATAAATATAGTGAAACATAAAAGCACATAACATAATTAAAAATGCATTTCCAGCAATCATCGCTACCGTACAGTACTTCGGATACAATATAGTATCGGAAATCTTTTGTGTGTCCCTGTAAATGCTATGCACTTCGTATTATACATGAAACAATTTATAGAAAACGTCAGCGATGTATATAAATTTCATTATATATGGAATAATTTAACATAATTAAAATACACCGGAAAAAATTCCCTCCACCCCTGTATCATTTTGTAACGGAATTTTTTGTTTGGTCCTGTAAATGAATAATAATTATTCTTTGCACCGCATATTCTTCTGGATGCGTATTTTAGTATACTTGATAAAAGCATATCAATTTTATTATGTTTGAAAGCATGTAGCATCATTAAAATTCATTTTAAACGATTTTTTTCCATAGGTCGTAATGTAACGGAAAACTTTGGACTTCCCCTGTGCATGAACTAAACATGCTACAAACTTCATTTGAAATAGGGTTCGTTCTATGGTAGATGTCACTAACATCCAAAAATTTCAGAATGATCGGAGTATATTTACGGGAGTTATAGTGCGCACAGACAGACAGACGGTCAGACGGACAGACAAACCGAATGCATAAACACTTTTCAACTTTGTTGGAAAGTGTTAAAAATGGATCTAAAAACTTTTGGGAAATTACTGGCCAATAAACATCACAGAAAATGACATAAAAATAATACAAAAAAATTATATAGGATAAGGGTTGCTTTGCAAATCGAGAGCATTCTTATTGCAATGCTCTCTGATTATTGCCATCTTATTAAAAATCAAGCTTCTCAGCATATAAAAAATGCAAGAGTACCTAAATGTTGCAGAATGTTGTAGTAACAGAACTCCCAATCACTATGCATTAACTGGATGCAATTTTGGTAAAGAAAATAGACGGGTGAATAGATTCCATTAATTCCACTGCATTACTCTGCTTGCCTTATCATACACAACCAGTAGAAATATACGTGAAGTGCTGTCACTGGAGCAGCATCCAACGCCTGTGGATACACTGAGGAGATGGACTAGGTTGATACATAGAAAACTTATGCCAGCCTTTGATAAAAAAATCACTATTCAATGTATAAATAAAACATTGTGCTCAGATGGTAGCGTGGTCTAGCTAGATGGTAGTTTTGAAATTATTGTGTAGTTTTGAAAGTAACTAGGTAAGAGTTATATTCTAAACAACAATTCGTTGAATGACACAACAAAGTGGCAACGCCCATTTTTAACGAAAGTTGTCAGTTTTGCTCCAGTTATACAGAATAAAGATATCTTTTATATCGCTTAAATATGTTAAGTCATTAATAATAAAGTTTTAAATAAAACATCTAAATAATAACCATCTCTATAGGAATTTTTTTAATTTTTTTGAAAAAATGTCAAATTTTACCCAAAATTTCGACTTTTGGACCAAAAGCCATTTTTTTCAGCGGTAACATTGCACGCAGTTGATGTACTAGTATAAAGGCAACTTTTGGCACCTACCCGTGTTTGATTTTTAAAAATTAATTTTTTTCGCTCCACCTTAATGTAGGCGGTGTATTTTAACACATAATACCTATTCAGTCAGTCCGGACTTACGAAAAGTGATCTTATAAGCGGGGTGAACTTAAAGCGGATGACCATATATCCAATACTGACTGTATATATATATATATTTATATATACAGGGTGTCTCAAAAGGTCATTTACAAACTTAACATGCTGGTCTGTCATATCATGAGGAACAAGATTTACATAGGAACTTGTGTTCGAAAATGCAAACTGCGACCGTTAGAGGGCGATGAGTGCCGCCTGGGAGTGTGGGAAGCGTAATAATTTCAGGCAAGGACGTTGCAGGAGAAGGATGAATCGGTTTAGTAACGCAGAATTGGCCGATATGTAACACAGGAAGTCCATGGTGTACGAGATGCCTGTAACATCGGACATAAATCTCGTCGGACGGATCGTGAAGCGGCGGCACGTTCCCGTGACACATCTGCCCATTTTAAACGGGTCGGAGAATCCATGCGTCGACGTTGTGAAGCATGCATTGCGGCGAATGGAAGGAATTTTGAACACCTTCTGTAAAATTAAACCATGTACTTTAATAAAAGTCATATTAATACCTCTTTCGATTCCTTTCTTTCTTCCTCTACACACCTGCGCTCATTGCCCTCTAGCGATCCCAGTTTGCATTTTCGAACGCAAGTTCCTATGTAAATCTTGTTCCTCATGATATGACAGACCAGCATGTTAAGTTTGTAAACGACCTTTTGAGACACCCTGTATATATAAAATCCTAATGAAACGAATTTATGAAACGATTCTATGAAACGACTAAATTGAAACGAATTTATGAAAATATTTTATGAAACGACAGATTAAACAACTGATTATGTTTCACGGCGATTCTAAAATATGGAATATTATGTGATGAAATTAATACAAAAAATCAGTATTGATCCGCAGATTTCAAAACTGGTGTTAGAATTTTTAAATTCGAATTAGTTTTCGATATATTATTTTTTTTCTCATTTTAAATACTTTTCTCTATTGATGGCAACACAAATTTTAATCATAACAATTTATTTTTCTTCATATTTTAGAAAAGGTTATTATTTTAAACTAATTTGGCGACCAGTTTGGCCTCCCTTAAATGTATGCTAAGAAATGTATCATGTTACTTTTATTCCCGTCGCATTTTTTTCTGTGTTTCATTATCATTTTATTTAATACAAAACTTTCATTTAAAACTGAAACATTTAAAATTAAAGGCTTTCACTTCTTTCTTTTTTTTAAACAAAATGAAAAGAAAAATATTAGGCACAGATGTCATATACGGACCGGGGCACCTAATTGACGTCAAAATGGCGTTATTTTGCCTGACATGGTAACCTGGCTATTGTTGCTTATTTATTAATAAATGTTTATTTACATTTATTTTCTTTTTATTAAAAAAATGTTATAAATAATTTTGTTCTACAGTTATTAAACTTTTTTTTATTTATTGTTATTTCATTTAAAAAACAAGTAATATAAAAATTTGTTTTTTTTTAAGTCAATTCCTACTTAGGTCATCAAAGAAAAATTTAATATAATCCCTTAAGCTAATATCAGTTTTTGTTGCATTAAAATATATCAATTTGTTCATTTTCTATAAGCAAGTAAACCCTGTTGGTTTACAATGAAAGTCTATGGGAATTTGGCGAAATCTTAGAGATATCGATAAATTGACGTCACTTTTTGCTACTCATTTTGGTCACATAATTTGGTGGTATATTGCCAGGTTGGCGATAAACTTGGCAGTATATGGCGACAGAACATGATCCCCCTATGGTAACCCACCTGATATGTATAACCAATGACCGCTGATTTTTCTCCCATATAAAATTAAAATTAATTAATTAAATTTAATTAATAAATAAATATTTGAAAAAACTGTATTAACATCAAGTGCCATCTACTACAAGTTTTAAAAAAATGTATTTGAACTTGAGTGAATTAATAAGTATTTGATTAATGATTGAACATTTGAACAAAATATATATAGGGAGAGGGTGAACCAATGGAAGGAATTGAATTATAGAAAATAATTTAAAAATACATATGTAACTGGTATTTGAAACCGAGGTTTTCGCCAAATTGTAAAAAAAAAAAATCACGCTAAAACTGGTGCGTATGTTTTAATGGTACTACTTAGTTATGCAGTCGACCAATTTCGCCAAATAATATAAATCACCAAATTATACAAATTGACATAATTTTTATTTTAAAGAACGAAAGACCAATTAAATTAGTACAACATTAATAAAACTACAAATAAAACGTAGAAATAAAAATCACTTGATGGCGTAAACACGTGTAACTTACTTAAAGTAAAGTGAATGTGACATTTGCGATCAACCATTATTGGCATTTAATCTTATAGCTTGGTGATAAATTTTTGGTCGTTTGGATAACCAAGTAGTACCGTTTTAATTTACCACTCGGAAAATTAAAAAATGCTATCTGGCGAGTTAACAGAAAGCTATTGGGGTGATTTGCACCCGGCTAACATAACCGTACCAGGCATTCTTGCGATCATTGCAACTTTTATGTACTTTTATCCTAAAAAATAATTTTGATTCTTTAATCAAAATGGAAACCTTTCTTATGAAAAGCGAAGGGATCAGCCCTTTGTTTATGGCAGTTACATGACTTGGACTATTATAATATAAGTGAAATGATGGCGATAGAATAATATCTGGCGACTTATCACCTGTGAATGGTTCACATTAAAGTACCAAAATGGCCGCCTGGGCAATTTTTGGCGACTTATTACCTGTGGTTAGCTAACATTAAAGTACCAAAATATCCGACTGGAAAATAAACAGCGAAGGGATTTGCCCGGAACTGTTGAGTATAGTCACATGACTTAGGCTATTATTATAGAGATAGTTTTCAATTCTAAAAACAGTGCAAATAATAATAATTCCTAACAATTAAAAATGTATCAACACGTGACTATTAAAAACAGAAAAAACCCTTTAAAATTACTATTAAATAAGTACGTGTTAAATGCAGAAAATATAGAAAATTATATCTTGAAAATTGTATTTACGCGCGAATATTAAAAGAGAAAGGAAACTTTAAAATAATAAATAAATTAATATGCGTTTAACTTTTTCAGGAGCAAGGTAGTTCTGTTCGTAAAATGCTGAAACCAGTGAATGGCACCAGAATTTACAAACAAATTTCGAAATACGAAAATTCTTTTCTTCACATACTTAATAAAAGAAAAAATTTTCATTTTAATATTCTGATGACAGTGTGGCATTTAAGATTTAAAATTATGTGGTCAAAAAATGAACCACCGCCCTTGAATGGGTTAAAGCAGTAAATTTTAGTAATTGTAGTAAATTGTATTATGTAAATCGTTTTATAACGCTGTTAAAAATAACCGAGAGGCAAAGACTCTGTTTAATTAATACATTTTATTTTAGCTTTTTTTTTTTTTTTCAAATTTTTCAAATTCTTTAAGCAAACACGAAAACAAACATTGGATGTCTTAACAGGATCTGATTCGGCCTTAAATTTTCGCAATTAAAATGAATTGAATGGAAACTCGTTTACAGGGAGGCCGCTACAGGTTTTTTCATTATAATTCAATCTTCTTTAATCTTTTAAAAACCTATCAGATCAGCGTGCTTTTATATTCTGCCGTGTCTGAACGGGAGTTGGCGAGCGTGGCTTGCAACGGGCAGAGCCCCCTAGTGTACCCTGTATATATAAAATCCTAATGAAACGAATTTATTAAACGAATTTATGGAAAGGATATTTGAATCGACTAATTAAACAACTGATTATGTTTCAAGCGATTTCTCCTAAAATATGAATACTTTGCGATGAAATTAACATCAAAAATCCGCATTGATCCGCAGATCTCAAAACTGGTATTAGAATTTTTAAATTCGAATTAGTTTTCGAAATATTGATTTTTTCTAATTTTATATACATTTTTCTAATGATGGCAACTCAAATTTTAATCAAACAGTTATATTTTTTTTTCATATTTCAGAAAAGGTTGACATGGTAACCAGGCTATTGTTGTTTATTTGATAATAAATGTTTATTTACCTTTATTTCTTTTTCTAAATTATATAAATTATTTTATTGTATAATTATTAATTATTTTTCTTATACTTGCTTTAGAAAATAATAAAAAATAATTAAAAAATACGGTACTACTTAGTTATTCCGTCGACCAATTTCGCCAAATTATACAAATTGACATAATTTTTATTTTAAATAACGAAAGAACAAATAAATTAGTATAACATTAATAAATATACAAATAAAAAGTCGAAATAAAAATCACTTGATGAAGTAAACATGTGAAACTTGCTTAAAGTCAAGTGTATGTGACATTTACGATCAGCCATTATTGGCATTTAATCTTATAGTTTGGCGATAGATTTTTGTTTGACGGGATAACTAAGTAATACCAAAAATGCATATGTAACTGGTATTTGAAAATGAGGCTTTCGCCAAATTTTCGTAAAAAAAAAAAAAAAAAAAAAATCACGCCAAACCTGCTGTGCGGATATGGCATCTGGCCAAATATCACTCGAAAAAAAAAATGATAACTGGCGAGTTGAAAAAAAGCTGTTGGCGAGATTTGCATCCGGCTAGCGTAACAGTACCAAGAATTGTTTGCAACCACTTCAAATTTTATGTAGTTTTATTCGAAAATAAATCTTGATTATTTAAACAAAATTAAAAACATTAAAAACTTACTGTTCCATATTGGTGCGATTTTTTTCTGATGCCAATGTCATGTACGGAACGGGCACTTAACTGGCGCCAAAGTATCGTTATTTTGCTTGATATGGTAAGCCGGATGTTGTTGTTTTGCTGTTGATGCGTTCCCCAAATTGGCGTCGTTACAAAATCGCGTCAATATGACATCTGTGCCAAACTTTCATATGAACGGCGAAGGGATCAGACCGTATTTGTTTATGGCAGTTGATGACTTGAACTATTATAATATAGATGAATTGATGGAGATAGAATAATATTTGGAGACTTATCACCTGCCCCTGGCTAATATTAATGTACCAAAATGGCACCTAGAGTATAAAAAGTGAAGTGGTCCGCCTGGACCTGTTGATGATAGTCACATGACTTAGGCTATTGTTATAGAGATTGTTTTAAAATACCGAGAGACAAAGACTCTGTATACTTAATTTATTTTATTTTAGCTTCTTTTCAAATGTTTAACTGATCCTCTTTAATCAAAAACGAAAACAAACATTGGATGTCTTAACAGCAACTGATTCGCCCTCAAATTTTTGTAATCAAAGGGAATTGAATGGAAACCAGTTTACAGGGAGATCTGCACATCTTTTTTTCAGTATAATTCAATGTTCTCTAATATTTTTAAAACCCATCAGATTAGAGTGTTTTTAGATTCTGTGGTGTGTGAAGGGGGGTAGTGAGCGTAGCTTACAGGGGGCAGAGCCCCCTAGTATATATATAATATTATATTTTTTATGTACAAAATACTTCTGTTTGTATGTGAAAATAGGTAACTGACTTGTTTATACTTAATAAATTGCATAAATGTTTAACCTCTTCGGTCTCTGGGTCCCCATACGGAGACCCAGGGTTCTTTTCCTTATAAAAACTAATGTCCGACTTTTTTACATTTTCACATCACTTCTTAATAGCTGAATATTTTTGGCGTTTAAAGCAAATGAATAAATTGGCAGCATCTAAGCTGATTCCCACATAAAATAAATGTTATTTTCACCTGAATTTGCAACATGCCTAAAAATGCCCAAAAGACAGTTTGACCAAGAAAGCGATACATTTTCATAAGTATTTAAATTAAATCTTTTTCAATAAAAACTTTGAGCATATGTAGATTATTTACTTGTTTAAAGTTCTTAAATATGTGATTGGGGTAATTTAGGTTAATGGTTTTTAATTGATGTTTTTAAGGGGGGTTGTAGTTTTAGATCCATATTTTTTAACCTAATTTACTAAGCGCCTAAAGAATAAATTTCAGAAAAGATATTTTTTCTGTCATTTACGATGTCATTTTGTTTGGAAAAAAACCAAAGAATAAGCATTTGTATTATTATTTTAGCTTCGGAAATGAAGAGGTTAAAGAAATGCTTGGGTATATCAAACAATGGATAGGTTACTAGAAAATATGCATGAAAAGTTTACTTCTCCCCCAAACTCATATTCTCTACCTCGCCAATGCCCCTATACTGCAAAAGTACCAATTTCATTTAAAATGCTAAACCGAAGGAGAAAAAATAATGCCATAAGTCAAATTAATTTATTTAATCGTCAATTAATTGTTTCTAATTTACCCACGCA
This sequence comes from Maratus speciosus, assembly GCA_963932465.1. Lineage (NCBI taxonomy): Eukaryota > Metazoa > Arthropoda > Arachnida > Araneae > Salticidae > Maratus > Maratus speciosus. The sequence continues at coordinate 15,330,967 of OZ010800.1, read as the reverse complement.
AACTATAAGATATGATATTGGCGATTAAAAAATTATGTTCAGAGATTGTCGCAAAACATCAAATACTAAGTTATTTTGGCTTTTATCTTTTAAATGGGAAAAAAAATCGAGATTTATTTTCCGGTTTAAATACGTTTTATTGTACTTTAATATTAGTTCTGCGTGCATAATTTCTTCGTTCAATGTGTTGTAATCCTGTTTTCTAAGAAAACATCCAGCGCATTAAATGTCCGTGATGTATGCAGATAAATTGTGCTTTTTTATCGGTTATTTTAGTATAACTTTTAAACGATTTGTAACTTACTTTTCATAGTAAGTGCATTCAGTAGGTTACCCTCATGTGTGCCTTCTGGTACAATCAGAAACGAAATCCGATAAATATTTTTTGAGTTATGCTTGACGAAAAAATTTAATATCCATCGTAGCTATATAAACCTGGAAAGTTATATTGCGCCGTGTATTAGCCTTCACTTCGCTCAGACAATAATATCGTTTTTCCACATGTCGATAGATATTCTTGAATCTTGTAACAGCAATATCGTTTTTACAACATTGGCCAATGTAAACCAAATATTAAATATAAGGCATTAAGATATCAAGTTTTCTTAAAATGACAAACTTCTGAAACTTTATTGTTTACATTACTATTTCTGTGTTAGATTATTAGAAATAATGGCAAAATAATTCGTCGGAACTCTTACCTTTTAAAACTAATTTTAAGTTAAATGTGGATATTGACTTATGTAAATTTGTCCTACGACATTAATCGAATTTAGAAATATTGACCTGTATACAATACTGTGGGGCATTGGTCTATATGTTTATGTTACATGCGTCGCATGCTAAACTAATTTCTGTTTCAAGACGCATAAAATGGTTAACAAGAAAGAAAAATCATGCGTACTGCATAGATAAAGAAACACTTTCAAACACTCTCTGAAGGCTTTAACAAAACATCGTTATTTAGGGAAATAAGGTAAATAAGATAACTATGTAAACATTTAAAAAACTAATTTCAGCAGTTACCGTCCATAGCCAAATATGTATTCCAATTCTTTTGAACAGCCCTGTATTTGATCTGTATGTTCATATGTATACTATATAATGGGAAAATTTAGAAAACACATAACAGGTTGAAATTTCTCTTTCAGAAATTTATACTAATAGATGGAAAAATACTTGAATATTTTTGTACAGCACTGTAGTTTAAATAGTACCTTTATTATACGCCACTATTTAGCTAAAATTTAATTCAATCTAAAACACTCTTAAAACTACTGAAATCACATATCCAGAAATTATCATCCATATACGGCATATATCCAATTTTTTGCTTGACCCAGTATATCATTTTATCTATATTCTACAAAAATTTCTTAATATACTAAATGCAGTTCACCGTAAAACTGCATAACTCATTTAAAAACCATCTTTAAGCAATTTGCGCTCATACCCGGTAATCCTTACGAATTTTTATGTGTCTGCTTTTTGTGAACACTTACGAATGCTATATGAATTATAGCATTTATACGCACCATGTCGTATGCATAAATATATTGATACATAAAAACGCATATCTTAATTGAGAATGCATTTCCAGCAGTCACCACTAATGTACAGTATACTTCTGATACAATATAGTATCTGAAATCTTTTGTGTGTCCCCGTTGTGCGTGCAGTTTTTAAATTAGTTTACAACTTCAGAATAAATAAATAAAAAAATTCCAATTAGTGTGGTTATTCAAAGTTTATTTTCATTCCTTCAATCATTCATTATTAAGAAGGAGGAGGTCCGTGGTTTGTCTCACCGAATGCGATGAACGTTTGTGTTTCGATAGAGTATAGTTAGTATATAAATATATGACCGCCATAAAACGCCACCCCCAGGGGGTCTTGAGAAAAGGCGTCGCAAAGTTTAAGCGACAGTTTATAATCGGATAAATTTCCTTCTTTGGCGAGCGGCACCGTGTCATAGTCGGCAGCATGCTGGATTTGAGTTTTTTTCCACCTGGGTTCAAACCTGGCTTGAACTTTTTTTTTGGAAAGAAAAGTTTTATCAATCATTTTCGAACCGCAATTGAAAAAATGTGTATATTAATTGAAATTTACGAAAAATATGAATTAAATGTATGTTTTGTAGCATATAAGTGCTTTTATAACTACGAAATTTTGCATGTTTAAATATATAATGAAAAAACCCGTATATTTAGATGTCTATAGACCAGAATTTTTTGGTTTATTTAAGATTATTTACAGTTATTTTAATGAATAATCTACCATTTTTCACAGAGAAATAAATTAAAACACGTGATATAAATGCGTGAATAATTATATTATTTAATTTTGTTTCTATTAAAAAAGTATCTAAACGCATTTCGAATATTTCATGATTTTTTTAATACCCATTTTTAAATTTTTATTATGACTTTTTTATTTCGGATTTTTAGTTTTGTAATTATTACCTACGTAATAAATATTTTCATCAGTTCAGTACCTTTTTAGAATTTTTTTTTTTTAAGAACAAACAGTTTTATTCTAACTATAATCATAAGAATCCAAGATTTAAAAAATTCAATAGTTAAAAAGCTAGTAGGTAAAAAGCAATACATTTATTTCACTTCGAAAAGTAATAGCTTATTTATGTAAATAATAATAAATAAATTTAAAATTTAGCCTAATTTTATGATCTATAAACGTTCCAATTGACTTTTTTTTTAGTTTGTTATCATTATTATTATTTATTTATTTTATCTTTACTTTTCATTAAATATAAAAACATTCAAAGATTCGCACTTAAAATTGCATTTATATAATTAAACAGCATTACATAAAAAAAATTAAACAAGAAAAAAAATGATTTCCGAAAGAAATTACTACGTAGACACTTATCAGAATTAAAAATCAAGAAACCCAGACTTTAAAAAATCATATTAAAATATAAAAGAATAATAAATTTTTAATAAACCATGAAATATTTGAAGTATTTGAATGAGGAAAAATATGAAAATAGTACATTTGTTCACTTATTTAAATTTATTTCTCTGTTAAAAATTCATTAAAATAATTGTAAATATGTAAAGATATTCATTGAAATAATTGTAAATAATTTTAAATAATAACAAAACAAATTTGGTCTGAAGACATATAAATATGCGTTTTTGTTTTTCATTACACTAGGGGGCTCTGCCCCCTACGAGCTACGCTCGTCTACCCCCGTTCAGACACCGCAGACTCTTACAGCACGCTGATTTGTTCGGCTTTAAAAAGATTTCGGAAGATTGAATTATAATTTGAATCTGACAATTATAATCTGACGTAATTTTCACCAAACTTTTCTTTCTCTTTTTGATATTCACGTAAAAATACTTTTGTTAGAAATGAAGTATTATGATCATCTTAAAATATCAAATAAATGTCTGGCGTAATTTTTAAATTTAAACTGTTTTGCAATATTATTTTTTGTTCATTTTACATAAGTGTAATGTGACGTAAATTCTCCTATTTAAGACTTCTAACGTATGCTAATGAATTTATTATTTTACAATATTCTTTCTCTTTTAAAATTCACGTGCAACTATAGTTTTTATGACGTAATTTTCAATGAGGTATTTTTTTTCCTGTTTATAATAGTCACGTGTAAAATAAATTATTAATCTGAAGCAAACATTATTGTTTGCGCTGTTTATACAGTTGGCAACAGTTTAAATTAATACAATTTTCTAAAATATTAAAAAATATATTTCGAAATGCTGAAAATTTGAATTTAAAATAGAAATAAAAACTCAAAAAATGGCTCAAATTAAAAAACTGAATACAGTGCACACACCGGGAAATTCTGACGCATAAAATGATCTAAAAATGATTAAATTCCTATGTACAGTTTTTGCTCCTATAAAACTTTTTTAATGGAACGATATTGTCCAATTTTAGCATTAAATATCTCTTAAAATAATTCTTCGATTTAAAAACTGTCTGCATCAGCGTGTTTATCAGACATTTCTCTATAATACTACCGATTTTCATATTTTTGTACGCAACAGTTTTTTTAATATTAACGAAGAAAGGCCATGCTTAAGCATTCAAATTGGATGCCGATCTGCCCGGAATATCTACGCAGATTGTCATTGGTCCATTTCCAAATCAAAACTTTTGTTTATATATAGAAGGATATTTAAACATGCAAAATTTCGTAGTTAAAAAAGCACTTACATGCTACAAAACATACATTTAATTCATATTTTTCGTAAATTTCAATTATTATATATTTATTTTCAATTGCGGCTCGAAAATGATTAATAAAATTCTTCATTCCGAAAAACAAGTGCGAGCCGTGTTTGAACCCGGGTAGAAAACACTCAAATCCAGCATACTGCCGACTATGCCACGGAGCCGTTTGCCAAAGAAGAAAATTTATCCGAATATAAACTTTAGCTTAAACTTTGCGACGCTTTTTTCTTAAGACCCTCTGGGGGTTGCGATTTATGTCGGTCATATATTTATACACTAACTATACTCTATCGAAACACAAATGTTCATCGCATTCGGTGAGACCAATCTCGGACCATCTCCTTGTAAGTGTAATAAAATTTATCTAAATATTCTTACCCCGAAATTGAAATCTGGTGGCTCAGTTTCTGGACACATCCTACTGTACTCATCACAAAATGTCTCCCATGTAGTATGCTTCCATGTACATTTTTCAGGAGAAGCTTTGCAATATGGCAGACGCAAAATTCTGAAAGACACAAAACGATATTTAATGTACATTTGTAAAAACAAAATACTTATACAATTATTGAGTTTTTTCATATACTTAATTATTTGATAGTAACTATAGCATTTATATAAGCTATCAATAAAACCTTTGATATTTTGATAAAATTTATTTAAGAAAACAAATAAAATTTTGCGCCAGTACACCTCTCTGAGACAATGTGCTGAAACGAAAATGAAGGTTATCATAGGCGGATTTTATTAGCCTTTGTGCGGTCCCTTGAATTTTAGTTTTCTTTGAAAAAGAATGTTCTGAAATAATAAACAGAAAACAATAACGTGGAGAAAACATTTAGAAAATATTGGTATTCAAATTTAAGGGACAATACATACGATGGAAAAATTCCGCCTACGGCAATCACCATTTATGTGTCAGCCTGCAGGCCTCGTATTAAGGGCGCGATGACCGGTAGTAAAATGACTTTTATACTGCAGCGAAGCAAGCGAAAGGCGAGCGAGGCTGACCATGGGTTCACTCCAGTCAAACAATGATGTGAACAACATTTCATGACAAAGAATCGAGGAATTACAATCAACACATATAGATCTTTCTAAGATAGAGTAAGATAGATAAACTCACAAAATATTTTAAAATTCGTTATGTGGTTTGAGAAATTAAAGTTAGAAGTTGTTATGGAAACCTTGTCAGCGTTATCGATTAAAAAAAAACAAGCCACGCACAAAGTTTTTAAGTGAATAGCAACTCACAGTACTTCGGAATCCTCATACGTAATCAACATTGTGGTTTAGAATATTTCTAAGTACCAAGGGAATGTCTAAAAAATGAAAGTACATGGGCGGAATCTCATGCCACTGGCACACTAAATATGTGGGAGTTATGCTATCTGGGACTTCCCTCAGAGAGATTAGTCTGAGCGATGCTTGTGAAAACATAGATTTAATAATGACTCGTAACAAGAATAGAAAATGAGATGCTATATTTAATTGACAATACGTGGCAAGTCTGAAAAATATTCAACCTTTGTCCTCCGAAAAAAATACATAAGTTACCTGACAGGATTATTACCCTTATTCTTTTCGAGGTAGGCCCCTTGCGCCTCCACACAAACAAATCGGCATTGACTGCAGCATAAGTTATGACACGAGATCTGGAATATCTCATCTGCATAACCTTTGAGCTGTGAAAATGTCATTTCGAGTAATTTATAAATCCGTACATATTTTTTCAACAAATCATGCAAGCTAAAATACGTCAATATTAACCCGATTAAAAAAATTTACCCGGATAATTTACTATATAAAAAATCGTCTAATGACAATGGAGAAAATGGCCTTATGATTAAATCTCTAGATTAGTGAACTGAAAAATAAATTGCATGTCACATTTAAATAGACACTATTCGACATTTTTGGCCAGAGAAGTAACATTTTGACAGGTACTTTCTTGCAAACTATTCGGTGTTTCATACAGACATTTATTCAATGTTAACACAACTTATTCAATGCTAGATAAGTAGCTAACCGTTTTGTTTATTTTTAAGTTTTTTAAGCCATTTAAGTTGCATTTTTTTGTGAGGCGGGATGTATTTTTATTAAATATTTAAAGTTTCTATACCTCACAATGCAAATGAATGGTAATTTAGAACGTTTTCCGTTCATTTCACCTTTTTGAATTTTGCATTTTTTAGAAGCAATTCTTAGAGAGCATTTGCATCTTAAAAGTATCCCGTACAAAACTTTCAACCCCATAAAAAGTATTTAGATCAGCAGTAGAACAGAAATATGAAAAAATCGAGAATTTTCCTTTCCTGCAACATTTTACATAGCGAAATTTTTAGAAATTGTTCTATTGCGAGAATTTATGTCTTAAAAGCAACATTCATCAAATTTCCATCTTTATATTCCTAATAATTCCATGTATTTCGTTATTCAGATCATCTTTAGAACTAACTTTGTCCGCTTTATTTAGTCTTCTTAATTTCGATTTTTTTAGAATGCTTTCTAATGCGTGCATTGCAGTTTGAATTCTTTCTATAACGAGCAATTAGATCTTTTATACATAACTTCATACACTTTTTGATGGTACAATGGCGACAGACAGACGGACAGACGGACAGACGGACAGACGGACAGACGGACACACAGACAGACAGACATTTTCTATAAACATGTTTTTTTGGAATCTCTGACCCCTAAAACATGCAAATCCGTCGAAAACTGGAAGTCGAAAAAAATTTCGATTACAATACTTTCTTCTATTGAAGACAGAAGAAAGTAAAAATTATTTTTAATTTACCAGGCAAAAAATAGAAACTACTACTAGCGAGATTTAAAAACATGCTATTGGAGAGATTTGCGCCCGGCTGACACAAAAGAACCAAGAACTAAGTCTTTGTGTTCATTGTATATTTTTAGCTCCGGTAATGATATTTATTTTTCCCACATATTAATGTGTCGTCTCCAAAAAATAATGTTACTTCGTATCAGCCAGCCGTAAAACAAAGCAGATGTATTATTGCGCGGAATAATCTCTACTGCCGTTTTTTAAACTTCTAAGCACCGCACATTTTCAATTTTTATACCTTCGTATTGGGAAAAAAGTACTTTTAAATGCAATCTGCTTAAATGCAATCTGTTAAATGCAAAAGTTTTAGTGTCAGCGAAAGTTTCAGCAAGGGAATGAAAATATTAAGAAAAAGAAAAAATAGACAACTAGCTAACCTCAGATTCTGTAACGAAAAAAATTCAACTCCACAGCTTTGGGGAATTTTATGCCAATGAAGATTTAAGAAAAGGTCATTCTTCAGCTAAATCTGTATTAGTTGGGTGTGAAAAAGTTCACATAATTCCATCAAGCCTAGGCGACGTTTACTAAGAGAATAAGTTTTTTGTTTAAAGAAGCTTTCTTAAAGTGAAAAATTGGAAATTCCTTTGCACCTCTAAAGCCTCTTTCATAAAACAATAGAAAATTACACATCAAAATATCTGCATTCTTGCAGTTCTCACGAAAACATTCAAACAATTCATAATGCAATGACTTGTGTATTTTCTGCATTAACCATTCCTGTGAAAAATGTATTGACTTTGTTTGGTGAGATGCATCATAATTAGGATGTATGCATTCAGAATGCCTAATCTGCGAAGTTAACATCGAATAATTATTTGAAAGGGACCTCCATAATACAGAGCTTCTTATAAATTAATGTAAATAGCAGATAAAAGTTTCGCTATTGACAAAACGTTTATGAACATTTTGTCAAAACAGTTACTTTCTCAAAACGTGGATAAACGTTTTAAAATGTAACAGTTGAAGAAACCGTTTCTGGTTGTTTACAAAATTTTCGAAAGCAACTAAATCCATTTCTGTGGCACACATTCTTTCAAACTTGTTCACAGGATTATTATGATAATGCCAAAATAATAACTATTTCTCAAAGAATCGTTATGCCAGTGGATTTTCTGAAACTGTACATTTATATGCCAAGACGAAATTTTGGTACGAAATACTGCATACTGGTCAAATGCATAAGCGACTGCATTTCCAGCCATTATTTTGTATGATCCCAACTAGTAAAATCTTATGCTATTACTTCAGACAATGTAATCAATTTTCTGTAAATGCTCTCGCATGTAAAATCTCATCACAGCATCTTTAAGGGAATGCATTTTCCTAAATAGCATCTGTTTTGCTTTTTTATATGATGGTTGTGCTTTTCAATTTAAATAAAAAAATAACTATGCAGATATGCATGCAATGAATCAGACTTCTTTCACAATTAACTTAATTGGGCATATTATTTTTTCAAATACTCCTGGTATATATGCTGTAGATTAATTTTGTGCCGTTGTAACATAATATGTGTGGAAAGAAGTGCGTGCTGAAAAAGCAACTTTATGGAATACTGCTTATTTTGTCAAAATTGTAGATGAAAAAGAAAAAGCAAGCATACTCTATATATCAGATGAAGAAATAAAACAATAATGTTTTATTACTTTTCGAGAAAATACCAACAGCGAAGGGTATTCAAACAATTTGTTAAAAACATGAAAAGTGACACTATCTACTACAAACCATACGCTAACATCATTCGTAAAAAAGAATTTGTGTTTCATTAACTAAATAATGATACAGGAAAAATTGCAAGTGATATTATTAATAATGATGACAGTGAATCAATCTGTTCAGTAGCAGAAACTAAGAAGTTGCTATGTGGTTATACTGAGTTATTCTAAAATATGATGATTTAAAGATGCGTGGTTTTACTATTGAAGTGGTTAACGAAAATTATCAAATAAAGTGCTAAGAGATATTTATAGCATAGGGAATTCTCAAATTTCAAACTGATGACCACATATTTGGCAAAAAAGAATCAAATTGTGGCTCACATTAATGCTCTCAGATTGATAAACTCTCGAGGATTTTATAAACTCTAATTAGAGATTTTTTTAGATTTTTTATGTTACCTGGGGGCTCTACCCCCTACGAGCTACGCTCGCCAACACTTGTTCAGAGACCGGAGATTCTAAAAGCATGCTAATTTGACCGGCTTTAAAAAGATTTCGGAAGACTGAATTATAATTTAAAAAACAGTGGCGATCTCCCTATAAAAGGGTTTCTTTCATTTCTCATTGATTGGGGAATTTTAAGAACAAATCAGCTGCTATTAAAAGATAAAATGTCTGTTTCCGTATTTGATTAAATAAAATCAGCTAAACGTTTCAAAATAAGCTAATATAAAATGAAGTAAGTAAACAGAGTCTTTGTCTCCCGGTATTTTTTAACAAAGCAAAAAGAAAGTTTTTTAAATAAGACATTTTAAATGTATCGTTTTTAATCTGACGTAATTTTCACCAAACTTTTTTTTCTCTTTTTAGTATTTACGTGACAATACTTTTGTTAGAAATGAAGTATTATTTGCGCTGTCCTGACAAAAATAGTCGAAAAGATCATCTCAAAATATAAAAAAATGTCTCGTGCAATTTTTAAATTTAAACTGTTTTGCAATATTATTTTTTGATCATTTTACGTAATAAGTGTAATATGGCGTAATTTATCCTATTTAAGACTTCTAACGCATGTTAATAAATTTATTATTTTACAATATTCTTTCTCTTTTAAAATTCATGTGTAAATATAGTTTTTATGACGTAATTTTCACTGAGTTCTTGCTTTTTATATTTTCTGTTTATAATAGTCACGTGTAAAAAAAAAAAAACAATTTGAAGCAAACATTATTGTCTGCGCTGTTTATACAGTTGGCAACAGTTTAAATTAATACCATTTTCTAAAATAAATAAAAAATATCTCTCGAAATGCTGAAAATTTGAATTTAAAATAGAAATAAAACCTCAAAAAATGAGTCAAATTAAAGAAATAAATGCAGTCTGCGCACCGGGAAATTCCAATGCATAATATGATCTAAAAATAATTAAATTCCCATGTATAGTTTTTGCTCCTATAAAACTTTTTAATGGAACGATTTTGTCCAACTTTAGCGTTAAATATCTCTTAAAATATTTCTTCGATTTGAAAACTGTCTGCTTCAGCGTGTTTATCAAACCTATATAATACCACCGATTTTCATATTTTTGTATGCAATATTTTTCTTAATATTAACGAAGAAAGATCTCCGGTCACAAAAAATTCAAAACCGGCGGCGGTGACAGCGTTAGTTCCTTTTTTAGGTGCGTTTTTAATTATATAAATACGTAGCACCTATAGTCGTCGTTCAGTCCGTCCGTCTGTCCGCATGTAACAGAGCAAAAACTACCCAACCGAATGGTCTGAAATTTCAAATATATGATTGTTGCAAAATTTTGTCGAGCCATTTCATATTTTAGGAAAATCGGATGTATAGTTTAATTACAGGGACAGTCAAAAGTTTTTCTTTACATTACGGCCAATGGGAAAAATTATTGCAAGTGGATTTTAATGATATTAGAGCCTTCCGAATGATCTGAAATTTTAAAGATATAACTGTTGCAAAATTTTGTCGAGCCCTTTCAAATGTTAGGAAAATCGGACGCATAGTTTAATTACAGGGACAGTCAAAAGTTTTTCTTTACATTACGGCCAATGGGAAAAATTATTGCAAGTGCATTTTAATGATATTACAGCCTTCCGAATGGTCTGAAATTTTAAAGATATAATTGTTGCAAAATTTTGTTGAGCTATTTCAAATTTTAGGAAAATGGGATGTATAGTTTAATTACAGGGACAGTCAAAAGTGTTCCGTTACATTACGGGGAGTAGTAGGAAAACGGCAGTTCTGGCTCAGCCGCAGGCGGCATTGCGGTATGCACCGCCTGCGGCACCGCCGCCTCCACTCCCGTGCCCCCTCCTCCCACACCGCCTCCGGTCCCGCCTGCGACAAGGCACCCCTTCAACACCGCCCCCTAGCGGGAAAAATAAAGTTCTACTCTAACACGAGAGGGTAAACGACTCTCTATTCAATTATCATCATTAAAATTCTTAGAAATGAATGATTATTTCAATATTTATATGAAATATACTTTCTCATTTTAATTAATATCTATACAAATCATTATTTCTTATAGGCAAAGGATTATTTCAATATCTATATTAAAAATATTTTCTCATTTAATTAATATGTGTACGTTCCAATCTAAATTCAGAGTTATATAAATGAAGTTATTAAAATATGTATTTACAATTGAATTTCCTATATTCCCTTATTATTATTATTCATTTGTTTATTTGTAGTTTTCTGCTACTTCTTATTCTAATATGATTTATTTTCAACATAAAAATTGATTAGAAAATTTAATCATATATTTTAGTCAATATTATAATTATAAAGCTGTTAATTAGGTTAATAAACTATTTATTACCGTAATTTCAATGAAAAATCATTGAAGTGAACCCCTTACCCTCAAAATCGTACATCTGAGAACTGCTTTCATTCACCCCTTCTCAGAGGTTACTTACCTCAACAGTTGACTCCTAGAGTTCAACATCCGGGAATCTGAGAGGGGTGGGGTTCGTTTACCTCAACAGAAGTTCATTCATACGGGAATTTCGAAGACCTTTATTACTTCGAGTTTTAGAAACTTCCTCCAAGAGTGGGCATTTCGTTTTTGAATCTCTAGCGCACCGTTTGTTATTTTCAAGTTCTCGCTCTTTATTACTTCACCATTGAAAATATGTCATCTCAAGCACTTGATTCGCAAATAGAGGTAATTAATTTTGTTTCTTCTTATAGAATATATGTTTTAAAAAATGTGTGACGCTTTTTATAGAGATTAAAATAATAATAATATGTATTTTCTATCTTTTCAGCAATCACTCTTTCTAGATTTTGGGATTCCCTCATCAGAATTAAGAGAGCTGTGTAACCGAATAGAACAGGAAGCTGTGAATACACCTACTCAAAAAGCAAGGGAAGAATGCTTAGCCGATCCGACTCGAAACCTTTCTGAATCTGACCAGAAAACGCAAGTAAGATTTTTCTTTCTTTTTCTTTTCTTTTTATTTATTTAGAATACGTTTGCGTAGCAGCAAATTCAGCATTTTCAAAAAGTTTGTTGATAAAACACTTAAATATTTTTTAAAGAAAATCTTTTTAACTGATTTGTAGAGATTTTTAAAATTTAGTTAGAGATTTTAATTAGAAAAAGTACTCTAAAATTTTCTTTTTAATTGCAAATTGTAGAAATAATGATTCTAAGTATTTTTTTCTTTTCTATTTTCAGGATTCTGACATGCCACCATCAAAAAAGCCTAGAAGGGATACCTATAACAAAGTTTCAACGATAGAGAGACCCTCAATCCCTCAACCTGAATCAAGTGGAATTCGTCGAGACAATTTAAAAATGTCTTTGGTAAGTTTTTTAAACAGAAAAAAAACACTTTTAAATTTTCTTTTTAGTTTCAATTTTGTACAAATAATGAGTTTTTCTTTTTTATCTACTTTCAGAACTGCCCACTTTGCGAGCTGAAATTCCAGCAGAAACACCATCTTTTACGTCATATGAGATGGCATGCGGCATCCAGCAGCGAAAGTTCCACTGAGATATCTGAGGATGAAGCTCGTCCCGAGGTACGAACCGTGGAGTGTCAGCCTCAAGCGTTGCAGAGTAGCGTCAACGAGGTTCACCCTGAGATGACAACCACCAAGGATCCATCTGAACTGACAGGAGCTTCAACACATGTAAGTGTTTTTACAAAACCTATCTTATCTTTGGTGAGCTGACGTGGATAGAGTTGGGAGAAGCCTTATTCTGCTAATTCTGTTTCCATGTTTCGGAGTTGTAGGGGAGACAGATTTTTTCTGAATTCCTTACAGCTACAGCGCGTAGGATTGGCTCACCCGAATTTCTCTATGTTAGGTAGGATAATTTTAGGATCCCCAAATTAGTAAAATTAACTAGGATAAAATGATAGATATACATTATTAGATAAAAAATGTTAGATATAAATTGCTCTAACTGAGATTGATAGACAAAAATTATACACACTGCAATTTTTTAGATATAAATTGTCAGATATAGATTAAAATTGATAGGTGTAAATTATTAGATAAAAATGATTCACACTAAAAAGTATTACACATTTAAACTCAAAATTACTTTTTATTCCTTTCAGGAATGTCCTGTTTGCCACAAATCATTCAAACAACGTTTTGTTTTAAATCGTCACCTGAAGATTCATACAAATGAAAAGCAGTTTACATGTGAAGAATGCTCTAAATCATTTACGCGTAAAGACGACTTGGAACGACATCAGAAGACACACACACAAATGTAAAAGAATTTCAATGCAGTGAATGTTCCAAAACATTTACCCGAAAAGACAACTACAACATACATCTGAATGCCCATAAAAAGCAGGTTTCATTCCCCTGCGAAGAATGCAAGACCACCTTCACACGCAAAGCTGATTTAAGGAAACACTTGGAACGACATAATGCATCATCTGCTTCTCACCAATGTGAAGATTGTCAGAAATTTTTTTCTAAAAGATCAAATTTACTCCAACACCGACGTACACATCATACAGCCAAATCCTTAGTCGTTATAAAGAAAACAACAGTAGTCAAACCGAAGAAGATAAGACCTACTGAAAAAGCCTTAAATACCTTTGCAAAAATTACCATCCCAGCTACGGAAGAAAACGCATATGATATAGACTTTTTTCATGCCCAAATTACAGATGAAATACATAATCACATTTTTAACGCTCTCCATGAAATCGGATCTGTTAAATGGTATCTTATACACACAGTACGGTTCCAGCGAAGCATCGAGGATGCCGAAGAAACTCAAACGATGTTGGGATACTTCAGATGCGACCCCTGTGCAGAGCATATTGAAGAAACGGTTAGAGACCATCTGCTCGAAAATTTAGAAAACTCTTTTTGAAAAATTTGTTCAACTCGGATCGGGCTGGGTGCTAGATAGAATTATACACACCGAATTATGTTTTGCGCATTACAAACCTTTAGCTGGAAGCAGTTTCAACGAAACTCCTAAAAAACTTGCTCTAAAACATGCTCTTCTCAACATTCAAAATTTTAGTGATAATAAGTGCCTTATTTGGAGTCTGCTCGCTCATAAAAAGAAGATCGAAAAAAATGCGGAACGTGTTTCCAACTATATACCTTTTGAAAGTGAAATAATATTAGACGATATCCCTTGTCCAGTCCCCTACAACCGAATTAAAGATATCGAAGATAAAAACAACCTCAGAATAAATGTGTACTCGTACGATGAAGAAGAAGAAGAATTCGGAATGCTTCATATATCAAAACGAGTCCATCAAGAAGCTATTAATTTGCTATTAATTGGAAATGAAGATAACAATACGCACTACATCTACATCAAAAATATGTCACGCCTCTTTTCCCATCTCACTAAGCACGATGGAGAAGTCTACCTTTGCTACCGATGCCTCCACCGCTTCATGACACAAGCACTTCTAGATAATCATCTGCAATATTGTTCAGAACATGCCCCTCAGCAAATCAAGATCCCTGATCCTGAGAAAAATATTTTAAAATTTAATGGATATCAGTTCCAGCACCTAACACCTTATATTATCATAGCTGATTTCGAAAGTCTCCTCGCACAAAAGAACCCGATACTAACACTTCTTCCACTATTCCTACAGAAAAACATGTTCCTGCTGATTTCGAAAGTCTCGACGTACCTACCCCAACAGAAGAACCTGAAACTAAACCTTCTTACACCATTCCCACACAAAAGCATGTTCCTTGCGGATATGCATATATCATAATAGATCAAGATGGAAAAACATATAAGAAAAAATTTAAATCCTATTTAGGTCCAAATGCAGTATCAGATTTCTTGGAAAATATATTTAAAGAACGAGATGAGTTAGCTGAAATAATGAAAATTATCAAACCTATGAAATTAACCAAAGAAGAACAAAAAGCTTTTAGAGAAGCTACTGTATGCTGCATCTGTGATCAACCCTTGGGAGAAAAACGCTGTCGTGACCATGATCATATCTCAGGTGTCTATCGTGGAGCAGCACACACGAATTGTAATCTCCAATATAAACAAACTACAGTAATCCCAGTTATATCTCACAACTTAAAACACTACGACGGTCACCATATCATGACAGAGTTAGGAAAATTTAAAGAGTACTCCATAGACGTCATTGCCAATACTATGGAAAAGTACATCTCCTTCACCATAAAAAAACAAGACCGTCCCGTAAAACTTGGCTTCCTCGATTCGTTCCAATTTCTATCTGCATCTCTGGAGAAGTTAACTGAAAATCTCCAACCAACAGACTTCCATCTCCTTAAAGCCAATTTTCCCCAAGATACAGACCTCTCACTCCTCACTCGAAAGGGAATATATCCATATAGCTATTTCACAGATTTCCAAAAATTTGACAAAACACAACTCCCTCCACCTTCAGCATTCCACAACGACTTAACAGACGAACCCATTTCCATAGAAGACTATCAACATGCACAGAATGTCTGGGAAAAATTTAATATTCAAAATCTTGCAGAATATCATAACTTGTACGTGAAATGTGACGTCCTTCTTCTTGCAGACATCTTTCAAAACTTCAGAAAACTCTGTTTAAAATATTACAAGATAGATCCTACACACATGTTCACATCTCCTGGACTCTCATGGGAAGCCTGTTTAAGGATGACTCGAATACAGTTGGAGCTTCTTACAGATATTGATATGCTCTTGTTTTTCGAGAAGGGAGTAAGAGGGGGTGTGAGTGTTATTACCAAACGGTATGCTAAAGCAAACAACCCTGATACCCCTGACTACGATAATAAACGTAAAACAAGTCATATCATGTATTGGGATGCTAACAACCTGTATGGGTGGCCTATGTCCCAGTACTTACCTGTAGGGGAGTTTCACTGGATCGAACCATCTGAAATAGATATAAACATCATCCTCTCCAACCCCGATAATGCTGACTATGGTTATGTCCTGGAGGTGGACTTACATTATCCACCGAATCTTCATCATCTCCATAACGAATACCCATTAGCACCAGAAAATCTACACATCACTGAAGACATGTTATCTCCCTACACAAAATCACTATTAAATAAGAAACCCTGCAAAGGAAGTTCAAAATTAAATAAGAAATCCTACAAAGGAAGTTCCAAACTCTCGCCAAATTTAAAAGATAAGAAACATTATATCATCCACTACAGAAATTTGAAACTCTACCTCCAACTTGGCCTAGAACTCATTCACATCCACAAAGTTATCAAATTCAGACAATCACCTTGGTTAAAACCCTACATAGAATTCAACACCAATAAGAGGAAGCAGGCTACCAGCACTTTCGAGAAAGACTTCTTCAAATTGTTGAACAATTCAGTTTTCAGTAAAACGATGGAAAATCTTCGATTAAGACGAAATATTGAGTTGTGCAACAGCGATAAGAGGTCAAAAAAACTTGTTGCGTCTCCAGCATTCACCAGCTTTAAAATCTTCAACGAAGGACTGGTAGCTGTCGAACGAGTCAAAACTACATTGACTATGAATTGACCAATCTATGTAGGGTTCACAATTTTAGATCTCTCCAAACTACATATGTACAAGTTCCACTACAATATAATCAAGAAACACTACCAAGATCGTGCCCAGCAGCTTTTCACAGATACCGACTCACTCACCTACCACATCCAAACAGATAATCTACTAAAAGACATGCAACAACATCAAGACGAATTCGACTTCTCCAACTTACCTAAAAACCACCCTCTATACTCTGAAAAAAATAAGAAGACAATAGGTAAATTCAAGGATGAGATGAGTGGGAAAACTGTCTTTGAATTTGTAGGAATTAAGGCGAAAATGTATAGCATCCTCTCGGAAAAAGGTGAGAAAAAAAGAGCGAAGGGAATACCCACCTCTACCGTAAAAAATAAAATTAAACATCAACAATATTACGACTGTATACATAGTCTGAAAACCCTCTCTACAGTAAGCAATAGAATCCAACAAGATCACCACCAATTATACACCATAGAACAACAGAAACTAGCACTCAGCCCGTTTGATGACAAGCGTTTTATTTTAGAAGATGGTATAAACAGTTTAGCTTATGGATATAAAAAATGAGAAAAATGAAAAACTGAAGAAATGAAAAATTGAAGAAAAGAGAAAAAAATGAAGATCAAGATAAAAAAAAAAAGTGGGACGCCACATAATAAGAAGATGTGGCGGGAGGTGGTGAGACCCCATAAAAAATATATACATATATTTTTAACATATATTTCATTTCCAGTTTCCCTCTATTCAAAGTCAAAAAGAAGAAGACTATTTCCAAAAATAAAAGAATATATTCAATTTCATTAGCTAAGAAATTTTATAATAGTATTCATAAAATTAATTCTTCTACTGTAAAACTTTCTAAGATAGCTTGTTTACAATTTTCAAGGTTAAAATTTCAGTTACAAAACATATTTTCGAGGTTAGACCATGACGTCACAAGATGCAGGTGATGTTTTTCATTCGAAACCGTGAGAAAGAATTTTTTCAGTTTGTGTCAACACCAGGTGCAGGAAACGTGAACTAAAAATTGGTTCGAATATGACGTCAGAGAAGGTTTGTGTTAGTTCAAATTTGCGTATGGCAACACAAGCCCACTGGATTTTGTTGTGAAAAGCCGCATCTATTTTCTCTCTTGGAAAAATGAAACGATCTAATGGTTCTTCTCAGAATGGTTGCGAGAAAAAGTGTAAAAATGAATGTGATTTAGAAGAAGTTTTTGAAAATTTGGATGATGTGTTTCAAGATATGGATTTTAACAAACTAATTATGGACTTATCTGATGAATCCACCTCTTCGATTGCTGTTGAGACTTCGTCTGTGCCAATCGTTGATGCAATTCCACCAGTGTCATTATCTAATGGAAATGAAAAAACAACACCTCACTCTCAATCTGTGGACATGAATGATGGTTATTCGAATAAACGAATCTGTTTAAAAGAACTGGGAAATGGTATATATTTAACTTGTGAACTGTTCAAAGGTTCTGTGATAATTCACATCAGAAAATTTCTTCGATCTTCTGAAACTCAACCGCTAAGTGCAACAAAAATTGGTGTTTCTATGAATTTAAAATCATGGTATCGATTCGTGCAGAAAATATCAGACTTTAACTTGACGTACACTTCATCCTCTTTCATTGCAAACAACTCCATCCTCGTATTATCTAACGATGGTATTGCTGAAATCAGCAGCATTCAGAAAGGCTGTTACATTCAATTAGATGAATTTCAACTTGAAAATTTAAAGTGTCATTTGAATTCCTTTAATGAAAGTGTATTGACATTTCTCTATGAAAACTATTTACCAACCTTAATTAGTCATAAACTTTCACCTACAGAAACATGTGATGAAGATTTTTCTGTGTTGGAATTACGTATAGTAGCACTGATAGAACAAGAATTATGCCAGGTCTTTAAATCAGAGTATCTGTACAGCGGTTGTGTTTATAACTCCCCAGGCCAATTTAGACACGCTTGTATAACAAGCAGAAACCTTGAAAAATTTGCAAACTTAGGTGAATTATCTCTATTATCAGTAAAGTTTGAAAATGTAGCTGATATATTTGTACGACAAACACAAACTGTGTCAAGATATTTCCTAGAAAATTTAAGTTTCAATGTGTTAACGGGTGTTCTGTTCAAAACACCTGATGATTTGTAAATTTTGGAAAAAATAAACTGGTGTATCTCAAATGGTGTAATTAATGTGTCAAAATAATTTATATTTTTTCTTTCAGGGAAAAAAAAATATTTTTTTTTTTTCAGGAGACATCAACTTTATCAATGAAATACAAATCTTTGAACAGATTTTAGAATATAAAAAATCTTTTCAAAGATTTAGTCACACATTTCAAAAAAAAAAAAATCAAAGTGAAAAAAAAAAAAATTCAAAGTGAAAAAAAGAAATTTTAAAGTAAAAAAAAAAAAAGAAAAAAAAACAGAAAAAAAAATTTCAAAGTGAAAAAAAAAATCAAAGTAAAAAAAAAAAAATCAAAGTGAAAAAAAAAATTTCAAAGTGAAAAAAAAAAAAAATTGATTAAAAATTATTGAGTGAAAAAGTAAAGTGAGGAAAAAAAAAGTTTAGTTTAAAATTACAAGATGGAAAATAAATGTTTCTTTTACGTATAAGAAATTGTGAGTTTAAGAAAGAAACATGACACATGAAATTAATGAACAGTATTTATTTATATAACTTCTGCCAACGAATTACAGGAGATTTCAAAGCAGTCCTTTTAACTTTACCAATCGGTTTAACATTTTTTATAGGTGAATACACATCATCTTTCATAGTTAAATATTTATTCTTGAAAAATAGTTTAGGTGTGTTCGTAGAATTCAGTGCTTTTAAAAATTCATCTCTTCCGAATAAATGTTTATATGATTTTCTCTGAGTCAGTATTAGACTGATCAAATCAGTTAGATTAGACTTGGGAATTAATTGGTCTTTATAAATAATCTCACCCCGATCATTCCAGCGTAAAATATCTGGATACGTTTTCAAATATTGTAAGAGTTGTTCAGCTTGTTTTTGAACACCAATTGGGATCATTTTTAAAATGTTGTCTTCAGAGTTTGTCGAGTTTTCAAGAGTTCCATCTTCAACTGGTTTTGAAGTTTCATCCTTTTCCGTAGCATCAATTTTTAATGGTGGATTAAAATCTTGTAAATTCATTTTTCTTTTTAACAAGTCGTAATACAATTGGAGTTTTTCAAAATCTTGCAAATCGCTGTTCAAAACTTTCTGCATTTCTTTATCAAACTCGCTTAGTTGCTTTTTAGAGGGTGTATGCTTGGAAAAATCACTTTCAGGGACTAACACAAATTTCTTGCTAAATTCCATGGATAAGCGATGACAATGCGGTAACAGCAGCTGGTATTAAAATGTTTAAAAAACCACCTTTTTGAATAATTAAGCGTTTTTTCTGATAAAGGCTGCCTTTTTTAGAAGCTAATTTTCTTAGAAGATACTTGAGTCTTCCTAGCTGCTTTTTCTGATAATGTGAAATCGGTATGTTTCCTTTTAACACGTTTAAAGAACACTCGCAGATGGTCTTAACCACTTTTGAAGGTAACTTTTTTAGTAACTGCTTACGCAACGCTTTCGGGCATGAATGAATTAGCTGTAAATCCTTGACCTGTTTACTGGTCGGCGACATTTTATGAAATGATGAGTCGTCTGTTTTTCACAATTATTTATATTTCAGTTGATAGTAATATTGATTTTGGTACGGTAAGATTTGTGTTCGTAATCGAAGTTCTTCAGCTGTTTCATTTCTCAAATCAATTAATAAGTAGGTGAAAGGGTTTCGAGTAGCATCTAAGAAAACTTCTAAGAAAAATTTATAATTTCGTGCATATAATTGTCTTCCTAAACACGTGATTTGAGTTAAATCACGTCTGTTTTTAAATAGAAAAAGATAGTCTGCATTCAATCGAACATCTTTCGTTCCACTATGAAAAAAATTTTGTGTTATAAAAATAACACTTAAATCCTGATGATGGCTCCCCCTAGTAAATAAGTTTGTAAGTCGACGGTCACCACTAATTTCAGACATAAGATCATCAAAAATAAACAATGTATTGGTGCCTAAATATTCTTCATAATTAGTTGGGAAACCTTCAATGAATGTGACATCAGGTATTTCATTGTATAACTTTTGGTTGATACCGTAAAACCAAACAATTTTATCAGGTGTAGGACTCATCGTATGCGCTTTAAAGTGGATAAAATCCTTTAGAAAAAAAGACTTTCCACTTTTAGATGGTCCTGCTAAAATAGCTGTGAAGGGGTGTTGAAGGCTCGGAAAATCCATGACGAATAAAAACAGACACAAAAGATATGCTATTTTATAAGAAAATTTTATTGATAAAAATTCACATATACATGAAACCGTTCGGCAACAAAATTATACACTCTTTGATCGTTACATAAATTTTCAGATACAAATTGGGATAGAAACGTTTTCAGAGATTCACCTCTACATCTACAGATGAGGAAAAAAATTGTATATTGTCCACAAACAGCTGTAATATTTGTTTGTAGCGTCAATGGGTTAAAAATCACTCGAGAGAATTCTGAAGTGAAATCTGAAATAGGTCCTTGATAAAAGTCTGGAGTGTTTCCATAAGAATCAAAGAATTCTACTCTTTTGGGTGAAGTTATGTAGAAAGCAAGCCAATGGCTACCTGGTTGATCTGAGGAATCTACGTTGCATACAAAACAGCAAGGATATTGTGTAATCTTATTAGGAAGCATGTCGCTGGGAAACACATCTAAAAAATATTTCTTAGTGTGTTTGTTATGAGATAAAATATCTTTAATCTGTTGAGAGTTCATTCTCGTTTAGTTTGGAAAGTCACACAACACATGCCTTGACTTGGAAATTTCAATAATGTTTTCAAATTCTGCATAGATTAGAACAGAAATAGTGGACGAAAGTGCAGAAGAAAATTTAATTTCAACTCTTAAATTTCCTTGATGTTGTAAATTTAGGTGTGGACCATCACATAAATCTGGACTTAAATCAAATGCGTATAAGGTGTGTCCTTTAGCATAGTCTTCTCGAGACAGATAATTTCCGTTATCTCGATTAAATCCTGGAAACAATCGATGGTAAGCTGCTATGTAATTTCCTTCGCTAAAATTCAATTCTAAAGGTTTGGATGGTATTGGTTGTCCGTCAATGTAAATGCTTAAAAAGTTCACGTTGTGATGATTAAAGAAAAATGGTTTAAGATTATACTGTCCATTAATAGCTGAATTTTCTAATAATCCTATAATTACACGTTTAGGCATAGATCCTAAGAATACGTTATCTTGCATAAAAGACCAGCTTCCACTAGATATTGAGTATGTTTTACATAAAACACGATCGATAGGATATTTAGCGTTAGTTTTCTCTAACGCTTTGGCATGTCCGATAGAAACACCCGGATTCACTTTTACCTTTCGAATAAACAAAGAGGCGTGTTGTAACACCACTTTATAATCAGATGTTTTATCTCCGACTTTATCTGCCATCAAACAAAAATTGGGTTTGCTGCGTGTCATTTTAATTTTCAAATCCACCATATTCAGTGAAAGTCGATTTTGTTGGAAAATATCACAATGCAAAGGTCCTATCATGTCCAACACTTTACTTTTTGAAGTTAATTCGTACCTTTTATGAAGTCCAGGGTTTGTGGTAAGCGTAGGGTTAACTACATACAAACATTCGTCTTTGAAAAAACATTTGCAGGAAAGTAAACTTTTCTTAGTATCTTCTCCATAATTCAGCAAAGTCTCAATGTAGGCACGGTACGGGTAAGTGTTACTAGAGGAGGAAATCACTCTTTCATTCAAACTCACATCTACTTGAGAAAACAATGCTTGTAAAAATAAATTAACAGGTGCTACGGGTGCCTTGTCGGGTATAGGTGTTCCATCAGCATTAGTCAACTTCACTTTCACGTAAAGGTAAGATGCTGATAAATCGATATAATCTTCACTGTTACCTGCAATGTTAAACTCGACGGGGCCACTCTCAGATATAGTAGCTAGCGGGTGATATTCTACAAAGTGTCCTTTTTCTATAGCCGTTTGTGTGGGTGGAATCATAAACAAGTCTAGTTCAGATTTGACGCAGGGTGGAGAATCTTTATGAATAAGACCAGACATCTTTAACCAAAAATATCGCGTGCTTTCGCTTTCTTGGCTTTAGGAAGACTGAGAGAACTTTGAGGCCTCTTTCGTTTTTTATTCCTTTGACCTGATCCAATCATAGATTTCACTTTAACCGCTGCCTTGTCTGTGAGATTTTTCCCTGCTTCCCTAAATCGTCGTTTCGCTGCTGTTTTAATATTATCACCTTGCGAAATGTCGTTTAATACATCTACACCTGTATGAAATAACTGTTTTCCGACGGCTTTGGCACCTGATTTAAATAAAGGTACAGCTGCGCGAAAAAGTGAGCGAAAAAGTCCTCCGAAACCATATCCTTTCTGAAAAGTAGTTCCTTGATAATAGTTCAATCCGCTACCTGTCTGATGCGTATAATAATCTTCGAAAGATTGGTTGCAGCATTGGTAAGGTACAAGCATTATGAAAGATATTTTTGACGAAAATGTAGTTTCACAATCAACTTCCCGCGATCGAATGACACTAAACGTCCCGTGTGCGTCCTTATAACAGTTTCAATTGTTTGAAAATTTTTTCGAGTCACTGGTATGTAATGAGGTCTGTCAAACACTTCATGAATCATATCTCCGTCTTCCCCTTTAACAGGAATCACGCGCAACAAGGGTGCAACTGTATCTCCAACAATCTGAGGTTCTACAATATCACTGTACAGGTAGAGTAATTTAAAATCGGCGTGTGGGTCAGCTATAAAGGGACTTTCAAAAGTTGACGAAGGAGCTGAAACATTTGAGACTACTTCACCTGGTGGGAATCCTAAACATTCAGCTAAACCAGATAAAAATTTTAATTGTGCATATTTCTTCAAAGAAACTTTCACTTTTTTAGTGTGTTTGTTGTAGCTAATTGAAATTCTATCGTTGAATTTTTGATAGTTTATCACCTTAATGATATCATTTGGAGATTCATAATATCCTGAAGGAATTCGAATTTTTTTCGTGTCACTATCATCATGTTCATATTCATTACCGTTTCTAGGTCTTCCATCAGCCAATTCTAAACTGTTACCTAACACATATTCATACTCGTTACCGTATTCCGTAATATTACGCCATGTATGAGGGTAAATCAATTCGGTTAAACCAACCTCCCATTCACCTTTCAAATCTAGAGGCATGGGTAATCTAGTAAAATAATGAGAAATTTTGTTTTCTGGAAAATAGTTCATTGAACTGTCAGAAGGTAACGTAACGTAGAACGACATGATTATAAATGATCATTCGCTGTAAAAATTGTGGGTTTTATAGAGAAAATAAATTTGAAGAAGGTATCCACTGATTAAATTTAGAAGGATAACCTTTAAACTTAACTTGATACTCGAGTTGTCCTTTTCTTTTACGTTTTTTCAGTACTTTTTCAATATCAAAATGGTTTTTAGGTTGAACTTTTTGCAATTCTTCTGCATAAAAAGTTCCTTCAATAGGTTCGTCTAACAAATCTTTGATTCTGTAAACTGGTGGAATTCTCGTTACACACTCTGTCACTAAAAACAGTTCTTCTGTCCAATTTGTTTCATATCCTTTTTCGAAAGTCATTTTATGTTTAGAAACACGTACTAAGTCTCCTGAATTAAAAACACAAGGTTTTCTTTTCAACTTAGGCATATCTCCGTAAATAGAAAACCACACTTCGCTTTCATTATCCTTATTCACTTCACTTGGTGTTCTCTTAATAGTGGTGTGGTAGGTGTAATTATAACTATCTAAAAATTGATTCAACACGTCAATATATCTATAGGTGTGATGGGCTGTAAAGTATTTCCACATTTTAGTTTTCAGAGTGCGGTTAAATCTTTCCACTACACAAGCTTTCGTGTTGTTAAAAGTTCTAAAAAATCGAACGCCTTGTTGTTTTAGAAACTTCTGTAAACGGGAATTTAAAAATTCTTTACCTGCATCAGTATTCAAATACTTTGGTTTTCGTGTTGCGAAAATGGATTCAAACACTGCTACTATATCTTCGGCGCGTTTCGATTTCAAAGGATAAGCCCATGCATATTTAGAAAAAATATCTATGCAAGTTAAAATGTATCGAAACCCGTCATTAAATTTCTGTAAAGAAGTTAGATCTACTAAATCTGCTTGCCACTGCTGATCTATAGAATATACAATCACTCGATTTGTTTGAAATTTTCTACGTACAGGTTTATGAAGAGTGTAAGCATCAACTCCTTCCAACCAAGATTTAATTTTTTTCTTAGATACCTTGCCTTGAGCTGCCCGATGAAGAGCGTCCACTCCCCCAAAACTTGCAATTTGGTTTGGATCTTGATAACTTTTCTCCATAATACGATCTCACAGGGCAAAATTCTCAGTATCGTTAAAATTTAAAATAAAATCCACTGCTATTCTATCAACTTTAGTAAAAATATAAACAATTGATAAAACAATACACATCAACACACATCCACATAAAGCACTGATCACTTCACCGTTTAAGATCATTTTTTAAAATAATTTCGAAAAACATCGTTTTATATAGTTCTAAAAATGGTCGTTTAGAGAGGTAATGTCCGTTTTAGGGAGGGAATGCCCGTTTTGGGGAGGGGATGTCTGTTAAAGAGAGGTATTGTCTGTGTTGAGAGGTGGTTAATGATAATTGAATAGAGGGTCGTTTACCCCTCATGTTAGAGTAGAACTTTATTTTTCTCGCTAGGGGGCGGTGTTGGAGGGGGTGCCTTGTCGCAGGCGGGACCGGAGGCGGTGTGGGAGGAGGGGGCATGTGGGAGGTGGGAGGTGGAGGCGGCGGTGCCGCAGGCGGTGCATACCGCAATACCGCCTGCGGCTGAGCCAGAACTGTCGTTTTCCTACTACTACGGGGAATGGGAAAAAAATATTGGAAGTGCATTTTAATGATGTATCAGACTATGCGCTTTATGAAATGCAAAAAATTATACATTCAGTACAATATGGGGTGCAAAAAATAATTATAAAACTAGTTATAGTACGAACGCACCTCATTTGCCACGTTTGACGAGCAATTTCCAACTTGTTTAGAATAGAGAGTTTTTAAAATGTAACGGTTGTAAAAAGTTCTTAACATGTCAATCAAATTTTGAGTTTGATGGTAGCGTTAGACACACCTTTCTTTTCAATCTTAAGATCAATCATTATTAATAGACAAAGAAAAAACTATTTACATTATTTTGTTGAAATTGGGTTCGTGACATTATATCTCCAGTTATGAAACAGAGTCTGGATTATTGCTTTGTAGATAGGAATGTCTATAAATATAGAAGGGCACTAACACTGTTTATGATATTGGATAATGAATTCCAAACAGTTTTTAAATGCTGAAATTGTCTAACACACTCTTGTCTCTCCGGACAGATGTTTTCACGCCATTCACTATTGTTCAGCGGACGCTCGTGTTTAGCTCCTGTGATCCTCTTTCAGAAACGTTTTTCCTTCTCACGTGAACAGGATTCTAAATCCACAAATTCTTTCTTTAGCACCAATGAGAGCTTTCTTTCTCTCTCTCTCGAGACTTTTTCTCAACAACCCTTTAACCTCTTTTTCAATCACACTCCAAATCGGGAGGGGTTTATCTCCTCCACTCAAATTGTAGCAAAACATGAGGTCACTCATAATCAGACCCATTCCTGGATCTCTAACGGGGAAACACAAATTCGTCGTGCACATCTCACCAAGGTGATATTTTGACCATAGCGGTCATTTGTAACCGAGGTCTTTTTCCTCCAAGGGTGCAATACCAGAATCCTTTTGTTCAGGGTTCTTCTTAACACAAGAAATGAGCAGTTGTATTTAGATCACTTAAAAAGTCACCGACATGAGAAAATATTCGAGTAAAGTTGGTCCAGCTGGTTTCACGATGTAGGGCTTTTAGTCAAGGTTATTCCCACGTACCGAGAAATTTCCCATATAAAAGTAAATCGTTACACCACCATTAAAAGTTTTTTCTATGGAAAAGTAATTTTTTTAACTTATTTTAATTATTTTGTTTAGTATTTAAACTCAATTTTCAGGAAAATTCCTTTACGGACAAAATGTCACAAGAGAAACACTTAGCATTTTGTGAAATCAAATGCAACTAATTCATGTGTTATTAGATGAGTTCAATGATTAATACTTTTTAAAAAGGTATAATTACTCTGCTATATTCTGTAAATTTTATTTCTATAGTCTCATATAATTCACAGAATTTCTGCGCAAACACAATTTTTGAAAATTGCATTTTTTTGTGGGCACAAGTGCAACAAAAGTTTCATTCATTATCTAGGCAAGTAAAATCCTTTTTTTTACAAATTGCATATGGTTTATAGGAGTAGAGCACATGTATTTTTAAGTGATTACATCAAATATATCCTAAATACATTTTCTAATGAAAGAATTGGAAATATTTATGGAAATTTGCTCTGACGGTCACAAGAGTAACAATGGACGTTCCCATAAGCGATTAACGATAATTTTCGTTGATCGTATACAGTAACTTCTTAGTACGAATAAAGCGTAGTACCAATTCGACTGACGATTCTTTTTAAAATTTTATTCATTAAATATTTCAACATGGGTTGTATTTTTTCTACTTTTAATTTACGTAATGAAAAGATCGGATAATTTTATGGTAGGCGGGGAAAGTGATAAATTGCCAAATATTGCCCGCGTTAACATCATTCGTGTGCATTCATTTCATTTAAAATACACAATTTTTATTTTAAATACTGCATTTTGTTTAAAAACATATATTGCACAAATTTAAAATGCATGCATTTCACTTACTTCATTTAAAACACAAAATAAATAAATAAAAGAATGATAATAATTTAAAAAAAATCTTTTTATTTCTGTATCAAATCATCGTGTGTAATTTACACACGCAAAGAAATAACAACTTCTTTTGTCAAGAAGAACAAGTTGGAAATTGTAAGTGAAACGTGGAAAATAAGGTGAGCTCGTATTAAAACTAGTTTTATAAATATTCAGATCTTGTTGCAATAGCTGTAGCATTCTTATGTAAAAATGCATGAATAAAAAGTTTATTACTATTATATATAGTAAAGTCAGAAATACGGAAATGATAAGACACCATCTTAAAAAGGACGCAATCGCCATGGCAACCTAGAATCATTATCTATCATGGTATATCATTGAATAAATTACCTGTGATAGGATTTGATAGAATTAAGAAAGCTTTTATTACTATCTTCTTAAGTTTTGATTTGATTTTCATAAAATTTGAAATGACTCGACAAACTTCTGCAACTATTCGATATATTAAATTTCAACGCATTCGGTTTGGTAGTTTTTGAGCTATTATAAGCGGGGAGACAGACGGAACGACCACACGACGACTATAGGTGCGACGTATTTATATAATTAAGACATTTTCCCCATAGACCATAATGTAATGTATTACTTTTGAGTGTCTCTGTAAATAAACTATGAACGCTACATTCTTTAATTTCAATTCCGAACATGGCATAGCAAATCTCAATAACAAATATCAATTACAGAGCAAACGAACTATATTAATGCATACGTAATGCATGATAGCGTTCAGACAGACAGGCGGACAGACAAACTGAATTCATAAACACCTCCAACTATGTTGGAAAGCGTTAAAAACGCATAATAATTTGAAATTTGACTTTCAAAAATTTATACCAATTGATGGAAGAATTCTTGAGTACTTTTATACAGCCCTGTATTTTACCTACTATCTTAATGTACATGGCAATATTTAGCTACAATTTAATTAAGACTAAAACACTCTTAAAACTAGTGAAATCACACATCCAGCGTTTTTCATCTATGGACGGCCATGTATTTAATTCTTTGTGTAGCCCTCTATATCATTTTACTTTATTCTACAATGATATCTTAGTATACTAAATGTAGTTCAGCGTAAAAATGCATATTTCATTTAAGAACCATCTTTAAGCTATTTACGTTCATACTCAGTAACCTATACGAATTCTTTTGTGTAGCACTGCGTATGTTCTACAGTATTTATACACGTAACGTAATGTGTAAAAATTTAGTTAAATTAAAAACTCATCGCACAACTGAAAGGACTCAATCTTGAGGAAAAATGGCTGACTGGTTTGAACTGGGATTGGTTGACCCGTAAACCGATTTGTGCTATTATAATGTAGATGATATGCGGTCGTTGGCGAGTTTATCGCTATTTGGTATAAATTGTTAATTTAATAGTAAATTAACAGTTTTTTGCTTATTAAGGATATAAATTTTATTTTTTCTAACTTAATTTTATAAAAGCACGTAGAGAGAGTATTTTTCTGTTCAAAAAAGCATTCTACACTTTTTTCTGTCCATTATTTAAGACTATATCTTGTTTGAATTAATAAAGTTTTGACGAAGAAAAAAGGGATCACATTCAGTATGTCGACTTTTTTTTAAGAAACCTGTATCTTTTTTTATAATTATCCAATTGAGATGAGTTTGGTCTCACATTGAGGAATTTCTTCATTCGATTCTTTTAGTATTCGTTTGATTTTTCTGCAATGCTTCCTTTGATATTTGAAATTTTAAAATACCGTGTTTGGTTGATTTAACATGGAGGAGTTGTGTCCTGTATAAATAAGCAGTTAAGCGGTCGTTAGTTTCTTGGCATTTGTTTGTTTGGCTGGCATAGTATTTTTTTATAGCTTGGCTTGGCAGAACAACTGTCCTGCTTGATAGTGTTTGAGGGTGATTCATAATCTATGCCTGATGATTGACTTGAAAACAGGGTGTCGTTAAATATGTGAATAAATATAATATGAGTAATTTTAATTACAGAAAGCTTCTCAATTTATACAAGGTGTTTCAAAACTTTGGCATGAAACTGAAAGAGAAAATAAATACACATAAGCAAATACTGCTCAATGCAGGCTCATATCCATGTCTTTTTTCCTAAACAACCGTATAGGGTTCCGAGTTTAACTTAAGAAAATTACCATTTTGGCGGTTTGTATTTGAGTGATTTCGGCCGAGAGTATATATAAACATCATTCTTGCCAGCAAATTACACGTAAAAAATTCAAAACGCATAAATATTTCAAAATTTTCTTAAATTTCTATGTGAGCCTTCTTTTAGAGATTTTGTGCTCCTTTAGAAGTGTACGCGGGATACGGCAATGAAGTCAAGCACATATTCAAATTTTGATACTACAAATCAATGCATATTACTTCTGATTGCCTTTGTTTCTTGATGGTACGCCACAGGTATAAATCTAAATTCAGTATAGATCAGTCCAAAAGTTTGGGAAGATTTGCTCTAATGAAAGCAATCGCAGTTTTAATATTGCGAAAGAGAAAGCTATACTATCAAAAAGTTTCTCCTTCAAGGTTGGAATTTTGGATCAGTGAGTTTTAAAATACACTTTCCTTTATCTTCCTTACTTTCATTATGCGTGCAAGTCGTAGAGAATTTCTGCTTATACAAAAATTGTTTAAATATTTATACAGTACTCTCTATCGATGTGTTTTTGAACAATTATTTTATGAAATGCCCTGAACATGATCTGAAATACCTGTTGTCAAATTTTGATACCATTGTGGTCATACAATACTCTGTAGTCTGAGTTTCGAAAGTTTAAATTTGGCGACACTGTATTTTTTTTAATCAAGAGGGAATATGCATTATAACTAATAAATACCTTAAATCGTCAGAGTTCCGACATACGGATAATGAAATTTGATTCATCAAAAGAGGATTGCAAATAAATCTTGCCATGTCTTCTCTTTTCCATATGGTGATGTTTGTTTGGTTAAGCAACTGGTCTTAGAACAGTCGCCCAGATGTATATCGCAAAGTTATGTGGATTGTCACAGATTAGATGTCTTAAAACTTCCAATTTGAACATGCATCCTGTGCTTATGTTATTTATGTCATGTGTTTTATAAAGGTACTTTAACCCTTAACAGGGTTCGTACGCTTCAAACACTTTCAAGTATCTTTTACCAGATTTCTTGTAGAGTAATATTTGCTTTATTTAATTAAAAAAAAATTCTTCAGCTCCAACGACCAGTATTTTACTAAATTCCTGTTACTGAATTACCTAAAATACCTGAATCCCTTGATGCGTACGAACCCTGTTAAATTCCAGACGGTACTTAAAATGCGTAAACAAAAATTATGTCATAAAATTCATGTAGATTATCTGTAAACATATAGTTTCTATGTATTTTACATTATCATGCGCCGTCAACATTATCTACTGCATAAAACAAAAATATTCGTATGGGGATTCTATTGCGATTATAACTCTTCAGTGTCTTTGACGTTGAAAGACATATACTGAACAGTTTAAATTGAAAAATAATGCATGCTCATATGTAAGGGGTTTATATTTATATATTTTCTAATCCTCTAAAATGCAAAAAATAGCATCTTAAAGAAAATATTTGGGTATATTTTTCAAATATCTTACATAAGATTATTAATTTTTATAGATAATGCATTTGAAATTTTATTTAATGATTGCACAAATTTTCAAAAATATTTTCATAAAATCTGGAAAAATGCTTTGCAAAGAGAAATTTTTCTTAATTCATCATAAGGGACAGAAAGAGTTAATCAAAAACATAGTTATTCATTAGTTATCCATGGAGGAGATCATTGAAACACAAAACAGTTGATTAAAAATTTGTGAAAATAAACGGTATTTGGGCGAGAATTAAAAGTTCGTCTTTACAATTTGCTCCAAAGTCCTATTAAACCATATGACCATATTCTTTGATACCACCATATAAGTCTTATCTCATTTTTACTTACCTGTTTTTGTTGCATACCGTAATAGCTGGGGCAGTAAGTGAATCAGGATATTCCTCACTAATATCTAGTATTGTTGGATAAGCTAGATACATTTGTAGAAAGGTCCATGTTTGATAAAAGAACCCTGATGAGCAAAGCAAAAATACAAACGGCTTAATTGTCATTCTGCGACACCTTTTGGATTTAGCAGCTTTAGAAAAACCTAAAATTTAAACAAAAAATATAATTATTTTGAAAATGTTAAATTCAACGCATCTAAAACTATGAATAATAATCACTTGAAACATCAAAATTAACTTAATATTTGACAAAAAAAAAAAAAAAGCTCAAAGCCTACTAGGATCAAAGAAGATATTGCAAACAATCACTACAACAAGAAAACCACAGCTTTAGCCAGACTATATAACAATGAACCTTAACAGATTAATTTTAAAAGTAGTAGAATAAATTATCCATCAACATTTTAGTTGCCACCCATTCTCCGAGAATCAATAGAGACGTTTTTAGGCAGTGAGAATATATTAGGGTTCGTACGGAGTCAAGGAATTTTCCAGGAGTGTTACCAGTATTTTCTTTATAAAAAAATAAATCTAAGAAAAACGGAAAAATCTCACTTTTAAAAAAAAAGATATTTTCTATGAGAAAATACTGCTGCCGATATAGTTTCTGGTCTGCAAAATTAAAGCAGACGTAGGAACGCTGACATATGCAATGATTCAGCCCCCATGGAGCTTCCTAAAATTTGGAAAGAGATGCTCTGCAGAGTAATGAAACAATAGTATAAATATAATTCACTTTCACAAATCTTAAATTTTAATATTGCAGTTAATTTCATTATGCATGAGATCGAGTGATTTTTGTTTAGTAGTTTTTCAATTTGAAAAGTTTTGCGAAAATATTTGTATCAGTATAAATATTGAGAATGTCGCCGTCAGAGCGATGAAACACGTCTAAACGTAATAAATAAGGTATAAATAAAAATAAAAAAAAAGAAAAGTGCCCAGTTAAACTGATGGCATTGAGCTCCCCTGGCTATTCACACTAATTGTATATTATTTTCTTATTTCAAAGAATAATGCCCCTCAAAAAATAAATGAAGGGGGATTAGCCGCCTTTTCCCACCTTTATACTTAACCAATGAACCTCCAAATCAAATGAAGGAAGCGCCATATCGGAATAAACTGGTATATCAAATTTGAAGTAAATCGAATAATACTGCATGAAAAACCCGTTTATCTAAATTAAGGGGGGACTAGCCCCCGCACCCCTTTTATACTTAATTGATTAGATTTGGAGGTTTATTCCTCCAAATCTAGTCAAGGCAGCTCCTTAACATAATATACCGGTATATCAACTTTGGAACAAATCAAATAACTCTGCATAAAAACCCATTTATCTAAAAAAAAGAGGAGGATATAGCCTCCATTCCTCCCTTTACACTTAACTAATAAACCTCCAAATCTATTCAAGGGAGCTCCTTAACATAATAAAGTGATATACCAAATTTGGAGCAAATCGTATAATTCTGCATGAAAACCACATTTATCTAAATTAAGGGGGGGGGGATACCACCCTTTCCTCCCTTTATACTTAACTAAGGAATCTCTAAATCTAATCAAGGCAGCTCCTTAACATAATAAACCGGCAAACCAAATTTCCAAATTTGGAGCAAATCGAACAATTCTGCATGAAAAACCCATTTACCTAAATTAAAGGGGGCTAGCACCTCTTTTCCTACTTTATACTTAGGTAATGAACTCCCAAATCTAATCAGGGAAGTTCCTTAACATAATAAACCAGTATACCAAATTTGTAGCAAATCGAATATATCTGCATCAAAAACCCATTTATTTAAATTAAGCTGTGACTGACCCCCCCCCCCTTTTCCGCCTTTATCCTTAAACAATGAACCCCCAAATCTATTCATTGCAGCTCCTTAACATAATAAACTGGTATACAAAATTTGGAGAAAATCGAACAATTCTACATGAAAAACCCATTTGTCTAAATTAAGGGGTGTGCTAGCCCCCCTTTCCCCCCTTTATACTTAAGTAATGAACTTCCAAATCTAATCAGGGAAGCTCCTTAACATAATAAGCTGGTATACCAAAATTCGAGCAAATCGAATATTTCTGCATGAAAAAAACATTTATCTAAATTAGGGGGGGGGTCTAACCCCCCTTTTCCCCCTTTATCCTTAAACAATGAACCTCAAAACTAATCAGGGAAGCGCCTTATCAAAATTAACCTTGAAAAAAAATTGAAACAAATCCGATATTTCTATCAAGAGTTATCGCGTTAGGTACGTACATACAGAACAGGCGCGCACATAAGCTCTCAGGCTTTGATAGTCTGTGAGCTAAAAAGGAGTCATAAATAAAGGTATTTATTTGTCTTGTAAATGTATTTTTATCACTTTTAGCAAATATTAAGTTATTTTTTCAACAGATATTTTTACCTTTTACTGCACCGTTAAAAATTTTAGGTATATCAAATTTTACGCAAATTTTTGTATGAAATCTGACGTTAAAGTGATGAAATGTGATATTCTTACAATTTATGTTTACAATTCGTCCAATCTGATCGGATACATTCCAATTTGTCAAAATACTAATAATAATATATTGATTGTTTTATCTTTTATAAATGTTATTTTAAACTCCTTGCTGACTATTACAGAATTTATCCTATCAGACGTATTTATTAAAAACGAAATTCGTCTATTAGAAAAACTATTTTCTATAATAATTTTTTTATTAGTCTTCAATATTGATTTCATACATGTCTCAGATTGGGCAATATTACATAAATTTTGGCAGAAAATATTTCGCACTTTCATTGTATTGAAATATTTTAGCTCCAATATGATCCGCCAATATATCTTAAATAAGTACAATTGAAGAAAAAAAAAAGTAAACACCCCTATTTATTCTGCTAAGACAGTTACTGGTACCAAACTATTGGAGATAAATTCTACTTTAAAATGATGTGTATAACATTTGCTTAGGGGGCCATCTACATATCAAAACAAACCCAAAGTTTGTTTTTCATTTTTCAATAGCAATACCCGATTCTGACACCATAAGTAAATTCAACTCACTTCAATTAGCCTAAAGACAAATTGTTATGAAATTCCTACGATTAGTGTCAGATATATTATTTATTTTAAAATGTGCGTATTTTTGGGGCTGTATCCAAATTGAAGTTCTGTACTCGATTGTTGAATTGCTACAGAATGAGAAATACACTTCTATTAAAGTATTATTTCTGGCCAATATCACCATTTTACTCACTTAATATGTTTCGGCTGTTGTTATATATGGTGGAATCCTCTTTAATTTCATTTTATAATGTTTACAAGTTTTGATTTATGTGTGATTAATTTAAGTGTTAATTATCCGATTTTTAAAAATAAAATTTATCTGTAATTAAAATAGTTTTCGAATATGTGAATTTGATTGGAGTTTTAAAGCTATTTTTATAACGTTTTTTTTCTCAGATTTTGAACTCGTTTAACTCGCTCTTTTTTTAAATTTATTCAGTAAAAACGTGGAGAATATTGGCGAATACAAAATTTAGAATAAAAAATATCATGAAGGAAAGAAATTAGAAAAAACGAAGACAAATTTCTTTTTAGTCTAAAAAAATCCCAAGTCAATTGTTAATGGCATATTTTTAAAACTTTTTATAGACATATCTCTGTTTGAGAGGAGGGCCTGTTTGGGGTGGAAAATTAGGTCTTGTCCGATCTTTTCAGGTATATTCGCATTCTTTATATTCCGATTTCTTCGATTATACCGAAATGAAATCTATGCTAAAAAAACATCAGAATGACTTTAAGTTCGTTATTCTTGTTTGAAATAGGGTTAATAATTTTGTGATTAAACATATTATGCGATTTCATTTTAAATTAGCTAGCTTTCAGGGTATCGTAAGATGATCGCGAGGCACTGAAATACGGTTTACGCCCGAAATATTTCAAAATGTTGAAAATGTTGAGAATATTTTTTTCAAATTTTGCTTTTCTGCACGTCATAGACGATCACTTAAACCAACATCTTCATGTTTTTTAAGCATAATTCGAAAATTAATTGTAAGAAATATTTTAAATTTTGTATGTGCAAAAAGCAGGACATAATAAATATAAATCCATCAAAAAATTGAAGGTTGCAATTCATTACTTTTTTTATTATTTTCATAGATTATAATTCATATTATAGATTTATAAAAATTATAAATTAAACGTATTAATATTTCGATTTATTAGTATTATAAATATACAAAAAATTAGCACATTAGGATTATAATTACACGAGATATTAATATAAATATGAAAATGTAATTTAATATTAGAAGCACTAAGTTTTGATTGTTTATAATTCAAAATCGTATCATCGAAATGACTTAAAATTTGGTGAATAGGCATAATTTAAACCGAAAATTTTTAATAATTTGTCAAAATTGGGTGTTGTCATTATAAAAAACAAAGTTTGGGCTGATTTTTATATACACATGGCCCCCTAAGCAAATTTTATATACATCATTTAAAAGTAGACTTTCATTCCAATCGTTTCGTACCGGTAACTTTCTTCTACGAAAATTTGTTGCTGTGTTAGTAGGGGAGTTTACTTTTTTTTTCTTCGACTATACATTTAATGTATCAATAAAACTAGTCGTTGGAGGCCACCGTAATACTTACCCATCATGGATACAGATAATTTAAAATATGAAAATAAAACATGTGATATTTGCTAAGCATTGTACCATGCTACTTTTATTCATAATTTAATTTATTTGGACTCCCTTAAATATAATTAATATAACCCCTTAAGCTAATATTACTTTTTGTTGCCTTAAAATATCTCAATTTGTTGATTTTCTGTAAGCAAGTAATCCCGATAGGTTTACAATGGAAGTCTACGGGAATTTGGCGAAATATTAGAGATATCGCCAAGTTGGCGTCACCTTTGGCGACTTAAATTGGCCATCAAATTTGGTGATATACCGCCAAGTTGGCGACAAACTTAGTGGTATTTGGCGACAGAACTGTGCCCCCCCCCCCCTCGACGGTAACTCCCTTATAGGTATGAAGAGGCATTAAATGCTTGGCATTTACGATAAGCCATTATTGGCATTTAATCTTATAGTTTGGCGATAGTTTTTTGGTCAGCGGGATAATCGAGAAGTACCGAATTGCGTAAAAGAAACATCTTTATAACTCGAAAAATTATAATCCTATTAACTAACAGTTTACTGCGTCGGATGAAGTGTCTCATTTCCAATTAAAATATATCTTTGAATTGAAATTTGAATGAAATACAGGGTCATGAAAAATCGAACAGTGTGAAAAATAAAATTACAAATATTTCGGCAACTCATTATCCGATCGAGTTCATTCATGATGCAAAATTTATGTTTGTTTTTTTATTTTCTTTTATATTCACTCCTTCAAATAAACAATTTCGAAAATTTTTGTATACCTTTTATCAGTACGAATATTACAAGAGTAAAAAATAGTTCCGGTTAATCGAGGTTACTGATATTCAATAGGCTTCTTCCCATTATTACACCCTAAGTACACACAGAATTTTAAGTCTCCATCTCAATTTGTTCGGGAGATAGAGCGATTACAGACACACAGACATACAGACGGGCGGACAATTTTTTTCTCTAAAAATATGTTTTTCGTAATCTCCAGTGTCTGAAACGTGTAAATCCGTCAAATTCTTTTTCGATTTTTAAAACGATTACAAGACTTTCCCTATACTACGTATGGTGGGTAAGTATGAAGAGTTTTGTATATGGGGCATTCTCACAATTTTTTGACTTTGGGGGAAAAAAATCTGGCGAAATTAAACTTGATAAAATAACATTTTAATCTGATAGACGAATGCCTTAATGATTCAAAATAAAGAAAAATGGTTAGCAGCGAAATTTTTTTTTATTTAATTGAGGTTTAGGTTAAACTTGCGAGTTTAATTTTCCTTACCATTTTACCCCTATAACTTTTTATTTTCTTCTACATTTTTACTTATAATGAATTTGCATAGTACTCACAGGACATTCAAATAAGAAATAATACAAATGTAGTACTTTTAATATAGAATTTTTGTATAACATTGTCTTAAAGGGGTGTTAAAGAAGGGGCGGTAAGGTAAAAAAGGGGACGAAATGGTAAAAAAAATGACGAAATGGTAAAAAAGGGACGGTAAGGATGGAACGGTAAGGAAAATTACCACCTATTTTTAAGAAAATCATGTTAAGACTAAGTGATAGCCACAATGTTCATTGATTTTTCGAAACAGTTGTTAACATTGGATTAAATTAATTTTTTTTTTTAAATTTACCTCCAAAAGTGCAGGAATAAACCTTGGGGACGGCAAGACTACCCATAAAGCCACGGTGCTTGAAATTGATATTTAAATGCTGATTTATATTCTGCAGTCAATTTCCTGTCAAAAAAGTTTTGATATTCTTTCTCTAGCATACTTCTGCATGAGCAAAAACTTCGGTCGTTGCATCTGAAGTGATTTTCTGTATAATTTTAGAAGAGGGATGGTAAAAAATTTAAAACCCAGGGACAGAGTTCAAAAAATAATATCAACCCTAAAAATGTGTGCAGGTTAATTTTTAGCTACATATTTATATAAAACAATAGTTCCAGTTTCAGAAAAAAAAATTATATCTAATTATTTTTATTGAAACAATTTTATCCAGACTCCAAACTTCAAAATCAGCATCAGGGACACGGGACGGTAGATGAGTTTTCCATGTGTTTGGACCCCCAACATCGTCCAAAACTTATTTATCTCGCTAATATTGTTGTGCAATCATGCAATGTGATGTTCCCAAGTATCTGTAATAAAAACAAAAAAACACAATAAAGTGTATTAAATAATAAATTATTATTCCGGGATATGGAAGCTAAACGATTGTGAGAATGCCCCATATCCGTGCATGTGCGTGTGTGTGTGGGCGATATGCAATAATATCCATCACACGTAGAATTCTGCAAACTTGGGCGAAGACAGTTCCCAATGCACATGGTCTTCACACTTTTTAAAAACATTAGATTTATTTATATTGAAGAAGAATTCTTGCTGTTCTTTCCTATTTAATCCGGTGATTTTAAGGTATCCCAAAAAGCAAGCTGCCAACTCTTACGCTTTTGTGTACGATAAAAAACTTACAGAAAATTTTACCTTTTCAAATTGCCGTAATCTGACCATTAAATAAGACAAAAATTTATATTAAATTTTTGTGGTACAAAAAAGCTGAAAAGTACTCATCTATACCTGAAAACTAGCTGATTTCAACCTGTTACACCAAAATCGTAAGTTATATCCTTTTATCTACAAATTTCGTACAGCTAATTTTCGATTATTTCCATCTTTTTAAAGACTGTTTTTCGGAAAAAAATTGGACTTGTTTTTTATCAAACGATTTCGGTATCACAATTTTGTCAACATGATTTTTATATTCCTGTATGGAGAGAAAATTCAGAGAAAGCGATTAAAAAATTTTAAAAATTGATTTTTTTGTGAATTTTGAAATATTTCAATACATATTTTTTGTATTTCCTTTCCGTTTTTTTTCTCTTTTGAAATAAAGAGATTTTATTTTCCTAGTTTTTCTCCCTCAGTGCGTTTCTATGATGGCCAAAAGGTATTTATTTTACTACGCGTCAGAGATTTATGACAATATGTTCATTCAATTTAAAAATAAACTATGGAATATTTAATTCAATCGTTATAGTGAAGTATCCATTACACTGATTGTCATTTTAACGAATTATTGGCACATAGCACACAGGACCTGTTCTAATGAAGGATCACTGACAATCGTTTTTTCTGTTTATGGTTGCAAAGTGTGCTGGTTACCTTGCAGTGGGTGTACCCAATTAAAGCAATCGTGGATTTTAATATTTAAGCTGAGCAAACGGCACAAAACATAGTTACAGTAATCTCATGCTTTTCAATCTTTGGTTATTTTACGAGGGATGAACCCAGGACTAGAACAGGCCATGTGGGATGAATATGCTGATTGCAAATACTTTTAATGCAAAATAAATATTCATCCGGTATTGAATGTTTTATCGAAAATATTGGCGAAAATTATTGGGTTCGTTATAAATAATGTGTCCAATGCTGTTTTTTAAGTAAGATTGATATTAATTTAGTTTCTACTTTTAAACTTTCTTTGGTGTGAACATTCGTTACGGCATTTTAATTTGACATTTTTTTGCGTTTTCACTAGTTCCAGGTTAAGTATGACATTTTTATATAGCATATATAACAGTTTATTATGTGCTTTAAAATACTTAGATTGTTTTTTTTTTATATGGAGCAGTATTTTATAATTATATGTATTTTATTTCATTGTTATTCATAGTAAGGAAACAATTTTTAAGGAGAAAATATTTCCCATTTTTTCGAAAATTCTCGTATCGAAATTCAATATTTATCAAAAATGCTCGTATCGAAAGGAAAATTCATCGCGTCCGCCATAAGATTTCGCCATGTATCACTACGCTGCAAAGTTGACTGAAGAAATAAGAAATTAAATATCAAAGATCTTGAAAAGGAGAAAGTGAGCACAATTTCTAAATATACAGACAGCATCTAATGTAATTATTTGTACCCGATCCTTTCTAAGTAATATAATATTCTGAATTGTTGTTATTTTCATCAATACTTATTATAACTGTTGTTCTTACAAAATAACACTCATGTGTGGCATAGGTATTACTTGTTACATGTGAGTGTAATACAGATAATTACCAATTTAATTTTGGGTTTTCTTTTAAAGAAATTAAACAAAATCTTTCATTTTTAAAGAACGCACAATTTAAATAAAAGGTATGACGAAATCAAAATTCAGATTTCCAATCCCGTTTATAAAATGATTCATTTGCGAATCGTTTCTAATAACATTATAAACGAAAATTGACTTAAAATGACCTCTTTTTCGAAATGGGTATATTTTGCTGATTTTTATATATATATATATATATGTATATCTTTTTTCAGCTTCAAAAATTAAAGCATCCTAGTATTTTATTTTTATAAAATTAAACCTAATGGGGAAAAAAAAATCTTATTACCGTTTATCTCTGTAACAAAAGAAAAACAGGAGAAAATAAAAAACAAAATAAAACCTGAAGCATTTCTTTTAGGCTAATTGATTACAGCCATGGTTGCGAGACATTCAGTCTCAGGACTGATTTCAGTCTTAGATATATTTTTGACTGATATTAAATTGTACTTTATGTACTTAAATTATCATGATTAACTCAAAATGAACCATTTTATCCTGACTGGTTGTGTTTGTGTTGAGCTCCTAAAAGTAAAAATTTTCATCATGATACTTTTCCTTATTTAGTAATTAAAGTTTATAGATAAATAAGATAAAACAGCTTTTTTGCAAAAGTAAAATACTTGTTTTTATTTATAGCAGCTGCATTGTAGCTGTCATGATAATTAGACTTTGTATAAACTAATAAAGTAATAACCCAGTAACTATTTCGTAATAATAATCTGACTCGCATCTTAATTTAAATATTAAGTTTTTATTCTGCTTTCATTAAACTATTCACTATTCTTTAATATTCTGCATATTCAAACTACAAAAACTCTTTTTTTCAATTCCACCTGTACACTGGAGGGTTGCCGTGCCACTTACACAGTGTTGATTTCAGGGTGTGGTCCGGGGGAGGGACATTCCCCCCGGAGCAATGAGATGCCCTCCCCAGAAAATTTAAGATTTTGTGTTTTCAATGGTAAAAAAGCGCAATCCCCCCCCCCCACCGGAACTGTACAAAGTCCCCCCGAAGCCACCCCGGAGAAAAGTGTCTGAATTCAACACTGCACTTACAGACAGATATGCGTTTATCGCCCGTTGGGCGATAGCATTTGAAAGATCACCACATTAACATAAAAAGTAGCAAAAAAAAAATAATTAGTCAGTTGATTATAAAAAAACCCGCAGCATTCTCGGTAGTAGGAGGAACATCACAAGGAAAAAAACCCTTGCGAGTTTTGACAGTATGCCAGGGGGGGGGGGGGATCCAAAACTTCATGCAATGTTCACATGAAAAAAGTCGCAGATGTGTTACTTTTACGTATAAAAACATCGAATTCTGCTTTTTCGGCACATTGAATTTTATCATCTTTGGGATCGGTGCAAATCTGCATTAAAATTTTTTGACATTTTTGGGAGGGGTGGGAGATGGCGGTATCAAATGCAACAAAAATGTGAGTACAAACAGTACCAAATTGAGTTAATTTCTCTCCCTTTCTCTTTCGACCTTTTCTTTCCTGTTACCTACCACACATTTAGCCCATGTATAGAACTGAACAGCATGAAAACATAGCCACCCCCACACAACTATCGCCTGCTCTGCCTGAAGGATTGTAGGAAAACCGCGAATTTCGTCAGACGATATGTTATTTTCGTCAAATTATCTCACAAAACGCAATTTTCGTCTAAGTATTGTGGGAAAACACAATTTTCATAAAAAAAAAGGGAATTTCGTCAAAGGATCAAGGAAAAAACACTAATTTTGTGAACAAATTGCAAAAAAATCAGTAATTTTGTCAAAGGATCAAGGGAAAAATGCGAATTTCGTGAACAGGCCATGAAAAAACACTAATTTCGCAAAGTATTGCAGAAAAAAAAATCAGAATTTTGTAAAAGGGTGTCAACGAATTGCAAAAAAGTCACTGATTTTGTTAAAAGATTGCGAATTTCATCAAAAGGCCGTGAAAAAACACGAATTTTGTCAAATGATTATGAGAAAACGCATATTTCATGAATGGATTGTGGAATAAATGCACATTTCGTCACAGGATCATGAAAAATGTGATTTTCGTTTAAATAATCGCAGAAAAATCATGAATTTTAACAGAGGATCGCAGAAAAAATGCGAATTTCATCAAA
This sequence comes from Maratus speciosus, assembly GCA_963932465.1. Lineage (NCBI taxonomy): Eukaryota > Metazoa > Arthropoda > Arachnida > Araneae > Salticidae > Maratus > Maratus speciosus. The sequence goes on along the minus strand of OZ010800.1, from coordinate 15,288,349 downwards.
AGGCTGCAAAAACACAAATTTCATCATAGGATACTGTAAAAAATGCAAATTTTGTCAAAGAATCAAAAGAAAAATGTGAAATTTGTCAAAAGTCTGTGAAAAAAAAATAATTTTGTCAACAAATTGTAAAAAAAATCACAAATTTCTTCAACGGATTGCAGAAAAAATGTGAATTTCATGAACAGGCCATGAAAAAACACTAATTTCATCAAACTATTGCAGAAAAAATGAGAATTTTGTAAAAGGGTGTCAACAAATTGCAAAAACATCACTAATTTCGTCAAAGGATTGCGGAAAAATGCAAATTTCATCAAAAGGCTGCAAAAAAACACGAATTTCGTCAAACGTTCGCGAGAAAACGCATATTTCGTGATGGGATTGCTGAAAAAATGCACATTTCGTCAAAGGATTGTGGAAAATGTGAATTTCGACAAATAATCGCAGAAAAAATGTGAATTTCATCAAAAGGCTGCAAAAACGCAAATTTCATCATAGGATCCTGGAAAAAAAATACAAATTTTGTCAAAGAATCGCAAGAAAAGTGTGTAATTTGTCAAGTGTACGAAAAAACAATTGTTTTGTCAACGAATTGCAAAGAAATCACTAATTTCATCAAAGGATTACAGAAAAAATGCAAATTTCGTGATCAGGCCATGAAAAAACACTATCATCAAAGTATTGTAGAAAAAATTAGAATTTCGTCAAAGGATCTCGGAAAAAATGCGAATTTCATCAAAATGCCCCCAAAAAACACAAATTTCATTAAACGATCATGCAAAAATGCATATTTTGTAAATGGATTGTGAAAAAAATGCACATTTCGCCAAAGGATCGTGGAAAAAATGCAAATTTTGTGAACAGGCCGTGTAAAAACACTAATTTCATCAAGGTATTGCAGAAAAAATGAGAATTTCATAAAAGGGTGTCAACGAATTGCAAAAAAATCACTAATTTCATCAAAGGATCAAGGAAAAAATGTGAATTTCATCAAAATGCCGTGAAAAAACACGAAATAAAATTGTCCAAAAATAATATGTAATAATGGAGGGGTTGTTTTGTGAGTTGGAGCAGTAAAGCAATGGATGGTACCTTTTAATGGTGTTAACACATCTTAGTCTTAAGGTAAGTGATGTAATCATTTTACAGAAGTATATTATACGTTAAAAAATATATGTATATTCAAGCCTCTATATTAATTGCATTTTTAAAACTATTGAAAAAGACATACTATAGCCTTCAAAGTTTAAAATAATGTTGTAGGTTAAATTAAAAAAAATTATATGATTTAAATCAAAATAAATTGATTTTTTTCATACCCTGTTTGAAAGTTCATTTTCTATAACCATGTTAGCCAATCAGTGTGTTCAGAATATAGCAGTCTAATGGTTATTTACAAGATAAACAACATATTTCCTTCTAATGACTGTAGAAATGCCTTAAAATTTTCTTTATAGATTCAATCATCTAATAGTATTTTATTACAGTCAAAATCTGCATTATCTCACTTAGAAAAACACTTGTTTGTTTACATTAGAAGAAACAGCACCAAAAACTGGTGATTTATAAAAAGTTTTATTATTTAATTGTTTGTTTATATCTGAAATGTATTGCAGATTATAGGCTTTTGCGAATTATAGAGTCGTCTAATACATGATTGATTAGTTTGTATATTATGTCTCCCTCACCCAACTTTGTTTTGACACTGGCCACTTTCTTAGGTACTATCTTTGTTTTTGTACCTTCGGTACAGCTGAATTAACTCCTTTATTTAAAGTCAAAATGTATTTTAAATCTTTGAAAGAAAACAAACGAGCTAGATATGTTTATTTTATGTAAAAACTAAACTGTTGATATTGTCTTGCGAACCTAACTAAGTATATTGACTTGACAGTTAAGGGAAAGGGGGGGGGTGGAGATCTGAGAGCTAAAATGACTTTCCCTTCAAAATCAATCACTTTTTTTAAAGAGATTTTTGGTCTTAGATTCTCTTCCTACTCTGTAACAAAAGCTTGTTTGCATTACTCATTGACTTTTAACTAACCAAAGATTGTGTATCCTTACACTGCAAGAATAACCAGTTTATAAAAAGAATTCTTTATTTTGATCTTAAAATTTGCTTGGCCATTAAAATAATATGTAATAATGGCAGGGTTGTTTTGTGAGTTGGAGCAGAAAGGCAATGATTGGTGCCGTTAATGCTTTTAACACATCTTAGGCTTAAGGTAAGTGATGCAATCACTTCACAGAAGTATAAATACTTCTACATTAAAAATATATGTTACTAATTAGTTATCCTGTCGACCAATTTCACCGAACTATATAAATCGCCAAACCACTCGCCAAATTATACAAATTGACATAATTTTTATTTTAAATATCGAAAGAACAAATAAATTAGTATAACATTAATAAAAATACAAATAAAACATCGAAATAAAAATCACTTGATGATGTAAAACGTGTAACTTGCTTAAAGTCAAGTAATGTAACATTTACGATCAACCATTATTGGCATTCGATCTTATAGTTTGGCGATAGATTTTTGATCGACAGGATAACTAAGTAATACCAAATATATATATATATATTCAAGCTTCTATATTAGTTGCATTTTTAAAACTATTGAAAAGAGCATGCTATAGCCTTCAAAACTTAAAATAATGTTGTAGGTTAATTTAAATTAAAAAAATTATATGATTTAAATCAAAATAAACTGATTTTTTTCAAACTCAGCTTCAAGGTTAGTTTTCTACGATCTTTGCCAATGAATGTTTTCAGAATATAGCAGTCTAATGGTTATTTACAAGATAAACCAAACATTTATCTTTTAGTGACTGCAGAAATGCCTTAGAATCCTCTTTATAAATTCAATCATCTAATTTTTATTACAGTCAAAATCTGCATTATCTTGCTTAGAAAAATACCTAACTGTTTGTTTATATTTAGAAGAAACAGCACCAACAAGTGGTGATTTATACAAAATTTTATTATTTAATTGTTTGTTTATATCTGAAATGTATTGCAGATTATAGGCTTTTTCGAATTATAGAGTCATGTTACTGACTTTTAACAAGCCAAAGATTGTGGATCCTTATGCTGCAATAATAATCAGTTTATAAAAAGAATTCTTTATTTTGATCTCAAAGTTTGCTCCCGGAGTCAGATTATACCCTGCTGAACTCTCACCATCACTGAATGGGTCAGAGCTTTTAAAACTTTATGAAAATAGTTATGACATTTGAAATAAAGATCTGGCATACCAGAACAGGCGAGACATTTGGCGACTTTGAATTTGACAAGGTTTAATCGTTACTTCTGGTAATCTCACTTTTTGTATTTTTGGCTATCCCTATTTGGAAATCTAGTTTTATTGACATCATTGATGATGAAATCTGACATTTGAGGGCGCAACTCATCTGTGTGTGTTCTAAAATGGAATAGCTCAAATAAATATACAGTAGAAGATCTTTATAGCGCAAACCTAAAAACGCTAGATTGTGCGTTATATAGAATTTTGCATTATATGGATCACATCATTAAATTTACCTTGTAAACATAGCCAAATATGTCTGAAACACATCAAAATACATTGGAATATCTTTATACTGCATTCCTTGTTACCAAGAGTTATCCAAATTATAAATTTTTGCATAATATAGGTCAGAAACTGTTAAATTTACTTTATAAACATGATCCAAATATAACTCACACAACCATCCCTTATATTAGACATTTTCAGAAATGTTTATTGTAATAATAGCATTTTTTCACTAAAAAGGTCTTAAATTAGAAGATAAAGTTGAACTAATGTATCAAATTTAGTGCTCTAGAAAGTAGCAATATGTTACAATGTGAAAGTGCAGGTGCTTTTTAACTGCAAAAATCATTGTTTACATCTGAGAAGTTGTGCGTTATAAAGATCTTCTACTGTATTAATATAAACATACAAATAACCAAAAAAAGTAGAATCCCTGATAGTAGGTAAAAATAATTTTTTTGACCTTGTAGGAAAGTGGTCGCTGACAGACAATTTCTTAATAGCCATTTTTTATCATTTAGTGTCCCTATGCCCAGTGGCTAGTGCTAATTTTGCCCTTTAATGCATGCATTTAGTGATCGAGACAAGATATTTGTGAGTTTTGTGCATTTTTCATATTGCTGTATCCAATGATTTTTTGTTTGTTTTCATGAACATGCAGTGTTCATTACATGCATTATTAATCATTCCAAAAAGTTGCTATATCCAGTGATGTTACTATGGTTTTAATAAATGCAAAGTGTTCATACATACATAAATTAGAATTTAAATTGTTGAATATTTACTCTATTGTAAGTAGATATTTTTAAAGATTAAAATGACATGACTTTTTCTCAAAGTTATTGAAAAATCAGAATTTCAATCGTTAAATGATTACTCTGATTTAGAAAAGTTGTTTAAAAGATATAACATTTTTCAATTAATTTATGTTGAAATTGTTTTTTTTTTTTACTTTATTTTGATTGTTGCATTAAAATGAGCTTTCCTGTGTTTTCTAATATGCTGTTATTTATAAATATTGTATTTACACGATTCATAAATAATGATATAGTAGAAAATGATAGTCTGGCAGCAATAAAAAATGTAAACCAATTGCAACAGTTTTCAGGTTGCCATATTTTAGTTTGAGTTGGGTTGCATGGGAATGTTTATGCATGCCAAAAAAATCACTGGGTATTTCTCTTGTTCTGGGATTCTGCTGAATATCTTTATAATGCAATTATCTACATAATTTATTTCTGAGATGTAAACAATAGATTTGGCAGTTACAAATCTCCTGTATTTCAGATTGATATTGTTGAAATATCTTTTATTTCCCAAAACACTAAATTTTACATAGTTGGATGTTTAAAATCTTATTTTAGAATTCTGTTATGAAAACATTGTTGCAGTGAAAGCCCTTTATAATGCAGTTCTCTGTATAACAGACAGCTTCTTTAATGTAAACAATGAATTTTACATTTAAGAAGAGCCTGCAAACTATTTTGTAGAAATATTGCTACCCTCTAGAGGGCTAAATTCAAAACATTATTTCCTCTTTATCTCCATAATTCTGATTTTTTTTAATGAAAAAATTGCTATCATTAAATTAAAAAATTTTGAAATAAGTAATATAATGATTTTGTCCAGAGGTACTTTTGATCATGTTTATTAAGCATCATTTTGTTTACATTTTAAAACTTCATCAAAATAGTTGTAACTTTTCTAATAAATATGTTACATATAACATATGGTAGTAATAATCAGTATATCTGATGAAAATACAAGTATTTTTTTTTAAATGAACTATTTAAAGATTTTTTTACCGCTATTACTGTATTTGATTAATAGTAGTTCAAGAGCCATAATTTTATATTCTAAAATCATTAAAAGCACTCTGCAAGCAGTCCTTGTTCAATCCAAAAGCCTGCCACTAAAAAATTTTAATGCAGAAGATGTAATGTATTTCTGAGATGTAAACAATGAATTTTGCAGTTAAGAAGCACATGTATTTCACAAATATTGCTATTTCTTGGAACACTAAATTTGATTCATTATCGTCTTTATAAACATTAATTTGGAATAACAAACAAATTTAGAATTATAAACATTGTTATTATATTAATTTTTTTTTCTAAATGAGTGTTATAATCAGTAGCAGCTCATGACAGGTTTTTCTTGCAGCACTAAAATGCATGCCTTATCAAAGTTTTTTTTTTAAATAAATTTTTGCCTTATTTAATGGAAGAAAGTTCTGCTAAATATAAGGCAAAGGTTTCATTATTAAAAGTACTAAAATGGAATAAATTTGCCAGCCATCCATTTAGTGTCCCCAAAACTGTCATTCATGAGCTACCACTGTTTATAATTATTTTGACCAAGCATATTTGGATCATGCTTTAAGGTAATTTAATAATGTGTGATCTATACCTATTATGTAAAATTTTATAATTTGCACAATTTCTGGTTCCAAGGAATGTAATTTAAAGCATGTATACAAGGTAAATTTAATGATGTATGAAATATGATCTATGTAATAAAAATTCTATAATACACACAACTTCTCATACCAAGGTGTGCGTTATAAAGATCTTCTACTATATTCATATGTAGTTCACACACAAAAAACCGAGTTTTTTTGTAAAAAACCAAAAAAACTGGTTTTTTTGGTTTAAACCAGGTTTTTTTAAATATAATTTCCTATTGCACACAGATGCATATCTGTTGATAAAATAAACATTTTTAGATATTATATAAACTTTCGAAAATATTTAAATGAAATAATTACAGTCAATTATATAGAAAATTGAAACCATTTCTAATTTAAACATTATTAGTAACAGCTATGTCTTATGTTCAAAGTAAACTGCTCTACACAGTGAAACATTGATACCTTTTAAAATCGTATGAAGAATCCTTTGATTAATAATATAATAATCAATCAATAAACATTTGATGCAGTTTCATGAATACAATATATTATTCTGTGGTTATTATTATTAGTATTTTTTAAATATCGAAATACTTCTGGTTATTTTGTTTTCTGAGTAAGGACTCCAAGTGTCCAAGTCAACATTTTTGGCCGTTAGATTCAGCAACTAACAGAAAAGATTGATTGGTATTATTGAAATGCTATAACTAGTACTCAATTTTTGCAAGCTGTGTTGTTCAATCTGATATCTTAAGTTACTCTTTTAAATTCTTTAAGGATAATCTTTCCCAATCCAGAAAATTTTCTTTTACAACTTAACCAAAATCTTAAAGATCATTGTATTTTGTTATTAACTGCTGTAAATAATCTGCATTTTTTAAATGAAAATATTTTATGCTAAATATTGAATATTATTTATCTATTTTATCTTTTCTAATTTCACATGTTTTAAGAAAAATCTTTAGGGTATGAGATATGTTCATCAGCACATGCTAATTTTCATTCTACATGCATAGAAACATAACCTTGGCTCATTATGTCTCATGTTGACTGCTGAGATGAAGTGTTAAAAGTGGAAATTACTTCTATCAATAATTTAAAACAATTAAATTACAAAAAAGAGAAAATATTATATTATATTTTTCTAAAAAAGCCAATTGGTTTAAATCGTGCCAACCCTGTCAAAATCCTTAAAGATTAGTATCTGTGACTGCTCTGAAGAGGGCATTATTATAACTTTAAAATTTTTTCATTCTGTAGCACAAATTACTCAGCTTAGAATTTACCAATCAAAACATTGCCATCTTGATTTTTTCCACTGTCTTTGTGTTGATTCAGAAGTGGTTAAGATTTTTTTATATTGTAAATCCTAAAGTTTATAATAGCAAAAAAGCATCTTTAACTCCTTGGGGATGAGCGACTGGTATACTTTCCACTTAAGGTGTTCAGAATCCTTCATTATTCTCACCACTTATTTTTAATTGTAAAGTTTACCTTTCTTTAATTGGAGCATTTCTGTGATTCAATTACAGAAAATTTTCTGATTTTAGAAACCTGTAGTAAAAGGTTAAAAATTAAGCAAAGGGCTCTTGTCGCGAAGGCGTTAAACATCTTGAATTAAAGTGAACTTTAATAACCTTTGGCTTTAATTGCCAGTACTCTCAATTGAGCTATCTGTACGACAACCCAGCCAACACAATATTCGCTCAGAACAACTATTATCATGACATCAATTGATTGTGTGAAAAATAAATAAAAGTGTACATGATTATACATTTTATTTTATTATTAACCCATTAACCGCTGGTGTTGCGTTCACGCAACAGTCAAAATAAATGCATATAAAAAATTAGCGATCAAATGAATTTTATATTAATAGTAATTTTTGAGTAGGGTATATTATGGTTACTAATTCAATAGAAAAATATTTTCTTTCAACATATTTTTTCTATTTAATAACAAGTTCGAAAATTAAAGCATTTTTAAACGAAAACTTCCACGTTGTCTTTTTTGCAGAAGAAATATAGTTAGACAAACGTAAGCTTTAGAGTAAATCTGTTTTTAGATAAGGTCAAAGTACATAAGAACATTCAACGAATCAGTTGCTTTCGTTTTAATGGGGGAGGAAGAGACAATAGGTGTTGCGTTTACGCAACGTTAGCGGAAAAGAGGTAGTTCCAGTACTCACTCGTATCGTTCGACTCTGTGGATTTTTTTCTTATTCCGTGCTCACAGAAATGCTTCAAATACATATCTTACGTTCTTCGAAGGTCTTCAAAGAATTTTTAATAAAGATTAATATAATTATGACAGGAACGAAACAAATATTATCGTTATTTCATCAGAAATAGCAGAAATTATTGATGAAGAAGGAAATAATATATCAAAAAGTGATAATGATATTTTATCTTTCGATACTGCTGGGGAAATTGAAATGTGCGTGAAAAAGAAGTTTGCATCCTCTAAAATTAGTGCAAATCACACATACAAATAAAAAAAAAAACTGGAGATTTGAAGAGGATAAATGTAGAAAAATTGATTATGATTCAGCTAAAAAATGAAGAAAAAATAAAACCTTGATCAATGCGAGAAGGTATAAAGATTATGTTCGAAAATAAATACTATCACTTAGATTTCAGACATGAAATTGCATTGTACCTTTTGCAAACACCCTTTGAAAGTAAAGAGTTAACCATAAACAAATCAGCCAAAAGAAGGCATAGTAAGTTCTCCATGCAAAAGCCATTACAGACAGAACGCGGAAATTTAACCCTTTCCGGGGCAATGCAATTAAATTTCTAAAATGTTGAAATGAATGAATGACAGTGGTATTTACGAACAGTTACATAATAAATGACAATTACTTTACCACAATTCTGGTGCCATTGTGGCATTTGGGAAATAAAATTAATTGGCTTCATAAACATACTACTGCCCCTGAAAGGGTTAATTGTCAAGTCCGATGACAGCGGAAGACTGCATTGTAAACAATGCCATAGCCAGAATATTTATCGCTTCAGTACATTTGTGATGTTGATTTACATCATAAGTGTAGCGAATATTTTTATACTTGAAACTGTTTTCTGTATATGATTAGTAATTTAAAAAAATAAAGAAAAATTAATTTTAATAAGAAATTAATTACATTAGAGTGATTGCTTGCTGTCTAAATTGTAACAAAGGTAAAAAAAATCTTACAGTGCCCATATATGCAAGAAAATCCTGCTGATGCTCAATTGAGCTCAATAAACATCAGTACTCTTATTCCGCTGACGTTGCGTGAACGCAACACTCCATTTTTCGTAAGCTATCACAAATTTTGTTATTTCCACTGTAAATTAATGTTATATATGTTCAAATGAATAACCAATATCATTTTTATAAAAAAAAATTTAACCCCTTATAGTTTTGGAGGTTAATGGGTTAAGCAACAGACTTTGCAGATCCATTTTTTTAAAAAGCTTTAAAGATTGGAATCTCTAGGCTGGAGTGGGAAAGTGGTAATTTTGAGGAATAAGAGGATAATTTATATAGAAGAATTTTCTGTATAAAAATAAAGATTTGAAATTTTTAAGGCTGGGGAGTAGGGGGAGGGAGAAGAGGAGAAACGTGCATTAGGGAAGTCAGTGCTTATTTATTTATTTATGTTAGTGACAGTGGCGTACCCAGGATTTTATTTCGGGGGGGGGGCTGACTTAAATTTCCAAAAAATGACTTAAATGTTCTAAATCTTACGAAACACATTGAATTGTGTTATAAGCAGAAATCACTTTTCCCAATAAGGCCGTAGCCAGAGGAGGGGAAGGGGGAGGGGCAGGTGTGACTTTGTTCCGAATTTTCCGAAAATTTGAAAAATTCGGTCATCAGCACGAAAATTCGGACAAAAAAATATCGCGATTTTTGACAAATGGTCGCCAAAAAAATCAATTTCGTCAATCGTTCGCAGAAAAAAAACTCCAATTTCTTCAAAGGATCAAGGAAAAACCGGAATTTTGCCATAGGGCCGCGGATAAAATGCGAAGTTTGTGAAAGGATAGCGAAAACAAAGTCAAATTTCGTCGAATGATCACGGAGAAAACGCGAATTACGTCAAATGCTCGTGAAGGAAACGCTAATTTCGTTAAATGATAGCGGAGTAAACGCGAATTTCGTCAACTGATCCCCGAGGAAGCACTAATTTCGTCAAATGAGCACAGAAAAAACCCGAATTTCGTCAAATCCCGCAGAAAGAACGCGAAATTCATCAAAATGTCGTAGAAAAAAGCGAATTTCGAAAAAAGATCATTAAAAACACCCATTCCGTCAAAGGGCTGCGAAAAAAAAGGCTAATTTCGTAGAGCATCGCAAAAAAAACGCGAATTTCGTCAAAGGGACTCTGAAAAACGTGAATTTCGTCAAAAGGCCGGAGAAAAACGCAAATTTCATAAAAAAGACAAGAAGAAACGCTAATTTCGTTAAAATTCCGCGGAAAAACGCAAATTTCGACGACGGATTGCGAAAAACCGAGAATTTTGTCAAATGACTACAGAGAAAACGCGAATTTCGTCAAAGGGCTTCAGAAAAAACACAAATTCCGACAAAGTATCGCTAAAAAAAAACGCATTCCGTCAAAGGGAAGCGGAAAAAACTGGAATTTTGTCAAAGGGACACAGAAAAAACGTGATTTTCGTCAAAAGCCCATAGAAAAACGCATATTCCATAAAAAAAAGTCGAGAAAAAACGCGAATTTCGGCAAATGACCTCAGAAAAAACGCGAATTTTGTAAAAGGGCCGCAGGAAAAACGCAAATTTCGACAAAAGAGAGCTAAAAAAACACGCATTCCGTCAAGGGGAAGCGGAAAAATGCGAATCTCGTTAAAGGATCGCAAAAAAAAAAAAAAAAAAAAAAAAAAGCAGGGTCACACAGAAAGGCGGGGCCACAAACAAACGTGAATATCGTCAAAAGACTGCGGTAAAAAAGCGAATTTCTTCAAACAACCGCGAAAAAACGCTACTGTCGTAGAGCTGCAGAAAAAACGCGAATTTCATCAAAAAGACGAGAAAAAACGCGAATTTCGTCAAAAAGTCGCGAAAAAAACGCAAATTTCGACGAAAGATTTCGTAAAAAAAAACACTGATTTCGGCAAAAATCCGCGAAAAAACACAAATTTCGACAAATGATCACGAAAAAAAAACGCGATTTTCCTCACAGATCCGCGAAAAAAAAACGCAAATTTCGACGAATGATTGCGTAAAAATAGCAAATTTTGGCAAAAAGCAGCATTCAAAGGACCGCGGAAAAATTACAAATTTCGTCGAAAAACCGCGGAAAAATCGCGAATTAAATGCGCGCGCATAAATGATAGATGCATGCACAATACAAAACTTAAAAAATGTCTAAGATTTATTTCTATTTGATTTGAACGGAATCTAATTTTTTAGGGTGTTTTAAGTATCATTTGTATGAATTTTATTTTTATTTTTTAATCTTCAATTGGCTTAACTAATTTGTTACAAAAAATTAACATTAAATGTAGAACTAATTGAATGAAATAACTTAATAGCTGTCCTTAAACAATGTAGGAAATAAATTTTGTTTTTTTAATTTGTTCTTCAAATTATGTTTTTGTTTAATAGTTATGACTGTGCTTATATCATTTTGATCGATTTCCAAATCTGCTTGAATATGGCACTGCGTTTTTACAAGATTGTCTATACAAACAAATTGTAATACCTGTTAAAAAGGATTTCCTCTGTAAATTGCAGCAGCAATTCTCATTTTCTCTGCCTTCTCGTGGCTCCTGTTTCTTAAACGGTTTCAAACACCTAAAAATAAAAACAAAATACTGACGGGATAAGTTTGTCTATCTATCACCTTAAAAATAGCGTTTGATTTATGATAAAAGTATCTTATCATGGGAAACTTTTTTTTTAACTTTTGCGATATAATTTTTATTATTTCTTTATGTTGAAAAGACATTGTCGCTCTAAGAATGTAATATCTTCTAAACATATACAGGATCTCAGAAGCGAGCATTCTTTTTCCTGTGCGGATACGAAACACACAATGACAAACAAGGAATTAGCCGAAAGGTTTCTGAACAGGCTTTTAACACACTGGCTTAGTACACTGGCAATTTGTTAAAGCACGTTGTTTGAATAGAATCTGCAGTTATTTACAAATTAAAAGGAAAATGTATTAGAAATATTTATTAAAAGAAGCAGGGAAAACAGAAATTTTATAATAACAGCAAATTGAATCTATATTATTCAAAGGTATTTTGCTGCAGCGATTATGCCTCGATACACAAACAAAACACGACAACTTAGACAATAGAGTACAGCAAGGCAAACTTTGTGGGTTACGACAATTCCTCGACAGGCTATAGGATTTGTACGGAAGAAAGAGACATAATAATAGCCCGGAAAGAAAAATTTATCGAAAACAGCATTTAAAGCTCAAATAATGCAACTGAAGAAAAGTTAAATTCTTAAGGTAACGTTTATGGCCAATCTGACACACACACACACAAAAAAAAAACAAGTTCAAAGAAACAACATTTGAATAAAAAAGATGTGACATAACTAATAAAGGCTTGTCACTCGATACATTTGTTTATATAGTTAAACTTGATTTCATAATCGTAACAGAGGTGTGAAAAACGATGCACGAAGTACAAAATTTCCAAGAATAATCAAATTGGCTTAATGCCACGCAAGACGGGATAAAATCATTGCAAGGCAACAAAACTTTGACACTGGCAGATCCACAGCAAAGAAAAATGGTCATTGTATCCAATTGGATTTTCAAAGCAAAATACGATGATACATGGAAAATACAAAATTAAAAAACACGGCTAGTTGTAAAAAAATTATTGTAAACCTATAGAAAATACTATATTGAAACTTTTGTCCCTATCGTCTCTCACATTAGCATAAGGTCTTTTCTCGCAGCGGCTCCATATCATAAATTAACCTTATGATTCAAGCTGCCTCAACAGTTGTACCCGAAATATTCCCTTGACTAAACTACGGCTTCAATACAACAGCTGGTTCCTAACTCTTTCCACCTTTCTGAAAGTGTCATCAATCACTTGGCATTTAACCCTTTCAGGTGCGCCGTTTGCAGTCTGCAAACGGTTAATTTCAATGCCCAAAATACCAAGTGGCACCAGTAAATTTTTAGTACAATTTCGATCTTATAATATACGTGAAGGAAAGCTTTTGATTATTTTCAAATAAATTTGTTCGTAAATTGTGGTGTGAATTAATTATTTGAACGTTTTTGGAGCAGAAATTCCTTGTCCCTGAAAAGGTTAAGGGGAATCAGGACTCTTAAAATTGGAAAAAAAAGAAAAAAAAAGAGCATCTTCATCATTTAATATCATAAAAAGTATATGAATTTAAAACAAAATTTTTATCGAGAGGAAAGAGAAGGTTAGTATGTTCTTTCATTCCATGTACTTAAAAATTTGCAAGATGCAGAATTGGCATTTACAGGGGCTCCAAGCTATCAGATGTATGACGAGCAGAGAATTGGCATAACAGATTACGCGCAGGATTGCAAAATAAATGTTGCAACTGGAATGAAAATTTTGTTGCCTACATATACTTGTGATTATAATACTTACCCTGCAGCTAAATAAATTTGTACTTAAAGCAATTTTAGATTTTTAATACTAAGTTGTATTTAACTAATGCAAAATTTTGGAAATTCCAACAGTATAATTCCCCCCAAAAATTATTTTGAACAATAGAAAGGGAATTTTAGGTTCAGTTTATACAGACTAACATGAAACATATGTTTTGAAAATTTCATGAAAAATATTCAGACGTTTTTGAGATATCGTGCGCGTTATGCTCAAAAACATCATTAGGAGTAAAAGGACTTCAAAGTTTCGGAAATGGCGTTTCCGCTATTGAGCAGGTACAATTCTAAAAGTCCATTTTGCATGTGGCAGAAGGAAAAGGTAGCTTTCATATTCCTTGTTTTTTTTTCTTAAATATATGTTATTTTACTCAGAGACATTAAACTAAAATTAGTGGAACTCGATTAGATGATTCAATAAAAATGCCATATTTCTTGGTTTTAAAATTTTAAAAATTTTTCCCAAATTTTAAGAAGCTAAAATGTGACGAACGCGATAAAAGAATATTCGTGAATACTGAATTTGAATGAAAATTGTGCCAAATTAGTAAGCTATAGCCAAGTTGGCAATATTTATGGTTGTTTAGTTTTGCTCGCCAAACGTGGCGATATTTTGCCAAGTGTCGCCAAGATTGGCTATAATTTGAAGCTAACGATCACTAAAACTCATAAATTAATACGTGGTTTTCTTTAATTGATGCCTTGTTTCAAAATTCCAACCACCCTAGGAGTTCAAATTGCTATATCTTAACCATTTTTTAAGTTAGAGACGAAACAAAAAATACTCCGGACACTTAAACCTAAAATAAATTTGGATTAAAAAAAAAATGTGTATTTTTTTTAGTTTTATATATTTAAATGGCCACAATTATGAAATAAGGTGGCGGATGAAGTTGACCAACGAACTCGGTCGAGATATTTGTATGCCCTATACACACATTAAATCTCATCCATATCGGTTTATAAATACGAGAGTTATTACATGACAAAAATCAGATATATATATGTATATACTAGAGGGTTCTACCACCCTGCAAGCTACGCTCGCCAACCCCCTGTTCAGATTTGCAGAATCCAAAGACACGCTAATCTGATCGGTTTTTAAAATATTAGAGAAGATTAAATCATACTGAAAAAAGCTGTGCAGATCTCCCTGTAAACGGGTTTCATTTCAATTCCCTTTGATTGAAAAAATTTAAGACCGAATCAGTTGCTGTTAAGACATCCAATGGTTGTTTTAGTGTTTGATTATAGAAAATCAGTTAAACATTTGAAAAGAAGCTAAAATAAAATGAATTAAGTGCACAGAGTCTTTGTCTCCAGGTATTTTAAAACAATTTCTATAGCAACGAGTTGGAATCCGTCAAAATTCGACGATCTAAAATGTTAGACAAGAACTGTCAGATCGAATTTATAATAAACCTACAAAATTAATTACAATAAAAAATTCATCTTACATTGGTTATCTAACTCTTAAAACAAATAATATTTTTAACCTAAAATTATTAAAATATTATTTCCAAAATTTCAACTGCTTAAACTATTGAAAAATTAACCTGTATTATAAGACGTATTCAAGATAAGTAATTATGATGAAGTTATCCACTGAGGCTCTTATGTTTGTTTTTACGGGATGAAAAATCAGTAAAAAGGATTTCACTTTGTCACATCAAAAAACTTTCCTCAATAAAATCTAAACTGTACGTTATTTTCACATTCTTATAATTTACATACGTACCACTCAAATTCACAATTTGAAAGTATTTTAACGCACAATAGATTACTGAATGTATTTCCACACTTAAAGTCACGTTTGTCCGGTATAACTTTTCATGTGAACATTCGCACAAACTTTAAGTTCTAATCTCAGTACCCGCGGAATAAAAATTCAGAAATTTGCCTTTAGTTGTCATAGTATTGGCCATTTAGTACTGTTCAAATGTTTAGTAAATATAAAAAAAAAATGATTGTTTTGTTTTAAGTATGACATCATTTTTACTCACGGAATCATTTTGCCTAGCGTCTCAAACTCGGTATCAGCGTAATGTAAAAATACAGGGTGTCCCAAAACGACCGCATAAACTCTGCACAGCTAGATTCATCGTTGGGAGTACATAAAAACTGCCCAAAGAAGCGTTCCTGTACGATCCATCGTTTACGTGAAAAATACGAAAAACAAAGTATGACGTCACTGCCGGTGCAAGAAAAAACACTTTATTGGACATATCAACAACAGTATTTGTATATCCTTCCAGACGATAATGTTTAAAACGTTCGCCGCGCATATCGCGTCATGACTGCGTGCGCGCCATGGAATGACGTTAAGCCGCCGTTGAACCCGTATTTAAAAGACTGCATCTTGCAGCTACCGGCATTCTTCGCATGGTTACCATGTATACCGTCGTGACTACTGCGACATGTACCTGATGTACGGCCGATGTAATAGAAATGCCTTACGAACTGCTAAGGAGTATGCCCATCGATATCCGTCCCGCCGTCCTCCCGATACGAACGTCAGCCGTAGCCTGGACGACAGACTGCGAAATACGGGAAGCGTCTTGCCAACAGCCAATACTGGAAGGCCGCGGAGCGTCCTGACGGTAGAACAGGCGGATGCAATACTGCAGCGGGTAGAAGAGACGCCCGAGGTAAGCACACGCGCATTAGCCCGTTAGTTGACTTCGAGTAAAAGTACTGTGCACAGGCTTTTACGGGTCAGATGCTAGAACCATTTCGGTACACAACCGTGCAAGGTCTGAAACCAGATGACTTTTTGAAACGCATGGCCTTTTGTGAATGGCTGTTGCAGCAACAGAACACAGATAATGGTTTCATTGCACATATCCTGTGGACTGATGAATCATGTTTCACTCGTGATGGGGTATTCAACCATCATAACAGCCATATGTGGTCCCAGGTCAATCCGCATGCAAACCGGCCGCAGAAACATCAGGAACGTTGGTCTCTTAACGTGTGGGCCGGCATACTCGGGGATCGCCTGCTTGGACCCTATCTGTTGCCTGAACGGCTCTCTGGACAGTCGTACTTGGTGTTTCTCAATGAGGTCTTAACTGAGTTTTTCGATGACATACCATTAGCGGCAATACAGGGACTTTGGTTCCAGCATGATGGGGCTCCGGCGCAATTTCTGTGCTCCTGTACGTGGTTGGCTGGATATGGAATACCCCGGCCGCTGTATCGGACGTGGGAGTCCGGTTCTATGGCCGCCACGTTCGCCAGATCTTACACCGTTGGATTTTTTCCTATGGGGCCATCTCAAGAAACTGGTGTATCGAGATGTAGTGAGAACACCAATGGACTTAGTTGCTCGTCTGCATGCTGCTTGTACTTCGGTGGACCCCGCGATCCTGCAACGTGTGATGACAGCCATTCCACGGCGTGCTCAAGCCTGCCTCGACATGCACTGCGGACACTTTGAACATCTGCTTTAAATTGTGCACAATTGTTTGTTTAAACATTATCGTCTGGAAGGATATGCAAATACTGTTGTTGATAATACATACATTTTTACCATATCCAGCTTCTTCACTAAAATCACAGACAAAGCAGAATCTGTTAAAAAATTGGCAAAAACGCTGGACGGATTCAGACACAGGTCGATATACGAAGGAATTCTTGCCATTGGTTGACCACAAGTATTTCGTAAACAACAGATACTTACACATATTTTTAACAAATCACGGCCCCTTTCAGGAACACTTATACAAAATTAACAAAAGAGACTCCCCACTATGCATTTGTGGCTTGCCGTCAACATCGTTACACTATGTATTATACTGTACATTAACATCGCATTATCATCTCAAAAAACATACACGTATGAATTTAGCAAGTTGGTGGCGGGATGTAAAAGAGAAACCACCTCAACAAGATCATACAATGCATGAGGTTTATAGAAACAAAAGAGTACATCTTTTCAAATCCAGAGTCATTCTAGTCCGACTCCATCACTAGGGTGTAGCATGGAGGGAGAAACGGGTTATTAGCGGGTGCCAGAAACTTCTATCACTTTTGAATTTTTATCTTGTGCATCTCTCCAAACTCTTGTATGCGCAAATTGTAAATAGTAGGTGTGTTGTAATGTGTTTCTAATTGTGATGTTCAATATTGTGTGTTTAATGTACTGTGAAATCCCTGTAAATCCATGAAAAATATAAATAATTATGCAATCACATTCAAATGATCCACATGTAATCACTACACACAGTCATGTAAATAGTAGGTGTTTGATATTGTGTTGTAATGTGTTTCTAATTGTCATGTTAAATATTGTGTGTTAAATGTACTGTGACGTATATATATCCAAGAAAATTGTAAACAATTAAGCAATCACATTAGCTGAAATGATCCTCATGTAATCACTACATACAGTCATATATTTCGATGTGAAATCTTCGGTTCGCCCAGAAAAATTGGGTAACCAATTGTGATTGTAATTGTAAATCTCATAGTAACCGAAATAAATCTCAGCAGCTTGATCAGGGACCCGACGCTCCCTCTCAGACTCTGGTTGAGAGTCGGGAGGAGTGAATGTGGTCTACCCCTCGGGATTGCACTAACACTCTAAAGCGAAAGCTAAGTTCCCGAGGTGGTCATCGCTGTCATCGCTGTCCAATAAAGTGTTTTTTTCTTGCATTGGCAGTGACGTCATACTTTGTTTTTCGTATTTCTCTCGTAAACTATGGATCGTACAGGAACGCTTCTTTGGGCAGTGTTTATGTACTCTCAAGGATATAATCAATAAAAATAATAAATCATGATTATTTTCTCTTTACTTTCAATATACATGGAGTACTTCAGTTGCCACGATTACAAAATCTGTATTAAAAACTACAAAAAAATTAATATCTCAAAAATAAATTGAGATACAGCTTTCAAACAAAGTGCATATAAAAGCACATTTTTTCCCTACACGAAGGTGTAAAAATTAAAAATGTGAGATGTTTAGAAGTTTAAGAATTTGCAGTAACGAAAATTGCAAAACCGAAATTTCATTTCAAATTTCAAAGTGTTGCCATTCGCAAAATGACGTATGTGTTGCGCACAGATATTTTTGTCCTTTATAATATAGATAGCCTAAGTCATGAGACTAACATCAACAGTTCCGGGCGGAGCACTTCGCTTTTATATTCCAGTTGCCATTTTGGTACTTTAATGTTAGCTAGGCACAGGTGATAAGTCGCCATTTTAACGCCAATTAGGTACACCGGCGCGTATATGACATCTGTGCCTAATATTTTCCTTTTCCTTTTGTTTAAAAAAAAGAAAGAAGTGAAAGCCATCATTTTTAAATGTTTCAGTTTTAGATGAATGTTTTGTATTTTAAATAAAATTAATGATAGGATTTTATTTTAAATGAAAATAATGAAATACAAAAAAATGTGAAGGGAAAACTGTTTGGCGATTTATCACCTGCGTCTCGCTAACATAAAAATACTGAGTTCTTGATTTCTCTATCAGAATCTTTCGATTTGGTGAAAGATTGTTCAAGTAAATTGAATTATGAATAAAAGTAACATGATACATTTCTTAGCATACATTTAAGGGAGGCGAAACTGGTCGTCAAATTAGTTTAAAATAATAACCTTTTCTAAAGTATGAGAAATATCTGTTATGATTAAAATTTGAGTTGCCATCATTAGAGAAAAATATTTAAAATTAGAAAAAAATTAATATCTCGAAAACTAAGTCGAATTTAAAAATTCTAATACCAGTTTTGAAATCTGCGTATCAATACGGATTTTTGGTGTTAATTTCATCGGAAAGTATTCCATATTTTAGGAGACATCGCCGTGAAACATAATCAGTTGTTTTATCAGACGTTTCATAAATTCGTTTCATAATATCCGTTTCATTAGGATTATATATATATAGTCTCTCTCTCTCTATATATATATATATATATGTCACATTTGAGTCACATTGTCACATTGAGAGTGGTTTTGGGGTCTGGGGGTCATGATCATTGAAAATATACCAAATGTTTTCGGAAGTGCTTTCCTCCGGACCGCTACAGTTGGTAGCTTTTTACTCGACTGCCAAGAAGGGTTATGTGTTTCTTGCGTATCTGGGTATGTGGATTTCTTTATACCCTCGAAACATCCGAACGGCCAGTTGGATTTTAATGAATGAATTTTCTATCGATTCGTCTTAACTGTCCGATGGTTATAGGCTAAGTTTTGTTTTTATAAACTTAAAATGGCGGTAGAGACGAAAAATAAATTTTATGCACCCTATTAATTGGCATATCATTGGATAGGTCTTTCAAAATGAAGACGATGTTTCATTGACTTTTTTACAGTCAGAAGCTCCGTTTAAATGTTACACAACCTGGAAGTTGTGTAGGTAGGATCTGTGGCTTTACTGCAACTCTAACCTTCATAGACATCTATAGGCCTCATTAAAAGCTGTATTTATAGATAGGGACTAATAATTAAACACAACTTAAAAGCCATCAATACAAATAAATAAGAGAAATAGGTAAGTAATATAAAAAAATATTTTCACATTGATGAGAAATAATTAATTAGTTCGTTTTTTACGCAGTCGTGCTTTTTGATTTTTTAAATTTAATTTTTACCTGTTACTTTTTGTAATGAAAGCTACCTAAAAATCATAACTTCTGTTCTAATGGGAATTTCAAGTAAACAGTTACATAAAAAAGTTCAGAAAAAATAGTAGTTTAACATCTAAAAACATTAACACTTCGAAAATTTTGAAGCTTTAAGAAACCGAATGCAGCGATGTGTATTGTTGGTCAAAAACGCCCACCCTATTGGGCGATGATGCTAAATTTTCTCCTTTACCGATCTGGGAGCACGGCAGTGCGTCCGCCAAGTTCGCACAAGCCGTAAGCTACCTTTTCCTGAACCTTTTCGCCATACTTTTCACCCCCTCATAACGTCGTTTTAGGGAGAGATATAGAATTTTTTTTTTACACACATGTTCGTATGGTCAAACTGAACTAAGTTTCCACGATTTCATGTTTCTATATTTAGTAGTTTTCAAAATATTAAATTCCGAAAAAGCGCTTTTTTGTCACTGACTCACTTCGCATCATCAAATAACTAAGGTACTTCTAAAAGTCGTAGAATCACGAAATTTCACAAGTAAGTCGGGTTTGTAGCACAATTAACCAGAAAAATCTGAAAATACAGAATTTCCGCCTCTAAACCCTTCAAACAGGGGGTGTTCATTTGGCGGTAAACAGTTCCTTAACACATTCAATTGTGCCAATGTTGATCGCCAAAACTCGATTACAGAGTTTTGAAAAGAGTCACGTGATTTCAAGCAGAATAACATTTTATATGCATTCTTTTCCAAAGATGTTTGTTAAGTAGAAGAAATGAATATACCTAACAATTTTAATCAGTATAGGTTATGATATATTTACGATATTAAAACAATAAAACATTTAACAAAATATAAACCGCAATTCGGTACGTTTCCGATATAGTAGCCTTGGCGAAATACAGAAAATAGCCTTGACGAGAAAAGAAATTTGATAATAACGTATTTTCTGACAACCTATTTACTGTGTCATATACACAAGCAATTTTTTCCATATGTATACAATTTATTTAATGTAAGGAACCCGTTTATTTATTTTTATATACCAACATAAATAATTTATATATAAAAAATATTTTATACATGTATAAATAAAATGTTTATATGTATATAAATACATATATAAATAACATAAGAGTTCAACAGGTTTGTTTTCATAGTTGTTTATAACATTTGGCAACATATCTCAGTTTCTGAAGTCCGAATAGCGCCAAGATTTAAAAAAAAATGCCAAGGTCCCTAAAGTGGAAAAATATCCTAATTCCATATGAAAATTTAAAAATCTCCTTTTAATTAAATGAAATGTGTAACTAATAAACTGTCTTTAACGATGTGCGACAGATGCGGCGTCCGAAGTCCGCTGCTAATGTTATTATATTGTATTATTAGCCTACTTAGTGTTAATTTATTGTTAATTTTAAATCTGTAAAAAAAAGATTATAGTTATAGATAAGATATGTTGGTCGCCAAAACCTGATTACAGAAAATTAGCCTGAGTTATAAAGGTGTTACATGATTTCAAGCTGAATGAATTTTTATATGCTTTTACAAAAATCTTAATAAGGCAAATCTTTCAGTTTATCTGTCCATCTTTCTATCTTTTACTTCCTTAAAACAAATTTGGTACTTGCTAGTTATCCCGTCGACCAAATTATTGTCGCTAAATTGTAAGATTAAATGCCAATAATGATTGATCGTAAATGCCACATTCACTTGACAAACACGTGTTTACGTCATCAAGTGATTTTTATTTCGACGTTTTATTAGTATTTTTATTAATGTTATACTAATTTAATTGTTCTTTCATTATTTAAAATAAAAAATTATGTTAATTTGTACAATATGTCGAGTGGTTTGGCAATTTATATAATTTGGCGAAATTGGTCGACGGGATAACTAACAAGTACCACAAATTTTACTAAAGACCGGGAGTCGTCTGCACAGATCATCACCTCATCGAGTTGACGGCTGAAATTTTAGGATTAGTTAAATATCGATTAGCGTATTGAAATGTAACTGGTCTGCCAAGTCATATCTTTGTGGAAATCACCTACAGACCCGATTTTACGGGTTAATTGGTGGATTTTCCATTGTGTTTTCCTGCACCCATTCCTCCATGTTTCCAAACTTTTGGATGCAGGAAAATACAATAGTAAACCTATCAGTTAACCACTAAAATTAGGTCTTCAGGTGGTTTCTGCAAAGATATGACTTAACAGACTAGTTGCATTTAAACATGCTAATCTAGTTTTAACTAATCCTAAAATTTCAGCTGTAAACTCGATGAGGTAATGGTGTTTGCAGACACCTCCCGGCCTATTATAAATGTCGGAATTCTAATCTCAATAGCACTCTGGTCATTCTGGCAATTACCCCTACTATTTATGGAACACTATTCTTTTAAGTGCGTTTTAGTGATGTTAATGAACTTATGCATATGCATCATACGTATCATACATATGCATATAGTAATTGCATATAGTAATATGCATATAGTAATATGCATATAGTAATACATATGCACATATATGCATATAGTACATTTGATTCATACATATTATAGGTATGTGTATAATACATAATACATATGCATCATTATGACGTCAGAATAAACATAAAATTTTTCATCGCCAGATTTGAGAATTGACATGGTATATTACCAACTTTGGCAACACTTCGCTAAATGTCGCCAAGCTTGGCGAATATTTGATGCGTTCGGTGTCTCCGAGCTGTTAACGCTAAATACCGATCTTCATTGGGCGTTGTTGCCCGTCTACGACCTTGCCCTGGTCTTCGGCCTGCACATCCACTCTCCAAAAAACGGTTCCAGATCCTGGAAATGACACTTTGTGACACTCCAATGGCTTGCGCTACTTCGGCTTGAGTTTGGCCCCCTTCTAACCTACCAACAATTCTCAAAGCTTCTGAATCTGTCAAATGACTTCGCTGAGACATCGTACTCATCGAAACAAAGCAATCACTGAATGCCGATCATCCTTGTCTTCATTCTCTTTTATCCAGTTGAAAGTCAAATTTCATTCGCTGTCGCTGAAGCGACGTTTTTGACGTCGAACTCAAAATTTGCATACTCCACAGTTTGAAAACCAGAAAAATTTGCATTTGTGATTCTCTTCTTCTATTTTCGGCAAAAAAAAATTCGTTTATATCTTTATTTTATACAAAACTTCAAATATCCTTTAATTGTTTTGAGCAGCGTATTATAACAAAAAATATGCCCAATTAAGTTAATTGAGAAAGAAGTCTGATTCATTGCAGGCATATTTGCATAGATATATTTTTGTTTAAATTGGAAAGCACATAAATTCAGCATCATGCAAGCACAGCATCATAAAAAAAGCGAAACAGATACTCGTTAGGAAAATGCATTCCCTTAAAGATGCTATGATAAAATTTTACATGCGAAAGAATCTACTGGAAATTGATTATGAGTTACATTATCTGAAATAACAGCATAAGATTTTACTATTATTGGATCATACTAAATACTAATGGCTGGAAGTACAGTCGCTTGTGCATTTGAGCCGTATGCAATATTTCATACAAAAATTTCGTCTTGTCATAAAAATGTACAGTTTTCTGAAAATCCACTCACATAACGATTCTTTGAGAAATGGTTATTCTTTTGGTATTATCAAAATAATCCTGTGTACAAGTTTGAAGGAATCTGTGCCACAGAAATGGATTTAGTTGCTTTCGAAAATTTAAACAATCAGAAAGGATTTCTTGAACTGTTACTTTTTCAAAACGTTTAACAACGTTTCGAAAAATTAAGTTTTGGTTTTGTCAATAGCGAAACATGTATCATCGTTTTGCTATTTACAATAAATTATAAGAAGTTCTGTATAATGGACTTCCTTTTCAAATAATTATTCGATGTTATCTTCGCAAATTATATATTCTGAATTCATACATTCTAATTATGATGTATCTCAGCAGACAAAGTCATTACATTTTTCTCCGGAATATTTAATGCAGAAAATATACGTGTCACTGTATTATGAATTGCTTGAATGTTTTCGTGACGACCACAAATGCAGATATTCTGATGTATAATTTTCTATTGTTTTATGAACCTAGGCTTTAAATGTGCAAAGGAATTTCCAATTTTTCAGTTTAGGAAAGCTTCTTTAAACAAAAAACTTATTCTCTTAGTAAACGTCACTTAGGATTGATGAAATTATGTGATCTTTTTAACACCTAACCAATGCAGATTTAGCTGAAGAATGACATCTTCTTAAATCTTCATCGACATAAAATTCCTCAAAGCTGTGGAGTTGGATTTTTTTCATTACAGAATCTGAGGTTCGCTAGTTTTCTACTTTTTTGTTTTCTTAAAATTTTCATTCTCTTTGCTGCCTCTAAGACTTTTCTTCATTTTATCATAATACATTTTGTTTTGTTTCTTTCTCACATCAACGTATTCAATTTCATTCTTATTTTTTCTCCACAATTTTTGGCGCTTAGCAGAATTTTTCTTGCTCGTTAAAACAATTTCATATATAAGAAGCAATATTAAAACCTTTCCTTTAAAATATACTATCAGAATCATTTACATAAGAATTACTATAAGAATCTCTGTAGGTCATACAGCAGAATTTAGTAAACGAAGCTTTTCAAAGCCTATAAAATATCTGATGAAAGACCATGTGCTTCAAACCAAAAGAAATAATACAAAAATGAGACGAGTCGAGCTGTTTCAATCTATCTTTAATTACTTGTCATTATCATTTTATAATCTTAAGTAATAACAACAAATAATTAAAAATAAATTCCCCCATTAAAAAAAAACATTAATAAAGATAATTTATCTTCCTTAAAATTTACAAAATAACCTTAATCATGGCTAAAACTATTTTAAGATCTGTTCTAATAACGGAGAAAACAACTAAACTTTAAGCATTCTGTTTGTTTTGGTTGTAACGCATTTTTATGTCAAACTATGGACAAAATTATTATGTGTTACTCTTGTGGCACAGACGTTTGTTACTCTTGTGACAACACCCCACAGCCTATTCCATGCATAGCATAAACAAGGTATTTAATGTAAAATCTTTCTTACACCTCGAAATCAGAGAGTTAGGAGTTTTGGGTAAAAATTTTAAGCAGTTTTTATAAAATTAAAACTTTAAGATGTTTTCTGTTACTCTTGTGACATTTAATTTTCAACAAATAAATAAAGTTAAAATTGCATTTAATACCTTAGATGAAACCTTTTACCTATGTAGATCTAACGGATGTAAAAATAGCTTGTTATATTCAATGCATAATAAAATCATTTAAAGAACAGAAGTAAAAAAAAACTTTACAACTCAATAAGTTAACTTTTATGCTATACTGTAAATGAATTTTAATACTGTCCGTTCCCAGCCCAGTTTCGATGTAGACTTATTCTTATGAAATTAAAACTTTTTAGCTTTAACTCTTTAGCAACTATTTAGCTTTAAATTGATGTATTATACTTATATTTCCATTTAAAATAATTTTTCAGCAATTTTTTTCTTCTGCCGTGGACATTCCCTCATAAGAAATGGTAATCACCGACATGAGGTTCTGTCCCAAAAACATGAGGACTGCAGATATCATAACCAAACCCCTACCCAAACCGAATTGAAAAACCACCGATTAAACTTGAAATTACGACCCTTTTTAAATATTAATAAGAAATATTGGAAATGAATAAACCCTTCTAATTATGACGGAGAGAAGTAAGAACGAAGTTAACCCATCTTCAAATATATCGTTCGACTATATCAAATAATCTCCTGGGAGCGGGATGACAGACTGTTTACCAATTTATGTTCCTCTCAAGATATTTTTAAACTTTTTTTTCTGATTAGCATTGTGATAGCGGTGATTTCGTATACCCAGGTTCTTAAATGAACAAAAAGAAAACTCCAACACAATACCTTAAGAGACAAACATTTATTGTAAAGAATTTTTAAAGGAGGGCCGTGAAAAAGTACAGAGGGACGGGGAGAGTTTCAATGACTGCCCAATGGCAGAGGCCCACAGCGGGGCTTAATTGCGGTCTACATAGCTCGAGGTCAGGAGCAAAAGTGAGTCAGATTTTGTTACAATTACATACAGATTGGCGAACACTAGATAACCATATGTAAGATATTTGTCGAAAAACAAATTGGGTAGACAAACCAATCCAGAAGTTTTGCATTGAGTTAAAAACTATACCATGGCGGGTAATTTAGGTTTACAAGAAATAAATTCCTGCGGTAATGGAGAGTGGCTTAAAGAAATAGCTAACACGTGATATTACATGCACGTTACAGATTTAACGACAGCTGAATTAGTCAGCAAGAGGCATATGGCATTTATCCGAAAAAACAGAAGGGTGAGAATTGATTATTAATGCAAGCCAGGAGGCTGAGAAAATATGCATTACATATTGTCGGCAGCAATGGGAAAGACATTCACTTCTATTTTATTCTTTTATTTTATCTCAATGGAACATCACCGTGGTTAAGATATTTTTCTATCCGTGTGAAAGTGAAAGAGGACTGAGATAAATGTTGCCTGCATTTGAAACGAACTTTAAAAAGCAAAAAGCGAAACTTACAGTAGTGTGAGGGTGGGGTTGCCTAACATAGGTTACTCATCGCATTAATTGCTAAAAGAAAATATAAAGGTAACATACAATATAGCCGTCTTAGTTGAACAAGAGACTTATAAACCCTTTCACCGACACATATACATATACTAATAAGGGTCCATGTCAAGTGTGGGGCAGCTTTTCTACATATTTCTGCTGTTTTAATAATGTTATTATATCCTCAAATTCGAAGAACCATACTAATATGAAAATCTAGATTTTTTTGTTATTTTTAATGTATAGTTTATGTTATATCAACTTGTAAGTCAATAGATATAGGTGTTTATGTATGTGTCGCGCGCAGGACATTTTGTCAGTTTTTCATGGAATGGAACTGAAAAGTGCAGATCACTTAAGTCTAGAATTTAAAATGTGGAGATTTTTCATTAGCTATTATTTTTATTGTTTATTTATTATTAAAAACGGCCAGCTTACAAAGAACTAGGGTTTAAAATGTGGTGATTTTTAAACCTATTAAATGACCATTCTATATCACGTGTGGAACATCTTTTCTATATATTACTGATGTTTTAACATTGCTAATGTGTCCTAAAATTAAAATAAAGATGCTAATATGAAAATATAGGTTGTTTTGCTCATTTTAGTGAATATTTTATTTTTTAAACTACATAAAAGTAATAAATATAGGCATTTACGTAAGCGACAAATCCGGGACATTTTGTTCGTTTATCATGGAATGGCCCATAAGACATATATTTTACAGGATATTATCTCCATAGCGAAACTACAACGTAGGATGCATACATTTTAGAAAGCGCAATCCAATGCCGACCGAAGCTTTAGGTAAATCAACGCACAACTTGGCGATGCCCTGAATGGACCTAAAGGAAGGTAAATGTAAGTCCTTATCTATTTTTAATAAAACTATTTTCGAAATTATCCTATACAGGAGCATTTTTTGCAACGAAATTTTAAGAAAAAAAATATAAAACCAACTAAATTTGCAACAATTTCTCCATATGTCTAATGAAACCAATGTTTTTTTAAGAATTCAGGCAGAATTTCGTCAGTTGGGAATAAAATTTAAGTTCAATAAATGTATTACACCGTCCATGAATTTGTTAAAAAATCTATTGGCTTATATATTCCGTTAAATTTGAATTTTAAAACGAATAATTACAAGTTTTATTTAGATATATCAAGTAGTTAAATCCAGTTGTTTCATAAAAGCTGTCTTAATCATATAAATATTTTATTCTCTCTAAAAATAAAAATGTGTCTTGATTTTATTAAATAATATTCTGTTGTTACAATAGTATAATACATTTTGATATACATTAACTGCTCATAAATAATTTAAAAAAATCCTCACTGACATTCTATAACATAACATAAACTGGCATCGTTAACCTCATCCGAATAATTTAAAAAATAACTCTTATTCTACAATGTAATAGAATTTCAAACTCATCTTCTGAAACATAAAACGAAAATCTTATTGCTAACATTAGATATTGAGTTGATTCTTAAAGCAAAATTAAATAATATTTACTACACATAAACCTACCTTGAAAAAAATCCCTGAGTCCTACGGGAGACTTTTTTATCCATTTTCAGGGCGTTTTCTCAATAAATATAGGATAAAAAGCAGCCACGTAAATAGCGCAAATCATTTACTCCATCTGAAAAAAAATATATATATCCGTTATTACACAATAAATAATAATTTAAAAAATTTCCGCGACTGCATTATATTATTCTCTGTAAAAATATTTCTGACTGAGATACATTCCACGAATTAAGGAGCTTCCGACATGACTTTAAACAAATAATAGTGAGAATTAAAAATGGTTATTTCGTTTTTTCTCGTCTTTTAAAATGAATCAATGTATTTTGTGTAACTAGGACTTCCCTTAGAGGGATTAGTCTGAGCGATGTTACTGAAAAAAATAGATTTAATAATAACTCGTGACAAGGATAGAAAATGAAATACTATATTTAATTGACAATACGTGGGATGTCTGAAAAGTATTCTACCTTTGTCCGAAAAAAATACATTAGTTATGTGACGGATTGGTACCCTTATCCCCTTCGAGATTGAACCCTTGCGCCTGCACCCACTTAGCCGACCATTCTTTCCATGAGAGAAAATACTTCAGGGAGGTTTTTTTTAGAATGGTGTTCAACTACGCCGTCGCATTCTGCATGTCTCGTCTCTACTCTTAAAACGGGATTCTTTCAATGGCGCCTTCAATTTTTGAAGAAACCAGAAGCCACAAGGAGTCATGTCTGAAGAGTATGGAATTTGACGAATGACTAGAATTCGATATTTTGCTAAGAAAGAGTGAACCAGGTGCGACGAATGAGCGGGAGAATTGATGAACCTTACCACACCAGATGAACCTTACGAATTATGTCGCTTTGAGAATGACCAAGCTTTGACACAATTTGATGCAGTACCTTTGTTCAACCCGTTCAGTCATCTTGAGATAAGTCAAGATCCAGCGCACACGTATGACATCGTCTCACTCGGCGGCCAGCAGGCAACGACTGGCTCACTGAAATGCATGAAGAAAAGTGAGGTTTGCGCATTAAGCTATCTCCTTCCAATGTGTACAGTGGCTTTCTTTTAAAATCATTATTCTACGCGAAAAAATAGTCTAATACTTATCAGACAGATTTCGTATGCTGCCGAAAATTGAAATGAAAATGAGCAAATTGAATCGTAGAATTACAAAATCCTCTATACAATATACACTGTTTAAATAATGGCAAAGCAAACCTGAAAGATAGTCGTGCATGGATATAAAAATGGAAACGCTAAATAAACTAAAATTAATAGAAAAAAATAAAACACTAAAATAACTTGTATCGGAATTTTTATTCCTTTAAATGATGTCAAAAACATAAATAGACGCTCCGCACGAATTTGAGTACCTTTAAATGACGAAAAAGAGTTTATTTGAAGAGAATGAAGGACTTTTATATGGTCTGTGGCCCACTAGAATATTAATACTCTTGAATATCTGTTTTTAATGTATGCTATGTTGTTGTCGATAAGAGCTTAATTAATTGGCTCTTAAAAAAAGTGATATGAAAGTTAAGGGGCTACACGGGTAAAATAAATTAAAATGAAATAATATGGCAATCACAATAACTCAGATTTGTCAATTCTCGTTCACAAATCGTTAAAAAAGCAATTAGAAAACATAAAGTTATTGTCTCGCAACCATAATAAAATTCCTGAGCTTTAATATCAGAATTCGCGTTTTTTTAGGTGGGTGTAACAGAAAAATATACGATTTCCCCTACAATACAAAAACAAATCCACCAAACGGCGTAGCATTTAGTGAAATTCTGACTTGTACGGCATCTATCTACATGATAAAGTAAAAATATACCAGTGAGTAACGCTCACATTATACTGATGATGGCAACGGCCTAATCCATAAATTGTGCTTTTGTTGAATTTTTCTGAACATCGTTTTTTCTGTACTTCTGAACATCATACAATTTCATTTTTTACGCTCTCGAATAGAAATTTTTCTTTCAAATGAAATTTATTTGAAAGCTGTATCACAATTTTCTCATTTTAATGGATTTTAAAATAATTTTCAAGCGCGGACATTTTTAAATGTGCATGCAATCCAATAACGAAAGATTTACTCGTTTACTCTTATTGCAATATTATAAAGAAAAGACATGTTTATGAGTAACAAACATCATATTATTGGTGGAAACAAACTAACGTAACCATAAATTTAGCTTTTACTGCAATTTGACCTGTAAACATGGCACATTTGATTGTTCAACGTCTAACGGAATACAAAAAGTTCTTTCAGCCATATTTGTTTGAAAAGCTTATCTCAGTTTACAAATTTTTTATTTATTTTAAATAAATTTTCATGCACGAATATTTTTAAAGGCGCATGGAACTCAGTTACGAAAGATATATCTGTTTGCTATTAATGCAATGTTATAAAGAAAAGATATGTCTATGAGTAACTCTATATAGCATCATATTGTTGGTGGCAACAACCCAACCCAACGATAAATTTTGCTTTTACTGCAATTTGATCTCGAAACATCGCACATCAAGCAGGACGCTCGTTCTGCCAAGCCAAGATATAAGAAAACCCCGTCAAACAAACAAACGCAAAGAACAAATCGGTAAGAGACCGTTAACTGCCTATTATACTGAAGACAACTTCTCCATGTTAAATCGGCCAAACATGCCGGCGTAAAGTTCCCCATATCAAAAGAACCAATCATCGCAGAATAATAAAACCAACACCAGAAGAACCTAATAAAGAAGATCTTTATTTTGAGACTAGATGCATCTTCATAAATTAATTATAAACAGAGATGTAGATTTTTTTAAATAACGTCGAGATACTGACAATGATCGATTATTTTTCTTCGTCAAACTTTATATTTAAATTGAAGTAGAGACTTAAATAATTGTATTTTTGGACAGATATTTACTCAGTCTACGTGCTTTTATAAAATCCAGCTTTAAAAACATAAAATTTCTATTCTTAATTAGCGAAAAACTGTTAATTAATTCTAATGTTTACAAATTATGCCAAATAGCGATAAACCCGCCAAAACATTTTAGAAATCTTATCTATGTATAAAAAAGTCGTTCTCATGTACAAACATTTTAGAATGTGGAAAAGATCGCTGTCTACTTTTAAAAACCACCAGACCACTATTTATCCCATTTTTCTACCCCTTTCCATAATTTAACATTATAGAAATATCTCTTTTATTTAATTTTATAATTCAATTATTTCTTTCCTGTTGCCACAACTTAAAAAAGGTGCAATAATTAAAAAAAATTGATAACACACGTACTTTCTTTTTATAAGCTAATAAAAATTCAGACTCAATCGCTATATTTTTGCATTTTCGAAATTGTTGTCATTCTTATCAGGAAATGCACATTTTTCTCATATAAAATAAAAACTTTAACTAAATGTGTGTTCAGATGACGTAGTATATCTTCATTCAAATGTTTTTTAAGCTAAAAAATCTATTTTAATACAGGCATTTCAATATAAAGAAAATAATTTAGGGAAAAGATAATAATAATAAAAATCGTTTGCCAGATATAACGTCAATTTCTGATTAACTGACACTGTTTTCTAATGATGTTTTATTCTGAAGTTTTTACATATATACTACCTGATATACTGCACATTGAGAGAACATAAATAAAAATCGTTTTTCATTTGGAACACTAATATATTTAGCGTATTTTTTAGATTTCTCAAAAACTGCATGATAAAGCATTTTTGATACTTTCGTATTATAGCGAGCAGTTAATCGTGAATATTTTCACTATAATTCCCTTATAATCTGAGTAGCACATTCCCTCGCTGTGCTAGTCGGTTTCTCCAAACGAATCTTGAATTAAATGGTGAATTACATTGGTGAATTTGATCCGTCATTTTAATGCAATATGTGTCTTTATCTGAAATGTCCTTCCGCGTAGACGAAAACGTTACTAACGCCACTGCGCTGTTACACTTTCTAATGTTTAAGACAAAACTTAGGTTGTTAAGAGGCAAATTTTTTAGTTGATGATTTACAGTAGAACTTCGTTTAAGAATGATAGACCGATATGCAATATGCTAAAACTATCCCTGAAAAACTATCTACCATTTTAAAAGGCTAATCATTCAGAATGGGGTTCAACTGATTAGTAACTTTTCAGCTAACTCTATAACAAAACATGTAGAGCAAAATGGGATATACTAAAACCATTATAGAAAAATGCGTGCATAGTAACAGCGCAAATTCCATCAAAATCTGTCCAGTAGAACTTTTTAAAAAGGCTAATCTTTTATAACGGGCCTCATCTGATTATCGAACTTTCATCCATAATTTTATATATAACTGCCTGACGTAAATGGAGTATTCCAAAACCATTCGTGTAAAATTATCCAAGAAACGATCTAAGTTCCAAGGAAGTCCATTAATAATTTTTTTTTAAATACAAATCTTTCATAATCGGGTTCACATGATTATAAAACTTTTCCCTATAATTCTATGACTAAGCAACATAAAACAATATGTTATACACTAAAACCTTTCATGAGAAACTGATAGTCGCATTGAAATCCATTCAGAAGAACTCAAGTTATAAGCAGCCGGAACGAAATTTCCATTTCATTTTCAATACATAATAGATTATTTTGTGTAGTTCGATTTGATGTCTGTTAAATTCGTGTTTTATTTTATTTTATTTTATTTTGGCGTTTTAATTTCGTTTACCAATTTGGTTATGAAATATTACACGAAAACAAAGAAGTACTGAATCATTTGCAGCATTTTTGAGCAATTCAGTTAATCTTTTGTAATTGCATCTAAAAAATATTCATGCTTGAGAATCACTTTAAAATCTATAAAAAATCTATAAATTGACATGAACTTTTCCAACAAATATTATTGAAAGCTTTTTTTGTTTTCTATTAAACGTTGGAACAATGGAATGTGCGATATTTAGAAGTTAAATTGTAGTAAAATCGAAATTTGTGGATAGATTAGGTTGTTGTCACCAATAACATGATAACAAAATTACAGATAGACATGCCTTTTCTTCATAATATTGCATTAAGAGCAAACGGGTTCATCTTTCGTAATGGTTTCGTTGGGCTGCACGCCCATTTAAAAATATCCATGTTTGAAAATTACTTTCAAACCCATTAAAATAAAAAAAAAACTGAGATACAACTTTCAAATAAATTTCATTTGAAAGGAATTTTTGTTCTTTTCGACAGCTTAAAAAATTAAATTGAGTGCTGTTTAGAAGTTAAGAAATTTTTTTTAAAGGAATAATTCGTCTGTCAGGTCGTTGCCATCAACAGTATGATGTCAGCGTTACTCACTGACATACTTTTACTTTATAATGTAGATATACGCCATACAAACGAGAATTTCTCTATATGATACGCCATTTGGTGGATTTGTTTTTCGTATTGTCAGAAAATTACAAATTTTTCTGTTACACCCGCCGAAGAAAACTGGCATTGTGATATTAAAGCTCAGGCATTTTATTATGGTGGCGAGACAATAACGTATGTTTTCTAATTGTTTTTAATTGTTTCTAATTGTCATTTTAATGATTTGTGGACGCGAATGCACAAATCTCAGTTATTGTGATTACTATAATAGTTTATTTTAATTTATTATTTTACATGGAAGGTCTCTTATAATTGACACGGGCGAAGCCGGGTAGTTCTGAGAGTACTATCTAAAAGCTGTTCTCTGTGTGTATGTCCTTTATACAAATCTTCAATATTTAACTGATTTGCTCGAAATTTCATGTACATACGTTTTAGAACTTGGAAAAGATAGCTGTCTACTTTAAAAAACCATCAGACCACTATTTATCCCTTTTTCTATCACCTTCCATAACTTAGCATTATAGAAATATCTGCTTTTTTAATTTTATTTTCAATCGTTTCTTTCCTGTTGCTACACATCTAAAAAACAGCTCAACAATTAAAGAAAATTATAACTGGAGTATTTCGTTTCATTAGCCAATAAAAATTTAGATTGTCTCACTTTATTTTTGCTGTTTTTGAAACTGACGTCATTCAAAGAAGAAAATGCACATTTTTCATATATTTATGTAGAAACTTTAATTAAGTATGTATTAAAATGACGTAATACCTTAGTTGAGTGTTTCTGAAGTTAAAAACTCTATTCTAATGAAGTCGTTTCAATATCAAGAAATCAATTTAGGAAAAAGATAATAATAAAAAAAATCGTTTGCTAGATATGATGTCAATGTCGTCAATATGATTTCAAACTGGTTCTAAAAACCGGCTGATACAATTTATTTCGTATATCTTTGTAATGCTGTATCTTTAATTATATCATTTAGATAAAAGTTTTAATACCTGAAATGCAGTGATAACATTCTACGATTTGTAACGAATACGGTTATATAAAATACGATTTTTCTACGATTTATATTAAACTAGCAGGCTATGCCCTCTGCGCTGATCGGTATTTCCAAATGAGCCTTGGATTAAATGAAATAAATTTGAACTTGTATTTTAAACAATTTTTACCTTCAGCGGGAATTTGATCATTGCTGAAAACGATGCGAACGCCATTGCAATAGTATATTATCTTAAGCGTTGGACAAAATTCAGCTATTAACCAGCAATTCTTTTAGTTGATTATTAACAGTTCACTTTTAGGTAGCTTTCATTAAAAAAAGCTACCTATTGCAGCCGTTCGGAGGAAAGCGATTTCAAAAAATTTTGGTATATTTTCATCGATCATGACCCCCAGACCCCGAAACCACCCTCCGTTCAAAATTGACATATATATATATATATATATATATATATATATATATATATATATATATATAACCTTTGTCACACTGTAACTCTCGTATTTATGAACCGATTTGGATGTAATTCGGTATGTGCATAGTACATACCAATGTCTCGACCGAGTTCGTTGGCCAGCTTCATCCGCCATTTAAAAATTTTTAAAAAATTTAAAATTTGAAATGTGGTACCAAAAATTTGAAAATGGAAAAATATTTTTTTTCTTATGTATTTAACCTTTATACAAAGCTTCCGGAGCAGTTTTTGTTTCGTCTATATCTTAAAAAATGGCTGAGTTACAGCATTTTGAATTTCTAGCGTGGCTGACATTTTGAAACGTCCTGAAATCTGTCACGCGATAAAAGGCGTATTTATGAACCGATTTGGATGTAACTTCGTTTATACATAGTACATACTAATGTCTCGACCGAGTTCGTTAGCCAGCTTCATCCGCCATCTTGTTTAAAAATGGCGGCCATTTAAATTTTTTAGAAAAATTTAAATTTGGAATGTGGTACCAAAAAATTGAAAATTGAAAAAATATTTTTTTCTTATGTATTTGACCTTGATAAAAAGATTCGGGAGCAGTTTTTGTTTCGTCTATATCTTAAAAAATGGCTGAGTTATAGCATTTTGAATTTCTAGCGTGGCTGACATTTTGAAACGTCCTGATATTTGTCACGTGATAACGGGCGTATTTATGAACCGATTTGAATGTACCTTGGTGTGTACATAGTACATACAAATATCTCGACCGAGCTCGTTGTCTAGCTTCATCCGCCATCTTGTTTCAAAATGGCGGCCATTTAAAAAATTTAAAAAAATTTTAAATTTAAAATGAGATACCAAAAATTTGGAAAATGAAAAAGATTTTTTTTCGTATGTGTTTTACCTTAATACAAACATTCCGGAACAGTTTTTGTTTTGTCTGTATCTGAAAAAATGGCTGAGTTGTATCATTTTGAATTTCTATTGTGGCTGACATTTTAAAACGATCTGATTTTTGTCACGCGATAACAGGCGTATTTATGAACCGATTTCGATGTAACTTGGTCTGTAGATAGTACATACGAATGTCTCGACCGAGTTCGTTGACCAGCTTCATTCGCCATCTTGTTTCAAAAGGGCTGCCATTTAAAAAAAATTAAATTTAAAATTTAAAATGAGGTATTAAAAAACTGGATAATGAAAAAGACTTTTTTATGTATTTGTCCTTGATACAAAGATTCTGGAGGAGTTTTTGTTTCTGAAAATTTGTTCTTTTGCTTATATCTTAAAAAATGGTTGAATTATAGCACTTTGAATTTCAAGCATGGCTAACACTTTGAAACGATCTTGTATTTGTCACGCGATAACACAAGTATTCCCCTATTTCGATGTAAGAAGGCATGTGGATAGTTAGTATACATCAATATCTCGACCAAGTTCGCTGGCCTGCTTCATCAGCCATCTTGTTTCAAAGTGGCGGCCATTAAATTAAAAAAAATTATACTTAAAGTGAGGTCCAAAAAAAATAGAAATTGAAAAAGGTTTCTTTCTTAAGTATTTGGCCTTGATATAAGGATTCAGAAGCATTTTTTGTTTGTCTTTATCTTAAAAAATGGCTCAGATATAGCAATTTCAATATCTAATGTGGGTGACATCAGCACTCATATATATCAATCGATTCCGATGTGAGTGAGCATGTGCACAGCAATTACTAAGGTCTCGACCAATTTCACTCGTTAGCCTCATCCACCATGTTGTCTTAAAATGGCAGGCACTTTAAGAAATCGCTGAATTTGGCAGCCAAATATAAGTTACTTTAAATAAAAGCAACTTGGATAAAGCTGACTAATTTCGCGAAATTCTCATTCATAATGATTTAGTATTGATAAAAATTAGTATTGAATCTCCTATATTCGGTTTCCACTAAATTGAGCTTCGTGTGTTTGAATAATATAAGTTAGCTTTTTTAAAATAAGGAATATGAAAGCTACCTCTTCCTCCCGGCACTGGCCGGAAGAACTTTTGGTAGGGTAATGTGACCCTTATGACAACAGGAATTAAAATGGTCTCTGATCTGACATTACTAAATTAGAATCCATTAGAATGATTGCAAAGATTGACCATTGAACACGAATAATGTTCAGGTGGTTCATTTTCGTTTGATAGTTCTTGAACTCCTGTGATCTCAGTTCGCGCAATATGTGATTCTGGTAGCTTAAATATAATCTCACTGAATGTTACGTTATATTTCTTAATAAACGTCCTCTTGTGACAGATCTACTATTACTGTTTTCTCTCTTTGGATTCCAGCAGAGTAAATACCGTAAAAAAAATGTATTGAACAATTTGTAATCAAACAAGTTGGAAAGTGCTCGTCAAACGTGGCAGATGAGGTGCGTTCGTACTATAACTAGTTTTATAATTATTTTTTGCACCCCATATTGTACTGAATGTATAATTTTTTGCACTTCATAAAGCGCATAGTCTGATACATCATTAAAATGCACTTCCAATATTTTTTTCCCATTTCCCATAATGTAACGGAGCACTTTTGACTGTCCCTGTAATTAAACTATACATCCGATTTTCCTAAAATTTGAAATAGCTCAACAAAATTTTGCAACAATTATATCTTTAAAATTTCAGACCATTCGGAAGGCTGTAATATCATTAAAATGCACTTGCAATAATTTTTCCCATTGGCCGTAATGTAAAGAAAAACTTTTGAATGTCCCTGTAATTAAACTATGCATCCGATTTTCCTAAAATTTGAAAGGGCTCGACAAAATTTTGCAACAGTTATATCTTTAAAATTCCAGATCATTCGGAAGGCTCTCATATCATTAAAATGCACTTGCAATAATTTTTCCCATTGGCCGTAATGTAAAGAAAAAATTTTGACTGTCCCTGTAATTAAACTATACATCCGATTTTCCTAAAATTTGAAAGGGCTCGACAAAATTTTGCAACAGTTATATCTTTAAAATTTCAGATCATTCGGAAGGCTCTAATATCATTAAAATGCACTTGCAATAATTTTTCCCATTGGCCGTAATGTAAGGAAAAACTTTTGACTGTCCCTGTAATTAAACTATACATCCGATTTTCCTAAAATTTGAAAGGGCTCGACAAAATTTTGCAACAGTTATATCTTTAAAATTTCAGATCATTCGGAAGGCTGTAATATCATTAAAATGCACTTGCAATAATTTTTCCCATTGGCCGTAATGTAAAGAAAAATTTTGACTGTCCCTGTAATTAAACTATACAACCGATTTTCATAAAATTTGAAATGGCTCGACAAAATTTTGCAACAATCATATATTTGAAATTTCAGACCATTCGGTTGGGTAGTTTTTGCTCTGTTACATGCGGACAGACGGACGGACTGAACGACGACTATAGGTGCTACGTATTTATATAATTACGAACGCACCTAAAAAGAATGTTTAACTTTCATATTTCAAAGAAAAGTGAAATGTAAAAAAGTGTGTTTTTAAAGCTGAATTGTTTGAATAAAATTAAATGACGTCATTTCCACTGCCTTTTCATTTTGTAGAGCATTTACAATCACGTAACCGTTTACACGTTATAAAACTTGATGACTTAATCTTGCAAAAAAATAAACCTCTTGCATCAAATAAAATCTTTATAATCATCTGTAATCGTCTCCATTGTGGTGGTCTACGTCAAACATTAAGACTGATGCAACAATATTGTTAAACATTTACCAGAGTAAATGACAAAACAAACGTAATTACTCGCCAAAATACGATCCAATAAATAATGTCGAAATTTTCCTGTCTTAAATAGACCTGACAATGATAAATAAAGTTAGTTATACAAAAATTTTAGCAATAAGCATTTTGGTGAATACTTGAACCGGAGATTTATTTTGCATTTTTCTCAAGAGCATAATAACACACGGACAAATGAATAGGATTGCTAATTCCTTTATAGTCAAGAAAAAAAGAGTAAATTAATCTACCGTCTATTGTGTAAATAACTCAGATTATGAAAATAACTCTTAATTTGTTGCTAAGTTTAGCTGAAGCGACGAATTAAATATATATATATATATATCTGAAATTAAATTCAGCAAGCAATTTCTATTGCAAAATTTTGGCTTTTTTTACAATAATAATAACGCATAATTGCAGAAATCTTCTTAAGAATCATATCATATCCTAACTTTTAAAGCAGTGAATATTCCTATAGGTGAAATTGGCAATAGGTAAGACATCTTTAAAAAAAATCCCTGCCGGCTCGGGCCTACAGGCGGAGGTAGATTTCGAAGTTAAATACTAAATTCACCAACAAAACTTAAATCAAGATTAGAGATAAACCCAGTTCCTTCACTAAGAATGAGCTCTAAGGGAGCTAAACATTTTGTGAAAATTCTAATATACACGAATACCCACACGCATGTATATGGAATAGGTTTAAAAATGGCTAAAGCAAATTCAGAGATCCTCAAAGTGTTAAAATATGTTAATATTTCTATACTCGGATTTTTATCATGTTTTAATAAGTTTCTTCAAACTCACATGACGTTACATATTCGCCTGCTGAAGTCCATTATATTTCCAATATGACGCAATATATTTTTTTTTTTTTTTTTAATTCGTCAAACTATTTATTTCGTTTTCAGTTTTCATGCTGAAATCTTGCTCTAGAAAACTTATGACGTAATATTCAATTTGTTTTCAATTCGTGAAACTATTAAATTTATTTTTTCACGTGAAATCTTGCAATAGAAAAGCAATTGTTGTGGTGAGAATTTTACTGCTTTTTTTTAATTGTTGGCAACTACTATAACGCAAAATATTTATTTTTTCCTGTCATTGTTGTATAAGAGCTGGTTCTATCAGAAACATGTTAAGACGGTATTCAAAATTTTGAGCCCTCCCCATTTCCATTCCCTTGGGCCGATTTTGCCCATTTTCAATCCCCGCCGAGATATTAACCATCTCAAAGTTGTTTTCGAGTTTGAAGACGATCCGTGCATAATTGCGACTTTTATCGTGCGGACAAAATTTAGTACATACATACATATATATATATATATATATAAACTTTTTGAGTGGGGGTGGTTTTGGGTTCCTGGGGTCCTATAATGAAAAGTTATGAAGGAATTTTTCAAAAGTCGCACCATGGTAACGACTGCAATAGGTAGTATTTCTTACGAAATCTACCTAAAAATAACATAATACGCAATTTCCCATTAATCTATAATAATAAAGAAAGAAGTTTGTGTGTGAGTGAGTGAGTGTGTTCAAAAGTCGCACCATGGTAACGACTGCAATAGGTAGTATTTCTTACGAAATCTACCTAAAAATAACATAATACGCAATTTCCCATTAATCTATAATAATAAAGAAAGAAGTTTGTGTGTGAGTGAGTGAGTGTGTCGACGGTGTTCTGAAGCGACCACTGCACGTAGAGCTACAAAATTTGGGGAAAAGGTACGTCTATATATGAAGTTTTGCACCTCGAAGCCCGATTTTCAATTTTTTGATTAGATTTTTTTTATTTAATTGTTTATGCAATTTTTAGCGCTTTTCCAAGTTTTGAGGCGATTTTTCCATATAAGTGAGAAGAATACGGTTCCTTTCTTTTAACCCAATATAGTAAATTTTATTCTCTTTTCAAAAAAGTTTATTCGGAATTCGTGCAGCGATTTTTGAATTTTTAGCGAATTTTTTATGCAATTATTGAACAGCATTTAATGCATTTCTATACCTATAAGGAGGTTGCCGTAGAGGGACACAGTTCTGTCGCCAAATACTGCCAAGTTTGTCGCCAACTTGGCGGTATATCGCCAAATTTGGTGACCAAAATTAGTCGCCAAAAGTTATGCCAACTTGGCGATATCTCTAATATTTCGCCAAATTCCCATAGACTTCCCTTGTAAACCAATATGGATTACTTGCTTACAGAAAATCAACAAATTGAGATATTTTAATGCAACAAAAACTAATATTAATTTAAGGGATTATATTAATTCCATTTTTCCACATTAGGAAAAAGAATACGGTTTCTATCTTTTAACCCAATATAGTAAATTTTGTTCTCTTTTCAAAAAAGTTTATCCGGAATTCGTGCAGCGATTTTTGAATTTTAAGCAAATTTTTTATGCGGATATTGAACAGCATGTAAAGCATCGCCATACCTATAAGTCGGGTTTCCGTAGGCGGGATCCAGTTCTGTCGCCAAATAACGCAAATTTTGTAGCCAACTTGGTGATATATCGCCGAATTTAGCGACAAAAATTAGTCGCCAAAAGTGACGCCAACTTGGCGATAGCTCTAATATTTCGCCAAATTCCCATAGACTTCCACTGTAAAACAACAGGGTTCACTTGCTTACAGAAAATCAAGAAATTGAGATATTTTAATGTAACAAAAAGTAATATTAACTTAAGGGATTATATTAATTATATCTAAGGGAGTCCAAATAAATTAATTACGTATAAAAGTAACATGATCTAATGCTTAGCATGATTTCCAAAACATAAATTTTAAGAGAGATTCCGCAGGTCAAAAGAATTAGATTTGAAACTTTTATCCAATTATAGTAAATTTTGACTTTCGTGATTTTTGAACTTTTTGTGATTTTTAATACAATTTTTACGTTTCTTCGCGATCTGCTGCAATTTTTTGGCATTCCATTTTTGACCTAAAGTACATTCTGCCCTCATTTCAATAAACTTTATTCGGATTTCGTATAGCAATTTTCGAATTTTTCGGGAATTTTGTATGTGATTTTTAGTGTATTTTAGCGATTTGCTACTAATTTTCCACATTGTGAGAGGAATCAACTTGCAATCTTCGAACACAATATATAGATATATTTTTTTTTTCTTTTCAGAATTTGAGAAGCGATTTAAATTTTTTTCGCGAAATCTTATTGTGATTTTCAGAGCTTTTTCGTAATTCCTGCTGTTTTTTGACGTACCCAGGCAACGCCGGGTAAGTTCGCTAGTAAATAATAATCTGAGTTCAAGGATATAAAAATGATATGCTGGAAGAAAACAAAACGGCATGTTTCCATAGTAATGGTATTCTATATTAGGATAAAAAATATTTTAAATCTCTGAAATTAAATTATTCAAGCATATGTGTGTATTTAGCAGACATGTACACTAAAATTTTAATACTTGATACATAATTATAAATTTAACTGCTTTTTATATGAATTACATTTGAATATAAAAATTTACTCCAAAATCTTCTCCTACACATGGAAGAAAAATGATTGCGACCTTCGCCTGGCTTATTTCACGCTTCTGCCTTTGTGGCTTAAAATTGCATTGTTTGGCGACAACATAAATTCGATCTCCCAATTAAACAAATAACGTACAATTCGCAATTAGAGCCATTTTTTAAAATAATTCTGCTAATTTCTCCTGTAAGAAACATAATGGGAGAATAGATAAAAACCAAAATAAAATTATTTAAAAAAAAAAAAAAGAAAAAGAAATTTATTCAGATTTTATCTAATAAAATTTTTGAGAATTATTTTTTCTTTAATCTGGCGCGCAAAAGATAAAAACGCCAAATATGGTATCAACTCAAAACTTTCTTAGTTAATTTAAAAAATAATAATAATACTGAGATTTTATATAATCAAATTTTTGAGTTGCATTTTTCGGTACTACTTGATTAGGCAACGATGTCATATATGTAACACGTTGGCGCGATTTTTTCTGACGCCAATTTGGCGCAAAACTTGTTTTCGAATATCAATTACATATGTATTTTAAAAAAGGGAATAGCAATTAAAAAATGTTTAATTAATAACTATAGAGAAAACAATTTGTATAATTTTTAAAAAGAAAATAAAAGTTAATAAATAATTTATTAATAAATAAACAACAACCTCCTGGTTACCATATCAAGCAAAATAACGATACTTTGGAGCCACTTAAGTATCCCGGTGCGTATATGAGATTGGCATCAGAAAAA
The DNA here is from genome assembly GCA_963932465.1 of Maratus speciosus. NCBI lineage: Eukaryota > Metazoa > Arthropoda > Arachnida > Araneae > Salticidae > Maratus > Maratus speciosus. Next base: position 15,245,288 of record OZ010800.1, on the reverse strand, counting down.
AATCGCGCCAACGTGGTGCGTATATGACATCTGTGTCCTTGATTATTCCGTCGACAAAAAAAACTGTCGCCAAACTGTAAGGTTAAATGCTAGTAATGGGTGATCGTAAATGTCACATTCAGATGACATTAAATATGTTAAACGTGTTTGGTAGTCATCAAGTCTTTTTAATTCGACGTTTTATTTGTAAATTGATTATTGTTTTCCTAATTTACATGTTCTTTCGTTATTTAAAATTTCTGCAAAACTTGAAATTTATTTTCTTTAAGCCTATATTTAATGTTTACATAAATTTTATAGTTATATACGTCTACGCTTTTTGGCTAAATAAAGAGTATCAGGTTCCTTGCAATTTTCCGTTATCATTGATATTTATTGCGTGTTCTTTAATAAATGCGATTATTACATTTAAAATACTTACTTCTTATTCACAAATACTATATCCTAAAAATATACTTTGTTTTTGGTTTAATTTAATAATTCTTCATGTAAATACGTTAACTATTAGTATTCTTTTGTCCGAAATTGCCTAAATAAATCAAATTTTATATTTCGTATATCGCTTTACGCCATAAGTGAACGTCATCATTAAAGTAACCCTATTCTTTAGTGATTTTTTGAATTTAAATTAATTAATTTTTCTTTCTTAAAAGTTCAGAGTGGCAACATTCTTCCATGTGTATAATTTGGCAAATTGTATAATTTTGCGAAATTGGTTTACGGAATAATGAAGTAGTAAACATTTTTCTTAACCTGGCGGAAGCGATAACGCGCCAAATATTGCATCAATTGAAATATTTCTTATTGAATTCATATTTAAGCATTACGAATATTCCTTTCATGTATTTTTAAATTAAATATTTTCGTTTATAATATTTTCCCTCATTCAAGCGGTTTTTTCTTTCGTTTTTAAAAAAATTAAATATTAGTAATTATTTCCTTCTTTTGTTTGCAAGATGTTTGTATTATTTTCTAACGGGTATAGCCATTTCAATTCATTTATCAAAGATAATTTTCGCCAAAATGACCACTGGTAACCCTTTCGTTGAAAATATCAATAAAATACGAAATTTATTATCAAAAATCATAGCTATCCCTGTATATTTTCTCATAAACCACCCCGGGAATATTTCCTATCGAATGATACAATTTGGAAAAAAATCCACCGGGTAGTTTTTGAAAACACTCGAGCGAAACTTTCAGAGCTTACTGCTTTATAATATATATGATATATATTGTAACATAGCTAAAATTTTTATGTTAAGCTTTTTTCTTTTTTAAAGAAAATTTCATGACTTTCATTACGATTGAACACGCCTGCGGATTTGGATTTTTTTATGAAGAAAAATATGTGTTTCCATTTAAAAATTGTCAGCAATGAATCTTTGTGTATTTGTGTTAAAGATGCCTGATATACTACCCACTATTAGAACATAAATTAAAATAGTTTTTAATTTGAAACACGAATATATTTTTAACACTTAATATATTTGTTAGATTTCTCAACAACTGCAGGGAAAAGTATTTTTGGAATTTTCGTTTTAGCAATCAGTTAGCGATCACTTAATCTGAGAGGTACATTTCTCCCGCTGCGGACAAATTCTCCGAACAAATCTTGAATTAAAGGAGATATATGGATGAATGTGATCTTCCATTTTAAAGCAATATGTATCTTTATCTCAAAATATCTCATTTTTCTTATCAAATGTCCTTCCGTATGGCTGAAAACGATACCATCATCACTGCGCTATTATATTTTCTAATGTGTGAGACAAAATTTTGGCCTAATTTTTTAGTTGATCATTTACAGTAGGATTTGGTCTAAAAATGATAGACGGTTATGCAATGTACTAAAACTATTCCTCAAAAATTATCTAACTTTTTTAAAAGGCTAATCATTCAGAATTGGTTCCGCCTGATTATAGAACATTTCAGGTTACTCTATAACAAAGCATGTTCAACAAAATGTTATATACTAAAACTATTCCAGAAATATGGGTGCAATTTAATATTACAAATTTCATCAAAATCTGATCAGTAGAACTTTTAAAAAAGGCTAATACGTACCAATAAGCATAATACGTACCAATGTCTGCACCGAGTTCGTTTGCCAGATTCATCCGCCATCTTGTTTCAAAATGGCGGCCATTTAAAAAAAATTTTTAATTTAAAATTTAAAATGAGGTAACAAAAAAATTGGAAAATGAAAAATATTTTTTATATGTGTTTGATCTTGATACAAAGATTCCGAACAGTTTTTGTTTCGTCTATATCTAAAAAAAATGGCTGAGTTATAGCATTTTGAATTTCTATTGTGGCTGACATTTTGAAACGACCTGATTTTTGTCACGCGATAACAGGCGTATTTATGAACCGATTTAGATGTAACTTGGTGTGTACATAGTACATATCAATGTCTCGACCGAGTTCGTTGGCCAGCTTCATTCGCCATCTTGTTTCAAAAGGGCTGTCATTTAAAAAAATAAATTTAAAATAAGTTATCAAAAATTGAAAAATGAAAAAGATTTTTTTATGTGTTTGACCTTGATAGAAAGATTCCGGAGCAGTTTTTTTTTCGTATATATATTAGAAAATGGTTGAATTATAGAACTTTGAATTTCTAGCATGGCTGACCTTTTGAAACAATCTGATATTTGTCATCCAATAATATACGTGATAACACGCGTATTTATTAACCTATTTCGATGTAAGAAGGCATGCGGGCAGTATATCGTAATGTCTCGACCAAGTTCGCTGGCCAGTTTCATCAGCCATCTTGACTGAAAATGGAGGTAATTAAATTTAAAAAAATATATATATATTTAAAGTTTGGTGCAAAAAAATTAAACATTGAAAAAGATATCTTTCTTAAGTATTTGACCATGATATAAGGATTCTGAAGCATTTTTTGTTTTGTCTTTATCATAAAAAATGTCTCAGATATAGCAACTTCAATATCTAATGTGCGTGACATTTTGAAAAATATGATTTTTTGCCTGCGAAAGCACTCGTATATATCAATCGATTCCGACGTGAGTGAGCATGTGCACAGGAATTGCTAAGGCATCGACCAAGTTCACTCGTTAGCCTCATCCACCATGTTGTCTTAAAATGGGTCAAACTTGATGATATCGCCGAATTTGGCAACCAAATATAAGTTACTTTAAATAAAAGCAGCTTGGATAAAGCTGACTAATTTCGCGAAATTCTCATTCATAATGATTTAGTATTGATAAAAATTAGTATTGAATCTCCTATATTCGGTTTCCACTAAATTGAGCTTCGTGTGTTTGAATAATATAAGCTTGCTTTTTAAAAATAAGGAATATGAAAGCTACCTCTTCCTCCCGGCACTGGCCGGAAGGACTTTTTTGTTATCAGTTAGACGTTGAAATAATGGGATGCATGATGTTTAGTAATCAAATTGCAGTTAAAGCTTATTTTGTGGTACGGTTAGATTGTTGCCACAAACAATATGATGCTGGGAGATACTCATAGAAATGTCTTTCCTTCATAATATTGCATTAATAGCAAAAGGATATATCTTTCTTCATTGAGTTGTAGGTATAATTAAAAATATCTCCGTGATTGAAAATTAATTTAAAATGGATAAACAGTTTGCAAATTGAGATAAGCTTTTAAAACAAATATTACTGAAAGTACTTTTTGTATTCTATTAGACGTTGCAATAATCAAATGTGTGATGTTTAAAGGTCAAATTGCAGTAAAAGTTAAATTTATGATTGGGTTATGTTGTTGCCACCAACAGTATGATGCTAGAGTTACTCATAGCAATGCCTTTACTTTATAATATTGCATTAAGAGCAAACAGGTATATCTTTTGTTGTTGGGCTGCATGTAGGGATGGTACTTCCGCGTTTATTTAGGGAAATAGGATAATTAAGATAACTAACTAAACATTTAAAAAAGTGATTTCAGCAGTTACCATCCATAACCAAATATTTATTCCAATTCTTCCGAACAGCCCTGTATTTGATCTGTAGGCTGATATATATACTATATAATGGAAAATTTAGTTAAGCTAGAAAACGCATAACAGTTTGAAATTTCTCTTTCAACAAATTATACTAATAGATGTAAACATATTTGAATAGTTTTGTTCAGCCCTGTTGTTTACCTAGTAGCTTTATTACACGCCATTATTTAGCTAAACTTTAATTCAAACTAAATTACTCTTAAAACTACTAAAATCACATTTCCAGAATTTATCATCTATAGGCGGCCATGTATCCAATTCTTTGCGTGGCCCTAAATATCATTTTATCCATATTCTACAAACATCTCATAGAAAACTACACGCAATTCAGCATAACACATTTTAAACCCAGCTTTCAGCAATTTACGGTCATACTCAACAACCTTTACGAAGTCTTTTGCGTAGCCCTGTATATCAACTATAACAATTACACACACCATATAGTATGCATAAATATAGTGAAACTTAAAAGCGCATATCATAATTAAAAATGCATTCCCTGCTCTCGCCGCTAATATACAGTATTTCGGATAGAAAATACTTCTCTGAAATGTTTTGTATGTTCCTGTAAATGCTATGCACTTCGTATTATACATGAAATAACTTAAGTAAGCCTCACTGACGTATATTAATTTTATTATATATGAATTTGTATAATTAAAATACGCCGCAAACAATTTCCCCCAATACCATTTGTAATGGAATTATTTTGTGTAGCCCTGTAAATGAATAGTAACTATTCGTTGCACCGCATATACTACAGAATATTCTGCATATTTTAGTGCACTTCGAAAATGCATATATTTTTTATTATGTTTGAAAGGGTGTAACATCTTTAAAATTCATTTAAAAGATTTTTTCCCATTGTCCGTAATGCAACGGAATACTTTTGACTGTCCCTGTAAATGAACTAAACATGCTACAAACTTCCTTTGAAATAGGGTTCTTGCTAGGCTAAACGTCAATTACCAAAAATATCAGTGCGATCCGAGTATATTTACGAGAGTTAGAGCGCGAACAGACAAACCGAAATCAATAACACTTTTCAACTTTGTTGGAAAGTGATAAAAATTAGTTAAAAATTTGAAAGTAAGCTAATGTAAAAGGAATTAAATTCACAGAGTCTTTATCTCTCGGTACTTTATAACAACGCTATGAGAAACTTCTTTTAAATGTATCGTTTTAAATCTGACGTAATTTTCATCAAACTTTCCTTTCTCTTTTTAATATTCACATGAAAATACTTTTGTTGTTAGAAAGGAAATATTATTTGCGCTGCGTAGAATTCACGATAATAGTTGAAAAGATTATCTGAAAATATGAAATAAATGTCTCGTGCAAATATATTTTTTAATTTAAAGTGTTTTGCCAACATTTATTTATTTGGCCTTTTTAAATATGACGTAATTTCCTTGATTTGTGACATTTAACGCATAATAATGAATTTAGTATTTAAAAATTTTCTTTCCCTTTTAAAATTCACGTGTAACTGATGATGTAATTTTCAATATTTTCCTGATTTTTAACACGTAATAACTTAATTCTAATTTGAAATTTTTTTTTCTGTTTATAATAGCCACGTGTAAATAAGTTTTTTATTTGGAGGAAATATTATTTTTTGCGCTGTTTTTAAAATTGGCAACAGTTTAAAATAATTGCCCTTTTCTAAAATGTGTAAAAAATATCTCTCGAAATGCTGAAAATTTGAATTTAAAATGGAAATAAATCCTCAAAAAATGAGTCAAATTAAAAAGATAATTGCAGTCTGCATATCGGGAACTTCCAATGTATAAAATGATCTAAAAATGTTTAAATTCCTATGTATAAGTTTTCTCCTATAAAACTTTTTTAATGGAACGATTTTGACCATCTTTAACATTCAATATCTCTTAAAATAATTATTCGATTTAAAAACTGTCTGGATCAGCGTGTTTATCAAACATGCCTCTATAATACCACCGATTTTCATATATTTGTATGAAACAGTTTTCTTAATATTAACGAAGAAAGAACCCCGGTCATAAAAAAATATGGATACCGATCTAGTAGGAGTATACCCGGATGATCTACACAGATTTTCATTGGTCCATTTCCAAATCAAAACTTTTTTTTTATATATAGAAGGATTTTTACCATGGAGGACCCTTATTATTGACACGAGCAAAGCCGGATAGACCTTCTAGCCCTTTTATATTATCCTTTTGCATTGATTTCACCCTAATATAAGCTTGGAAATTTGATATCACACCATTTTTTAACCACGACTTTCATTTTTTTTTCTTTTGAAAAATTGTTTTTAGTTGGTTCAATTGTTTCAACGTCTAATAGAAAACAAAACGTACTTGCAGAATTTGTTTGAAAAGTTTATCTCAATTTACAGATTTTTCAGGTATTTTAAAGTAATTTTCAAGCTTATTTATCTTTTTAAATACGCCTGCAGCCCAGTTACAAAAGATTAAGTTAATTGCTCAAAAACATTGTAAATAATTCAGTATTTGTTTGCTTATGTTTAGTATTCCATAACTAAATTGCCTAACGACGTTAAAACGCCAAAAATAAAATAAAATAAAAAAAAACGAATTTAACAAATATCAAATCAAACTACGTAAAATAATCTATTATGTATATAAAATGCAAATGGGTATTCCATTTCGGCTGCTTTTAATTCGGATTCTTGAAAGAATTTCAATTCAACTTGCACTGTTAGTTTTTCAGGCAAGGTGTGTTTTTTAGTGTGTAATGTTGTTTTACGCTGAATATTCATGAATTATAGGGGAAGGAGATTTTGTCTTTTTAAAAATTCTATTTCATTGGATCTTGCATTCTCTGTTGGATAATTTTACACGGATGGTTTAAAATATTGCATATAGTTTTAGGTCGCTTTCATATAAAATTATGGAAGAAAGATCAATTGGTGGGGCTGATTATAAAAGATTAGTCTTCTTTTAAAGTTCTACTGGACAAATTTTGATAAAATTTGCACTATTATTTCGAACGCAAACTTCTGGAATGATTTTAGTACATAACATTTCGTTTTACATGCGTTATTATAGAATTAGCTGAAAAGTTCTATAATCAGGTGAAACCAATTCTGAAAAAGTTAGATAACTTTTGAGGGATAGTTTTAGTATATTGCATATCCGTCTATCATTCTTAAACTAAATCCTACTGTAAATGATCAACTAAAAAATTTGATCTTTAACACCCAAATTTTTTTTTCACACATTAGAAAATGTAATAGCGCAGTGACTTTCGTATCATTTTCAGCCATACGGAAGGACATTTGAGATAAAGATCCATATTGCTTTGTAACGGAAAATGAAATTCATTGATATATTATCTTTAATTCAAGATTTGTCCGGAGAAACCGATCACCGTAGTGACAAAAGTGTGCTGTTCAGATAAATAAGTGTAATATAGTGAAAAAATTTAAGATTAACTGATCTTTAAAACGAAAATACCAAAAATGCTTTTTATTATAGTTGTTGAGAAATCTAAAAACATACTAAAGGGTTAAAAATATATTCATGTTTCAAATTAAAAAAAGATTCTTATTTATGTTCTGTTAACGGGCAGTATATCATCCATCTTTAACACGGGTATCCGAATATTCATTACCAATAATTTTTAAACGGAAACTCATATTTCCATTCATAAAACCCATATCCACAGCGATTAACATGAAAAGGACATAAATTTCCAAAAGCGTCCAGTCATGATGTAAGTCATGAAATTTCGTTTAAAAAGAGAAAGCTAATTCTAAAAAATAACGTCTATGTTTCAATTTCTGTTTAGTATAAATCATAGAAAAATGGTACTTATATAATCATAGAATATAATGAAAGAATTTAAAGAATTAAAACATTTATTTAAATGATATAATTAAACATTCATAATTACAAAGAAGTAGGAAATAAAAGGTAGCAACGGTTTTTAAAACTTATTTTATGTCATATTTACGAAATTGACGTCATATACTGCAAACATTTTTTTTTTAATTATCTTTTTCATAAATTGTTTTCTTGAAATTGTAGCGCCTGTATTAAAATCAATTTTTAACTTCAAAAGCATTCAAATGAAGGTACTACTTCATTTTAAAACACGTTTTGTTAAAGTTTTCACGTATTCTATAAATGAAAAATGGTCAATTTCAGTTTAGAATGAAGTCGATTTAAAAATTACAACTATATAGCGAGACATCTGGATTTTCATTGGCAAGTAAAAACAAAATACACGCGTTATCGTTATTTTTTTTCTAATTATTCAGTCATTTGTTAAGGTGCGACAAGAGGAAAGAAATGACTGAATTATAAAATTTAAAAATAGATATTTCTGTAATGTTAAATTATGGAAGGTAGTAGAAAAAATGGTAAATAATAGCCTGTTGATTTTTTAAAGTTGACAGCTACCTATCCCATGTTCTAAATGCGCATGTACATTCGGGTGAAACTTTAGTATAAGGTTAAAAAAAAAAATAATAACCACTTGACCGTGGCATTAAATTACGGTTTAAAAATTCAAATTGCGTATTGGCATGACTTTTTAGAAAAAATAATAACCACTTGACCGTGGCATTAAATTACGGTTTAAAAATTCAAATTGCGTATTGGCATGACTTTTTAGAAAAAAAAATATTCACCTTATTTAATGGCAGGTAAAATGATACCATAATAAAGCCAATTACAATATTTTATAAATCCAGGAGTCGCGTTCTATAGGGAAAATTTTATTCTTCCTACCACTATTTTAAAAATAATATCTTCATTGTACTTTTCTATAGCATATTTTAAATAAAACGATCACGAAGAGTACTGATTAAGGTTTCTGGTAGGAGCAATGAAACTTTCCCCATACAATGCGATCCCTGTAAATCTGGTTGGAATAGAACAATCTGAAAAAAAAAGCAATTTAACAAATTACAACGACCATTTGGAAAATGATTTTTTCAAAGACTAAAATTTCAGACATAAAAAATCGCACGAAGTTGATCATACATTACGTACGCCATGAATTATACATTAACATTCCTGGACCCATCATTAACAAATTTTAAAAGAAATTTCAGTTTTACAAATTTTCTGTACTGTAAATTTTTAAACTTCTACGGAGCTGGTCATACATTACGTACGCCATGGATTAAACATTAATATTCCTGGACCAATTTTAAATGAAATTTCATTTTTAAACTTCTAAACATCCCACAATATTGCTTTTTACACCGTCGTATAGAGAAAAAAATGTATTTTTAAGTACAATTTGTTTGAAAGCTGTATCTCAATTTGTTTCTGAGTTATTAATTTTTTTTTGTAGTTTTTATTACTTTTTTGTCATAGTGGCAACAGAAGTATCCATCTCTGTTGAAAGTAAAGGGAAAAAACAGATTACTGTATAGACCAATCAGAAAACGAATAAAATGCGGGATTCAACTAATAAAACGCTTCAGATATGTTTTTGATTTCCTACCCTGACAGAGGACAATAACCATTTTTCGAAATGGTTAATAAAGGACGCAGACCGTGAAGTCGCAGGAGCGATAATTAATTAGTTAATATGTAATAGTGAAAACATTTTTCCTTTTTGGATGTATAAACTTTCGGCTGAAAAGGTTTTTTAAAATTAATTTGTTTTTCGATTCTAGAAGGACGTCATAGTTTTACAATTTCAGTATGAAGTAACTTAAAAAAATCACCATTAACTTATATCTGCTTATATTAAGCAAATACTACCCAGAAGACACCACGAAGGGACGACTATGTATCGGCTTCCACCCTCCTTTCCCTCCTTTGTTGTATTAGAAATTCAATATACTGGCATACAATACTTCTTAGTATCAATCTTTGTCATTACATTGCGGGACTTCAACTTTCCCAAGATTCATCTCTCATCCAGAGATTTATATCTAGAGATAGTTGACGCAACTTTAGTGAAAATTTTGACACACCATTCTACTGTTTATGTGCGTTTGAGTATGAAAGGGAAAACCTAAAATCCGGTGTTTCCCCTGTTTGTACTATTTTTAAAATTCTTTGCCCGATAAGTCCGTCGAGACAGGAGGGTCCGTTAGTTTACACTGGTTCCAATTATTAAATATGTGTATTCAGAACCATCAAAGTTAAGGAGAGGAACTTCAAAACCTTGTCAAAAGTATATTTTCATCATTGCCTAAATGCACATTTCTCTGAATGGCTTGATCGATGATGCCTTTATACTGTTTTTCGAAGTACTTGAACATTTAATCATTTCCCACATATGAACAGATCGTTTCTAGCTAGAAACTTATAACTCGATTTTTAACCACAGATGACTATAAATTTTAATAACATATTCATTTAAACTTTACATTTTCGGAAGAAGTCTTATAACACACAAAAACAAATTATTATTGGCCGTTGTTAACAAACGAGAAAAATGAAGTCTTCTGGAATTTATTTTCATTAAATCTTCAGGAAATATGCCGCTTGACCGTACTTAAATTCTCTAAATAAACTTGTACTAGATGGATTTCCATATGTTAGCACTTTCCACGTTGTTTCCTATGGGTCCAGAAAATATTTTCGGAGCCGCTGTTTGTCCATCTAGATGTTGAAATAAGTGTTCGCTACAAGAAAGTTCGTTTGCATGTAGTAAACAAATTATTATTGTAAAGGTTTTTAACACTTTCCAACAAAGTTGAAAATTGTTTATGGCTTCGGTTTGTCTGTCCATCTTTCCGCACTCTAACTCTCGTAAATATACTCGGATTGGGCCAAAATTTTTGGATGCTATTTATATTTATCCCAACACGAACCCTGTTTTAAATGAAGTTTGCAGCATATTTAGTTTATTTGCAGGGACAGTGAAAAATTCACCGTTACATTGCTCGGAGAGTTAGTTGACGCCTGGAGCGCAAGGTGCGAAGTTGTTCCTGTGTATAGCTCTTATATAGAGAGTAGGGTTGAGTGAGGCTCGCAAAGCTTAGAGCCCATATGTTGGGAGATTAAGAGTAATCTCCGGTAAAGCTAATTTAACGAGTGTAGAGTGAGAGTGGTATAACGTAGTTTAACTGTACACAGCTAGCATTTGCTGTAGTTGAACCGGATCACCTACATCCGAGTTTTTAAGTGTAAATAGTGTTTTGTGTTTTGTAAATAGTGTGTAAATAAACTGTTAATTTAGTTAATTGGAAGAGTTGGTTTTCATTTAAACAATCCTCTCAGAGCGTGACCGATATCACGTAATCATATCGGTGGTGGCAGCATATAAATAGCAAAGGATTTCTTCAAAGTTGTGCGGACTAAGAGGAAACTCCGACAAATTGATGGCAGCGACGGGATAGAATCGTCTGATACCAGTGACCAGCGAGCCATGTTATACAGTGTGTTAATACCGAAGCACCCAGTGGAATTTTTGCGTGGAAATGCCGGATCGTCGAGCGGAATTATAGACAGATAACAACCAAGCGTCGAGTGGAAGTACAGAGTGTTTGTGTCCTATCATCGCTACAGTGAATCAAATTACAGTGTGTTGCAGCCAAGTGTTGAATATCATCAAAGTCACCGTAAAGGGGGAAATATTGAATTCATCGTGCAACTACGTGTGAACAGCGGAGTACCCCAGCAGATAAAGTTATAAGGTAAGGTGTTTTGATCATTTCTTTCTGCTGACATTCTCGATCCAAATTTATTTGTTGTTGTATAATTAATAGTAATTTAAGATAAATTGTCTAAATCTGGATAATTTATGTGCTATCAAATAATTGTGTTCAGATAGATAGAAGATATTAACAGCCATATTTACTACTGTTTTAAGAAAAAGTCATAATAGCTTGTGCTAAAATTGATTTATTATTTTTTTTTTACTAATCATGGTAACGAATAAAATTAATGCATAGTGTTAATAACAGTTGGAAGGAAAAATTGAATTTACTTCAATTTAAATTATTATTAAAGCAATATTTAAATGAAGCAATACTGTTTTAAATTTGAAGAGTTTATAACAAACGAACAATGAATATTTGCTTAGTTTTAATTTGTTGGAGGTAAATTTCGAAAAAAAAAGTCTCACAGTAAAAAAAACGGCTCGCGGTGAGAAAAAAAAGGCTCGTGGGAGAAAAAAAAGGCTCACAAGTAAAAAAAAAAAGTGAGGTTTTTGATTTTATTTGTTTTAAGTGTCAGAACCAGTGTTGAATTTGGAAATATTTTATTGATGATAATTGTAGGAATTTATATGTGTATGCTATACAATTTTTCTTTAGGTGGATGTTTCTATTGGCATCAATACTTTTATTCAATTTGCAACGTATCAGTATTATTATGTAAATTGTACGTTATTATCTAATTGTATAAATTGGAATGTGTATTGCATAGTAATCAAATCGAAATTATTGTTTTTACCTTTTGTTTTATTGGAAGTAAATTGTCTGATATCAATGGTTGAGGAAAATCCTGTTATACAGTATGTTAAATTAGAAATATAATACATCGATTCTCTGAAAGGTATTAATTGGGAAAATAAGTGGAGGTAAATGTACTAAAGCAGAAATTTAGGAAATATTAATTTAGTAGGTTTAAATATTATTGTAGAGTGGTAATAGTGATCGGTGGAAGGTATGGCTTTCTCATTGAAATTAAAAGGGTGGATCTCCAGATGATAGCCGAAGAATTGGGAGTTGAATTCACGGAAGACGATACCAGAATTCAGCTTAGGAAAAAGATAATAGACAGCGATGACTTTGACGAGGGGGCTATTATGGAATTATCTAACACTATTGTTGCGGAACGACTAGAGCTCGAAAAGTTAGAAAAACAGGATAAGTTAGAGCGCGAAAGGTTAGAAAGATAAGAAGAGCGCGAAAAGTTAGAAAGAGAAGTAAGGAAGGAAAAGTTAGAAAGAGAAGAGAGCGCTGAAAAATTAAGGATGGAACATGAATTAGAAATAGAGAGGCTAAAGATTCAAGGTGTGACAAATAACTCTAATGGAACTAGGGAACCTAATAATGAAAGTAGCATAGAAAAATTGATCAAAAGTGTTAAAACTCTGTATATCAAAGTACCAGAAGTGACTGAGGGATGGAATTTATTTTTCAACAGTTTAGAAATGGCATTCGAAACTAAAAATGTACCGGAAAACCAGCAGGCCAAAATTCTACTAAATATGTTAGAAGATAAGACGGATAATTTGTTAATTTATACCACTAGGGAACAAATCGAGAGTTATGAGGAATTAAAGGAGTTAGTTCTAAGGGAACACGAGCCGACACCGAAGGCGTGTTTGGAAAATTTTAAGAAGGCTAGGAGAAACCAGACTGAAACTCATGTATCATTTGTATCACGCTTAGTAGCAACATGGGAAAATTATTGTAAGATTAGGGGTGCGAACTCATCTGAAAAGGTCAATCAGTTAATAATTACTGATAAGTTATTAAATACGTTAGATGAGGAAACCACATCATATATTGGGTTAACTCAGCGGAGTAAATGGTTAGAAGCTTCTAAAATTGCTAAAGAACGTGACAATTATTTTGACGCTACATACAAGTCTTATGCGGTTACGTATAAAAGTTTTAAGGGTAAAGATAGGTATGTAAACAGTGAAAAAGTGAGACCGAGGGAGGATAGTAAAGTCAGTGGTAATTGGAGGCAAAACGGGAGTAATGAGATTAATTCTTTTTCGGGTAGGAAAACTGATTTTAAGAAACCTAGTGATGATTCAGCTCCTAGATGCTTTAAATGTGGTTTCAGAGGTCATTACCAACGTTTTTGTAATAATGCAGGTAATGAGAGAATAATGCTAGTAAAGGGAGTGAACAGAAAGCGGGTGTAAATAAGATTGTCGTGAAAGGAAACAAAGAATTACCTAAAGGGGCTATTGTGACGAGGATATCGGCAAAGGCCAAACGGAGAACTAATGTTTTTGGTGAGAAATTAAATAAACTCGAGAAAATTGAAGTTAGTGTAAATGGGCAGAAAGTGAAAGTATTGGTTGATTCTGGATGTGGAATTAGTGTCGTTCATAAAGATTTGGTACCGGAAGAGAAATTAAAAGGAGCGGGTAGTATTTATTTACAAGGATTATTTGGTGAAGCAGTTAAATCACCGTTGGTTAAATTACCATTAATTATTCCGCAATTCGGAGAAACTAATATAATTCATCAGGAAGCACTTTGCGCGGTGACCGATAATATTAATGAGCAGGTAAATTTACATCCTGAAGTGAATAATGAGTTGTCAGTGGTCAATCGCGAGGAGCCCAAGGTGCAAATTATTACCAAATCTTTATGAACGACACTAATTTCACATCCAGAATCAACCAATACTTTCACTTTCTGCCCATTTACACTAGAGTCCCAAGAATTAGAAAGTTCGGAAATTAGTATTGATAACTCGAGTAAAAATAAAAATATGAGTAGCGATAATTGTAATGTTTACGCAATAGAAACGAGATCGGGAAATTTATAAGGTCAAAATGCAGAAAAAACGGAAGTAGAGGAAAATAATAAAGTTATTGTTAGTAATTCAGATATGTTTAAGAAATCCCAAATGGAATGCAAAAATGTAGAGAGAGTTTGGGAATTAGCTAAAATGGATAAAGGAGAGTATGATATTGTAGATGGTTTATTGTAGCATAAAGAGAAATTTTTAGGCGAAACTATAGCTCAATTAGTAGTGCCTAAAGTCAAAAGAGCAGGAATCTTAAAGTCAGCGCATGTGTCTAATGAGGGAGAACATCACGCGGCAAAGAAAACCTTAGAGAGAATTAGGCAATCTTTTTATTGGGAAGGTAAGGCTAAAGAAGAAAAAAAGTTTTGTAAATCGTGTCTAGAATGTCAATTATCTAGAAAAGTGAAAGTGCGTGATAGAGTCTTAGTTCAGATGGCGGATGGTAGCAATACGTATGTATATCAAAATAAAGGGGAATTTATGGTCAGGTGTAACATAGTCAATATTGTTTTTGAAGGTAATGAGGAATTTGGAGAAGTTGGGGAAATTCCTATTTTAAACCGGGAACAAGAGGTAGAACGGGGCATAGAAAGGTTCGAAATAAAAGGGTTATCTAATAGTCAAGTCAAGGATATAAAGTCCATTTTGAGGGAGAATAAAGGGGTATTTATGGGTTCTGTGTGACCAGCGGAAGTATGGGAGCACCGTATTGATTTGAAACCGGGTGGCTTTTTCAAGAAGGCTCACGTTTTCAGCACCAGCCTTGGCGAGTTGGCGAAAGCGAGAACGTTCAGCGAGCTCTAACGTCAATCGTCGTCTTGTGTTTTGTTTTGAACCGAAATAGCGGAAGACGAACTAGCAATTTTAGAATAACAGTCCTACCTAAATTAAAGAAATATTTTCAATTATGTGTTCTAGATGAAAAGAAATCTTCTTCGAAAGAAATTGTATTACGGACTCTTATACTCCGTTTTATCAAAGGCCCTTATTACTTTTCATGATATAGACTAAAATTTTGATTATTTGATACCCTCAAAAATCTACATTTTCATTCAATTATGTATTATTAATTCCATACTTGTTCAACAAAAACTCATTACCTTCATAAATCTAGATATTTGATTACATATAAAGATGGATTTATGGGGATGATGAATTAATGCAGTTTGAGTGCATTTTGATGTATGTAAACACAGATAAAAAAAATAACAGATAAAAAAATATAGCTGCGGCAGAAATTACTATATTTTCTGCGATGAACTTATATTATTAATTTAATACCAAATCATTCTACAGAAACAGTACCCAAAATCTAGTGAAAATAGGCTAAACCAAGGAAAAAAACCGATTACACCCCCAACCAGGATGTTTAGAAATTGCCTTTTTAATGTGAGATGAAATTCTTAAGGGGAGGTGGGGGAGAAGGAATATTGAATGAGTATCTTTTGTTACTTCAAGGTAACAAACTAAATCACTAGAGCAAATTTTTAACTATGTATGATAGGGAAGAGCTGTAGATTTAAATAGTTAAATTTATGAATTAACAAATAGAAAAATAAACCAAAAAATTAAAAACTTCGAATATTTATCTCTTTTGGGGGGAGGGGGGGGGTAAAAGAAAAACAAGCTTTTCTTTTTTTCGGGGGGGGGGGGGGTGACAGAATTTGAATAATGTGTCTTTTACTTATAGTTACTTCAAAGTAATAAATAGGACAGAAATTTTTTTTAAATGTAAAGAATTAAGAAAAAAAATGAAAGCGTGTGCACAAAAGGTTAATCCTGTTTTTTTTTGTTTTTTTTTTATTTAATCTTTCATTCTATTTCTTTCCTTTTCTTTTTTTATGGTAAATTATTTATTTGTTATTTAAAAATCAACAGATATAGCAAAACACAATTTTAACTAATCTGTTTTGCAAGGCAACAATGAATTTTAAATGGTAAAAAAATAGTGTGCTGGAGGAGAGAGGGAGAAGAGACAATTTGAAATGGGAGGATGCCTCAGACGATTGATCATTATTTTATTGCAACTTCAACTTAAGAAATAGTGCAATATGTTTGCAGAATGACGAAAAATGGAGTGTGTGTAGGGGGGGGGGGGATTTCGTCCTAGAGACGAATTCAGATGATTTATTCAAATATGACGAATTACTATTTTAAAATAACAAATAAAACAACTAGGACGAAATAATATTTAAAAATATGGCAAAAATTTTAAAATTAAAAATCTGAAGAATTTTAAGGATTTTTAATTTTGTGCACTAGGGGCAGACCAATATGTTTTTTTTTTCATAAAAACTCAAATAATGATAAAGATTTAACAGCATTAAAATTTAATAGTAATTAATTTAATTGCATGCATCAACTTGCAATTATTTTAACTGATTGATTTAATTGCAGGATACAGCTAAATAATTTATTATTATCGTTCAATCTAATTATAATCGAATTGATTTTAGTTTCAACTTCCTATTAACGTCTAATCGCAATCAATTAAGAACAATTAATTGTTAATGAATTATTTCACTGAAAATATGTTTTATTAATGCAATCAACGCGTCACACAATTATGCCGCTTAAAGAAAAAAAAACTAAATTAATTCAGTAGTATTGCTAATAAAACTAAGTTCAATTGTGTCATAAAAACGTGATCAATAGAATTATATTTATTACAAAAAAATATTTACGTCTGTTTTTATTTTTCCTAAAAAATAAAATACGTTCCCAATTTCTTCGAACATAGCGAATTAATGAAGTAAATGAATATTATTGAACTAAAAAACATAACTTATGTTTGAATTATATATATTGTGGAATTAAAAGCATTTTATTCGAAAAAGCTCTTTGTTTTAAGCAGAAAGCTCTCAGCAAAGGAATGGGGTTGCTGTTCGCTACGAGTAAGACATCTTGAACAAGAAAGGGTGCGTGCATAGCATTGAATTCATCCCCGCGCCAACCGTTACTCTGGCGATAAAGTGTTCAAAATTTGAGCCTTCTTGAAAAATCAACCGGGTGTGGCAAGGAAAAAGTCAAGGTTATATAGTGTACCTGTTGCTTATAAAGAGGATATAGATAGACAGATTCAGAAGTTATTAGAATTAAATCTAATCGAAGTGTCAAATGCAGAAGTTAGTCATCCAATTGTTTGCGTGACGAAAAAAGACGCAACTGTTAGGCTTTGTATAGATTATAGAGCTTTAAATTCAGTAACGCAGGCCCCAACATTTCCTATGAAAGATTCGCAAGAAATCATTTATACTGCGGGGGCAGCTAAATATTTATCTTCGATTGATTTATTGAGGGGTTATTGGCAGATTAAAATGGCTGAGGAATGTAAATTTTTGACAGCTTTTACAACTCATAATGAGACTTATCAGTGGCGTTCTATGCCTTTTGGTTTATCAGGGGTGGCTGCTACTTTCCAAAAAGATATGAATGAGGTCCTTTAAACTCATCGGAAGTATGCACAAGCATATATTGATGATGTCATCATTTTCTCCGACACTTGGGAAGAGCATTGTTGGCATGTTAGGGCTGTCATGGAAGAACTTAAAAATAGAAATTTTACGATTAGGATGGATAAATGTAAATTTGGAGAGAAGTTGACAAAGTTTTTAGGTCATGTAATTGGGGGTGGAACGCAGGCAACTGGTGAGGAGAAAATAGGAGCAATAAGGGATTTAAAGAGACCGAAAACTGAAAAGGAAGTTAGATTTGTTTTGGGATTAATGGGATTTTATCGATCTTATGTTCCAAATTATGCAGAAATTGCTATACCTTTCACTGAACTAACTAAAGGGAAGGTTAAAACACTGTACCATGGGATGAAAGGGTAGAAGAAACATTTAATACCCTTAAAGATGAGTTATGTAACGTGACGCGTTTGGCTACACCTACCGTAGGCCTGGAATATCCGCTTCACGCCGATACTTCAGACCTGACAGTAGGATGTTGTCTTACTCAAAAAGAAGAATAGGGGCTGTTTAAGCCGATAGCTTTTGCCTGTCAGAAATTATCAGGGGCTCAGCGTGTTTGGCCGAGTATAGAGAAAGAGGCTTGGGGTGTTCTCTTCGGGTTGCGGAAGTTTGAAAAGTGGACATATGGATCTCAAATTGAAATCATAACGTATCATAATCCATTAAAATT
The DNA here is from genome assembly GCA_963932465.1 of Maratus speciosus. Classification (NCBI taxonomy): domain Eukaryota; kingdom Metazoa; phylum Arthropoda; class Arachnida; order Araneae; family Salticidae; genus Maratus; species Maratus speciosus. The sequence continues at coordinate 15,226,730 of OZ010800.1, read as the reverse complement.
TCTCACTGAAACAACCCCAAGGTCCCCCAAACTCACTAGATGGGCTTTTGCCTTGCAACGCTGGAACCTGAGTATTTCTCATCGTCCAGGAGCGCAACATTTAAATGCTGATGCAATTTCCAGGCTACATAGGAAGAGCTGGGAAGAACCGCCAGTTACTAGCCCATCGGCATCATTGACTAAATAGTGGACAAACCTAAAAGGGGTGTCATCACGTTTCAAATTTTTTTATGTATGTGTAACTGTATTTGAATTTTGTGTTTATAATAGTGTATTAGCATGTGTAGTTTTTCTGTAATAATCATATTCGTATATGGTTCATTAGAGGTGTCAGTAGATAATGTTCAGATACCTTGAAATATATATGTAATAATAATAATGAAGAAACTTGCAAAGAGACTATTGAACTGTTCTGTGATATTACTATATGTTCGGGTAAAATTAGCCCCTAAATGGCATATTTTCCGCTAAGGTGGGGGGTGCCAGGTTCTGAGAAACATCTGCTATTGTAACTATGGTTCTATATTATTTTGTCTTATTATATTATATTTTGTATGGTCTGTGTACTGGGAATTTCAAAGTAACATTCTTTCCTTATCTGAAACTGAACCCGAGCCGGTGAATTGTACAGTGTGGATGAAGGGATAAAGTTATGGAGGGAGAGGGGTTTGCCCTACCTTGTGAGATGTCTGTTGGAGATGGGGGGACAAAAGAATTGCACGAACGAGGGAAAGGGCTGAGAATGTGTTCAGGTTGGAAACCCCGTATTTACGGGGAGTAAAAACAGTGGGTTGCTAGAAGGCAGTCGATTTTTGCTCGGAGAGTTAGTTGACGCCTGGAGCGCAAGGTGCGAAGTTGTTCCTGTGTATAGTTGCTGTGCGAAGTTGTTTCTGTCCTCTTGTATAGAGCGTAGGGTTCAGTGAGGCTTGCAGAGCTTAGAGCCCATGTGTTGGGAGATTAAGAGTAATCTCCGGTAAAGCTAATTTAACGAGTGTAGAGTGAGAGTGATATAACGTAGTTTAACAGTACACAGCCAGCATTTACTGTATTTAATTTAATGTTGAACCGGATCAACTACATCCGAGTTTTTAAGTGTAAATAGTTTTTTGTGTTTTGTAAATAGTGTGTAAATAAACTGTTAATTTAGTTAATTGGAGGAGTTGGTTTTCCTTCTATATATATAACAAAAAGTTTTAATTTCGAAATGGACCAATGAAAATCTGCGTAGATCATCCGGGTATACTCCTACTAGATCGGCATCCATATTTTTTATGACCGGCGGTTTTTCTTCGTTAATATTAAGAAAACTGTTTCATACAAAAATATGAAAATCAGTGGTATTATAGAGACATGTTTGATAAACACGCTGATGCAGACTGTTTTTAAATCTAATAATTAATTTAAGAGATATTTAATGTTAAAGATGGTCAAAATCGTTCCATTAAAAAGGTTTTATAGGAGAAAAACTATACATAGGGATTTAAACATTTTTAGATCATTTTATACATTGGTAGCTCCGGTTTGCAGACTGCAATTATCTGTTTAATTTAACTTATTTTTTGAGGATTTATTTCCATTTTAAATTCAAATTTTCAGCATTTCGAGAGATATTTTTTACACATTTTAGAAAAGGGCAATTATTTTAAACTGTTGCCAATTTTAAAAGCAGCGTAAAGAATAATATTTCCTTCAAATAAAAAAAAATATTTACACGTGACTATTATAAACAGAAAAAAAATTTCAAATTAGAATTAAGTGATTACGTGTTAAAAATAGGGAAAATATTGAAAATTACATCATAAAAACTACAGTTACACGTAAATTTTAAAAGGAAAAGAAAATTTTTAAATACTAAATTCATTATTATGCGTTAAAAGTCGCAAATGAAGGAAATTACGTCATATTTTAAAAGGCCAAATAAATAAAAGTTGGCAAAACACTTTAAATTAAAAAATATATTTGCACGAGACATTTATTTTATATTTTGAGATAATCTTTTCAACTATTATCGTGAATTCTAAGATAGCGCAGATAATATTTCCTTTCTAACAACAAAAGTATTTTCATGTGAATATTAAAAAGAGAAAGGAAACTTTGGTAGAAATTGTGTCAGATTTAAAACGATACATTTAAAAGAACTTTCTCATAGCGTTGTTAAAAAGTACCGAGAGACAAAGACTCTATATACTTAATTCATTTTACATTAGCTTACTTTCAAATTTTTAACTAATTTTTAACACTTTCCAACAAAGTTGAAAAATGTTATTGATTTCGGTTTGTCTGTTTGTGCTCTAACTCTCGTAAATATACTCGGATCGCAGTAAAATTTTTTGTTATTGACATTTAGCTTAGCACGAACCCTATATCAAATGAAGTTTGTAGAATGTTTGGGTTCATTTACAGGGACAGTCAAAAGTATTCCGTTACATTACGGCCAATGGGAAAAAATCATTTCAAATGAATTTTAAAGATGTTACACTCTTTCAAACATAATAAAAATATATGCATTTACGGAGTGCACTAAAATATGCAGAATATTCTGTAGCATATGCGGTGCAACGAACAGTTACTATTTATTTACAGGGCTACACAAAAGAATTCCATTACAAATGGTATAGGGTAAAATTGTTTGCGGGGTATTTTAATTATACAAATTCATATATAATAAAATTGATATACACCTGTGAGGCTTACTTAAGTTATTTCATGCATAATACGAAGTGCATAGCATTTATAGGAACATACAAAACATTTCAGACAAGTATTTTCTATCCGAAGTACTGTATATTAGCGGCGATGGCAGGGAATGCATTTTTAATTATGATATCCGCTTTTAAGTTTCACTATATTTATGCATACTATATGGTGTGTGTAAATGTTATAGTTGATATACATGGCTACGCAAAAGAATTCGTAAAGGTTACTGACAAGGAAGGTCTCCATACGGGCATACTCAGAAAAATCTGAAAAAAACATGTTCTTCTCTTAATGGGTATATATGTTTATAAAGAAATTTCGGCGGAACCTCGGTAGAACGTCCGTAAAAAAATAATGAAAATTTCGTTTATTTGGTGACTTATCACCGTTTGGAGGAGAAATAAAATTTCAAATAATACGCTTGTCGAATACTCTTTAAAGAAAAAACTTTTTATGTTGAATTTGTTTAAATAAGTTTAATTTAAATAAATTTAGCTTTGTCATTTTTAGTTTGTTTTAACTATAAATTTGTCATATATATTTATATGTACTTATAATGAATTTTAACTATCATATTTTACGATTTAAAACAAAATTTAAATTGATTAAAATTGTTACAAACTCAAAAATATGCCCCATTGACCACTGTCGATTCAACTGTGTTGCGATGGAAACAACTTAATCGGTATGGAAATGTATTACGGCAGCATTATTCATCTGCCATTAAAAGTTATTTTACAACCGTTTTTTATAATGCCATTTAAATTTTAAAAATTGTGGATTGGAGAATAGAACAATGGCAAAATTTCATTCAAATCGGCATCTAGCAACATGTATAATACAAAATGTAATAATAATAATAATAATAAATTCTTTCATGGTTTATGTTTAAATTCATTAAATACCGCATATTCTCAAAATTAATTAACAAAAAATTTTCAGATTCATTAAAATCGTTTGCTTTTGTCGAGGAAAAGTGCTCCTCGCCAAATTGCGTGCCGCTTTCGTCTTTTCACGCCAATTATTCGAAAGTATTTGATTTTTTTTACAGATTTTCTACTGTAATTCCGCCGCTAATTTTAACTGATCCTTTATTACATACATGAGTACTTTCGCTAGCATTTTTTTCAACATATTCTGAGTATGACCAGTATGGAGACCTTCCTTGTGAGTATGACCGTAAATTGCTGAATGGTGGGTTTAAAATGTGTTATGCTGACCTGCATGTAGTTTTCTATGAAATGTTTGTAGAATATAGATAAAATGATATACAGGACCACGCAAAGAATTGGATACATGGCCGCCTATACATGATAAATTCTGGAAATGCGATTTCAGTAGTTTTAAGAGTGATTTAGTTTGAATTAAAGTTTAGCTAAATAGTGGCGTGTAATAAAGGTACTAGGTAAACAACAGGGCTAAACAAACGTATTCAAGTATGTTTCCATCTATCAGTATAAATTGCTGAAAGAAAAATTTCAACCTGTTAAGCGTTTTCTTGCTAAACTAAATTTTCTATTATATAGTACTAGCAGATCTACCGGGCTTCGCTCGTGTGAATAATAATGGTCCAACCGGGTAAAATACATTAAAATGAAATAATACGGCAGTGACAATAACTGAGATTGGTGCATTGCCGTCCACGAATCCTTAAAAGACCGATAAGAAATATAAGTAAAATAGTTTTAATTGCGTCTACTATTAACTATACCATAATAATGTATATTCCAAACAAATGTCGTAACATATATTAAAGTACAATTATTTGCTTAAAAAGCGTCATTTAAATAATAAAAAACATTAAAAATATTAAAAATTTACATGTTTCGACTCTTTCATTGAGTCATCTTCAGAATATATATATATATATATATATATATATATATATATATATATATATAAACTACAAACACAGTGCCAATTGTGACATTATACTGATGATGGCAATGACCTAACCCATAAATTTTGCCTTTACTAAAAATTTTTAAACTTATGATCATCATACAATTTCGTTTTTCACACTGTCGAATAGAAAAAGCTTCTGTCGAAGGAAATTTATTTGAAAATTGTATCTCAATTTTTTCATGTGAATGGATTTTAAAGTAATTTTCAATCATGGATATTTTTGATTTGCATGCAGCCAGGGATAAGATTTCCGCATTTTTTCACACCAGTATTTTGTTAGAGAAATGATATTTTATTTAATCGGGACACTCTCTTGATTTAACAGAACAACATTTTCTTTAAGAATATACCGGTGTGCAAAAACGTGGAAATCTCATCCCTACATGCAGCCCAATTACGAAAGATATACCTGTTTGCTCTTAATGCAATATTATAAATAAAGACATTGATGAACTATGAGTAACTCTAGCATCATATTGTTGGTGGCAATAACCTAACCCAAACATAAATTTAACTTTTACTGCAATTTGACCTTTAAACATCGCACATTTGATTATTCCCAAATCTAATAGAATACAAAAAGTACTTTCAGTAATTTTTTTTTTTTGAAAAGCTTATCTCAATTTACGGATTGATTATCCATTTTAAATTAATTTTCAATCACGGATATATTTTTAAATATACCTGTAACCCAATTCAGAAAGATATATCCGTTTGCTATTAATGCAGTATTATGAAGAAAAGACATATCTATGAGTAACGCCTAGCACCATATTGTTGGTGGCAACAACCTAACCGTACCATAAATTACGCTTTTACTGCAATTTGGTCTCTAAACATCATGCATCCCATTATTTCAACGTCTAACAAAAAAGTCTGTCAGTCATGAAATTTTGTTTAAAAAAGAAAAAAAGCTTACCCTAAAAAATAGTAGCTATAATTTCTATTTAATATAAATCGTACAAAAATCGTATTTTATATAACCGTATTCGATACAAATCGAAGAACGTTATCATTGCATTTCAGGTATTAAAACATTTATCTAAATGATATAATTAAAGATTACAAAGAAATAGGGAATAAATTGTAGCATCCAGTTTTTAGAGCCAGTTTGAAATTATATTGATGACATTGACGTCACATCTTACACTTCCTTTTACTATTATCATTTTCCTTATTTGATTCTTGATATTGAAACGACTTCATTAAAATAGATTTTTTAACATTCGACTAAAGTACTTCTAAGGTCATTTTAAAACATGCTTAGTTAAAGTTTTTACATAAATATATAAAAATGTGCATTTTCTGATTAGAATGACGTCGATTTAAAAAATGTACAAATATAGCAGTCGAGTCTGAATTTTTATTGGCTAATAAAACAAAGTACTCGAGTTATCATTTTTTTAAAAAATTATTGAGCAGTTTTTTAGACGTTTGGCAACAGGAAAGAAGCTATTGAATTTGAAAATTTAAAATGAGATATTTCTATAATGTTAAATTATGAAAGATGATAGAAAAAAGGGATAAATATTGGTCTGATGATTTTTTAAAGGTGACAGGGATCTATTCCACGTTCTAAAGCCTATGTACAGCACGTTTCGTGCAAAACGGTCAAAAATTAAAGATTTGTATAAAGGACATACACACAGAGAACGGCTTTTATATATACTAGGGGATTGTACCCGGGCTTCCCGGGTTAAAGAATAGAGATGAAAATATTTTTTTAAACTGAAAACCAATAATTTTTTTATATGTAATATTTTTTTTTAGATTGCCAGCTTCCATTAAAAAAGCATTTTTCATATGGAAAATACGAATTATACAATCAAACAATTTTTTGAAATTTATCAAAAGCGATGTTTTCTTATTAGCCGCATGCTAAGAGTTATTTGACCAAGATTTTGCTACTTATGGCGTCCTTTTATATTCTGATAATTTCAGAGCTTATACATGTCTGTTAAATTTGTGTTTTATTTATATTATTTTATTTATTTATTCATAGGGAAGTTTTTTTTTTAACGGATATTAGCCGTAAGAAAATGAAGAACTCTTTATTTTGTTTTATTGGCAAACGGATTCGTCTTTCGTAATCGAGCTCCGCGCTATGTAGATAAAATAAAAAATATTCCATGCTTTAAAATTGTTTTTAAAACCATAGACAATCAGTAAACTGAGATGAACTATGCAAATAAAATCCATTTGAAAAACAAAATCCTATTTGGTAAACAGTAAAAATTTTCGTAATTTATGTTTTTTAGACGCATTTGTGTTAAAATGTTTAGTTTTATCTAAGAAAATGATCGTTTTCTTTTAAATATGACTTTATTTTCACTTAACTAAGAATTTCACCTAGTATCTGAAACTTAGTATCAGTACACATGCAGAAGGAAAAACAAAATAGAAAATGTATGAGGAAAAATGCGTGTTTTCAAAAGCAGTGTGTCATTTTCCGTTATTATGCTCCTAACATAATATTCTGCTCCTAATGGGATTTTGCGACACTAAACCCTATACAACAATTTTTATAAACAATTTTGAATTTTTATCAGAAAATAGCATGAATAAAGATAAAAATAATTCATTATTTCTCTCTCGTCTGCATTAATGAAAGCTATCTAATTTTCACCATTTTGAAGAAATTTCATAAAATGCTTTTAAAATTAAAATATAAAAGTGGGATAGTTTAAAAAAAAACAGATAGCGCGATCACATCTACAAAAGAAGAGTTTTCAGTTAAAAAAATATTAGTAAAATTGGTTCAGCAGAAAGATCAGGGCAGATGACTAAAAAACACACTTGTGTTTTAAATATATATAGATTATATAAAATTAGGAAAAATTAAATTAAGCAAATTATGTTATTTTGATAAAATTATAATAGAATGTCTTAAAGAACAGCGTTAAAATTTTATTATTCGAGAGAATTTTGGACAAAAACTTCAGGAACCTAATATTATTTTAAACGACGAATTATTTGTTTGCTTGTCTAACTCGGCGAAGCAAATCCATCCAGGCGAGAATCACCAATTTCAGTAATATAACTCGCTATTATTTGCATGTCACCTCTCTTCCATAAAGACACTCTAAATTTTTGTAAACCATTGCGTTTTATCAGTTATGATTTCGATTACATTATTTTCAAAAGTGAAGCATTTTCACCTGTGAAGAATTTCAAAGCAGCTGGGTTGTGAAAATGACGCACTTCTACAAAACATAATTCAGGTTTAAGAATTAAAATACACGCTTTTTTATAAAATGACGTCATTTGCATCCACTAAAGCAATCCACTTTTACAATCCAATCTTAAACTTCGTCTATAGAAAAGTATGCATATGACGTCATTGTCACGAAATAACAGACAATATTCTTGACATTGACAATATTTTAATTTCAACTTTTTTAGTCAGGTTTTATGAGAAAGTGGCAACAAAAAGATTCAGTATCTCCTATTTTCGACTATTTTCCGTTTACTTTCAATGACTTTCAATAGAAATGGGGTACTTTTGTTGCCACGATCAGAAAAATGGTACTAAAAACTACAAAAAATTAATATCTCAAAAATAAACTGAGATACAGCTTTCAAACAAATAGCATTTAAAAGAGCATTTTTTTCCTTATACGACGGTGTAAAAATTTAAAATGTGCGATGTTTAGAAGTTTAAAAAATTGCAGTAGGGAAAATTGCAAAACAAAAATTTTATTTCAAATTTGAAAGTGTTGCCATTCGCAAAATGACGTATGCGTTACGCACAGATACGTTTGTCCTTTATAATATAGATAGATATATATCAGCCTACAGATCAAATACAGGGCTGTTCGGATGAATTGGAATAAATATTTGGCTATGGATGGTAACTGCTGAAATCAGTTTTTTAAATGTTTAGTTAGTTATTTACCTTATTTCCCTAAATAACGAAGTTTTGTTAAAGCTTTCCGGGAGTGTTGGAAAGTGTGTCATAATATATGCCTTAAGCATGATTTTTCTTTGTTGTTTCTAATCAAAGACGAAAACAGCCATTGTATCTCTTAGCAGCGGCGGATTTTGTCTTAAAAATCTCCAATCAAAGGAAAATGAATGAAAACCTGTTTACAGATAGCAAAGGATTTCTTCAAAGTTGCGCGGACTAAGAGGAAACTCCGACATACTTCTTTTGCTCTTTACTTTGATGGCCCTAAAGATAGAAATATCTGCCAGGTTAAAGAGCTGGCAAAGTTTTATCTTCGCGAAGTCAAGGAAGAACACGTCTCTTTGATACTAGAACTAGTTCTCTATTATTTTCGCTATTTGACCCCATCGTCTGGCAAGGTGACTTCTGTATGCAATGACATTATAAAATTTTTGAAGAAAAATGAAATGGAAACGATAAAAATAACTGCAATGGGACTTGGTGGAACCGTCATTATCACAGGATGCAATGATGGTGTTATATGATTTCTTGAGAACAGGTTTTTAAAACCACTTTAGTGGCTTCCTTGCCCTCAATTCTATGAGCTTCCGCTGAGATATCTTTTCGAGCATCATGATGACAAAAGACAGGCCCTATGCCATATTGTGTCCCTATTGGTTGAACTCTTGTAATTTGTGAATCGTTACCAATTACAAAGTTTAAGCCAATTTAATCTGATCCCTTAGCTGTTGGTAAAGATGATTTGTCAACTGACCAGAAGTACATGCCTGAAATATTGTAAGCTCTTTCAACAGGCATGAGTTCAATTTACCTTTTTTGCCGCGTCCCTGGACCAATATTTTATTCAAGGGGGAAAAAACCGCAAATCGAATTTTGAGACTCTACGTTGGAACAGAAAATTCCTCTTCTTAACTTGTCATACTGTCTGAGTGCATCCTGATAGTGTACTGCATCTGTTGGTTCACAATTAAAATGAATCCATCATGTTTTCCTGAATCTGTGTACTATAGTTAGTAACTCTCGTTACTTGCCAAATCATCTACGAAAGATTATAGTTCTTGCAATTTCACGAAATACCTATTTCGTAAACCATTAAAATAGCCTAATTGGAATGATAACATATGCAGGATAGAACATCAGGACACCAGCCATAAAGAAAATCGCCAAAGAACGAATTTCTGTGGACTCGAATAGTGCCATGCGTCACTTTATAATTCCAGACTTGACTGTTGAAGTTTAAAATTGTATGGACTTAGTCGACTAGCAAAACAGCAAACTAAATGAACTACCTGTTATGGTTTCTCTATTGATTGACGATCTAACAACTCTGATGAATTTAGAATGTTCGACTAAAGATACCAGCTATTATAACTTTCCTCGTCCCACTCAATAAGTAGAAAGATGAAATTAGTCACTAAATACCTGATAAAGATTGTGGACCAGAACAGAGGAAGGATCACATCTGATAAATTTTAACCTCTCTTAGAATAATGCCTTCATTTAAGAGCAAGTCATATAAAATTCAGTTACATTAAATACTTCATCATTTTACGTTTGTTTAACCTGTTTCGTTTAAACATCTCTGTATTTTAATTAATAAAATTCTTTGTTCATTTTATATTAGTTTTGAAAATTGTGGTGCATGAACTGCTGTTATGCAGTAAAACAGCAGTAGATGAAGCGACCGTCAAGAAAAATGTAGGATTACCTTTTTTTATTTTCCGGTCTAATACAAATAGTTATAAGAAATTATAACATATTAATAGATACAAAGTAGCTTTATTTACTTCTGGACATATTATAGAGTTTTTCAAAATTTAGAAGAAAGGCAAAAATTGGAATTTTTGCAATTTTTTTAAACATGGTTCTCTTTGCGACAGTAAAATATATGGCTTCCTAAAAAGGAACATTTATCGAAACATTTCTCATATATTCATATAGCTATTACGTTCTATTAGAAATTGTATTGGTACCTTTGGATAATTAAACAATAATAAAAAGAAACAAGTTTTTTTGCGATTTTTTTTAACTTTGGCCACCTTGCGTCGGTAAAAGGTATTAACCGATGTGTGTAACATTTAACGAATTCATTCTTTATTACAAAAGGCAACTTTTCCGCGCTATTACATTTCTATTATAAATATTTCTGTTTCGACCCACCTTATTGTATATGCAGGGCTACACAAAAGAATTCGTAAAGGTTACTGAGTATGAGCGTAAATTGGTTAAAAGTTGTTTTTAAATGTGTTATGCATTTTTACGCTGAAGGTCATTTAGTTTACTAAACAATGTTTGTAGAATAGAGATAAAATGATATACAGGGCCACGCAAACAATTGCATACACGGCCGTTTATGGATGATAGTTTCTGGAAATATGATTTCAGCAGTTTTAAGAATGTTTTAGTTTGAATTAAATTTTAGCTAAATAGTGGCATTTAATAAAGATACTATGTAAACTACAGGGCTGAACAAAAGTATTTAAGTATGTTTCCATCCATAAGTATAGATTGCTGAAAGAGAAATTTCAACCTGTTATGCGTTTCCTTGCTAAACTAAATTTTTCCATCATTTAGTACCTATATCAACCTGCAGATCAAATACAGGTCTATTCAAAAGAATTGGAATACATATTTGGCTGTGGAAGGTAACTGCTGAAATCCGATTTTTAAAGGTTTTATCTGGTTTCAAGGATGTTTTCATAGTCATCCCATTTACCTTATTTTTCTAAATAACGAAGTTTTGTTAAAGATTTAGGGAAGTGTTGGAAAGTGTTTCATAAGCTATGCTTAACTCATTTTTTTCTTTCTTGTTTGAATCTTGCTTCCAATATTTTGATAACTCCAGATTTGCGTCCTTTATTAAGGACGGGTTTGTCGCACCCATATATTTAAAATTCGAAATATCCATATTATTATTTTGAAAATACATCAAAACTTCATTGGCTGTATTAATAGCAGTGGAAGATGGCAGTAAAATATGACAATATATTTTGATCCTAGTTTTTTTACTAAGACCATGTGTCATCGCCCCAATTCTTTCAACTGCTTTATTATCAAATTCAGAGTCAGCAAAATTACCTATTGAACTATTACCTTCCAAGCTATCTTTTTTCAGTTGGGGAGACATTCGTCAAAACATAGCTTTTCTTATAAAAAAAAAAAGAAAAAAACTTGTTCTTCCGTTGATATTTCTTTTTCCAGTCTTTCTACATTGTGGATGACTTTCTATGTACTTGTTATATCGATTGATCCTAATGACATCATTTTTCCTCTCTTTGGTCTTTCAGAACGTTACGTATTTGTTCTGATACATGACAATATTTTGTGCATTTACACAATTTTTTTTACCTAAACATTTACACAGTTACATAAATTTTTACAGTTTTATTCTGTATGGGGGATTATTCTTTCTACTATTAATATTTTTCTTCAAATTTTGGCATCTCTCGTGATAGTATAATTGTAGTACTACACAGGACAATATTACTTTACGGGAACTACGAGGGATATTAAAGCCATGGCCTAGTAAAGTTTCGTCAAGAGTAGCTCAAAAAATATTTGCCGGATTTCGTTTCTAATTTCACCAAAAGGCACCTATGAGGGTAGCCTACTGAATGCGCATACTATGAAAAATAAGTTCCAAACCGTTTAAAAATTGCATTAAAAAACTGATAAAGATGCACAATTTATCAACATACGTCACGGAAATTTAAAGTAGATCATTTTCATCAGCGAAAAAACTATTCATAGATATCAAGTTTGAGCTCATGCAACAAAAATATTGATTACGTGAACTTTATTGCAATGAAAAGTAATCTTTTTTTTTCTATTTGAAAAAAAAATAAGTAACTTATTTTTAGGTAGTAATATTACAGACGTGATTTTTTTCAAGGACTTTTTTCAAGGTGAGTTTTAAGAAAATTTTAATCATATTATTTTTTTATATCTAGCCTTATATAGATCCTTATTCAAGCAATAGAGAAAAAGCGATAATTTTATGTTAGCATGAAGCAGCTGATAATTCGCCCAATATTATTCTTCCGATCTTCCCCATTATCATCCGGGCTATTCACATTGCATTAATTCAGATTAAATATATCTCTTATATCTTACTTTCTTTAAAATACATAACTTTCAGTTAAAATACAGACATTTCAAATACATCCATTTCACGCATTTACTTTAAAATACATAATAATAATAATGAAGAAAAATGATTTTAACGAAATTGGCGACCGGTTCACATAGAAATAACGAAATATCTGGTACTTACGCATTATCCTGGCAGGTAGATCGCCAAAAGTGGTTGCCAATTGCCCATTTTGTTTACCGTTGCAACTGATGTTTAAAAAAGTAATTTAACATTATTTAATACATAACATTGTTAAAAATGGTAAATAATGTCAAATCTATTTATATAAAATCCAAGTCTCTGTGTGTCCCTCACAATTCCGGTAGGACCGCCTCATTGTAATGAGTAATTGTTGAAAATTACTAATGCAGGGTTACCACAGTAGCGCCAAATGATGACCAACTTGGTGAAATATTGCCAAACTTGACGAAATACCGCCAGAGCTGGCGACAAAAATAAGTTGTCATATATGAAGCCAACTTGGCGATAGCTAGCTAATTTGGTGAAATTCCCTTTTAAAACCATTAATATTTCATAATCGAAGTCACCGCAATTTAATTAAAGACTGCACTTTTAAGGGTTTTTTTTTTTTTCAAAATCTATGGGTGAGAATTTAAAGTGTCATATACGAAAATGTACGTCTTTATATTTTCATACCGATACTACTAATAACATAACAGCCAATAGATGGTGCTGTACTGTCTGAGCTCCTAACTGACCGATTTTAATATGCTTTAGGTACTTTTCCAGTATACGCGCCTTGGCGAGATAGAGAAAATGAAATTTGGTAACATATTTTCTAGCAACTTATCCACTGTTTCATATATAGAAGTAATTTTTCGATATTTATACAAATTATTTAACATAAAGAAGCCATTTAACTATTTTTGTACACAAACTGAAGTAAATTGTATATAAAAAACAACAATAATACAGATATTAAAAAAATGTTTATAGATTATATAAATAAACTTAATAGTTCATTAATTTTGTTGTGATAGCTGTTTATATCATTTGGCAAAAAAATCTCACTTCTGAAGCCCAAATTATCATAACTTTAAAAAAGTACGCCAAGGCCCCTATACTGGAAAAGTACCGCGCTTTATATAGTCGGAAATAAAAGTTAAATTCTCTGTACTTTTCCATTTTAGGAGCCTTGGCGAAGAAGGAAAATTGGCAACATATTTTCTGGCAACCTATTCGCTGTTTCATTTCATATACACACGCATTTTTTTCAATATTTATACAATTTATTTAGCATAAAGAAGCCATATATATAATTTTATAATATAGACATGAACTGTAATCCGCAAAAAGCAACACTTGGAACCAAGCTGTACGGATTAGTAGTCTTCTACTGTATTACAGTTTTTCATTAATGAGTTTTGTTTTTAATATCTGTTATTTTCATCTATCACTGCGGAACAAGCGAGAAAAACTCATATTCTTGCACATGTGTTGTATACATCTTTATATCTCATATTCCGTCATTTTTGACGGACTATCTTTCTAGTAAACAAATAAAATGTTATAACAAAACAAAAAAAAATATAAAAACCATAATAAATAAATAAACTATATTCCGTATTATTATATTATAGCTCTTATTACGTGTGATATGCTAAAGTTGTTAAAAAAATAAGGGTTACTGTAATTACTATAATTGACACCATGCTTGTCACACTTGTATCTGACATGGCCCGAATAATACGTAAGTCTCAATATTCGTTAGGATTAACTTCGGAATATATACCCTATCTATCTGTCTATATTATAAAGGACAAACATATCTGTGCGTAACGCATACGTCATTCTGCGAATGGCAAAACTCTGAAATTTGAAATGAAATTTAGGTTCTGCAATTATCTCTACTGCAAATTTTTAAACTTCTAAACATAGCACATTTTAAATTTTTACACCGTCGTGTAACGAAAAAAATACTCTTTTAAATGCAATTTGTTTGAAAGCTGTATCTCAATTTAATTTTGAGATATAAATTTTTTTGTAGTTTTTAATACATTTTTCGTAATTGTGGCAACTGAAGCACTCCATTTCTGTTGAAAGTAAAGGGAAGCTAATCACGGAAGAAAGAAAATAATATATTACTATACCTTTTTGTTGCCATTTTCTCATAAAAACTGAAAAAATAAATTGAAATTAAAATACGTGCTATGTCAGCGATTTTTTAAATTTCTAAATATCGCACATTTTCTATTTTTAAACCGTCAAATAGAGAAAAAGATCTACTTTCAAATGCAATTTGTTTAAAAATTATATCTTAATTGACTGAGTTATTATGGTTTTTAAAATAACTAGCCGCCCGTGGCGACCAATTTGGCCTACCTTAAATGTATGCTAGGCATTGTATCATGTTACTTTTATTCATAATTTAATTTACTTGCTCAATCCTTCGCCAAATTGGATGATTCTGATAGAGAAATCGAGAACTCCCTACAGTTATGTTAGTCGGGCACAGGTGGTAAATCGCCAAACATTGTACCAGTCGCATTTTTTTTTTTCATATTTCGTTAATTCAGATTAAAATATAATCCTTTCACTCATTTTGTTTAGAATGGATGACTTTAATTTAAAAATAAAACCTTTAAAATTCATGACTCTCATTTAAAAAAAAAAAATTCTTTAAAAAAAGAAAAATAATAAATAATACTACAAACCATTTAATTTCAACATCAAAGCATTGTTTTAATTTACCCCTCGAAAAATAAAAAATACTGCTGGCGAATTAAAAAATGCTCTTGGCGAGAATTGCACCCAGCTAACATAAAAGTACGAACTCTTTGGGATCATGGGCACTTTTGTGTAGTTTTATTTGAAAAAAATATTTTGATTAAATCAGTTGAGAGAAAAAAAATTTCTTTTCTCGCCATGGACCTTTTCTCTATTTCGCCAAGTACCTATACTGGAAAAGCGCTTTCATTAATTTTTTTATTTATTGTATTTTAAATTAGATGAATAAAAGATATACGCACTACGTTGGCACGACTTTTTTCTAACGCCAATGTCATATACGCACCAGGGTACTTAACTGGCGCCAAAGTGTCGTTATTTTGCTTGATATGGTAACCCTGATGCTGTTGTTTATTTATTAATAAATTGTTTATTTACTTTTATTTTATTTTTTTATATTATATAAATTGTTTTGTTATATAGTTATTAATTAATCTTTTTATTTATTTATTGTTATTCACTTTTTTAAAATATTACACAATAACCAGAGAGATGCGTTTCATTCGAGCGTTGCCATTAAACAATTAACCGCCAATTGTTTACAATTAATTAATTGAACAATTAACCAACAATTAATCGCGATTTCTGTTCCACGTACGATAGCGTAATATATTTATATAGATTTTCTAGCATAAATTATTTTTAAATTTATCTCTGTCAAGTGTAGCTCGATTACGGAAGGTTAATCCGCTTGCCCTTAAAACAATGTACAAAGTTTAGCATATGTTTCCGGCTAATGTTCCATAACAAAGTTAAAACTTCCTCTATAGAAAAATAAATAAATTAATGTAAATAAGAAACAAATTTAACAGACATGTGATTGAACGACGCGCTTATGCACCGAAATGATGGGAAAGACTGACGTAAGTCGCAAAATCTTGGGTTAATAACTCCTGGCATGTGGTGACATGTGAAAGTATCGCTTTTAACAAATTTCAACACTTTATTTGATTGCATAATTGATATTTTTCATATAAAAATTCTTTTTGATATTAGTGGGCAATCTAAAATATATATTACACGTAAAAAAATAATTAGATTAAAAAAATGGTTTTCACCTATATTCTGTAACCCGAGGAGCTCGGGTTCGATCCCCTAGTCTATATTATAAAGGACAAACATATCTGTGCGCAACGCATACGTCATTTTGCGAATGGCAACACATTGAAATTTGAAATGAAATCTATATTATAAAACACAAACATATCTGTGCGTAACGGATACGTCATTTTGCGAATGGCAACACTTTGAAATTTTAAATAAAATTTTGGTTTTGCGATTTTCTCTATTGCAAATTTTTAAACTCCTAAACATCGCACATTTTAAATTTTTACACTGTTGTATGAGGAAAAAAATGCTCTTTTAAATGCTATTTGTTTGTAAGCTGTATCTTAATTTATTTTTGATATATTAATTTTTTTGTAGTTTTTAATACCATTTTTCTTATCGTAGCAACAAAAGTACCCCATTTCTATGAAAGTCTTTGAAAGTAAACGGAAAATAGTCGAAAGTAGGCGATACTGTATCTTTTGGTTGCTATTTTCTCATGAAACCTGAAAAAAAGTTAAAATTAAATTATGGGTTATGTCAAGAATATTGTCTGTTATTCCGTAATAATGACGTCGTATGCATACTTTTCTATAGACGAAGTTTAAGACTGGTTTGTAAAAGTGGATTGCTTTAGCGGATGCAAATGACGTCGTTTTATAAAAAAGCGTGTATTTTAATTCTGAAACCTGAATTATGTTTTTTAGAAGTGCGTCATGTTCACAGCCAAGCTGCTTTGAAAAGCTGCCAAAAATTTTGTACACGCTTGTACATCGTAATGTAATTTTTTTTTGTAATTATGTATGCATATAGATATAGAATAAATCAATTTCAGCTGCCACCATTTGGAACTGTTGAATATAAGTAATTTTTTATCAGGTACGGAAGTGTAAATTTCGAAAAGACAATTATATGAGATTTAAAAAATTATGTTACTAGACATGAATAATTCCCGGTTAATTCAAAAAATATCTTGATAGACTATGTATTACACAAATATAATCTCAACATTGCTCATCTGTTATGTTAGACCAGATTAAGCGGCTGATCCATTCATTTATAATTGGCAGTAATCAAAGATGGAGAAACTGACATCGCTTAAAGAACTTTTTTGAAGTAAAATAAGAGATGGTCAGATTCGAATATTAACAATAAATATATTTACAGGGCAGAAGTAATAATTACTACCAGAAAAAGGTTGGACAACCAAAGAATTTTTTTTCTATTTAAGTGGACCGAAATCAAAAGACAAAAGGCGCATTCGTTATTCCCGGAACACAAATGAATAACCACACGCCACGTGTTTAAAACTGAGACATTCTGGGGAAAAAAAGGATGCTATGTATGTGTTAAAAAATATATCTGAAATCTTGGGGCTTATCGGCACAACAGGCACAATTAAGATTTATGGAATCCTCTTACATATTGGTTATATATTTGATATAAAGAAATAGCAGTTCCGAAAACCTGAAGAAAAATAAAGTATCGCAGAAAGAAAAAAATATAATTGAAAGATTTAGACTTAAAAGATAATTATTATTAAAAACTCCAAAACAAGGGCACGATAATATTAATGTAGGAAATAGAAAAAGGAAGATTTTTTAAGGAAGCTGCAGTGGCCGCTAGCATAACAGGTTTTGATAAGCTCTTCTTGAGCGATTTGATGTAATTTTACATGACATGTGGATACAAGATAAATATATCTTCCTTTAAGCATTACAAATCATGACATTAACATCTCAATAAAACTATAGAGCGGGTGAAGCACCCTGAAGTTTTAACATTTATACGGTCACCGAATATACAAGTAATAAAAGAATAGCAAACAACGGAAAATGACACTTATTCACTTTATAACATTGGTAACTATAGCAGTATGTAATTAATTACTATTTTTTTAATACAAGAAAACTCTTCTTGTTAAAAATAAATATGTACTACATTTTAAAAAATTTGCACTGAATACCATAACACTAGGCAAATGTCAATGTATGAAAATGACAAAACATATTTTTATTATGATTATGATGACGGAATAACAATGACGTAAATTTTATAATGCAATGCGTAAATATATACAGTAAAATCTCCCTAAATCGACCACGTTCCGTTACAATAAAAATTGATCACTCAGAGTGGTGGTCTCTTAATGGAGGTCAAGTTTAAATCTAGATTTTAATTGTTGGAAAAAGGTAACAATTAATGTTACTAAAATTTATAGCTTATAGAAGAACAGCAAAAAAATATTGCTGGTTAGTTCGACATATTTTATCATTTCTTAAAAGTAAATGATTTCTTCTGAGATTTGCAAGGATCGATAAAAGGGTTTTGAATTATTTTTAAAAAGTCCAACATTATGTCTTACTAGATATATTATACTTTTGAAAAGTTTATAGTATCACTATTAAATTATTTTTTTTACTTCTATCATATTTCGTTTATCTTTTTATTTCTGAATTAAAATGGAATATTTATAATGCAAATGAAATACCTTACAAAAAGGAGTGATATCTAATTGAAAACAACTAGTTGTAAATGATCTCGCCAAGCCACAAACCTAAAACGTCAGTCTGAAAAAGAAGCGATATAACATAAAAAGAAGTGATATAGAAGGGCGTTCTCCGAGTGCAGTCTAAAATTCTATCGCTACTCATAATGTTTCCAAATGACTCGGAGTGAGGTACAGTATGTGAAAATTGCTTGGCTACCTGCAGGCGTATATTTAATTTATGTAGTACCTATTTCAATTTCGAAAAATTGTGAAAGGGGAAAAAAATCATTTTAAATCCTCATTACATCACTCTTATAAATATTTGTAGGAGGAAGATCTGTAATAAATGAGAAAAACTTTTAAGACAAGCAGGAAATGGTATGTAATTGTGGTAATCATCTACTATTATAGTTATACTTTTCAATATTTGACACATAATTTTTAATTACATAAATACGTTTAATAATATACTGTTTCAAAATTAAAGAGGAAACTGGTAAAACGGATCCTTTTATGACAGAATTATTTTTTAAACGTAAAATGTCGTGTTTCCAACATAAGGAATATTATATAATACTATTGTAACAGAAGCCTTACTAGAACAGATTTTTCCCCTGCCATGTGCAATTCTGTTTGCGCAGGCTTTACTTCAATGTATCATAGTTTAGTTAACGTCTATTATTAGGTGCACTGTTAATATTATTCATATGGTCATTATTTTTTTATTATTATTTTACAACTCAAAATGTTTATTACATATTTACTTAGAAAATTCCCCTCGTAAAAGTGATCTTTCTCGTTCAAGTAATGGTAAATAAAATCAACAAATCGACTCCAAGATCTTAAATAAGAATAGGCATGTAAACACCAAAAGCTTCAACTTTTCACTGTTTAATACAAAAAGAAAAATTGTAAGACAAATAGTCATATGTAAGTGCAGGATGAACAAACATTATAAATTCCTGCAGGTCGACAAGCAGTTTTCACATACTGTTCCTCACTCCGAGTCCTTTGGAAACATTATGAGTAGCGATAGATTTTTACAAGGCACTCGGACTATGCACTTCTATATCGCTTATTTTTATGTGGTATCACTTCTTTTTATGACTGACATTTTAGGTTTGTGGTTTTGGGGATCATTTACAGTGAGTTGTTTTTGATTAGATCGTTGATTTCTAAAATGCCTAAAATAATGGGAGCTGACTGTTGAAAAAAGAGTGATAATTCAGGTTGTGTATGAACAAAGCAAATGTCAAATAGATATAAGCAAGTTGGGGAAATGATCTCAAAGTGCAGTGCAATTTGCTATGAAAAGGTTCACGGCAAAACTGCATATATATTAAGCGTACAATATCAATACTGGAATCTGGAGTATATTGACACAGCTGCGCCATCTGGTGGACAGGGTCAATAATGCAAATACGTGGGTTTTCAGTATGACATCATATATGACAGAATATCTACTATATGCGCATCTCTTGCGCATATTTTCTGAATCTTTATTCACTTATGGAAGATTAATCTTGTTTACCAGATTTATTGCAAAATATTTTATTACAGTTTGTCTTGTACAGTTTTTTTATAAAATTATGTACATTTAAGAAAAAAAATAGTCGCAATGTCATTTTAATTTCGGGAGAAAAGCACTAATGCTACGAAAGCATTACTGCCTTTTGCCCTTAAACTAAAATTACATTATGACTTTTTTTTGAAAGACACATATTTTTATCAAAACAAGCTGTAACAAAAATGTTTTGCAATAAATCTTGCAAACAAGATTCATCTTCTGTGAGTAAGTAATAATCTGAAATTCGTAATTGAATTTTTAACAGGTATTCTGTAAATGGCGTTGTCTGTTTCAAAAAAAAAAAAAAAAAAAAAAAAAAATCTGGCGATTTTAGGAAAATTATTGAAGTTATTGCCTAGACTCGCAAAATATTTAAACAAATAAATGAACAACACTTGTTCGTTTAATAGTACAACATTTAATGCGTGGGTCATTCCATGTCAATTCAGGCAGGCATGTAACCCACCATCACAGATTTTGATGAAACTGCGTGTGTTTGTTCCTTTTATTAAGATATGATTCCCAGTATTTTTTTTTACTCCTTGGTCAAATAGTTTCTGAGAAAAAAATTGTCAAAATTTTGAAAAACTGCCATCAGTTGGCATTCTTGACTGCTCGATTTTCAAATGTAGCATGGCATAAATATGATCATATTTCAATATCTATTCCACAAATCATCTTCAAATAATTTATGCATAATATATAGGGTACGTATTTTATGAAAAAAAATACTGTTGTGCTTATATAACATTTTAAGTGTGTCTAAAAAAATGTTTAATCTTTGAAGTCGTGATTTTCTTATGAAAAATAATGCATTAACTAAAATAGCATTATTAACAAAAGGCGGTATTTTTATTAAATTTATTTTTTGTGGGGGATATACTTAAAGGTGTCCTTTACCTTATTCTGAAATAAAAGTAGTGGGATTTTGGGTGTTTTTAGTAGTATTTCATATTTAAAAAATTTTTGAGGCGTATTTCAAATCAAATCAAGCAGAGTCATTCCATGTCAGTTCGCCTAAGACATTTAATTCACTGTCACAAATTTCAATGAAACTGGGTATGTTTATAGCTCATTTTAAGACAGGATCAAGGAAATTAAAGGTGATTACAAGTAAAATATTTTTTAAGATAAAAAAAATATCTAAATTTTGAAATTTTTTAAAAATGTTTTTAATGACAGATCTATATTCAAAGACTGCATAAAAAAAAGTCATTTCAATATAAAATCACTAAATAAGTTTCAAATAATATATGTGTGACAAATAATGTAGGCAGATTATTATTTGTTGTTGTTTGTCATGTTTAAATGCTAAGAGTGTGTTTAATCTTGTGAATTCTTAAAATCAAGAATTTTGTGAAAAATAATGTGTTAATCAAAAATTTATTATTAACCGAAGACAGGCTATTATTATTTTTTTTAATTGTACGTAAAAATATCTTTTCAATAGTTATAAAATAAAAATAGTGAAAATATGAGCAATTTTAACAAAATTTTCATAAAATGTGAATGCTTAATGATAAATATTGAAGCTTTTCATGCTAAGATGTACTAAAATGACTACGATATCGTGTATTTCTACTCTTGCTTAAATATAATACATACAATAATAAAATAACAAATATTATTTACAGCAATAAAAATTAAATTAAATAGTACCAGTTCCTTTACCAACACTACATTGCTCAACAGCCGACTTAAAATCAACAGCCCACTCTTATTGAAAAATACTTTCAACTGTTCAAATAATAAATAAACTGCATTTAAAATTTTTAATATCAACTTATTATCTTAAGACGATAATAATAACTAAACAACATGATGAATTTATAAATCAGCTTTTAATTGAAAAGTCATGAAATGGTCCCTTTAAATATTGTTGTTCATCGAGACAATCAAAACAAATTATATAAAAAAAAATAGTGAGCCTAATATGCTGACTGCAATGACACTTCTAACAAAACTAATTAATTCATTACCATCTGAAATCAAACCCGAAAGATCAAAAAGAAAAAAAATCATCTGTAGTGTGAATGTGACATACTCAGTGGTTGTTGAGGTAGGAATGTCTTTGTGACATTTTCACCTGTACTTCAATAAAATATAAACATGTAAGCTTTTTTCATTCATCCAAATTAAGTAAAACAATTATAAAATTTTGTTGTCATTACACCAGATGTTAAATTTTTCGTTACATACTATTAGATAAGTTCTTTACTTTTAGACATTGTTGACGTAATATCATAAAATTTACTATATGTATTTTCTATAAGTGTCTAAACAATATATATATGCTTTATTAAACATAAATGAATAATTTTTAAATAATTTGTTTGAGAACAGGGATATATATACACACATATATATGTTGAAAATCCATCTTTCAGCAATATTGTGATGAAATAAATCAAATTACCGTAATTTCCGGTGTATAGCCCGCTGATCAAACAATCGTGTTTCGACCCAGAAATTTTTAAAAATAAAATGTAACTTTTTAGATCACAGTAAATATTGGTCTTCAAATACTGAATAAAATTTCTGGGTCCAAACTGAATTGTTTGATCTGCGGGCTATACACCCGAAATTACGGTACATATCATTAGAAACTGAATAAAGTTACAAAAGTGCAACTCATTAAGTTTTAAATATTTTTTTAGATATAGTTATTTGAAAGATATAAATATAATGGATTATGCATTTTTTGCATATATTTAAAGCACAATACGTCAAAATTTTCTTCAAAAGAGTGAAATTTGGTATTTTTTTTCAATATTAGCAGCTCAATGCTAAATTTTCAATATTAACAGCCAAATATGAGTTTAAAGATTAGGACTGTCATTTTGAAAATTTCTATTGGGCGGTGAGGAGCTAGTGATTTTTCTCTTTTTTGGAAAGGGATAATTGCTCTTCGCCCTAGAAGTTTTACTAAAAAACAATATTGTTTATTTTTTTCCTTAAGAAACGAACATAAAAGATAATTTGAAAAATAAAATAAATGTATAAATAAAAATATTTCCAGGGATGATACATTGGATAGGTTTTACATTTGAAAATATTGATAATTTTAAATATGATTTAAATACTACTAAAACCAACCAAAATCCCACTATTTTTATTTCAGATCCAGTTATAATGTAGTATTATGTACAATTTAAAATTAAAAAATTAGTCATAGAAATTGTCATGAGGCCTTTGAAAATTGAACAATCATTAATGGCAACTCGTGGCATTTTTCCAAAATTTTGATAATTTTTTCTCATATGTTCACTATTTTTATTTTATAACCATTTAAAAGATATTTTTACGTACAATTAAAAAAAAGCAATAACACCCTGCCTTCGGTTAATAATAAATTTTTGATTAACACATTATTTTTGACAAAATTCTTGATTTTAGAAATTCATAAGATAAAAGACACTCTTAGTGTTTAAACATGATAAAAAACAAGAAATAATAATCAGCCTACATTATTTGTCACATATACATTATTTGAAACCTATTTAGTGATTTTATATTGAAATGACTTTTTTTTTTTTAATGCAGTCTTTGAATATCGAACTGTCATTAAAAAAATTTTAAACAATTTTTCAAAATTTTGATATTTTTTATCTTAAAAAATATTTTACTTAGGATCAAGAAATTAAAGGTGATTACGTCTTAAAATAAGCTATAAACAAACCCAATTTCATTGAAATTTGTGACAGTGATTAAATGGCTTAGGGGAACTGACATGGAATGACTCTGCTTGATTTGATATGAAATGCACCTCAAAATATTTTTAAATAGGAAATACTTCCAAAAACACCCAAAATCCCACTATTTTTATTTCAGAATCAGGTAAAGGACACCTTTAAGTATATCTCCCATAAAAAATAAATTTAATAAAAATACCGCCTTTTGTTGATAATGCTTTTTTTGTTAATGCATTATTTTTCATAAAAAATTCACGACTTCAAAGTTTAAATATTTTTTTAGACACACTTAAAATGTTATAAGCGTAACAATATATTTTTTTCATAAGCTGCGTACCCTAAATATTGTGCATAAATTATTTGAAGATGATTTGTAGAGTAGATATTGAAATATGATTATATATATATGACATGCTACATTTGAAAACCGAGCTATCAAGAATGCCAACTGACGGCAGTTTTTCAAAATTTTGACAATTTTTTTCTCAGAAACTATTTCACCAAGGAGCAAAAAAAATTACTGGTGATCATATCTTAATAGTAAGAACAAACACACGCAGTTTCATTAAAATCTGTGAGGGTGGGTTACATATTGATATTTTACTGCCTGATTTGACGTGGAATGCCCCGAAAGCATTTTAAATTAATGTGATTTGAAAAATGATATGAGTTTTAAATTAAATGAATGAAATATTTGTTAGTTAAATAAGGTGATTGCAATGCGATTAAAAGAATATTCGAAATTTATCGTTTTCACTGGATACGCGGACAAAAGGACTTAAAATTGAATATTTTATTTATAATTAAATTCTATACATATTCTAAACATTCATAAACGTTGTATTCTCATCGGGAATACAATCGTGTAACCGTTTAATTACATTTTATTTCGGTTACTAAGAGAAAATGACAACAAAGTTATATAATTGCTATTTTAGAACTATTTTTCCTTTACTTTCTACAGAAATGGAGTAATTTCGTTGCCAATATTATGCAAATGGCTCTAAAAACTACAAAAAAAAATATTTCAAAAATAAATGTAGATACAGTTTTCAAACAAAATGCATTTAAAAGAACTTTTTTTCCAATACGAAGGTATAAAAATCGAAAATGTGCGATGCTTAGAATTTTAAAAAATTGCCATAGAGTATTTAATCGTACTTCTTTGTTTTACGTCTGGCTTCCGTAAGGTAACGTTATTTTTTGGAATATACAAAATAAACTGGTAGAAAGAAATAGCATACCGTACTGGGGGCTAATTAAGGGAATGACAATAATTTAAACTTTACATAGCGCTCTATCTTCCATAATTGAACAATATAGAAATCTCTCATTTTAATTTTATAATTAAATCTTTTTTGTGCTGCCACACCTTAAAAAATAGTAGAATAATTAAAAAAGAAGGGATAATACGCGTACTTTGTTTTTATAAGTGAATAAAAATTCAGATTCTCCTGATATATTTTTACATTATAAATAGACGTCATTCTAAACCGAAAATGCACATTTTTCATAAATATATATAAACTGTAGCTAAATGTGTCTTATTATAAAAATTATAGTAAGATATAACAATTATTATAATTGTCTTATTATAAATTAATCTTTACTATTATCATTCATAAAATGGAAGTTTTATTCTTAAGTCATATGAAAAAAAATTTCGCTAAATGCTAGGTCATTTGGTTTAAATTTCTAAATATTGCACATTTTCAATTTTTACACTATCGTGTGGGGTAAAAATGTACTTTCAAACGCAATTTGTTTGAGAACTGTATCTCAACTTACTCATTTTTATTGCTTAATTTTTATGCAAGATATCTTTGAAATGTATCTCTATTGCATACAGGTTATATTATGGAAGAATAATAATCCTTATCACTTAAAGCAATATAAATAGTTTCAATAATAAAAAAGTCTCCAGCTAATATTCCGTGACAAATTTATAAAATGAACAGCGAAATAAAATAAAAAAAAGCAAAAATTTAACATCTATGTAATCGCAAAAATTTCAAACCTTACACCGTTGAATACGTGGGAAGGTGTACTTCCAAATATAATTTGTTTGAGAACTGTATATCATTTTACGTATTAGGAGTTTTAAGAGCTTTTAAAATTAGTGTTAAAATTTCTAAAAAGCTGTAACCAAAATCAAAATAGAAAAAAAAAGAGAAAGCTAACCATTTTTTCGTGAAATAAAGAATAAATAAATAAAAATGGAAATTACAAGAGAAACATGAATAAATGAAAAAAAAATGTTTAGTGTATTTTTAAATTAATTCTCTGTTCTACAACTTTACATTTTCGCCATTTTCTATCTTGCTGTCGGTCTTTTTTACCCTTTAAAAATTTTTTATAGTATCAAATAAAAAGAAAGACTAAGAAATAAAAACTGAGGGATAAAGCATAATTTTACACATTCATCTTCACGAAGCAGCTTAATCTAAACTAGAAAAAATCGTCTGCTTACAAATTGTCATCTACAAATATTAGATCATAGATTTTTTTTTTATCTTATACTATAATGCGAGCAAAAATTGTGTGTATGTATGTGTGTGTGTGTGTGTGTGTGTATGTAAATTTTATCTTAAAAACGGCTCTAACGATTTTGACGAAATTTTGTATTTTACCATTTTCGGGCATGATAAGAACATTGGGCTAGGTCACGTGTTCGAGAAAATTCGATTAGTGGGTCATTTTGGGTCGTAATGGGTCAAGATCAAGCTAATTATATCTAAAAAACGGCTCAATCGATTTTGACCAAATTTCACATCCAACAGTTTTTCGACACGAAGAAACTTATGGGCTAGGTCACATGTTCGAGAAACTTCGATTGTTGGGGCATTTTTGGGTCACTATGGGTCAAGCCATTTTTATCTATGAAACGGCTCTAACGATTTTCACTAAACTCTATATTTTACAGTTTTGGATTACGAGAAAACTATTGGGCTAAGTCATATGTTCGAGAAAATTCGATTAGTGGGTCATTTTTGGGTCACCGTGGGTCAAGCTAAGTTTATCTATATAACTTCTTTAACGATTTTGACAACATTTTGCACCCTAGTGTTTTCGGGCACGAAAAGACCATTGGGATGGGTCTCGTGTTCGAGAAAATTCCATTAGTGGGTCATTTTGGGTCATAAGGGGTCAGGGTCAAGTTAATTATATCTAGAGAACAGCTCAATCGATTTTGACTACATTTTGTATCTAGCCATTTTTGGGCACGAAAAGATCATTGAGATGGGTCTCGTGTTCGAGAAAATTCGATTAGTGGGTCATTTTGGGTCATAATGGATCAGGGTCAAACTAATTATATCTAGAGAACGGTTCAATCGATTTTGATGAAATTTTGTATTTTACCCTTTTTGGGCATGATAAGACCATTGGGCTAGGTCACGTGTTCGAGAAAATTTGATTAGTGGGTCATTTTGGGTCGTAATGGGTCAAGGTAAAGCTAATTATGTCTAAAAAATAGCTCAATCGATTTTGAGCAAATTTCACATCCACCCGTTTTTCGACACGAAGAAACAATTGGGCTAGGTCACATGTTCGAGAAACTTCGATTAGTGGGTCATTTTCGAATCGCTATGGGTCAAGCCAATTTTATCTAAAAAACAGCTCTAACGATTTTCACTAAACTCTATATTCTACAGTTTTGAATTACGAGAAAACTATTGGGCTAAGTCACATGTTCGAGAAAATTCGATTAGTGGGTCATTTTTGGGTCACCGTGGGTCAAGCTAAGTTTATTTAGATAACTTCTTTAAAGATTTTGAAGAAAGTTTTGCACCCTACTGTTTTCGGGCACAAAAAGACCATTGGGATGGGTCTCGTGTTCGAGAAAATTCTATTAGTGTGTCATTTTTGGTCATAATGGGTTAGGGTCAAGCTAATTATATCTAAATAACGGCTCAATCGATATTAACTAAAATTTGTACCTAACCATTTTAGAGCACGAAAAGACCATTGGGATGGTCACGTGTTCGAGAAAATTCGATTAGAGGGTCAGTTTTGGGTCACTGTGGGTCAAGCTATTTTTATCTAAAAAACGGCTCTAACGATTTTCACCAAACTCTATGTACTACAGTTTTGGATTACGGGAAGACAATTGAGCTAAGTCACATGTTCGAGGAAATTCAATTAGTGGGTCATGTTTGGGTCACAGTGGGTCAAGCTAAGCTTATCTAGATAACGGCTCTAACGATTTTGACGAAATTTTGCACCCTACTGTTTTCGGGCACGAAAAGACAATTTGTATTCGTCTCGCGTTCGAGAAAATTTTATTAGTGGGTCATTTTGGGTCATAATGAGTCAGGGTCAAGCTAATTATATCTAGAGAACGGCTCAATCGATTTTGACTAAATTTTGTATCTAACCATTTTCGGGCAACAAAAAAACCATTGGGATGGGTAACGTGTTCAACACATTTTACGTGTTCATAACATTGTGAAATAGTGTTATGAAATAATTATCGTAATTATTAACTAAAAGGTAAAAAATAACTAACTTAGATGCCTTGTAAAAAAGAGCCAAAAAATGGTAGTTTAGGAAGTGGCAAAAAGAAAATAAAGAAGCTCGTTCTGTATATTATAAAGATTGGAGTAAACAGAAGAGAGAAAAACACAGTGTTTCAAAGAAAAAATGGGAGACCAACAAATGGCAGGAAAAAAGACATGGAAAAGTTTTTAGCTTCTGATAAGTTCTGTCAACAAAAAAAAATTTGTTGGAATTTTCCCATTTTAAATCTAAATGGTACCAGCGGTATATCGTTAAGATGCGCTGTAGCTGCAAACGTACAGTTGTGGAAAACACAATAAGGCGCCAAATGTATTGTACAAGTTTAGTGACAGACCTCCAATATTAGTACAAAAAAATTCCTGCGTTTTTAAAAACGGGTCGTCGGGTCTCAGAGCAAAATCTTGTGAAATGGTTATTGTCAAATATGAATAAAAAGCCACTATTTAGAGGTTTTGATGAAAATAAAGCACAGTTCCATATCAAAAAGCTTCAAGCACAAATAATAGTAATAACGTCGCTTAGCAAACCAACTTTTTTTTGTTTTTGAGCTGAAATCAAACGTTACAAAGATAAAAAATATGTTGTTCAGCAATATTAGCCAGCATTAATGATAACCAAAATTTATGTTGAAGATGCATGTGGGCAAGGATTCCACAGTATATATTCTGAACCGTACTTTAAGGAATTTGTATACATGGGAACAAGTTCAGTATTTGGAAATTTTGATAAAATAAAAGCCGAAAACGGAATAAAAGTGCTAAAAAGCATCAGATTCAGTCTAATAAAAATCAAAATGAAACAATAATAGTCGTTACAAATGTAGATGAAAACGAAATTCAAAATTAAACCACAGCTTTCGATTCAGATTCAGAGAAAACACATACAAAATCGTTGAATATAAAATCGTAAGATCCAGTACTCTGTAAACTACAAAAAATATGATAAAGCGTATTGTACACTTGTTAAAAATATTTGCAAAAAACAACAAATTTTCGGAAGTTTTTGGCCAATAAAATGGATACAGGCTCACATGAGCATCCAAAAGATCCCGAAAAAATAGGGCACCTTTCTTTCTGCCTGCACGATTCGTGAAAAAGAAATTTGTTATTTGTGCGTCGTTTAGCAGTTCATTTCTCAAAAATTCGATTACTGCTAAAAAATTTGAATTCTGTTAGGCAATATGATACATTGCATGCATTGGATGAAGCTTTAATTAAAGGCAACTCTGAATACGTTGAAAAGTTTGCACTTGCAGACAAAACCGAAAATAACTGCGTAGCAAATATTGAACCGTCGCAGTTACCAGATGAGCACATGTTGGGAGAATTAAAATATTACGAAGTTTTCCTAAAGAAATTGGGGCAGATTCCTCATTTTTCATGTGCTTCCTGTAATATTTTTTACTATAGGCCTGACGTTCGTAAAATTACGTTAGAATATAACGAATATGGTTATTTTGAGATTTTTATTGGCTATAAAAAACGAAATGGTTAAAAACAATCATCAAATGATCGTTGGTTTGAATTAATCGCATTTAGCAATTTATTTTTTTGTGCAAAATGCCTTCAAAGCTTAAAATATGGCAACGCCATTGTAATTTGTCAGTTTTCAACAACTTCGAACTTGATGATATGCCAAGTGAGCTTTATAACTTTAACGAATTTGAAAAAATCCTGATTCAAAAAGCAAAGTGTTTTCAAGTAGTATATAGGCTTGGTACAGTAGGCTCAAAATTGCCAGCAACTGATCGTTTAAATGCCTTGAAGGGATACATCATCCATTACCCCGTACCATTTACAGAAACCCTGAATAATCTTCCAAGCAAGGAAGGAATGCCCATAGATCAGAACCTCAACCTAATTTTCTGGTTGTACCTACAAAAAATAAACAAATTTGTCAATCAATAATTAATACTGAAAAAGTAAAATCGGCATTATTGAAGCTCAAACAAATAAATCACGAATATGCTGATGTGAACCTAGATTGGGCTCCAATGTAAAGCATTGGTACATCCGATTTATCAGAAACAGAACCGCAATTTCGAGACATATGCAAATTGATATCATATGAACCGATGATTGAAAAAGTCGATGAAAACGACCAAGGTTACATTTTTGAATCCTTCACGGTTCATCCATTGAATACGTCAAAACCGTCGGAATCAGACTTGGCTTTGTATCCGATGAAACGAGCTCCAGCAGAAAGGATCGATAATCGAACAGCCAAGTTAGATCTTTGGAGTTTTCCTCTGTTATTCCCTAATGGTCGTGGTGGTCGGCATGCAGAACGATTTTGTCCTTTAACGAATTCAGAATGGGTTCGCAGTAGATTAAGGAATAAGGACTCCAGATATAGATATGGCCATCTGTGCATTTTTAATTTATTGCATGACTGTCACCTTCGGGCAGTTGCTGGTGTCATCTTAGAAACGCTTCGAAATACGCACAGTTATAATGACATGCCTGCGAAATCAGGGCAACAACAGCTAGAAGGAAACATTTACCGGATTTTTTCAAAAATGCGGAGCTCCAATGAATATTTTGCATCGCTGCGTATGAACCTCAAATGGTTCGAGAATTGGTTCCCCCTAAATGGTTTGTTACACTCAGCGCAGCAGTGTACGACGGTCCGATATATCTGATCAGGTAATTAAGCTGAATTCTGATGTTTATGGTATTGAATTAATGCGGAACCGTAATAGGTGTGTAATGGATCCGGTGTTTACCTCGACTCATTTTTATAATCGATTTTTGTCATATTTTCGAAATGTTTTATGCAACAAGTTGCACTCTTAATTCAAAAGAATGAATTAGTCACTCAATAAAAGAACGAAAGTTTTCCTGGGGACGTTCGTTCTTTCTAAGTACCGACTTTCTCAATAAGTTACTATTTTCAAAGAAAACAGGTTTGACAAAGTATTCCTATTGGAGTTATACACATAACCGCTCTGATTTTAAAACGAACTAGAAAGAACTCTTTAAAGGGTGGATTTCAGAGCCCATTCATTGGTTGTAATCCCGTCACGTGATGCATGGTTTGCCGAGTCCGTTATCTATCTGTTACTTAAAAAGTGAGTTGTGGTTTGTTTTGTGAAGCTTGAAGCTTGTTGTTAATACTAGCTGCATAGTGGGAATATATGTGAATAAAAGGTTACATTTTTGGTATCCCTAAAGAATAGGAGTGGTTACATTTTCCATAAACACAATGTATTAGGGAACGTACTCTTTTACATAAAAAATACATGATGCCTGACGGCAGAAAACAAGGTGGCCGGTTATACAAGACAAGACTTTTCTCCTGCAGTACATTGTAAGGTAACGCTGTTGTATTTTGATATTCCTTGTTGTAACATTGTATATATTATTTTGGCGTTAATGTTATTATTTTTAAACAGAAAATATGAATTTCTACGATTTTTTTTCTTTTTTGTAAGATAAATTTATTATAAAATATTTCGCAAACTTCATATTATGATTTAGTACAATAACTTTTGGAAAATTTAAAGCAATTTATTGCGATCTATAAAATACTCTTGAAAATATTATTGTCTTATATTCAAGTTGTATAATTACGTTAATTCAGATTTACTTTATGTAAACTAATATCATTTTTTGTTTACATTATTATTTATTAACGTTTTTTGCTAATCATACAGAGAAATATTTGTTGAACACAGATCCATGATAATAAAGGGTTTGTGTTTTTAAAAATAGGGTATGCGTTCTATTTCTGTTGAAATATTTCAGTACGTAGTATGCAAGTATTTATTAATAATCACATTCTCCTGACAGTAGTTAATTTTATACATGAATAAATTCTAGATGTGCACCTTTGTATATATCTGAATGAAGATAAGTTATTAAATACTTGTATGGCGTATGGATTAAATATTTTAACAAACATAGAACATATATCCTACACAAGCAAAAAATTATTATGCATTCTTTATTTTACAAATATATTTCAGTATCATATTGTAAAATTTATTAATATAGAATAATATAAAAAATAATCGAAGATATTTATATTTTTCATATTAAAAGTAACAAAACAACGTTAAGTAACGCTAAAATTATATATACAATGTATACAACAAAGCATAACATTTAAAAACAATGCATCGAATGATTCTAAGTTAGGAGAGAAATCTTATCTTGATTTTGCAATATTTTTTACCCAGTTTATCTTTGAAAATTAAAAAAAATGACCTAATTTTCTTTGCATCAGGATTAAATTAAAAGAAAATTAATATTTTTACAAGACAGTTGTGTGCTCGTAGATGGGGGGGGGGGGGGGAGCTGGTGCGCAAAAATGTGAATTTGGGTGAAATTTAATAAAATCAGAAATCTGCCAAAACACAGTATCTGACACTATAAAAGTAATTTTAGTTATATATTTTAATGATTCGAGGTTTAGTTTTTATAATAAGCTAATAAGTGAAACAGAAAAATTCTAAATTTTTACCATTAAATATGATTGAATTTTAATAGTATTATATATATATATATATATATATATATATATGTTATATCCCAATGGATGAAATCTCTTCTAAAATGTCTCTCCAATCATGACATTTATAGGTGTTAAAATTAAAAATTTAATTGAAATTTTAAAAAATCAATGAATTATCTAAAATTAATCCAAATATACATTAAAAATATTTCTGAAAAAAAAAATAAAGCTATTTTTAAAAAATCATTTTTTGTATTAAATATGCTAAAAAATAAAATAAAAAGTACTAATTTCTCAAAATAAAAGTGAAAACACACCTTTGGCATAGTGATTTAGTCAAAAAGGAATGAAAAAAAAAATTGTCAATAAGTAGTGCAGTCACTCGTTCTGCCGATTAATTTAGTCAAAAAAAAGACCGAAAATGGCTTATCAAAAAGGAGTGAAAATGGTTTATCAAAAAGGAGTGAAGATAAACACTCCGCAAGATGGATGAAATTCGCTCCTATAGGATAAGTGCATTTTCAATATCGGAAAGGAGCGAAAAATTACTCAGTCTGAGTTAAAAACGCTCGATTTTTTTAAGAGAGTGGGTGGTTCTCTCGGAAAAGTTGTCGACTATTTTTGGCGTGTTGAGTACCAGTCTAGAGGTACCCCACATTATCATATTTTGCTATGGGTTGAAAACGCACCTCGAATAGGTATAGACAGTCCTGAAATTGCTCTAGAATTTATTCAAAAGTACCTAACTTGTCGAATGCCAAATCAATACAAAGAACCATTGTTGCATAAAATTATCAGCAGACATCAAATGCACAAAGTTTGTAATTCTTACTGTCAGTGAAAACGGGCTGTTGACGGTAAATATTACACAAAGTGTAGGTTTGGTTTCCCTCGAAAATTAGTGGATAAAGCCATTTTGCATAATCCATTAGCAACGTGTAAGCAACGGACTAAGGGCAATTCTAAAAGTAGGCTCTATGAACGGCCCTTAGCCACTGGTGAAGAGCGTGTGAATGATTATAACTCCATACAATCGCTAATTTGGGGTGCTAATACTGGCGTGCAGTACATTGGTGAAAACACATCAGCAGTAGTAAAATACGTTTCTTCGTACATAACAAAAGGAGAAAATTCCAGCCTCCAAAAATTATAGTAAGAAATAAATAATGGCAAATCACTTTCTAAACGAATTTTCAAATTTTGTATGAACATTTTATCAACTCGGGAATGCGGCGCATATGAGGCCTGTGACATATTGCTAGGACATCATCTTTATGAAAAGTCTAGGCAAACTGTGAGGCTTTTTGCAAGAAAACCAAATTTACGTCCGCGTACGCTAAAAACGATTACAAAGTTACAACAAATTTTGGAGCACAATCCAGATGCACTAAACACGTACGAAAATAACAATATTTCGTATTATTATCCTAATCGGCCTGATCGTCTTCAAGATGTTTGCCTCTATGATTTTGTAAAATTATATGATAAAAAAAGTGTTGACATAGATACGTATAATCCAAAGGAAATATTTAACATGATGCCACTCTACGTCGCTATTATACGTACAAACCGGGTTTGATGAGCTATCCTGCGTATCGGTATCCAGAGTAATTGAAGCCTACTGCTACTCATTATTGCTATTATTTAAGCCATTTCGAGATGAAAGTGCAGAATTGTATGTGAAATGAAACAATGAATAAGTTGCCAGAAAATATGTCGCCAAATTTCCTTCTCCGCTAAGGCTATTTTCTCTATTTCGCCAAGGTCCCTGCACTGGAAAAGTATCAAGCAATCTTTGTACATTCAGGATTGAAATAAATGGCGAAATATCATGCATTTTAATATACAGTTGGTATAACGTAAAAGTAGCGAAAGGTCTCCAAAAACGTTTGTCCCAAATTACGCCAATTCACTGTAAATTAGAATGTGGAATAGGTTCGCTTTAAAATCACAGAATCAATATATCCCCTTTTTAAAACGCGTAAGCACACGCGCTAGGGTAAATCTCAACCCACTCACATTTTTTCTTCGAAAAAGAAATGATAAATTTCTCGAGGACGCTTCTGATCTTCCTAGAACCTTTCACGGTCAAGGTTGATAAAGGATGTGTGAAGGAAGTCTTTTCTTTGTTCGCTAGAAAGAGAGAGATATGCCTTTTGGGATTAAATAATCCCGCGCGTGTACAAAAGTTTCGGTTAGGAAAGTTTACGGGACGGTAATGAATCTAAAACCTAGGGACAGAGTTTAAAAAATAATAACAACCCTAAAAATGTGTGCAGGTTAATTTTTTGCTACGTATCTATGTACAACAATAGTTCCAGTTTTGGAAAAAATTAAATCGAATTATTTTTATTGAAATAATTTTATACAAACAGCTCCAAACTTAAAAATCAGCATCAAGGACGATGGACGGTATAGGAGTTTACAAGGTATTTGGACCCCCAATATCGTCCAAAACTTATTTATCTCGTTAATAATCTCGTTATGCAATCAAGCAGTGGGATATTTCCCAGTATATGAAATAAAAGAAAATACAAAAAAGTGTATTAAAATAAAATTTATTATTCAGGGACATGAAAATCAAAAGATTCTGAGAATGCCCCATATAGTATATACTAGCAGATCTACCCGGCTTCTCTTGTGTCAATAATAAGGATCCTTCCGGGTAAAATACATTAAAATGAATAGGGCAATGACAATAACTGAAGTTGGTTCATTCCCGTCCACGAATCGTTAAAAAGACCAATAAAAAATAAATGTAAAATAGTCTTAATTGCGCCTACTGTTAACTATACTATAATAATATACATTCCAAACAAATTTCATAAAATGTATTAAAGTACAATTATTTGCTTAAAAAGCGTCATTTCAATAAAAAAAAGCATTAAAAATATTAAAAATTTAAATGTTTCGACTCTTTCAATGAGTTATCTTAAGAATATACAAAAAAACTACAAACACAATGCCAATTGTAATATTATACTGATGATGACAACGACCTAACCATTCATTTTGCCTCTACTGAAATATTTCTGAACTTATAAACATCATGCAATTTCATTTTCCACACTGTAGAATAGAAAAAATTTCTCTCAAATGAAATTTATTTGAAAATTGAATCTCAATTTTTTCATTTTAAAGTAATATTCAATCATGGATATTTTTTAATTTGCATGAGATTTGGCTGAGATTTCCGTGTTTTTGCACACCAGTATTTTGTTATTTCATTTAATCGGAATACTCTTGCGATTTAACAGAACAACATTTTCTCTAAGAATATACCGGTGTGCAAAAACGCTGAAATTTCATCCCTACATGCAGCCCTATTACGAAAGATATACCTATTCTCTCTTAATACAATATTATAAAGTAAAGACATTGTTATGAGTAACTCTAGCATCATATTAGTGGTGGCAGCAACCTAACCCAACCATAAATTTAACTTTTACTGCAATTTGACCTTTAAATATCGCACATTTGGTTATTCCAACGTCTAATAGAATACAAAAAATACTTCCAGTAATATTTGCTTAAAAAGCTTATCTCAATTTACAGATTGTTTATCCATTTTAAATTAATTTTCAATCACGGAGATATTTTTAAATATACCTGCAACCCAATTAAAAAAGATATATCCTTTTGCTATTAGTGCAATATTATGAAGGAAAGAAATTTCTATGAGTAACCCCTAGCATCATATTTGTTGGTGGCAATAAACTAACAGTGCCATAAATTACGCTTTTACTGCAATTCGATCTCTAAACACCATGCATCCGATTATTTCAACGTCTAACAGAAAACAAAAAACACTTTCCATAATTTGTTTGAAAAGTTTATATCAATTTTCAAATTTTTTATGTTTTTTAAAGTAATTTTCAACCTTGATTTTTTTTTTTAATATGCCTGCAACCCAGTTACAAAAGATTAACTTAATTGCTGAAAAACATTGTAAATAATTCAGTATTTATTTGTTTTTTTGTGTGTACTTTTACATAACAAAATTGGCAAATTTCCGTATTTGTTTGTTTTCGTGTGGGAATCTCATTCCCGCTGCTTATAACTTAGGTTCATCTGAAATAATTTTAATTCAACTTGCACTATTAGTTTTTCAGTTAAGGTTTTGGTGCGTAACATTGTTATACTCTGATTAGCCATGGAATTACAGGGGAAAATTCCATAATCATATGGAACCCGATTATGAAAGATTAGTCTTTTTAAAAATTCTGAAGGGATTTCATTGTAACTTGTATTGTTTGTTAGATAATTTTACACGGATTTTTAAAAACATTGCATATAGTTTTACGTCGCTTTATTATAAAATTATAGAAGGAAGTTCAATTGTCAGGTGATCCCGATTATAAAATATTAGCCTTTTTTTAAAGTTCTACTGGACAGATTTTGATGAAATTTGCACTATTAAATTGCACCCAACTTTCTGGAATAGTTAGTATATAAAATTTTGTTGTACATGCTTTGTTATAGAATTAACTGAAATGTTCTATAATCAGGCGAAACCAATTCTGAATGATTAGCCTTTTAAAAAAGTTAGATAATTTTTGAGGAATAGCGTTAGTATATTGCATATCCGTCTATCATACTTAGACCAAAACCTACTGTAAATGATTAACTAAAAAATTAGGCCCTAAACAGCCGAAATTTTGTCTTACACATTAGAAAATATAATAGCGCAGTGATAATCGTATCGTTTTCAGCTATACAGAAGGACATTTGAGATAAAGATACATATTGCTTTAAAATGGAAGATCAAATTCACCCATATATTTCCTTTAATTAAAGATTTGTTCGGCGAATTTGTCCGTAGCGGGAGAAATGTGCTACTCAGATAAATAAGTGATCACTAAAACGAAACTGATCGCTGAAACGAAAATAAGAAAAATACTTTTCCCTGTAGTTGTTGAAAAATCTAGGAAATATACTGAGTGTTAAAAATATATTCGTGTTTCAAATTAAAAACTATTTTTATTTATGTACTATTAACGGGCAGTATATCAGGCATCTTTAACACAAAGCGATATACAAAATATGTACAAAGCGATAATTTTTAAATGGAAACTCATATTTCCATTCATAAAATCCAAATCTGCAGCCGTGTTCAATCGTAATGTCAGTCATGAAATTGTGTTTAAAAAAAGGAAAAAGCTTACCCTAAAAATTAGGTTTTTAACGATTTTCGCAATAGCTCTATCTCAAGACTAATGCACGAATTTCCCCAAACTTCATATTCAGTTACACGTTGACATAAGTTGATTATGATTAGATTCTGCTGTAAATCCCCGAATAGGTGGCGCGGCTATGCTTCATTTCGCTGGATTTACACGATTTTAGCGATAGTCACATCTCAAGAACTAATGCAAGGAATTTCATCTTTTTAGAATCCTGTTGATGAGCATAGATTGCTATTTAATTTTGGCTGTGATAACAAATTTTGAAGTATCAACATGTATAAGATAGAAAACAGTTTTGGGATTGGTACATCCCACTAGTTTAATTTAGTTTTAATAAAAATTAATTATTTGCCTTTAAAGTTTTATATATCCCTATGAACATCCAAAAATGTTAAATATGTATTGAAATTTGAAGAAATGCTTCTAAACTTCAAAAATCCTACATGAAATACAAATAAACTTATTAAAAGAAACATACTTCTAAAGTAAACTATAAGCTTCTGTCCAGTGCAACTACTACAACTTAATTGATATCTTGGTAAAAAAAAGAAAAAAAAAAAGAAATGATTGAAGAGTCAATTATGAGATTTTCAACAGTTTTGTCATGTTTTTCTCCATAGCAATAATTTAGAAAATATTCATGCATTTAAAATTATTTTACTAGATACACTATATAAAAACACATGAGACATTCTCACATAATTTTGGCTTTTAAGTCCCTGAATAATAAATTTTATTTTAGTACATTTTCTTGTGGGTTTTTTTTTTTCTTATACTGGAAAACATCCCATTGCATGACTGTATAAAGATATTAACGAGAAAATGAGAGAGCCAATTGGCTCTTTCATTTTCAAAACAAGGTGACGTATTTGTATAAATAAACAACATTTAGTTATTCAAATATTCTCTGATGATGAGCTTGGAAGGCTTGAAACTACTAAGAATTAAAAAAAAAATGTATATTTTTAACTTGTAACATCATTTTCGTTACTTTAGCCGCCTTTTAAGTAAGACAGTGAACATTTTAAAGTTCATATTATATATTTTATGTTGAATGAAGGTGAAAAATTGCGTTTCGTCTTGGGATTTTATTTTTATCAGAAAAATAATCGATAATTTTTGCGAAAGTGCTCATTTCCAGCGTAGGCAGATCACCTAAGGGGGCCGGGAAAGCCCTATGTCCGCCATTTTAAATTCAACAACTTTATGTATCTTTTTCTCATAAATGGTGAAAGATAGAGGTCTAGATTATTTAGAGTAGTTAGAATAACATGATTTACGTATTTTAACAGGCCATTTTCTTTCTAAGTGAAATTCAAAATTAATTATTAATTAATTATTGAAAGTAATTTTTAAATTATCATTTTTGGTAAGATTTCACTGCCTAAAATAAATAATTCTCAACAAATCATTAAATCCCTGAGTTAAATTATACAATATAACATACTAAAGTCCTTCCGGCCAGTGCCGGGAGGAAGAGGTAGCTTTCATAATCCTTATTTTAAAAAAGCCAGCTTATATCATGCAAACACACGAAGCTCAATTTAGTGGAAACCGAATATAGGAGATTCAATACTAATTTTTATCAATATAATGAATGAGAATTTCGCGAAATTAGTCAGCTTTATCCAAGCTGCTTTTCTTTAAAGTAACTTATATTTGGCTGCCAAATTCGGCAATTTCTTAAAGTGCCTGTCATTTTAAGACAACATGGTGGATGAGGCTAAGCAGTGAACTTGGTCGAGACCTTAGTAATT
The DNA here is from genome assembly GCA_963932465.1 of Maratus speciosus. NCBI lineage: Eukaryota > Metazoa > Arthropoda > Arachnida > Araneae > Salticidae > Maratus > Maratus speciosus. Next base: position 15,186,628 of record OZ010800.1, on the reverse strand, counting down.
GCTGTGCACATGCTCACTCACATCGGAATCGGTTAATATATAGGAGTGCTGTCGCATGCAAAAAATCAGATTTTTTAAAATGTCACCCACAATAGAAATTGAAACTGCTATATCTGAGCCATTTTTTAAGGTAAAGACAAAACAAAAAATGCTCCTGAATCCTTATATCAAGATCAAATACTTAAGAAAGAAACCTTTTTCAATTTCTAATTTTTTTGCACCTCACTTTAAATATATATATATTTTTTAATTTAATGACCGCCATTTTGAAACAAGATGGCTGATGAATCTGGCCAGCGAAATTGGTCGAGGTGTTGATGTATACTATCCACATACCTTCTTACATCGAAATAGGCGAATACGTGTGTTATCGCGTGACAAATACAAGATCGTTTCAAAATGTTAGCCATGCTAGAAATTCAAAGTGCTATAAATCAACCATTTATTAAGATATCAACAAAAGAACAAATTTTCAGAAACAAAAACTGCTCCGGAATCTTTGTATCAAGGCCAAACACATAAAAAAAATCTTTTTCATTTTCCAATTTTTTAATACCTCATTTTGAATTTTAAATTTAATTTTTTTTTAAATGGCAACCCTTTTGAAACAAGATGGCGAATGAAGCTGGCCAACGAACTCGGTCGAGACATTGGTATGTACTATGTACAGACCAAGTTACATCCATATAGGTTCATAAATACGCCTGTTATCGCGTGACAAAAATCAGGTCGTTTTAAAATGTCAGCCACAAGAGAAATTCAAAATGCTATTACTCAGCCATTTTTTTTTTAGACGAAAGAAAAACTGTTTCGGAATCTTTGTATTAATGCAAACACATACAAAAAAAATCTTTTTCATTTTCCAATTTTTTGGTATCTCATTTAAATTTTTTAATTTTTTAATTTATTTAAATGGCTGCCATTTTGAAACAAGATGGCGGATGAAGCTGGCCAACGAACTCGGTCGAGAAATTTGTATGTACTATGTACACACCAAGGTACATCCAAGTCGGTTCATAAATACGCCTGTTATTACGTGAGAAAAATTAGGACGTTTCAAAATGTCAGCCACGCTAGAAATTCAAAATGCTATAACTCAGCCATTTCTTAAGATATAGACGAAACTAAAACTGCTCCCGAATCTTTTTATCAAGGTCAAACACATAAGAAGAAAATATTTTTTTCAATTTTATATTTTTGGTACCACATTTCAAATTTAAATTTTTCTTAAAAAATTAAATGGCAGCCATTTTTAAACAAGATGGCGGGTGAAGCTGGCCAACGAACCCGGTCGAGATATTGGTACGTACAATGTATAAACGAAGTTACATCCAAATCGGTTCATAAATACGCCTTTTATCGCGTGACAAAATTCAGGACGTTTCAAAATGTCAGCCACGCTAGAAATTCAAAATGCTATAACTCAGCCATTTTTTAAGATATAGACGAAACAAAAACTGCTCCGAAATCTTTGTATAAAGGTCAAATACATAAGAAAAAATACTTTTCCATTTTCAATTTTTTGGTACCACATTTCAAATTTGAAAATTTAAAAAAAATTTTAAATGGCCGCCATTTTGAAACAAAATGGCGGATGAAGCTGGCCAACGAACTCGTTCGAGAGATTGGTATGTACTATGTACACACCGAATTACATCCAAATCGGTTCATAAATACGCCTTTTATCGCGTGACAAATTTCAGGACGTTTCAAAATGTCAGCCACGCTAGAAATTCAAAATGCTATAACTCAGCCATTTTTTAAGATATAGACGAAACAAAAACTGCTCCGGAATCTTTGTATAAAGGTCAAATACATAAGAAAAAAATATTTTTCCATTTTTAATTTTTTGGTACCACATTTTAAGTTTTAAATTTTTTTAAAAATTTTAAATGGCCGCCATTTTGAAACAAAACAGCGGATGAAGCTGGCCAACGAACTCGGTCGAGACATTGGTATGTACTATGTACACACCGAATTACATCGAAATCGGTTCATAATTACGGGAGTTACAGTGTGACATAGGTCAGATATATATATATATATATATATATATATATATATATATATATCAATTTTGAACGGAGGGTGGTTTCGGGGTCTGGGGGTCATGATCGATGAAAATATACCAAAATTTTTTGAAATCGCTTTCCTCCGAACGGCTGCAATAGGTAGCTTTTTTGTAAAGAAAGCTACCTAATAAGTATTAAAAAAATACGAGTTCTTAAGTTTAATAGAAATTGAAAAAAAGGAACATAAACGTGAAAAATCCCAGTTTCGAGGAAAAGTCAATTAAAGATTAAAATGGCTATTAAGCTGTGAAGTACTCTTAGAAAGAACGAATAATTTCAACACTTATTTTTTACTTTACTTTATCTTTACAAGAAGAAAGTATTGGAATAGTAAAAATTTTCGACTTCCGGTTTTCGACGGAATTACACGTTTTAGAGGTCAGAGATTCCAAAAACATGTTTTTACAAAATGTCTGTCTGTGAGTCTGTCTGTCAGTCTGTCTGTCTGTCTGTATGTGACGCAAATTTTGTGGGCTCTCTATCTGAAGAACTGATGCACGGAATTTAATAAAAATTTATATTCAACTAGTCCCTAATATATATTCGTGCTGATTAGTTTTTGGTGTAAATCGCCCAACAGGTGGCGCTGCTATGCTGCATTTTTCGCGATTTCTGCACTAGCTCTATCTCAAGAACTAATGCACGGATTTTCATCAAACTTCAGATTCAGTTAATCCTTGATATGAATTGGTGCTGGTAACGTTTTGGTGCAAATCGCCCAACAGATGGCTCTGCTATGCTGCATTTTGCAGCATTTACACGATTTTCATAATAACTCAATCTCAAAAAATAATACACGGATTTTCATCAAACTTCAGATTCAGTTAGTGCTTGACATGAAATGACGTTTTGCTCCTTGTGGTGTAAATCGCTCAACAGGTGGCGCTGCTATGCTGCATTTTTTGAGATTTCCGCAATAGCTCTATCTCAAGAGCTAATGCTTGGGTTTTCAAAAAACTTCAGATTCAGGTATACCTGTATATGAATTAGTGCTGTTTATGGTTTGGTGCAAATAGCTCAACAGGTGGCGCTGCTATGCAGCATTTTTCACGATTTCCACAATAGCTCAATGTCCAGAACTAATGCACGGATTTTCATCAAACTTTAGATTCAGTTAGTCCTTGACATAAATTGATGTTTTGTACCTTTTCGTGTGAATCGCTCAACAGGTGGCACTGCTGTGCCGCATTTTTTGTGATTTCCACAATAGCTCTAGCTCCAGAACTAATACACCGATTTTCATCAAACTTCAGATTCCGGTATACCTTAATATTCATTAGTGCTGTTTTTGATTTGGTGCAAATCGCTCAACAGGTGGCGCTGCTATGCTGCATTTTTCAGAATTTCCCCTACAGCTCTATCTTAATAACTAATGCACGATTTTTCATCAAACTTCAAATTCAGGTATACTTTCATAAGAATTGGTTCTAAATTGTTGTAATTTCTTTTACTATTTAAATGATTTAATTGACGTCATTTATATAGAAGAAAGTTTTGTGATGGCCACAACATACTAGGTATATATATAAACAGGTGTGACACATCGTTGGAAAGATGAAAGTTAACAATGAAAAGTAACAATGAAATCTCGTTAGGTATATTCAATTACATAAACTATTATAATTATTATCTAAGTTGAATTATTCTTATCTCTTGGTTGTCCGAAATACCATTCCGCTGGAATTTAAGATGAAATTATTGAACATAATAAAGCACTGCATTAAAGTGGATTAAAATTTGAAAAAAAAAATTATAGTCTATATAAATAAAAGAATGTCTGGATTTTGTATTAATCAACGCGCAGCCAAAACTACTGAACTTAAAATTTTGAAATTTTGGGCAAAAATACTTCTTATGACATAGAGTGCCGCTAAGAAAGAATTTTCTAGAACTCCACCCCTAAGGGGGGTGGTAAAATATAGAACGAACTTTTAAAAAATTCCTTAAAAATCTGATTTTATAGTCATTTTCCTACTGATAACATATTTTAGTGTATTTTTGTATACTGAATCGAATGGTATTAACCAAATTCTTTTATATCTAATAGTTCATGAGATATTTCATATTTTTCTAATTTGGTGCCAGCTTTGGCGCCAAAACCTCAAATTTTCAAGTTATAATTTCTAAAAACTCATTTTCTTCATTCTGCAAGGGAATAAATTCAAATTGAATATTTTTTAATCAATTCTTTTGGTTTGATAATTAAAACAACTATGTCAGCCAGGAAAAAAAATACAAACGACTCAAAAATTAAAAAAAAAAAACAGAAAAAATAAACTGTTGTGCTTTTTCGTTCTACCAACACCATGCCAAGATGTATGGTATCGCGCCATTTATTTCAACCCTAACTGTGCAAACGATTTTTACTGCAAACCGTTCCAAACATTAGCACTTGCTATTTATTGAACGTGAATATTTTTTATGAGTATTATTCCATTGTAATCTCGTAAAACTTTTTAATTTGGTATTTTTTTAATAGAAAACATTTATTATTAATTGTAACTTATTTATTACTGATACTGGCATAGATTTTACTATTTGGCAGCTATCTGATGAGGAGGAAGCTACAATAAAATTATTTTAGAAGTTAGGAATTATACATATAAAAATGTTTATTTAAAAAAACCATGCATGGCTTCATGCAAAGAATGAAACGTTTACTGTAGTGTGAGAAATACGTATTACGTACGTCACTCTGCAGTAGTAAAAGACATTTACAATTTGAAGAAGGCAGTTTAAATTGACTATATTCTGTTACTTGCAAAATATTTATTTATGCTTTTATTTTAAGTACTTATTTTTTTTATTTAAAAACTGGTGGTTTAAAGCATGTAATTTTAAGTTATATTTTTTAAATGATCAATTTTTTTTTATCAACAAAATTATTTTTTTTTTCAAATGTTTCATTTCATTTTATAGACAATGACATTATTTATATTTCGCCTGCGTAAATTACAAAATACTCTTTGATGTTGAAATAAAATTTTTTTGGTTTCTTCTTATTACTTTTTCTTTTCATCATTTTAAATGAAATTAGTTAAACATATATTTTAAATGTGTGTATTTTAAAGAAATGAATAAAGGCATGTATTATAGGCATGCAAAAGGAAGAAATTAGTGATGTCGATAAAACAAGGGTTTTTTTTCAAGGTTATAATATAGTGTGACGAACTGTATACCCGCAAGCAGTTTTTCTGTCCAATTGCTATAGTAACGTACATATTTTAAGAAATTAACAATTGTAATCTTAGAAACTAGCCGCCCTTGGCGACCAGTTTGGTCTCCCTTAAAATTTATGTTTGGGAAAGCATGGTAAGCATTGTATCCTGTTACTTTTATTCATAATTTAATTTACTTGAACAATCTACTCCCTTAAATATAATTAATACAATCCCTTAAGTTAATATTGGTGTCTGTTGCATTAAAATATCTCAATTTGTTGATTTTCTGTAAACAAGTAAACAACATTGGTTTACAATGGAAGTCGAAGGGAATTTGGCTAATTATTAGAGATATGGCTAAGTTGGTGTCACTTTCGCAATATATCTCCAAGTTAACGACAAACTTGGCGGCATTAGGCAACAGAACAGGGAGCCCCTATGGTAGCCCCCCTTATAGGTATGGAGATGCATTAAATGCTGTTCAATAACAAGAAAATTCAGATACAAAAAGAGATAAACATAAAAGTCAAAATAATAAGAAAACAATGATTATTTTAAAACTGTTTAATAGCTATTCAATGTTTATATTAAAAATCACGCCCAATTTTTTGACTTAAATTCATGTTGGGTTTTTTTTTATTTCCGTTACGGTACATTAATCTAGCGTCGTTTTACTAGAACACGATTATGACTAATTCACTGCATTCCTGATGCTTGATAAGAAACACAAGCAAATGAATTTATTAAATGACTAGCAAACCCCGCGGCTTTGCTCGCGTAATATTTGAAATATGCCAAGTGATATTTATATGTTTAATTTTTATTAAAAGGAACTAACTAAATTTTTATTTTATTAAAAGGTACTTATTACTTTTAGGAATAATTAAAAAAATTACTATTTAAAACACAGTTTGATTAAACATCATTGTTACACTGCATAAAGCAGAAATGAGACTTAAATTAATAAAACGACATAAAACTAAATAAATAATAATTTAGAAAATATTTTGAAACTTATATGCTCAATTAATATGCTAATTTCAGTATTCATTTGAAGTTTTAATTTTTTTTAGAAACCATCTTCTTACATCTTAAAATTAACCATCATGTCAAATTCCAAGTCCTACCACCTCTCTCAACATAAAGGGCTATGTTGAAATAAGAACTGTGACCATTAATATGCCAACATTAATTTTGAAATTGGTTTGTTTTTTCCTAATATTCCACAGAAACGTAATTTAGAAAGCTTTTAAAAGCCTTTTTTAGAGCGTTTGTTGTTCCTGTGAATCCCAGGTACTAGAATCATCGGCCTAAAATATAGCCTGTGTAGGATCAGAGACTGTTACCATTGATTCACAACTATTACTTTTATATTTGGTTTATATTCCCTGAGATTCCATAGAAATCGTAATTTAGGACTCTTTTAGAATACTTTTCGCAACTCCCCTTCACTTCACTCCTTTTTAATTCGAATTTATTTTCGACAGTCCTTCGAGGGCATTTATATTTTATAAGTAACTACCATGCCATATTTAAAGTTTCTAGCCTTTTCAGTATCACAGAAATCGCAATTTAGAAAGTTTTTAGCTGTGCAACCCTCTGGTGGTAGTGGCACAGACATAAAATATAGCTTATGTTTGAGCAGGTTCTATCGCCAACAATTTGTTATCATTATTTTTTTAGTCGGTTTGGTATTTGATAAGATTACATAAAAATTGTAATTTAAAACACTTTTCGCCCACTTCATCTTTTTAAATTTGAAATTTTCTTTCGACAGTTCATAGAAAGCAGTTGCATCTTGTAAGTAAATAACACGCCATACTTCAAAGTGTTAGACCCTTCAGTTATGCAAAAAATCGCAAATTAGAACTGGTTTTGCTTTTGCAACCCTCAGATGGTAGTGACAGCAACATAAAATATAACCTATGTTATAGCAGGGACTGTCACCATTGATTTGCAACCATTACTTTTGATATAGTTTTGTAATTTCCTGAGATTGAGCAGAAATCGTAATTTAGAACGTTTTTAGAACGCTTTTCGCGCATTTTCACCCCTTTTTAAATTTCCAATTTTTTCGAAACTGTTCTTAAAGATCATTTATATGTAATAAATATGTACCTTGCCTAATTTTATGTTGCTAGCCCCTACCGATCACAAAAATCGAAATTTTGAACGCTTTTTTGCTCCTGCAACGTCTAGGTGATAGTAATACCAACTTAAAATAGCGTCTATGTTAGAGCAGAGGCTGTCAGCATCAATTTCTTACCATTACTTTTGAAATAAGTTTGATTCTTCCGGAGATATTGGTGACAAATCGTCATTTAGAACGTTTTTAGAACGCTTTTCGCTCATTTTGCTCCTGCATCTCCTTTGGGGTAGTGGAAACAGATATAAAATATAGCCTACCTTGGAGCAAGATCTGTCACCATCATTTTAACACCATTATATTTGAAATCGGTTCAGTATTTCCTGAGATTGCATAGAAATCGCAATTTAGAACGTTTTTTACAACGCTTTTTGCGCATTTTGACCCCCCTTTTAAATTTCGATTTTTTTAGGAAATGTCCTTAGCGATCATTGATTTCTTATAACTAACTACCATTCTAAATTTCACGATTCAAGGCCCTTCCCTCACGCAAAAACCACAATTTAGAACGTTTTTGTCCTGCACCCCCTTTGGGGTAGAGGCACCGACATAAAACATAGCCTATGTTGGAGTAAGAATTTTCACCATCATTTTGACGCCATTATTTTTTAAATCGGTTTGGTATTTCCTGAGATTGTGCAGAAACTACCTTTTAGAACACTTTTTGTGCATTTTCACCCTTTTTAAATTTCGAATTGTTTAAGAACTGTTCTTAGGCATCATTTATATCTTATAAGTAACTAATATTCCAAATTTCATATTTCTAGGCTCTTCAGTAATGCAAAAATCGCATTTTTAGAACTTTTTTTGCTCCTGCACCCCCTTTGGGGTAGTGGCACCGACATAAAATATAGCCTATGTTCTAAGTTGGGCGAACACCATAATTTTCATACCATTACTTTTGGAATCGGTTCGGTAGTTCCTGAGCTTATCTCCGACAAATAAACAATTTTTTCCTCTTTATAATATGAGTATAGATAGATGAGTATAGATATATAATTTTTACTCTGTTTCTTTTTAAAGTTAGGACAATAAGAAAGAATAAATGAAACATTATGTAAACTTTTTTTAGGATTTCTAAATGCATTACTTAGCATATAATCCTAAATTAATTAATTAATATTGATAAAAATATATATATATTTAAAAATATTATATTTTTCATTTCTTATTTATTTTCAGTATTTTTAATTTAAAATTTTTCATTCTTGCAGTTTTAGTCATTTGGCATATTTTGGCAAGTGTTCCTTGGCGCATAATTAAATCTATTGTTGTTTCAACTCGTATAAAATTGTACGATGTACAGATAATATTTGGTGGGTTATCACCTGAGATAGGCTAACAGTAAAATAACTTAAAATTGATGCATTAATTTATAACTAATTTTTTCTAATATCAAAGATTTGTATTGTCATTATTGATCTATAAACACATCTGTAAACATAATGTTTATAATTCTAACATACCAGGAAGTGAGTTTAAAATCAATTAATTTTTGAAAAATTCCATCTTTACATATAAAAACTAGGTTGACATAAATAAACAAGTTGGAAATTGCTCGTCAAACGTGGCAAATGAGGTGCGTTCGTACTATAACTAGTTTTATAATTTTTTTTGCACCCGATATTGTACTGAATGTGTATTTGTTTGCACTTCATAAGTGCATAGTCTGTAACATCATTAAAATGCACTTGCAATAATTTTTTCCCATTCCCCTTAATGTAACAGGAAACTTTTGACTGTCCCTGTAATTAAATTACACATCCGATTTTCATAAAATTTCAAATGGCTCGACAAAATTTTGCAGCAATTATATATTTAAAATTTAAGCCCATTCGGAAGGCTGTAACATCATTAAAATGCACTTGCAATAATTTTTCCCATTGGCCGTAATGTAAAGAAAAGCTTTTGACTGTCCCTGTAATTAAACTATACATTCGATTTTCATAAAATTTGAAATGGCTCGACAAAATGTCGCAATAATTATATGTTTAAAATTTCAGACCATTTGGAAAGCTTTAACATCATTAAAATGCACTTGCGATAATTTTTCCCATTGGTCATAATGTAAAGATAAACTTTTGACTGTCCCTGTAATTAAACTATACATCCGATTTTCATAAAATTTGAAATGGCTCGACAAAATTTGTCAAAAATCATATATTTAAAATTTCAGCCCATTCGGTTGGGTAGTTTTTGCTCTGTTACATGCGGACGGACGGACAGACGGACAGACGGACAGACGGACTGAACGACGACTATAGGTGCTACGTATTTATATAATTACGAACGCACCTAAAAAAAAGGTGCAAAATTAGAATTACTGATTGAGAGATAGTAAAAAAGACAGGCAATCGACCAAAATAGGAAGTTATGAATGAGGGAGAATTTACCAAAGCGAAGCGCGGGTACTCAGCTAGTTATGTATGTATGTTACTTACTTGAGACCCGTTTTCTGCGACTGACCAAAGAAGCTAATGCAGAGAAGAGTGACTAGCCTGTTGAATTTTGAGCGAGAACCAAAAGCTAAATACACAGCTCAGAACACCAATCAAACATTTAAAGCCTTATCACGAAAACAGGCGGCAAAGTAGACTCAGGGGGTTATAACGAACACGATTGTTGTGTTGTCAATCCATTATGTTATTCCATTGCATGTCATCCAGTTTTCATGTCATCATCAATGATTATTTATTCATTATTTATCCATTACAACAATGAACATGGAATATTAATGTTTTTTAAACACTAGCTTATGTTTAGTGAAACAAATGTGAGATCACAGCTGATAAAAAGTATTTCAAAAAAAGCTATTAAGGATTCAGTGAATAGTACTTTATTAAAAATATGTAAAAAGAGAAAGCAGTAAACTACATTTCATAAAGGAAAATTAACTATATAACTTTTCTAAGCACTCATTTCTTTTAAATTTTTCAAGCAAATGAAAACTATAGTTCTTCATGAATCGTCCTTCTTTGTGTATGCATCCTTATTTTAAGTACATGTAAAACACATTAAATACATATAAAAACTAGTATGTTGTGGCCATCACAAATCTTTCTTCTATATAAGTCACGTCAATTAAATCATTTAAATAGTACAAGAAATAAGATCAATTTATCACCAATTCATATCAAAGTATATCTAAATTTGATAAAAACTCGTGCATTAGTTTTTGAGATAGAGCTACAGCAGAAATTTTGAAAAATGTAGCATAGCAGCGCCACCTGCTGAGCGATTTATACCCAAACATAAACAGCGCTAGTTTATATCAAGGCATACCTGAATCTAAAGTTTGTTGAAAATCAAAGCATTTATTCTTGAGATTGAGCTGTTGCGGAAATCGCAAAAATGCAGCATAGCACCACCACCTGTTGAGTGATTTACACCAAAATGTATAAAATGCCACTTCATGTCAAGCATTAACTAAATTTGAAGTTTGATGTAAATCCATGCATTATTTTTGAGATAGAGCTATTGTGGAAATCGTGTAAAATGCTGCATAGCAGCGAGACCTGTTGAGCAATTTACACCAAAACATAAACAGCACTAATTCATATACAGGTATATCTTAATCTGAAGTTTGTTAAAAACCCAAGCACTAGGTCTTGAGATAGATCTTGAGATATATCTCGGAAATCGCAAAAAAGGCAGCATAGTAGCGCCACCTGTTGAGCAATTTATATCAAAATGTACAAAAAATCAATTCATGTCACGGACTAACTGAATCTGAAGTTTGATGAAAATCCGGGCATTATTTCTTGAGATAGAGCTAATGCGAAAATCGTGTAAATCCCGCAAAATACAGCATAACAGCGCAATCTGTAGGGTGCTGTTGCACTAAAACGTTACCTGGACCAACTCATATCAAGGAATAACTGAAACTGGAGTTTGATGAAAATCCGTTCATTAGTTCTTGAGATAGAGCTATTGCAGAAATCGCAAAAAAACGCCACATAGCAGCGCCACCTGTTGAGCGATTTACTCCAAAAACTAATCAGCACTAATATATTTTAGGGACTGCTGGAATATAAATTTTTATCAAATTCCGTGCATTAGTTCTTGAGATAGAGCATCCACAAAATGTGTTTCACATACAGACATACAGACAGACTCACAGACAGATATTTTGTAAAAGTACTTTTTTCGGAATCTATGACCCCTAAACGTGTAAATTCGTCGAAAAACAGAAAGATGAAAATTTTGATGAATCCAATACTTTCTTCTTGTAAAGATAGAAGAAAGTAATTATAGAACCTATATTGAATTGCATCTTAATTTTTTTACAAAATGAAATAAGAACTAGTATGTTGTGGCCATCACAAAACATTCTTCTATATAAATCAAGTCAATTAAATCATTTAAATATTACAAGAAATTACATCAATTTAGAACCAAATAATATCAAACTATATCTGAATTTGAAGTTTGATAAAAATCCGTGCCTTAGTTCTCGAGATAGAGCTATAGCGGAAATTCTGAAAAATGTAGCATAGCACCTATTGAGTGATTTACAGCAATACATAAACAGCAATAATTCATATCCAGGTATACATGGATCTCAAGTTCGTTGAAAATCCAAGCATTAGTTCTTGAGATAGAGCTATTGCGGAAATCACAAAAAACAGCATAGCAGCGCCACCTACTCAGCGATTTACACCAAACTGTATAAAATGTCAATTCATTTGAAGAACTAACTGATTCTAAAGTTTGATGAAAATTCGTGCATTAGTTCTTGAGATACACCTATAGTAGAAATTCTGAAAAATACAGCATAGCAGCGCCACCTGTTGAGCGATTTACACCAAAATGAACAAAACTTAAATTTATGTCAAGAACTAACTGAATGTGAAGTTTGATTAATATATTTGCGGAAATCGTGAAAAAGTCTGCATAGCATCACCACCTGTTGAGCGATTTACACCAAAAACTAATCAGCACCAATTCATATCAGGGACTAACTGAATATAAATTTTTAATTAATTTCGTGCATTAGTTCTTGAGATAGAGCGCCCACAAAATTTGTGTCACATAGAGACAGACAGACAGACTCACAGACGCACAGACTCACAGACAGACATTTTGTAAAAACCTGTTTTTCGGAATCTCTGACCCCTAAAACGTGTAAATCCGTCGAAAACCGAATGTCGAAAATGTTCACGAATCCAATACTTTCTTCTTGTAAAGATAGTAGAAAGTAACTAGTATGTTGTGGCCATCACAAAACTTTCTTCTTTATAAATCACGTCAATTAAATCATTTAAATAGTACAAGATTATTACATCTAATTAGCACCAATTCATATCAAACTATATCTGAATTTGAAGATTGTTGAAAATTCGTGCATTAGTTCTTGAGAAAGAGCTATAGCGGAAACTCTGAAAAATGTAACATAGCAGAGCCACCTGTTGAGCGATTTACAATAAAACATAAACAGCAGAAATTCATATCAAGGTTTATCTGAATCTGAAGTTTATTGAAAATCCATGATTTCATTCTTGATATAGAGCTATTGGGGAAATCGCAAAAAATGCTGCATAGAAGCGCCACCTGATGAACGCTTTGCACCCAAATGCATAAAACATCAATTTATGTCAAGGACTAATTGAATATTAAGTTTGATGAAAATCCGTGCATTATTTCTTGATATAGAGCTATTGCGAAAATCGTGTAAATCCTGCAAAATGCAGCATAGCAGCACCAACTGATGGGCGATTTACACCAAAACATTACCAGCACCAACTCATATCAAGGTATAACTGAAGTTAGATGAAAATTCGTACATTAGTTCTTGAGATAGAGCTATTGTAGAAATCGCGAAAAATGCAGCATAGCAGCGCCACCTATTGGGCGATTTACACCAAAAACTAATCAGCACGAATTTATACTAGGGACTACTTGAATATAAATTTTTATTAAATTCTGTGCATTAGTTCTTCAGATAGAGCGCCCGCAAAATTTGTGTCACATACAGACAGACTCACAGACAGACATTTTGTGAAAAAATATTTTGGGGGGAATCTCTGACCCCATAAAACATGTAAATCCGTCGAAAACCAGAAGTTGAAAAATTTCATGGATCCAATACTTTCTTCTTGTAAAGATAGAAGAAAGTAACAAGTTTCGAATTTACGATCGTGCAAAATTGTATCTCATTATTATTACATGCTTTCTTTTAAATTACAACTGTGTTTATAAGTGGCAGTCAAATCTTGTGACTCAATTTTCAACCAATTCTTTTGACATAGAACTTCGAAATTTGAAATTATATGTATTCCTGATGGCAATACGTGAATTGAACATTGATTTTTACTTTCGTCCATCTTCATAAGAAGAAAGTATTGGATTCGTCAAAATTTTCGACTTTCGGTTTTCGACGGATTTACAAGTTTTAGGGGTCAGAGTTTCCAAAAAACATGTTTTTACAAAACGTTTGTCCGTGAGTCTGTGACCCTGTCTGTCTGTATGTATGTAGGCATGTGAATAAAATTTTGTTGGCGCTCTATCTCAACAACTAATCACCGGAATTTAATAAAAAAATATATTCAATTAGTCCTTGATACAAATTGGTGCTGATTAATTTTAGTGTAAATCGCTCGAAAGATGGCGCTGCTATGTAGCATTTTTCACGATTATCACAATAGCTCAATCTCCAGAACTAATGGACGGATTTTCATCAAACTTCAGATTTTGTTAGTCCTTGACATGAACTGATGTTTTGTACATTTTGGTGTAAATCGCTCAACAGGTGGCACTGCTATACAGCATTTTTGTGATTTCCGCAATAGCTCTGTCTCAAGAACTATTGCTTTGATTTTCGACAAACTTCAGATTCAGATATACATGGATATAAATTAGGGCTATTTAATTTTTGGTGTAAATCGCTCAAGAGGTGGCGTGCTATGCAGTATTTTTCAAGATTTCCACAATAGCTCAATCTCCAGATCTAATGCACGGATTTTCATCAAACTTCACATTCCTTTAGTCCTTGGCATGAGTTGTCGTTTTATACATTTTGGGGTAATTCTCTCAACAGGTGGCGCTGCTATTCTGTATTTTTGCGATTTCCGCAATAGCTCTATCTCAAGAACTAACTCTTGGATTTTCAATAAACTTCAGATTCAGGTGTACCTTGATATGAATTATCGATGTTTGTGTTTTGTCCAAATCGCTCAAGCTGGCACTGCTCTGCTGCATTTTTCAGAATTTACACTATAGCTCTAGCTCAAGAACTAATGCTCGAATTTTCATCACATTTCAAATCTACCCAATATATATAAAATCCTAATAAAATGACTTTATGAAACGATTTTATGAAACGACTGAATAAACAATTGATTATGTTTCACGGCGATTTTTCTTAAAATATGGAATATTATGCTATGAAATTAACACCAAAAATCTGTATTGATCCGCAGATGTCAAAACTGATATTAAGAATTTTTAAATTCGAATAATTTTTCAAGATATTATTTTATTTAAATACCGTATGCCATTGAATTACTCTGCAAGAGATTTTTTCCCATATACCATAATGTAATGGATACTTCTGAGTGCCACTGCAAATAAACGATTAATCCTACATACTTCATATACAACAACACCAAACATGCTTTGGTGACCCTAAATAACCTTTATCAATGTCATGAAAATCCGAGTCCATTTACGGGAGTTAGAGCGTGGACAGACGGACAGATGGACAGACAAACCAAATGCATAAACACTTTTTAACTTTGTTGGAAAGTGTTAAAAAGTAAAGAAATGAAAAAAAAATGTAATAAATAATACCATAAATCATGATATTTAATTTCAGCATCAATGTTTTGTTTTAATTTACCATGCGAAGAATTGTTTGACAGTCGAATGAAATGGACCATTATAATACTTATGACATAATGGCGACGGAACAATATTTGGCGATTTATCACATCCGACCGGCCAACGTTAAATTTCCACATTGGCCGCTTAGCATATAAAAAACGAAGCGGTCATCCCGGAACTGTTGATGACAGTCACATGAATTGAGCTATTATTATATAGATTAGTATTAAATGAGTACTTGTTAAAAGCAGGAAAATATTGAAAATTATGTCTTGAAAATTGTGTTTACACGTAAATATTAAAAGGGAAAGGAAACTTTAATATAATAAATACATTAGTGTGTGTTTAACGCTTTCAGGGTCAAGGTACCTCTATTCTTAAAATGTTTAAATCAGTGAACGGCACCAGAATTTATAAACAATTTTCGAAATACGAAAATGATTTTGTTCACTAGGGTGGTCACAAGCTATATGGGAAAAATTTATTTTAATATTTTCTTATGGGGGACCCCTCTAAAAGTTGCAAATTAGTTAGAAAATGAGATTGGCAAAGTTTCAGCTCAATTGAATAATAATAACCCGTGCCTCATCGAGGTTGAAATCATGAAAAATAGGGATTCTTGGCAAAAGATTGTAGTTTTTCCTTCATTAAGTGAAAACTATTTGTTTTAGAAATATTATTCTTGTTTTATTTCATAGAAAATGTTGTTGCCTTGAACTTTCACTCTCATCAAAACTTATATTTCATGACGCTTAGTATTTTTCAGGTCAGCTCGTGAACCATATTCTCAAACTCTGCATTTTTGAGAAAGAATCGAAAAATGACAAAAGAATAATTTCGATTACTTTAGATAATTTTTTTGTATTATTTGAATTAAAAAGCAAAAGAAATTGAACAATTTTTGTTACTTTAAAAATATTTCATGAATTTTAGGTAATTATTAATTATCTAGTTCTGTGCCTGCAAAGAAAGATCTCCTCAATTTGTATTGCAGTTGAAGCGTAATTTAAACGGAACATCTGAATTTCTCTTCTTATTACAAGGCTGTTTTTGTTACCTACTAGCGTTATCTATTTTTATTTATTCCGGTATCCCCCCCCCCCTTTTCGGTATGATGGCAGAAATGCAAGATTATTTTAGTTGCCCACATGTCTCATCAAATAACCGACAGTAAGAGGCCAATTAATTGTCAAGTTTTACTATTCTGTTTTATAATCTTCGCCAAGTGAAACTGAACACCGGAGAAGCTTCTAGAATTACAGTACACCCAGCAGTTAGCCGCAGACTTTAATTTTATGTAGAATTGTAATACGACTCCGCAAAAAACTATTTCGAAAACAAAGAACTGAGCTCATTAAAAACAGTTTAAAAAAATTTGATTTATAGGGAGCTGTTGTTCCCTGGGATCGACAATTACTTCATCGTTTTTTGAATAAAGAAAAGGTAGAGAAGATAGCAGTTTTAATTAGTTGTGGAGATGAAGAAGAGTTAATAGAAGTTCCTCAGTTTGAAAATAGTATCGAAATAAATCAGTCAAAAGCTGTATGTATTTCCAGCAGCTGAAGAATGGCAGGAAGTTGATAAAATCCAGGCAATGTGTTTTGATACCACTGCAGTAAACACTGGTCGTCCAGACGAACCTGCATTTTGCTATAGCAATTATTAAAGAAAACATTTTCTTATTTACGATGTCGCCACCATAATTTAGAAATTATCCTAAAAGCTGTTTTTTATTGTAAAGTGGGCACAATTACTGCCCCTCAGCTAGACATATAAAAATAATTTCAGATTGGGTGGCCTAAGTTAGTTCAGACTATGTATAAAAATGCTATTGAAGATGAAATATTGGATATAAAATACTTAATTCAGAAGAAAATTCCAGTTTTTTTTGCAGAACATTTAAAAAATGAACTGCGGAGGGATGATTATAAAGAAATTATCCAATTTTGTGTAATTTTTATAAGATGTCTTCCTACAAATTACATTTTTTTTGAGAATGTGGTACTATTCCTCATGCCAGATGGATGGCAAAGACCATTTAGAAAAAGAAGGTATAGAGCTTATTTTGCTTATTTATAATCAATATTTATTGTCAAATCATGGTATATTGCTCCCAGTCCCACTTTGCCCCCAATCAAGATTTGAAATTAATAAAATGACTTGTTGACTACAGAAAACTTGATAAATAGATTACAGACAAAGCACTCACTATATAATTAAACAAAAACCTAATTTTCAGAACAAATTAAATAAACAAAATTTATTTCCTAAATTGTTTAAGCCCGAGAAGGGGCAGGTATTAAGATATTTCATTCAATTCGTTCTACATTTAATGTTAAATTTTTGTAACAAATAAGCTAAACCAATGGAACATTAAAAAATAAAAATGAAATTCATACAATATAATATTTTAAACACCTATATACTTAGATTCCGTTCAAATGAAATCGAAATAAATCTTAGACTTTTTTAAGTTTTGTATTTTGCATGTATCTTATCATATTATGTACAATTGTCATAAACATAATGCAAAATCTGCAGTACAAATATTTACAACTTAAAAATGGAAAAAGTCTAAGATTTATTTCGATTTCATTTGAACGGAATCTAAGTATATAGGTGTTTAAAGTATTATATTGTATGAATTTCATTTTAATTTTTTAATGTTTAATTGGTTTAACTTATTTATAACAAAAATTTAACATTAAATGTAGAACGAATTGAATGAAATATTTTAATATCTGCTCCTTCTCGGGCTTAAACAATGTAGGAAATAAATTTTGTTTTTTTAATTTGTTCTGAAAATTAGGTTTTTGTTTAATATGTCAAGTTTTTAATAACTACTGAATTCAGACGAACACATTTCAAAATTTATGGAGGGTATATCATCATCAGGCTTTGATTTGTGCGATATAGCATCACAATTTGTGATGCAATTTACCTATGTATAATTCAAAATGTTTCACCAGTGCAGTAATGCAGGTTGCTGTAGTTTGGTCAAAAAATTACAATCTGAACTTTAAAAAATCTGCTTGAAAATGTCATTTTTATTTCCACTATGACGCCATATTCATCTTCTTTTTAATTCTTAAAAGAAAACTATTTCAGTTTCATGTTTCACGTGAAAATCATTCAACTAAATATAGGCAAATTATTATTACGGCTTTTGAATTATTTACAACAATGAAGGAAAAAAAGTTAAATTTTATTAGAAAATGTCCGTTGATTCTCAATGAAAAAAGCGAAATTTGGAATTATTAAGAAAAATATTTGAATAATGTAAATAAAAATTAGCCCATGTTACTCTCTAGATTATAATCCACCTATATGCAAAGGCATTTTATGATCCGTTTTGACCCTGACGTCAGGCAAATGTTTTTACACTTTGAATTTATAATATTATTAGAATTAGCAAATAATTAAAAATGAGTGGCATCAGGGACAAAAAGGTAGGAAGAAAAAATGAAAAAGTTATCATCTCCATAGGCTTTTCTATGTTAAATTAACATTGAGAAGTGACACTGGAAATAAATAAGTATTGCGCTGCCGCGCAATACTTAAATGATAAGCCGCCTTTGTATCTTAACTAGGATTAAGTTGCATTATCATTTTTAGGTGATACTTTGAAAAAAAGTCAAAATATGCACTACTGTAAAATAAATGCTATTAATGTCATTAATTAAGTTATATATTATGAATGTCATTTGAAGAAGAAAATTATGATGATGGTTTTAATGAACAACAAATGTTTCAACAAAGTGGATTATTTATTAGACAAAGAAACTGATGTTTTTGTTTCATCTCAAACTGTAAATTTTAAGAGATTTTATATTAATATGCATTTTTTAAATCCCAATCCCAATGTATGTTGTGAAAATAAACATTATTTAAAAGCAAAAAAAAAAAAAAAAAAAAAAATGTGAATGGTTTTAAGATAGTCAATGATACAGCTGAAAGGGTAATAAAATTTATCTGAGATTTAAATTCCTGTTTAACAAAAGACGAAGAATAGAAACAGTTTCTGCTAAAAGTTGTATCTGAATGTAGAAAACTTTTCAAGACTCTTATATAAGCCATTACAATCTTGCTGTGACAATTGTAAGGGATGATAATTTCTTTTCTTTATAATGCTTCCTTTCTTGTAACACAATTTTAATGATAAAATGCTTTTGAACATTATTTATTCTCACTTTTATTCTTTCTTTAGCCTTTTTTTCTTTTAATTCATTAAGTTTAGATTTCAATTTTTATTTTCATTTACGCTGGAATTTTTTTTCTAATTAAACCCTTTATTAAGCACAAAATGAAAACCAAAAGGTGAAAAGCAGAGGAAATGGAATGTTACATTGTTTTTTCGCATTTTCATAAAAAAGTAAATTTAGGATTCATATCGTGTCTGGTCCTGAAAAATGCTCATATATTTAAATATATAAATATTGACAAAAAAAGGGTGTGTGGTTCTTTAAGACAAAAACATTTTTTTTTTTTTATGAAATGACACCACTATTATGTTTCTAAGTTTAATTGTATGCATTTTATGAAATAAAAACAGTATTCTTTTGCTAAAAATCACGTTTTTCTCAAACTTTGACCTCAATGAGGCACGGGTTAAAATTATACAAATGAGCTGAAACTTTGTCAACCTCATTTTCTAGCCAATTGGAAATGTTTTTTTTTGGGGGGGGGGGGGTCTCCCGGAAAAAATTCGAAAATTGATTTCATGTGACCACCCTATTGTTCACTTACTTAATAAAAAGGCAATTTTCATTCCAATATTGTGGTGCCAATGTGGCATTTAAGAATTAAAATTAAGTCGTCCAAAAATGAACCAACACCCTTGAAGGGATTAAAGCAGTAAATTGTAGTAATTGTAGTAATTGTAGTTAAATTGTATTATGCCAATCGTTTTATAACGCTGTTAAAAAATACCGAGAGACAAAGACTCTACTTAATTCATTTTATTTTAGCTTCTTTTCAAATGTTTAACTGACCTTCATTAATCAAACACGAAAACAACCATTGGATGTCTTACAGCAACTGATTCGGCATTAAATTTTCGCAATTAAAGGGAATTGAATGGAAAATCCGTTTAGAGGGAGATCACTACAGGCTTTTTCGTTATAATTCAATCTTATCTAGACTTTTATCTAGACCGAGTTGTTATGTTTAATGTGTCATGTTTGATTTCTTATGAGAGAAATCACCATCAGCATCAACAGTGAGTATTTTTTGAAAAGGTTTGTTACCACAATATCTCCAAATCATAGCAAATTCTCTTCGGAATATTGCCAATTTAGAGCAACTTGGCGAAATATTTCCGAGTTTGGCAAAATTACCATTTAAATCCATTAATCTTTCGTAATCGAGCTTACCACAATTTAATTTAAACTCCGTACATTTAAGGGTTTTTTACAAGACTTTTCTACTTTTTAGCGCATTTAAGGGATCTTAGGACCAGTGGTGTAGTCGTAAAAAAAGCAGAGGGCATACGCTCTAAGCAGAGTGTATACACTCAAGGCAGAGGGTATACTCTACAGTGTATATATTATAGCTTTTTTGAGAAACAGAGGGTACACGATGTACCTTAAAAAATTCCAGAGGGTATACGGCGTATACCGCAGTATACTCTCCACTACATCCCTGCTTAGGACTCTTAAAATTAGAGAAAATGAAATCTTAATATACCTTATTTACCCGTGTACATCGCGCACTTTTTTTTCAAAAATTTAGAGCAAAAACCCTAGGTGCACGTTATACACGGAATATTTTTTTCTGCTAGATGTAATCACACAATATATTATGAATCAAGAAATGTATTCAAAGAAGAAATTAAAACTGGAAAACCCTCACTTAATATAAGTATTGCTGCATCTTTATTTCACTCCTTGCACCTTTTTTATACAACAGTGCTAGTAACGTTATTTAAACGCTAATTAGTAATTCACGTTGCCGCTACTGCTCTTGTCCTCGTCATCACCTTCTCAGTCAATATCCTCGTTAATCATATTGTCTTCTGTTCCATCCATTTGATTGGAAGTTCCAGTCATTTGGAAGCTCTTTATTATCATCTCGGAGGAGATGGAATTCCAAGCTTCACATATTCACTCACATACAGTTGAGAGTGACGCACGCTTCATTCCTCCGCTTGGAGTGAAGAGTGAGGATCTGTTGTTTTCATCCACCGATTGTGGGCATGCCGAAATGCAACTTTAAATGTTCGGTTGATGACACAATCTAAGGGCTGGAACACTTTCGTCATTCCACCTGATATCACAACCAAATCACTTGAGCGACGAATTTTACCTTTTACTCCAGGCGTCGAGTGTTCATGGAAGCTGCCCAGACCAGCATCGATGGCTGACGTAAAGTACAGTCGTGGAAAAAAAAAGTAAACACCCCCACTAACTCCTCAACAAATTATCGTAGAAGAAATTTACTGGTGTCGAACGATTGGAAATAAAGTTTACTTTTAAACGACATAGATAAAATTTTCTTAGGGGGCCATCTACATGTTAAAACGAACCATAACTTTGTTTTTTTCAATAGCAGTACACAATTCTGTCGGCATAAATGAACTCTGCACCCTTCAATTAGCCTAAAAACAAATTTTTATCCAATTCGTACCATTCGTTTCTGAGAAATTAATTATTTTAAAACGAGCGTATTTTAAAGGCTGTGTCCAAATTGAAGTTCGGAAATCGATTGTTAACCGAGAGAGCCCCCATCTTGATCAAGGCACCTTAAGAAGTCAATGAAGCCTGCTAGATTACAGAACAGCAGAAGAAATTTCGAACTATCTACTCACATCTATTACAGACGGCCCCTTAAACCATCATTTTGCCGTTTTTTAAGCATAATTTGAGAACTACTTCGAATAAAAATGTGAAATTTGGGATTTACATAAAGCAGGACTTAATAAATCTAAATCCATCAAAAAAATCGTAGGTTGCAATTCATATTTTTTTCGAATATTAATTTCATAATTCATAACTCATATCATAAAATTATAAAAATTGCAAATTCATCGTATTTATGTTTGGATATATTAGTATTATTGCTACAAAAAAATAGCACATTAGGAGCATAATTTCTGGAGATATAAATAAAAATATGAAAATGTAATTTAACATTAGAAGCACTAAATTTTGAATGTTTATAATTCAAAAATTTATCATTCAAATGACTTGAAATTCGGTGTCTAGGCATAATTTGAACCGAAGTTTTGAAATATCTTGTTAAAATTGGGTATTGTCATTGAAAAAAATGAACGATTCTTTTGTAATAGTTTTACGTTTAAATACAACATATGGTGTCAGCTTGCGACCGTCAGCTGTAATGACCAGCATGACGATGTATCGTTGCTTGTCTGCTCCTGTTGTGCGCACTCGCTTCTATCTCCTACGGGATGAACGGTTGTGGGTTTCGACATATCAAACAACAATAGAGTTTGGTCAGCATTGCCAATTTCCGACATCTGTATCCCTTTTGTTTTTGCAGCCTTATAACTTACTGGAAGAATTTGGTACGCTGTACTCCGTATTCTTCCAGAAGCTTCTGCAATAGCATAGTTTTTCTCCTGATAGAGAGACTGATAGAGATCATAAAGCATCGCCCCCAGCCATAAATGGCCTTCTCGAATTTATGGTGAGCGTAATATACGAGATTTAAAAAAATTCGCCATTTTTCTTGTAAAGTAAGGGGTGCGTGTTATACCCGAGTAAATAATGTATCTTAAAATGTAAATGTAAATGAATTTAAAACACAAATTTTTATTGGGATGCAAGATGTAAGTATGAACTTTAAAACATGCATATAATTACTTATAAAGCTGTTACAAATATATAAGGATATTATCAAGCAGGACGGTCGTTCTGCCAAGCCAAGCTAAAAAAAATGCTAACCCCGCCAAACAAACAAACGCCAAGAATATCGGCAAGACACCGTAACTGCTTATTATACTGCAGACAACTTCTCCACGTTAAATCGACCAAACATGGCAGCGTAAAATTTCCCATATCAAAAGAACCAATCATCGCAGAAAAATAAAACTAAAACCAGAAGGGCCTAATCAAGAAGATCTTCAATTTGAGGTCAAATGCATCCTCATAAACTAATTATAAACAGAGATATAGATTTTTTAAAATAACGTCGAGATACTGAAAATGACAGATTTTTTTTATTCGTCACACCTTATGTTTCAATCGAGGTAGAGACTTAAATAATAGACAGAAAAAAGTAAGGATTGAATTTTTGGACAGATATTTACTCAATCTACGTGTTTTTATATAATTCAGCTTTAAAAATATAAAATTTCTATTCTTAATTAGCGAAAAACTGTTAATTAATTCAAAAGTTTGCAAATTATACCAAATAGCGATAAACCCGCCAAAACATTGAAATCTTATGCTTTTCTTTTATATTATCCTTTTACATTGATTTCATCGAAGAAAACTATGGCTGAGATTCAGATAGATTTTTCGCTGTTAGCGAAATGAGTTTGACCAATCAGAAGCCTGCATGTTTGAGATTAATTGCTATTTCTGGATCCCGGCCTATGTCATGAAAGTTTTGAGTAATTTTTTTAGTGCCATGGATGAAGTGCAATGTTTGTAGAAATCTAGGCTAGGATCCAGATAGATTTTTTGCTATTAGCGAAACGAGATTCACCAATCAATAGTCTGCATTTCGGCAAACAGCGAAAATTTCGCAAAAATGCAGGCTTTAGATTGATGAATCTCGTTTCTCTAACAGCCAAAAATCTATTTAGATTGCACCCAATGGCGGATATTCCAAATATGGGTTCGAGGCTGAAAAAAGTCACGTGATACCGGTAATTCATCCAAGGAACTTCTAACTGATAAGAAGGGAAGATACTACTACTTTGCCTCATGAACCGTTTCATTGGCTAGCGGGGATTTACATTACGATAGAAGTTTCTTTACGATAGAAGTTTTTACCTTGACCACTTGATCAAAATGTAGATGGAATATCCTCCATTATGTTGAACACAATTTTGCATTTCCACATCCAGGAAGGGTATTGATTGTCGTAACAACAATACATATTCGAAACTATTTAAGGCACTGATTCTGAACACCTTTGCTATTCATTTCGGTATTAAAGAAGTTGTTGTCTCCATAGTAACAATACATTTCTGTATTGCTTTCTCTAAAACACAAACATAGAAATTTAACAAAGAGCGCTCAGAATTAACACCATAACAGAGAGCCTTTATACATAAGAGTGATGATATATGCACACTGAAATTAGCATGCTGCACAGGAGGCATGCTAATTTAAAGTTTTTTGCCGAAAGTACGGCTACAGCGTCTAGAATACCTTGTGTGGAAATATGCTTTCCAAACAACGCTAAAAATTTGTATCCCTTAAATTTACGACGATACTGCTAAAATCACAAGTATCGATCACAGCGACATCTGCGGGATTTAGTATTGCATTGTATAGACTAGCAATATCTTGCAGTTATAGAAAATATCCTGCAGATGTCGCTGTGATCTGTATATTTCAGCAGCATCGTTGCACATTTAAGGGATACAATGTTTTAGCACTTTTTAAAGTATTACAGGGATAGCCAATTTCCACACTATATAGTCTAGGCGCTATAGTACGGCAATCCACTTTCTTGAATACAGGATATTCTATCTACGTTATGATCACGTGGTCAAGGCAAAAACGTCTAACGTAAAGAAGGGGAGGCTCCGTCGACATAATGTAAATCCCCGCGAGCCAATGAAACAGTTCACGGGAGAAAGCAGTAGTAGTTTCCTGTTTCCCTTCCTATCAGTTAGAAGTTCTTTAGGTAAATTGCCGGTACCACGTGACTTTTTCAGCCTTGAACCCATATTTGGAATATCCTCCATTAGACGATACGCGCATGGATGAGCTTTATTAGACTAGGGAAATAATTCAATATGCATTAGCCTGACGATAATGACACGTTCGCAAAGACCTTTAACGATTTGTTTTTATCACTTCTACCAATAAACCATTATTGGCCATATGCCGCTACTTCGTTATAGCGACACACTTGTTCCTAATTGGATCCTGGCCTTAATGTATCAAAATACGGAGTTTTCTTTCTGTACTATTCCTGAGCTCAGTTATAGCGTCTAGAAATATAGGCCGGGATCCAGGTACATTTTTGCAATCAGTGAAAAGTTAGCATAAATTCTGGCTTCTGATTGGTCAATCTCGTTGCGATAACAGAGAAAAATCTACCTCGATCACGGTAATGGCGTGGAAACCGGCTATTCCTTTAATACTTATATATTAGTATTATTGCTACAAAAAAATAGCACATTAGGAGCATAATTTCTGGAGATATAAATAAAATTATGAAAATGTAATTTAACATTAGAAGCACTAAATTTTGAATGTTTATAATTCAAAAACTTATCATTCAAATGACTTGAAATTCGGTGTCTAGGCATAATTTGAACCGACGTTTTGAAATATCTTGTTAAAATTGGGTATTGTCATTGAAAAAAATGAAGTTTGGATTCGTTTTAATATGTAGATGGCCCCCTAAGCAAATTTTATATACATCATTTAAAAGTAGACTTTATTTCCAATCGTTCGGTATCAGTAACTTTCTTCTACGATAATTTGTTGAGGAGTTAGTAGGGGGTGTTTACTTTTTTTTCCACGACTGTACCTAGCAGACGTTCCCACACAACGTTATTCCAATCTTTCACGAGCTCATCCGTCATCTACATTTTTCCTGTGCCCATACAATTATCCCGATTGGAAAATTGCTGCAAATTGAATCCCATAAATATTGAAAAATACTGAATGACAAATGTCGATAGCAGCAACATTTTCTAGATCTTCTCTGAGCGAAACGTTTTCTCAACTGATGTCTTTTGAAATAGTTACGTTGGAATTACCTTATGTCGCTGTGATCTACATTCATCGTTCAGTCACGTTCAACATTTATGGGATACACATTTTTAGCACATTTTTAATAAGCCGATTTTTAAAATATATCTTCGAGACACTATAGCTTCGTTATAGGCCTAGATTATATGTTATAGAAATCTACTATCCCAGCAATACTTAAAAAAGCGCGGAAATAGTGAATCCCTTAAATGTAAAACGATGTTGAATTCCAAACAGTCATTTGCAGCGACATCTGGAGGATATTTTTCAAAGAAGAAAGAGACACGTGTAATGCACCGCTATAGCGTCTAGAATACAAAATGTGGAAATCTGCTATCCAAGCAGCGCTAAAAAGTTGTATCCCTTAAATGTGCACTGACGCTGAAATCCAGGGAGCTGATCGCAGCGACATCTGTGATATACTTTCAAATTTTAAAATAAACATCGTATTATTAGAGTGGGCTTAACGCCAAGCACACAGGTCAGATGTATCTTAATAGTTTGGAAATTGGCGGTTTCTGCCTTTTTTCCTCGTGAGTGAAGGTGGTACCAAGGAAATAACGCCATTTTGTGATCATTTGAAGTCATGCCGGCAAAAAGCTGTAGCGAATACCTCATAGCTTAAAACTTAAAACTAAAAAAAAAACTTGAAATTGGCTATCCATGTAATACTTAAAAAATGCTAAAATATTGTATCCCTTAAATGTGCAACGATGCTGCTGAAATATACAGATCGCAGCGACATCTACAGGATATTTTCTATATCTGCAAGATATTGCTAGTCTATGCAATGTAATACGAAAATCCCGCAGATTTCGCTGTGATCGACACTTGTGATTTTAGCAGTATCGTCGATCATTTATGGGATACCAATTTTTAGCGTTGTTTAATAACATATTTCCACACTAGGTATTCTAGACGCTGTAACCAAATCGTCATGAAGTTTCAGGAAATATCCTGCAGATATCGCTGTGATCGAATCATTGGATTTCAGCATCATTTGAAATTTAAGAGATCCAATATTTTAGCACTTTTTTAAGTATTACCGGGATAGCCGATTTCCACACTATATATTCTAGGCGCTGTAGCACCGCGGTAGGCTGTCTTTTTTGTTTGCCTTGGGGTAGATATAGATGAAGTCATTTGAAGCTGTTCCTAAACTGTGACCAACAACATATAAGGCCAGTTCATAACGTCACACGGAGTTGATTATCTGTACACGGCAATGGACACAAAAAAAATCGGCGCGCAGCTTTGTACTAATCATCGTGTAAAGATGATCCAACTCCGAGGCTAACAAAAAAGACAGGCTATCGCGGTGGGTCTGATTCTTCTTTATTTACAGACCGCTGGAGTCACGTGATGCTCTAATGCACCAATGAAGGTGCGCGAAAAGAGCATCACGTGACTCCAGCGGTTTGTAAAAAAAGAAGAATCGGACCCTCTGCGGTAGCCTGTCTTTTTCGTTAGCCTCGATCCAACTCCGTGTGACTTTTAAACATCATGAACTGGCCTATTATCTCATTGGTCGCGCTAACACCCTCCCTCCTGCGTCCACCATATATAGCGGCATCTTGTACTGGTGACTGCTAAATGGGCTGCTATCGGTCAAAATCAAGAGGGAAAAGGGCAGAAGAGAGGGAAAGAACTCGTTTTTTTGGTATCTAGTTTTTCACACGGCAAGATTGACATGTCTGTTCCTCTCCTTTCATAACTTCATGGTGGTGAAATAAGCCAAAGCCCCCTAAATATTTGAGAAAGTATTGACACGCGTCACAAAAACATCACACAAAGCAGGCAAAGTAAAGAAACAAAATCATTCATTGGCTCGTGAATATGAACGAGCCAATGAATGATTTTTTTCTGTGTTTTGCCTGCTTTGTGTGACGTTTTCCTGACACGTGTCAAGGCTTTCTCCAATATTTAAAGGGCAATGAATAGGCCGGGAACAAGATAGATTTTTCGCTATTAGCGGGAGGAGATTGATCAATCAGACGCCTGCATTTTTCCGAACTTTTTGATGTTTGCAGTAAGCACCGAAAAGCCTGCAAGGATGGAGGCTACTGATTGGTCAATCTAATTTTACAAACAGAGAAAAATTTATCTGGATCCCGGACATTAACTTTGGTTGGTTAAGACAATTTTGAATAAAATCAAATCAGGAAGCCAATGTTTGTTAACTTTTCTGGTTAGTTTAATTGAAATCTTCCTCGTCTATTCTTAAAACTGAGTTATCGTACTTTGGACAAAAACTTGAATATGAGTACACGACTTGTGCATATGTCACCACTCTAACACAGTGTTGCCAGATGGGCTACTTTTTAAAATTCAGATTCTTGACTGGCACCATTTTTTTTGAAATTGTAAAATGCGCATTATTTAATGATATATTAAGCCCTTAACCTACAATGACGGGCATAGCCCGCTTACGATGATCGAGCCAAATGTAAATTCTTCTTACCACTAAAATTTCACAGTAAATATAGTTTAATTTAATCGTCGAAATTCCATGATTAAACAAGGCGAAAATCTCTATTAAATTTTAGTGGTAGCTATGGATTTGCCAAACCGTGGAGCTGTTAAAAGTAAATCGTAGGTTAAGTGGTTAATTAAGGCGAAAACAAAGGGAATTTTACCGTTTATAATAAGTGGTGGCAATCAAGAAATCTGAATAAGAAAATGTAGCCCACTGGCGACGCTGCTCTAACATATAAATGATCTCTTTTATGAGCATGATTCTAAGTGCAGTTGGTTAAATTTGAGTATCTGGGTATTAGAGAAAGCAATAGTGGCCCACCGTGGACGAGTGGATAAGACACCATGCCGCTAATCGCTTGAGAGCATTGGTGGAAGCAGATTTGAATCCCACCGTGATCTGCATGTGATCTGATGTATGTGTTCAATAAAACAAACAAACAAACAAGCAAGCAATAGTGAAAGGTACAGTTGGCATGGAAACAACGACTTCTTTAATTCGTATAGAAAATTAAGGAATAGTAGTAAATGACTCAAGTTTAAAATGTAGGCAAATGGTCTGGAAATATCAATGGCTCCCATCTGGTATTTCATAAAAGTAATTTAATAGATTCACATAATGTATAACTTCATGCAACTCTTAGCTAATGAATATTCTGCAACAAGACTTATGTAGGTAGATCTTTTGAATGAATAATTCAGAATTCTGAAAACAAAACGAAGTTCTTAAGGGCTCTTCCTCACCCCCTCCCTCAAATAGGAAATACGATAGAAATATATAAGAATTTGGATAACTTCAATATGTCTGTGATCTTTTATCAGAGTTCAGAAAAAGAGACTGGGTATTAAAAAAAACATAGAACAAATTTGACGAACGATAAGACTATAGATTTCAGGCAATTTTTAAGCGAAAAATATTTAATTTTAATCTATATGCGGCTTTAATAATAGACTATTAAAGATAATCAATTTAGGGGAAATTTTATAGTAAATTAATATCCTCACATATATGCAAATAGGTATGGATAAACAGACTTGAGTAAAATTACATATTTATTCTTTCTTCTCTATAACACGATCTAAATGAAGATGAAATTATATGTACAGTTTATATCTTTAAATTTTTAGATTTTTAAAAATCAAAAATGTTCCTTTATTATGTCTAGAATTGCTAGATTTGCAGATCTTCGATTCTTTAGATGACTGCGAGGTTTCATTCTTGGATTAACCGTAGATATTTGTAAAGGTAAATTTATTTTGCAAAACCGTCAGTAAAAAAAAGTTAGAAAAGCAATTAACTGAAAGACTAACTATAAATATATATTTTATTCGACTCTATCTGTTTTTTACTAAATTTTCATATTTCGTAGAAAATTTTAAGGAGATATAAATTGAGAAAGACTGATACTTTGAAAGATGAAATTGACTTTCCTTACTTTTAAATTATTAATGATAGGTAAACAAAATGCATACTATTGTGTTTGTTCCCTGCTTATAAAGGCTATACAAGGACTAATTTTAATCTGAGCTAGTAGAATTATTTCAATTATATATAATTTGTTTTAAAAAAAGAACTGATATCTACTAAAAAAAACTTTTCAAAATTAAAAATAAGCCAAGCAAAAAAAAAAAAAAAAAAAAGGAAAAAAAGAAAAAGAAAAGAAAAAAGGGTGATAGTTGTGGCTAAAAAATAGTGTGATATCAAATTTCCAAGCTTATATTATGGTACTTATTTAACATTTTCCATTAAAAATTTACCATATGTAAGTAAACTACATAAGTATGCGTTGATATGCTAAGTATGCGTTGAACCTTTTCTCCTTTACTAAATACATCATAACGTGTTTCTGAAAATTAATTTTTTTTAAATTATGCATGATGGGCTTGGCGGCCATCTATCCATATTTTACGCAGATTTCTAAGCAGACAAGCTCGTAATATGTTTGCATTATTAAGAATTTCGAACTTCTAGTTTTAGCTACAGACAGATAAATTAAGAAAGTTTTTTATTTTGATAAAACAAATTGATTTTTACTGCTTTAACTAATTAATTAACCCCCTCCGAAAAAAAAGAATCATAAGATGAAACCTGAAGTTACGTCAGCTTTATTTAAAGACACAAATTTTTAGGCTCTCATTTCCACAAATTAAAAGATTAAAATTTTTGCTTTAATAACAATTTCAAACTTCCAATCTTAACAATGAACTCGTGTGCTTAGAAATTTGTGAAAAATATGGAAAGATGGCCGACAAGCCCATCATGCATAATTTAAAAAAAATAATTTTCGGAAACACGTTATGATGTATTTAGTAAAGGAGAAAAGTCTTTCTATCAACGCATACTTAGGTACTCGACATACATATGCTAAATATTTAATAGAAAATGTTAAATAAGTACCATAATATAAGCTTGGAAATTTTATATCACACCACTTTTTAGCCACAACTATCACCCTTTTTTTCTTTTCTTTTTCTTTTTTTCCTTTTTTTTCTTGGCTTTTTTTTTACTTTTGAAAAGTTGTTTTTTAGTATATTTAATATAATCCTGACGTCTGTCAAACGCACACGTTCATTTCAAAGGGAAAAGATGACTGACTATACTAGAAAACATAATTAAAAACAAAACAAAATACTCCGCATGCGCAAGCGAAGTTCAGTTCATTGCTCTAAAGAGGGGTTAAAAGCTCAATCTATATTTTCAGGAGCCCTTGAAATACCAAGGATATTACATGAAATCGTGGGAATATTTTAAGGAAGTACATCATTACAAACAGTGTCAGTCCTAAATAAAATCTCAATGGATTCACGGATTATTGACAAGTAATGGTTAGATGCTGAAGAGATTATGTTAGGTTTTACGAAGTTCACCTTAATATTTTATTTTTGATGCAATCTGGATTAAACTGTACTTGGTTTGTTAAACTTGATGTCAGATAAATACTCTTTTAGCCTTTCTTTAAATTTCGAGATGTCATATCAGCACGTCCCGCGATTTGGAATAATATACTAGATATTTCAAGAGCTCCTGAAAATATGAATTGATCATTTTACTATCTTTAGAGCAATAGGGTGAACTTAGCTTGCGCATGCGTAGTATTTTCTTTTGTTTTTAATTATGCTTTCTAATCTAGTCAGTCATCTTTTCACCTTTGAAAATGAACTCGTGTGTTTTCGAAAGATCTTAGTGATATATTAAATAATATCTTTATATATTTTTAACAACTTTTTAAGTAATTTGAGACATATATTTTAAAGTTTATATTAAAAACAAGGTGAAAAATCCTTTACGACATTGGTTACTTTTTAAATACAGTGTTTTGACGCTATTGGATATGAGTATGTTCTTCAATTTCATGCATTTAAATAATTGCAATGTGCAGAATCAATATTTATAGGGCCCCCTAAACTGTCAGACATTTGTAAAGCAGAAAATTGTATAACAGCTTACGCGCAGGCTTACAAAATGATTTTTCCAACTAAAACGGAATTTTTTGTGCCTAATTATACTTCAGATTTCAGTAATTACACTAACCTAAATAAATTTGTATTTAAAGCATTTTTATTTTTTTAATGCAAAGTTGTAGTTAGCAAATACAAAATTTTTAACAACAGTATAATCACCTAAAAAAATAATTTTTTGAACGATTAAAAGGAAATTTAAGGTTCCGTTTATAGTGACTAACATGAAACACATGTTTTGCAAATTTCATGAAAAAAAATTCAGAAGTTTCTGAGATGTCCAGCGCGTTATACCCAAAAACGTCATTTGGAAAAAAATGATTAAAAGCTTTGGGAAAGCCGCTTCGGCTATCGGGCGGGTATAATTCTAAAAGCCATAAGCTCTGTTCTAATGGGATTTTCAAGGATACAATTATATCAAAATGTTCAGAAAAGATAGGAGTTTACATCTAAAAAAATTAAAAATTCAAAAATTTTGAAATTCTGAGAGTCCTGAGACCCCTTAAAAATATATATTTGTGTGAATTTTAATGAAAGCAACTCATACTTTGAATTTATGAAAGATGTGAATGCTAAAGCATCAAGGAATAAATTTTTATACATCCTTTTAAATTTAACATAATTCTTACACATGCAATTATAAATAAAATAAAAATAAAAAGATGAAATAAATAGTATAGCGCCACTTAAAATTTGATATCTTTATTTTTAAGTTCCATATTTAAAATTCTTATAGCAATAAGATAAAGTGCTGCGTCACAAACTTTTAACCCGTTAAGGGTTTTTTGAATTGATATCATTACTTTTTTTAGGTTAATAACAAAAAGATAAAAAAAAAAATAAAAACCAACGATAAGAACTCATAATCGTATTTCCATTCCCCTTTAATTCCCCCCCCCCGCTCACAAAATAATATAGATTGGTTATATGTAAGTGAAAATATTACCAAATTACATACTGAATTTATAAAAAAAATTAAAAATTAACTTAGTTGGGAATGTATATCTGAAAAACAAAAACATTCAGAACCGTTTATAGAAAAGTTCGAAGACATGCTAGATTGGGAAAAAATATCTGAAAATCAAAAATTGTCGGAACCGTTTATCGAAAAGTTCGAAGACAGAGTCGATTGGTATCATGTATCTGAAAAATAAACTTTATCTGAACAGTTTATTCAAAAATTCAAAGACAGAGTCGAATGGGATTCCATTTCCGATTGTCAAAATTTAACGGAACCGTTTATAGAAAAAATTCCAAGACAGAGTCGATTGGGATTACATATCTGTAAAACAAGAATTACCAGAACAGTTTATCGAAAAGTTTCAAAACCAAGTAGACTGGGATTATATATCCGAATGTCAAAATTTATCGGAATCGTTTATCGAAAAATTCCAAAACAGAGTCGATTGGTTTTATATATCTTGGAAACAAACTTTATCCGAACTGTTTATAGAAAAGTTCCAAGACAGAGTCGATTGGGAAGTGATATCTGAAAATCAAAAATTATCAGAACCGTTTATAGAAAAGTTCCAAGACAGAGTCTATTGGGATTGAATATCTGAATGTCAAAGATTATCAGAACCGTTTATAGAAAAGTTCCAAGAGAAGAGTGGATTGGAATTTTATATTGTCAAAATTGATCAGAAAATTTTAATTTAGAATTTAAATATAAAATAGAAGTGCCTGATTATGACAGGGATTTGTTTTCTAAATAAATGGGTAATCCAAGAAGTACAAAGATTTTGACAGGTAATTGTACAACTGAAAGAATAAATGTAGATTGGAATCATACCTTTAATGTTCATCCTAATGTCCATTTGCTGGGTTTCCCTTGGAGGCCATCCTCATCCTCATATAACGCCTGTATGTAAGTACAGCGAACAATTTTTTGTTAGAATAATAGAAATAGATAAAAACGGATTTCGATTTGAATGTTTAAAATTGAGAGTAATAATAAGCTCGAAGTAGCTTGGAGTCGATCGGTAGCTTCATCGCCCTGAGCCCTACCTTCCCGCTTTTCGGTGTCTTTAATTTGTGGAATTTCCCTTTTAAATTTGTCCGGTTTTAATTTTCGATTTTTTTTTCAACGTTGCTTTCGCTAGAGAGTCTTTCACTCGGGACGTGGCTGGTGACCTACGAATCTTGATTCCGCAAAAGAGTCGGACTAGAGTAGAAAAAGAAAGGTCTGCGGATGAAGAAGTAAATCTCATTCCTTCCTCAGTTATTTTTAAATACGTCACTTCCTTGTTAATGACATCAAAATGCTTCAAACAAACGAGCTTTGTTGTCTCAAAAGAAAGTCCTGCAACCGCCTCTTTAATAAAGTCGCAATCATTTGACCTTCCGGGATGAAACTTGGGAAGTCTTTTAATTAGGAGCATTTTGATGCGACCAAAAACCGAGATTAAAAAAGAGCGCAGGAAACTTTTTATTTATAGATAGCGGTCGCTAATTAGAAATATTTTTTATGAATTATTATCATTATAACATAAAGGTTTAGACAACTTAGCAAAAAGTATTTAAATTTTTTTTCTAAATAAATGGAGGAAACTTTAAGATTGATGTCTGTGTCTAAATTGAGACACACTGTATAACTTTTAAATATGAAACAACCCAAATGTTGTAGAAAAGATGAATTAATTAAATTGATAATAAATATATAAATGAAAAATTGGAACAATTTATAAAAGAACCAAAAAACAGGCCAAAATTAAAAAACTATTTGATTATTATGGATTGAAATATAAAGATGAAAAATTGATTAAAAAGACAGAAAATAAAATAAAATCACAAGCAAATTTGGAAAATATGTTTAGAGCCGATTACGAAATTGTTGAGAAAGAAAAAAAAATTGTAAAAAAAATTAATACTTATAGACATGTTTATAAAATAAGACAAATAAACAAACTCACACCTGATCAGTATTATAGTTTCTTAAAATATTTATTCAGGAGAGCAGTGTAAAAATTGGAGGAAAGGTAGACATAATTGTATTCAATCCCTATTTGACACAGCCTTTTCACCCTAAAATGATGTCAAATAAAGAAGCCTATAATACGTATTTAGATGTTTTAACGCATAAAATTGAATACAAAGAGTTCGATATTAAAGACTGTGAATTTCTTTTTACTGTCGTTGATTTGCCTAAAGGCGGTAAACGTTTGAAATTATTGAACGATAATGAAATTGTCAATAAAAAAAGTATTATTCAAATTAAAAATGACGATAATTTATGTTTAGCTAGATCTATTGTTACAGGTCTAGCTATTCAAAATCGTAAATTTTGTGCAAAAAATTGAATCTTCTAAAACTGACAGATAATGAAGTTTAATACATAAAAATAGGTAGGAAATTACAAAAAGGTTTAGCGACAAAATTGCATGAAATGTGTGATATTTCTTTAGAAATGTGTAATTTGGAGCATGTTAAACAATTCGAATTTTTTTTAGATATTCAAATAACTATATTTTGCAGAGAAAATTTTAATCAAAGAATATACAGTGGCACCTATAAATCTAATTGTCTTTACATTTTAAAAAATAGAAATCATTTTGATGTCATTACAACGGTTACAGGATTTTTAGGGAAAAAATTATTGTGATTATTGTAAAATCAGTTATAAAAGAAATGATCAACATAAATGTTCTTTAAAATGTAATAGATATTTTAGGAAAGAGAGTAATTGCAAAGGCAATGATATTCAATGTAATGATTGTTTTAGATCTTTTAAAGGAAAAAACTGCCTCGAAAATCATAAAAATCACTAAGTCTGTAAAACACTGTGAAATGTTTGAAATGTAAGAGAAATATCAGTTAAAGTGAAAGAGAACTGAAAAATCATAAATGTGGAGAAACACAATGTAAAAACTGCAGAGAGTGGGATTTGGAAGATCATAAATGTTATATACGTAGGAAAGAATCTAAGGGAGGAACTTGTAAAAATATTTGTCACAAAAATATAGAAAAGAGAGAGAAATGGTGTGAGAAATATAAAAGGTCAGAATTTACAGAAAAATATATGTTTTTTGACGTGGAAACGAATCAAGAGACAGGAAATATCAAAGTCAATCTAGTTATAAATCATGATTTTAACGGAAAAGAAAAAATATTTAAGAATGAAAATGAATATTGTGAATGGTTATTTCAAACTGAACATTGCGGTTATACAGTATTAGCGCATTATGGAAAAGGATTCGATTTTCAATTTCTAGCTAAATACTACTTTAAAAATAAAATTAAAGTGTTTACCATATATCAAGGAAATAAACTCATATATATGCAAGCAAACGAATATAACATAAGGTTTATCGATTCTATTGATTTTACAATGATTCCGTTAAGAAAAATTCCCAAAACGTTTGGATTAACGGAATTGGCAAAAGGTTATTTTCCTCATTTGTTTAACACTAAAGAAAATCAAAATTAAGTAGGAAAATATCCTGAAAAATACTATTATGGTTATGATACTATGACTTTAGATCAAAGAAAAACTTTTGATAAATGGTATAAATCGGTAAAAAAAGAAACAATAGATTTTCAAAAAGAAATTATAAAATATTGTAGGTCTGATGTTGATATTTTAAGAAAAGGATGTTTAGAATTGCGAAGAATATTTCAAAACATTGCTGATATTGATCCTTTTATATATGTCACTTTAGCTGGTGTTTGTATGGCTATATACAGAGATAAACTCATACCAGTGGATACAATAGCGATAGATGAGGAGTTTATTCAAAAGGATCAATACAGTAAGAAATCGATAATTTGGTTAGAACCTTAATTATGTTCAAAACCTATAAAATGCGAAAAGAAACAATGTAAAAAATGTTATGAAATGCGGAATAAAGAATGTAATCATACGGATGAGGAGAGAAGTTTTACTGGTACGTGGACAACTACCGAAGTTGAATTGGCTATTGAAAAAGGTTATAAGATTTTAAATATCTATGAAGCTTGGCATTTTGAAAAAAAATCTAATACATTATTTAAAGATTATGTTAAAATGTTTTTGAAAATCAAATTAGAAACAGATGATAAATGGCCTGAAAATTTCAAAACTGAAAAAGAATATAAAAGGTGCATAGAAAAGAAATTGGGTATAAGGTTAGGAGAAATCAAAGAAAAACCCAGGAATGAGATTTATATCCAAAATTTGTTTAAACTCTTTATGGGGTAAGTTCAGACAGAGAAAAAATATGAAACAAACAGAGAATGTAATAGAATTGGCAGATTTTTAAAGAATTATACTGAACTACCACATTAAAGATTTGAATATGTTATTAGCTCACAGGCTGTCAAAGCCTGAGAGCTAATGTACCCGCCGGTTCTATACGTATGTATGTATGAATGTATGTACGTACGTATGTACGTAACGCGATAACTCTTAATAGAAACATCCGATTTGCTTCAATTTTTTTTTCTAGGTTCATTCTTATAAGGCGCTCTCCTGATTAGTTTTGGGGGTTCATTGGTTAGGTATAAAGGGGGAAAGGGGGCTATTTCCCTCCCTTTAATTTAGATAAATGGGTTTTTCATGCAGAATTATTCAATTTGTTCTAAATTTGGTATATCGGTTTATTATGTTAAGGAGCTTCCATGATTAGATTTGGAGGTTCATTAGTTAAGTACAAATGGGGGAAAGGGCGGCTATCACCCCCTTAATTTAGATAAACGGGTTTTTCATGGAGAATTATTCAATTTGCTCCAAATTTGGTATATCGGTTTATTATGTTAAGGGGCTTCCCTGATTAGATTTGGAGGTTCATTAGTTAAGTATAAAGGGGGGAAAGGGGGGCTAGCCACACGCGCACTTAATTTAGATAAATGGGTTTTTCATGCAGAATTATTCGATTTGCTCCAAATTTTGTATTCCGGTTTATTATGTTAAGAAACTGCCATGATCAGATTTGGAGTTTTATTAGTTAAGTATAAAGAGGGGAAAGGGGGTTAGTCCCCCTTAATTTAGATAAATGGATTTTTCATGCACAGTTATTCAATTTCCTCCAAATTTGGTATACCGGTTTATTTTGTTAAGGAGCTGCCTTGATTAATTTTGTAGGTTTTTTGGTTAGTTTTAAAGGGGGGGGCTGGGGCTAGACCCCCCTTAATTTAGATAAATGGGTTTTTCATGCAGAATTAATCGATTTGCTTCAAATTTTATATGCCGGTTTATTCCGATATGGTGCTTCGTTTATTAGATTTGGAGGTTCATTGGTTAAGTATAAAAATGGGAAAGGGGGTAATACCCATCCCCTTAATTTAGATAAATGGATTTTCATGCAGAATTATACAATTTGCTTTAATTTTTTTCAATGTTCATTCTGATAAGGAGGTTTCCTAATTAGATTTGGAGGTTCATTAGCTAAATATAAAGGGGGGAATGGGGGTTAGACCCCCTTAATTTAGAGTAATGGTTTTTCATGCAGGATTATCTGATTTGCTGCAAATTTGGTATACCGGTTTATTATGTTAAGGTGCTTCCCTGATTAGATTTGGAGAATCATTGGTTGTTTAAAGTGGGAGAACGGGGCTAATCCCCCTTCATTTATTTTTTGTGGGCATTATTCTTTGAAATAAGAGTATAATATACAATTAGTGCGAATAGCCTGTGAGCTAAATGCCTTCAGTTTAACTGGGCACTTTTCTTTTTAGCTCACAGGCTATCAAAGCCTGACAACTAATGTGCCCGCCGGTTCTGTATATATGTATGTATATATGTATGTATGTATGTACGTACGTATATACGTAACGCAATAACTCTTGATAGAAACATCCGATTTGCTTCAATTTTTTTTTCTGGGTTCGTTCTTATAAGGTGCTTCCCTGATTAGTTTTGGGGGTTCATTGGTTAAGTATAAAGAGGGGAAATGGTAATTTATTTCACCCCCTTAATTTAGATAAATGTGTTTTTCATGCAGAATTATTCAATTCGCTCCAAATTTGGTATATCGGTTTATTATGTTAACGAGCTCCCTGATTAGATTTGGAGGTTCATTAGTTAAGCATAAAGGGGGTAAAGGGCGGCTATCCCCCCCGTTAATTTAGATAAATAGGTTTTTCATGCAGAATTATTCAATTTGCTCCAAATTTGGTATATCGTTTTTTTATGTTAAGGGGCTTCCCTGATTAGATTTGGAAGTTCATTAGTTAAGTATAAAGAGGGGAAATGGGGGCTAGCCCCACACTTAATTTAGATAAATGGGTTTTTCATTCAGAATTATTCGATTTGCTCCAAATTTTGTATACCGGTTTATTATATTAAGAAACTGCCATATCAGAGTTGGAGATTTATTAGTTAATTATAAAGGGGGGAAAGGGGTTAGCCCCCTAAATTTAGATAAATGTGTTTTTTATGCAGAATTATTCGATTTCCTCCAAATTTGGTATACCGTTTTATTATGTTAAGGAACTGAATTGATTAATTTTGTAGATTTATTGGTTAATTTTAAAGGGGGGGGGGGGTTAGACCCCCTTTAATTTAGATAAATGGGTTTTTCATGCAGAATTAATCGATTTGCTTCAAATTTTATATGCCGGTTTATTCCGATATGGTGCTTCCTTTATTAGATTTCGAGGTTCATTGATTAAGTATAAAAAGGGAAAGGGGGGGCAATACTCATCCCCTTAATTTAGATAAATGGATTTTCATGCAGAATTATCCAATTTGCTTTAATTTTTTTTTTCTATGTTCATTCTGATAAGGAGCTTTCCTAATTAGATTTGGAGGTTCATTAGTTAAATATAAAGGGGACAAAGGGGGTTAGATACCAATTTAATACCGAGAAATGA
Source organism: Maratus speciosus (assembly GCA_963932465.1). Lineage (NCBI taxonomy): Eukaryota > Metazoa > Arthropoda > Arachnida > Araneae > Salticidae > Maratus > Maratus speciosus. The sequence goes on along the minus strand of OZ010800.1, from coordinate 15,146,808 downwards.
TATTTTCATGCAGGATTATCTGATTTGCTGCAAATTTGGTACACCGGTGTATTATGTTAAGGTGTTTCGGTGAATAGATTTGGAAGATCATTGGTTGTTTAAAGTGGGGGAGCGGGGGCTAATCCCCCTTCATTTATTTTTTGTTGGCATTAATCTTTGAAATTAGAGTATAATATACAATTTTTGTGAATAGCCTTTGAGCTCAATGCCATCAGTTTAATTGGGCACTTTTCTTTTTCTTTTTAACTGAAGATTGTGTGCAAATGGATTTAAGACGAAAGATGAATATGTCAAGAATAACTTTAATACGAGGGAGATTCTCAAAAGGTGGGATCATTAAACGTTAACTATATGTAATTTTTAAAATTTTCAAATTTAAGGCCAATTTTTCTTAATAGTATAGTATATAAGTCTACAAAATTATACACAAGCATTAAAAGACAGCAACTATTCTGGAAAATTAATTATTAAAGCATTTAATTAGCAGTTGTGTACGTTACAAATTTTGGACATTTTTTCGCACGCACGTTACAGAGTTTGGACATTACTGACAGATTTTGGACGTTGCGCTTAGTATTTAAAAAATTCTTAAGACTAAGAATGTCGTAAATTTGTCATATAATTGTATGTGTATACATATACAGGGTGCAAAGGAAAGTCCCTTTAACCTGAAAATACTTGCGAACGGAGAGTGCTACAGCCATGCAAGTGAGGTAACGGTATAGTAAAGCGACTAATCCCGAACTAATGCAAACGACAGCAGCACCCCTAGTGGCGAAATTTGGAAGATACCTATTAAAAATCGTAAACGAAAAGAGATAGAGCAAAATTTCCAATTAGAAAGTTTTAGATCATCAATTAATTAGTACTAAACGACATTTGGTTTACATGGAAAAGATAAGTCTTCGCCTGTATACCCAAAAATGTGCGAAATCGATGCACTCTATTTTGTGTAAACGTTTGAATGGAATAGCCGGAGGTATGAAGAAATACGTACAATTTATGGAATAAATACGTACTTATCTCAGTACATTTTGGTAACATCACACAAAAAAGCAAAAAAGACAAACTGTCTCTCAGTGATAAAAAAATAATATTCAGCATATTTGAAAAGTTCGCCATTGCTCACGATACACAATTGTATTCGTGAGAGTAATTCTACATGCACATTTCTTAGCATGAAACGCCTATTTGAAGCCTCTTCAATACAACGAAATGATTTAACCCTTTCAAGGACGGTGGCTAGACGGTCTAGCCATCTAATTTTAATTCCAAAACTGACAAATGGCAGCAAGAATATTTTAATAAAATTTTGCTTTCGTAATGAAAGTGAAAATTAGCAGATTTTTATTTTCTAAGAAATTCGTTTGAATATTCTGGTGTCAGTCATTTAATCATCAGTTTACGAATAGAATTCTTCTGCCCCTGAATATTTTAATCTAAAATTTTAAATGCATTGGCATTCAAATTTTTACAAACATTACAGCACAGTACAACGTCACAATCTGAAATTGTGAACTGCTACTTTACGAAATGTGAATATGCTAAGTAGAATCGTCGCTCATCGATTTCGGACATTTTTGGGTATGCAGGCGACGATTTATCTTATCCGTGTGAAACAAATGTCGTTTCGTACTAATTAATTGATGCTTTAAAACTTTCTATTTGGAAATTTTGCTCTATGTCTTTTCGTTTACGATTTTCAATAGGTATCTTCCAAATTTCGCCACTAGAGGCGCTGCAGTCTTTTCCATTACGTCGGGAGTAGTCGCTTTGCTATACCGTTACCACACTTGCATAGCTGTAGCTCTCTGCGTTCGGAAGTATTTTCAGGTTTAAGGGACTTTCTTTTGCACCCTGTATTGTATATATATGTATAATTAACTTTTTGTTATCCAGTAATAATAATAATAAAATCAAATGTTAATCTCTGATATTAAAATATTTACTACTTTTTTTAGAAGTAATATCTTAATTTTATAGGAATTACACATTATGCAAAAAACATACCTTTACATAATATTAGAAGTATCCAACATATAATTTATTCTTTTTTTTTCTCAAAAAAAAAACAAGTTATACTGTATTTTTTTTAATGCACATATCTATAATTTCTTTATCAAAAGAAAAGTATCCTCTTTCTGTCACCGGGTGAGGTGGATTTGGTGATTTCAACAAAATATCTTCATATTTTAAATCTGTGCTGTCTTTTTTAGATGGATAACGAAGCCTGTTAAAATCAATGTCTGCCTGAGGAGTCAAAATATTTATAGAAAATATTTGTTCACCATTATCAATGCTGATCTTTTCAATAATACCTGGCCATAAGTTTTCATCATGAATTAATACAAAGTACCATCACCAATGTCAATCTATTTTCAACTGTGATGAGTCAATTGTAGATACAATATTTTTTTTCACCAGCTTCACTGGTAATGCATTCTTGATTGTTTTTTACAGAGATTGTAAAAACCAGATCTATTTCTTATTTGAATAGTACCAAATTTGTTTGTCGTGTGCACGGAGTGAATCTTTTGAGTACCTTTAATAGTTTTCGCTGGCTGTCTTCTATACTTTGAATACTGTCAATTTCTGTTTTTTTTTTTTTTTTTTTAATCAAAGTTACAGCACGAAGTGGCTTAAACTTTTTATTTGTCTTGCATTTTGGTGGGGGAGCAAAGAGGAAGAATGGAATTTTAAGGAGATGGGATTCTTATATCTTGAATTTAAAAAAAAGATCTCAAGTACAATAAATTAACAAAAAAATATATATTTTATTTTTTAAGATGTATGTTAGAACAATGGACTCTGTTATAATATATTTATTTATGTATTTAGAAAATTAAAATTATTAATGTTTTGATCGTTCCACGATTTGGACATTGTTTTTAAATAATCTTTTGGGGTACTTTTGCTACAAAGAAAACTTCGCAAAATACAGAAAAACACGTAAGATCACTGAAGAATTACTTTTTAAATAAAAAAGAAGTTTACTATTAATTTTAAATCATACTTTTAAATAAGCGTGTCCGAAATTTCGTAAGGATCTCAGCGGTCGCCATATTGTGTCTATCGTTACACACATTAGTTGAGCATGCTTCAAGTCAAGTTACATTATTACACGTACTAAATACACTTTATTTATACAAAACACGGTAATTATTAACGATAAAACATTATAATAAATATCCTTTTATACGTTTCAGGACACCAAATCATCCTTAAAAATAAATTTACAAAAATTTAAAATCGACGTTTCCATCGTTACCCGATTCGGACATTCCACTTTTTTATTTGAGAAAAGTGCGTTTATTGCAAAAAAATCTTATAAAAACACATACAAATAATTTAAATTTTTAAAGAAAATATTTTAAAGTTAGCTAAAAGAGTTTAAATTACTTAAAGGATGTTTTTCGAGGAAATGATAGCTTTGTGGCGTACGTTACTTTTGGACACAACAAAATACAGAAATATTCTTTATAGAAAAGTCCTTCTATCTTCAAAAAAAGATATAAGTCAGCCTGCCATTTCTTAACGAAATTATCAAAAAATCATCCGTTTCCTTTATGCATTCGTTGTTTACCATTAGAACCACCTGGAAGCAAGTTAAAACTCTTTTTCTTGGTGGTACATTGGAGCAGTTAACGTTATGAATGTCCAAAATTGGCCTCTTTAGTATAAATTAATAAAATTTTAAGATATTTATACAAAGCTTTTACAATGCATTGTGTCATTTTCTGTCTCTGAATAGAATTAAAAACTCAGTGTAAAAAAAATATTAAGTCAATGATAATTAAAGTTATTTTGGAAAGGCTTAAAGTTATGACGTGTGTCCAGTGCCCACCTTTTGAAAATCGCCCACGAATATTTATATAGCGGCTTTTACAACCAGTTCGGCTAGAATAGCATTTTATGAAATGCTTGATAAATTAGGAGATAAAGTAATGTATTACGATACAGATAGTATTGTTTATATCGATGACGGTACTAATAAAATAAAAACTGGTTGTATGTTAGGCGAATGGACAGGTGAATTAAGAGAAGATAAATATATGAAATCGTGAATATCTGGAGCAAGTAAAGATTACGGTTATATTCTTAACGATGATTCTGTAAAAGGAAAAGTAAAAGGATTCAAAATGTGTTATGAGAGCGAAACTAAGCTCAAGTTTAATGAGAGAATGAAAACAATATCTGTGGAAATTGAACATATAGATGTAGAAATAAATCAATTTCAGATACAAAAAGATAGAAATATTAAAGTGAATAAAATGAATAAAAGCTGTATGTTTGGATATGATAAAAGATGAATTTTAGATAACGTTGATACTGTACCATTTGGATTTTAATTTATAAAAAATGTTTTATAATAAATGGACGATGTCACTCTTATCGCAAATGTTCAAGGTTTTATACTTCCTTTTAAATCTATAGCGAGTGAAATATGTTGGGTTCATTTAAAACAGGGAATAGGTGAAACTATTTCTGTGTTTACACCTAACTATGAATTAAGTGATCGAGACCATGGAATAGTTCGTAGTTGTACTAACGATGTCCATGGTTTAAGATTTAAAAGATATTCAGATAATACAGGCTAATGGATTAGTAGTGACAATGTAAAAGATTATCTCATAAAATTGCATCAGATATACGGCGGCACATTTGCTTTTGAAGGAGGAGTTTTTCCGAAAAGTACCTTTGAAGAATGGGAAATTTCTGTAAAAATATTAGAAGTACCGAAATGCGTTAGAATATTAGGACCGGGTTGTTCTATGTACAGATGTCTGTACTATAAAAATTGTCTTTCAAAAAATGTTTCTGAATAAATGGAAGAATTCAACAGTCTCAGATCGTTTCCTGTAACTCATAAGTTAAAAGATTTACAGACAAGGAAATACAAACTGATTTCGAAGAAGAAAATTCAAACAAAATTTTGAAATATGACTATTTCGAGATTGGAAGTTAATGATGTAGAAAAAGATTATTTTCTTAAAAAGAGTCATGGAAAAATTTCTGAAAAAGCAATAACAACACTTAATGCAGGTGGTTATATCTTTCATTTTAAAGGAAAAAATAATGACGGCTATTATGATTATGAAGTAGAAAAAGCTTAATCAGGCTGTTTGTTTTTCTGTCCACACTAAATATTAGCATTTGGTGGATTTTATTTATTTCAAATCATGATTATTTAATGTCATGTCTGTCTAAACTTTGTTCGAATAATCATTAAATCGGATGGGTTTTATTTAATCTATCGAAAATTTATTTCTAAATAAATGTTAGATATTTTGTGATAAGTACTTCACTGTTTAATTATCTTTCGCCTAACTTTAATTATTTTAAGTTTGACCCTATTATTAAGAATCATAGCATCGATAACTCTAATAATTATACTATATTTAATAGTTTCAATGATACAATAAAATTATCTTTGACCGCAAAAATATACAAAATGGATCAAGCCTCTAAATTTTCTCAACCTGATGTTTATTTTTGGATAGAAAGTAAATGTGATGACAATTGGAATATAATACCAGGAATAAAAGAATGGCTTGATATTTATATTCCTGGAGCTAATAACTTATATTATTCTATAGCTTTTAATGCAACTAAAAAATTTAGGATTGGTTATAATGCCGATAACTTATTATATAACGCAGCTCTTTGGTTTTCTTATTCCTATCATTATTATCCCAGAGGAAGGTTGTTTATTAGCATTTGGTAGACTATTAAGAATGTGCGTCAAACTATAATCAGTGAAAATTTTTTATTCCATATCATCCATCCGTGCGTCTATCCCGGCGTCCGTTCTTATCGAAAATTCTGGAAGCTATGACGTTGCATTGATGACGTCGCGCTGGACGTTGTTCGAACGTAAATAGAAAATGATTAGAGATAAATGTGTTATTTATCATAATTATTTAATCTGTCATGTTTATAATCAACATTTTTTCGATATTTAGACAGTCATTTTTTTTTTGATATCCCAATAATTAGCATTTGGCGTATCATGATTATTTAATCTGTCTAAAATTTGTTATAAAATATACATATTTTGATTAAAATCTTACAAAAATCGCTACAATGCTCGATGTTTAGACAGATAATGATATGAAAATAATACTATCCATCCGATAATAGCGTATAGTGGAGTATAAAAGGTGTAGCAGGGTGGGCCCCATATACTACTTACGTGCAGATTCTTTTTCATAAAATAAACAAGATTTTATAAATTTTTGAATATTGTAAAATCACAGCTTTTGAATGCCAATAAATGAAAAATATTTTGAAGATGTGAAAATATTTTTTCAAATATTTTTTCCTTTTTTTAAATAGATTTCTACTTACAAAGAATGGAAAAAAAAACAAAAATGGTACGGCAATATATGTTTGTAAAAATTCTGTTAAATGACACTTATCTGTTAAGCATATTGTGTCCTGAGAAACTGAGGCGATTTAATACAATCATAATTATAAATGTAGGTTAAACATTGTTTGATTTTTTTGTATCAGTCGTAAGAATGTCTCTGATCCTAATGCATTTCAAGAATTAACGTTTTTCCTACCTGTAAAAACCAAATACTAGTCAAAATGTACAACTCGTTATAGAAGTTTTTGTAATGCGTAATAACATATTAATGATGTTACGTAACTACGAATTAAACTTTTAAATTAAGGTTGTCTATAAATTGTAGGATGACTGCTTAACTTTTCAATAGATAATGTAAACAGATTTTTTATTTAACAGAGTCCACATTTTTACTGTATTTGTGGTACATTTAGTATTGCCTTACTAAATTTTTGTAAGATAAAATGATGCCTATTATTTTTTAAAGAGTATTATCTGTTAATCTCCATTTAATGTTAGGGTCGGGAAAAATGAAAAAACTAAAAAAAAAATTCTTAGTTACTTTTTCTGTGACATGTTTTTATCAGTAATTTTAAGATTTATGTGAATTATAATCGATATTATTGGTAATGGGTCATAGAGTTGTGTACAAACGAAAGCATTTATTTACTAGTTTTATGAAAATCTCACCTTTGTAATCAGTTAATCTGTATTTTCTGCGATCTCGAATCAGGAAGGCCAAAAATGGATGTTTTGCTAACTAAACAAATAATATTAATTTATGAAAAGCTTCCTATGTTAATCCGAAAAATACAATAATTTCTTCAATTATTTCCGTTGGGTGCTGTAGTAAAGTTTAGTAAGACATCTTACTTGCTTTTCTCAACAAGGCTTAAAACACAGACATCATCATATAAAATATAATCAAAATAGAACAATGCAAGCAAGAATATAAATTCAAAAGCCACGCGGCGTATACAAATTTACCCCCACACACCGCCATTCCGTCTAAAAAAGTTTATAAATATTGTATCTTGAACGCTAATGATACATTTTAATGCAATTATAATAATGCACATACACTCAACTTACTTTGATTTATAGTATCACTTGAAATAAATAGTCCTGTTTCAGAGGCAATCAACTGGATAAGGAATTGCCGACTTGTGCTAAAACAAATACTAGTCAGTATGAAAAAATACATATAACAGCGTTTCTAGTGTTCTAAAATGAATCCATGCGGTTTATGTCACTAAGGAGTAAATAACAAAATACTGCATTTATTAAATAATAGTATGGATGATTATCACGCAACTGCATGAAGTGCTTATCAATACTTTGCAAAAAAATCCATGTTCGACATTTTTTCTTTACCATATCTAGCGTGCTGTTTGAAACTAATAAATATTTATTGAAAAAAAATATTAATACAATCGGATTTTCTAAGTAAGTGGCTTAGTATTGATCTGAACAATTACATTTTATTTATCTAAAGCCGCATTTGAAACTGAACATTTCCACGTCCTAGATAATTGGAAATAATATTCTCATTTATTTCCTCGTCAAAATGTGCATTATTAAATTTCATTAAAAATTTAACGATATCATACACAGTTACTCGATTTTACAAAATATTGATTAGAATATTCTTTTCGGTGAACAAACTATGTACGAAGTTGGGTCAATTAACAATGAGAATTTTTTAATAGAATATTAGGTAGATTTCCTATGAAATACTACCTATTGCAATCTCCCATATGTTAGAATTTCTGAAAATGTTTGCAGAGCTACACCGATCATGACCCCTATAACCCAAAACCACCCTCAGTAAAAAAAACTTTATCTATCTATCTATCTATCTATCTATATATGTATATATATATATATATATATATATATATGTATATGTATCACTTCTTTATGGACACGATAACGTACGTAATTCTGCACAAATCTCTTCCAAACTGATACGTAAACTCAAGTCGTTGAAAATCTCGGTGAAGTTCATTAATGGTCAAAATAGGACCAAGGGGGTGGAAATAGGGAGGTGTTTTGTAGAAGCTAAAACCCCCATAACTTCTTAATTTTTATACATATAAAACCAGTTTAAAGTTATTATTACATCTAGGAAAAGGTCCGAAAACTTATGTATAACAGATATTTGCTAAAATTAAAAATGGGCCCAAGGGGTGCAAAAAAATAGGGTTTCAGGTCGAAAAAAATTCTTAACTTCGACAATTCTTAAAATATCAAATTCATATCAATTCACCTAAACTTATTATAAATCTTCTAAATATTATCTACAACTTTTATATTGACAAGTTTTTGATAAGACAAACTCTTACTTAAAAAAAATAATAAATAAAAACGAAAAAAATGGGGTGGGGGGATGTTGAAGAAGAAAAATATTATAACTTCGTCAATTACAAGATATCCAATCCGCTTACATTTATTATAAATCTTCTTAATATTATCTACAACTCTCATATTGAAATTTTTTTGATAGGATCAACTCTTACAGGAAAAAAAAAATGCAGTGGTTGACGAAAGAATTATCGTTTTAAGGGTGTACTCAAATCCAAACGGCTAACTTTCTGACTCATTTTTAAATTCATTTTTGTTCTCAAACGCATTCCGTTGGCAGGTTCTCTTATTCAGAAACTATACAATGTGCTGTATTGGTCAGTTTTTTGATAAAGGCAGAATATATTTCAAAAAAGGCTGTCAAATGGGGCATTTTGAACCGAATTTCCTGAAGCGATAGCACTGAAAACGAAAAAAAAAATTGTCGCACAGAGAAAATAATTGTTAATCAAGTTCTAATTACTTGAAAGAAAAATAAAAACACAGATCGCTTATAAATCGCTTCAAAAAATCACGTCAACAAGTTTTTTGTTTTTACTTTTAAAAATGAGACTGAAAATCTGTCAGAAAATTTCGAGTTGTCGGCGCTGGAAAAATATTTTTTTAGGAATACCGCTTTTATATGATTCTGATAAAACGAGCTCTTACAGAAAAATTAAATTTGAAATTCGCCAAAAGCGGCCAGATAAAATTCTTAAACTATGTTTAACTCTAATGTTGATTTAATTTTTGTTGGTGAAATTAGTTCTTAACTTCGAAATCTACCTCCGCATGTAGGCCGACCCGGCAAGTTTTTTTTAAATATATCGTCATCAAGTATTAATCTTGTGATTACAAAAGGGCCAGCCTGCCGACGGGGCAATATTCCACGAGTTAAAAAGAATGGAAATTTTCATTTTATATAAACGCCATATTCATGAAAAATTACTGTCAGGAATAACACAAAAAGTTATATGTTTTTTTACTGGTATAAGTTTGCACCGTTGCTAATCTGGCACATATTTAATCAAAAGTTTTATACTTGATGACGTAGTAATTTATTAAAAGTATTAGAACTTGTTGTAACCTGTGAAAATTTGATAGCTTGTTAATTGAAAGTAGAACCGATCTGATTTCAAGTCGAAGACCGGGGACATAGATTTGCAAATTTTGCACAAATGCACACAACGTGAAACAAATTTATCGGCAGACTATTGTTAAGTGTTAAAAATCATATTATTGATAATAAAGTGTGAGGGACACATTAAAAAGTTACTATCGAACCGATGGAAAGTTAAATGACAAATTATCATACCTAAAAACTTCTGAATAAAACTTTACGAAATTTCATGCCACAGGTAAGGGATGCACTGAATATTCTGTAAAAAATTATATCTCGGACCTTGAACAGTCTTTGACGGGACACGTCGCGACACTGTCGATTGTATTTTTTATTTAAAGTATCTATTTATTTTATTTTATATATTTATTTCTTATCGCAATTCACCCGAACGTGGTTCCCTGGCTTTAATTTACTTGTTATCTGGGAGCATGGCAGTGCGTCCGCCAAGTTCGCACATGCCGTAAGCTACCTTTTCCTGAACCATTTCGGCATACATTTCACCCCTCATAACGTCATTATAGGGAGATATATAGAAATTTTTCTTTTATACACATGTTTGTATGATCAAACTGGACCAGGTTCCACGATTTCATGTTTATGTATTTAGTAGTTTTCGAAATATTAAATTCCGAAACAGCGCTTTTTTGTCACTGACTCACTTCCCATCATCAAATAACTAAGGTACTTCTAAAAGTCTAAGAATCTTGAAATTTCACATGTAAGTCGGGTTTTTAGCACAATTAACCAGAAAAATCTGAAAACACAGAATTTTCGCCTCTAAACCCCTCAAACAGGGGTGTTGATTTGGCTGTAAACAGTTCCTTAAGACATTCAACTGGGTCCATGCTGGTCACCAAAACACGATTACAGTGTTTTGACCGTGTCACGTAATTTCAAGCAGAATAAAATTTTATATGATTTTCCAAAAATGTTTGTTAAATAGAAAAAAATATATACCTGAAATTTTTAATCAGTATAATTACGATCTATTCACTATATTAAAACATTTAACAAAATATAATTGCAATTCGGTACTTATCCGATATAGTAGCCTTGGCGAAATAGAGAAAATTGGCTTGACGAAAAAAGAAATTTGGTAACGAATTTTTTGGCAACCTATTTACTGTTTCATGCATGGAAGCAATTTTTTCCATATGTATACAATTTATTTAATGTATAGAACCGTTTACATATTTTTTATATGCAAACAAAAATAATTTGGGCACAGATGTCATATACGATATTGGCGCAATTTGTTTCTGACGCAAATGTCATATACGCAGCGGGTACTTAACTGGCGTCAAAGTGTCGTTATTTTGCTGTATATGGTAGCCCGGGTGTTTTTGTTTATGCTGTTGATGTTTTCACGAAATTGGCGTCGAAAAAAATCGGTCCAATATGGGGCGTATAGGACATCTGTGACATAATTTGTATATAAGAAACAATATTTTATTCATCTATAAATAAAATGTTTATACATATACTAGGTCTCTCTGCCCCCAGAAAGCTACGCTCGCCAACCCCCGTTCAGACACTGTAGAATCTAAAAGCACGCTAATCTGACCAGTTTTAAAAAGATTAGAGAAGATTGAATTATACTGAAAAAACCTGTAGCGATCTTCCTGAAAACGGGTTTCCATTCAATTCCCTTTGATTGCAAACATTTCAGGTAGAATAAGTTGCTGTTAAGACATCCAATGGTTGTTTTCTTGTTTGATCAAAGAAGATCAGTTAAACATTTGAAAAGAAGCTAAAATAAAATGAATTAAGTAGAGTCTTTGTCTCTCGGTATTTTTTAACAGCGTTATAAAACGATTGACATAATAAAATTACTAAAATTTGCTGCTTTAACCCCTTCAAGGGCGGTGGTTCATTTTTGGACCACTTAATTATAATTCTTAAATGCCACATTAGCAGCAGAATATTGGGATGAAAATTTCCCTTTTATTAAGTACGTGAATAAAAGCATTTTTGTATTCCGAAATTTGCTTGTAAATTCTGGTGCCATTCACTGATTTCAAGATTTTTTGAATAGAAGTGCCTTGTCCATGAAAGGGTTTAACGCATATTAATGTATTTATTATTTTAGAGTTTCCTTTCCCTTTTAATATTCACGTGTAAATACAATTTTCAGGACATAATTTTCAATATTTTCCTGCCTTTAACACGTACTCATTTAATAATAATTTTAAAGGGTTTTTTTCTGTTTTTAATAGTCACGTGAAAATAAATTTTTAACCGTTAGGAAATATTATTCTTTACGCTGTTTTTAAAATTGAAAATAATCTCTATAATAATAGCCTAAGTCATGTGACTATCATCAGCAGCTCCAGGCGGATCCCTTCTCTTTTTATATTCCAGGCGGCCATTTTGGTACTTTAATGTTAGCCAGCCACAGGTGTGATAAGACGCCGAATATTATTCTATCCCCATTATTTCGTTTATATTATAATAGTCCAAGTCATGTAACTGCCATAAAGAACGGGCTGATTCCTTCGCTTTTCATAAGAAAGGTTTCCATTTTGATTAAAGAATCAAAATTATTTTTTCGAATAAAACTACATAAAAGTTGGGATTTTTAGATTAAAAAAATTGTAATGTAATAGATTACAACAAACTTTTGATTTTTTTTTTAAATAATAAATCGATCGGTTAGAATCGACCGATTGTAAAACGCCGTGTGTAGTGGGTTGGAGCTCCTCGAGACATAGCCTTTTACTATCAATCGATTAAAAATTAGATTGTTTCCTTTTTCGCGTTCGTCTTTTATTCTGTAATCGATTTTCATGGGCAACATAATCAGTTGAAGACCTCGATCTTCATGGGCTACAAAATCATTTGAAGACCTCAACTTTCATGGGCTACATAATCAGTTGAAGACCTCGATTTTCATGGCCTACATAAAGAGTTGAAGACCTCGATTTTTACTTTGCAAGACAATTTTCATTTCCGCGTCGCTCTTTGACTTTGGATTTTCCCATATCTGATAATTTGCGCATACTCATTTTGTAACTTTTTCAATTTTTAACGATTTTATCTCTTTCGATTATCTATTCAAACAATTTTTAGCGATTTTATGTCTTTCTATTACCTAATCAAATAAAAATTCTTCTAAAAGTAAAGGACATCGATGAATTTCGTTAAAAAAATAAAATGCGAGCATCATTTGGCCCCATCCTCGACCGAAAACAACAACCACTTCCAAATGGTTAAAAAAAGGTAGTTACTTCTTTCGCGAGTTGAGAGACAAATCTGAAAATATATTTGACGTCATTTTCCTGTGAATGAAATTCGGTTTTAGAGTGTTTGTTTCTTGAGCGTAATCTCCGGAACTACACTGTATAAAATCTGCAGCTTTAGCTGCGTAGTCACTCCACCACTTTATAGAATATCTCTGATCTGACCAATGAAAATGCTCCATAGTATAGTCAGGTAATCGTTTTATATAAAAGCGATGGAGTGACTATTCAGCAAACACTACAGATTTTTAACAGTGTAAGCTATATTTTATATCGGTACTACTACAACTAAGCGTATCCGTATGCATGCGCAGAAAACGTTCCAAAATTGCAATTGGTGTAATACCTCTGGGGAAAGAAAACTGAAATTTCGCATTTTCGTTATTGTCCACTTCATGTTATTAGATACAAGAAAATTATATATTTTATGTCAGGGTAGAAATAAGGGAATCTAATGATTCATGGCTGCCGGAAGTAAAGTTGTGCCAAAGCAAAAAATTAATAGTACCACTTCCGGTTTATTTTTAGAAGTTTATCTTTACAATATGTAATATGAGAAGAATAAAAAATGGAAAATGTTACCGTCATCTAGTACCATAATATATTGTATGCCTTGACGCAAATGGAGCCAAACGCGTGGTAGATATTTTCTTATCGTTATTTTAAAAGTTTATCTGTGGTATCGAATACAAGCATAATTTGTAATTTAAAATTACATTTAAATAGTTTTATTAGGGAAAATCGAGGGTTGCCAATGTTCAGCAGTTGCTAGGATTTCGGCAAAACATTCTATAAAATACGTGTTCAGTTCATTTTGTATTTGTCTCATCGAAGAAAACGGTGGCCGGGATCTATCTATCGTTTCCTAAAACGAAGCAGAGGCAGATGATGTATTTATGCTTTATTTATTTAGCTGCTTTTTTTTTATCGTACTTGTATTGTTCAGCTTTAACTTACAAAATGATAATTCGAGTAATATTGTAAAAGAAAAGCACCAGAAATTTCTGTTAAGAACGTAAATATGTAAGTTTATGAGATTAAATTGTAAAAAATCAAATTTGGGAATTGTGTCAATTTATTCATATCGAATAAAGTTTTAATGAGTGTAATGTCAGTACCTCTATTTATTTTTAACTTTTAGATATATATAATTCTAAAAATTTGTCGAAAGGAATTTTTCCCCATCTTTAATTTTATTATTATTTCATATATGTTAATATCATAAATATTATTGAATTGATTGTACGTTATTTACATTGAAAACAATATTTTTATTTATCTGTAAGAAAGTGAAAATGCGTAAATTTTAAAAGGTATACGTTAAACGTCATAAATTAAAACATCGGCTATAAAAAATTTTCTACTAAATGGGAGTAATTATGAAATTTTCTGGGATTTATAGAGTGCAATATTACGTATATTTTTATATGACACCATTGCTTTTGATATTTTTGCATTCAAGATAAAATTTTTACCTTGTGTTTCGTTGCACTTAAATCGTCCACTCCTCATGTTAAAACAAATGCATATATCTGAGCACGAACATACAATAGATATTAACTAGATATATAAAATAAAATATCTATTCTATGTTCATATATCGGTTTAAAGTTCTATTGAAATTGTAGACATGCAACATTTAAAAAAAAGATCACAATAAGGTACATACTCAATAATAAAAATATTACACGGATGGGGAATTTCTTCCCCATTGTCACTAAAGGCGCTACGATCGCAATCGATTACTATTACGCTCTACACTGTTAAAAATATGCAGCAATTGCTGCATACTCACTCCACCACTTTTATAGAATGCTTCTGTTCTGACCAATGAGAATGCCTGCATAGTCAAGTTATAGTTTCCTATAAAAGCAATGGAGTGACGATGCAGCAAATGCCCCAGATTTTTAACAGTGTATGGAAGAGTTCGATCTGGTATGCTAATCTATGGTTCAGTCGAGGACACACCGTGGCTGAGTGCTTAAGACACCATACCGCTAATCATTTGAGAGCGTAAGTGGGCTGCGGGTTCGACTCCCTCTGCCTCCGTTGCACACTCTTTGTTGAGCTTCCGGTTGTAATTCTCTGGTGTTATAAATTTCCTTTTGGGCGGGGACCCAGAAAGATCGGTATTGACCAATCAGGAGCCTGCGAACATTTCGCTGTTTGCAAAAATGAAGGCTTCTGATTGGTCAATCTTGTTTCGCTAAACAGCGAAAAACCTATATGGATCACGGCCAACATCTCGTCCTTGTATACTGACGATGCCTTATAAGCAGATAGCTAATGCCAAACATACAAGTGAGATGTATGTGTTTAATAAATAAATAAATAAATAGTTCAAATGAAATTTTTCAGATCTATTTCTGAAAACTAGGTTACCGTAATTTGAACAAAAACTTCAATATAAGCGTGCTTCCTGTGCATATATCAACCACGTTTATCTACAAATGTCTTTCTGTTATGGCCCTGATTCAAAGTGCAGTTCATTAAGTTTCAGAATATGCGTGGTAGAGAAAACAATAGGGAAAAGTACCGTTGCTATGGAAGCAACGATTTCTTCGGTATCGAAATGTATATGGAAACAGTACAGAATCAACCGTTTAGATAATTTCAAAGAGATGAAAACATATTGTTGTTATGGCAATCAATACCTTTCCTCGATGAGAACAAGCAATATTGTGTTCGGAGTTTAGATTTCTACAATAATTCTACTTCAATCATGGCATAAGAGAGTGACACAAATCTTTCCAAATGACATAGTCCGGGATCCAGATGGATTCTGCGCTGTTAGAGTAACGAGATTGACCAATCATAAACCTTCATTTTTACGAATTCTTCCCATTTTTAAGTAAGCAAAATTTCTGATTGGTCGATCACGTTTCGATAACAGCGCAAAATCTATCTGGATCCCGGCCATAGTTTTTTTCGATGAAAACATTGAGCGCATTCAAAGACCAAAAAACGAGTAACTCGGAAAATGGGGAATAACGTCATACTGGTTTCTCGGTGAAATTTTAGTTTAAAACGTCTCTGAACGCTTTCGGGTAAAATTGCGAGGTTTTTTTTAATTTACATTTACGAACGTGGCGAATTAAAGCAGAGATATTCCTATTAATAGTTATAGTTAAGCTATAAAATGGTAAACAAGACCGATTTCCCAACCCCATGATCACTTTACCCGACAAAATTCTGCAGGTAATGTGGATTACCCGAAGTCTGGGTAATTTCCGTTTCTGAAACGCTAAGGGAAACTCGAAAAAAAGTCACGTGATGCCGGCTCTGAACGCTTCGGGTTACCCACGTGTAAACCCAGAGGTAACCACGTGTAAAGACATGGGTAACCCAGAGGGCTGTTCGTGAACGCGCTCATTGTAAAAAAAAATGAACACACACCTAATAAAAGGATTTGACGAAAGTCTAGCAACTGCTGAATATCGGCAGCCCTCGATTTTTCGTAATAAAATTATTTGAACTTAATTTTAAAAAACAAATTATCCTTGTACTCCATAACAAAGGTAAATTATTTAAATAATTGAGATAAAAAAAAGAAAAACTTCCACCACGTTTGACCCCACCTGCGACAAGGCAGAGGATTGCTTTCAAAGAAAGCGATGCAAAATGCTATAAACGGTACTTCATAAATTGTTCCTGACTGTTTACTCTATTTTTATGAAAAGATTTCTGGAAGAATAATGAAAAAAATGTCTAGGAATGGTAAAGATACTCACTTATTATAACACGAAAAAAAAAAACCCTCAAGTTTTACTTTTGATTCAAACAATAAAAAGCATAAAATTCAATATGCAATATTTCATGAAAATTTAGATGTGTAATATGATAATTACAAATCTTTAATTCGTATTAAAAACTAATGAATAGTTGTAAAAGACTCAAGTTTAAAATGTAGGCCAGTAGTCTGGAAATATTAATGGCACCCGTCTAGTATTTTACAAAACTATTTAATAGGTTCACATGATGTATAAGTTGAGACAACTCTAAGCTAATGAAAACTCCTACTTAAGACTTATATAGGTAAATCTTTTGAATGACTAATTCAGAAATCTAAAAACTAAAAGAAGTTCTTAAGGCACCCTTCCTACCTAACCCCCCCCCATCCCCCACCCCCAACAAAAAAGAAATCCGATAGAAAGATAAGTAAGTATTTTGTTAACTTTATTATGTCTGTGTTCGTTTGTCAGAGTTTCGAAATGGAAACTGGGTAATATTTAAAAGAAAATTCTGACGAACAATAAGACTACAGCTATCAGGCATTTTTTTTTTTTTTACTGGAAATTGTTTTTATTCAGTTGTAATAGAGTAAGAGCCCGTGAATGCCAGACCTTCCTTATTTTATAAAAGCTGAAAGTTTCTCAGCGCAAGCTTCCAGCACAGGTAAGAACGATGGGCTACTATGAAATTTGGGTCATCGTGGTTTTGGCAGGTAACAGGTAGCAAAGGTATATAAAATACCAACTTAATTTCGTCAAATAATAAAGCATAATTTTTTACATTTTCTTCGGAATAATATTAGAAATCACGCCATCCATTGCCAGACACTTAATATCGTGGCAACCCCTTGCCAGACACCCATAAACTTCAATAAATTGTAACTGTACTTACGTAATAGTATAAAAGCTGAATTTTATACACGTTACTTGGTTAGGTATTACAAGATGTTTCCTCAATAGCCAGACAGTTTCGATAGTTCTAACCCCTGGCCAGACAAGCATACAAGGTGCCTGTAGGTAGAGTCGTGGGGGGGGGGAGTAAACAGCCCTTACTAACTCTGCAAAAAATTATCGTAGATTAAATTTATTGGTACTACACGATTGGTAATAAAGTCTACTTTTAAATGATGCATATAAAATTTGCTTAGGGGGTCATCTACATATTAAAACGAACCATGACTTTGTTCTTTTCAGTAGCAGTACACAATTCTGATAGCATAAATGAACTCTACACCCTCCAATTAGTCTAAAAACAAATTTTTATGCATTTCGTACCATAAGTTACCGAGAAAATAATCATTTTAAAACGAGCGTATTTTAGGGGCTGTATCCAAATTGAAGTTCGGTACTCGATTGTTAACCAAGAGAGACCCCTTCTTGATCAAGGCATCTTATGCGCACTCAAGCAGCCATCGAGAACTGCTAGATTAATGGATAGCATAAGAAATTTGAAAATATCTAGTGACTTCTATGATAGACGGCCCCTTAAACCATCATTTTGCCGTTTTTTAAGCATAATTTCAAAACTACTTGGAAGAAAAATGTGAAATTTTGGATTTCCATAAAGCAGGACTTTATAAATTTAAATCCATCAAAAAATTGTAGGTTGCAATTCATAATTTTTTCGAATATTAATTTCATAACTTATAATTCATATCATAAAATAATAAAAATTGCAAATTCAATGTATTTTGTTTGGGTATTTTAGTATTATTGCTACACAAAAAATTAGCACATTAGGAGTATAATTTCAGGAGATATTAATAAAAATATGAAAATGTAATTTAACATTGGAAACACTAAATTTTGAGTGTTTATAATTCAAAAACGTATTATTCAAATGACTTGAAATTTTTTTATCTAGGCATAGTTTGAACCGACGATTTGAAATATCGTGTTAAAATTGGGTATTGTCATTGAAAAAAATGAAGTTTGGTTTCGTTTTAATATGTAGATGGTCCCCTAAGCAAATTTTATATGCATCATTTAAAAGTAAACTTTATTTCCAATCGTTCGGTATCGGTAACTTTCTTCTACGATAATATGTTAAGGAGTTAGTAGGGGTGTTTCCTTTTTTTTTTCTACGACTGTACGAGCGCGTGGCAATATACGTCAGAGTAGGTGCGAGTGAGATCATTATTTGGATCGATCGAATAATTTTATTATGTACTTATTTATGAATAAAAAATCTATATTTATAATGTTATCGATTATAATTTTCATTTTGATAATTGTTTAAAAAATAAACCAAATAAATTAGAAAATGTTTTGGAATTTCATGAACTTTATTTTTATTATTCAGTTTAATACAAAATTAGGCTGTTTATTCATATATAGTGTTAAAAAGTTCAATGAAAAAGTAGTTTCATTGTATTCATAGCCATTATATAAAAATAAAAGGAAATATGGATTTATAGGTTTATTATTAGACTTTAAGACATGTTTAATGATTTTATTCATTTTCATCATTATAGTCGATATCTTCATTATCTTCGTCATTGCTACTCCAGTCCGTTGCTTGATCTTTTTCAATATTGTCTTCTTCGTTAGTTTCTGTAAAAATATAAAAATATTCAATGCAATTGTGAGTAGCTAAAAATCTATTTATAATAATTTGAAGTAGTATGTATAAACCTGACAGAGTTTTTAGTGAATCTCTGACGTAATTTGGCAACTGATCTCCTTCAAACCATTTAAAATGGTATTGGTTTTTTCTTGTACCCAACCATTATTTTCTGGTTGATATATCGTTGGAATTTTCTGATGAGCATTGTTCCAAATGCTAGATATGAAGTTTGCTCGCAAAAATTGCTGTAGCAGCTCGGTTTTACAGGGTGGCAGACTGCTGGCATCAAAATTTCGGATTTTTTTACTGTTAAACGCTTCATTAACATCTGAGACAATGTAGGTATTGATGAACAGTTGCATCCGAGCAGCATCAACATCAATTATCTCACCAACATTGTATACCTCACATATAAACTGCTGTATAATATCAAAAGTGTTTTGTTGTTCATCATTATTTTCAAATAATACTTTGTTACCGAATTTTATGAAAGCTTGTTGGTATTCTTTTGTTTTTGTTAATATTTTGTAAGGTCGTAATTTGCCTTTTCTGAAAAATGCAGGATTATAATCACAACCTGTTATTGCATGAAATCCAGGCAAACTCTTACAAATAGATTCTCCTAACTTTGCGTGTATCTTTGTGAGGTCTACATACCTCGTGTTGTTTCCAGTACCTGTCAGCATCCAAATAAGTGAATCATTTTGTAGATGGTGCATATGACCAAGCATGATAGCAGCAATGTCAGTATCGACACTTATGATTACTATATTCGCTTGATTGTCAATGCTACACGCATGATATATTATTTTGGTATCTGCCTCTTCATGTTCTGGACATGATAACTCTTCCACAACTCTTGATACTATGCTGTTGGAGTTATTAACAACGAAAGAATGACACTGTTTAAAATTTATGTGAATGGTTTTGTTACCAATAAACGGCACCATTTCATCATTGGCCCAATGCAAGATGAAGAAATCAACAAGAGCTTGTTTAAAGTTGGAATTTTTTAATTCATTCGCAAAATCACTCGGCCGAATTTGATCAGGCCCAGTTATAGTGTACTCCAATTGTGCAGATTCAAAGCGCTGGGAATGTTCGTAATCTTTTATCGATGGTGTAAAGTACTGATCAAATATAACGTCAACTCTTGACGCTTGGAATTGAGTAACCATTTGCAAATTTTTTTAGAAATACTTCCAAATTTCTTTGGAACGTTTTTCATAGTGTGCAACAGAAAGAAACCATCAATTATTAGAACATCTACATAAGGTGGTGGCTCATTCTGGACTTCTTTTTCCAAACACTTCATTAAGGCAGATTTATCCGTCTTACAAATAGTACCATCCAAATGGCACATGGATAAAGGCACTGTGGTAATTGGGTACGATAAAATTTTCGAAATATCCACGTTATAGTCCATGGATATTCCCAGCATACGTCCAAACAGATCTCGTTGAATTCTAACCTCTTGAATTGTACCACCTACTCGAATTTTCTTCTTTTTCCCATAATCTTTTGAAAAATTATTAATAGGTGTTTTTTTAATAATTTTTTTCAAATCTACTAATATCTGTAAGACATTCAGAAATAAACGTTTTCCGTAGACATTCACCATTCATTTCAATATTAAGAAGAAATGCTTCTACCAGTTCTGATGTAGCCTTACCAGATGAAATGTTAATCAATTGATCTTTAGGTACTTCTAAACTGAAGGGATTAATAAATTGATCGAAGGTCGCAATAAATTTCCGTAATTGTTTGATATTTTTCTGAATATTGTCCTGATTCAAATCCGCTGAAATATCTTGGTGAGATTGTAGTCCTAATTCCTGATACACTTGACTAATTATCGTAGATCTTATATCGTGGTTTCGAGCCCAACGTTGGCGTGCCGAAATTGAGTTGGTGAAGTGTATAACACCCGTAAGCCTTCTTGCAGCATCTGCATTTATAGTCTGTTCTAAAACCAGATCAATAGGTTGTCTTGAAAATGGCTTGGTTGTCCTTTTAATACCAAAGCAACCTTGCTTAAATCCTTCATATAAATCTGGATGGCTTTCTGCTACTTTCATCAAGTTATCAGAATATTTTACAGTCCATCGAGCATAGTTCTGTTGATTACAGATAAAGAATAAATTTGTAATTTTAGGCAATATTGACTTGAAAAGATCGAAATCTCCAGTACGAATGCTTCGTGATAGATGTAAGTAGTGATGAATAAGATTTATGTAAATCAAATAAAATTGTTGAGTTTTGCCAAACTCGCCATTGATACTTTGTTGTTTGTAAATACAGTAATCATTCATCAATTCCTTCAGCTCTTCATTTTCTATGTGAAATGATATTTTGCAGTTTTGTAGTCTTTGAAGTTCCATTATCATATCATCTGTTAATGACGTGTTATTAATTTGCAAAAAAGATTTGAAATGTAATATTTCCAATCCTAATACCACCAAAGGATGCAACCTTTTGCAGCGGTTGAAATGTTTTCCATCCAGAAATCCACTCACGAACCATTTGCTAGCAAACTACTTTCCACCATTACGTTTGTTAAGCCACAGTCACTTATCACCTTACCAACTGCCTTAAAGTAAGCCATCATAATGTGAAACGGCCCTAAATGTATAAATAAATTATCAAATGTAGGTTTTTCCGTTGCTTGTATTTGTAGGGCTACTTTCGCTATTGCCAAATCGTATGTAACTTGTATGGATGATTGATTTAATTCATCAGCTATTTTTTTACTTTGATGCATGGTTTCCAAAACTACAGAGTTACTAGTTGGCGAGGCATTGATGGGAGTTAAATAAGAAATATGTTGTTGCGGAGTATCACTATAAATTCTACTATTAAAACCAACCCACATAGGAACATCCGGTAATTCTACCGCATGACTAATCATCCAGATGATATCTATTTCTGTGTAGAATTGTAATTTTCTAGGGACTATATTTCCAATTTCATCAGCCGTCGATTGCAGATCACTAGTCATTTTTGGTTTTTTTGGATATGGAATTTCCTCTGAAGATAAGGCGTCGAATGTTCTTCTTTTTCTTTTCATTTTGTGTGGTGAATTGCCTTCCTTAATAGGAGCCGGTGCTTCGGATATTCCTGATTCTTCGGATGTATTTAACTCAAGGTTTTGATAAATAATTCCTACAGTATCATGTAAAGTGTCCTTTCCACTCGTAGTTTCAACAAAACGGTCAAAATTATCATAAGCTACTCCAGTAAAAAGTTCAGGTGCTTTTTTAATTTTTTCTGGGCATAAACTAGACTTTTCAATTGAAGTATATGTGGTTTCTGTTTCAAGTTCTTCGACACCTTGATAACTAATGCAATGACCATATCTATTGATGATGTCAATAATTTTTCTGCTGCTCGTTAAGCTCTTCAGAGTCATACCCAGCATAATGTGCTTTGATGTCTTTACTTGACCATTATGGACTCCATAAATAACATCTTAACAGTAGGAGCGAACTTGACGAACACACTTTAGACTACTTTTCCGTCTTTGATTACTTCCACCAAGAAGAGTGAAGTAAAAGTCTAATAATTGTTGTGGTAATGAAATTTCACCTGTTATTAAATGCTGTGCTGAAATATTTTTGGACGGTATTTTTTTCTTGTCAATTTTCAGTATTGTTTTTCGTAAAATTAATGCAGCTTTTTGTAAAATATTTTCTGATTGTAAATTTTCAAATATTTTATCATCTATTGTCGTGAAATAATTGGGTGCTAATATCTTTTTATTACGGATTGTAAAAAATTTAATGTCTTTAGAGAATATTTTCATTATTTTTTCTTCCAGATGGTGTGCGGTAAAAGTAGCATTCATTTCAATGGAATTTTCTTCAAAGATTTTCTCCAATGAATCAGTATATAATTCATGTAAATATATCAATAAATAACAACGCCCTTTCTTGATTACATCTTCCTCTATGATGTTACTAATTTCATTAAATGCTTTTTGATGGTACTCTCGATATTGATGCCAATCACTTTTAACAGATATTTTTGTAGAAGAAGATATTTTATTATTGAAATGAACTCTACATTCGGTATGATAATATATTTTCGAGCCGACAAAATTTTCCAATATAATTAACAACTCTTTATACTCTTCTTTACCTTCTATGTTCGGTATTATACGCGATTTAAATTGGTCTTTATCAGTTTCATGAAGTGGAAGCATTTTTGATCGTAATTGTCTCTTTTTTCTATTACAAAATATACAAACATTTTTACATGCATCAACGCTAGTGTCACTTTGGATCGAACTATATACTTCTGAAATTAAATCATTATTTTCACACCCTTCTTCAAGTTCAGAAATGTCTACATGTTCCTGAGAAGTTGAAGGTTGAGGTTCTATTGATTGGGAAGATTTAGGTGGTTGTGATGCTGCTAAATATTCTGTAAGTGAAGGCTGTAAATGAAACGGTTCTCCGGTCAACTTAGGTAAAAACGGTGTAGCTGGAGATGAATAGTCTATAGGTGTTCTTGTTTCTTTTTCTGTTTCTTTTCCTTTATCTGTTTCAACGGTTTCTTTAGAACTTTTAGATTCAGAGGTTAAATATTTTTTCATGAGTCCTGTAAATGCTTTATAACACTCCCTGTGATAACCACTGTCCGTATATTCACTAGGTAAAATAATGTCCTTGTATTTGAGGTTATGTACTTTTCGCAGTCTCAAAATTGATTGACATTTTCTCAATGTCTCTTCAGAAAACAATATTATTTTGCCACTACTTTTTTTACAAATAACACAAATTAATACGTCTCCCATGGTGATACTTTATCAAAACTGAATCACATTTATTTTATAAACTGCACAAACAAATAGTCAAACGTATACTGTCAGTATAATACATGTACTGAGTAAACGAAAGATGCGCAGTGAAGTTGGCCACGTGCCAGCGCTTGCGCTTTCTCTTAAATGCAGCAACCTCAAATAACTGGCGCAAATATCAGAGCCAAGGGGAAAGGGGAAAATCTCCGTTGGACGCCGAGCTGTATGGACCTTATGCAGGTGACGTCAGACGCCAGAGCTGGCGGTATGTTGATCTGTTATCCGAGCAACTGCACCCGCAGAATATCAGTATGCGCAGGCGTAAACACCGCTAGCAGACGATTTTAGCCTTGACCCAGGTTGAGTGCGTACATTTTAACTGAAAATTTGCAAACAGGGTATTTTCTCGCATAAGAACAAGATTTTGAATTTATATTACAATATATTAAGTACATGCTGCTATAACAAAGATTTTTTTGCTGTATTTTTAAAAAACAAGCATTAATAACTCACACTCCATAGACTGCTATGCTAAATACCGCCAGCAGACGAATTTTAGCCTCGAACTCAGGTCGCGTGCATAAGGTCCATTGAGACTCTAGTGTATTGAGAAGCTAGTTCCACCGTATATGTTTGTCTGGCCAGGGGTTAGAACTATCGAAACTGTCTGGCTAGTGAGGAAACATCTTGTAATAGCTAACCAAGTAACATATATAAAATTCAGCTTTTATACTATTACGTACGTACAGTTACAATTTATTAAAGTTTAAGGGTGTCTGGCAAGGGGTTGCCACGATATTAAGTGTCTGGCAATGGATGACGTAATTTCAAATATTATTTCGAAGAAAATATAAAAAAATTACGCTTTATTATTTGACGAAATTAAGTTGGTATTTTATATAGCTTTGCTACCTGTTACCTGCCAAAACCACGATGACCCAAATTTCATAGTAGCCCATCGTTCCTACCTGTGTTGGAAGCATGCGCTGAGATATTTTCAGCTTTTATAAAATAAGGAAGGTCTGCCATTCACGGGCTCTTAGACTATAATGTGTATGCAGTTTTAATAATAGGCAATTAACGAGAATTAATTTGAGAGAATTTTTAAATGAAAATAATATTCTCACATTTATGTAAATAGGTATGGATAAACAAAGTGGCGGAAAATTACATGTTTATTCTTTCTTCTCTACAACACGATCTAAACGAAGATCCAGTTTTACATACAGTTTATTTCTTTACATTTTTATATATTTTTTCCAATATATTTTCGTTCATTATGGATAGAATTGCTAGATTTACAGATCTTTTAAACTGGTATTCGATTCTCTAGATGCTGTGGTTTTTCTCCGATTAGCCGCCGGTATTTATAGAGATATAACAATTTGGAAAAATAAATTTATAGGGAAATAATTAAAAGAAGTTATTATAGAAGAAACAACTAACAGACAGACTAACTATAAATCTATATTTTATTTCGACTCGATCATTTTTTTATTAAATTTTCATCATTTATAAAAAATTTTAAGAACATATAAATTGAGAAAGACTGATGCTTTGAGAAAAGAATGTGACTTTCCTTGCTTTTAAGTAATTAATAACTCTAAAAAATGAATGATATGTAAACACAATGTATATATATATATTGTGTTTGCTCGCTGTATACAATGGCTATACAAGGATTAATTTTAATTTGAGTGTAGTACAATTAATTAAATTATAAATAATCTGTTAAAAAAAAAAAGAAATTCTATCCACTAAAAAACAAACTTTTCAAAAAAAGAAGAAGAAAAAGATTAAAGTTGTGGCTAAAAAATGGTGTGATGTCAAATTTTCAAGCTTAAATTATTGTACTTATTTAAAATTTTCCATTAAAAATTTAACATATGTAAGTGGAGTGTCTTCGCATACGTTGATAGAAAGCCTTTTCTCCTTTACTAAATGTATCATAACGTGTTTCTGAAAATTCCAATTAAAAAAAAATACATGCATAAAGAACTTGGGGGCCATCTTTCCATATTTTACACAAATTTCTGAGCACGCAAGTTCTAAATTGTTACTCTAGCAAACATTTTATTTTTTTCGTTTATGGAGGTGTGTGTCTAGAAATTTGTGTCTTAAGATAAAGGTGATGTATCATCAGGGTTCATCTTATCCTTATTTTTAGGGGTAATTTTAGGTAGCTTTCATTATAAAAAGCTACCTATTGCAGCCGTTCGGAGGAAAGCGATTTCAAAAAATTTTGGTATATTTTCATCGATCCCAGACCACGAAACCACCCTCCGTTCAAGAGTTGATATATATAGTATATATATATATATAAATAAATATATATATAGATAGATCTGATTTTTGTCACACTGTAACTCTCGTATTTATAAACCGATTTGGATGAAACTTCGTGTATACATAGTGCATACCAATGTCTCGACGGAATTCGCTGGTAAGCTTCATCCGCCATCTTGTTTCAAAATGGCAGCCATTTAAATTTAAAAAAAAATTAAAATTTGAAATGTGGTACTAAAAATTCGAAAAATAAAAAATATTTTTTTCTTATATGTTTGACCTTGATACAAAGATTCCGGAGCAGTTTCTGTTTCGTTTATATCTTAAAAAATGGTTGAGTTATAGCACTTTGAATTTCTAACGTGGCTGACATTTTGAAATGACCTGATTTTTGTCACGCGATAACAGGCGTATTTATGAGCCGATTTGGATATAACCTTGGTGTATACATAGTACATACCAATGTCTCGACCGAGTTCGCCATCTTAATTCAAAATGGCGGTCGTTTAAAAAAATTAAAAAAAAATTAAATAAAATTTAAAATGTGGTACCAAGAAATTGGAAAATGAAAAAGATTTTTTTTATATGTGTTTGACCTTAATACAAAGATTCCGGAACAGTTTTTGTTTCGTCTATATTTAAAGAAATGGCTGAGTTATAGCATTTTGAATTTCTATTGTGGCTGACATTTTGAAACGACCTGATTTTTCTCACGCAATAACAGGCGTATTTATGAACCGATTTGGATCTAACTTGGTGTGTACATAGTACATAGTACTGCCATTAAAAATTTGTTTTAATTTAAAATTTAAAATGAGGTATCAAAAAATTGTAAAATGAGAAAGATTTTTTTATGTATTTGACCTTGATACAAAGATTCCGGAGCAGATTTTGTTTCGTCTATATCTTAAAAAATGGTTGAATTATAGCACTTTGAATTTCTAGCATGGCTGGCATTTTGAAACGATCTGATACTTGTCACACGATAACACGTGTATTTATTAACCTATTTCGATGTTAGAAGGCATGTGGATAATATATAGTAATGTCTTGCCCAAGTTCGCTGGCCAGCTTTATCAGCCATCTTGCTCCAATATGGCGGCCAGTAAATAAAAAAAAGTTATATTTAAAGTAAGGTGTAAAAAATTAGAAATTGAAAAAGGTTTCTTTTTTGGGTGACATTTTGAAAAATCTGATTTTTTGCCTGCGACAGCACTCGTATATATCAACCGATTCCGATGTAAATGAGCATGTGCACTGAAATTACTAAGGTCTCGACCAAGTTCACTGTTTAGCCTCATCCACCATGTTGTCTTAAAATGGTAGCACTTCAAGATATCGCCGAATTTGGCAACCAAATATAAGTTACTTTAAATAATAACAGCTTTGATAAAGCGAAATTCTCATTCATAATGATTTAGTATTAATAAAAATTAGTATTGAATCTCCTATAATCGGTTTCCACTAAATTGAGCTTTGTGTGTTTGAATAATATAAGCTGGCTTTTTAAAAATAAGGATGAAAGCTACCTCTTCCTCCCGGCACTGGCCGGAAGGAATTTTAATTATTTAAAAGCACTGAAAATCAATTTTTTTTCTCAAAATAAAAGCGTTTCTTAATTTATCTGTCCGTAGTTAACACAAGAAGTTTGATATTGTTAATAATGCAAGCATATTTCGTTTTTTCTATACGAATTTGTCTGCTTAGAAATTTGTGTAAAATATAGAAAGATGACCACCAAACCCTTCATGCATATTTTTTTTTATTGGAATTTTCAGAAACACGTTATGATGTATTTGGTAAAGGAGAAAAGGCTTTCTATTAACGCATGCGTAGCCACTCCACTTACATATGTTAAATTTTTAATGGAAAATGTTAAATAAGTACAATAATTTAAGCTTGGAAATTTGCTATCACACCATTTTTTAGCCACAACTTTAATCTTTTTTCTTTTTTGCTTCGCTTTTTTTTTTTACTTTTGAAAAGGTTTTTTTGTTAGTAGATATCATATATTCATTAAGCAGCAGAAACAGCTTTGCCTTCCAGTTTTAAGATTAGTAACTAAAACATACATTATGCATTCCATAAGACGTAAAAATTTTATGCAAAATAAAAAGGAATGTTTTTATTAATTGAAAAAATAAATAAATTCTTTTGGGTTAGAGGTCTTCCCATGTGCAAGGTCGTGTGAAGCTACACCTGTTGTAGATCTCTGAAGATGACTCTATATGTTTATTTCTCTATAATGCTTATATAGTGTCTATTTTAAATGCTGAAATATTTTTAGGAAGTATCTGTGATTGCAGACCAAAATAAAGATTGCATTTAAAAAGAAAGGGTGGGGGGGATTTATTTTATTATTATTATTTATTTTTCTTTTTTAGAGAACCGTTTTTAAGTAAGTTGACACTTTTATGTAACATATTAGAACACTCTTATCTCACATCATAATATTTTCCATTCTTTGTTTAATTATTTTAACTCATTTGGCAAGAAAAAACTATTGTACTTTTAAAATTATGAAAAAACAGAAGTAATTTCAAAATGTATTATGGATTAGACATAATCCGCCCCCGCACCCTTGTAAACTCTGCCAACAAGACTAGAAAAACATTTCATAGGATGGTGATCATTCTTTTAACTGTAATATAGTGTATCTTGGAATGCCCTATTTTCTGGAAATACACTGGTCATCAAAATTAAAGGATAATGAGAAAAAATTAGCTCACTAAGTTAATGTTGCAACCAGTGCCCAATGCTATACTTATTTACGTTAATTAATACTATTGAACACAAAATTGTACTTCCGCGCATACGTTAGCATTGGAAATATGCAAATTAGATGATTTACAATATGGTCCGCGATGGACGTATGTTGGAATTCTGTTCTGTAGTGTTGTTTAAAGTGAATGTGGTGTCTGAATGTGATAAGTATTCATTCGTTATGGCTCAAAGGCATAATTTAAGTTAAGTCAAAAGTGGCGAATAATGGGTAGAATCGAGGAAGGTAAAAAAGAAATTGAGGTCGCCCAAGATTTGAATACCCCCTAAGTGTCATATCAAAAGCTTTGAGCAGCTTTTTAAGCACTGGATCCGTTGACAGACAGCCTGGTCAATGGAGAGCAAGAGCAACAACTGCAACCGAAGACCGTTTTTTTGTCATTGTGGCTCCAAGAAACCGCGGTGCGACTACAAGAGATTTGGCTTCAGACCTTCAGGCTGCCACAAGAACTCGAATTAGCCGTTCTACTGCTGCACGAAGGCTTGATGAGGATGGACTCTATGCGATAAAAACAAAAGTGCGTGTCCCACTCACTACAGCTTCCCAAGTGTTATATAAAAAATATAATAGTATCTTATAAATCTAGAACTTTCTCACCTGAGTCGTGAATTCTACGCCTTTATTGTGGCTGATCTCGTTAAGGTATTTACTTCGAATAATATAAACACTGCTGTACGAAACAAAACATTTAATACACAAAAACTAACACTAAAAACGGTACATATACTATCTTTAAACATCTTCAATTTTTAAATTCGTACATCTCGTCTGCAGTAAATTCATGGAACAACAAATAACATACAAATTAAATCGTAAACAAAAAGACTGATCACTTTAGTTCACACAGCTTGTTTGTTTTACTTCGCACCAAAGAGTTTGGAATTTGAGTCAGAAAATACAACACCAAGGGGCCCGTTTAAACTGTTGCCCTCGTCAAGTTCAATGGAGACAGGAAGACTGGGCTCAAGTATTGTCTACTGACGAGTCCAGATATAGTCTGAACACTGATTCTGCACGTGTTTTCATCTCAAAAGATGAAGGAAGACGCAATTTCCTTTCCCTTGTCTGTGAAATATTCCGTTCGAGCCCAGTCTTCTTGGCTCCATTGAACATGACGACAACAACAGTTTAA
Organism: Maratus speciosus; assembly: GCA_963932465.1. Classification (NCBI taxonomy): domain Eukaryota; kingdom Metazoa; phylum Arthropoda; class Arachnida; order Araneae; family Salticidae; genus Maratus; species Maratus speciosus. The sequence continues at coordinate 15,116,459 of OZ010800.1, read as the reverse complement.
ACTTGCCCCTTGGGAAGCTGGAGTGAGTTGACACAAACGTTTGGTTTTCTCGCATACAGGCCATCCTCTTTAAGCCTTCGTGTAGCAGTAGAATGGCTAGTTTGAGTTCTTGTGGTAGCCTGGAGGTCTGAAATCAAATCTCTTGTAGTCGTTTCGCGGTTTCTTCGAGCCACAATGACAAAAAAGGTCTTCGGATGTAGTTATTGCACATGGTTGCCCTTCACCAGGCTGTCTATCAACGAATCCAGTGCTTAAAAAGCGGCTCGAAGCTATTGATATGACACTTAGAGGGAAATTCCAATCTTGGGCGACCTCCATTTGTTTTTGACCTTCCTCAATTCTTCCAATTATTCGCCACTTTTGATCTTAATTTAAATGATGACTTTGAGAAATAACTAATGAATACTGATCACACTCAGACACCACATTCATTTTAAACAAAACTACAGACCAGAATTCCAACATCGTCCATTGCGCGTCACATTGCCAATCATCTAATTTGCATATTTCCGATGCTAAAGTATGCGCGAAAGTACAATTTCGAGTTCAATAGTATTTAATTAACACAAATAATTGCAACATTGGTCATTGGTTGCAACATTGCCTTAGTGACCATATTTTTATTCATTAACCTTTAATTTTGATCACCGGTGTATTTATAAATTAATATATAACCACCATCAAAAATGTCGGAATGTTTGCGTCTCATTTTCATAAGACTATATAAGCAAACAGAATGACGATTTTATTATTCAAAGGTTGGTATTGTAGAAAAGTACATTTTAAAAATGACAAATAATATCTACAAATAAATAATGAGAAGGATATATTTTTAATTTATTTATTCAATATTCAATTTCTGAAATGGTTCGACAATTGTACAAAACAAACAGTAGTATTTATTGCAACAATAATAATAAATAGCAAAGTGAAACACAACTTCTGAAGATTTTACAAAACATCAAAATTAAACATTCAACACATTCAAGTTTTATTTATTTTAAAATATATTATTTTTATAAAAATGAATAAATCTCAATAATGAATTGCTCACCAAAGCGCTTTCTATTAAGAGTAGATCAAGGCAGCGGTTTTATTCACCAATTAATGAAGCTTTATGTTTCGTTTCTAAATACGAATTTGGCGACATCTATTGGCAGTTAATATAAACGAATGAACTTTTTGTTAAAATTGTAGTTTTTTTAATAGAAAATATGTGGGACGCATTGATTTAATTCAAGATCAATTTTTATAAACTTCAGATCTGTAACTTTAAAAATTCATTCCGTATAAATAAAAGAAATTTGCTTGAATCGTGAATAAAATTTAAATTTCTTATCAAATGTAATTAAAATGTAAGAAATATGTAATACGATGTACTACATATATTAGTGCAGATAAATTTTCGATTTTTAAAATAGTAATATTTTAACATACATTTGCAGTGAAAACAAAATTGTAATTTTGATTTGAAAAAATAATTTGCAGTCATACTAATGCAAAGATGATAACATCTTACATTTCAATTACACCTGAAAAAGAAAAAAAAAACGAAAAAAAACTCATTTTATTTATAATGTAAACAAAATTTTAAAAGTAAGCGGTAAATATTAACCTCTTAAAAAGTAATAAAACTAAATTTAAATTCTATATAAAAAAACCATAATAAAAAAGTATTCAAACGTTTAAAAAATTATCAGAGATTACACCTTTATGTGCTGTATTTTTTTTATATTTGTTATATAAAAATTTTTACTTTTAATATTCATTTAAATTATTCTAAATTGCCGGCCTATTCATTATTTCCTTTTTTTTAATACGCTCTATTATTTGTTTCTAATTAAATTCCTATAATTTTAAAACGCGTATCTTAGTAATAGATTTATTCCAAAACGTAATCTAAACTTTTAATCCCTTCATTAAATTTTATTGTCTACCAAACTGTTAAGTTTTGAACGCAGTTACTTATTTTTCGAATGTTTATCAAAGCCATTTTTACATTTTTATTTCATTTCATCTCATTTTCCCGCCCGCTAGGCGACAACCTTTTCACATCGAAATTCTTCCATTAGCGGCGTCGGGATTCTTTCCTGTGACGTTTCTTGATCACTCTCCATTGGCTGAGTGTCGGATCCCAGTTTCACTTCGAAGCTCGTTCGTGATTTTGGTTGGGTTAGCCTGAAGTTTCCATTTCAATCAGATTTCCTCCGCGCATCCTAATAAATAGTTCGAGCATGAGCTCAGAACAAGATTTTTGTGTGCTGTTTGATTGTTTACATAACCTATTAGCCGGTGTCCTAAGCCATGTAGAATAATCATTTCGTGAATTAACATCTATTTCGCATGAGTAACTAGTTTATTCTCGAGTGGAATGCTCTGATATCTCATCCTGTGGAAATTGTTTAGTGTTGGTATGTTCTGATGGAATAAACAGTTTTCCTATGACTACGTTTCCACGTGTTTAATTGGGAAAACCACCGATTTCTTCATACGCCTTTTTTCATCACTCACGCGGCCTAACCTGCCTTGTCTTCATCATGAATAAATAGGTGTTTGATTGGATTCTACAAATATTAACATCGCTCTACAGCTGCTAAATTTTCACAGAGTTGATACCCCCACTAGCGATGCTTGTGCTAAGTGGTATGATTGCTATACAACATCACCAGCGGCTGATGAATATGTGGCACTAATCCAGTAATATGTCGTAAAAAGCACTACGTAACCTATTAAATTGTGTCGTAATAAGAAGCCGGCATAGGATAATGTCGACCTACTCTACTCTACACTTCTAAAAGGAGACCTTCAAAAGAAAAAAAAGTGTCCCTGGGATTGTGAAATCAATCGAAACCTCGATGACACCTGGTAACCACGATTTGGTATTCTGCATTTTACCCTGAATGTGCGTCTATATAGATGAAAATCATTTTGTTCTCTTTTAATAAAAGTTATAGTATAGAAAGAAAAGTACGATGTCTGTAAACAACCCAAGGTCGTAAGTTTTGAAAGATTTATTATTTATTTATTTGTTTATTTTATATTTCACCATATTTCCTTAGTTACATTTGTTGTATTACTGTTATTATTTATTAGAAAAGAAAATATTTACATTTGTTATTTTATTTAAAGTTTATTTACATTATTTATTATGAATCCATGTACAAATGAGTTGTCCCTCTTTTATGTTAATGCGATCGGGATTTGTTAAAAACTCCAGTGATAAAATGAGTGAAAGTGAAGTAAATATCATCTCTTTTGACCCAGGGTCAGAGATGAGTATACAATCCTGGATGAAACATTTTGACCAAGCATGCAGTTCTGATAAAAAAGATGAAACATGGAAGATGCAAAATATCTCTGAGTGTCTAGAGTGTACTACTTTCAGTAAGATAGTTGAAATTCTTTCAGAAAAATTTATAAAAATACAAGTTCCTATATTTTCTGATTTTGCTTCTATGAAGCTAAATGATCTTAATGAATTAGAGAGTTATTTCAGAAAAAACATTGAGATTGGTAGACAACTTCATTTATGTGAAACCATCATAGTCCAAGATTTGACGGATGGTTTGAAGCCAGAATATCAGAATTATATGATCATTAACCCTCCAGAGAGCATCATAGATTGGTACAGAATGGCTAAACAACTAGTAGTGATTCCCACCTCTCATGTAAACAACCATAATGTTAGGAATAATTCTCAAAATCATGGATCTTTCCAGTTTAATAATCAGGCTCTTAGACATTGGGTTCGCCCAAACCAGAATTTTCAAAGAACAAATTCTAATTTTCGGCCACAAAACCCTCTTAATGCTCAAAATTCTAGATTTGTTAGCCTTAGATTACCTAATACTCATTTTCAAAATAAGTATCCTAGTCGACCATGTCGAATGTGTATGAATAGGGGTATACAGGATGCTTTCCACTGGGAGAGGACTTGTATTTTTAATGTTGAACATATGCAATCTTATATTCCTCCTCCTAGTGAACAAAAACAACGTAGTCATAATATATGACATTTCATTGTTAATGGATTGAGTGCTTATTTTAAATAGTGTAAATTTCATTTATTGTTTAAAGCTGTATATTTTAAAGATAAATTAACAAATTATGGTTTGTTTGATAGAATTTCTGGTTGCAGTTAATGTTAATTCCCAGTTTCTTATAATTTACTTAATTCAGTAAGAAAAGATGGAATTAGCGAGACTTGTGCTAGAGTTTTCTGAGATAAATTATAATTTAAAACTTCATTAAATTTTGTAAATTAAATTAAGATAGCATACAATTTAAAATTTTTAAATATATTTATGAATTATAAAAGGATTGATTGAATTTTTAAAAAAATATAACTGTGATATACTTAAGTTTCTATGTTTTTATTGAGTAGAATTTCTGGTTAAGATTAGTTTTCCCCAATTTCTTATAATTTAACTAAATTCAGTGGGAAAAATGGGATTGAGCGAATCTTTTACTGGGATTTTGACAAAAAAAAGTATATAATTTTAATTATTCTTAAGGACCAGTAAAAACTTGTTTCCCTATCAAATTCTTAACAAATTATCTCCTGTAAATGTTCGAATTGATAGGCAAAGTCAAAATAGAAATACGGAAGTTGTCCATGTATCTAAATTGCGCCCCTACTTTTCACTAGATCAATTAAAATTATCCCATGAGAATTCACAACAAACTAATGTTAAAGCCCTGGCCTAATATTAAATAGTCATAAATTAATAAAAAGTAACTAAATAAATTATAATTAATCAATCAATGCTTTTCTATATAACAGTGTGCTCTCGAAGGATCCGCGAGAGCATTGCTGCTGAAGTTTTACTTGAACTAGTTGTTTACGCGGGCGTAAATGAGTTGATATGAGTTAAAGATTTCTTATATTGAATTGAATTAGATTAGAATATTAAATAAATTTTAAATTTATATGTAAACTATGAAAAAATGTTAACTGGATTAAAATAATTTAAAATATATATATATATATATATATCAATTATTGAACTATAATTATTAATACTAAAACATTATAGAATTTATGCGAATAATTGTTGATTATGCAAGTGTCTGGATTTCAAACCCAACTCGTTTTTCCCTTGCTTACTTATTTATTTATTTTTTACTGATTGCGTAACCATGTAGGAAATGAACGAAAAATTTCGACACATATCGAAAAACACCTGTTAAAATTTTGTTTCAATGATATTGCTGGAGAATTTAAGAATATATTTTTTTCTTTTTTTTTCTTTTTTTTTTTGACTTGTTATAATTTTATTTCTTATTGAATCTGTATTGATAGGAGATTACTTTTTATGCTATGTAACTTCTTACCCAGCCAATATCATTGAGTGCAATAATCTCTTATTATGATTTACTGAAGTGATGAATTAAAATATGACTTTGAAATTATTGATGAGAAATTTGAGTTATTGTTATTATTGAATTAAATTTACTATTGCTAGATCTTGTATGATAGAAAGTATAGATAATTTATTATTGAATATTGAGATAAAAGAGAGGTAATAAAGAAAAATAAGTGTTATGAATTAATGAAGTCAGTATATGAGATATCTGATAATACTCATAAATTAAATATTGTGATAACATCTGAACATAATGCAAGTAAAATACTTACTAGAGAATTTATGGAAAGTGGTAATAGTATGGTACCGCTATTATCAGAACAATACAATACTATAGAGTGCATATGGCACTAGGTTTTTTTAACAGTCTTTCTTGTGTCAAAAATGAGCAATAATTGAATTTCAATGGACTAAAGCATAATATCAGGACAATATAATCATCCCAGTTAAAAAACTGTAGGGGATTGATACTCAATTGAAATTTTTGTACATAAATTTTAAATTTATTATATTCATGTCTTTCCTTTTATTTATATAACTTGTGAATTGTATGGAAAATTTCTACGTTATGGAGTTTAAGTTATAGAGATTAAACTAATGTTTAATCGTGATGTGGAAAGAATGTAAATTCCTAAGAAAACTCCTGAACAATTCTAATATTGTCAATATCTGTTAATATTGTAAGTAATAAGTTGTTAGTAAAACAAGAGGAGATTATTTAGAATATAATTTACTCCATGTTGGAGAAATATTTATATTATCTTTGTAATTTAAAAAAAAAAACAATTCCCACAGTTTCGCGTTTAAGCAGTAACTTATTGATTTGGATTTGACAGAATTGGAGAAAAATTTCAGACTACCGGGTAATGGGTCATTCCACGTCAGTTCAGGCAGGAATGTAACCCACCATCACAGATTTTGATGAAACTGCGTGTGTTTGTTCCTTTTATTAAGATATGATTCCCAGTATTTTGTTTTACTCCTTGGTCAAATAGTTTCTGAGAAAAAAATTGTCAAAAATTTGAAAAACTGCCATCAGTTGGCATTCTTGACTGCTCGATTTTCAAATGTAGCATGACATAAATATGATCATATTTCAATATCTATTCCACAAATCATCTTGAAATAATTTATGCATAATATATACAGTACGTATTTTATGAAAAAAAATACTGTTACGCTTATATAACATTTTAAATGTGTCTAAAAAAATATTTAATCTTTGAAGTCGTGATTTTTTTTATGAAAAATAATGCATTAACTAAAATAGCATTATTAACAAAAGGCGGTATTTTTATTAAAATTATTTTTTGTGGGGGATATACTTAAAGGTGTCCTTTACCTGATTCTGAAATAAAAGTAGTGGGATTTTGGGTGTTTTTAGTAGTATTTCATATTTAAAAATATTTTGAGGCGTATTTCAAATCAAATCAAGCAGACTCATTCAATGTCAGTTCGCCTAATACATTTAATTCACTGTCACAAATTTCAATGAAACAGAGTATGTTTATAGCTCATTTTAAGACAGGATCAAGGAAATTAAAGGTGATTACAAGTAAAATATTTTTTAAGATAAAAAAATATCTAAATTTTGAAATTTTTTTTAAAATGTTTTTAATGACAGATCTATATTCAAAGACTGCATAAAAAAAAAGTCATTTCAATATAAAATCACTAAATAAGTTTCAAATAATGTATATGTGACAAATAATGTAGGCAGATTATTATTTATTGTTGTTTGTCATGTTTAAATGCTAAGAGTGTGTTTAATCTTGTGAATTCTTAAAATCAAGAATTTTGTGAAAAATAATGTGTTAATCAAAAATTTATTATTAACCAAAGGCAGGCTGTTATTACTTTTTTTATTTGTACGTAAAAACATCTTTCCAATAGTTATAAAATAAAAATAGTGAAAATATGAGCAATTTTAACAAAATTTTCATAAAATGTGAATGTTTAATGATAAATATTGAAACTTTTCATGCTAAGATGTACTAAAATGACTACGATATCGTGTATTTCTACTGTTGCTTAAATATAATACATACAATAATAAAATAACAAATATTATTTATAGCAATAAAATTTAAATTAAATAGTATCAGTTCCTTTACCAACACTACATTGCTCAACAGCTGACTTAAAATCAACAGCCCACTCTTATTGAAAAATACTTTCAACTGTTCAAACAATAAATAAACTGCATTTAAAAATTTTAATATCAACTTATTATCTTAAGACGATAATAATAACTAAACAGCATGATGCATTTATAAATCAGCTTTTAATTGAAAAGTCATGAAATGGTCCCTTTAAATATTGTTGTTCATCGAGTCAATCAAAACAAATTATATAAAAAAAGATAGTGAGCCTAACATGCTGACTGCAGTGACACTTCTAACAAAACTAATTAATTCATTACCATCTGAAATCAAACCCGAAAGATCAAAAAGAAAAAAAAAATCATCTGTAGTGTGAATGTGACATACTCAGTGGTTGTTGAGGTAGGAAAGTCTTTGTGACATTTTCACCTGTACTTCAATAAAATATAAACATGTAAGCTTTTTTCATTCATCCAAATTAAGTAAAACAATTATAAAATTTTGTTGTCATTACACCAGATGTTAAATTTTTCGTTACATACTATTAGATAAGTTCTTTACTTTTAGACATTATTGACATAATATCATAAAATTTACTATATGTATTTTCTATAAGTGTATAAACAATATATATAGGCTTTATTAAACATAAATGAATAATTTTTAAATAATTTGTTTGAGAACAGGGATATATATACACACATATATATGTTGAAAATCCATCTTTCAGCAATATTGTGATGAAATAAATCAAATTACCGTAATTCCCGGTGTATAGCCCGCGGATCAAACAATCGTGTTTCGACCCAGAAATTTTTAAAAATAAAATGTAACTTTTTAGATCACAGTAAATATTGGTCTTTAAATACTGAATAAAATTTCTGGGTCCAAACTGAATTGTTTGATCTGCGGGCTATACATCCGAAATTACGGTACATATCATTAGAAACTGAATAAAGTTACAAAAGTGCAACTCATTAAATTTTAAATATTTTTTTAGATATAGTTATTTGAAAGATATAAATATAATGGATTATGCATTTTTTGCATATATTTAAAGCACAATACGTCAAAATTTTCTTCAAAAGAGTGAAATTTGGTATTTTTTTTTCAATATTAGCAGCTCAATGCTAAATTTTCAATATTAACAGCCAGATATGAGTTTAAAGATTAGGACTGTCATTTTGAAAATTTCTATTGGGCGGTGAGGAGCTAGTGATTTTTCTCTTTTTTGGAAAGGAATAATTGCTCTTCGCCCTAGAAGTTTTACTAAAAAACAATATTGTTTATTTTTTTTCCTTAAGAAACGAACATAAAAGATAATTTGAAAAATAAAATAAATGTATAAATAAAAATATTTCCAGGGATGATACATTGGATAGATTTTGCATCTGAAAATATTGATAATTTTAAATATGATTTAAATACTACTAAAACCAACCAAAATCCCACTATTTTTATTTCAGATCCAGTTATAATGTAGTATTATGTACAATTTAAAATTAAAAAAATAGTCATAGAAACTCCGCCTCTGATTGATAAAGATTTTTTAATAATTTCATTATTTTTTGTAAAATATTTTTGATTTCAAAGATTATACAATTTTTTAGACACATTTAAATATTTTTTAACATTACAGCAATATTTTTTTCATAATCTACATACTTTATTTACCTTGCTTAAATTATTTGAAGAAGATTTCTTTATTAGTTATTGAAATATGATTTTATATATAAAATGAGGCCTTTGAAAATTGAACAAGCATTAATGGCAACTCGTGGCATTTTTCCAAAATTTTGATAATTTTTTCTCATATGTTCACTATTTTTATTTTGTAACCATTTAAAAGATATTTTTACGTACAATTAAAAAAAAGCAATAACACCCTGCCTTCGGTTAATAATAAATTTTTGATTAACACATTATTTTTGACAAAATTCTTGATTTTAAAAATTCATAAGATAAAAGACCCTCTTAGTGTTTAAACATGATAAAAAACAAGAAATAATAATCAGCCTACATTATTTGTCACATATACATTATTTGAAACCTATTTAGTGATTTTATATTGAAATGACTTTTTTTTTTTTTTTTTTTTTTTTTTTTTTTTTTTTTTTTAATGCAGCTTTTGAATATCGAACTGTCATTAAAAAAATTTAAAACAATTTTTTAAAATTTTGATATTTTTTATCTTAAAAAATATTTTACTTAGGATCAAGAAAATTAAAGGTGATTACGTCTTAAAATAAGCTATAAACAAACCCAATTTCATTGAAATTCTGACAGTGATTAAATGGCTTAGGGGACCTGAAATGGAATGACTCTGCTTGATTTGATATGAAATGCACCTCAAAATATTTTTAAATAGGAAATACTACCAAAACACCCAAAATCCCACTATTTTTATTTCAGAATCAGGTAAAGGACACCTTTAAGTATATCTCCCATAAAAAATAAATTTAATAAAAATACCGCCTTCTGTTGATAATGCTTTTTTTGTTAATGCATTATTTTTCATAAAAAATTCACGACTTCAAAGTTTAAATATTTTTTTAGACACACTTAAAATGCTATAAGCGTAACAATATATTTTTTTCATAAGCTGCGTACCCTAAATATTGTGCATAAATTATTTGAAGATGATTTGTAGAGTAGATATTGAAATATGATTATATATATATGACATGCTACATTTGAAAACCAAGCTATCAAGAATGCCAACTGACGGCAGTTTTTCAAAATTTTGACAATTTTTTTCTCAGAAACTATTTTACCAAGGAGCAAAAAAAATTACTGGTGATCATATCTTAATAGTAAGAACAAACACACGCAGTTTCATTAAAATCTGTGATGGTGGGTTACATATTGATATTTTACTGCCTGATTTGACGTGGAATGCCCCAATACTATTGTAATCCGAGTTCATGCTTTTCCCCAATGAGCTTGTGGGTCACGGAGCCACCAGTTCACCGGTTTTTAGGGAGGGGGGATATTGTTCTATAAAAATGTTTACTTTTACTATTCATTTAAATTATTCTAAATTGCCGGCCTATTCATTATTTACTTTTATTTTAATACTCTCTATTATTTATTTCTAATTAAATTCCTATAATTTTAAAACGCGTATCTTAGTAATAGATTTATTCCAAAACGTAATCTAAACTTTTAATCCCTTCATTAAATTTTATCGTCTACCAGACTGTTAAGTTTTGAACGCAGTTACTTATTTTTCGAATGTTTATCAAAGCCATTTTTACATTTTTATTCTATTTCATCTCATTTTCCCGCCCGCTAGGCGTCAACCTTTTCACATCGAAATTCTTCCATTAGCGGCGTCGGGATTCTTTCCTGTGACGTTTCTTGATAACTCTCCATTGGCTGAGTGTCGGATCCCAGGTTCACTTCGAAGCTCGTTCGTGATTTTGGTTGGGTTAGTCTCAAGTTTCCATTTCAATCGGATTTCCTCCGCGCATCCTAATAAATAGTTCGAGCATGAGCTCAGAACAAGATTTTTTTGTGCTGTTTGATTGTTTACATAACCTGGTACCCGGTGTCCTAAGCCATGTAGAATAATCATTTCGTGAATTAACATCCATTTCCCATGAGTAACTAGTTTATGCTCGAGTGGAATGCTCTGATTTCTCATCCTGTGGGAATTGTTTAGTGTTGGTATGTTCTGATGGAATAAGGGGCATTCCACGTCAAATCAGGCAGTAAAATATCAATATGTAACCCACCATCACAAATTTTAATGAAACTGCGTGTGTTTGTTCTTACTATTAAGATATGATCACCAGTAATTTTTTTTGCTCCTTGGGGAAATAGTTTCTGAGAAAAAAATTGTCAAAATTTTAAAAAACTGCCGTCATTTGGCATTCTTGATAGCTCGGTTTTCAAATGTAGCATGACATATATATAATCATATTTCAATATCTACTCTACAAATCATCTTCAAATAATTTATGCACAATATTTAGGATACGCAGCTTATGAAAAAAATATATTGTTACGCTTATAACATTATAAGTGTGTATAAAAATATTTAAACTTTGAAGTCGTGAATTTTATATGAAAAATAATGCATTAACAAAAAAAGCATTATCAACAAAAGGCGGTATTTTTATTAAATTTATTTTTTATGGGAGATATACTTAAAGGTGTCCTTTACCTAATTCTGAAATAAAAATGGTGGTATTTTGGGTGTTTTTGGTAGTATTGCCTATTTAAAAATATTTTGAGGTGCATTTCATATCAAATCAAGCAGAGTCATTCCATGTCAGTTCCCCTAAGCCATTTAATCACTGTCACAAATTTCAATGAAATTGGGTTTGTTTATAGCTTATTTTAAGACATAATCACCTTTAATTTTCTTGATCCTAAGTAAAATATTTTTTAAGATAAAATATAAAAATTTTGAAAAATTGTTTTAAATTTTTTTAATGACAGTTCGATATTCAAAGACTGCATTAAAAAAAAAGTCATTTCAATATAAAATCACTAAATAGGTTTCAAATAATGTATATGTGACAAATAATGTAGGCTGATTATTATTTCTTGTTTTTTATCATGTTTAAACACAAAGAGTGTCTTTTATCTTATGAATTTTTAAAATCAAGAATTTTGTCAAAAATAATGTGTTAATCAAAAATTTATTATTAACCGAAGGCAGGGTGTTATTGCTTTTTTTTTAATTGTACGTAAAAATATCTTTTAAATGGTTATAAAATAAAAATAGTGAACATATGAGAAAAAATTATCAAAATTTTGGAAAAATGCCACGAGTTGCCATTAATGATTGTTCAATTTTCAAAGGCCTCATTTTATATACAAAATCATATTTCAATAACTAATAAAGAAATCTTCTTCAAATAATTTAAGCAAGGTAAATAAAGTATGTAGATTATGAAAACAATATTGCTGTAATGTTAAAAAATATTTAAATGTGTCTAAAAAATTGTATAATCTTTGAAATCAAAAATATTTTACAAAAAATAATGAAATTATTAAAAAATCTTTATCAATCAGAGGCGGAGTTTCTATGACTATTTTTTAAATTTTTAATTGTACATAATACTACATTATAACTGGATCTAAAATAAAAATAGTGGGATTTTGGTTGGTTTTAGTAGTATTTAAATCATATTTAAAATTATCAATATTTTCAAATGTAAAACCAATCCAAAGTATCATCCCTGGAAATATTTTTATTTATACATTTATTTTATTTTTCAAATTATCTTTTATGTTCGTTTCTTAAGGAAAAAAAATAAACAATATTGTTTTTTAGTAAAACTTCTAGGGCGAAGAGCAATTATCCCTTTCCAAAAAAGAGAAAAATCACTAGCTCCTCACCGCCCAATAGAAATTTTCAAAATGACAGTCCTAATCTTTAAACTCATGTTTGGCTGTTAATATTGAAAATTTAGCATTGAGCTGCTAATATTGAAAAAAAATAACAAATTTCACTCTTTTGAAGAAATTTTTGACGTATTGTGCTTTAAATATATGCAAAAAATGCATAATCCATTATATTTATATCTTTCAAATAACTATATCTAAAAAAATATTTAAAACTTAATGAGTTGCACTTTTGTAACTTTATTCAGTTTCTAATGATATGTACCGTAATTTCGTATGTATAGCCCGCAGATCAAACGATTCAGTTTGGATCCAGAAATTTTATTCAGTATTTGAAGACCAATATTTACTGTGATCTAAAAAGTTACATTTTATTTTAAAAAATTTCTGGGTCGAAACACGATTGTTTTATCCGCGGGATATACACCGGAAATTACGGTAATTTGATTTATTTCATCACAATATTGCTGAAAGATGGATTTTCAACATATATATGTGTGTATATATATCCCTGTTCTCAAACAAATTATTTAAAAATTATCCATTTATGTTTAATAAAGCCTATATATATTGTTTATACACTTATAGAAAATACATATAGTAAATTTTATGATATTATGTCAATAATGTCTAAAAGTAAAAAACTTATCTAATAGTATGTAACGAAAAATTTAACATCTGGTGTAATGACAACAAAATTTTATAATTGTTTTACTTAATTTGGATGAATGAAAAAAGCTTACATGTTTATATTTTATTGAAGTACAGGTGAAAATGTCACAAAGACTTTCCTACCTCAACAACCACTGAGTATGTCACATTCACACTACAGATGATTTTTTTTTTCTTTTTGATCTTTCGGGTTTGATTTCAGATGGTAATGAATTAATTAGTTTTGTTAGAAGTGTCACTGCAGTCAGCATATTAGGCTCACTATTTTTTTTTATATAATTTGTTTTGATTGACTCGATGAACAACAATATTTAAAGGGACCATTTCATGACTTTTCAATTAAAAGCTGATTTATAAATTCATCATGTTGTTTAGTTATTATTATCGTCTTAAGATAATAAGTTGATATTAAAATTTTTAAATGCAGTTTATTTATTATTTGAACAGTTGAAAGTATTTTTCAATAAGAGTGGGCTGTTGATTTTAAGTCAGCTGTTGAGCAATGTAGTGTTGGTAAAAGAACTGGTACTATTTAATTTAATTTTTATTGCTGTAAATAATATTTGTTATTTTATTATTGTATGTATTATATTTAAGCAAGAGTAGAAATACACGATATCGTAGTCATTTTAGTACATCTTAGCATGAAAAGCTTCAATATTTATCATTAAACATTCACATTTTATGAAAATTTTGTTAAAATTGCTCGTATTTTCACTATTTTTATTTTATAACTATTGAAAAGATATTTTTACCTACAATTAAAAAAAGTAATAACAGCCTGCCTTCGGTTAATAATAAATTTTTGATTAACACATTATTTTTCACAAAATTCTTGATTTTAAGAATTCACAAGATTAAACACACTCTTAGCATTTAAACATGACAAACAACAATAAATAATAATCTGCCTACATTATTTGTCACATATACATTATTTGAAACTTATTTAGTGATTTTATATTGAAATGACTTTTTTTTTATGCAGTCTTTGAATATAGATCTGTCATTAAAAACATTTTAAAAAAAATTTCAAAATTTAGATATTTTTTTTATCTTAAAAAATATTTTACTTGTAATCACCTTCAATTTCCTTGATCCTGCCTTAAAATGAGCTATAAACATACCCTGTTTCATTGAAATTTGTGACAGTGAATTAAATGTATTAGGCGAACTGACATGGAATGACTCTGCTTGATTTGATTTGAAATACGCCTCAAAATATTTTAAAATATGAAATACTACTAAAAACACCCAAAATCCCACTACTTTTATTTCAGAATCAGGTAAAAGACACCTTTAAGTATATCCCCCACAAAAAATAAATTTAATAAAAATGCCGCCTTTTGTTAATAATGCTATTTTAGTTAATGCATTATTTTTCATAAAAAAAATCACGACTTCAAAGATTAACCTTTTTTTTAGACACACTTAAAATGTTATATAAGCGTAACAGTATTTTTTTTCATAAAATACGTACTCTATATATTATGCGTAAATTATTTGAAGATGATTTGGGGAATAGATATTGAAATATGATCATATTTATGTCATGCTACATTTGAAAATCGAGCAGTCAAGAATGCCAACTGATGGCAGTTTTTCAAAATTTTGACAATTTTTTTCTCAGACACTATTTGACCAAGGAGTAAAAAAAAATACTGGGAATCATATCTTAATAAAAGGAACAAACACACGCAGTTTCATCAAAATCTGTGATGGTGGGTTACATGCCTGCCTGAACTGACATGGAATGACCCATAAACAGTTTTCCTATGACTATGTTTCCATGTATTTAATTGGGTAAACACCCGATTTCTTCATACGCCTTTTTTCACCACTCACGCGGCCTAACCTGCATTGTCTTCATCATGAATAAATAAGTGTTTTATTGGACTCTACAAATATTAACATCGCTCTACAGCTGCTAAATATTCACAGAGTTGATAACCCCACTAGCGATGCTTGTGCTAATTGGTATGATTGCAATACAACATCACCAGCGGCTGATTAATATGTGGTACTAATCCAGTAATATGTCGTGAAAAGCACGACGTAACCTATTAAATTGTTTCGTAATATATATATAAGTAGAACCTCGAAAATCTGAGTCTCAGAAGTCCGAGGTTCAGTTTAAGTCGAGGCGTCAAAAATAAAAATTTCTATCTTTTTCCTCGCTCGAAAGAATGCCAGTTCTTTTCGTTTCTTTTTGGAAGGAATGTCATTGCCATTTTGAGTCACCCACCACACTTTGTTCTCTAGTTCAGGCAGATGACTAAGGGCTGGGGTTGGTTTGAAAGGGCGTTTCTAAACTAGTTCTACAAGAATTTTCTTTTTCCAAGTTCCCTTAGGCGGTAGAAGTGTACTCTGGGACCAGCTGCACAAGTTGCTGCGTCGTTTATTCAAAGTCATCTTTTTTCACATTCCTTATCCTTATCTTTTTGGTAAAGCATTACTTTTTAAAGTGATCGGTGCAGGTTGCTTTAAGCTGCACGTGGTAAAAATGAATGGAAAACATAAGAAAAAAATCGCGCCGAAGTGATGAGCATATGACATTTGTGGCGGTTCAAGTACACTTAGCAGCGTTACTTTGAAATCGATGAGTTTCATCGCCAAAATCGACATGATTATTAATGATCATCGCCATTGAATATATCAATAATGCCATATTTGCAAACTTATAGGTCAAAATATAATGGAACCTCGGTTCACGACCGACTCTGTTATGACCAGTTCGGTTTATGTCCAACTTCGGTGATCAAAATTTGACTCGATTGGCGAGCAGTATCTCGGTTCACGACCACGGCTGCCGAATAGTTCAGTTGGCAACCCTCACATAACTCGTGTTATTAGACAAGCTTGGAGTAAGGTGCGCATATCAGAGTGGTTTGTGTACCTTTAGTACTGTAAAAAAATTAACTTTTTGTTTTACTTTTACTCAGGTTTGCGCTAATTTTAGATCTTATTGTAGCTTCTAAGAATGATAAAGTGCTTAGTGATAGCAGTGGTAAGAAGCTTAAGCGAATTACTGTTCAATTATAAAAAGAAATTGTAGCAAAACATGATAAAGATGTTATATACATATATATATATATATATATATATATATATATATATATATATATATATATATATATATATATATATATATATATATATGTATGTATTACGCTATCGTATGTGTCACAGAAATCGCGATTATTTGTTAATTGTTTAATGGCAACGCCAGAATGAAACGCATCTCATTGGCTATTGAACAGCATTTAATGCATCGCCATACCTATAAGAGGGTTTTCCATAGACAGGATCCTGTGCTGTCACCAAATACCGCCAAGTCTGTCGCCAAATTGGCGATATATCACGGTTTATAAATTTGGTGACCAAAATTAGTCACCAAAAGTGACACTAACTTGGCGATGTCTCTAATATTTTGCCAAATTCCCATAGGCTTCCATTGTAAACCAATAGGGTTTACTTGCTTAAGAAAATAAACAAATTGAGATATTTTAATGCAACAAAAACTAACATTAAGTTAAGGAATTATATTAATTATATTTAAGGGAGTCCAAGTAAACTAAATTATGAATAAAAATAACGTGATTTTGATTAAAAAACTTGAACCTTTTAAAACAGTGTGCATTACTTTGTTAAATAGTGTATTATTGCGCGAAATAAGAAAAAAGTATTAGGAATATTGAAAAGCAACTGAGGTTTATTTATATTCAATATACAATTATAAAAAAAAATGACTAGTATTAAAAAATGCTCTGAAGAGCACCAAAAAAAAAATAATGTTAAGTATGAAAAAGTGTTTGACAAGTGCTTCTAATTGAGCATGAAAAAGGACAAGGGGTCCCTTCTTGGCTGCAGCTCACTGTCAATGCCAGCTTTGAAAAAATCATATTTGCGCTTTTTCCATATTTAAAAAAAAAACAAAAAAAAAACAGCCACAGTTACGATAAAAACATGTAGTGTAAACACGTAGCCAGTAAAGACGAAGCCTGATTAAACATGAATGCAAGGCAACACTAGTACCCAAAACCTTAGCTCCTGTAGAGTATCACACTCATGCAGTGCCGCCAAGCACGCCCGCAGTGTAGAACTGCACAGGGAACTGATTTGTAGCGCAGTGCAGACTGTTTCAGCACTTTGCACAGGAACATTTTCCACATGTGCACGCATAACAGTATAATGCATTCATTGATTGTTGAAATTACATGCAAGTGGCTGTAGCTGTACAATGTACTATGCAGTACAGCAATGCATATGTAAATTATAAACGAACATTAGACGCATACACCTTTAATACGGAAGTACAAAAGCACAGTGCGAGTGTGCGCTGATGTTCAAAAGCATACTAGGAATGTACAGCGTAGTATAATTTGTAGAGAAATAATGGTACACAGTGCATTGTACAAAGCTGCATTGCAGACGCATGCGTAGTACAACAGTGGAACAGTGCAGTTAACATGTAATGCACGACGGAAAGTTTTACTACCGCGAATTTCTTTTATGTGGATAAAGCGAAAATATGATTTTTTCAAAGTTGGCATTGACAGTGAACTGCAGCTAAGAAGGAACCTCTTGTTCTTTTTCATGCTCAATTAGAAGCACTTGTCAAACCCTTTTTCATACGCACTTTTCAAACCCTTTTCATACGCATTTGTCAAACGCTTTTTCATACTTAAAAACATATTAACCTTTTTTGTGCTCATCAAAGCATTTTTTAGTATTAGTATTCATATGATCATTATTTTTTATTATTATTTTACATACTCAAAATGTTTATTACATGTTTACTTAGAAAATCCTCCTTGTAAAATTGGTCTTTCTCGTTCAAATATTGGTAAATAAAATTAACAAATCGATCCCATGATTTTAAATAAGATGGCATTGTATAAAATAAATGGCATGTAAACACCAAAAGCTTCAACTTTTCGCCGTTTAATGGGATCAGTAATACAAGAAAAAAATTGTTAAACAAACAGTCATATTTAAGTGCAGGAAAAACAAACAAAAGCCTGCAGGTCGCCAAGCAGTTTTCACATACTGTACCTCACTCCGAGTCTTTTGGAAACATTATGAGTAGTGATATATTTTTACACGGCACTCGGAGTATGCACTTCTATGTAACTTCTTTTTATGTGATATCACTTCTTTTTATGATTGAGGTTTTAGGTTTGTGGCTTGGCGGGATAATTTACAACGAGTTGTTTTTGATTAGATACACATTTATAAAGTTTTTTAATTAGGATGAGCGAAGCGAATCCTCTACTAGGCTACACAAATTACATTTTGTCGTACACTTTACAAAAAACTATTCAGTATTTTAACTTAAAATTGCAGATAAAAATAAATTCTGATATATAGATTTACACAATATTATTTCTTTTACAGAATAACCTTTAAAATAATATTATTTTAATTAATTTATTTTACATGTTTTTGCATTATGGACGCATTTTTGCAAATAAAAAATGAAACACGTATATTTTCAGAAGAAAAAATAAATCATGGAGTTAGCAATTAAAGATTGGACCCTATTCTCCCTTTCGGTTCGAGGCTATAAAAATCGCCATTTTACGAATTGTGACGTCACAGAAATACCTGTTCATCGTACTTACCGCATGCAGACGATTACAGAAAATTTCGTTTACACTTAAAAGAATATAAATACTTTAGCATTTTTTCCATCTAACAATCTATAAGGAAATGGATCCTATTCTTTCTTTGGGTTCGAGGCTATAAAAATCGCCATTTTTTCAATTGCGAAGTCACAGGAATACTGTCCATTAAATAAATAAAATGCATTTTCATTATTCCGCCAAAATATCTCAAAAACTGTTTTTGGAATTTAATTTTTAGTGTTAAGAATTCAAATACACAATTTATTCTTATGTGGAATCATTTACGCAGAGGATACTTATGCATTTTAGAATAATTATATTGTGATTTGTTTTGTAGAGTGGCAACAAAACAATTGTAAATAAATAAAATTAATTGTTAAATTCGTTATATAAAGTGTTATTGGAATTCGAAGGTTGAATAATAACAATAATAGGCATAATCCTATTTCAACCCACCATTTGGCGTTTTTGAAAAAAGATGCCAAAATGACGATTTTTTTATAGTTTATTTGCATTTAACATAATGTAACCCCAATAAATAAAAGGTAGAATGTGCCATCCTTAATTTTTAAATATAGTTACTCATAGGAAAATAATGGTTTTAGAGATAAAAACGTCACTGGAAAGTGAATTGCCTTTACATGAGCGTAGAAACAGACGGGATATGAAATTTGATTCTTTCACACAATTTTGGACAAAAAAAATGATAATGAAAATACAGAATTATCAAATTAAACTATAATCAAACGGATGATTTTTTTTTTTTTAGATATTGCATTTAAAAGTTAAATATATTGTATTTCACAAATTTAATAAGATAGATATAAAAAAGATTATATGAGCGGCAAGAAATAAATTTTGCATACACGTTTTAGGAAAACAACAGAAAATTAAACGAGTACTGTAAAAATTTAAAACAAACTAAAGTACATGAAAATCATTAATGAGGCAATCACTACATCGCACTTATGAGCGCTTCGCGCGCATGAAAACTAAGGAAATAACATTACTGGGCGTAGCAACCTCCTTGTATTGGAATCGAAAAATACACGAAAATTGTTAATACAGCGATTACTTTACACACATATGAGCGCTTCGCGCACATGAAAACTAAAAGAAAAACATTACTGGACGCAGCAACCTCGTTGTATTGGAATCCCAAAAATACACGAAAATTGTTAATGCAGCAATTACTTTATCGCATATATGAGCGCTTCGCGCACATGAAAACTAAAAGAAACATCACTGAACGCAGCAACCTCCAGGTATCGTAATTCCAAAAATACACGAAAATTGTTAATGCAGCGATCATTTTATTGCATATATGAGCGGCGCGCATATGAAAACTAAAAGAAAACATCACTGGACGTAGCAACCTCCATGTATCGGAACCCAAAAAATACACAAAAATCGTTAATGGAGCGATCACTTTACCGCATTTATGAGCGCTTCGCGCACATGAAAACTAAAAAAAACATCGCTGGACGCAGTAATCTCCATGTACCGGAATCCCAAAAATACCTGAAAGTCGTTAATGTATAGAGCACTAAAACATCGACTATCGGTAACTTTCATCAATAAAAAAAGAAAAAGTAATCACCTTTTGAATAAACAAGCAGACGATAACATTTTTTCAATACTTTTCCTCTTTTAATATCCTGAGGTAACCGATTAATGACGTAATTAATTATTTATTTGTATAAAAAGAGAAAATAAAAAAATGCTTGAAATAAAAAAGCAGATTATGACTTTTTTCAATGCTTTTTATATTTTAATATCATGATTAAATATAGTGACGTAATTATTATTTTAATTAGCGCAAAAATAATAAATCACTAAAATTCATTAAAATACACATAAAACGTTGAATTATGAATCACTTTGACGTAACAAACGCGAAATCACAAAAATATCGTTGCTCAAACTTTCCAACAATAAAAGAGCAACATCTGGCTGACTCTCGCAGTTTGACAAAATTTTGCCAAATGGTGGGTTGAAATAGGAACCAACCCAATATAACAAGTTAATAATTCTTAGTATCAACGAGAACAGATTTCAAATGTTTTTCCAGAAATAGAATTTTGAAGAATAACGTTCTTCAAGCTCTCTTCGAATATATTGTTCCAAGATTGCTATCAAAGATTATTTGATGTGAATTACAAACATTGGAAACATACCTATTTCAAACTATTTGAGAAAACATAGAGGCTATTGGAAAATGTAAAAACTCCTTTAAAAGAGATTTTAGTTGAAAATTTAAAAATATTTTGTAAAATTTTACTTCGAAAATATTTTTATTTATACCAGTCTTATATCATAAATAAAAAATTCCGAGGAAATTCTTATTTATTTGGCTGAATTTACATTTCTAAAATTAAAATGCGCCAAAACATAAAACAACGATTTTGCTTAATAAAGATGCAAAAAATAATATAAAAGAAATATTGTTACTTTCAAATATTTATTTTATTAAATAATGCCTCGCGAATCCAAACAAAACATGGCTTTTGCTAGTTTATTTTGATAGATAATACAATTTTTACGAAAGAATTATTCTTGCATGCATTGCGCGCACGATATCTCGCATTTGAATAGCTAAAACAGACCAAAGTTTTTCTAATGAGTACAGATATAATACGTTTTCAAAATGACCTACAATGAAAAATGTAAAACTCGTAGAACCCGATACTTGTTTTCTAAGAAACTCAAACTGTCGAGGGTCTTTTTATACAAAAGTATTCGTAAACTCTAAATTTCTTACTTGAGAAACAAAATAATAGGTCATTACGTGCCTCTATACATTTAATACATTCAGCGAAAATTTCGTGAAATTCTAGTGAACCATTTTTTTTCAGAAATCGTCTGCGCAATGATCAAAGTCGCTGTTTTGTGAAAATCGACTATAAAGATTAAATCATCCATTGATCATATAGAATAAGAGCAAAGTGTTTTAGACATGTCATCTCTTCTAATGCGAATTTTTATTTTAAAATGTTCTTAAAGAAGCATATTTAATTATAAGCTATTTAAAATGAAATCGAATTTTGGACGCTTTAAAGAATGTATGACCCCTTAATTGAAACAATTTTTTTTTCTGTTTTTCCAACTGAGCGAAAAAAAGAGCACCTGGGTTGTAAAGCCAGGTAACTCAAACGGGTAAGATTCTGGGAATCGAGTTTTCGGTTTGCCAATTTTTTTGCTCAGTTGGAAAAAAAGAAAAAAAATTCAATTTAACAAATTACAACGACCATTTGGAAAATGATTTTTTCAAAGACTAAAATTTAAGACATAAAAATAGCACGGAGTTGATCATACATTACGTACGCCATGAATTAAACATTAATAGTGTTATGACACGTAAAAATTGCAACCGACAGAAATCGCTTGCGACTCGTACGTATTATCCACCTGAAACTTACGTATTATCCAAGCTTTTCATTGGCTATTCGATTAAAGGCTTTTCCGTCGTCAGATTTCCAAGAAATCTGACGGCCAATTTTAAATGGAATTTATTTCTTAAACTTCTAAACATCCCACAATATTACTTTTTATATCGTCGGTTAGAGAAAAAAATGTACTTTTACATGCAATCTGTTTGAAAGGTCCCAGAAACACATACCTTTCGCCACACGATAAAACCGCAGCTGGCACTGTCGGTTAAGTGTCGGCATAGGCACAGTGGTTTCGGTGAAGCGTCAGCAGCATGTCGGCAATTGAAACATAAGAACTGCTTTTTCGACTGCCGGTTACCGTAATCGGTCCCCATATGGTTATATATCGGCAAGCGACTTCCGCCGGCAAGTGAAGACGCAGGACCGATATGTGATTTCTCATAGTGGCCCGATCAGGAATGCCAACATCTGTCCCAATTCGGAATTTTTAGTCTTAGCCGACACTTTTTTTTCTTCTTCTTAGTTTGGTTTGAGTTTCCGTTTTGATAAGATATGTATATTTCATGTATTTCATATAAAATTCTAACAGTGATAAACAAAATAAATGTCAAAAATAGCCTATATTTATTTATTTTTAAAAAGTTGTTGTTGAATTCATTTTAAAAAGGACTTACAATTATTTGAATCATCGAAAGAGTTTTTTAAATCGCTCCTTAAAATTATTATTCATTATAAACTTAATCGTAGAAAAAAAATATTCATAAATTCATTGAACTTATTTTCTAGCTGTTATATTCATTTTAAAAGCAATAGCTATGTTTCTTATTTTATCTAAAAATCAAATTATTAAAAAAGTGTTTAAAATTATTTTACAAGCTTTAAAAATATAAAAAAAAATCTACCCAACTTTTTAGCATTAAAATTTAAAAGAAAGATTCAGAAACCTCACACTCCTAAAAAGAAAAAAAAAAAAAAAAAAAAAAAAAAAAAAGATAAATTAATATTTCTATTTTATTTGATGATTAAGAAATGTTGATCATTATTGCTACATAATTACTAAAAATATATTCTACATTAAATTCTCAAATTTCAAAAAATGAACTCTTATTCTAATTAAAAGTAATTAATTACCAACTTATTTTTTATTAAAATTAGTATTTCTATGTTACAAATATATAGTTCTTGAATTAACACATTTAATTACATTATAATTCCTAAAGAGAAAATTGTATTAAGAGAAAAACCTCTGAAATTCACTTATTTTACTTAATAAGCATTCTTAAATTTATAAGAAAGATTCAGAAATATCCGCCATTTAAAGTTGTCTTCAAATATATATATATATATATATATATATATATATATATATATATATATATATATATATATATATATATATAATTAATATTTTTATTTTATTTTTTAATTAAAACTATTGATAAGTAACAAATTAATATTGCAACATACTCATTAAATATATGTTCTACTTTAAATCATCAAAACGACATAAAATGAATTCTTATTCTAATTAAAAGTTAATTATTACCAACTTTTTATTTATTAAAATAAATTTTTCCATGTTAAAAATGTATATTTTGTAAATTAATGCAACGCATGCAATTAGATTATAAATCCTAAAAAAGAAATTTGATTAACTGAACAAAACCTCTAAAATTTTTTTTAATAGTTAATTATTCTTAAATATATATATATTCTTAATTATATCTATATCTTAATTATTCTTAATTATATCTGTATCTTAATTATTCTTAAATTCGTTTACTTTAACGAATTCACTAAGGTATTTATTTCATTCACTTAAATATTAAATTAACTTTTAAATACACGCGCGTAAGACAATTACAAATAAATAAATAAAAAATAAAATAAAAACACTTCAAAATTCAAATTTTTCCATCTACCACTTACCTTCAACGACAACCAATACTTATCGATAATTCTTCCCCTTATTTCCTCATATATTACTCCCCTGATCAAGTCTCACTGGCTGAGTCATCCAAAGAACGTAGAGGAAAAGAAGGGAAGGCTTTGGAAACCGTAACTAACCGAAACAGTGCAAACGGCTCTGCTAGGAAACACACTCAAAGGGGAGATCCAATCATAGGCATTCTTTATTGCATCTACCAATTCTCCAAACTTTCTTGTAGTAAACCTAAGATAACACCTTCGCGCCAACGCCCCGCGAGAATTCAAAAAGACATTTCTTGGTCAGTTTGACTTATGACTTAACAGCGATTGGGACAGATTTTTTAATATGATCTGTTCATGTTCTGTTGTTATGATATATTTTCTGTATTGCTAATAGATAGCCGATGAATACGTACAATGGAAAAATCTTCAGTGATACAGCATTCTGTAAAATAATACATTTTACGTATCGAAAGTTCCACTTTCACTCGAAATCTAACATAACAACTATCAGATTCATCTAACGTATTCTACGATCTTTGACCTTCAAGGGGTTTCTCCCTCGGAGAGAAGTTCCATCCACGAAAAGAGGGGGGAGGGGAGCACGCTGCTTTCGCGCGGACAGGGGACAGCGGTGAGCACAGCGTTACCCCACATTTTGATAATTATCGCTACTGGCGATCACGCAAAAGCGCGCCAAGTAAACCTCATGTTATTTTTCGACCCTTTATGCGGCTTCTACCGCTTAGCTGTTTGCACTGTTTCATTGAGGGTCGGGGATTTACATTGCGTCTATGAAAGTTTCTCTTCTTCACGCTTCACTTTCTTTGGCTGAGTGGTGAAGGCGTCTACTTCCTGTCCCTGGGTACGATGGATCAAACCCCGCCTCTCCCAACGCTGAAACACGTTCCTTCCAAATATACATCCCACGATGGCTCATAGATGGCGCCGTCAAAACAGATTTTTTTTTCAATTTATGCTGGTGTCGGGCTGCGGCCGGCATTCATATGAATAGCTATCGGCGTGCTGTCGGCATAGTTTTCTGCCGATACCGGACCGGCTACGTGCCTCATGAATCGGGCCGCATTCGCGCGGCTTATCAAAAAAGATACGGAACCGGTAGCGGCAACCGGTATCGTACCAATACCGCCGGTAGTGTCAAGCGGCTGTCGACCGATTGCTTACAGATAGCTCTGTGTTTCCTGGAGTGTATCTCAATTTGTTCCTGAGTTATTAATTTTTTTGTAGTTTTTATTACTTTTTTGTCATAGTGGCACCACTCTGTTGTCCACCTCTGTTGAAAGTAATGGGAAATACATATTACTGCATAGACCAATCAGAAGACGAATAAAAAGATTACTAAACCAATAAAAACCTTCAGATATGCTTTTGATTTCCTACCCTGACGAACACAATAACCATTTTTCCAAATGGTTAAAAATGAATTTGTATAACTTTACCAATCAGTATGATTGAGTTCTGGTTAACGTTGAGATATATAAAAACTACAATTTGTAGTATTTATTGTTTAAAATATAATTTTTAATTTTTATGATGCACGAGAATAGTTGCAAAGCACAGTGGATAGATTCAAAAACGTGACCTTTATTTTAAGAAATTTTTAAGCTGTATAAACTAAAGCCTCATGAAAAATGCATAAACACTTATATTGCAGATATAAAAAATCTCATGATCGTTACAAAATAAAGCATTTCTAGTTAAAAGATAAACATAAAATATAGATTAATTTTGCGTATATATAAAAACAAAATGGGGCTAAAATCATCATACTTTACTGATTACAAAATATTGGAGAAGTGCACAATGAATTACGATATCTGCAGAAGATATTATCGTACAATTACATTCGAACAAAAAATAAATTATTTATAAAATTTAATTAAAACGATATGCATATCGAAAAACTGCATAAATTTTCGTTTTAAATATAACGCATAAAGAAAAGAACAAATAAATGTTTGACCATTATTCTATTTGCCTGCTTTTAGTATATGTAATCAAAGAAAAATATGACAATTATCTTTCGATATTTCAATCATTTATTTAGTATTCAATAAATTCTTTGAAATGTTTCGTTAAATAGAAAAATAACTGCATAAAATTCATTATTTTCAGATTTATAGCAGATAAGTACACGCAAACAAACAATTATAAATGCTTTGCACGCAAATATGCTTTTTATATTTGTCAAAACATTTTTCTTTAAAAATATGTCGTGCCTAACAAATTAATTTCAATGTTAGTAACTCTTTTTTTTTTTTTTTTTTTTTAATTATGTATCCCATTTTTCAATAATTAATACTTGAATGTGTAACAAGTTGCTCAAAAATTAAATATTACTGCATATAATATTTACTTTTTACATTAATATATTTTTAACATAGTTCATTATATTAATAAACTATGTATTTTTGCTCTAGAAAATGTATTTGATATACGAACATTTTAAGACAAGTTCAATAAATCTGTAAATGTTATTTTATTATGCTCTATTTTGCGATTTTCGTCAATGCATTGTAAGCATTTTTTTTTCTTTTTTACGCGCATTAGAATGATGGTAATTATTTATAAAAAGTAAACATGGTTTTCTGTAAAATTGCCTTCTAATTTTGAATGTTAATATTCTAATTTTAATTTTATATTCAATTCAACTACATCTTAGTATTTCATCGACACAGTAGCTATTCGCTTGTTTGTTAAAAAAGCATTATTACCGAAAAGTGGAATAAACTTCAATTTAATTTATATTTTTTACGTTTTAATTGATTAGGAATTATAAATAAATTTTTAATTCGAATATTTATGAAAGTCCTCATTAGTAAATAAACTGCATGATATTAATTTTACATTGTTGTGAAAGCATTGTTATATGCATTAAATAGAACATTTTAATGAATTTAACAATACCATTTTAAATCCTAAACTATTTCACCGAATGTTTTCTCGTTTGGTATTCAATGTCAATTTTTGATGAAAAATTACAAATATGATGTCGAAATTAAGTGTTCGTGTTGAAAACCCGAGGTTATATATATTTTCTATATGAAGACCCTCTAATGATTACGTATGGAGACACATAAGATTAATTTTTTTAATTTATTTATAGAAAACATAATTTATAATCGAAGTATTGTCATTTTTGTTTTAGTCTGCTTTTTGCCGATAAAACAGATGGGGGGAGGTGAAGGTGGGGTATATTTCTGTATTTTATTTTAAAAAAATAATTATGTTATATAAGTACAAGTAATTTACATATAGAAAAAAATTTATTATTTTTCATAAATCTCTGAAATATTTCAATTTGGTTATTAAAATTATTTTTTACTCTTATCTGGTTTATCATTTTTGTAAAAGTAAATTAATCTTGAAAAGACTATTTCTAAAATTTTGAAAACAAAATAATTTACACTGCCAATTTAAATGAAATTAAACAAAAGACTACATGCTATTTAGGACAATGCAAAATTTTAATCACGATAACTGATAGTTCAGAGTTACCAATAGCACGTTGTGAAGCTCGCTAAAATATTTAGTTAACTAACCCGAGATTCTTAATAAATATTTTGTAAACCGTATATTAAAAGTCTCTTTAAAAAGTTCTTTTTTCAATTATCTCAGCATATATGATTATAACTATGGATTAGGGTACATAGAAATTTGTGTAAAATATGAAAAGATGGCCGCCAAGTCCATGATGCATAATTTTAAAACATTTGAATTTTCAGAAACACGTTATGATGTATTTAGTACAGGAGAAAAGGATTTCTATCAGCATATACGAAGTCCTCGACTTAAAAATGGTAAATTTTTCTGTGGGAAATGTTAAAAAAGTACCATAATATAAGCTTGGAAATTTGATATCACACCATTTTTTAGCCACAACTTTCATCTTTTTCTTTTCTTTTTTTTTAGCTTGGCTTTTTTTTTTTTTTTTTTGCTTTTGAAAAGTTGTTTTTTAGTAGATATCATTTGTTTTTTTGAAAGAAATTATATATAATTTAAATAATCTACTCACTTAAATTAAGTTTTATTAGAACCGTTGTCAGTAGAAAGGAAACCTGATATGTGCGCATTTTGTTTACATATCATTCATTTCTTAGAGTAATTAAGGATTTAAAAGCAATGAAAACCAACTTCTTTTCTCAAGTATCAATATTCTTCAATTTATATCTTATTTTAAATTTATGAAGAATGAAAATTTTGTAAATATATATATATATATATATATATATATATATATTATAGTCGAAATAACCTATAGTTGGTCTTTTAGTTAGATATTTGTTTATTGCTAGATATTTAGTCAGGGTTGGGTTGGGTTGATTTTTGACGGCCAATTATCTACACGAGGGATATAGGCCCGGGGGGAGTGCCCTCTGTGGGGGTCTTTCTAAGGGAACCTAATCCGGATTAACGCATGGAAGATCCACGGCTCGAAGAAAACCACGAAAACTCCGAACGATTAGGCCGACGGGGATATTTAGTCAGATATTTGTTTAAAGATAACTTTTTATTTTATTTTTTGCAAAACTCTTTTATCTTTGCAAATATCTACGACTAATCCGAGAATGAAACGCGACATACAAAACAGTGCAGATATTTTTAGAAACGGTTTCATCAAATCACAAAAATTGGAATTTTAGATCTTTTTTTTGTTTTGTTTTGTTTTTAAACCCTTTTAAACTTCGAACATATTAGGAAATGATTTCTGAGAGCATTTACGTTTCAAAGGTTATAACCATGTTAGCTTTCAAGGTCATGCTTTGACAATTCTATTTTAATCGTAATTTAGGACGTATTTAGAACGTTTTCTGCTAGTTTAATCTCTTTAAAGAGAGACTTATTTTTCAACAACGAGCACTTAGATCTTAAAAATAACAGCTTGCCAAAATTCAGGTTTCAATCTTTAACGATATCACGATAAACCCATTTTTAGAGATTTTTTGCTCCTGCGTCGTTAAAAATTTAGATTTTTTTAAAGAACTATTCACGGTGAATATTTACGTCTTAAATGTTACAACTATGTCAAATTTCGATTTCCTTAGGTCTAAGAATTTCAAAAACATCTTAATTTAGAACATTTTCAGAAAGCTTTTTTACTCGTTTTACATTTTTAAATTTCGATTGTTTTAGAAATAGGTTTTTGCAGCACTTACATCTTAAAAGTAACCTCAATATCAAATTTTATGTTCGTCTCCTCAACAGTTTCACAGAAATCTTAATTTATGAATGATTTTTGCTCTTGCAACCTTTTAAATTTCGAATTTTAGAAATTGCTCAGGACGAGCATTTTCGTTTTAAAAGCATTAATCATGCTAATTTTGAAGTTCACGATCTAACAATTCCATTCAAACCGGAATTTAGAACCTTTTTAAAAAGCTTTCCCCTCATTTCAACCTTTTAAAATTCGATTTATTTAAAAACAGTTTTTAATGAGCATTACATGTGACCACTATGCGAGATTTAAGAATTCTATCCCGAACAGTATCACAGATTCGAAAATACAAGAATTTTTTTGCTCTTGTACACTTAAAAATTCCTAATTTATTAGAAAACGCAAAGTATTTACGCCTTAGAAAATAACATCCGTGTCAAATTTCATGTTCCTAGCCCATACAATTTCTTTAAAATCATAATGCAAACCGTTCTTAAAACGTTTTTCGCTCGGTTCACCTCTTAACATTTCGATTTTTTACTAACAGTTCTTAGCGTGCGTTTACATCTTTAAACAAACCGGCATGCCGAAATTCAGACCTCTATCCCGAACGGTATTACAGAAATAGCAATTTTAGATCGTTTTTTACACCTACATCCATTCAAATTTCGAATTTTTTAGGAACTTTTCTGTGAGATCATTTACGCCTGATAAGTAAAAAGCACGTCAAATTTCATATTTCTAGTATTAACACTTGCAAATAAATTATAATTTAGAACGTTCATAGAACGTTTTTCCGTCGTTTCAAACTTTTATTTTCTACTTTTCTAGAAATCATCCTTATCGAGTATTTAAAATAATCACCATGTGCCAAATTGCCGGTTACTATTCCGAACAGTATCACAGAAATTTGAATTTTAGAAAATTCTTTTCTTTTATATTCTTTTCAATTTCGAATTTATTAGATTATTTTCGCCTCTGACTTGTAGTTTGATCACCGTTAAATGTATACTAAGCATTGCATCATGTTACTTTTATTCATAATTTAATTAACTATCTCAATCCTTTGTCAATCTTACTATTGTAAGATTCTGATGGAGAAAACACGAACTCGTTAATTTTATGTTAGCGGACGCAGGTGATAAATCGCCAATTATTGTTTTCTTCTCATTTATTCGTATTGCTTTAATTTTACTTAAATTATAATCTTTTCACTTATTTTATATAAAATGTGTAACTTTAATTTAAAATACAAACATTTAAGGTACATGCCTTTCACTTATTTAATTTTTAAGAAAAGAAAAAGAAAAGAAAAAAATGTCAATTTCATTAACAAAGCATTGTTTTTATTTTACCACGTAAAAAATAAAAACTGCTACTGGCGAGGTACGAGACTGGCTAACATAAAAGTACCAAGAACTTCTTCCTATCATGTCAGCATTGTACAGCTTTTTCGTTGTTATGTATTTAATCTTTCTTGAGAAAACCACTTAACTCACGTAGGCATTTATGCTTCATGTTCGTTTGAGCACAACTGTCTCAAACGCAACGTGGTTGGCGCAATACTTTTTTTTTTGTTTAGTCAGTTTGGCGAGAAAACCACGTTTCCGGTTACCTGTTAGACCTAGCTAGCGAAAGTAGTACGTTAGTTTTAATTAATATAAAACTGTTTATTTGGTATAAAAACACAATTTTATTTTAAAATACACAAAATTTTGGCACAGATGACATATACCTCCCATATTGGAGCGATTTTTTTACTACGCCAATTTGGCAAACACATCAACAGCATAAACAACAAACATCCGGTTTACCATATCAACCAAAGTAGCGACACTTTGCCGCCATTTGAGTTGCCATTGCGTACATGACATTGGCGTCAGAAAAAGAGCGCGCCAATAACTTTTATTGGAAACACACAAAAATTATTTTATTATAAAATGCACAAAGTTTAATTTAATGTAAAACACACGCAATCTATTTTACAGGATTGTCATAAGAAGAATAATTTCGTCAAAATTTCAGGGTTGCTATTGAATAAAATTGCCATTTTGGCACTAAAAGGATACCCCAGTGCGTCTGAGGCATCTTTGTCTCCGTTTGCTTATCTGTTGAAATACATTCGATAATACGGATATTTTTAAACCTAATTAATAATCTACCGTATTTGGGCCTATTTAGCTAATACAATTTGGTACAATGGAGTGTTTCTATGAAAGCCTTTAACGATATTCACAGTTACATTCATTTATATAGTCGAAATATCATTTTTTTTCACACGGACCTTTGCAATAGACTCGACCAAGAAATATTAGAAAATCTAATATATTAGCTAAAGTTCGTCAATCTGATGTTATGCTCGTAATAAAAGCATATCAAATTATTGTTTTGAACGCCACTGGCTATTGAGAATGGTAGGTATGATTACGATCAACAATAATTTTCCGTGATCAAATTAGTGAAATCACACTTCCATAAATTATCATCCGTTGTCTACCATATATCTAATTCCTTGTCTTACACTGTAAATCATTTTATCTGTATTTTACAAACATCTTTTAGTATGCAAAATTTAATTCAGCGTAAAAATATATAACTCATTTAAAAAACATCTTTAAGCAATTTACGCTCATAATCATTAGCGCTTACGAATTCTTTTTTTTTTTTTTTTTTTGTAGCCCTGTATGTGATCTATAGATTTATAAACATCACAAAGTATGAAAAATTTAGTTAAAGTTAAAAAAGCCTAACATAACTAAAAATGCTCATCCAGCAATATACATTACTTCGGATACAGTATAGTATCCGAAACCTTTTGTTTGTCCCTGTTAATGATATGCATTTCATATTATACAGGAAGTAAGTTGTAGTAAACCTCAGCAATGTATATCAATTTTACGATATCTGAAATAGTTTAACATAATTAAAATACCCCGGGAACAATTTTTGGACATGTACCATTATTTAACGGAATTCTTTTACAGGTATTACATGTATTTAGCCCTGTAAATGAATAATAAATATTCTTTGCATCACATATTCTACAGAATGCTTATTTTAGTACACATCATAAATGTATATTAATTTCATTATGTGTGAAAGTGTGTAACGTCATTAAAATGCACTTGAAACGATTTTTTCCCATTGGTCGTAATATAACGGAATACTTTTGTCTATCCCTATATATAAATTGTAATTGCTACAAATTTCTTTCCTTCAGTAACGTGCAAAAATTTCAGGGCTTTCCGAGTATATTTTCCGATACTCCTTAAAATGTACCATTTCTCTAAAAAATTATTTTTATTGTAAAAATCTTTGTAAAAATGTAACATTCATGCATTATTCGAAAAAATAATCTTGATGGAAAATACCAGATTGAAGATGAAGTGGATTTGTGCTTTTATAATTTGGATAGTACGCGCTCGTTGACGGGTTTATCGCTGTTTGGCATAATTTGACAATTTTAGAATTAACTAACAGTTTTTTGCTTATTAAGGAAAGAAATTTCATTTTTGTGAAACTAAATTTTATAACAGCACATAGATTGAGTAATTACTAGTCCGAAAATGCATTCCATACTTTTTTTCTGTCCATTTTTTAAGTCTCTAGCTTAATTGAATTGATATATGTTTGACGAAGATTTTTGTGATCATTTTCAGTATCTCGACTTTTTTTTAAATCCTGTATCTCTGTTTATAATTATTTTATAAAGATGAGTTTGGTTCCAAATTGAAGCTTTTCTTTAGATTCTTCTGGTCTTCGTTTTTTTCCTCTGGGATGCTTACTTTCTTAAATATCTGAAATTTTAAAATGCCCCGTTTGGCCCATTTAACATGGAGAAGTTGTCTTCAGTATAATAAGCAGTTACGTGGTTCTGGCTTTTGGTTCTTGGCGTTTGTTTAATTGGCGGGGTTAGCATTTTTTTATAGCTCTTCTTGGCAGAACGACCGTCCTGCTTGATATACTAAGTCTCAAAATGACATTTCCTAATTTTCAATAATAAATAAATGAAAGAAATAAGTATAAAGAAGAAATAAATGGCATGTTTATTTGGTGGCTTGCAGATTTTACTCACTGCATTGCTAAGGATGATGCGTGATCATAAACCACTTCAGAGTCAATCCAATTCAAGAGGTCCAGCACTGGTTGCTCGACAATGTTTTAAAAATCTGAAATTGTTTGTACAACAACCCTAACATGATGAAAATTCAAAATAACTATTATTTTAATTTTATTAGTTTTTCTTTGTGCATGGCGGCCATCTTTGTTTCATCGTCTGCAGCAATTTTCTCACAAGAAGGGTTTACGGAATTGTAAATAATTCATTGTCTATTTCTCCAATTCAAGTGCGGATTAAAGCAATTTGTACAGAATACATTGGACTAAAAATTTGGTAATAGAGTAGTTTTCGAGTTTTCGAAACTAACTGCTTATTGGTGAAATTTAAGCATAAAGTTTCATTTTTTTCCCGAAATTTGTCCGTTTACAAGAGGAAATTTTTCTAGCAAGCAAAACTGTCAATATGACATAATTTTGTTTTACAGATAGGCCGAAAGTACTAGTACTCATACGCAAAGTTCCAGACCTGGGACTTGCATTCTCTTCGCAAAAAAATTCCAAATTTTTCAAAAATGTCAAAAATCGCACTTTTGAGGCTTTGATATCTCTGGTGGGGCACGATATAAAAATCTGAAGTTCTGGTTTCTGAGAGTATTGTATGGTAGTGTTATGCACAAGAAATTTCATGATGGAGATTTTACTATAAGCTGAGATAAGGCAAGGGCAACATGTCAAAACAATACTGTCAAACT
The DNA here is from genome assembly GCA_963932465.1 of Maratus speciosus. Taxonomy (NCBI): domain Eukaryota; kingdom Metazoa; phylum Arthropoda; class Arachnida; order Araneae; family Salticidae; genus Maratus; species Maratus speciosus. Next base: position 15,082,026 of record OZ010800.1, on the reverse strand, counting down.
ATTGTTTTCTTGTAGTCACAGCTAAGCATTTATCTCAGAGTGTCACTTAAATTTATGTTTTTGATTATCTTTAAATAATAGTAACAGAAAATAAAGCCTTTTCCAAAGCTTAGAAATTTAATTTAAAAAATAATTATGCCTAAGGCCTACATTTTGTATGGTTTAGTAAATTTTGTTGTAATTTTAGTAACTAAATGAAACCTCAGCATAAAGAAAAAAAAATATTTTTATACAAGACCTCAGACAAAAACAGAATAGGGAAAGAGAAAAGCTGTTAATGTTGTCATACTTGTTGAGACATTGAAACGTGTCAAAACACATTCCTGTGTGTTGGCTTCAAAACCACAATTTTAATGCTGCTTGTCAGTCCCTGAAACTTGTTCCTACCATAAGTATGTTCCCATAAATGAAACATTATACGATGTTACCATGCATCAGCCTCAAGTAATTTTCAGAAAGTAATGAAATCCAAATCTCTTTCAAAATTTATACTGCAGAAAAATGACATTTTTGCATAAGAAGTAAGCTAGGAATTATTAATGAAGTGAGACTTGCACAAAGTGATTTCAAAGTTTATTTCTATGAACCAGCAGGGCCAATATCTTCAATCAAGTTATCAAGAGATGACAAGACTTGGTTCCTACAAATTAAATTTTGAGAAAGATCAAAAATTTTAAACCAACAAGCAAGAATATGCTTTGACACTTTTGATCATGTCTCAATAAGAATGACAACATTAACAGCTTTTCTCATTCCCTATTCTGTTTTTGTCTCAGGTCTTGTATAAAAATATTTTTTTTTTCTTTATGTAAAACTGCTGAGGTTTCTTTTAGTTACTAAAATTACTTACAAAAAATGCTGAAACCATGCAAAATGTCTTAGGCATAATTATTTTTTAATTAATTGCTAACCTTTGAAAAGGACTTTATTTTCTGTTGCTATTATTTAAAGATAATCAAAAACATAAATTTAAGTGACACTCTGAGATAAATACTTAGCTGTGGCTACAAGAAAACAACAGTTTGATAATATTGTTTTGACATGTTGCCCTTCCCATATCTCAGCTTGTAGATAATGCATCTCCATAATGAAATTTCTTGTGCATAACACTACCATACAATACTCTCAGAAACCAGAACTTCAGATCTATATCTCGAGCCCCACCAGAGATATCAAAGCCGCAAAAGTGCGATCTTTGACATTTTTGAAAAATTTGGGATTTTTTTTAGCGAAGAGAAAGATAGTCCCAGGTCTGGAACTTTGCGTGTGAGTACAAGCACTTTCTGCCTATTTGTAAAAAAATTATGTCATGTTGACAGTTTTGCTTGCTAGAAAAATTTTCTCTTGTAAACGGACAAATTTTGGAAAAAAAAACAGAAACTTAAATTTCACCAATAAGCAGTTAGTTTCGGAAACTACTCTATTACTAAATTTTTAGCTTAATGTATTTTGTACAAATTGCTTTAATCCGCACTTGAACTGGAGAAATAGACGATGAATTATTTACAATTCCGTAAACCCTTTTCTTGAGAAAATTGCTGCAGACGATGAAACAAAGATGGCCGCCATGCACAAACAAAAATAAATAGAATTAAAATAGTAGTCATTTTGAACTTCCATCATGTTGGGGTTGTTGCACAAAAAAATTCAGATTTTTTAAAAATGGTCGAGCAACGAATATCTGATTTTCTGGACCACTTGAAATGGATTGACACCTCATTATTATATTTATCCAATTTAGCTGTTTAAGAAAGCTGTTTAAGAGTTTTATAGATATCCTGGATAGTCCCCTAATACTTAAAAAGAAAACTCTTTAAAATCAATAAGATTTAGAAGTTTTAAATGTTTTTTAAGATGTAACTCGTAGTCGGGTTAATAGATCGATTTATGAAAACTAAATATCTTAATTTCAATTTTTCAAAGTAATTTTCTAAGATTATCTAAAATTGGATGACAAAATTCTATTTTGCGTGTTTTTAATATGTCAGATTTTTCCTTTCTTATATGTTCTTAAAACAAGACACTGTATCAAGAATCTTAAATTTTATTGCTATACCCCTCTTCCGAAAAAAGTATAATGCCACACAATATCCAAATGTCAGGGGTTGGGAATTTCTAGAAAACCTTATCAGCCAAGGATTTATTTCTCCAGCCAGTAAAATGATACAGTTGAAAATTTTTATGACAAAATTTATGCAACTCAAAAATAGTTGATACCGTATTTTATGTAAGAAACGCCGCACTCCTCAAATTGGCCTGAATAACCTTAAAAATATCGTAATCCCCGCACCTGTTGTAAACGCCACATCCATCGGAACGCCACTTTTGTCGACAACGTCACATTGACCTAACTTTAATCAAAATTTTCTGAGTAGTGTAGGATGCCTCGTTTTTAATATCTTAAGATGTCTGAAACTTTATTTGAAATATTTAAATCCGATTTTAAATATTTTTATGAATTTTTAAATTAAGGAAACTCAGTTGGTATTTTAAAATAATCGTAAACGCCACACTTAGAAAAAAATCAACTTTTAAACTCGTAAACGCCCGCCGCGGCGTTTCTTCCATAAAATACGGTACCTGCATTTTCATATTTTTTTTCCTGTAAAATTAACAAATATAAACAAGAGATGAAAGTTTAATATAAAATAGAACTTACAAGGGAACCACTTTTGGTGTTGCTCGCACCTAGCATTGAGACCTGGTGCATTTTAAAGCCCTATATTATGAAGTTTGAGAATCGATAAAATTTTTCTGTTAAAATAATATTTCTAGATTATACAGCAGCATAGCTTTCTGAAAATGCAATTTTCGAGACCACTTATCGGACTATTAACATTGAATTTTTTTAAAGAAAAGCATTTAAAAATAAAAATTAGTTAATAATAAGTATAAAATATTGAAAACAGTTTGAAAATTCCTGCAAAAACGCACGAATTTGATTTTGAAAAATTCATATTCTATCTTTATATTCATATTTTTGGCGGGGAAACAGTTGGCGTTTATTTTCAAAAGTAGAGCTTCCCGGCAACCCTAGCCAAATGTCATAGCTGAATTCGTAATAGCTAAATATTGCAATGTCCGACCTATTTCGCCACAGTAATTTTTCTAAATTGTGTAAAAATATTAATTTACTTTATGATTACTTTCACCGAAGGACCATTTAATACAGCAGCATTTCATTTTAAACATTCGGAACTTTATTTCATTCGATTTCAAAAGAAAATAGTTTGCCTATTTTGTATTTCACTAAAAAATAGTTTTCAATGATCTTCGAAGCTTTTATAGAATTATATTTATTACTTATATATTTATCGTCTGCATAGAAAAAAAATAAAAACCTAATATTTGTTTCTTATGCTATCAATTATTAAATAACAAAAAAAAATCGCAATCTGATATAATTCTAGTAATATGTTCTGTACATTTTCTGTTTGGATAAAGCGGGCGGAAAAATTTTAGCGCCCTATTTGGCGACTTAACTCACTTTTGGCGTGAAATAAACAAATAAATATGTAATAATAAAAAATTAAAAGTATAAAAAAGTATATAAAATATTATTTTAACAGAGAATTTTTTTCGGTTCTCTAACTTTTATGTATAGAGGTACAAAACGCACCAGGTCTCGATGCTAGGTGCGAGCAACACCAAAAGTGGTTCCCTTGTTAGTATCATGTTTACATCACAGTAATTAGGAAAGTTGAAAAATGTAGCTAATACTAGTAGTCTAAGAGTTAGCAACGTCAAAAAACACGTCATTTTATCAAGGCTCATTTTTCAATATGTTCTTTCGATTTATGGTGTAGTACGTTTTCAGGCGGTCTGGCAGTCGGAGACGTTGCATTTACCTGCGGGAGAAAGGGTTATGCAGGTCAAAAAACTTCAAAATTACGTCCTTTTAGCAAGAGACATAACATCTGTTTCTACTAACTATTTGTGATATTAATCCATTATTACCAGACGTTACCAATGTCGCTAACATATTACTCTTTGGTTAACAAACAAACTACAATTAATTTTTCAGACACAAATTCGGTTGCAAAGTTAATGCCAGACAGCTTTAAATATGGCAACGGAAGTGGCTGTTTCAGAAGTGTTTTACAGTTTAAAAATTATAAGTCATATTTACGTCATTTTATCAAGTTTAAAAATAACCAGTTATTAAACTTAGGCTAGCAGAAAACCTATAATTAATTTGCCAGACACAAATTCGGTTGCAAAGTTAATGCCAGACGGCTTTAAATATGGCAACGAAAGTGCCAGTTTCAGGGTGTTTTATAGTTTAAAAATTACAATTTCATAAATTTACATTAATTACAAAAAATTAAACTTTTTTTTCGACATACACTACATATATATATATATATATAGATATATACTAGGGGGCTCTGCCCCCTGCAAGCTACGCTCGCCAACCTCCGTTCAGACGCAACAGAATCTAAAAACACGCTAATCTGATCGGTTTAAAAAATATTATAGAAGATTGAATTATACTGAAAAAAGCTGTGCAGATCTCCCTGTAAACGGGTTTCCATTCAATTTCCTTTGATTTCAAAAATTTAAGGTCGAATCAGTTGCTGTTAAGACATCCAATGGTTGATTTCGTGTTTGATTAAAGAGGATCAGTTAAACGTTTGAAAAGAAGCTAAAAATAAAATGAATTAAGTGTACAGAGTCTTTGTCTCCCGGTATTTTAAAACAATTTTTATAACAATAGCCTATGTCATGTGACTATCATCAAGAGTTCCGGGCGAACCACTTCGCTTTTTATATTCCTCGTGCCATTTTGGTACTTTAATATTAGCCAGGTACAGGTGATAAGTCGCCAAATATTATTCTATCGCCATCATTTCATCTATATTATAATAGTCCAAGTCATGTAACTGCCATAAATAAATACGCTCTGATCCCTTCGCTTTTCATATGAAAGTTTGGCCCAGATATCATATACGGCCCCATATTGGCGCGATTTTTTTCCGACGCTAATTTGGGGAAAAGATCAACAGCATAAACAACAACATCCGGCTTATCAAATCAAGCAAAATAACGATACTATGGCGCCAGTTAAGTACCCGTTGCGTATATGACATTGGCGTCAGAAAAAAAATAGCGCCAATATGGGACCGTATGTGGCATCTGTGCCGAAAGTTTTGCAATTCGATTAAAAAAAAAAAAAATTTTTTTTTCGAATAATACTACATAAAAGCATTGTCGCAAAGAATTCTTGGTACTGTTACGTTAGCCGGGTGCAAATCTCGCCAATAACTATTTTTCAGCTCGCTAGTTAGCATTTTTTTTTCGAGTGGTAAATTAAAACATTGCTTTGAAGTTGAAATTAAATGTCATCGTTTGTTACATCATTTAATATTTGGCCAGATGCCATATACGCACCCGGTTTGGTGTGATTTTCTTTACGAAAATTTGGCGAAATCTTCGTATACCAGTTACATATGTATTTTTGGTACTACTTAGTTATCCCGTCGAACAAAAATCTATCACCAAACTATAAGATTAAATGCCAATAATGGTTGATAAATGTCACATTCACTTGACTTTAAGCAAGTTACACATCTTTACGTCATCAAGATATTTTTATTTCGACGTTTTATTTGTATATTTATTAATGTTATACTATTTTCTTTGTTCTTCCGTTATTTAAAATAAAAATTATGTCAATTTGTATAATTTGGCGAGTGATTTGGCGATTTATATAATTTGGCGAAATGGGTCGATGGAATAACTAAGTAGTACAGTATTTTTTAATTATTTTCTTTTATTTTTTTTATTTTTAAAGGAAAATAACCAAAAAAATAATTAACTATAGAACAAAACAATTTATGTAATTAAAAAAAAAAAAGAAAATAAAGTAAATAAACACTTATTATTAAATAAACAACAATAGCCGGGTTACCATGTCAGCCAAAATAATGCCATTTTGGCGCCAATTAGGTACCCCGGTGCGTATATGACATCTGTGCCTGATATTTTTCTTTTCATTTCGTTTAAAAAAAATAAAGAAGTGAAAGTCATTTATTTTAAATGTTTCTGTTTGTATTAAATAAAATGATAATGAAATACAAATTGAATTATAAATAAAAGTAACATGATACATTTCTTAGCATACATTTAAGGGAGGCCAAACTTCTCGCCAAATTAGTTTAAAATAGTAACCTTTTCTAAAATATAAAAAAAATATCTGTTTGATTAAAATTTGAGTTGCCATCTTTAGAAAAATGTATATAAAATTAGAAAAAAAAATTAATATTTCAAAAACTAATTCGAATTTAAAAATTCTAATACCAGTTTTGAAATCTGCGGATCAATATTGATTTTTGGGGTTAATTTCATCGTAAAGTATTCCATATTTTAGGAGAAATCGCCGTGAAACATAATCAGTTGTTTAATCAGTCGATTCTCAGAATCGTGACATTTCAGCCGTTTCATATGGGTTGACTGTCATTAAATGAAGCCAAATACCTACAAAAGATGCCATTTCTTGAAACAGGCACTTTCGTTGCCATATTTAAAGCCGTCTGGCATTAACTTTGCAACCGATTTTGTGTCTGGCAAATTAATTATAGGTTGTCTGCTAGCCAAAGTGTAATATCTTGTTATTTTTAAGCTTGATAAAATGACGTAAAGATGACTTATAATTTTTAAACTATAAAACACTCTTGAAACAGGCACTTTCGTTGCCATATTTAAAGGCGTCTGGCATTAACTTTGCAACCGAATTTGTGTCTGGCAAATTAATTATAGGTTGTCTGCTAGCCATAGTGTAATTAATATCTTGTTATTTTTAAGCTTGATAAAATGACGTAAAGATGACTTATAATTTTTAAACTATAAAACACTCTTGAAACAGGCACTTTCGTTGCCATATTTAAAGCCGTCTGGCATTAACTTTGCAACCGAATTTGTGTCTGGCAAATTAATTATAGGTTGTCTGCTAGCCATAGAGTAATATCTTGTAATTTTTAAGCTTGATAAAATTACGTAAAGATGGCTTATAATTTTTAAACTATAAAACACTCTTGAAACAGGCACTTTCGTTGCTATATTTAAAGCCGTCTGGCGTTAACTTTGCAACTAACTTTGTGTCTGGCAAATTAATTATATGTTGTCTGTTAGCCAAAGTGTAATATCTTGTTATTTTTAAGCTTGATAAAATGACGTAAAGATGACTTATGATTTTAAAACTTTAAAACACTCTTGAAACAGGCACTTTCGTTGCCATATTTAAAGCCGTCTGGCATAAACTTTGCAACTAACTTTTTGTCTGGCAAATTAATTATAGGTTGTCTGCTAGCCATATTGTAATTAATATCTTGTTATTTTTAAGCTTGATAAAATGACGTAAAGATGACTTATAATTTTTAAACTATAAAACACTCTTGAAACAGGCACTTTCGTTGCCATATTTAAAGCCGTCTGGCATTAACTTTGCAACCGAATTTGTGTCTGGCAAATTAATTATAGGTTGTCTGCTAGTCATAGAGTAATATCTTGTAATTTTTAAGCTTGATAAAATTACGTAAAGATGGCTTATAATTTTTAAACTATAAAACACTCTTGAAACAGGCACTTTCGTTGCTATATTTAAAGCCCTCTGGCGTTAACTTTGCAACTAACTTTGTGTCTGGCAAATTAATTATAGGTTGTCTGCTAGCCATAGTGTAATTAATATCTTGTTATTTTTAAGCTTGATAAAATGACGTAAAGATGACTTATAATTTTTAAACTATAAAACACTCTTGAAACAGGCACTTTCGTTGCCATATTTAAAGCCGTCTGGCATTAACTTTGCAACCGAATTTGTGTCTGGCAAATTAATTATAGGTTGTCTGCTAGCCATAGAGTAATATCTTGTAATTTTTAAGCTTGATAAAATTACGTAAAGATGGCTTATAATTTTTAAACTATAAAACACTCTTGAAACAGGCACTTTCGTTGCTATATTTAAAGCCGTCTGGCGTTAACTTTGCAACTAACTTTGTGTCTGGCAAATTAATTATATGTTGTCTGTTAGCCAAAGTGTAATATCTTGTTATTTTTAAGCTTGATAAAATGACGTAAAGATGACTTATAATTTTAAACCTTTAAAACACTCTTGAAACAGGCACTTTCGTTGCCATATTTAAAGCCGTCTGGCATTAACTTTGCAACTAACTTTTTGTCTGGCAAATTAATTATAGGTTGTCTGCTAGCCATATTGTAATTAATATCTTGTTATTTTTAAGCTTGATAAAATGACGTAAAGATGACTTATAATTTTTAAACTATAAAACACTCTTGAAACAGGCACTTTCGTTGCCATATTTAAAGCCGTCTGCCATTAACTTTGCAACTAACTTTTTGTCTGGCAAACTAATTATATGTTGTCTGTTAGCCAAAGTGTAATATCTTGTTATTTTTAAGCTTGATAAAATGACGTAAAGATGACTTATAATTTTAAAACTTTAAAACACTCTTGAAACAGGTACTTTCGTTGCCATATTTAAAGCCGTCTGGCATTAACTTAGCAACTAACTTTTTGTCTGGCAAATTAATTATATGTTGCCTGTTAGCCAAAGTGTAATATCTTGTTATTTTTAAGCTTGATAAAATGACGTAAAGATAGCTTATAATTTTTAAACTATAAAACACTCTTGAAACAGGCACTTTCGTTGCCATATTTAAAGCCGTCTGGCATTAACTTTGCAACCGAATTTGTATCTGGCAAATTAATTATAGGTTGTCTGTTAGCCAAAGAGTAATATCTTGTAATTTTTAAGCTTGATAAAATGACTTAAAGATGACTTATATTTTTAAAACTATAAAACACTCTTGAAACAGGCACTTTCGTAGCCATATTTAAAGCCATCTGGCATTAACTTTGCAACCGAATTTGTGTCTGGCAAATTAATTATATGTTGTCTGTTAGCCAAAGTGTAATATCTTGTTATTTTTAAGCTTGATAAAGTGACGTAAAGGTGACTTATAATTTTTAAACTATACAACACTCTTGAAATTCTCACTTTCGTTGTCATATTTAAAGCCGTCCGGCATTAACTTTGTAACCAATTTTGTGTCTGGCAAATTAATTATAGGTTTCCTGCTAGACTAAGTTTAATATCTTGTTATTTTTAAACTTGATAAAATGGCGTAAAGATAACTTATAATTTTTAAACTGCAAATCACTCCTGAAACAGGTACTTTCATTGCCATATTTAAAGCCGTTCGGCATTAACTTTGCAACCGAATTTGTGTCTGAAAAGTTAATTATAGGTTGTCTGTTAACCGAAGAGTAATATGTTACCTATAAATGTGGATCTGGCAGGGTTTTAGTGACATTGGTAACGTCTGGTAATAATGGATTCATATCACAAATAGTTAATAGAAACAAATGTTATGAACCCCTTTATACGTTTTAGACGTTTATAACCCCTTCTCCCGCTGGTAAACGAAACGTCTCCCGACTGCCAGACTGCCTGCAAACGTACTACATCATAAAACGGAAAAACACATAGAAAAATGAGCCTTAATAAAATGACGTAATTTTGAAGTTTTTTGACCTACTTAACCCCTCTTCCCGCTGGTAAACGCAACGTCTCCTGACTGCCAGACTGCCTGAAAACGTACTACACCATAAATCGGAAAAACATATAGAAAAATGAGCCTTGATAAAATGACGTAATTTTGAAGTTTTTTGACCTACTTAACCCCTCTTCCCGCTGGTAAACGCAACGTCTCCTGACTGCCAGACTGCCTGAAAACGTACTACACCATAAATCGGAAAAACATATAGAAAAATGAGCCTTGATAAAATGACGTAATTTTGAAGTTTTTTGACCTGCATAACCCCTCTTCCCGCAGGTAAACGCAACGTCTCCTGACCGCAACGCCCGCAAACGTACTTCACCATAAATTGCAAGAACATATAGAAAAAGTAGCCTTGATAAAATCAGGGGACGAAAACGTTGCTAGCTCTTAGACTATAAGAAAAAGTTTTTACTTATCTCTATAGTTTGCAGTTTGCAAAAACTATTAAAAATTTACTCACCCTGTCAGAAAATTCACTCGCCAGTGACGAGTAAAGTGATGCATTTCCCCACCTCTGCCAAAGGTTAATTTGTTTGCTATTTTTTTATTTTCTGATGCACTTTCAGTCACAAGATATTTTCAATACTAGGCTTATCTCTGATTGTATGCAAAAGTTTAAATTTTCTTTCTATGGACATAAATGTTTGAATGTCTGTTTTGTATGTATATTAGCTTTATATAAAAAGAAAAAATAAGTTAAACATTTTTCTAGAATCCAAATTTTGTTCAAACATGTTTTACACTTTCATAAGTATTTATTTTGTTTAAATGATTAACACAGAGATAATGTGTTTAAAGTGTAAGCCTCCCCCCTCCCCCTCGCCCTTAACATATAAAAATGGAAAGGATAATGTTAACATGGTTAAAAAAAGAGATGAGAAAATATGGTGTAATATAAAATTGTAACCATGAAATGCAGTTTGTCCCTTGAAAAATATGCCAAGTATGTCCTTTTTTGCCTTACTTAAAGTTGCTAATTTGTAACACTGGTCAAAATATCAAGATGTTTGATATTTTCATATACTTGATATTTATTTTCAAAATGAATATCAAGGTATTTGATATTTATTTTCAATGCAAAACAAATACAAATGAAATTTTTAACTGTTGTTGACTGTGTCATTCTGTAGATCAACTTTTGAGTCTCTGGACTGGAGTGGCTTTTTTGCCAAAGAAAAAATTAGTATATTTTCCAAGCTTTAAATTTGAAGTATTAAACTAGATGACCCGCCTGGTGTTTCAAGAAGGATAGCAATATCAAAAACAAAACCCCCTCCCCCCTAAGCTGATAATATACGTAAAAGTAATACATATTTACATAAACATTATAAATATTGTTTAACATGTGATATGTATAATGTTTATTAAACAGGTATATGTTTATAAATAGGGTCAGGTGGGGGAAATGGGTCAAAAATCAAGCATTTTTCACAAAAATGCTTCTATATCAACCTTTTGTAATTTTCTTAATGAAACTTTTGATACATATTATATACATTTGGCTTATATAGATTACAAATATAACATTATTTTTCACTATAATTTAAATGTTACTTTTCAGTACTTTATTTAATAAGGCAAGTATTCATAAGCCCATTTTCCCCCATAGTAGGGGAAAATGGGCCTAGTATTAAATTAAGTAAATAAAAAGAGGCTAATCCAATGTTTAATCTTCAGAACACTTATTTTATTGTAACTTAGAAACATATTATTGAAAAATGTGCTTTTTAAAAAAATATTCAATTAAAGAAATAGTGTCCACGGTTGTCAAATTTTGGTTCCTTTACTATGCGGCAAATCTGACTAAGCTCCACATCATCAATATCAGGAAAAATGTAACATTTCCCTAATTTAGATTTAGACTAATGCGATAAATTTCATAAAATAAAACTTTTATTTTATGCGATAAAATTCATTGATTTCTTTCACTTGGTCTATGAACGTTTGACTTTATTTCTTATGTCATTGTAGTATTTAACGTCTACCCAAGAACCTTGCTTTATTTCTCAGAGTGGTGCTGCTACTTTTAAGTTAGGACCATTTTTACTTTCAAGTTCACCAGCTTCATTTTTCCTTTTTTAAAAAATTCTTATTTTACTTGATGTTTGAATGACCCTTCTTTCTGTTTTGATTGCATTTTTTTTTAAATATGTGATGAAAATAAATGGAAAATAGTTTTTATAAGTAAAAAATTGTAAACTAGACTAATAAAATAAGAACTAATGATGAAATAATTGTTATTTATTTTGTTTTTTAATACTTCAAAAGTAAACATAGAGTTAGAATGTGTTGAATCATACAGCTTTTATCTAAGCCTAACTATAGACCCATTTTACCCCACCCAAGAAAAAAAATTATAAAAAATTAAAGTTATTCTTGCATTTTTTTACAATAATGTTCCTAAAAGGGTCCTCTAATAGTCTATATCAAAATAAAACAGTATTTTCACTATCTAAAGAAGTAGTAAGAAAGTTTTTCACAACAAATTGCAATTAGACAATTCAGTGAATATAAACAACAAAATTTAAGTATCTATAAATTTCTTTCCAAATCCTAAAATTTGATTAGAAATACTTGGCATAATCTCAGAGAATGCTTCTACAGAAAAAAATTTTAAAACCATTTTTTAATATAAACCCATTTTCCCCCACCCGATCCTACTTAAAAACAATGTGTTCTGCCATCTTGAAAAATTTGGTAAGATGCTGAAACTATCTTCTGACACAATTTTTGTAGAAAAATTATATAATGTGAGGAAAGAAAGAATTTATTAAGTTACGTTTTAACAGCAAAATTACAGTACGAACATCTACTCACTCGTCTCGCCGGTAACTGCGAAAAGTAAACATAGTGAGAAAAATACATCGGCACAGCGCCGTCTTTGGGAGATAAGGAAAAGTACAATTTTATTTTAACACTCTCCCTAAAATTGGACTATTCCTGAAATATGAATAGTTAACAGTCTTAAAAGAGTCCAATATTTGCACATAGTTCTTTAAACGTAAATGTCCCATAGGCTTTGTCATCATATCTGCAACTTGATTTACAGTGTCCACATACTCTATCAAGATCTTTTTCTCTTCCACTAACTCTCTTATATGATGATATCTAATATCTATATGCTTGGTGCGTCTATGGTTAGTTGGATTACTAGCTAACCGAATTGCACTTTGGTTATCAACGAGTAGATGTCCTTGTATTCCAGGTTGAAATTCACTTATTAAATTGGTCAACCAGACCAACTATTTGGATGCTGTTGATGCAGCCAGGTACTCAGATTCTGTCGTGAAAGGGGCCACACAACCTTGTCTTTGGCTATCCCAAGTAATTGCACCATCACCTAAGGTGGAAATGTATCCTGTTATGGATTTTCTAGTTTGCACATCCCCAGCATAGTCAGCATCAGAAAACACATTGATATAACCGTCTGTTGAGCCACTGTAGGGGATTCCCATGCTTATTGTACCTTTCAGATACCTCAAAATATGTTTAATGAATTTCCATGATCCAACAGTAGGTGTTGACATCCACTGTGCAGCTTTTCCAACTGCGTATGCCAAATCTGGTCTTGAAACAACAACTAAATACATTTATCTTCCAATAGCTGATGCAACTGGATGTTCAGAATCTAATTCATTTTCACGATACAGAATATCTAAAGAAGTTTTATCTACTGGCACTTTATCAGGTTTACAGTCACCCATTTAAAACATTGACAGTGTTCTTTTAGCATAAGCTGCCTGATGAATTCTTATGTTGCCTTTCATTAATTCAATTTGAAAACCAAGAAATTGTCTGACATTTTCACAAATCGTGATTTCAAATTCAGTTTGTAACTGGCTAAGAAGTGTTTGAATATCTTCTTTATCAGTGGCAGCAATCAGTCCGTAGTCAACATATACAGCAATAATGACTACATTTTCACCAACATACCTCAGATATGCACAAGGGTCATAACTACTAGCTCTAAATCCAACGCTTGTTAAAAATTCAGTTAGTCTTTGATTCCAGCATCTTGGTGCCTGTTTTAGAGCATATAGATTTCGAATCAATCTGCAAACACGTCCAGATCTATCATTATAACCTTCTGGTTGCTCCATGTATATCAGTTCATCAAGTGTTCCATTTAAAAATGCAGTCTTGCAATCAAATTGTGCTATCTTTAATTTCTTAAAATAAATAAACCAAAATAGAAAACGTACAGTATCATACCTTATAATTGGACTAAAAGTCTCTTCATAGTTCCCTCCATATTGTTGCTCAAATCCTCTAATCACCAAATGTGCTTTAAAGCGTTCAATTTCATCATTTTCATTTGTTTTGACAAGAAAAACCCATTTGGCAGTCAATGGTTGCATCGTATTATCACGTTTCACAAGTTCCCAAGTGCCGTTCTTTTGATGGGAATTCATCTCATCTTCCATAGCTTCAATCCATTTTTCTTTCTCTGGTACTTCCATAGCTTCCTGGTATGACTGAGGTTCAATTACCTTTTGACAAACATGGGAATAGCGTATAGGTGGTCGTATTGTTCTCCGATCTCTCAACTGGTATCTTACTGGTTCGTGTTCTAATTGGTTATCTTTGTCTTCTTCCTCTACCAATTCCACCTCTTCCTCTCCCTGACTCCAATCTATCAATGTATTTGGTACTGAAACTTCATGAAATTCAACATCTCTACTTATTTCTATTCGATTTTCACCTGTATACACTATAATTTCCAGTGACTTCTTCATAGCCCACAAAAATTCCCCGTATACTTGTTTTACCAAACTTCTTGTCAACACGTCGTTGCTTAGGAATGTGGACAATACATTGGCTTCCAAAAATTCTCAAGTGCTTTAATGAATATTCCCTTCCGTACCATGCTTCATAAGGTGTTTTACTTTTATCACGACTTTTACCAATACGATTTAAGATATATGCAGAACAGTTCACTGCTTCAGCCCAGAAGCGTTTTGACAATTCCTTTGTCAACAGCATTGTTCTCGCCATTTCTATCAATATTCTATTCTCACGTTCAGCACGTCCGTTCTGTTGAGGTGTATACGCAGCTGATCTTCCAATTTCAATTCCATTTTTCATCAGGCAATCTATGAAATCTTGATATGTATACTCTCCTCCATTATCTAGCATAACTGTCTTGACTGTATTTCCAGTTTGAGTTTTAACATATGCTAAGAACTGTTGCAATTTATGATTCACTTCACTTTTATGTTGCATAAAATATACTTTACGGTACTGGGTGTAATCATCTTTGAATGTAACAAAATATTTAGAACCTTGAAAAGATGCTTCTTGCATTGGACCACAGACGTCACTGACAATTAGTTCACCAGCTTTATTGGCTTTTGGCATTTCTCGAAAATTTGTTCTCTGAAACTTTCCAATTGCACAACCATCACAATATTCAGTCTCATCAGTTTGAGATATTTCAATTCCTTTCGCTTTCAGCAATTCTTTTGCATGATTTTTACTCTGATGACCAAATCTTTCATGCCATACTTGAAGAGAATTTTCTTTGTGATTTCTTACCATAAGGCTATTTTCTTCATTTTCCAAAAAATCTATATCTAGAAAGTACATATCTCCATATCGATATCCTTCAACAATAAGTTTATTATTTTTCTTAAATTTCCATTTATTTCCTTCAATGGTTTGTATGAAACCTTTCTCTGCTGCTGAATTTACAGAAAATAAATTTGCCTTCATTTCAGGAGCATACATAACATCACAAAAATGATGTTCTTTTCCATCTAGATTTGAACGAATTTTGATATTACCAATACCTTTGGCTAAAATTTTTCTGCCATCACCAAGTTCAAACATAACCTTTTCTTTTAATTCTTTATATGTTTTAAAATATTCAGGTTTCCAACACACATGTTGAGTACATCCAGAATCAATTATCCACTTTGATCTTTCTCATTCATCTGACTGAAAAGTATTTACAAAGGCAAAACCGTGACTATCTTCTTTTTCTTATCCGAATATCTATTATTTTGTTGATTCTTTATACAATTACGCCTCAGATGTGGCCCTCCACAAGTCCAACATCGTAATTTTGGTTTCTTTTTGTCATACTTGCCTTTTTCATTATAGAAATGAACATTTTCTACACTTCTGGTTTTGGAAAAGTTCTTATTTGGCTGTCGTTTTTCCATTACCAATGCTGATTCACAATTTATATTCACATCAACAATACCTAATCTAGTTTCTTCAATCATCAGTCTAGATGTTAATTTCGACAATGTACGATCATCCAAAGGTGTTGAGTCCCAAGCACTACGACAATGACGATACTGCGAAGGTAATGCATTCAAAATGGTTGTTATCACTAGTGAATCTGATAGTGGTTCTCCAAGTTCACGTAATCGTCGAGCAAAAGATTCGATTTTGCTAATATGTGTAGCTATATCATCACCAGCAACATAGCGATACTCTCGGAATTTAGTTTGAAGTAAATAAACATAGTCCGCTGATCTTTGCTCATACACATCCAATAATTTAACACACATTTCTCTAGCATTTTCACAGTTCATAATTAAAGCTAAGGGCTTTTTATCCACCATTGTCGCAAAAATCTCTTTCGCCATTTTGTTTGCTTTCTTCCATTTCTTCATTTCAGCATCGTAATCATCGCTACCGACTGTCGGTTGTACATGCGTTCCATCAATCAGTTCTAACGCATCACAAGCATCTAAAATCGCCCGTACTTGGAATTTCCACTGTGTCCAATTATTTGAGTCCACTAGCTTTTCTATTTTCACTCTGTCACTTTCCATTTTTGTCAGGAAAATTGAAAACAAAGTCCAGAAAACAGTTCAAAGAAACGCTTACTTCGTAAGGCTTAGCAATCGCCGTAGAACTAAAAAATTCAAAACGCAAACACAAGTTAAATTAAAACTATCAAATTCTTTCCAACAGAAAACCTCACACGCATGCCGCAAACGTGACTGGACCCGATAACCTCTAGAAAAATTATATAATGTGAGGAAAGAAAGAATTTATTAAGTTGCGTTTTAACAGCAAAATTACAGTACGAACATCTACTCACTCATCTCGCCGGTAACTGCGAAAAGTAAATATAGTGAGAAAAATGCATCGGCACAGCGCCGTCTATGGGAGATAAGGAAAAGTACAATTTTATTTTAACACATTGGACGTCATGTTCCACCTTTGTAAATTCTGAAGTTTTGTTATAGTATTCTGAATGTGTTGTAGAGTGTTTCATAATATGTGCCGTATGCACTTTTTTTTAGAAATCGTGTTGTTAAAACTGTGTTTAATATTATACTGTGTGTTTCTTATCGTTTACCAATAACTAATTTCTAAGCCGTTAGTTTTAGAGGTATAGCCAGTTGCAAAAATGTTTCAAATTTTGTTTTGCATCACATAAAAATCGATTTACATTACAATAATTAATTTTCAAATAGATAAGAAATTACAAATTTTATACAATACCTTGATCGTATAAGTTTTATTTAGAAAACTAACATTTTCTAACAAGTAAAACAGCAAAAATTTATTCTTGTATGGTCAAAACTTACTGAGTTATAATACTTGGAATTTTATGAATTTTCAATGTTTTAATCACCATAAATATAAAAACATGTTTTTAGTGTCAGAAAACGCCAAAAATGAATGAAATTCAAAGTATTATAATAAGGTAAGTTTTTGTCTTGCAAAAATTAAGTTTTTAACCACAAACTGATTTTGATTCATCTGAATATAAAACAGCATTTATAATTACGTCAAACAATTATTTCAGACTTTTTTGAAAGGCTTTCTAATTAAAACATCTGTTGACCGGATACACAGCGATTAGTTATATGTTATAAAAATAACAAGTTGTTGGGACATGTTACCTGTAGAAGTGTAGAACGATGTAACCTGTTAACCAAAAGTAACTACATTTCCCATCTCTAACAGGTATTGATTTTTAGTTTTTTTTGTTCTTATACAGCTGGTAGATTTGGAAGTTAAATGCGTAATAATTTTTGTAAGTATCTCTAATTAAAATTTCCTATTTGAAGAATTTTTCATGCATTTCACCTTTTTTAGGATTCTGTGCTTAAAAAGTGAAAATGAAAACATTACAACATCACTCCTGTGTCTGTCTGTCACAGCCATTTTACTCGTAAACTATGTGACGTGGAAAGTTCAAATTGGGGGAAGAGATAAAAACTATTGACGCACTTATTTTCAGATTATTAAACATTCATAAATATATTTAGTAAAAATGTAGAGGTGCTAATTATACTACTTGAAAAAAAATCTTTATATCTCGTGTGGGGTATCGTGTAAAAGCTTTCGTAACGCTGAACTCAAAAATACATTTCTTTTCATTTAAGGTATTATATTTTCAAAGATATCGTCAAAAATGTAGCGCTAAGATATGGCCCCCATCTAATTCTGAATCTACTGAAACTAAAATTATGAAAAAATTAGAGAAACTAGACGTTAATTTAAACATTGGAGAAAAATTATAGCGGTTACCGTAGGTCACATAGTTTTTGAAAAAATCGCATTTTTCCGTTCCACACAAATTTCAATTTACGGGCATCCCGCAAACGTGTTGAGCAGTGCTGGAGGTACCTACAGTAACAGAAGTATAAAAGTATTGCTGATAATGATTTTCGAAAAAAAATTCTCAGTAATTAGCCGAAATATTAACCCTTAAAGATACGCACGGTTTGGATACACATAATGACAGGGGCGGCGTATTCTATGTACCATCGGCTTTTAGTGCCTAGTTAACAACTTTTAATGATTTATATATATGTGTAATGCAACGTCCAGTAGCAGTATAAAAGGAAGAAACTTCAAATTGATAAAAACAGATTAATTTAAGAGGTCTCAGGTCTCTAAAAATTGAAAAGAAAAAAGACTATTTTCAGCATTTAATGTCCTAAAATGTATAGGATTGTAAAACACAATTTTTATTGGGATGAAAGATAGAAGTATGTTCTTTCATGTATTTAAAAAATTGCAAGATGCAGAATTAGTAGGGAGCTCGAAACTGTTAGACATTTGTCGAGCAGAAAATTGGTATAACAGATTACGCGCAGGACTATAAAATAAATTTTGCAAATAGAATGAAAATTTTGGTGCATACGTATGCTTCAGATTGTAATAATTGCCCTGAACCTAAATAAAATTGTATTTAAAGCATTTTTATATATTTAATGCAAAATTGTATATAGCTACTACAAAATTTTAAAAATTTCAACAGTATAATCACCTAAAACATTATTCTTTTTGAACAATAAAAAGGAAATTTTAGGTTCAGTTTATAGACTAACATGAAATATATGTTTTGAAAATTACAAGAAAAAATATGCATAAGTTTTTAAGGTATCCTGCGCGTTATGCCTAAAAAAGTCATTTGGAGAAAAATAACTTCGAATTTTCGGAAACGCCACTTCGGCTGTTGAGTGGATAATTCTAAAAGCCATTACTTCTGTTCTAATGGGAATTTCAAGGAAACAATTATATCAAAATGTTCAGAAAATATAGGAGTTTAACATCTTAAAAAATTTAAATTTCTAAAATTTTGAAGTTTTAAGAGTCTTGATGTCCCTTAATTAGTATAAATCACATAAATGCTATGGGATTCGCGACTAGTTTGCATTGAGTGGATCTCTCATTACGCCTCGATTGACTTTAAAAGTTAATTAAAAGCCTATCTGAAAAGATGCGGCATGGACCAAGGCGGTGTTGCAACATTGCGACCTTTTTTCGAAGCGCGCTTAGCACAATGCCAAATTTAAACGTTGAAGAAGGGTTTTGTTTCAACTACACTGTAGAAATAAAGGTTATTACTACGCTGAATTTAGTTTTATGAAATGCCAAATGAAGTTTGGATATGCAATGCTTTTATTGTCAGTACCGAATTAAGTTCGTCATAAACAGATTAGGATAATATTAAAAAATGAGTCATACAGAATAGTTATTTTTGATATTATTTAGGTTCCATATCTCTTTGAACTTTCATTGTATATCCATTTACACTTTTCTAGCATATACAGTTATACCAAACCTTACGTTGTATTGTTTTTTACAAAGCCTTAGTATTCTTTCACCACCATTTTTTTTAAATAATACAATTACAAATTCATATATTTATTCTGCGGAACCCTCTGTGCGCATTTTTATTTTCTTTTTTCAGTTACAAAATAATTCAAGTTAAAATGGATTGTAAAGTTCTTTTGTTTGTAAATTATAAAAATTATAGTGATCTCAATTAGGGTGTGTTCAATAAAACATCGTTTAAATTTTTAAAGCATATGCAATAATGCAAGATATTTGAAAATATGCAAAGTTTGTACCACACATAATAAATACAAAATATGTTCTTAAAAAATCAAAAACGTTTATCGGGAAAGAAAGCTTTTTCTTTGCCAATCTGTAATTTTTTCTATGAAATAATGGTTTCTTAAGAAATTTTATGAAAAACAGAAAATGAAAATATGAATAATTAATTATGCCATACGTTTTGCATTCATTTTGTATAATTTATTTTATAATAGGAAAATCTTAAATAAATTTAAGAAGTCTGAAAGAAGTAGCAAAATTTATGTTTAAGGAGCTACTTAAAATAGTTAAACACTATCAGAAAAAAATATTATTGAATGTATACAAGCAGTTTTATTTATTATAATAAAGCTTCTGTTTATTTCAACACCCCCCCCCCCACTCCTGTACCCACACAAACAAATATTTACTTTCTCTAGCTGTAGATTATTTTCTGCCGTTTCCGGTGTTATGAATAACTTATTAAACAAACCAATTATTAATTCAACCAGGGATTACCGGATTATAGAATATAGAAAAACCATTTTTATTATTGAAAATTAAGATAGGTATACCACAACCGGAACTACTTTGGGACACTTTTTCCTGGTTCCACTAACATTTCCATTATTAAAAAATGTTATATATGATTTTTCAACGATAAAATTGATTGTAATCAATTAACAGGAATCAAGGAAGAAAACTGTATGGTTTTAAAAAGGTAATTTTTTATTTTTTTTTATTTTTAACACTTTCCAACAAAGTTGAAAGTGTTTATGCATTCGGTTTGTCTGGCCGTCTGTACGCGCTCTAACTCCCGTAATTTTACTCGGATCGTTCTGAAATTTTTGGATGTTAGTGACCCTAACCATAGCACGAAATCTATTTTAAATGAAGTTTGCAGCCCGTTTAGTTCATTTACAGGGACAGTCAAAAGTTTTCCGTTACATCACGGCCTATGGGAAAAATTCGTTTAAAATGATTTTTAATGATGTTATATGCTTTCAAATGTAATAAAATTGGTATGCATTTATCCAGTGCACTAAAATATGCATTCCGTAGAATATGCGGTGCAAAGAATTGTTATTATTCATTTGTAGGGCCACAGAAAAGAATTACGTTACATAATGATAGACGGGAAGAGGGAATTGTTTCCGGCGTATTTTAATTATGTTAAATTATTTCATGTATAATCAAATTGATATACGTCGCTGAGGTTTATTATAACTTATTTCATGTATAATACGAAGTACATAGGATTTACAGGGACACTCAAAAGATTTAAGATATTATATTGTGTCCGAAGTACTGAACGGTAGCGATGATTGCTGGAAATGCATTTTTACTTTCTTTTATCTTTACAAGAAGAAAGTATTGGATTCATGTAAATTTTCGACATCCGGTTTTCAACGGATTTATATGTTTTAGAATGTCCTGAACACGATTTGATGGTTTTTAGAAAATGTCTGTCTGCCACTGTGTCCGTCACGCTGCCTGTCACTATGTCTGTCACTCTGTGAGTCTGTATGTGACAAAAATGTTGTGGGCGCTGTATCTCAAGAACTAATGTACGGAATTTCACAAAACTTTAGATTCAGTTAGACCTTATTATAATCTGGTACTGATTAGTTTTTGGTGAAAATCGCCCAACAGGTGGCGCTGCTATGTGGCATTTTTCCCGATTTCAGCAACAGCTATATCTCAAGAACTACTGCACTTATTTTTATAAAACTTCAGATACAGTTATTCCAAGATATAATTAGCTTCTGATTCGTTTTTGGTGAAAATCGCCCGACAGGTGGCGCTGCTATGCTGCATTATTCATGATTATCGCAATAGCTCTAACTGAAGAAAAAATGCACGAATTTGCATCAAACTTCAAATTTGAATAGTCCCTGATATAAATTAATGCTGTTAAGTTTTTTGGTGTACATCGCCCAATAGGTGGCGCTGCTGTTCTGCATTTGTCTCGATTTCAGCAATAGCTATATCTCAAGAACTACTGCACGGATTTTCATAAAACTTCAGATACAGTTAGTCCAGGATATAGTTAGTTGCTTATTGGTTTTTGGTGAAAATCGCCCAACAGGTGCCGCTGCTATGCTGCATTATTCATGATTATCGCAATAGCTCTAACTCAAGAAAAAATGCACGAATTTGCATCAAACTTCAGATTTGAATAGTCCCTGATATAAATTAATGCTGTGAAATTTTTGGTGTAAATCGTCCAATAGGTGGCGCTGCTGTGCTGCATTTTTCACGATTTCCGCAATAGCTGTATCTCAAGAACAAATGCATGAATTTTCATCAAGCTTCAGATTCCGTTAGTCCCTAATATAAACTGTTGCTAATTAGTTTTTGGTGTAAATCGCTCAACTGGTGGCGCTGCTATGTGGAATTTTTTACGATTTCAGCAATAGCTCTATCTTAAAAACTAATGAACGGATTTTCATCAAACTTCAGTTTCAGTTATTAGATTTTGGTGTAAATCCACTTATCCGGTGGCGTTGATATGCTGCATTTTGCATGATATACACGATTTTAGCGATAGTCCTATCTTAAGAACTAATGCACAGAATTTCATGTCTTTAGACTCCTCATGATGTGCATAGATTGCCATTTAATTTTGGCTCTGTACTAGAGAGTTTTGAAGTATTAACATGTATTAGATAGAAGAAAGTTTTGGGATTGGCATAACCGACTAGTTTATTATGTTATGCTCGTTTATGTTTCACTATATTTATGCATTGTATATGGTGTGTATAAATGATGTAATTCATATACAGGGCTACACAAAAGAATTCGTAATGGTTCCTGGGTATGATTGTAAATTGCTTAAAGGTGGTTTTTAAATGAGTTATGCATTTATACGCTGAACTGCATTTTGTTTACTAAGCAATGTGTGTAGAACATAGATAAAATTATATTCAGGGTCACGCAAAGAATTGGATACATGGCTGTCTATAAATGATAATTTCTGGAAATATGATTCCAGTAGTTTTAAGAGTGTTTTATATTGAATTAAACTTTAGCTAAATAGTGGTGTGCAATAAAGGTACTAGGTTAACTACAGGGTTGTACAAAAGTATACAAGTATGTTTCCATCTATTAGTATAAATTGCTGAAAGAGAAATTTCAACCTGTCATTCATTTTCTTGCTAAACTAAATTTCCCCATTATATAGCATATATATCAACCTACAGATCAAATACAGAGCTGTTCAAAAGAATTTGAATACATATTTGCTATGGATGGTAACTGCTGAAATCAGTTTTTCAAATGTTTTATGCGTTTTATAAAATGTTTTCTTAGTTGTCTTATATACCATACTTCCCTAAATAACGTTAGTTTTGTTAAAGCATTCCGGAAGTGTTGGAAAGTCTTTCATAATCTACGCGTAACGCATGATTGTTTCTTACTTGTTTAACTATTTTTAAAGTTTTGGAACAAAGTATCCCCTGCTGGGGCTTCCTTGGTCAATTCACTTATTTTCATATACAATGAGTACAATTCATATGTTGGAATATTGAAACCAAATAGCAATTTTTTGCAATAGGATCTACTAATGAATTAATACTGCAAACTTAATAAATAAATGGTTTTTTTTTTGTTGTTTTTTACGCTTATACACAATAAACCAAATGTTAATATTAAAGACACGAGAAACAGTTTTCATCATGTTATCCTCAGCAACTGGAACAAAACTAATTACTATAACATTTTTCCAAGGTAACATTTGAAAAAAAGTTACTTAATACATATTTTTTAAGAGATTTGATTGTATAAAATGCATTTATGAGTAACCTGGGCTATTTCGAACTAAAAAAGGCCTGGCACAAAGTAGTCCCGAAAAACTTGTTTTCATGTTAGCTTAATGAAAGCGTAAACATTTTCTATCAAAATAAAAAGTTAAATGAAAATTTATGATCACACATGGGTTGCAGGTTACTAAAGGTAATATTTTGACACTTACATTATTTGTATCTCTTATCCAGATTGTCTCACTATAGAAAGTTTATGGAGTTAAAATCTACACACGAAAACAGTTGCTTACAAACACATCCAGTGTTGCCACTAAAATAGTTTTAATTACCCCCAAACTATTCAAATAACCTATAGTAGGATCTAAAATATTTATCAAGGGCAAAAATTCCGAATTATCTTGTAATGTTTGTTCAATACAAATAATAAAATTTATTTTTATGGGATGGTCCAAAGTAACCCCACCCCGCAAGGACAAAAGTAGCTCTGGTTGACGGTATTACATTTAATACATGTTTTTAGATTGCTCACTAATGAAACCAAATAGCATTTTTTCATATGAAAAATAACAGTTATGTATTCAAATAAAGTTTTGATATTCAGTAGCAATACATTCGTATTAGCCGCATTCCATGCGTTAATAGTCGGAATAATCGTCAAAGATTTTGCTACCTTTAGCAGTTTTTTAATTCTATACAATATATCACTTATGTATAATCAAATGCAGTCTGTATTTTAAACAGTTCATCATACTGAGGTCCAGAAAGTAACTATTTTTGGGGCGATTCTTACTTGCGGAATCAAAGGGAACAAAGTGATGAAACAAAATATATCTTGGCACAAAGGCGTTAATTTTGGCTCTAATCATACCATTAAAACTGAAAATTCTAAAATGGAATTTATTATAAATTTTTAAATTTTGATCTTCTTATACCTTTAGGACCCATAAGAATGCATTATTTTAGATGTAAATCATCTAGAATAGTGACCAGAATTTCTCTCAAAAGGTTTGTCGTCATTTGTTACGCCAGATTATCGACTAAGAGGCACAGACAGACGGGGTAAAGCACTACTTAGGCGGAGGGTTTTAATAAGGAAACATAACACTTATTTACTGAATGTTACAAAATAAATGACTGAAACCTCTAAATCGGTAAGCCCGACATGCGTTCAAACGAGCACTTCCCGTCGAACAGCTTTCAGAACTTCTCAGTTCCTAGTTGGATGCTACAATTAAATGAATAAGTTCTAGAATTTATATTTTTAGCTACTGGAGAGAGTAAATTCCGATTCCGCACCTCTGAACCAGATAGCAATCTCGCAGAGAGAGGACAATGTCCGATATTAGAGATTTCGAAATATTCAAGCATAAAAAATTAATCCTATACATTTGTAACAAAGAAATTAATTAATTTATGAAAGCGAATTTCTTTGTTATTCCTTGTTAATCCCTTTTCAGCTTTATTATATGCATATAAGAGTATATTTCGTTTCAGGCTTATTATTTCTATAATGCTGTACATATATAATGTTTGTTTTATGAACACTTGTAGGAATACTTTTACGAAATTAACCGCATTAGAAGTTTATTTTGGAAAGTTATACTTTAACAGATTTATAATGTTAATTAACCTATTTTTTCTATACTTTATATATTATTGATATTTCACTATTTAGTATTTGATTACTATTTTTTTTAATATATTTTATTTTTCCAGTGTAATCTGACCGACGAATACTGCAAGTAAGTGCAATTTTTGATATGAAATGAAGGATCTAATAGAAGAACTACTGTAGTATGTTTTTTACTTAAAATGGTGGAGTGTTTAGTAACTCTTAGTTTTGTTCACCTAAACATTGATAAAGCATCTTTCACAAAATATCCCATTGTCTATTAAATTAAAAATATATCCTTAGCAATTCAAAAAGTCCTTTCAGAAACCATTCCAAATGGTAATTTGAAGTAAAAATCCTACAAACTAAATTAGATAAGATTTGCTCTACAGACGTGTTGTTAGGTTCATATACGTGTTAATTGTCAGAGAAAATCAAGTGATCCAAAAGACACAAAAAGTTGAAGAAATCAGAGTAAGAGAGAAACTCACACACTTTTTAATTTAAAGATTGGCCGGATGTACTAATGGCCGTACATTAAATCTCTTCGCAGCACCCATTTATTTTAGCTCTCACCCTGAAAAATTAACTGAAAATGGTTGTAAAGGTTAAGACGTTTTTCTTTAGAACTTCCTGAAAAACAGGTTTTTTATGGGGTGGTCCGTTGACAGCCATACGTGTTTACAACAGAAAAGTAGCAGGTCGAATAAATCACTTACAAAACATTCCATGCCAACATCCTATGAAATCAAAGCCAATTTCAGAATCAAGCAAACACCAAAATTATCCGTTAAATAGAAATGCTAAGGGTTGATTTAAATTATTGGTGATACATGTGATCAGAACTATATCATCAAATTAACCTCCAGTAACCCTAGGTATCATCTACCAAAAGTTAAAAGATATTTATATTACTGCTGACATATAGACATTTGTGTTAAATTTATTGACAGAATATAATGGTATAAATAGGTAATCAATCTTGTTAATAAATAGATCAGCTTTAAATTGTATAAAATGAGCTGGAAAATTACTATCATAAATCTTGTACATAAATAGATCAGTGTTAATTTTATATCAAACATGATAGGAAAGTAATTATCATCAATCATGTGAATATATTTGTCCATGATGTAGTTGCAAAATACCGAGAAACAAAAATGTTTCAATCCATTTAAATTTTTACCTGACTGCCAAGAAGGGTTATGTGTTTCATGCGTATCTGGGTATGTGGATTTCTTTATACCCTCGAAACATCTCAAAGGCTGGATGTATTTTAATGAATGATGTCTCTATCGATTGGTCTTAACCGTCCGATGGTTATAGGGTTGGTTTTGTTTTTTAAATTCAAAATGGCGGACGTAAAATACAAAATGGCGGTAGAGACGAAAAATAATTTACGCACCCTATTGAGTGGCATATCATTGGATGGGCCTTTCAAAATGAAGACGATGTTTCTTTCACTATTTTACAGTCAGAAGCTTTGTTTAAATATTACACAACCTGGAAGTTGTGTAGGTAGGATCCCTAGCTTTATTGCAACTCTAACCTTCATAGACATCTATAGGCCTCATCGAAACAGTGTTTATAGATGGGAACTAACAATTAAACAAAACTTAAAAGTCATCAATACAAGTAAATAAAAAAATAGGTAAGCAATATAAACAATAATTTCACACTGAGGAGAAATAATTAATTAGTTCGCTTTTTACGCAGTCGGGTTTTTTGGTTTTTTTAATTTAATTTTTATTATTTATTTATGCGTTAATGAAACGATAACTTTTTAACGGTCGCAGAATAAAGATTATAAAATGTATTTAGTTATAAGAAATAAAGGCGTTACTTTTTAAAGAATAAAACGTTTTATAACTTTTTGAACAGAAAAGAAAGAAATAGATAAAATTTAATTGAAATATTAGATTAAAAAGACCAATATATGATGCTTCATCATATACTATCATTCGCAGCATGCAAAATACGTTTACTTTCGGTATGGCTTGATCCCAAAATATTATAAAAATATACACCAAAACAATGTACTATAGGAATATATAAAACACTGAAGTTACACATCATTTTTTTCTTTGAAAATAAGTAAAGAGAAGCTTCTTGAAAAAATACCCCATGTATGATTATTAACAAGTATAACTAACACAATACATGAAAAATTGACCTCTATAAGAATTGCCGTTACTCTATAACTAATTGGCTTCCAATTATAAAACTTAAAACATATATTAGGAAAGATTTATTTTATCAATTAAAGTTATTAAAAAAAGTATACACATATATAAAGTTTTTTAATTTATTTTTATAGATGATACAATGTTTTCGTAAAAAAAATTCTTGCATGCATTGAGCGCATCATTTTTCACATTTGAATCACTAAAACGAACCAAGATTTTTTTAATGAGTACAGTTATAATTTGTTTTCAAAATGACCTACAGTGAAAAAAATAAAACTTCTAGATCCAGAGGAAAAAATATTTTTGTAAAGAATCTCGAAATGTCGAGATTTTTTTAATACAAAAGTAGTCGTGGATTCTAAACTTTTTAATTGAGAAAGATAATAATAAATTATTTTGTACCTCTGTATGTTCACTACATCCACCGAAAATTCTGCGAAATTCTAGGTAACCATTTTTCAGAAACTGCGCGTGGAGTGGTCAAAATCGCTGTTTTTAGAAAATTGACATTAAAGACTTAATCACCCCTTGATTATGTAGAAAAATCTCAAAGAGTTTTAGACATAGCTTCTCTTCTAATGCAAATCTTTGTATAAGGGTTTATTTTTAAATATTCTTAAATGATCGTATTTAAATATAAGCTCATTTTTAATCGATTTTTGGATGCTTTAAAGGGTACCTAACCCCTTAATGCAAATTCATATTACACAGTAGTCGACTACTAAGACAAAAACAATAATAATAATAAACTTCTACAAGTTTTGGTTGATAGAACTTTCAAATATATCACGTGAAAAGGGTACCTGAACCCGTAACTCTTTATGACCGGGAGTTTTTTTTTTTTTTTTTTTTTTTGGTAGAAATTGAAAGTTTGGATGGTTTTCCCTTATCGTATTTGATTGAAAAAATATATAAAAAAATACCCGATGTCAGGTTATGCCATGGGAGGACCCACACAATTGTGCGGGTTCGGTCTTAATGCAGCCGTTTTTGGGCTAGATCTACACAATTGTGTAGTTTGGGATTATGTGTGCAAATATCTAAAAATAAATGTTTAAGCAAACAAATTTGTTGTTTATTGAGATAATTTTCATCAGCCACAATGAAAATGTTTGAAACAAATTTTGATTTTGAACAGACCACTACAATTGCATTTTCTGAGACGTCCTCAATGCTCGCACCCCTCTTAAGAGCCATTGACAAATGGTATGCCCTTCACTTCATTTGGATTGTACCTGATCTATCAAATTTCATTTTTTTTTTAGTTTTTCAAGCAGCAGTATTTTGTTGAAATACAAATCGAAGTACATAAAACTAGGTCTGAACCAGAGTAAGGACTACAGCAGGTCCTAAGCCCAGATCCTTGTGGACCAGGTCTGTACTTTCCTACTGGTATACTACAAAATTTAAAACTATCCCAAGTGATACTGTTACAACAGAGTGTGGTTTGTTTTTTATATACTGCGTTACTGAAGCACGTCCTAAAAAAAGGAATCGTCTGCACATCTATGGAAAATTTTCCCTGATCTCCTGGTATGTTCAAGCAGACACTAGGGAATCTGTCGAGCATTTGCTGAACTTTCCATAATTTATTTTTTATTCCTTATGGCTTACTCGCTGGGTCGACAAAATGGAATTAATTTATCAAACTTAAAAATCTATCTCGTGATAGGCATATAACTCATATAAAACTTATAAATCATATATGACATCTATAACTCAGAGCATAACACACAGTTCGTTACGTGTGCATATTATATATCTAATACTATCAATTTTAAATAGAAATCATGAATAGCCCAAACCTATTAATTTAATATTAATCCGCTTTAAAAATGTAATTAATAAAAAATAAATTGCTTAAAACATAAGTTTTAAAAAAATCACTTTAAAATAAAAATTTTATATATTAGGAATTGTACCCATTTTGGAAGTGGTAAATGCCGGACCCGCACAATTGTCCGGGTCATTAGTTTTTCAACATTTGTAAAGCCTAATTAAATTTATCAAAGACAAAATGAATTAAAATCATGAATAAAGTATATGAAAAGAAATATTAAATCTAAGCAAACACTAAAAATCATATTTAAAAGAAATTACGACAGTTTTTGTCCATTCCTGTCAGATGATATAGTCTTTTTAAAAGCAGAAAATCTAACCCTGTATTGTAGTTGGTGCCCCCTAGTTGTGCCTTATCAAAACATCTGAACCCAATTAACTCATATAAATGTGCAGATTTGACTTTAAATATCTCAGAAACAGGAAACAATCATTCTGTTTTACTTTAGTATCACCTGCACAATTGTGCGGGTCAGGGCTTAAAAGGTTATACTCTTTCTGATTTCTACTATTCAGATCAGATAGAAAGTCATTTGTCCTTAAGTGATGCAAATACTGAAGATGACTTAAACAAATTTTGTTTGTTTGTTTTATCTACTCAAACAAAGATATTCTAAATTTGTAGTATAATAACATTCACAATATATAAAATACGTATGCATACAATGAAATATTAAAACATAAAATTCTATGCAAAAAGTGCGAAACATATAAATGTATGATTCGTGCAAATCCGTACAGGAAAAATAGAAAAATGATGCAAGTTTGGCATCGAAGAAAAAAGTATCGCCCCTTGAATTTGTAACCTATAATTACAAGATATATGACCGCAGCTTATGGCTTTGGTCTTAAACGGGTTAGGGCTTGAAAGGAAGGAGGACCCACATACACTAATATTTAATATCTGCAAATTCCCCTCTCCGCACAAAATCAGAGAAATCCTCTGACATGTTTGGAGCCACCTGGACTTCTAAATAAAAATGTCACAACAACAAACTTCCAAAGTGTATGTTTGCTCTCAATACAATGAAATGAAGACTCCTTGTGGATATTTAGTTTCGAACGGTTCACATTTCAGCAATGGCGAATGAAAAAATAAAACAAACTGTAAAATAAATCAAAGATGTTTTTTCTAAAAAATGCAATAATGTTTAAATACATAAATCTAGATTATTGAGAGCGAAACCTGTCATAGTCGAGATTAGCTATATTCTTTTTTTTTTTTTACCTAATCTATCCTAATTTGTCAACAAACAATTCCATAAGATGTAAGATCCCTTTTTGTTTTGTTTTTATTTTTCATGTCTACAAAGTGTTAACTACTGCCAACCGTAGTGAAGCTTAAAGTAAAAAGAGTCAAAGTTAACATTTAAAATCCTAATTAAGATGAAAATTAAATTGCAATTTTTTTTACAACCCATTACTGAACTGAACTTAAAAAATATTAAACCTTCTGCATGGAGCATCTGGCATATAAAATATTAACACGTGACATATGGCACCCGTCACAGGACAATAAATAAGAGATAAAAAACAACAAGTAAGCCAAACAATGCAAAGATAGTACACACCAAAGTGACATGGGTATGCTGAATTAGTGAAACATTTATTTCCTGGGACGCAAATTATAGGGATGTGGTTGATTAAGGACGTGATTGATGTTAAAGAAGAAGCGCTATTATTACTACAGCTTAAATCAAATAAGTGATCATTGCCAGATGAGGAAAGCAGCGATCTGCCATATGAACTCTAAATATGAAATTGTTGTGATGTGAGTTGACACGTTTGATGGAAAATGAAGTAGGTGAATTTTTCTGTACAACTATGTATGGTCCTGTGTATTTTGGATTAAATGTATCCATTGATTTTAAATATACAATGTCTTTTTCGCAGATAGGTCTTAATTTTGCTGTTTCTTGATGATGCCAATTTCTTTTAAATTGTGAAGATCTAATGTGTTCAAATGCCTTTTTGTAAATACGCTTTAAATCATCCAACAGTTTATGAGTTTCAAAAAATTGATTTAAAAATGGTTGATTAGCATACAAATCATAAGTGTCAAAAATTAAGGACAGTTCACATCCAAAGTGTAACTAGTTTGGTGAAAAAGCAGTGGAAGAATGATTCGATCCGGTATATAAATTTTTGCGAATAGCAATAGAATTTTCAAATGTATGGCCTTCTTGCATTAA
Organism: Maratus speciosus; assembly: GCA_963932465.1. Classification (NCBI taxonomy): domain Eukaryota; kingdom Metazoa; phylum Arthropoda; class Arachnida; order Araneae; family Salticidae; genus Maratus; species Maratus speciosus. Next base: position 15,050,555 of record OZ010800.1, on the reverse strand, counting down.
CATGTTAATAGAATACTTAATACAAGCATTAATACGCTCTGAGTTTGCATTACAATCAGGATGCCCTACTGAAGAATGGCAGATTTTAATACCCAAAGTATCGTTAAATGATTCATAAACATGTGATGTAAATTGTTTACCTAAGTGTGAGAAAATTCTGTAAGGACGACCGAAAGTTGTTATGAATGAAAATAAATATTTTACAATTTTAGGAGCAGTAGTACTGTGTAACGGATATAATTCCATGTGGCGTTAAATGTGATCAATGACAGTTAATATTGATTAAACATTTGGAAAAGCACCAGCTAAATTCATTGAAATGGTATAACCAGGGATTTAGGTGTATAAGTCGTTTGGAGAGGTGCATTAGGTGTCCTGTGATGTTTGGCTTGTAAATATCTGACACAAGATAAAACAAAATTTAATGTATCCCTGTACATGCCTTTTCAACAGTAGCGGAAAGAAAGAAAATCATAGGTATTACGGAGTCCAAAATGAGAGAAATGCGAAATAGTTAACACTTTAGGGTTAACAGAATTTGGAACAATAATAATGTATTATTGTATGTAGGTATTATTAGAAATGTTGTTTTTCTTTAACATCAGTACCTTGGAGTCCACAAGGATAAAATAATCTTATTTTATCCTTGCGGGAATTTTTCACAAAAACCATTCTTAAGAATTTCATTGTATATACTAGATAATTGAGGGTCACTTGATTGTTACTGTACAAAAGTTTCATTTCAAATTTCAAGGATTGGGTGTTTATCCTTAGGTCTGTTACCTGTCACTAAACAATTGATAATTTCATGTTGTTTATCACAATCATCTACATCATTTTCAATTATAAGCAAATCCTGATCTACTTCATGAATAAGTTGAGGTTCAGAATTTAGAGTTTAAATATTATTTTCATTGAAATTGCATCGAGATAAATAATCTGCCAATATATATTTTTGGAACCTGGAAAATGTTTAAATGTGAACGTGTATTTTGAAAGGTGCATAAGCCATCGAGTTATAATATCAGCAGGATTAGATTTCTTTTTGTATTTTTGTAGAGGTGCAATCTCAGAAAGAACAACAAATTCTCGCTTTAAAAGATATTAATTAAAAGCATTCATGGATTTAACAATGGCCATAAGCTGTAATTTCAAAGCTGGATACGTTCGCTCAGATGGTTTAAGTGATTTAGAAAAATAAGCGACAGGATGTAATTGATTTGTGTGTAATTGAAGAAGAGCACCTGAAATTGCAGTACATGAGGCATCAGTGTTTGCATAAAAAGTCTTATTCCAGTCAGGTAGCCTAACCATGGGAGGTTGAAAGAAAATTTTCTGAATGTCATTGAATACCTTTTGATGACAATCAGTCCGTTTGAAAGTAGTATTAGGCTTAGTTTGATCAATAAGTGGTAGTATGAGCTCAGAAAAGCATGGAACTAAACTTTTGTAAAAAGTCGATAAACCAACAAACCTTTAAATTGTCTTCTAGTCGTTGGTGCAGGAAAGGATTTAATTTTCTGAATGTTAGCTTTAATAGGGAAATAGAGTTGTTTTCAATGTGAAAACCAAGATAGTCTACTGCAGAATTGTGAAGTGAACATTTAGATATATTGATAATGAAAGATTGTACTTTTTTGACATTTGAAGAATTCTTTCTAATTTTTCACAAGTTTCTTGAAATGAGTTAGAACCAAAAGTGAGATCATCCTGGTATACATGTATACTTTCAATTTGTATTTCACCTAACAGCACGCCCATTAATGTTTGGGAATAAGAACTGGCGTTCTTTAAACCAAAACATAAACGTTTAAATTTAAATGATACAAACATACTGCTAAAAGTAACTTTTTTCCTAATATTCTTAAGGGGATCTATTTGATTATATGCCTGTTGAAAATCCAAGGATGTAAAGAATTTATATTTCGAAAGATTTCAAATTATAGTCTGGATTTTGGAAAGGGGTATGATAAACGTTGTATAATGGTATTTAGCAATCTTCAATCATGGTATTTAGCAATCTTCAATCAAGTTCAAGTTGATATTTTTGTTTTCCTGACTCATCTGGTTGCTTTTTACCCGAGGAGACTTACCCATTGCCCACTTTGAACAGCTACGCTCAGTAATTCCAGCCTCTACGAATTTATTAATATGAGGTAAAGATTCTTGCTGGAGGTCCTGAGGAAAAGGAACAGGTAGAGTTTTTATGGGGAAGTGATTAATAAATTTTAAGTTTGGCTTGAATTTGTCAGTATGTACTAACGTTCTCATACTCTTACAAAATACAGCATAATGATCTAACAATAACTTCTTTAGCTTTTACGCATTTTGTGCGTCAACGTGATCCAGTTTAAAATCAGGAGAGGACAGATCTAATTTCCTCTGTTATAATATTTCTTGAGAAGCCTGAATAAAATTAATAAATAATTGAGAATCCTTTTAAATTCCTCTTGAATATTCGCAATATCATTAACATTCTCAAATATTTCATCAACTTCATTTATGTACCCAATATTTGTGTTTTTATTCAAATGCAGGTTTCTTTTAGATATATTTTTACTTTCTTCTATCTACAATAGAAGAAAGTATTGTAATCGAAATTTTTTTCGACTTCCGGTTTTCGACGGATTTACATGTTTTAGGGGTCAGAGATTCCAAAAAACATGTTTATAGAAAATGTCTGTCTGTCTGTGTGTCCGTCTGTCCGTCTGTCCGTCTGTCCGTCCGTCCGTCTGTCCGTCTGTCCGTCTGTCTGTCGCCATTGTACCATCAAAAAGTGTATGAAGTTATGCATAGAATTAAACCAAAATTTTATTTTAAGTTTTTGGCTATGGCAAGCAGGTCCTCCTGGAATTTGGAAAAAATTCGCCGGTAGGGGACGCTGATATAGCAATTTTTGTGTGATTTTGAATATTGTACCATCCGAAAGTGTATGGAGTTATACATGGAATTGAACCAAATTTTTATATTAAGTTTTTGGATATGGCAAGCAGGTCCTCCCTGAATTTGGAAAAAATTCGCCGGTAGGGGGCGCTGATATAGCAATTTTTGTGCGATTTTGAATATTGTACCATCCAAAAGTGTATGGAGTTATGCATGGAATTAAACCAAATTTTTATTTTAAGTTTTTGGATATGGCAAGCAGGTCCTCCCTGAATTTGGAAAAAATTCGCCGGTAGGGGGCGCTGTAAATGCGATTTTTGTGCGATTTTGAATATTGTACCATCCAAATGTGTATGAAGTTATGCATAGAAATGAACCAAATTTTTATTTTAAGTTTTTGGCTATGGCAAGCCAGTCCTCCCGGAGTTTGGAAAAAAATCACCGGTAGGGGGCGCTGTAATAGCGATTTTTGTGCGATTTTGAATGTTGTACCGTCCAAAAGTGTATGAAGTTATGCATAGAATTAAACCAAATTTTTATTTTAAGTTTTTGGATATGGCAAGCAGGTCCATCCTGAATTTGAAAAAAAATTCGCCGTTAGGGGGCGCTGTAATAGCGAATTTTGTGCAATTTTGAATATTGTACCATCGAAAAGTGTATGAAGTTATGCATAGAATTGAACCAAAAAATTTTTTTAAGTTCTTGGCTATGGAAAGGAGGTCCTTCCTTAATTTATAAAAAATCGCCCATAGAGAACGCTGTAATAGCGATTTTTGTGCAATTTTTGTGCCATTTTGAATATTGTACCGTCGAAAAGTGTATGAAGTTATGCATAGAATTGAACCAAATTTTATGTGTTTGTTTTTGGTCATGTCACGAAGGTCCTCCCTGAATTTGGAAAAATTCTGCCGGAAGGGGGGCACTATAATTGCGATGTCTGTACCATTTTCATTATTGTACCATCGAAAAGTGTATGAAGTTATCCATATAATTGAACCAAATTTTGTGTGCATGTTTCTGGCTATGGCAAACAAGTCCTCCCTGAACTTGAAAAAATTCCGCCAGAAGAGGGCGCTATAATTCCGATCTCTGTGCCATTTTCATTATTGTACCATCGAACAACGTATAAAATTATGCATACAATTGAACCAAAATTTTTATGCTTGTGTTTGGCTTTGGCCAACAGGTCTCCTAGAATTTGGAAATATTGCGTGGTAAAGTAACTCTGTGCTAGCGATTTTTGTATACTTTTCTTGATTTTTCGTAGTTCTCTTGTGCATCGGCGGCTCATGCAGCGGCGGGAACTCGCTTCCTGCTAAGCCGGCTATTCGCAAACAGCTAATAACAACAAAATAAGGAAAAATTAATAATTTTAACAAATATCATGATATAGATTAACTCGTTTTTGTCCGTTTAATTAACTTGAGCAGAAATTTAAGTTGAAAATCAAAGTTGGTATAGTATTGAACAAATAATATTGAAGTATTAACATGTGTAACTAGGTTTTGAAATATTAAGATGTATAAGATAGAAGAAAGTTTTGGGATTGGCACATCCAACTAGTTTTACATAAAGGTTAAATTCACCAGACGCATCTTTGTTTACTTTTTTCCAGTCATAGTGTTTAATGTTTTGTACCTGAATAATTCAGTCAAAAACAAGAATATCTTTAGAAAAGGCATTACTTTGGAATAAATATGGAGTTTCTTGCAATAGGTTATTAGTTTTAACGGTGACACATTTGACTTCATTAGTTTGTAACATAAGTTTACTTTTTAGAGTTACATTTTCAATAATATGATTGTCCATAGAAATATTATGGCATTCCGGTGATGCTTCGTTTGTCTATATACAAGTGAAAGGTTATATGTAAGTCATTGAGTTGCATAATTTTCTTTGACAAGTCTAATGCGATGTTATATTTTTATATAAAATCAAGTACTAAAATGACAAAAAATTTTGTATGACTGTGGTATATCTACAACATAAAAACAACGAGAGAAACATTTATGATTGATCTTAAATGAGAAACGGATACATGCAGTAAACTTTAATTCAGAGTTAACCGTAACATGTGAGCCTAAACATTTATATTTTAAGTTATGTTTAAGACCTTCGAAAATCTTCAATGGAATTCGAGACGTACTACTATCAGTATCTAATAATAAGAATGCATCTTCCTTGCCAATGGAAGCCTTTACAAGAGGAAGTGGCGGCGAGTCTCTATTGACATTAAATAGGTGTTCACGGAAATCCTTCTCTGCCTGGGTATCACAGCTGTTTGCAATTTTTATCGTTGAATCTTTTAAAGGGGAAATAGAATTAACAATTCTTTTTGAGGATGATTTTGGAAGTTCCTGAAATTGCTTGTGAAAAAGGTTTTGTGCATTTGTTGCTGGCGTGTCGTCAATTTGTTGAGATGTAATATCATCAGTGCTATTGCATCTCATTTTGAGTTTTAATTACTGTCTCTAAAATTATCCTGCCGTTTATAATCATTGTTTCGTTGATGGGACTGTCGTGTTCTAGCCCGTTGCCACTTAAAACCGTTGGTAGCTGCAGGACCGACCCGAAAACAAAGTTGTCAACGTACATTGTTATTTCTCTCAAAATTTTTATGTCTAGGAGGTGCTCGTAAAGTATTACGTGATTTATAATTTTTTTAACTTCTGAAAATTTCTATGCTAGTGTTTTGTAACATCAGGCGATTGTTTATGTTCATGGGGTATTGATGTAGCAGCAAAACTTAAAGATTTTTTTTTCTCAGACAATTCCGATAACTGTATTCGAATGTTATCACTCACCTGATAAAAAGAATTTGTGATAATTTTATCCTAAATAAAAATGTCCTCTAAGGTTTGGGCTCTCTCAATGGCTTTTTCGTAATTCCTAATATTTTCTTCCTGAATTTTAATTTTGATTGCACAGGGCAAACATGCTAATAATTTAACAAATTTTATGTGATCCGATGTAGATTTCTCAGAAATATCCGGGTACACTTTTGTCACCAACACATTTAAACAGCGGGCAAAGTTCCGAATATTTTCATAGGACAAGAGGACTAAATTGTTTAAATCATTAAGCCCTTGCCTGCCACGCCAGAACTGAGTGCGGGCAACGCAAATGCACCAATTTTTGAATGCCCGACCTGAATTGGGGCAAGAGAAAAATCGGTGTTTCAATTCCGTAAAGCCCGAACTCAGATCGTATAATGCATAATATGTAATTTACCATTTTCCCAAAACATGTTGCATGAGTTTATTATATTGATCTTGAAAATTATGTAATTTGATTTATTTTGCTATATTTTGAGGAAAAATTACTCTAATCCATTAACGTTTCCCATATATATGAGAATATTAAATATAGTAATTATTTCGTTTAAATTTTTGTTTGTTTTTTTAAATAATGTATTTCTAACATTTTGATAATAATAACGAAAGAACCAAATTAAAGAGAATTTTTTTCACCATTTTTGCACATTTTTCCCAAATATATTCCACAGGCGAGGGGTTAAGAGATGAGACGGTAGAGCTCAGAGAAAAGAACTTTTCAAATGCTTTCTCAACGAACTCAAAACACGTAGCGTCACGTGTGGGACAGTATAAAATATTTTTTTTTATCAATTTATAGATTGGTGTTATTTAAAAATATATTTGGGAAATGTTTATACATGAGAAGCCACAACCATTATAAGCCACATAAACCCATAAGCCATTATAACCATTATAAGCCACAACCATTTTAAAATGTAATTCTTTGTTCAGTACCAATTTCAAAAACTACCGTTTATTCTGTCTCGTGTGATGCCTAAATTTACAGAAACTTTAATTGGTAATAATATAACTGATATTGTCTAAAAATTTCCAAAGCAATGCATAAAATGGAAAAGGTACTTGAATATAATAAAATGCAACAGCAAAAATCTCAAAGTCAAAAAGAAAACAAAATTAGGCTCTTTTGAACTCAATGCGTTTTAGTTACATGGTATTCAGCTGATGGCGGCTGTTTTTGAAGTACTGTTGTCACTCGCTAAAAGTGAAATATTGAAAATTTATTCCTATATATGTATTACTTGGATTTCGAAAAATAGATTCAGTAACTTATATAATTATTTTTACAATATTTTTCTCTTCTGGAAATTGTTTTATTTTTCATGGAATGGCCCTATATATTAAGGACATCGGGTATGCTGGAAACTCTAGTGTCCAATAATATAATTGTACTGCAGATGCCAGCAAAATCAGTTGAACACCGAAACTCCCTTCATAAATTTTCAAACGGGTTTTCAAAAATGTTTTTCAAATATAATATCTAATTTGCTATAAAGAACTAGTTTCATAGGTAATGATCGAAAATACGTTAAGAAAAACTTTCAACCTTTTTTCTGTCTTTAAAAGCATTATTTAACCGTTTTCAAGCATTTTAATCTTTTTTTGTTAATTTTGTTTTGAAATAAGTACCCTTCTTTTGTGAAAGTGGGATGTCCAAATCACGTAACTATGGCACATTAGATTCAATTGAATAGATTTTCATTTTTTCGCCAAAGGCAAAATATTTGATATAGCTTAAAGTTCTACTAAATTCTAATACTGTGGAATTTTCCCATTGATCGAAAAGAACTTTATCGAAAAACGAATGAATAACCAGACAAATATACCTGCAAAGAGAGAACATGTAAAACACGGAATTTATTTCATTCCCTAGCGATATCCATCTATTAAAATATTCAAAATGGAAATTTGCCCCCCCCCCCCCCCACACACACACACACAGACGTACAAACTGAATTCCTAAACACTTTTCAACCTTCGAGCCGTTTTGGATATTCCATAAAGAACATAAATATTTTCGCATTTTTATTTTTTTTTTTCAAGTATGTTCAATGTTTTTGATTTTTGTAAGGGAAGCATTGGTGTGACAAAAAATGTTAATAACGCTTTTTGTAGAAAATTACATTAACTACATCTTTGTAGTTGAACTTTTTTTCTAGATGCCATCATTCATGAAATATTCACAAAAAACTGGTTTTCAAGGCCATCCGCGCCCTCCCGGTGACGAAAGCCCATCTGATCAATAGAGACTTTTAGTATCTTTAACTGCATATCCTAACAATCACCTGTGAAAAATCCTGCTTTGTTCTAATTTTTCTGCTATTTTTTCCTAAAATCACCGAATTATAAAGAAAGATTGTTAAATTTCATTTCAAAATGACCATTTATTTTCTATAAGAATAGTGAAATTTTCAATAAAAAAATGAATAAAATAAATAAAATATACCTTATGTTAATTTCTGTATTATAATCCATCTTCACGCAAAGATACAATAGCATTAATTGATACTGTTTAATTGTGAAAGGATCGCGTAAGAAGTAAAAATGAGCTTCAGAATGAATATAAAAATTCTATATTAAAATATTTATAACGTCCTTAATTGGAGCATTAATCTGTAGTAATGAAACTTAAATGTAATAACAGGGTTGAGATACCCCGGTGCTGTTGTGAAATTATCAGCACTACCAGTGCTGTAGCGGGTGTGTCAGTTCAATACAATATCTGACTTGCATCTGATCGCCTCTGTTGCAGCTCCACTGAAATTCAGTCTCAATGAGGACGTAAACTTGGGATTTTTATATATTGCCATACACAAAGGAAAGATATTTTTAATATAAGTAGCTACTAGCAGTTACCCATGACGTCGTTCACGTAGCATTAAAAAGATAAATACATTAATTAAGAAAATCGGTTCACCCCTGATAATGAAAAACGTATATAATTAACAAAATCTTTATCACATTTTATAACGGACAATATGGTTGTATTTCTTATTTATAGTGCCTTAATATAACTCAGTCATAAAAAAGTGAAATTTTGTGCCAAATAACATAAACAATTGCGAAAATGAAACTTAAACCAATTAAAAAAGGAGAGCCAAGTAAAATCGTGGGACTCGACGAATCTATCTTCGTAGAATGAAAAAACAATGCTGGAAAATTCTATTTGAAGAGTATATTTTAGTTGTTATTGGGTGTCAAATTTGTATATTTTTGCTTTCCGTAGCTATTCAAATTCTTGCAACTTATATCATTTAGAAATGCTGGAACATTTTTGTTTTATTTCCAATATGACGATATGTTCATCTTTTTTTTATACTTAATTTTTTATTTCATTTTCATTTTGACGAAAAAATCTTTAATAGAAAATTAATTGTTGAGAAAAATGTTTTATTTAGGGTTTTGATGCTAATCATGATATCATTTTTGATATGGATAATTTTAAGTTACATATTATTGACTTTTTCCAAATAGTTTTTTAAAGCTTTTTTACTATTTTAAATTAAAAATTAAATCTTTTATTATCTATGCGGAGAGGATAAACCTCCATAGAAACGGTTGCTATGTTTTATTTCTTATTCAATATAATTGGTAGAAAAGGTTACTACTGTTTATAAAGCTTTAAAAACTTTTCTAGCGTATAGCTTGTTTATATATATATAGCTATAAATTATAACTAAAATATACACATGAAATAGAAAGTACAACGTAGCAACCGATTGTTTTGTGCCAGTTTCCAAGCAAAACGTTATGATTGACGTCATACTGAAAATATCTATTCTAAATTTATTTATTTCACTTACTTTTTTCGCGTGAAAATCCTACAATATAAAATTAATTATTGAGGAGAAAATATTATTCCTTTTTTTTTGGCAACAATAAAAGGAAGATGGTTAAATTTTACAGAAAAATTGTCAATAGATTCTGCATGAAAAATAATGAAATTTTGAAATGTCCAGAAAAATACTTGAATAAAATAAATGAAGCACAGCCTATGTTCATTTCTGTTTTCATATCTATGTATATGCAAAGGTACAAAGACATTAGTTCATCCGTTTTGACGTTGACTTCATTCAAACTTTCGGACACACTTTCACATATATAATGTTACTAGCTGTTACCCGTGACTTCGTTCACTTAACATTTAAAGAAGAATGACTTCATCAATTAGACAAAAAATTTCGATAATTAATAGCATATGCAATTAATCTTTTATCATATTTTATAGTAGAAACACTTTTAATGATCCCAATTTGCTTATTCTTGTTTATATATATAGGATCATTTAAATTTCTTTCGTGAGCTTGAAATTTCATACTCGTTTTCTAAGATTAAATGAAGAATTAATTTTCATCTCTGTTGTTCTATTTTATTATTTATATTTATTCTATTTTATACTTATTCCGTTCATGGATATTGATTGATTTTTTCTTGACAAAGAATGTTATCTAAAGAGATATGTTAGTAAATAGTGTTTATTAATAGATCACTTCAGATGTGCATTTGAGTTGATTAGAATAATCGAAAAATCAACATGCAACATTATGCTTCTATTCCAAAAAATCACACTTGGAAAAGAAAAAAAGATAAATGGTGTTAAAAAAATCAGACGTGGTGAAGCACCAAAAGTCAAAATTAAATAATAAACGTACGAGAAATATCTTCAACTTTCAAATATTAATTACATTTTTATTTCATGGTACCACATTTTTAATAGCTGTAGATCTACCAATAATATCAAAATGTTTATCACGCTCCGAAGACTCTCGAAGCCTAAATGTTTTTTACTTAAGCAATAGAGTTGCTTATTTCTTTTAATTGCGAAAGAAATCTATTTATGGAAAAAGCAGTCCCGTTGCAGCTAAATATTTTCATATCGATTGTTGTGTTGTTACTTTGGATTATAGAAGCTTGGCTATTCGTAGGAATATGATCCAATGGGGGTCAGAAATTGCGTTTCAGAGATTTTTACTTTCTTCTATCTTCAATAGAAGAAAGTATTGTAATCGAAATTTTTTTCGACTTCCGGTTTTCGACGGATTTGCATGTTTTAGGGGTCAGAGATTCCAAAAAACATGTTTATAGAAAATGTCTGTCTGTCTGTGTGTCCGTCTGTCTGTCGCCATTGTACCATCAAAAAGTGTATGAAGTTATGTATAGAATTAAACCAAAATTTTATTATAAGTTTTTGGCTATGGCAAGCAGGTCCTCCCGGAATTTGGAAAACATTCGCCGGTAGGGGGCGCTGATATAATAATTTTTGTGCGATTTTGAATATTGTACCTTCCAAAAGTGTATGGAGTTATGCATAGAATTGAACCAAATTTTTAGTTTAAGTTTTTGGATATGACAAGCAGGTCCTCCCTGAATTTGGAAAAAATTCGCCAGTAGGGGGCGCTGTAAATGCGTTTTTTGTGCGATTTTGAATATTGTACCATCGAAAAGTGTATGAAGTTATGCATAGAATTAAACCAAATTTTTATTTTAAGTTTTTGGCTATGGCAAGCAGGTCCTCCCTGAATTTGGAAAAAATTCGCCGGTAGGGGGGCGCTGTAATAGCGATTTTTGTGCGATTTTGAATATTGTACCGTCCAAAAGTGTATGAAGTTATGCATAGAATTAAACCAAATTTTTATGTTAAGTTTTTGGTTATGGCAAGCAGGTCCTCCCTGAATTTGGAAAAAATTCGCCGGTAGGGGGCGCTGTAATAGCGATTTTTGTGCGATTTTGAATATTGTACCGTCCAAAAGTGTATGAAGTTATGCATAGAATTAAACCAAATTTTTATTTTAAGTTTTTGGATATGGCAAGCAGGTTCTCCATGAATTTGCGAAAAATTCGCCGTTAGGGGGCGCTATAATAGCGATTTCTGTGCGATTTTGAATATTGCACCATCGAAAAGTGTATGAAGTTATGCATAGAATTGAACCAAAGAAAATTTTAAGTTCTTGGCTATGGCAAGGAGGTCCTCCCTTAATTTGTAAAAAAATCGCTCTTAGAGGGTGCTGTTATAGCGATTTCTGTACAATTTTTGTGCCATTTTGAATATTGTACCGCCGAAAAGTGCATGAAGTTATGCATAGAATTGAACCAAATTTTATGTGTTTATTTTTGGTCATGTCACGAAGGTCCTCCCTGAATTTGGAAAAATTCTGCCGGAAGGGGCACTATAATTGCGATGTCTGTACCATTTTCATTATTGTACCATCGAAAAGAGTATGAAGTTATCGATATAATTGAACCAAATTTTTTGTGCATATTTCTGGCTATGGCAAACAAGTCCTCCCTGAACTTGAAAAATTCCGAAAGAAGGGGGCGCTATAATTCCGATCTCTGTGCCATTTTCATTATTGTACCATCGAACAGCGTATAAAATTATGCATACAATTGAACCAAAATGTTTGTGCTTGTTTTTGGCTTTGGCCAACAGGTTCTCCTTGAATTTGGAAATATTGCGCGATAAAGGGGCTCCGTGCTAGCGATTTTTGTATACTTTTCTTGATTTTTCGTAGTTCTATTGTGCATCGGCGGCTCATGCAGCGGCGGGATCTCGCTTCCTGCTATGCCGGCTATCCGCAAACAGCTGATAACGACAGAATAAGGAAAAATTAATAATTTTAACAAACATCATGATATAGATTAAATCGTTTTTAGTCCGTTTAATTTACTTGAGCAGAAATTTAAGAGGAAAATCAAAGTTGGTATAGTATTGAACTAATAATATTGAAGTATTAACATGTGTAACTAGGTTTTGAAATATTAAGATGTATAAGATAGAAGAAAGTTTTGGGATTGGCACATCCAACTAGTTAACTATAGATTTAGATATTTTAAAATCGAAAGAAAATTTCCCTTCTTCTCTTTTGCTTTTCGATAATCAAGGCGCCTTTAAAAATTAGAGGGATGTGAGGTGAAAAGCAAATTTATTGCTTAATTAGTGATTTCACCTCTTCTTTACATGTAAACGATGTCATATGTGAATACTAAACTATATTTAAAATTACTTGCTAAACTTTTTACATCGAATTTTTGGGAGATTTTAAGGTAAAGGGATGTTAAACATGAATTTGCGAATGCTAAATTCTGTGGAAATCAAACTATTTTATATAAGTGCTATAAAATGCTAATATTTTCTGAAAGAAAACTGGTTAATGATTTAAAATATGACGATGTCATCTATGGAAAGGTTTTCGTACGGAATAATACTTGCCGAGATAAATATACATATATATATTCCTTCACTTCATGAATCATGTAAAACTGTGCATTTTAACTTAATTAAAACATGAAATCGCTTAATGAAGTCTAATATTATTGTGCATGTACATTTTGAAAAAAATATTGAAATTTATTTTTACTAAATGCTAAATTTCAAGTAAGAAAATGTATTTAAAATTTACATTTTAATTTCGCTAAAGATACATTTTGAAATAATGCTACTTTTGATGCAAAACATTATTTCTGAAATGTATATTATTGTTTTAAGATTTCATTTTTAATTTATTAACTTGTGAAATGAATATTACACCACTTTGACGAAATTAAAACAATTATATACTAATGTTTTCTAATTAAAGTGAATGCTTTAAATGGAAAAAAATATTGCATCATTTTTACCCGATAAAATCTTTTTCTAAAAACGCCTTTGTGATATTTTTTATCTGCCATCAGTTAAAAACAATTAATTAAAATAGTACATGATTTTTTTAATTCAATTCGTAGGAGCGATAACTTTCCACTTAAATGTACGGAATTTAATTTACATTCTTGGTTGTAAATGTCAATAAGGCGACAGACGATTTTTGCTTCTATGGAATAAATTCATTCATAAAGCTTCAATGTGTCAAAATAGGTCTTTCGTTTTAGGAAAATTTACCTTAATCATGTTTTGGTACCATCTATGCAAATTGAAATTAAATTCGTTTTAATTTTAAAGAGAAAATAGCGTCAAAAAATACATTAATCAGTTTTATTTCCCCTTTTTCCCATAATCATAACGTGAATTTTGAATACAAACTCTCATTTGCATGTAACTTATATTCAAACTTATTAATCAATATTAGTAAAAAAATTTATAATTCAATTTAAATATGACGTCATTTTTTATCATTTTCATTAGTTACTGATATTCATGCTCCTTGTATGTTTAACGAATACTTGAAAATACCTATTGTATTTCAAGTATGACGTCATATTTTCCAAGTGAAATATTTTATTAATAATATAATTATTTTTCATTATTTTTCCTTCTAAATATATGGCCATTTTTTCGCAAAAAACCCGTTATTAACGTAACAGATATTCATGTTTTATATATAATAAAAATACTACATTTTTTCGTTTCAAATATGACGTCATATTTATTTTCTTTTTATTCTCAGGTTTCACTTAGAAATTGTTCAATTAACATTTAATTGCCGAGGCGAAATTATTATTCCAGATTTTGGTTTTCTTGGCAACGGGAAAGAAAGATGGTCAAATTTAAACGGAAAAATGTCAATTGATTCTGTATGAAAAAGTATGAAATTTTAAATTATTAAGTGAAATATTTGGATAAAATAAACAATTGAATTAAAAAAATAAAAAATCCCGACTGCGAAAAAAGCGAACTCATTAATTATTTATCATCACTGTGAAACTATTTTCTTTTTCAATTCCTACTATTAGCTCACACTCTCGATATATATATCTTTTTCAAATTTTCAATCGTTAATAAAGTACTTATTATTCATCCAATCAAGCTCAAATACATTTTTTAAACTTGTAGTGGATGGCACTTGTTGTTAATCCAGTTTCTTTCAAATATTAATTCATTAATTAAATTAAATTAATTAATTTTCAATAATCGAGAGAGCCCTCTTCTTGATCAAGGTATTTTTAGACCGATAGAGCCCTCTACTTGATCAAGGCATTTTAAGCCCTACTCAACAGGAAAGAAGAATGCGAGAAAACCAAAAAAAATTCTCTAATTGACCTAAGTAGGAATTGACTTAAAATATATTTTTTATATTACTTGTTTATATGACTTACCTATTTTTGTTATTTACTTGTATTGATGACTTTTAAGTTGTGTTTAATTGTTAGTTCCCATCTATAAACGCTGTTTTGATGAGGTCTATAGATGTCTATGAGGGTTAGAGTTTCAGTAAAGCTAGAGATCCACAATACATACAAAACTTCTAGGTTGTATAATATTTTAACGGAGATTCTGACTGTAAAATAGTCAATGAAACATCGTCTTAATTTTGAAAGACCTATCCAATGATATGCCACTCAAAAGGGTGCGTAAATTGTTTTTTCGTCACTACCGCCATTTTGTATTTTACGGCCGCCATTTTGAATTTATAAAAACAAAATCTAGCCTATAACCATCGGGCCGTTAAGACGAATTGATAGAGACCTCATTCTTTAAAATCCATCCAGCCGTTGGGATGTCTCGAGGGTATAAAAAAATCCACATACACAGATACGCGTGAAACACATAACCCTTCTTTTCAGTCGGGTAATAAATAAAACATAGCCTATGCTCATTTCCGTTTCATAATCCATATATATGCAAAGATGCAAAAGCATTAATTCATCCGTTTTCATGTTGACTTCATTGAAACTTTCGGGCACACATTATCATTTATAATACTATAAGGAATAAGAACTAGCAAACCCAACGACTTTGCTCGCGTAATAGTTGAAATATGCCAAGTGATAATTGTATGATTTTTTTTTATTACAAAAACACTTTTTGGAATAATTCAAAAATTACAAATTAAGCCACAGTTTCACTAAACTTTATTATAAAACTGCAATAGACAGAAATGAGATTTTAATTAATAAAAAGAACTAAATCTAATTCCAAATAAATGACAATTTAGAAAGTAGTTTGAGACTTTTATGCTTATTTCATACGCTCATTTCAGTATTCCTTTGAAGATTTGAATTTTTTAGACTACATCTTAACGCATTTACATCTTAAAATTAACCATCATGTCACATTCCATGCTTCTTGTCTAACAGTCTACCACCTCTCTGGTGTTAGTGGCACCAACATAAAATGCCGAAACAGTGTTGAAATATTATGTCTCGAAAAATGTTGAAACAGAGTCTGTCACCATTAATTTGCCAACATTAACCTTGAAATGGGTTGGTATTTCCTAATATTCTATAGAAAATGGAATTTAGATGTTTTTAAAGGCCTTCTTGCTGTACCTGCCAACCACGTGGTAGTGACACTGGCATAACACATAGCCCGTATAGGATCAGGGACTATCACCCCTGATTTGAAACCAATAACTTCTCCAATCGGTTTATTATTTCCTGAGATTCCATGGAAATCGTAATTTAGGACTCTTTTAGAATGCTTTACGCTCTTTCCCTTCGCTTCACCCCTTTTTAATTTCTAATTTATTTTCGACTGTTCTTAGAAGACATTTATATTTTATGAGTAACTACCGTGCACTATTTAAAGTTTCTAGCCTCTTCAATACCACAGGAATCCCAAATTATTATTATTTTTATTTTTTTTTTGCTCCTGCAATCCTCTAGGGGGTGTGGCACCGACATATGCTTATGTTTGAGCAGGTTCTATCACCATCAATTTTTTTACTTTTACTGCCCGAGAGAGACTGCTCAGACTAGGAAGTGAGTCTGTAGAGCATAGATTGTCCCTCCCGGTCCCCTTTATTGAGGTCTTAAAAAGATCACCATCAATTTGCAACCATTATGTTTGAAACCGATTTCGTATTTCATACGATTGCATAAAAATCTTAATTTAGAACGCTTATAGAACGCTTTTCGCTCACTTCATCCTTTTAAATTTGGAATTTTTTTTTTCGACATTTCTTCGAAAGCATTTGGATCTTTTAAGTAATTACCATTCTTAATTTAAAATGTTAGACCTCTTCAGTAACACAATTTAGAAACATTTTTTTGCTCCTGTAACCCCCAGGTTGTAGTGACAACAACGTAAAATATAGGCTATGTTGGAGCGGGGACTGTCACCATGTATCTGAAACCATTACTTCTGAAATCGGTTCATATTTCCTGAGATTGCGTAGGTAGAAATCGCTATTTAGAACGCTTTTAGAACGCTTTTCGTTCATTTTCACCCCTTTAAAATTTCAAATTTCTAAGGATCTCTTCTAAGAAAACATTTATATCTCCTAAGTATTTACCATGCCAAACTTCAAGTTGCTAGCCCTTTCAGTATGAGAAAAATCACAATTTAGAAAGTTCTTTAAAATGCAACCGCAAGGTGGTAGTGACGCCGACATGAAATAGATCCTATTTTGGAGCAAGGGCTGTCATCATCAATTTACAACCATTACTTTTGAAATCGGTTGGGTGCTTTCCGAGATTGCATAGAAATCGCAATATAGAACATTTTTCGTCCATTTTCACCCCTTTTAAATTTCGAATTATTTAAGAAATGTTCTTAGAGATCATTTACATCTTATAAGTAACTACCACACCTAGTTTGAAGTTTCTATCCCCGGCAGTATTACAAAAAACATAATTTAGATCGTTTTTTGCCTCTGGAACCCCTTTGGGGTAATGACACCGACATGAAATACAGCCTACGTTGGAACGAGGGCTGTTATCAACGTTTTCACACCATTATTTTTTTAATCGGTTCGGTACTTCCTGAGATTGTGTAGAAATTGCAATTTAGAAAGTTTTATAGAACGCTTTTCGCTTATTCTCACACTTTTTAAGTTTCGATCTTTTAGGAAATGTTCTTAGAGATCATTTGTATCTTATAAATAACTGCCCTGTGTAATTTCAGGATTCTAGGCCCTTCAGTAACACAAAAATTGCAATTTAGAAAGTTTTTTGCTTCTGTAACCCCTAGGTGGTAGTGACACCGACGTGAAATAGAGCCTATGCTGTAGCAAGGACTGTCATCATCAATTTCTAACCATTACTTTTGAAATAGATTGGGTATTTTTTGAGAATGAGTAGAAATCGCAATTCAGAGCATTTTTTAGAACACTTTTCGCGCATTTTAATCCCTTTTAAATTTCGAATTTTTAAAGGAATTCTCTCAGAGATCATTTGTACCTTGTAAGTAACTGCCCTGTCTATTTTCAAGTTACTACCCCCTGCAGTATCGCAAAAAGTGCAATTTAGAAAGTTTTTTGCTCCTGCACCTCCTTTTGGGTAGTGGCATTTACATAAAATATGGCCCATGTTGGACCGAGTGCTACTGCCATCGTTTTCACACCATTTTTTAAAAATTCGAATCGGTATTTTCTGAGATTGCGTAGAAATCGGAATTTAGAAAGTTTTTTAGAACGCTTTTCGCGCATTTTCACACCTTTTAAATTTTAAATTTTAAAAGAAATGTTCTTAGAGGTCTTTATATCATATAAGCAACTACCATGCCTAATTTCATGTACCTGGGGCCTTCAATAACACAAAAATCGAAATTTCGAACGTTGTCCTGAACCCACTTTAGGGGTTGTGGCACCGATATAAAACGTAGCCTATGTTGGAGCAAGGGTTGTTACCATCCTTTTGACACCATTATTTTTGAAATTGAATCAGTACTTCTTGAGATTGCGTAAAAATCGCCATTTATAACGTTTTTTTAGAACGCTTTTCGCGCATTTTCACCATTATTTAATTTTGATTTTTTTAAGAAATGTCCTTAGAGATCATTAGTACCTTATAACTAACTATCATTCCAAATTTCATGTTTCTAGGCCCTTCAGTAACAAAAATCTCATTTTTAGAAGTTTTTTTGCTCCTGCACTCCCTTTTGGCCAGTGGCACGGGCATAAGATAAGCCTATGTTCTAAGTTGGACTAACACCATCATTTTGATACCATTACTTTTGGAATCGGTTCGGTAGTTCCAGAGCTTATCTCCTACAAATAAACAAACTTTACTTCTTTATAATATTAGTATAGATAGATAAAGATTCCAATAAATAAATGAAATATTGATTTTTCGTAATTATAGTAATGATTTATTTTATAATTGATGCAATAATAATAACTCTGCTAAATGTTTATCTGGCGCAATATTTTCCCACTCCATCAGGGACTTAGTTCTGATATATAGAAATTATTGTGACTTTAGTCACTGGGCATTTGAAGAGGGAATTTCCGCTTTTCACAGTCACAACTCACATGAGGCCATATTTTCGTGAGTGAACTTCTATTATAAGCCCCAATGACCAAGAGCGTGGTGGTTGATGGTCGTGCATGATAAATACTGCCTGAATTGCGCGGATGTTGGGCGCAGCAGTTTGCCATTTTGCTCTCTGTTGAAGAGAACAAAGATATTCCTTAGTCCATCTGTAATAAAAACCTTTTTTTAACACTTTCCAAGAAACTTGAAAAGTGTTTATGACTTCGGTTTGTCTGGCCGTCTGGCCGTCTGGCCGTCTATACGCGCTCTAACTCTCGTAAATATACTCGAATTGCCTTGAAATTTTCGTATGTTATTGACGTTTCAAATAGCACGATCCCTATTGCAAATGAAGTTTGTAGCAAGTTTAGTTCATCTACAGGGACAGTCAAAATTATTCCGTTGCATTACGGCCAATGGGAAAAAATCGTTTCAAATGATTTTTAATGATATTACACGCATACAAACATAACAAAATTTATATGCATTTATGAAGTGCACTAAAATATGCATTCAGTTGAATATGAGGTGCAAAGCATAGTTATTATTCATTTACAGGGCCACACAAAAGAATTTCGTTACATAACGATTTAGGGGGAAGGGGGGTTAATTGGTTGCGGCATATTTTAATTATGTTAAACTATTTCATATATAATAAAAATTGATATACGTCGCTGAGGTTTACTATAAGTTATTTCATGTATAATACGAACTGCATAGCATTTACAGGGACTCACAAAAGATTTCAGATACTATATTGTATCAGAAGTACTGTACATTAGTGGTGATTGATGGAAATGCATTTTTAATTATGATATGCGCTTTTATGTTTCACTATACAAGTATTTATGCATACTATATGGTGTGTATAAATGCTATATTTCATATACAGGTCTACACAAAATAATTCGTAAGGGTTACTGTGTATGAGCAAAAATTGCTTAAAGGTGGTTTTTAAATGAATTATGCATTTTTACGCTGAACTGCATTTAGTTTATTAAGAAATGTTTGTAGAATATATGTAAAATGATATAGAGGGTCACGCAAAGAATTGGATACATGCCGTCTATGGATGATAATTTCTGGAAATGTGATTTCAGTAGTTTTAAGAGTGCTTCAGTTTGAAATAAATTTTAGCTAAATAGTGGCGTGTTTTAAAGGTACTATGTAATCTACAGGGCTGTACAAAAGTATTCAAGTATATTTTCATCTATAAGTATAAACTGCTAAAAGAAAAATTTCAACATGTTATGCGTTTTCTTGCTAAACTAAATTTTCCTGTTATATAGTATATCTATATCAACACAGATCAAATACATTGCTGTTCAAAAGAATTTTAATACATATTTTGCTATGGACGGTAACTGCTAAAATCATTTTTTAAATGTTTACTTAGTTATTAGGGTGGTGCGAAAAAAGTCAAGTTGATAATTTCGAGTCGCTATAGTGCGGAAAAGTTGCGATTGGTCAATACAAGAAAAATAAAAAAAGATTCTTTAAATCGGACTTTATCTTCCGATCCCTCAAACCGCCTAAAAATTGAAAAAAATGAAAATTTCCGATTTTTTCCGTTTTTTTTTTTTTTTTACGTATATATATATATTACCGTAATAGTTTAAAATATTTGCAGATTATAATGTTTAATAATAATAATAATAAACAGTTACGTTTAAAGAATTTCTTCCGATCGCGCAAGCTCAATAAAAATCGGGAAAAATTCAATTTTCAGTGATTTTGATGAATAAAGAAAATAATCACCTGAGATCAGTTTGCGTTCCAATGCATACATTTACATATAAATTGTACACTTTTTTGCTTGTTTAGATATTTGATAATATTTAAACAAATCAGAACTAACAACGGGAATGTAGCTGCATTTCGAGTTCAATCCACACCTTTCCTTTCATCCAACCAATGAGGGTGTTTGCTATTTACATTAATTAAATACATAATGTGTTATAATCGAGTCAAAACGCTGTATTAAAAAACAAGTGTCGTGACAGTATAAGATTTGTAATTTGCTTTTTCATCTGTTTAAGTCTGACTTTTAAGCGTAACTTTGGACTGCAAATTGGTGGTAATGTCTGGTATCATGGACATTGATTTCAGTGTGGCCCTGATGAATCCATCTATTGATTGGGGCCTACAGACCTTAAACGATGCTTCCGTTACCATCGTTTGACGCACAGCTTGACAGCTTGCGTGTGGCAGGGAAATGTTTTATCATCCCAGCCTAAGATATCATCTGATTGAACGAAGAAATGTATTTCTTCATTAGTTATTCTCCGAAAAAGAGGAGGAGATGATAATTTTGCTACATTCTAATCAATTAATTCTGTATAGTCTGCCGTATCGAAGTTTAAAGTAGGAGTGATAAATATTCAGATGCCTTTACCCTTTGAAACATTCTGCCTGGCTTTTAACACTCTTCTTATCCCTAGCTCTCTTATGTGCCTCCTCTTACGAAAGACCATTGTCATCAGTAGGTTTTCCGGATGAGTAAAGAACCAGTTTCATTCAATATCAGGTACTAAACTTTCTTCAGGTTGTCACGCAAGTATCGAGATGTTTCTATTGCTCTGTACAGATGAATAGGACCTTCTGTACTTACTGCATTTTATTTCAAACCAAACTGGCATGTAGGATTTTAAAATAAATGTCAATATGGCTTTTAAGGCCTCCGATGGGTTTTTCACGCTCACGTAAAGTCGAAGGACACTATTTGCACAAGTGAGCCATCTGGCATGTGAAATTGGGCTGGGGTTACACTTTGATAAGTCATTTGGAAAGTTGCCACTTTTTATTGCTTGACTTACGTCAATAAGATATCTTTGGTCCTTGCTCAATAGTTGTCTGTTCACGTCTGGAATTTCACAATCGGTCAATTAAAACTTTTTCACCGAGAGCTTTACACAACAATGAGATTCTGCCCAATTGGTCTACTAAATGATCTTGGGCCAGTTGTTTCACCATCCAAATGTTGAAAAAGATGGCGGAAAGGTAATTCAACAAAATGGAATAAATAAAAAACCCACAGCATCGGTCGTCAAAGATACATTTCAAGCTGTCTAATAGCACCACCTTTCTGTCCAGTATTGGTATTTGTACCACCACAGTCTACCAAATCTAAGTATTTTAGTAAAACCCCTTGATCAGTAAGACATGATACTATGAAAGCTACAATGTCCTTTGCAGACCTGGAGGTTGGAGACACATGGCCTAAATAAACTGAGTCACGTTCTTTTATGATAGAATAGTGTCCTCTTTAATACTTTGACGAACCTGTTTAGATCCAATATTGGATCTAAGGATATCCTTTCTTTAACAAGGGTATTTTCTTCCGTCAAAATATATGCCATGGAGTTCATCTGAATGCATTTAACTTTGCTGTAAATTTTATGGAGTTAGGTGAGACTAGGTGGGAGCGCGTACGCAGACTTCAGCGCTGTTTTGCAACGTGGCTAACGGCAGTTGGGTGAACTACTAAACTTTTCAGACCTAGAACGAACTCTTCGTGGTAAGTTCTAGGTTGTTTAAAAATAACTTAATATGCTCAATAGTACCAATTAACATTTAAATCTTAACCTGAGACCGAAAACTGACCTTAGTTGATTATATTCTTAATGCATGAAAATCACTCAAAATTGAAATTTTGCCGATTTTTATTGAGCTTGCGCGATCGGAAGATATTCTCTAAACACAATTTTTATTATTATAATTATTAAACAGTACAATCTGCAAATATTTGTCACTATAGCGATAAAAAATATATAAACGTAAAAAAAAAAATTAATTCTGAAAAAATCGGAAATTTTCAATTTTTCTGAATTTTTAGGCGGTTTGCGGGATCGGAAGATAAAGTCCGATTTGAAGAATTTTTTTTTCGCTTTTCTTGTATTTACCAATATCAACTTGACTTTTTTCGCACCACCCTATTAGTTATCTTATTTACCTTATTTCCTTAAATAACAAAGTTTTGTGAAAGCTTTCAGGAAGTGTTGGAAAGTGTTTCATAATCTATGTCGTACGCATGACTTTTCTTTCTTGTTAAATTACGTAGCAGTTCCCAGCGATTTTTACGGCTAGTTGTAGTACATGTGGACTCCTCAGTTATTGAGTGTAAAACATCACCTGTAAGAAAATGTGAGAACATTTATGCAACCAATATCATTATCATTTAAATGCTTAAGAGGCCGCGAATTGAGAAACGATTCTATTTGGGCAAGTATCGTACACAATTCTTCAAAAGTTAGGAATGTCTCTCCTATGACTCTTTTGATATGATATTTTATTGAGCGTATTGCAGCTGCCCAAATTACGCCAAAATGAGGGGAAGAAAGGGGGATAAAGTGTCACTCCATAGACGTTTCCGTTAATTGGTGTGCCATGGTTTCATTTTTAAGAAATGAAAGCCAGAGTTTTTGTATTTTGTCTAGTTTTCTTCCCGCACCGACAATGTTTTTACATTTGGCACCATAAAAATGGCGTGGGGCACCTCGTGGGGCACCAAAACGACGAAGAGTTGCTATGAATGCCTCAGCTGTCAAATCAGTCACAGCTTCAATATGTACAGCCTTGGTTGCAAAACAAAGGAATTAAACTAGGACTTTCCTCAGAGGGATTAGTCTGAGCGATGTTGTGAGAACATAGAATTAATAATAACTCGTGACAAGAATACAAAATGAGATGCTATGTTTAATTGGCAATACGTGTCCTGACTGAAAAATATTCAACCTTTGTCCGAAAAAAAATACATAAGTTACCTGACAGGATTGGTACCCTTATTCTTTTCGAGTTAGGCCCCTTGCGCCTCCACGCAGCAAATCGGCATTGACTGCAGCTTAAGTTATGACACGAGATCTGAAATATCTCTTCAGTATAACCTTTGAGCTTTGAAATTGTCATTTTGAGTAATTTACAAATCCGTACATATTTTTCCAACAAATCAGGCAAGCTAAAATAAGTCAATATTAAACCGATTAAAAAAAATTACGCGAATAAGGTACCATGTAAAAAATTCTCTAATGTCAATTGAGAAAATGACCTTATGATTAAATATCTGGATTAGTGAAGCTGAAAAAAAAATGCATATCAAATTTAAACAGACACTTTTCGACACTTTTGTCCAGAGATGTAATATTTTGACAAGTGCTTTCGTGCAAACTATTCGCTGTTTCATACCGACATTTATTCAATGTTAACACAATTTATTCAATGCTAAATAAGTAGCTACCCGTTTTGTTGAATTTAAGTTTGTTTGTTTTTTTTTTGGGGGGGGGTGTAGTTTTATTAAATATTTAAAGTTTCTATAGCTAACAATGCAAATGAACGGTAATTTAGAACGTTATCCGTTCAATTCATCTTTTTAAATTTTGTATTTTTTAGAAGCCATTCCTAGAGAGCATATTAAAAATAAATTTCAACCCGATAAAAAGTTTTTAATTCAGCAGTAGCAAAGAAAAAAATTCGAAGGTTTTTCGTTCCTGCATCATTTTTTTCTAACGAAATGTTTAGAAATTAGTCTATTGCGAGTATTTATTAAGTCTTAAAAGCAACATTCATGAAAATTTTCAACTTTATATTCCTAATAATTCCATGTACTTCGTTATTTAAGTCATCGTTAGAAGTTTGTCCGCTTTATTTAGTCTTCTTAGTTTCGATTTTTTTTTTTTTTTTTTTTTTTTTTTTTTTTTTTTAGAATTCGTTCTAATGCATTGCAGTTTGAATTATTTTCATAACGAGCATTTAGATCTTATAAGTTACTATCATGCCAAATTTTAAGTTTTTAGACCCAGCCGTATCACAGAAATTGCAGATTAAATTTTTTTTTATGGTGCACCCATTTAATTTTTTTTTTAACTGACCGGCATTAAGGGGACAGTGGAGCTTAAAATCCTTAAAAATAATGTTTTTTTATTTTTGTAAATTTCAACTTAAATATTATTCAAGGGTACATTATATGCATTATGGCATGTATTTATCACAAAAAAAAATTTTTTTTTAATTTATTTTTGAGAAAAATGGAATTTTACACGTCGTCTTAGAAATCTTCGAAATGCCCCCTGCGCATTCCATATCAATGAAAATCCCCAATATTTTTTATAAAAGTTTGGTTTATATATATAAATAAAATAGAGCATCGAATTTAATATATTTGAATTTAAAGGTAAAAAAAAATCAAAATTTCAAAAATTTTCAAAAAAAATTTTTTTTAACCTTGTAAATTCAAATATATAAAATTCGATGCTCTATTTTATTTATATATATAAACCAAACTTTTATAAAAAAATATTGGGGATTTTCATTGATATGGAACACGCAGGGGGCACTTCGAAGATTTCTAAGACGACGCGTAAAATTCCATTTTTTTCTCAAAAATAATTTTTTTTGTCATAAATGCATGCCATAATGCATATAATGTACCCTTGAATAATATTTAAGATAAAATTTACAAAAATAAAAAAAAATTTGAAAAAATTTGAAATTTTGAAAATTTTTCGAAAAAATTTCAAAATTTTTCATTTTTTTTTTAACCTTTAAATTCTAATATGTAAAATTCGATGCTCTATTTTATTTCTATATATAAACCAAACTTTTATAAAAAATATTGGGGATTTTCATTGATATGGAAGATGCATGGGGCATTTCGAAGATTTCTAACACGACGCGTAAAATTTCATTTTTTTCTGAAAAATAATTTTTTTACAAAGATAAAAAAAAAATTATTTTTAAGGATTTTAAGCTCCACCGTCCCCTTAACGAGTTTAAAATAATAGCCATGTGAAATTTCAAAATTTCCTTCTCTAACAATTCCAAATAAATCGTGATTTAGAAACTTTCTAGAACGTTTTACGTTTATTTCTAACTTTAAAATTTCGAACCTTGTAGAAAGAGTTCATAACAAGTATTTACACCTTAAAAATAACCACCGCACAAAATTTCAAATTTCTAGTCCAAACAATATCTCAGATTTTGCAATTTTAGAACTTTTCTGCTCCTGCACCCATCGAGGTTTTTATACCGACATAAAATTTTGTCTTTGTTGGAGCAGAGATGGTCACCATCATTTTCAAACCATTATTTATTAAATCGGCTAGGTAGTTTCATAGATTACATTCCAAAAACACACAACCGTTACTACTTTATAATATTAGCACACACGTAGAGAGAGGAGCCGTTTAACTTTTATTATATAAAAACATAAATATTTTTTTTTAACGACCATTAAAACGACCAGATGTATTTATTAAAATACATACTTAAACCAGTTTAATACTTCTTCAATTTTATTTTCATAGTCGTTTATATAATTTGGCAAAATTATCTCACTTTCTTAAACCCGATTTGGGTCAAGCTTTTTAAAAAAGCGCCAAGGCCCATATAACAACGAATAATCGTGAAAGGTATTAGGTACATGGTAATAAGTAACTTAGATGGATACAGGAGATAAATCGGTAACTTTCGTAATGCATTCTTCTGATTTGAAATACATAAATTAAATACATTTAAAAAACACGAACTTTGACTTATTTCTTTTAAAATACAAATAAGTAAAAATAATAATAAGAGATAATAAGTCAAAACATTTTCTTTCAACACCAATGAATTTTTTCTAAATTACTCATGCGAAAAAAACGTTGCTTTTGGCGAAAGAAAATGCTCTTGTCTAAATTTTAATCCGGCTAAAAATAAAGTACCGTAATTACTTCAAATGTTATAGGAATGTTCCGTAATCTGGTTTGCAACCAATGTCGTATATTAAAAAGCGTCGATTAACGCCAAGTTAATTTCATTGCGGTAACTTTTTTGGTGGTGGGAGGAGGGGTAGGTTCCAAATATTTACATTTGAATTTAAACTTTTGCTTATATATCTGTTTCTTGTATAATTACTTAGTACCTTGATGATCGAGCTTCACTCGAAACATGTGTAAAATACTCCTTCTGTGGTTGTTTGCTCATAGCCAAAATTATCATTATTAAAACTCTCATGCAGTTATAACAATGTTTGCTGTTAGTATTATTCTTGTTTGACGGCAATGTTGCTTGTGTATTTGAATGCGGATTATTGGCCATCTTTCTTGTACGAAGAGTGGCTGTAACGTATTCGTTTCATTTCGCATACCATTAACCCATTGCTGCGCAGATGTCATGTACGCACCACATTGGCACGATTTTTTCTGACACTAATGTCATATATGCACCGGGGTACTTAACTGGCGCAAATGTGTCGTTATTTTGCTTGATATGGTAACCCAAATGTTGTTGTTTATTTATAAATAAATTGTTCATTTACTTTTATTTTATTTTCTAAAATTATTTATACTTTTTTGTTCTATAGATATAAATTAAACTTTTTTTTTATTTATTGTTATTCCCTTTTTAAAAATATATATGTAACTGGTATTCGAAAACGAGGTTTTCTCAAAATAGGCGTTAGAAAAATATCGCGCCAACGTGGCGCGTATATGACATCTGTGCCCCAATGACAATATTGATACTTTTATTTTAGCCGAACGCAGGTGATAAATGACCAAGAAATTTTCCCATACCATATTCATATTACATTTATTTCATTTAAATGTAATCATTTCATTTAAAACGTGACAGCAACATAAAATGTAACTTTGTTGGAGCAGTGACTGTTGCCATCAATTTTCAAGCATTGCTTTTGAAATCTGTTTGATATTTCCTAAGATTGTGTAGAAATCGCAATTTAGAACGTTTTTAGAACACTTTTCGTGCATTTTCACCTCTTTTAAATTTCCATTTTTTTTTTCGAAACTGTCCTTAAAGATCATTTACATCTAATAAATATGTACCATGCCTAATTTCAAGTTACTAGCACCTACCGATCACAAAAATCGCAACTTAGAACGTTTTTGTCTTCTGCAACTCCCAGGCGGCAGTGACACCGACGTGAAATGGCGTCTATGTTAGAGCAGAGGCTCAGTATCAATTTTCTACCATTACTTTTGAAATCCGTTTGATTCTTCCTCAGATTGTTCCCAAACCGGCATTTAGAACGTTCTTAGAACGCTTTTCGCGCATTTTCACCCCTTTTAAATTCAAATTTTTAGACAAATGTTCTTAGAGATCATTTATATCTAATAAGTATATACTATGCCAAATTTCATGAATCTAGGTCCTTCCATAACACTAAAATTGAATTTTAGGAACGTTTTTTCCTCCTACCTCCCCCCTTGGCGTAGTGGAATCGACTTAAGATATAGCCTATGTTCAAACGTGGACTAACACAATCATTTTGATATCATTTTTTTAAAATCGGCTCGGTATTTCCAGAGATTACCTCCTACAAACAAACTAACAAACAACCTTTACAATAAACGGATAGAGGGAGTGTAATGGACTTTTCTTAGAAAAAGCCTTCTATTCTTTGATGCATTTCAATTCTTCATTAAACTAAGAATTTTGAAACCAAAGAATGATAGATTCTTCTGCAGATTTTTAAGGCCATGTTTAAGACCATATATAGCCTTTTTTTTTTAATTTATAGACTTTGTCTTTATTTTCTTCATCATGAAAGCCTTCTGGTTGATGCACGTATAATTCTCCATTATCTATTTTACCATGTAGAAGGGCTGTTTTAACATCTACTTGAAATACTCTGGCTTTATGATAAGCTGACCAGGTCAGAAAAGCTCTAATTGTTGTATGTTTGACGACAGGAGAGAAGGCTTCATCATAATCAATGCCTAATTTTTGAGCGAAAGCTTTGGTAACTAATCGTGCTTTGCATTTTATTTCTTCTCCATTTTCATCACGTTTTGTTTTGTAAACCCATTTACAACCAATGGCGTGCTTACCTTTGGATAAAGTAAAAAGCTCAAATACTTCATTTTCCTTCAAAGAGTTAAATTCTTCCTTCATAGTTTGAAACCATTTCTATTGATCTTTTACTGGTAATTTTAAAACATCTTTAAAAGTTTCAGGTTCTTGATTTTCGGAACAACTGTCTTCAGTTTTGTAAGAAAATCTTTCTGGTGGAATTCCTTTAATCTCTCTGTAAGATATTCTCCTCTGGGAATCATCTTCACTTTCTTCTATTTTCGGGCTATCTGCTGATTTTTCATCCGTATTTATTTCTTCTCTAGTATTTTTCATTGGGATAGCTTCACAATCATTTTCAAGATTTTCTTCTGAAAAATTGAAATACATTAAATCTGAGTTTCACTCATCAGGATCTTCTTGAAAGACATTTTCACAGTTCATATTTTCAAAAAACTTCACTGTTCTGCTTATCACTATTTTTCTACCGCCTATATAAATTCGGTATCCCTTTCTTCTTAAATCGTAACCAACCAAGACTCCTTCAGTGGCTTTTTCATCAAATTTTGTCTTTTCTGTTTATGAACATACACATATGCTTTGCATCCAAATACTTTAAGGTGACTCAAATTTGGCTTATGCCCATTCCACAGTTCATATGGTGTCTTTTCAGTTGATTTTATAGGTAATCAATTTTGTAAGTAGGCTGCTGTAGCTATGGCTTCTGCCCAGAATGTTTTTTGCAATTTAGCATTTATAAGCATGTCTTTACTCATTTCAATAAGCGAGCGATTCTGTCTTTCTGTGACGCCATTTTGGGACGGTGAATATGGCGTCGTGGTTTCATGATATATTCCTAATTTCTTAAGGTAGTCTCTGACAGATTCGTTGCAATATTCTGTTCCATTGCCACTACGCAAAGATTTAATCTTCAATCTAAATTTTATTGTTGTTGATGCAACATACTCTTTTAATTTATCAAATACTTCATCTTTAGAGGAAATAAAATATACTTGTGTATAACGAGAGTAATCATCAATAAATGTAACGAAATATCTTTTTGATCCCGTACTTTTTGTTTCTGAAGGACTGCATACGTCGCTGTATATCAATCGTGTGGTTTTTTACTGCTGTATTGTCCTTCTTTTGGGAATGATTTTTCTGTTAGCTTAGCTTTTATGCAACTTGAACATTCAGTATTATGAGAACAATTATTCACAGTAATACCTAAAGCTAAATCATCCTTTTGAATTTTCTTGATGGATTCCAAACTTCTATGGCCCAGCCTTTGGTGCCATTTTAGAATGCAGTTGACATTAGAACAAACGGGTAATATTTCTGAAGCACTATATACCTTTTCATTTGTAGGTATTATTTTCAATCTGTATAACCATTCATCAGCTTTTGCATCTGCAACTAAGATGTTGCCCTTTTTAATTAAACATACATCATCTTTAAATGTTACAACAAAACCTTTCTCAGTACAAGACTGGACAGATAATAAATTACTATCCAACTCAGGAACATAAAGCACATGATCTAATGTAATTCTATTTGTTTGACCATTAAGTGTTTCAATATTAAAAGTACATTTACCCTTTCTCTTTGCAGTTAATTTAGTTCCATTAGCAATTGTAATCTTTATTCGAATTCTTTAATTCTGAGAACAGTTCCAAAGAATTAGCTAAATAAAAAGACGCACCTGAATCAATAACAAAAGACAAATTTTTGTTTTTATTTCCATTTTGTTGTGATTTCATAACAAAACTCTAAGAATTTGATTCTTCCATTAATTCATGATAGTTTTGAGAATCTGATAGATTTTCATTTCGACTAGTAGTAGAGGCAGAGAAATTGTTTGGTTTTTTAAACTGTTGACGTGATCTATCTTGGGTGAAATTTTGTTTTGTTTTGTTAGTATTATTACCCTTTAAGTGAAAACAATCTTCATGGTTGTGATTATTCTTTTTGCAATGAGAACAAAATTTTTGTTTATTCAAATGCTTTGGTTTATCCCTATTACCCTTTAAAGCAATAGATTCAAATTTTGTTGAAATTTGTTTAGTTTCAACTCTTCTAAGATACTCATCAATTAATTTGTTTTGAACATATTTTAATGATAAATCTGTTTCATATTTACTTTCATTATCAGTTATAAAGGTACTATAAGAATTAGATAAGGAACAGAGCAAAATAGCTATTAAATTATCCTCTTGAATTATTTCACCTATGCTTCTTAATTTTTCTGCCGATTCTAAGACATAATTAATATGCTCCTGCATTTTTCATTATAGTTAATGGAATACAGTTTCCTAAGAAGATAAAGTTTATTTGTTAAATTTACTCTTTCATGAACAGATTTCAATTGATCATTTGTTTCTTTAGCACTTTTAGCATGTCTGGCATAAACAATTTGTGAATCTGAGATATTTAAACAAATTAATGCTCTAACACTTCTATCATTTTTTACCCAATTATCATCATTTTCCTTTTTCGGTTCAAATACAACATCATACAAACCTTCTTTCATTAACAATTCTTCTATTTTGAACTTCCAAACTGCATAATATCATCAGGTTATTGATCAACATAATGAGATTTTTTAATACTAGTCATTATGATATAATAATATTTGCTTATTTCACAGAAAATAAAACTTTTATCTTATTAATACATCAAAACAACAATTATAAACTCAAATATAATGCTAATGATGAAATAAGAACAAAATAAAATTCTTGAGAACAATTTTTGAAGTTACTTTTGATTTCAGAAAAACTGTTCTTAAATGTTCAACTGTTTGTTTAAAACATAAATTTACATTTTCAACTTGTATAATAAAATTTCAATAAGAAACTGGCAAAATAAAATTCAAAATAATTTCTTTTCTTATCAATACACAATACTTTTGATTTCAAAATAAGAACAATTCTTTGAATTCTCTTTTATATCATTCACTTGTGAAAAATACCAACATTCAGAAAATAATTATTTCTTTGAATTTAATTATATTATATTTTCTTCTTTCATATTATTATATTTAAAATTTAGATAAGCTCAGTCTCATAATCGACTGTTGGAATGTTATTCCATATGGAAGGCATGAATACGAAATTCCTCAATAGTAAACAGTAAAAAAGGTTAAAAGTTTTACCTTTATGTTTTGATGTATAATTCAGTAAAAATATATTCTTCTAAGGATGAACAAAAAACATTTATTTGAAGATTAAATACACTAGAATAATATGCTGGAGACAATACTGATAACACTTCAAAATAAAACAAAACAGATGAATATTCCTGAGACTATTTACAAACACAAATGTAAAGAAATACGTTTAAATATGGATTAAATATAAGTTTGTTGCAGTTTTTAATATTTTATTATTCCTTTGGAATATTATTGGATTCTTAATCCAGCAGCATTCTGCTGCCAACTGCTATAAGGGAGGGAGAAACACTAACTGTTCTGAGTGTCGGTGCAAGTAAAACAACAAAGAGGATTGTCTGATGCTGCCATCTGGTGGAATGTTCTTGAAACAAAAGAGCAATTCTCTAACACCTACAAAAATTATTATTAACATTTGCTTGTCAGACCAAACCTTCCCTGTCAAAAAAGTGATCAAATTTGGAAGAAAATTATAAAAATACGATAAATCTGCTGCTACTTTCAAAGAAATTATATTAACAGGTCTAACATTCTTACTTTTGAATGGTGAATATATAACATACATATAAGCTTATTTCCACACCACCCTTGTGTTAAAGCATTTATCGCGTTTTTTTATTATGGTTTCCTCTGTAAGCATATTCCACTTATAGTGACTGGCTTAATCCAATCTCATTCGTTTGACTGCTTTAGTTAGTCGTTTGCACATCTTCTTCTTCTTCACTCGATTCAGCTTCGTTATTATTCATATTTCTTTCTTTCATTATTGTACTGCTTTCAGTATTTTCTCGTTGGCTTTCGATATCATCAATAAACTAGTTGGATGTGCCAAT
This sequence comes from Maratus speciosus, assembly GCA_963932465.1. Classification (NCBI taxonomy): domain Eukaryota; kingdom Metazoa; phylum Arthropoda; class Arachnida; order Araneae; family Salticidae; genus Maratus; species Maratus speciosus. The sequence goes on along the minus strand of OZ010800.1, from coordinate 15,017,922 downwards.
CCCAAAACTTTCTTCTATCTTATACATCTTAATATTTCAAAAACTAGTTACACATGTTAATACTCCTATATTATTAGTTCAATACTATACCAACTTTGAATTTCATCTTAAATTTCTGCTTCAGTCAATTAAACGAACTAAAAACGAGTTAATCTATATCATGATATTTGTTAAAATTAATAGTTTTCCCTTATTTTGTTGTTATCAGATGTTTGCGAATAGCCGGCTTAGCAGGAAGCGAGTTCCTGCCTTTGCACGAGCCGCAGATGGACAATAGAACTACGAAAAATCAAGAAAAGTAAACAAAAATCGCTATCACAGAGCCCCTTTACCGCGCGATATTTCCAAATTCAAAGAGGAACTGTTGGTCAAAACCAAAAACATGCACAAAAAATTTCGTTCAAATGTATGCATAATTTTATACACTTTTCGATTGTACAATAAAGAAAATGGCACAAACATCGCTATTACAGCGCCCCCTCTCCGGCAGAGTATTTTCAAATTCAGGGATGACTTGTTTGCCATAGCCAGAAATATACACAAAAAATTTGGTTCAATGCATATGTTCTATGCATAAATTCATACACTTTTCGATGGTACAATAATGAAAGTGGCAGAGAGATCCAATTATAGCGCCCGCTTCTGGCGGAATTTTTTCAAGTTCAGGGAAGACTTGCTTCCCATAGCCAGAAACATATATAAAAAATTTGGTTCAATTATATACAGAACTCCATATACTTTTTGATGGTACAATAATGAAAATGGTACAGACATCGCGATTATAGCGCCCACTTCCGGTGAAATTTTTCCAAATTCAGGGAGGACCTTCGTGCCATGACCAAAAACAAACACAAAAAATTTGGCTCAATTCTATGCATAACTTCATACACTTTTCGATGGTACAATATTCAAAATTGCACAAAAATCGCTATTACAGCGCCCCCTACCGGCGGATTTTTTTTCAAATTCAGGGAGGAATAGCTTGCCATAGCCAAAAACTGAAAATAAAAATTTAGTTCAATTCTATGCGTAACTTCATACACTTTTAGATGGTACAATATTCGAAATCGCACAAAAATCGCTGTTACAGCGCCCCCTACCGGCGACTTTTTGTTCCAAATTCAGGGAGGACCTACTTGCCATATCCAAAAACTTAAAATAAAAATTTGGTTCAATTCTATGCATAACTTCATACACTTTTGCATGGTACAATATTCAAAATCGCATAAAAATCGGTATTACAGCACCCCCTACCGGCGAATTTTTTCCAAATTCTGGTAGGATCTGCTTGCTATGGCCAAAAACTTAAAATAAAAATTTAGTTCAATTCTATGCATAACTTCATATACTTTTGGATGGTACAATGGCGACAGACACACGGACACACGGACAGATAGCCATTTTCTATAAATATGTTTTTTGGGATCTCTGACCCCTAAAACGTCTAAATCCGTCGAAAACCGAAAGTCGAAAAAAATTTCGATTACAATACTTTCTTCTATTGAAGATAGAAGAAAGTAATTAGCGATTTCCTACTCCCTTGCACTAGGCAGGATACTGTCAATATCCTCCTCGTCTTCAAATTCAACTTTACTAGCATTGTGACATGAAACTCCACAACAGTTTATGCTAATATCATAATTCCAGAAATTATCATTTATAGACGGTCATTTATCTAATACTTTGCGTGATCTTGTATATCATTTTATCTATATTCTACAAACATTCCTTAATAAACTAAATATGTGGCCCTGTAAATAATTTATTATTTTTTGCGACGCATATTCTACAGGATGCATATTTCAGTCCATTTCATTAATGCATATACATTTTATTAATTTTGAAAGCATGTAACACCATTAAAAATCATTTAAACGATTTTTTCTCATAGGCCGTAATGTAACGGAAAACTTTTGGCTGTCCCTGTAAATGAACTAAACATGCTACAAACTTCATTTGAAATAGGGAACGTGCTATGGTAAACGTCAATAACATTAAAAAATTTCAGGGCAATCCGAGTATATGTACGGGAGTTTGAGAGCGGACAGATGGCCAGACGTACAGACGAACCGAAATCATAAACACTTTTCAACTTTGTTGGAAAGTGTTAAAAATAGTTGCATTTTCCGAATTGTTTCAACATGTAACTTCCAATTTCCGCTGCTTTCTGCCATTATAAATTTATGCATTAATGTAACCATTCGAAAATATTGACACCAAAGTTTTGCTGGTGGCCCATACTTTTATAATGCTGCCACTTCACATTTTATTTTTTCAATAACAGAAACCAGTGTGTCGTCATATATATTGTCATCAATGACATTACATCAACGCTTACTGACTTTTTTACACCATTTAACTTCACGCTTATTTTCTGCCACAATTAAGCTATTTTTCACTTCTAAGCTTTCAACTATTACAACTTTTTCGTGATACTTCGGAGATTTCTTTTCTCATTTTTTAACACATTCCAACAAAGTTGAGAAATGTTTATGACTTCAGTTTGTCTGTCCATCTGTTCGCACTCTCATAAATATACTCCTATTGTTCTAAAATTTCTGTTTGTTATACACCTCTACCATAGCACAATCCCTATTTTAAACAAAGTTTGTAGGATGTTTATTTCATTTACAGGGACAGAATAGTTATCATTCATTTATAAGGCCACACAAAAGAATTCCGTTACATAACGATATAGGGGGGAGGGGAAATTTTTGCGGTGTATTTTAAATGTGTTAAACTATTTCATATATAATGAAATTGATACTATATTGTATCCGAATTACTGTATATTATCAATGATTGCTGGGAATGCATATTTAATTATGATATGCACTTTCGCTATATTTATGCATACTATATAGTGTGTATAAATGCTATAGTTCATGTACAGGCCTAAAGAAAAGAATTCGTAAGGATAATTAAGTATGAGCTTAAATTGCTTAAAGGTAGCTTTTAAATGAGTTATGCATTTATACGCTGAACTGCATTTAGTTTACTAAGAAATGTTTGTAGAGTATAGGTAAAATGACATACAGGACCAAGGAAAAAATTGGATACATGGCCGTCTATGGATGATAATTTCTGGAAATGTGATTTCAGTATTTTTAATAGTGTTTTAGCTTCAATTAAATTTTAACTAAATTGTGGCGTATTATAAAGGTACTAGGTAAACTATAGGTCTGTACAAAAGTATTCAAGTACGTTTCCATCTATTAGTATAAATTGCTGAAAGAGAAGTTTCAAACTGTTATGCGTTTTCTTGCTAAACTAAATTTTCCCTTTACATAGTATAGATATCAACCTACAAATCAAATACAGGGCTGTCGAAAAGAATTGGAATACAGATTTGACTATGAATGGTCACTACTGAAATCAGTTTATAGCTCACAGGCTATCAAAGCTGGAGAGCTTATGTGCCCGCCGGTTCTGTATGTACGTGTGTACGTATGTACGTAACGCGATAACTCTTGATAGAAATATCCGATTTGCTTCAATTTTTTTTCTAGGTTCATTCTGATAAGGTGCTTCTATGATTAGTTTTTGGGGTTCATTGGTTAAGGATAAAGGGGGGAAAAGAGGGGCTAGACCCACCCCCTTAATTTAGATAAATGGGTTTTTCATGTAGAATTGTTCGATTTGCTCCAAATTTGGTATACCGGTTTTTTATGTTAAGTAGCTGCCCTGATTAGATTTGGAGGTTCTTTAGTTACATATAAAGGGGGAAAGGGGGGTAACCCTCCCCCCCCCCCCTTAATTTAGATCAATGTGTTTTTTGTGCAGAAATATGCGATTTGCTATAAACTTGGTATACCGGTTAATTATGTTAAGCAGCTTCCCTTATTAGATTTGGAAGATCATTATTATGTCTAAAGGGGTGTAAGGGGGGTTCCCCCCCTTAATTTAGATCAATGGGTTTTTTTATGCAGAAATATGCGATTTGCTATAAACTTGGTATACCGGTTAATTATGTTAAGCAGCTTCCCTTATTAGATTTGGAGTTTCATTAGTTAAGTATAAAGGGAGGAAAATGGGGGGGGGGCTAGACCCCCCCCCCCTTAAATTAGATAAATGGGTTTTTCATGCAGAGTTATTCGATTTTCTACAAATTCCGTATACAGGTTTATTGTGTTAAGGAGCTGCCTTGATTAGATTTGGAGATTTATTGGTTAAGTATAAAGGAGGGACGGGGCTAGTCTCCCCTTAATTTAGATAAATGGGTTTTTCATACAAAATTATTCGATTTACCTCAAATTTGATATACCAGTTTATTCCGATATGGCTTCCTTCAATTTATTCGGAGGTTCATTGGTTAAATATAAAAGAGGAAAGGGGGCAATTGCCCCTCCCCTTAATTTTGATAAATGGGTTTTCATGCAGAATTATCTAATTTATTTAAATTTTTACTTTCTTCTATCTTTACAAGAAGAAAGTATTGGATTCATGAAAATTTTCGAATTTCATTTTTCGACAGATTTACATGTTTTAGAGAACCCGAAAAACATGTTTTTACAAAATGTCTGTCTGTGAGTCTGTCTTTCTGTATGTGTCACAAATTTTGTGGGCGCTCTATCTCAACAACTAATGCACGGAATTTAATAAAAATTTATATACAGTTAGCTCCTGATACAATTTGATGCTTATTAGTTTTTGGTGCAAATCACTCAACAGGTGGCGCTGCTACGCTACATTTTTCACGATTTCCGCAATAGCCCTATCTCAAGAACTAATGCACGGATTTTCATGAAACTTCAGATTAAGTTATTCCTTGATATGACTTGATGCTGATTACGTGTTAATGTAAATCGCTCAACAGGTGGCGCTGCTATGCTGCATTTTTTTACGATTTCCGCAATGGCTCTATCTCAAGAACTAATACACGGATTTTCATGAAACTTCAGATTCCGTTAGTCCTTGATATGACTTGATGCTGATTACGTGTTGGTGTAAATCGATCAACAGGTGGCGCTGCTGTGCTGTATTTTGCACGATTCCCGCAATAGTTCTATCTCAAAAACTAATGCACGAATTTTCAGCTAACTTCAAATGTTAAGTTAGATATTAACACAAGTTATTGATGATTAGGTTTTAGTGATAATCGTCCAATAGGTGGCACTGCTGTGCTGGAATTTTCATGATTTTAGAAATAACTCTATCTCAGAAACTAATGCACGGATTTTCCCCAAACTTCAGATTCAGACATTGACATAAGTGGCTGCTTGGTGGTTTTGGTGTAACATAGGTTTTGGTGTAAAGCACCCAATAGGTGGCGCTGCTAGGCTGAATTTTGCTGGATTTACACGATTTCATATACAGTCATATCTCAAGAACTAATGCACGGAATTTCATATCTTTAGAATCCTCATGATAGGCCTTGATTGCCGTTTAAATTTGCAGCGTGATAGCGAATTTTCAAGTATTAACATATATGAGATAAGTTTTGGGATTGGTACATCCGACTAGTTTTTTCTAGGTTCATTCTGATAAGGCGCTTTTCTGATTAGATTTGAAGGTTATTGGTTCAGCATAAAGGGAGAAATGGGGAAGCTAATACCCCCCCCCTAATTTAGCGAAATGGTTTTTTCATGCAGAATTATCTGATTTGCTTCATATTTTGTATACCAATTTATTATGTTAAGGAGCTTCTCTAATTAGATTTGGAAGTTCTTTGGTTAAGTATAAAGAGGTGCAACGGGGACTGACCCTTTCATTTATTTTTCGAGGGGCATTATTATTTGAAATAAGAGTATAATATACAATTAGTATGAATAGCCTGTGAGCTCAAAGCCATCAGTTTAACTGGGCAGTTTTCTTTTTATTTAAAAGTTTTATTCGTTTTCTGTTTACTTAGTTATATTATTTTCCTAAATAACGAAGTTTTGGTAAAACATTCAGGAAGTGTTGGAAAGTGTTTCATAATCTATGCTTAACGCATAATTCTTTCTTTCTTGCTTCTTTTAATGGAGTAATTTGTACGGACTTTAATGTTTTTTCAGCAATAGATATTTTGTATGATTTAACATAATTCTTTCTTCTATAATTTTTCCCACACGTTGGGTGAACTATATATTCACAATTTTGTTTCAGCCATTTCTTCAAATGCTTTACATTTATGGTCATATCTTTCCAAACTTGCTGTCATAAGTGACGTTAGTCCCTTTTCCAATTTTCACATTATCATTCGAAATGCAGCCCTCACCATATACAAGGCAAACTACTTCGTTCATCTCCATTTTTCCGCTCTCAATTAGCACTGAAGAAAGTCTCATTTTAAGCTGTCAAAACTATTTAAAACTTTCTACAACAAGCGTTGAAAATAATGTATTCACTTTGTAAAAACTCACAAAGGATGCACCGTTGAATAAATTAAAGAGATTTAATACTAGCGAAATGCTCATCAGTTGAAAATAAAACACTGCAAAGATTACTGCACGTGGTGTGTTTCGACGTAAGCAAAGACGGAAACGGCAATACAGACAAAGCATCCAATCATTAGAGGTGGGGAAGGGATCAAAATTATATAAGTATTTGCTCTGCTTTTGGGGGGCGTTCAATGTGATTGTGTTTCCGCATTTTTCCAGTAATGTTTTCTTTATTTTAATTTTTGACAGGGGAGGGCTGATTTGATAAAAAACTGTTAATAACACATTTTGTAGAAAATTAAATTATCTACAGCTTTGTAATTGAACTTTTTTTCTAGATACAAGCGTTCATGAGATACTCACAGAAAACCAATTTTCAAGTTCATTGGCGCCATCACATCGGATCGATGGGGACTTTAAGTATATTAAACTACATACTGTAACTAGCATCTGTGCAAAAATCCAGCTTTGTTCTATTTTTTTCCGCTATTGGTAAAAAAAAGTTACTAAAATGACTGTACTATTATGAGAACTATTTTGTTAAATGTTGATCTGGTGGAACAGATACATTTTGCCGTTTTGACTCACACACTCACACAAATTTTCTCATTTATAATATTATTAGGATTACAAAATTTATTGTTGCTCCACTAATCGAGGACAATTTGCCAAAAATTTCGGTATATATTCGACAAACCGTACCAAATCGAATCACTGCCCCTTATTTTTTGGCCACCTAATTTTTTTTATTACCTTTTGATTTGCATTTTGATTATAGGATTCGTATACATCCTATAATCATTTAAAGTGCTACGCATTACTGTCGAATTACGCTAAAGCATTGCTGTCTATAAGTGTGAAAAGTGGATGCTGTTTAATTACAAGTGTATTTTTCAACTGATTTATTCCTGTATGCTTGATCATAATGGTAGACTAGGAATAAATTCAAATACAGAGTTTTACATATAATTGGATAATTTGACGTTTATGGCTGATACTTTCTGGAAATGCGTTTTCATTTGTGTTATGCGTTATTTACCTCAATTAAATTTTAGCTTAAAATATTGTGTATACAAAATTCTGTAAATAACCTACAGAGATTTACAAAAAAAAGTCGAGTACATTTCTGTGTATTAGTAGAAATTGTGGAAAGAAAATTTTCAACAACATTATGTGTTTTCTCACTCCAATAAATTTTAACGCAGTATCTTGTATAAATACTTAAATCATATACTAGTTGCCACAAAATAATTTGAATTCGGATATGGACGGTAACTCCTAAAATTGGATATTCAAATATGTTATGAGTTTTCTAAATTATTCCTTTAAGTAAAAACATGAATACGGGAAATGATTCATAGTTTTATTACTAAAATAGGTGTAAAAACAAATTAAAAGGCTTTAAGACATTAAAACCAATTTACAGATGTTGAATATTAAAGAATTCGCCGATGTCCCGAGCATGTTTCACTAAACAGATGTGATAATGAACTCCATATTCTTTTATATTCAACATCTGTAAATTGGTTTTAATGTCTTAAAGCCTTTTAATTTTTTTTTTACACCTATTTTAGAAAACAAACTATGAGTCATTTGATGTATTCATGTTTTTAATTAATATTTTAAGGTGAATTTGACGTTTCTTTACATATAGATTTTGTATATATTTAATGTTCATTTAAGATATATTTTTTCACCTTATGAATTATTTTCGTTATAATACTCTTAATTTGTTGAAAACTTTTGCGTAATCTCTGACTCAGACACGATTTTTCTTCCATATTATTTTTAATTTGTTTTTCGGCTCACGAAATAAAAGAATAAAAAATATATAAAGGTTTATTTGGGTACAAGTACAGCTGATTAACCCTTTCAGAACAAAGTACTTCTTTTGCTAAAATGTTGAAATGGTTGAATGACACCAGAATTTCGGAAGAAATTTATAAGGAAATAGGTTCTTCATATACACTATAAATCAGAAATGTAATTAAAAAGTTCTGGTGTCATTGAGGCATTTTGGGATTACATTTAAGTGGTATATATAACATACCGGCTCCCATCAAAAGTTTAAAACCTTCATCTTAAAAATTAATGGTATTGCCATATTTTTTTTCAAATTATTCATAATTGTAATATCTAAAATCATTCAATATTTGACAATAAAATTCATAAAATAAGTTTATATGCAATATTTTCTAACAGATTTTTCTCTCTTAGAAGTCGATATCTCTCTCTTATGGTAAGTTTTAATCGGATGAAGGTTAAAACATTCAAGCAGATACCAAGAATTGAGGTAAATCTTTTTTGTACTATTTTTTATATTTTGCTATCCATTGTCATGTTTTTGACGTTATAAAACAGTGAAAAGGTTTCAGTGATATGCTGTCTCCAATTTGTGTAAACGATTAACGTATAATTAATTTATGTCATATTCTGATTTTAGAGTATCGAGCTCTTCAGTTACATTGGCGGCTACTTAGGAATATGGTTGGGGATATCACTATCATCAGCGTTCGATCTGGGTGAAACGATATATGGAGTGATTGACTACGCTTTGCTGAAACGAAAGAGAAACCAAAAAGAGGCGACGCCGATTCAACAATTTCGAATCCTACCGTAATTGTGTAAAGAAATTGTGGAAAATTACCGCAAATAAATAAAACAATATTGTTAAAATGAGAAACTTGGAGTGGTAAACAATCTGATTGCCGCAATGTTTTCAATCAAATGTATTTTGTGAATATATAAGAAAGTGTCGTACATGGACTCAAAAATATCTCTGAATGTTACCGGACAATTCTATCACAAATTTTTAATATAAAAAAGCGAAACAATTTAATTTAAATATGAAAGAGGATGTTCGCAATGCTTAAAAATTTACTCAGTGAGAAATATTCCATTTGAAACAATATTTGGCGATTTATCTTTTGCGTCAGACCAGCACAGACAACGTCAGGTTAAAAAAAATTCATCTGAAAACTCGATATTTTGATATCAATGAAGTTCTCTATTAGCGCATACTCAGAAATATTTGAAAAAATTACAGAATATTCTTTTCATGAAGATATACATGTTTATAAAACATTTTCGGAAGAAACCTCATTTCAGCATTCGTAAAAAAATAATGAAATTGTCATTTTTTGAGATTTAACACCTCTTGGCGACACAATAAAATTTTGAATAATAGTATGATAAACACTCTTTAAGAAAAACTTTTTCTACTCTCCATACGAAATTAGTTTAGTTAAGTTTAACTTAAATAAATAAAATTTTTTAACTACAGTTTTTTTGCATTTTTTACAGTTTAAATTTATATGTGTATATAACGGAATTTAACGATTGTAATTATGCGGTTTAGAACGCAATTTAAATTAATAAAATTTATTTTAAATTCAAAATGAAGGTCCGATTCAGGGCATTGTTAACTTGACTTCGATATTGTTATAGAGTCAGAGACAATAAGAGAAAAGTACTGTTGCCGTGGAAACAATGACTTAATATCGAAATGTCCTTTGATAGCATTCTTGATCAAGCAGTTACTTTTTAAATACACTTAAAACTTATCCAGCTGGTGACACCGTGTACAATTAAATAACAACAGCAGCATACAATTTTTATATATTATATAAACTAAGCCATCGTTTAAGTTTAAATTCATAGAGTATTAGGCATTTAATTACTTTTTTATCTATTAATTTTCAAATGCATTTAAATCTCTTGCATTAGGTCAAGAAATGTATCGGTTCGCAAAATAGTGCGGAGCGTTCGTTTTTTCACGCCAAATACTCGAAAAAGTTACATTTTTTTCTGCAGAATTTCTTCTAGAATTCCGCCGGTAAATTTGACTCATCTTATATTGCATGAGGAGTTTTATTAGCATTTTTTTTCAAAATATTTTGAGTAAATGCTTTAAGGAGTAACAATAATCTTTCGATTCTTTTTATCTAATCCCTCCATCGTGTGACTTACAGAAAAAACTAGCAGATGTAATTTTAAAAATGATGGTATGCATGAGTTACATGTTTGTTTATCTACAATTTTGATTTTACTTTTGTCGCTAAAATATTTCATTGTAATCTAAATAGGCGTAAACATGACATCGGTCCCAGTTATGTTCATCTTATAAGTGATTTTTCAAGTGCACGACAGCATTTTTGGAGTATTGTTTTATATTTAAATGTAAATTATATAAAAAAAAACAATTAATATTATAAAAGTGGACGCTAATATTTAAATTTTAGTGCAAATATAACTGCTACACACACACACACATACACACACAAACACATAGATTGTAAAATAATTAAATTTCAGACATTTCAATTTTTTTTCACATATTTTACTTCGGAAACATGCTGGTTTGTTTTCCTCAAACTTGTGAGTTTTATAATCTAGAACTCAGATCAACAACTATTGTCCACTCTGCAAATGTTAAGTCCTAAATACATTCTTAAGAAAATTTGTGAAAGTACACTCTAAACTGAAATCTCTTAAATTCAGACATTTAAGTGTCTGAAACGGAGTAATCAGTTTTCAGACATTTTAAAGTCTCTTAATTTTTAAGACGCTTGTCTCCGTTTGAATTTAAGACATTTCAAACGTCTAAATTGCATCCATGTTTACCCATTTCGACAGACATTTTTTCAACTTTTGTTTTTTCTTTTGAAAGCATTAAACACTGTAAAATATATATATATCGATTAAAATATGGAAATCGTTCTTCCCCTCCAGACTCAGACATTTTCTGTTGTAAATTCCAGAAGAAATTCCATTTATGTTGCATATTTTTGTATTTAAAAATTTCCATTTAAAAGATAAAAAATGCAATTCTCCTAGCACAAATATTTCAATGACCACTTTCCAAAGGTACTATTAGATCTGATTTATACATTAAATTCAAACTAATGTAAACTTTTAACTCTTACCAGAGCCGGGGATCGAACCAGGGTACCGTTGGTCATTAGAAAGACGTCCTAACCATTCAACCACGGTTTCATTAGCTGAGTTTTGAAATAATGTTATTTATCAAGCACAAGCAATGTATTTTAACCCACTTATGCTTGAATTTTTGTTTTCTCAAATTTGTTGGTATAAAATGTTCCAAAAAGAACTCAAAAAATAATAAAAAGAATTACTCTAAAAAAATTTGCATTTATTTGATAACATTTAATCGAACTAAATATAGGAATATGGATAATATTCATAACAACATAGTATGCATAATTATACGTTTTACCTAAATTTATATAAAACAAGCTTTTAAATTGTATATTATATACTATAATTAGTATTTTTATGAACTGCTAAAAAAATATATTTGTTTCTTTACAGAGACAAATAACATTATAAGTATTTTTAACAATAATTTAAGAATAATCGTATTTGAGGCTTAAAAAGAATTTATTTCATAATAATCTTAAAAGGCTACTTAAAAGGACTTAAATACTTAAAAAATACTTAATACTTAAACTTAATAATACTGCTTAATATTACTAATATAATTATACTAATAATTATACTAATACTTAAACTTAAATACTTTATAATACTTAAAAGGATACACAAATAACTATCCCCTAAATGGCTAACAAAAATATATACCCATTCGAGCCTAGTTCCCTGTATTATATGTTACAAAAATGCTTAAAAAATAGGCTTGAACCTATAATTTCGCAATTAAAAAAATATGTATTTCAAAGAAGTCTACAAGCTAAGTTTATGACTAATTTATTTGTATGCTTGATTAAAAAAAAAAAAAAAAAAAAAGAACTTACTTTTTACATTTCGCAATTTTGAAAATTAAAAAGTCTATAAGCACCGAAAAAAGCCTTCATTTAAGCAAATAAATATCCATCTTATGCTGTCATCTCTCGATAACAGATAGCTCGGTAAAGGCATTTATTGGCAAAATTTCATGCAATTTTTATGTTATAAATAAAAAGAAAATTACACAAATTAATTAAAATTCAAAGCATCCCAAAAATGGGACGTTTCGAATTAAAATTAAAGTTACGCAATAGTTTGCGCGACTCATTACTTAAATCGGAAAATACCTGTAATTTCAAAAAAAGTTCAAAAAAAGAAAAAAAAAAATCTAGTTTGACTAACAGCAGATGGAGCCACAACTTATTCTTAAAATTTTGCTTTATTTTCAGCTCCAACGAAAGATTTTTCTGAGAGATGTTTGATGTTCGGAAAATGAAGAAATTTTAATTCATTTTTCTTCTTAAACGCATGAAATTGGAGGGTGATGTTATTCAGAAACTATGTGATCGAAATGAGTTTTCCATTTTCTGATGAAAAAATTACTATCGAATTATAAGTGATCAGCGGCGAATCTAGAGAGACATATCATTTCGGAAAGGAACGCTGAGATTTTTTAAACTGACTACTGAAAATTATCTGCTAAATGTATTTCAATAAACAGAAAATAAAACCGATGTAAACCTCTGTATAACAAAAACTTGGATGAAATGAAAAATTTCATGGTTTTTACGAAATAACACCACTTTCTAAGATGAAAACATGCCCTTTTCTGAACTTTCGTAATTAAACTTGACATTTTCTATAAATTTCGGAGGGAGCTGTGACCTCATCAGCCCACCCCTTGGATACATCACTGGTTTGAATTAAAATAAATAAATCATGTCTAATATGCGTTAGTTTAGAAAGAGCGGATTGAAATATATGGGCTTGTCCTTGAATGATTATATTTTAAATACAATAATACGCAAAAAATGGAAATTTTTCTGGAATTTACGGAAAACAATTACATTAAAATACGTAAATTGGTGTCTAATTGGCAGTACAATTTCGATATTTTAAAGGATATTATTTTTACAGCGTGTAAAGCTTACAGAAAAAAGTGAAAAAACGGCTGCCTATTAACAAACATGCAGGTTGTTCAATGATGGATGCGATTCAGACGGTTGAAATGTCTTAAATTCAGACGCATACACGTGTCTGAAAAAGTAAGACACTTTAAAATGTCTGAAAATTGAATACTCCATTTTAAGACACTTATATGTCTAAATTTCAGACACCTATGATATCTGAAATTTCATATTCAGACACGTAAGTGTCTGAATTACTTTTTCAGTCACATATGTGTCTGAATTTAAGACGCCTTTATTTACAGTGTATGCGTTATTAATACCATAAAAAAAAGATTTTGTAATAAAAGTGAATTTTTTTCTATATTCTTTTCAATTCGTCATTCCTTTTTTAGTTTATTTCCATATATTTTCTTCTATTTCATGTTTTTGAAAGTTATTGGACTAATCTTCCGTAATCGGGTCACCCTCAAATTGGAGTACTGATTGTATTGTTGGATGTTTCTTTTATATTTGAAAGATATTCTGGACAGTGAATCCGATTGCAGAAGATTACACGAAAATTGTACTTAGTGATTAGTACATTTATGGTTTTTCATCATGAAGCAAGCGGACAAAAGATTTACTATTATATATTTTTCAACCGCAATTTTTTTACTATCACCAGAAAAGCAAACTTGGAATGCCAATACTTTCGAATAAATCTTTGAAATGCCAATGGAACAATATTGTTGAATTATCATTTTAGCCTAGATAAGAAAAAAAAGTACCTGGAATTCAGATTAAATTCGATAATTTTATAGCATTTTCTTCTGCAGAAAGCCCTAGCCGCAAAACCTAGTGACAATTTAGAGATTTTAGTTTATTTAGGTAACAGAATGAAGAATATTGTAATCTTATAAATAAAAAGCATATTTATTGCTCCGTGTTATTATGATCGTCAGAGAAATGAAAAAAAAAATCTTCGGTTCATCAAAAAGATTATTACTGAAAGTTTTGTATAACTAACTTTATTTGTCATTCTCAGACAGTTTTATTGCTGAAAGATCTATAATTCAGTCAACGGCAATTTAACTTTATTTAATGGAATGTAGTTTGGCACATAATAGTTAAATGATTCGAACTGTTATATAAAATGAAACTGCAGAGAAAATGACATTATTTAAATTGAATATTAATACGTTATTTTATCCCGTTGCTAACTAAACGTAGAACTAAAATAGCAAAAAATGTCCAAGCCGGGAACCTTTACAATAGCGCTGAAATTGCTCTTCCATTTAAGCTACAAGGACGATACCCAGCTTGGCATCTCTCACTCATATATGTTGCTAACACTGCAACTGCAGAACAAAATGGAACACTCCTCATGAGCACACAATCCTGCGGCGAAACGTGAGACACAAATTATCTCATCATCGGCGAACACATATATAATTTTATTATTAATTTTTCAATTATAGACAATATTTTAATTTTTTTCAAACAATTCAGCTTTAAAAATGCACTTTTATATGATTCACATGTCCTTAAATATGAACATTTAACACAGTTCTTTGAATGTAAATAATTTTTTACATTTTTTGACTGAATTTACTCTGCTGTAATCCGAAAATAGAAAACTGCAGTAAACCTGTCATATTACGAAATATAATGTAAAGTACAGAGAGATTGTATTTAAGCTACCAGAACCACACATAGCACCAAGCTGAGAAGATCGGAGTTAACTAAATTAACAAAAGAAAGTTAATAACACGAACATCATTTAAGTTCAATGGTCAATCGATGCAAGCATTGTAATTATCTCTTTTATTAGCAGTGATGTGACTAGAGAAACTTTTAGTTTCTGATGTTTAGATTTCCCTCCCAGATTCTAGTTTAATAATCTACTATTAAAGAGTTTGTGCGTGTATGTAAATTGTTAATGGTTTGTAACGAGTTCAGATATAAATGCTAAGATAGTCAAATAATACGAAAAGTCTATAATAACAAAACAGTTCTTTTCATATACATACTAGGGGGCTCCGTAATCTGTATGTTACGCTCGCCAACCCCCGTTCAGACACCGCTGAATCTAAAAGCACGCTAATCTGTTCGGTTTTAAAAAGATTGGAGCATATCGAATTATAATGAAAAACCTTGCAGCGATCTCCCTATAAAAAGGTTTCCATTCAATTCTCTTTGATTGTAAAAAATTAGAGCTGAATCGATTGCTGTTAAGATATCCAATGGTTGTTTTCGTGTTTTATTAAAGAAGATCAGTTAAACATTTGAAATGAAGATAAAATAAAATGAATTAAGTAAACAGAGTCTTTGCCTCCCGGTATTTTTTAACAGCGTTATAAAACGATTGACATAATACAATTTACAACAATTACTACAATTTACTGCTTTAACCCCTTCAAGGGCGGTGGTTCATTTCTGGACCACTTAATTTTAATTCTTAAATGCCACATTGTCACCAGAATATTGGAATGAAAATTTTCCTTTTATCAAGTAAGAAAACAAAAAAACAACTAAAGTACAGAAAAATTTGGTATACTCACATAATTGAGAAGCAAATCATTTATGGATCGGAAATATGGTATAACGATTTAAAATCTCATGCTTTACTTAAGTTAAGCTCTTGCCAGAGAATAGGATTGATGTCAATAATTTCAACATATAGATCAGTCTCAACCGATGCATTATGTGTTTTAACGGGTATAATTCCATTGCATATTCATTTGAAATATGAGAGTTTAAAATACCAAGTGATTAATGAAGGTGAGCAAATAATGATTGATGGCGATGTAATAGGCCGCACAAATATAATGAATAACCTAGCCACGAAGAATTTCCCGTATTATAATGCTGTGAAGAATTTACATTTTACAGTAGATAAAGATTCGGATTATTTGAGCAAAAGCATTCCAATTATATATACAGACGGGTCGAAGATGATTCATGGTGTTGGCGCTGCATTTACAGTGTATTACGATGGCATATTTATACAAGATTTTAAAGTTACCTTACATTCGAAGAATTCAATATATCAGGCTGAATTACTGGCAATTAGATATGCAATTAACTGGTTTATCAATTCAAGATTTCATGATGCAGTGATTTTTACGGATAGCAGAGCCTCATTTATGGTCCTTCAGAGAACCTTTCCGGTTAACAGCATAGTTAAAGAAATATTTGATATGTTAATACAGAGTACTAGAAAAAGGATTACAGTTGGATGGACGATGGCGCATATTGGAAATATTGGCAATGAACGAGCAGACGAACTTGCAAAGAATGCTATTAATGAAAATGAATCCGACTTAGTTGATATACAGAATTTTCCTATTTCACTAATTAAGCAGTTTTGTCGTGAAAAAGCGATCCTGGATTGGCAAAGCTATTGGGAACATTCTGGCAAGGGTAGAGATACGTATAGTATTATGAAAAGAGTAGACACTAAATATATCTGCGCAAATCAGATCGTACAATACTTTATAACCTCACATGGAAGTTTTCCTGTTTTTCTTAATAAAATTGGTAAGCGTGGCACCCCAAACTGCGATTGTGGCAAGAGAGGTGATACAACACACTACCTTTTTGGAAGATGCCCTCTGGTCCAATACTTTTTCTACTTTGACAACTCTGCAAGTATTAGTACAAATATTAAAAGAGTCCTTTTTAATCAAGATAATTATCGAAAATTGTGCCACATTTATAATTCTCTAAACGAACATTATTCGTTTATTAAATATAAATTTTAGTGTTGTAATGGGACTATTCTCTTTTACTAGTTTCGCATTCTGTATCTTAGGCTTGACTAAGAGTACCGATATGTTGCTGTGGGTATATTGATTGAATAGACTGAGCTATTCTTTTAACTTAATTATCAGGATATACAGAACTACCTTTTTAAAGTTCTATACTTATTGGAAGTCATCATGAAAATTATTGGGATAGATGGACTATTCTTTTACCTTACTTTATGAAAATAAAAGTCGTTACTGACGTACCTCTTGTTTGAACCATTTACCTACTTTTTGTTGGAAAGTCTATAACTGGGGATCATTTTGATTTATGCATATTATTAATTTCAATATTTGAACGGTTGTATGAGTATTAGAGAAAAAAGAAGGGAAAAAAAAGAGAAAGAAAAAAAAATACATTTTGACATTTATCTAGCTGATTGATAGTAGTTTTCAAGTATGTGGTGTTTCCTTTTTTCGCATAACTCATAGATTCTTCTCATTTGAATAGAATGGACTATTCTTTTAACTTATCTTTAGGATATATTGAACTACCATTTTAATGCTCTATATTATTGGAGTCAGAACAATTTTAACTATAATATAATGTGTAATACATGTCAGATGGTCTACTACCTACAGTGTTCTTACTGGTATCAGTGTCTCATCTTCTGTATTAGTGATACTATCTGAAACTATCATATGATATTATTGGGATAGATGGACTATTCTTTTACCTTATTATTTAAAGTATAAGACTACTTTTTTACATGCGATAAGTTTGAACCTATTACTTGTTTCTTGTTGGAAAGTTTACCGTAACCAAGTTGGTAGACATCATTGTTAGCAGTCACCAAGTATTTAGTGCACCTTCTTTTGATTAGTTTTGTGAACCTCATCATTAGAATAGAACAGATTATAACAACACTCAAGTGGTGAACTTCTCTTTTAAACCTTAATCACTTGTTTAGAATCTATATGAATATCAGATTTTAAGTTTAACTGTTTTTGGAAAAACCTGATATATACTGAAAATTTTTTTAATACTGTTTCTTCTTCTCCACATGTGATGTTGATATTTCGATTGGTGAAAACTTCATTCAATTTGCTTGTTACTAGGCATCTTCTACAGAAATGTTCTTCTACTAAGAAGCTGCAGTTTACTTGAGACTTTCTGACATGCTACCTGTTGAGGAAGTTTGGCTATTGATTCTTTATGAACTTTATGAACTTTACTTTTCAGTTGTGGGTTACCTCAAACCCTCAAACTATGTAAATTGTCCTTATTTTGGTATTTTATGTTAGTTGTAGGTAACCTATAAACCTACATTTGTTGTTTAATTTAGTTTTGTTGCAAGAATCCTATAAACTTGCATGATTTGTACTTTTTGTCATAGCGAGCTGCTATTTGCATAATTAGGATTATGCACCTGTTCTTTTTCTTATGTTAAATAATTGTCGCTTGTTTAGCCCGTTTCTTGGATAGGGTGAAGCTGGTTGGTAGAGGGGTTTTTTCCTGCCAGGACATTCAGTCCATAAACCTCACGGTTGGCGTCCTGGCCAGGTGACCAAGTAAGTAAACAAAAGCATTTTCGTATTTCGAAATAAATTTGTTAGTAAATTATTGTGCCATTCACTGATTTCAATATTTTACGAATAGAAGTACCTTGCCCCTGAAAGAGTTAAACGCATATTAATGTATTTATTATTTTAAAGTTTCCCTTTTCTTTTAATATTCACGTGTAAATACAATATTCAAGACATACTTTTCAATATTTTCCTGCTTTTAACACGTACTCATTTAATAGTAATTTTAAAGTTTTTTTTCTGTTTTTAATAGTCACGTGGAAATAAAATTTTAATCGTAAGGAAATATTATTCTTTACGCGGTTTTTACAATTGAAAACAATCTTTATAATAATAGCCTAAGTCGTGTCAATATCATGCATTCCGGGCGGATGCCTTCGCTTTGTATATTCCAGGCGGCCCTTTTGGTACATAAATGTAATCCAGCCACAGATGACAAGTCGCCAAATATTATTCTATCGCCAACATTTCACCTATATTATAATAGTCTAAGTCACGTAACTGCCATAAACAATTACGGGCTGATCCCCTCGCTTTTCATATGAAAGGTTTCTATTTTGATTAAAGAATCAAAATTATTTTTTCGAATAAAACTGCATAAAAGTTGCCATGATCGCAAAGAATTCTTGGTACTTTTATGATAGCCGGGTGCAAATCTCGTCAACAGCTTTTTTTAACTCGCCAGTTAGCATTTTTTAAATTTTTGAGTGGTAAATTAAAATAGTACTGATTGGTCATCCCGTCGACGAAAAATCTATCGCCAAACTATAAGATTAAATGCCTATAATGGTTGATCGTAAATGTCACATTCACTTCACTTTAAGGAAGTTACACGTGTTTAAGCCATCAAGTGATTTTTATTTCGACGTTCTATTTTTATTTTTATTAATGTTATACTAATTTATTTATTTCTTTAGTTATTTAAAATAAAAATTATGTCAGTTTGTGTAATTTGGCAAGTGGTTTGGCGATATATATAATTTGGTAAAATTGGTCGACGGGAAGACCAAGTAGTACCATTAAAACATTGCTTTGAAGTTGTAATTAAATGTCATGATTTGTTACACTATTTAATATTTGACACAGACGTCGTCATATACGAGCATAAAAATCACCGGGTTTGGAGCAGTTTTTTTTTTTTTTACGACAATTTGGCGAAAACCTCGTTTTGGAATACCAGTTACATATGTATTTTTAAATTATTTTCTATTAATTTTAAAATGAATAACAATAAATAAAAAAAGAGTTTAATTAATAACTATAGAACAAAACAATTTTTAACATATTTTTTTAAATAAAAAGAAAACAAATGAAAATAAACATTTAATAATAAACTACCAGGCTATGCCCGCTACCCTGATCTGTTTATCCAAACGAACCTTGAAACAAAAAAAAAATGTATCAGTGAATTTCACATTGTGATTTAAAACAATATGTAACATTACCTGGAATGTCCTTTCGCACTGCGGAAAAAGATATGAACGCTATTGTTCTATTATATTTTCTAATGTGCAGACAAATTCTCAGCTATTAAGGTCTTAACACTTTTAGTTGGTCAATCACTGTAGGATTTGGTAAAGAATAATAGTACAATATGCAATATAATAAAATAAGCCTTGAAAAATTGTTTAACTATAATGCAAACAAACAAACTGACAAAATTCATCGAGTAAAATTTTTTTATCGACTGATCTTTCATATTGTGGTCCATCTGATTATAAAATTTTCCCCCATAATTCTATAACTAAACAACGTTGAATGATATGTAATAAACTAAAACCTCCCCAAACATTGTCTAATCAACAAAGCAAGTATTATCAATATCCGCCATTTAAAACTTTTTGAAAATTCTAATCTTTCATAATCGGTTTCACATGATTATGGAACTTTCCGCCTTTACTTTATGACTGAGCAACATAGAATAATATGCAAAATACTAAAACCATATTTGAATAGGTATGTAACTGACAATGAAATTCCCATCTAAATCCGTTCTGTAGAACTTTTTAAAAAGGCTAATCTTTCATAATCGGTTTCAACTGATTATAGAACTTTCCACCACATGTCAATTATTAAGCAATGAAGAAGGGTATAGTATATACTAAAACCCTGCCTCAAAAATTATCTAACAGTCGAAATTCAATCGAAATCCAATCGGCTAAATCTTTTAAAAAGGCTAATCTTTCATAATCGAGTTCGTATGATTATATAATTTTAAAACATAATTATATGTATAAGCAATGTGCTACGATATATTATATGCTAAGATCTTCCCCGAAAAATTGTCTAACTATCGTTTCGATTCTCATTAAAATCTCGTCAGGTGAGCTCAAGTTATATGCAGCCGCGACGAATTTCCCATTTGCATTTTACTCTCGCATATATAGTAGAAGCAGAAATAGATAGATTGCTAACAATATTGATTCTTAAAATTTATGAAACTGTAAGTTATTTCTCATTGTCTCTGCTGAATAATTTTAAAGACTTTTCAATCGGCGAATATTGAAATTTACGATCATGTCTACAACAAATGTATTTTCTTTTAATACCAAAACATTCTCGGTAAAATGAGCCAATTTGGTGTGGGTTCTGATATTATAAAATATTACTTTTTTTCCAAAATCGTCATATAAAGTACGCACATGAAATTCTACGTTTCTCTTAGCATTGCAGTAAACATCAGAGAAAAATTAATGTATAACTTAATTTTACTTAATAACAAAAAAAAAAAAACATTCTATTTAAAAAAAATAGTAAATTAAAATTTTTCGCATGGTTACGATTAAATATTAATTAAAGCCAAAATAAATTCGCTTTGAATAAATATCAAGCCACATTGTTTGGCACAGTTTGCAAAAAAAAAAAAAAAAAAATGGTACTTTCCAACTATAGGCGCCTTGACGTTTTTTTTAAACGGTTTGTAGTAATTCGGGCATCAGAAATGAGATTTGTGCCAATTGATATAAACAGTTAAGAAAACAAACTTGATGAAATTTTTTGTTTGTTTATATATGTATATTATTAATGTTTTTTATATACAAATTACTTCTGTTACTTTATAAAGTTAGATAAATAGCAGCCCTATGTTAAATAAATTATATAAACATTAAAAAAATTTCTTGTGTATATGAAATGAAACAGCGAACAGGTTGCCGGAAAATATGTTGCCAAATTTGCATCTCCGCCAAGGCTATTTTCTCTATTCATCCAAGATACCTGTACTGAAAATGTACCAAAAAATTTTTGCACGTTTAGGATTGAAATAAATAGCGCAATAGCATACATTTTCGTATGGTGTTAGTACAACGTAAATGTAGCAAAATTCTCCAAAACACTTTCTCCCATATTTCGCCAATTCTGTGTAAATTCGGTTATAGAATAGGTCCACTTTAAAAACAAATAATCAATTTAAACATTTTCCTAAGTTAATTGTACGCCAAACCACGCCAGGTAACATAAGCCAATTGTCTGTAGACTCAATTATGTAAGTTATCGGTACTAAATATGCCAATTGTATGTGGACTCGATTACGTAATTGATCTCCTTAATTAAGGCATACTTTACAAACTACATCTACTTTCCAATTTTCCTGATTTTAAGATCAATGGGTACTGTTAGATGTTATAAAGCTTGGCGCAATTCGGGCTTCAGAAAGTGCGATTTGTGGCCAAATCATATGAACAGCTGCGAAAACAAATAAAATGATGTTTTATGCTTTTTTAAATATGTATTCCTATATATAAAATTTTATTTATGAATATTAATATTTTTGTTATTTATGTGCAATTTACTTCTGTTTTTATATAAAAAGAGATAAATGTCGTCTTTATAGTTAATAAATTCTGTAATTATTGAACAGAAAATATGCATGAAAACTTTCCTTCTTACGCCAAGCCCATTTCTTCCGTCTCACAAAGAGCCCTATATTCGAAAATTACAGAATTTACCCCATTGCTCTATGACTAAACAGTATCTAACAATATATTATATACTAAAACTATCTCTGAAAAATGGCCAAAAAAAACAATGCAAATTCTATCAAAAACCGTTTAATGTATTTTTTTAGAAGGCTAAATTGTGATAATTGAGTTCACCAGATTACAGAATTTTCCCCAAAACTGTATGGCTTAGCAACGTAGAAGGACATGTTGTATACTGAAACCTTCCCTTAAAAATTATCTAATTAACAGTCCAAGTTCCATCGAAATACATTCGGCAGAATCTTACCAAGCAACGTAGAACGACGTGTTATGTACTAAAACCTTCCCCGAAGAATTACCTATCTAACAGTGTAAGTTCAGCAGAACCCAAGTTCTAAGCAGCCGAAATGAGATTTCCATTTGAATTCTATATTTATATACATATACACTGCTCAAAACAATTAAAGGATATTGCAGTTTTAGGTGGATTTTGTATCTGGTAAACTGTTTAGCTGATTGATACATGGTCGACAGACATAGTAGGTTATATGAGAATAAATTACACATGTTTGGCAGAAAAAAATGCATTTTATTGCGCATTTGTGTACTAAAGGAAAAAAACACAATTTGTGCATATGAGAAAAAAAGAATAAGAAAAGGTGTTTTCTTCAAAGAAAATCATTTTCAGTAAGGGGTATGGTTTCCACGGGCGGCCAGCAACGTTGGACACCTTTGAGGCATGGACTCAATGAGGCTATTAATGACGAGTTGAGGTATTCTGCCCCACTCTTCCAGAAGAGCTCTTTCCAGTTCTTGGAGAGTTTGTGGGGGTTGTTGGCGGCCAGAAACTCGTCTTCCTAGAGCGTCCCAAACGTGCTCGATTGGATTCATGTCTGGAGAACACGCTGGCCATTCCATTCGAACGATTCCTTCCTCGAAAAGGAAATCCTCCACCAGGTTTGCACGATGTGGCCTGCAGTTATCGTCCATTAAAATGAAGTTATCTCCGATTTCTGCAGCGTAAGGGACTATAATAGGTCTGAGGATCTCATCCCTATATCGGCGACCAGTCAGAGCTCCATCTCGAATGATGTAGAGGTCAGTGCGCCCGTCAATGGAGATGCCACCATACACCAACACTCCTCCACCGCCAAATCTGACACTTTCGTGCACGAACGCAGGATTATTCCTACTGCCACGGTCCCTCCAGATGAAAATACGCCTATTATCCGGATGCACAGAAAAACGGGACTCGTCAGAAAACAGAATATTGCTCCATTCATTTCTCCTCCAGTTGACATGCTCGGTTGCCCACTCCCTGCGGTCGCGACGATGCCTTGATGTTAATCTAACATATACCATCGGTCGGCGAGCATACAGACCTACAGCATGGAGCCGGTTTCGGACAGTCTGAGTTGAAATCGTGGTGCCTGTAGCCGAGCGAAGGTGTTGTTGGAGAAGAGTAGCGTTCATGGTTCGGTGTCTCCGAGCTGTTAACGCTAAATACCGATCTTCATTGGGCGTTGTTGCCCGTCTACGACCTTGCCCTGGTCTTCGGCCTGCACATCCACTCTCCAAAAAACGGTTCCAGATCCTGGAAATGACACTTTGTGACACTCCAATGGCTTGCTCTACTTCGGCTTGAGTTTGGCCCCCTTCTAACCTACCAACAATTCTCAAAGCTTCTGAATCTGTCAAATGACTTCGCTGAGACATCGTACTCATCGAAACAAAGCAATCACTGAATGCCGATCATCCTTGTCTTCAATCTCTTTTATCCAGTTGAAAGTCAAATTTCATTCACTGCCGCTGAAGCGACGTTTTTGACGTCGAACTCAAAATTTGCATACTCCACAGTTTGAAAACCAGAAAAATTTGCATTTGTAATTCTCTTCTTCTATTTTCGGCAAAAAAAAATTCGTTTATATCTTTATTTTATATAAAACTTCAAATATCCTTTAATTGTTTTGAGCAGTGTATATATAAAGTAGAATTCGATTTTTCAAAAAATGCAGTCGTCTACTTGAAAAATAAGTAATATTGTGAACGTCGCTCACACCGATGCCACACTTATGGATTTTTGGCTTAAAATTAAATAGATTCTCGATAAAATGAAATCGTAAATAAACATACAATATGTAACTCATAAGTACCGTCATTTTATAATTACATCTGCTAGTTTCTTCTGCAAATCACATGATGGATGAATTAAATAAAAGTAAAAAGTAAATTTTAAAAAAATCAAAAACAAAATAGTCACTCAGATATTATCTTATCAAGTTTTCTGATGCATTATTTTTTAAACTGACGCAAGAGGTAAATTTCCGAATATAGTTTAAATTTGAAATCTTTCATATTGAATAAATTTTTAAGCATTATGAACGTTAATGTTCATAATGCTTCATCATTATCATAATCATTAGCGATGATTGCTGAAAATGCCTTTTTAATTATGATACATCATAATTAAAAAGGCATTTCCAGCAATAATCGCTTCGGATACAATATGTAGAAACTGAAATCTTTTATGTGTCCCTGTAAATGCTACGCACTTCGTATTATACGTGAAATAAGTTATAGTAAACCTCAGCGACGTATATCAATTTCATTATATACGAAATAGTTTAACATAATTAAAATACTCCGCAAACAATTACCTCAACCCCAATATCATTATGAAACGGGATTCTTTTGTTTGGCCCTGTACATGAATAATATCTATTTTTTGCACCGCATATTCTACAGAACGCATATTTTAGTACAGTACATAATTGGATATGAGTGTTATTGTATTTGAAAGCATGTAACAACATTAAAAATCATTTGAAACGATTTTTTCCCATTGGCGTTACATAACGGAATACTGTTGACTGTCCCTGTAGATGAACTAAACATGGTACAATCTTCATTTGAAATAGGGAACGTGCTATGATAAACGTCAACAACATCCAAAATTACAAAGCAATCCGAGTATATTTACGAGAGTTAGAGCGCGTACAGACGGCCAGACAACCCGGAGTCATAAACACTTTTGAACTTTGTTGGAAAGTGTTAAAAACAGTCTTTCTGTTTAAGCATGGAGTATTTTTTTTTAATCATGTAACAAGATAATACGAATGTAAAATAAAACAGATGAAATGACATTAAAGTATTTAGTATTTAGAAAATCGGACTCATATTGTAAGTATTTATTTAATCCATTGAGGGGCGGTGGGATATATTTTATCCCGCCTACGATTAATGAAAGTTTGCGTCAGAAAAAATTTATTAAATTCTTCTTTTCTGGAAAAATGTCGTAAATTGCTGTTCCTTATTTTGCAATAATTTTTTTTGAAGATTCCGGTGTGAATTCGACATTACAGAAACGCAATTACTTGCCCCTGAAAGGGTTAAAAAAAAGCTGATGTATAGATGTGTGTGTGTATATATATATATGTATATCAATTGATGCTCTGTAAACAAAATTTAAAGACGTTTCTTCTAGTTATAATTCTTCGAGCTGAACGATAAAAGAAAGAAAAAAAAGCAATTTAACAAATCACAACGACCATTTGGAAAATGATTTTTTCAAAGACTAAACTTTAAGACATAAAAAATCGCACGGAGTTGATAATACATTACGTACACCATGAATTAAACATTAATAGTGTTATGACACGTAAAAATTGCAAGCGGCAAAAATCGCCTACGACTCGTCACATTTCGTGAAACTTACGTGTTATCCACCTGAAACTTACGTATTATCCAAGCATTTCATTGACGACCCATTTTAAATGAAATTTCATTCTTAAACTTCTAAACATCCCACAATATTACTTTTTACACCGTCGTATAGAGAAAAAAATGTACTTTGAAATGTGATTTGTTTGAAGCTTATCTCAATTTGTTTCTGAGTTATTAATTTTTCTGTAGTTTTTATTACTTTTTTGTCATAGGGGCAACAGAAGTATCCATCTCTGTTGAAAGTAAAGGTTAGTGCATAGACCAATCAGAAAACGAATAAAATGCGGATTCGACCAATAAAATGCTTCAGATATGCTTTTGATTTCCTACCCTGACGACGACAATAACCATTTTTCAAAATGGTTAAAAAAATTAAGTCAACTTTTTAGGATATGAACGCAAATTGCACAGTCGTCCTATCAGTCATACGCACGATCCTAATCTCTGCAAAGTGGTTAGAAATAGACATAATAGAAATTATATCATGAGATTTATTGCAGATAGAATGATGGAAAATAGATGATAGATTTTGATTTTTAGAAATTAAAGCAAATAAAAAGGAATGAACAAGGATAAGAAAAAAAAATATTGACCAAAAAATTCCACTAATGCTTAACCCTTTATGTCCCTTTAAATTATGAATTCATGAAAATTACAACTTCTAAAGCACTTTTCGTGAAGTTTTGAAACTACGTTACAAGATTTACTAAATAATTTAATAAATTTTACAAGGATTTTGCCAGTTAAAATTAATCAACTAAATTTATATTTAAGGGATTTTGTGCAATAATTATAACTTCACTCAACTCTTTTCTTCTTTTTATAGTATTTTATAGATTTAGAAAATGTACAGTCGTGAAAACAAAAAAGAAAGTAAACACCAACTACTAACTCCTCAATAAATTATCGTAGAAGAAAGTTACTGGTACCGAACGATTGAAAATAAAGCCTACTTTTAAATGATATATATAAAATTTTCTTAGGGGGTCATCTACATATTAAAACGAATCCAAACTTCATTTTTTTCAATGGCAATACCCAACTTTAACGAGATATTTCAAATCTTCGGTTCAAACTATGCCTAGACACCAAATTTCAAGTCATTTGAATGATAAGTTTTTGAATTGTAAACATTCAAAATTTAGTGCTGCTAATGTTAAATTACATTATCACATTTTCATTTATATCTCCTGAAATTATACTCCTAATGCTCTATTGTTTTTTGTAGAAATAATACTAATATACCCAATCATAAATACGTTGAATTTGCAATTTTTATAATTTTCAGATATGAATTATGAAATTAATATTAAAAAAATTATGAATTGCAACCTGCATTTTTTTTTATGGATTCATATTTATTAGGTCCTGCTTTATGGAAATCCAAAATTTCGCATTATTCTTCCAAGTAGTTTTCAAATTATGCTTAAAAAACGGCAAAATGATGGCTTAAGGGGCCGTCTATGATAGAAGTGACAAATTTTTTTTAATTTTCTTATGCTATCCTGTAATCTAACAGGCTTAATTGACTGCTAAAGGTGCCTTGATCAAGAAGGGAGCTCTCTCGGTTACCAATCGAGTACCCAACTTCAATTTGGATACAGCCCTTAAAATACGCTCGTTTTAAAATAATTAATTTCTCGGAAACTTATCGTACGAATTGCATAAAATTTTGTTATTAGGCTAATTGAAGAGTGTAGAGTTCATTTATGCTGTCAGAATTGTGTACTGCTATTGAAAAACAAAAACAAAGTCATGGTTCGTTTTAATATGTAGATGACCCCCTAAGCAAATATTATATACATCATTTAAAAGTAGACTTTATTACTAATCGTGTGGTACTTGTAATTTTCTTATACGATAATTTTTTACAGAGTTAGTAAGGGGTATTTATTTTTTTATACTTCTTACAACAGTACTTACAACGGTACTTACAATAATACTTACAACAAGTACTTATTACAATAGAAATATAGGAATAATTCCAAACTGAAACTTTTCACCCGCAATCTTTCAACGTCAAAGAAGCTGAAGTGATGCAAATGAAAAAGAAATCACCCCTTTAAAAATGTTTTTGTTTTGTTCAACTATTAATGATATTTTAACAATATAAAGTAAAGTATCTGCAACTCATTCTAAACTGTATTACTACTAATTGATGTATTAAATGAATTCCATAACACGTTATTTTATCACTTCAGCTTTAAAGTACCATCGGGGCATAAAGCGTGAAGTACTTTTAACATAAAACCTGCAGATTAGTAAGCATGTTTCTAAGAGAAAGCAAGTAAAAAGTTTCACATGTAAAATAAATGTCGAATAAATAAATAATTGAAATAAATGATGAATTTGCAAAATTTACCCTGACAGTAGGCGGGACCGGTGAAATGGCGTCACCCGGGGTTATGCTGCCACCCCGCCTAGTGTATAAACTAACGGCAGTTTGAGATAGTGAATGTGTATGCACTATAGAGCCAACAATAGAAACATTGCCTAGAGTGAGAGGGATTTTGCTGCACGTTGTTCGTTTGTTCTAGTGAAAATTTAAATTTCATCTAGTTGCTTTTTATTTTGAAGTTTCAAAGGAGAAGAGATAAGCACCTTTTGTTGTAACATTAGGTTTTTAAGATAATACTACCAGTAATCTACATCCATTCGCCAACATTTTGATGCAATGTGTTGAGCAAGTTCGGTTCTTCTTTCGGCATTGCTTGGGAACTTCCGCCCTATTGTCCTCTCGGGGTAATGGTGCCACGATGCAAATCGGGTGAGAAATTGCCCCATTTGAATGTAGTGTAGCCGATTCAGCAGAGATTTATATTGTGACTTTTGCAATTTGAGTTAAATTGTACACTTAACACATTAATAAATATAGCTTAAGGAATATTGTAACTATTGATTGTTTTGATAAATTACATTGCATTCTAAATATTTTCAGTAGGTTATGTGTTCCCTAGTATCCATTTGATGTATTTACCATGTCATGTGGTGTCATTACCCCGATACAGTGATGGAATTACCCCAGAATCCCGCCACTGTGCACAGGTTGAAAGAAGTTTTTTTTTTATGTGTGCCTATGTTACAGTTATAATTAAGGTTAAATTTACAGAGATACTAAAAATTATGATTCAGCTTTAGAATTTTTACTGTTTAAAAATAAACATTTTTTACTGGTGAAAAAATTTAAATTCCCTTAAGGTGGTGGCAGTCTCCCAGCCCACCTTATATCTAAGTAACGTTTAATGAACTAGAATTAAAATCCGGATTTCTTGTTAGGTAAGTACGCAAGGATATAAGTAGTGGGAATACGGGGCTTCGGGCTCAGAAGGGTGTAGGGGTGCACCGCGCACCCTCACGCAGCACGCACGTACCTTCACTCGTGCACCTCCCATCCCTCTTCGACTATCCGAACTGCCTCCGAAAACCGATTTAGACGCCCCCTAGCGAGGAAAATGACGTTTTTAGAGTATTTTCTACTATAAAGTGAGAGTTGAACGTTAGATCGTCTATATTATCATACTATAAGATGGAGATTAAATTTACATTTGAATTTTGAACAACCTTTACCTTAAAGAGTATTATTAGTTAAACAAAACAATGGAAAATAATAATTTTTGTTGAAAAAAAAATGATTTCTGTAGGTTTTTTTCAGCTACAAGATCAGAATATCAATTTAAATGGGGAAAGTTAAACATATATTTGAATTTTGAATGGTCATCACCTTAATGAACATTATTAATTAAACAAAACAATTGAAAACATCAATTCTTAATAGAATAGAAGATTTCTTAGGATTTTTTTCAAATATAAGATCAAAATACCTACTTAAAATAGAAAAGATACATACATTTAAGTTTTTGAACAACCATCACCTTAATGAATACTATTAATTAAAGGAAAAAAATTAAACTATCATTTTTTAAGAAAAAAAGCTGATTTCTGTAGAATTTTCTCAAATTTCATTACAAAGATTAAACAAACGCTTTCAAAATTAAACATAATTTTTGAAGTTTGAATGATCATCACCTTAATGAACATTATTAATTAAACAAAAGAATTGAAAGTATCAATTTTTAATAGAAAAGAAGATTTCTTAGGATTTTTTTCAAATATAAGATCAAAATATCAACTTAAAAGAGAAAAGATAAACAAAAACTGAAATCGAAAATGTATTTCATTTAATTTTAGGTATTATATTTTGAATGTTATGGTGGAAAAATTAGTGCAAAAATATGTCCCCCCCCCATCTAATTCCGAATCTATTGAAACTAAAATTATGAAAAAATTAGAGGTAGTAGGAATTAATTTAAACCTTGCAGGAAAATTATAGCGATTACTCTAGGTCAGATAGTTTATGAGAAAATCGCATTTTTCCGTTACACACAAATTTCGATTTACGGGTTTCAGCAAAAGTGTTGAGCAGCGCTGGAGGTACCTATCGTAGCAGAAGTATAAAAGCATTATTTATCATGAATTTCGGAAAAAAATCGTCGGTAATTAGCCGAGATATCAACAATTAAAGACACGGACGGTTTGAACATTCATAATAACAGGGACGGCGTACTCTATGCTCCATCGGCTTTTAAAGGCTAGATAACAAATTTTAAGGATATATTTGTGTAATGCAATGCCCAGTAGCAGTAGAAAAGCAATAAATGTCAAATTGTTAAAAACGGACTAATTTAATGAGAATTAATCACATAAATACTGTGGGATTCACGACTAGTTTGCATTGAGTGGCTCTCTCAATACACCTACCGTGTTTTTAAAGGTTAACCAAAAACCTATATGGAAAACACATATACAGAACAGCTATATTTGATATTGTTTTGGTTCCCTATATCTCTGAACTTTCATGGTATATCGATTTATACTTTTCTAGTATACAGGGTGCAAAGGAAAGTCCCTTTAACCTCAAAATACTTGCGAACGGAGAGAGCTACAGCTATGCAAGTGAGGTAACGGTATAGTAGAGCAACTACGCCCGATTTAATGAAAACAACAGCAGTGCTGCTAGTGCCGAAATTTGGAAGATAGCCACTGCAAATCGAAAATGAAAAGAGATAGTTAACAAAATATAGAGCAAAATTTCCAGCTAGAAAATTTTAGAGCATTAATTAATTAGTAGAAAATGACATGTGGTTTACATGGATGAGATAAATCTTCGCGTGCATACCCAAAAATATCCGAAATCGATGCACTCCATTTTGAGTA
Source organism: Maratus speciosus (assembly GCA_963932465.1). NCBI lineage: Eukaryota > Metazoa > Arthropoda > Arachnida > Araneae > Salticidae > Maratus > Maratus speciosus. The sequence goes on along the minus strand of OZ010800.1, from coordinate 14,986,555 downwards.
TATGTTTGAATGGAATGGCCAGAAGTATGTAAAAATACGCACAATTTATGCAATAAATACTTATCTTAATACATTTCGATAACATCGCATAAAAAAACAAAAACAAATCTCTCACAGTGATAAAAAGTTAATATTCAGTATGTTCGAAAAGTTCGCCATTGGACACGATACACGTTTGTATTCGTGAGAGTAATTCTGCATGGGCATTTCTCAGCATGGAACGTCTATTGCAAGCCTCTAAAATAAGACGACATAGATTTAACCCCTTCAAGGGGGGTGGCTAGACGGGCTAGTCACCTAATTTTAATTCCAAAACTGACAAATGTCACCAAGAATATTTTAATAAAATTTTGCTTTTAAGGGCAAATTCGCGGGGTTTTATTTTATAAGAAATTCGTTTGAATATTCTGGTGTCAGTCAATTATTTCATCAGTTTACGAACAGAATTCTTTTACCCCTGAAAGGGTTAATCTAAAATTTTAAATGCATAGGAAATTAAATTTTTACCACAGTACAACGTCACAATCTGCAATTGTGCACTGCTAGATTTCCGGAATGTGAATACGCAAAGTAGAATAGTCGTTCATCGATTTCGGACATTTTTGGATATGCAGGCGACGATTTATCTTATCCGTGTGATTTGCAATGGCTATCTTCCCAATTTCGACATTAATGGTGCTGCTGCCATCTAGGTCGGGCGTAGTCGCTTTACTCTACCGTTACCTCACTTGTATAGATGTAGCTCTAGCAGTTCGCAATTATTTTCAGGTTACAAGGACTTTCCTTTCCACCCTGTATACTATACAGTGATACCCAACCCTACGTTGTATAGGTTTTACAAAATCTTAGTATTCTTTTAGCAACGGTATTTTTTAATAATACACTTACTAGTTTATATGGGAACGTCTGCGGCAGAAAAAAAATTCTGAAATTTTTTTAAACGGAAATATAAGCGTGATACATCAATTTAAAGATAAAGAGTTGAAGTGTATGAATTCATAGGTTTTAATTTCATAAGAGCAAGTGATTACTAAAAATGAGCTGGATACTAACAGTATAAAACTATATTTACATTTGAGCTTAAATACAAACTATTGAAATGTATGATTTTTTTTACTTTTTAGAATTCAGTAAAATTACTATGCATTCAAATCAACAAACTATTATCATATCTTTTATCTTTAAGATCCACATAGATAAAATCTTTTAGATAATGTCTTTAATATATTTTTGGCTGTATTTAAACGTTAATACTTAAATGTCACAAGAATAACGGAAAACATACAAAAGTTTTAATTAAAAAAAAAACTACTTAAAATTTTTACCCAAAACTTCTAATTCTCCGATTTCGAAGTATAAGACATATTTTACATTAAATATTTTGTTTATGCTATTCATGGAATAGGCTCTGGGGAGTTGTCACAAGAGTAACAAACGTCTGTGTCACAATAGTAACACATAATACTTTTGTCGGTAGTTTGATATAAAACTGCCTCACAACCAAAACAAACAGAATGTTTAAAGTTTTGGTTTTTTCTCTGTTCTTAGAGCAGTTATTGAAATAGTTTTAGCTATAACTACGGTTATTTTGTAAATTTTAAGGAAGATAAATTATCTTTATTAGTGTTTTTTAATGGGTGGATTTATTTTTATTCACTTTTGGTATTACTTAAGATAAATTAATCATGACAAGTAATTAAAGATATAATAAAACAACTCAACTCGTGTCATTTTTGTGTGCTTTCTTTTAGTTTGAAGCACATGGTCTTTGATTAGATATTTTATAAGCTTTGTAAAGCTGCGTTTACTAAATTCTGCTGTATAACCTACAGAGGTTCATATAGTAACTCTTATGGAAAGGATTCTGATAGTATATTTTAAAGGAAAGATTTTAATATTGCTTCTCATACACGACATTATTTTAAAGAGCTGGAAAAATTCTGCTAAGCGCCCAAAATTGTACAGAAAAAATACCAATGAAATTGAATATGTTGTTGTGAGAAAGAAACAAAACAAAATATATTACGATAAGGTGAAGAAAATTCTTAGAACCAGCAACAGCTTCAGCAAGAAAATGGAAATATTAAGAAAAGAAAAAAGTAGAGAACTAGCTAACCTCAGATACTGTATCGGTAAAAAATCTAACTCCACGCTACAACTAACTCATTTGGAGAATTTTGTGTCGATGAAGATTTAAGAAGAGGTCATTCTTTAGCTAAATCAACGTTCTTTAAGCGTGAAAAGGTCACATAATTTCATCAATTCTAGGGGACATTTAATAAGAAAATGCGTTTTTTGTTTAAAGAAGATTTCCTAAATTCAAAGATTGGAGATTCATTTTTTGCTTTAAAGCCTAGTTTCATAAAACAATAAAAAATAACTCATCAGAATATCTCCATTTGTTGCTGTCACGAAAACATTCAAGCAATTCATAATGTAGTAACTGGTATATTTCCTGCATTAAACATTCCTCTGATGGATTTAATGACTTTGTCTGCCGAGATACATCATAATTAGAATTTAGGAATTCAGAATGTCTCATTTGCGGAGATAACATCGAAGAATTATTTGAAACAGACAAGTCCATAATACAGAACTTCTTATAAGTTATTGTAAATAACAAAATGTCGATAGACGTTTTGATATTGACAAAACTTTTTATCAACATTTTCATCTATACTGTTACTTTTTCGAAACATTGATAAACGTTTTGAAAAAGTAACAGTTAAAGAAACCATGCCTGATTGTTTAAAAATTTTCGAAAGCAACTAAATCCATTTCTGTGGCATACATTCATTGGCACTTGTACAAGGGATTATTTTCGTAATGCCAAAAAAATAACCATTTCTCAAAGAATAGTTATGCCAGTGGGTTTTCTGGAAACTGTTTTATTTTCATGCCAAGACGAAATTGTGGTATGAAATACTACATTACTGGTCAAATCCACAAGCGACTGTATTTTCAGCTTTTTATTTAGTATGATCCCTATAAAGTAAAATCTTATGCTATTATTTTAGACAATGTAACTCATAACCAATTTTTTGTAAATGCTTTCGTATGCAAAATTTCAACATTTCATCTTTAAGGGAATTTGTATTTTCCTAAAATGTACCTGTTTTACTTTTTTATATGATGGTTGTGCTTTCCAATTTAAACAAAAATATAACTATGCAAATATGACAGCAATGAATCAGACTCCTTTCTCAATTAACTTAATTGGGCATATTTTTTTTTCAAATACTCCAGGTATAGATGCTGTAGATTTATTTTGTATTGTTGTATAATGATATATATGGAATGAAGTGCGTGCTAAAAAACAATTCTAAGATATACTGCTTATTTTGTCAAAAAAAATAAAATAAAACAATAAAGTTTCATTACTTTGCGAGAAAATACCAACAGCGAAGGGTATTCAGCAAATACAATTTGTTAAAACAATGAAAAATGACACTATCTACTACAAACCTTACACTAACATGATTCGTACAAAGAATTTGTGTTTCATTAAATAAATCATGATACAGGATAAGTTGCAAATGATATTATTGATAATGCAGACAATGACTTATTCTGTTAAGTAGCAGAAACTGAGAGGTTGCTATGTGTTTATAGTGTTTGTTAATTTTAGAATTTTTTACATTATTATATGTTATTTTAAAATTAAACCATCCTTAACAGTTTCTTTCTATGGAAAATAGTTTTTTTTTAACTTATTTTAATTATTTTATCTAGTATTTAAACAGATTTTTTGCTAAAATTACATTATGGACAAAATGTCACAAGAGTAACACTTAGCATTTTGAAAAATCAAATGTAACTAATTAATGCGTTATCAGATGAGTTCAATGATTATTGCTTTTTAAAAAGATATAATTACTCTGCTATATTCTGTAAATTGTATTTCTATAGTCTCATATAATTCACAGAATTTCTGCGTCAAACACAATTTTTAAAAACTGCATTTTTTTGTGGTCACAAGAGTAACAAAATTTTCATTTATTTTCAAGGCAAGTAAAATGCTTTTTGTTACAAACTGTATATGGTTTATGAAAGTAGAGTACATGTATTTTTAAGTAGTTGCGTCAAATTTATCCTAAATATATTTTGCAATAAAAGAATTGGAAATATATATATGGAAATTTGCTCTGATGGTCATAAGAGTAACAGTGGACGTTCCCATATATATATTAATATATATCTTATATCTTATACATTATGAACGATCATTTTATAATTACTTTCATTAGAAACCTATAATCTCTATGTAATAGTTGTGAAAAATAAAAAATCTGCTGCAACTGTAGAGTTTATTGATACAGCAATTTTCTTATATATGTTTTATAATTATTTTCAATCGGGAATCCATCCTCTCTCCGAAACGCTGGAAAGACAAAAAAAAATATGCCTCATCTGCAGATTTCATTAATAAAGAAACTTTCGTATATATATTTTTATAGTAAGTTTGATTTGACGATTAATCTTCCCTACGAGATGCTGCGGAAACATTAAAAATCTGATTCACCTGCTGATTTCATTATTGCAATAATTATCATATATATGTTACGTTATTAGATCTAATTCCGCGATTTCCTTATCTTATTCTAATTTACTACTTTATATTCACTAAATCCTTATCCTTAAATAATCTCTATCGTTAACTCTGTTAAATTCCCTTTAATTTAATGTCCCACTTGTCTAAATCGCTTAAATATTACGCTTTTAGTATTCTTAAATTAAATGTTCCATTTCCGCGCTTTTTTATTTCGAGAATATTCTTTTAGCTTCCATTTTTACTTTCGCGCGCATTTCTGAGGTTATCCTTTTTCCCTTCAAATTCATCCGCTTTCTCTATCCGCACTCTTTATATGACGTGACATTCTTAATTATTCATTGGTTAATTAGACGTAGATCGCACTCTCAGCGCGATCTACGTCATATTTGTATCCTTACATTGGAGGAACAAAAAGTCGATACTCGCTGTGTTTCAGCAGAATTTGTCGTATTTCTACTTTGATAACTTCCCCTGGTCGCCGTCTGATATTTTCTATTATCTATAATTGCTTACCCATGATTAAATACTACGTAGCGACGGCTTGATACAAATGAATCGGTGGAAACTGCACCGCCGAAAGCTTTTTCAATAAAAGCCTGAGTTTAAATTACGCATTGTCTCAATTATTACGGAGAAAGCCCATGTGTTACCTGGCCTATCACTCGATGACTGCAACTACCTCCCAACATCCATGTTGATTTACTACAAAGCATTCTATTTCAGCTCAAACTAATGTACGGCTTCCAGATTGATTATTCATCTACTATGGCATCGAAACTAACCACACTTTCGAATCACCATACAACGTAATATCGTTATATATATATATATATATATATTGTAATTCCATAATCAACCATTTTCTGTACTTAAAGTTGTGAAAACACAAGAAATCTGCATCATCTGAAGATTCCATTCATACATCAATTTTTCATACATAAGTTTTATAAATATTAAGCATTCTGCATCCCATCTGCTCTACGTATTGCTGAGGAAACGTTAAAAATGTGCTCCATCTGCAAATTTGTTGATTGTCCGCATGGGGTGTTTTCGAAAAATGTACGCTTAAAATAAAAATGAAGTACCTTAATTACTTGCATATAAGTCGCAGCTAAAATAAAATAAATCTGTTCTAAACCAGAAACTTTACTTAATAAATAACGTGAAATAAGTACCAATTGAAAGTAAGTTACATTTTATTAAATAAAATTTATGGTAGAAAACAAAGTTATTTGAGCCGCGGCATAAACGCCAGAACTTACGGTATTCACTCATCTTAGACATTCGGGCACATTAATGAAATCTGTCATTGATAGTTTCCTTATACGTTTTTATAATCATTTTAAATTCCCCCTACAATTTTTTTTTATACTAAAAGTCAAACACTTTAGTAGACACAACAGTATCTTGGACTTATTGGAATAAATCTGGATGAAACTAGGCTGTTTGTACAAATACGGAATTATCGGTGGTCATTTTGGGTCATTTTATAATTAATCTAAAACTGCAGATGCTCATTGCAATGAGCCTGAAAAAAAAAAATAAAAAAAAAATGCAAAAAAAAAAGTTGATAAATCAATAAATGGAAAATTTCCAATTAGCCTAACTTTTCACAGGCTCTTTGCAATAAGCCTAAAAAATATCAGGCTGATTGAGAAACAAATTATCATTTTCCAATTATCCTAAAGTTGCTTAGTCTCATTGCAATAAGCATGAAAAATATGAGGCCGGTTGTGGAAAGGAAGAATTAACCGGCCTCTTCTAGGATCTTTGCAAAGAGCCGGATTTGTAATCAGTCTACGACATATATAAAAGAAATGCAATGCATATAAAAAAATGCAATGTATGTAAAAAACATTTTGGCCAAACATAATTTGGTAGTTTAAAAGGGTGAATGCTGCCGAATGTGTCATTTTAATGCTTTTTGAGGCTTCTGGCACGGGAATAGAGCTTCACGTTTTAAATAGTCACGTTTTAATAGTCCGTTTTAATAGTCCAAGAGCCGATAGCACAAAAACCTATGTTATCAAGCACAAGAAAAAACCTTTATTTTATGGAAGAGTAGAAGTAGGGGAATCTAATGATCCATGCCTGCCGGCAGTGAAGTGGTGCATAAGCCAAAAATGAATACCAACCGTGGTTCACTCGTAGGTTTATCATTGTGTTTGTCCTATAAACAAAGATATGAAAACATGGAGGTCTGGGAGCAGGAAAACACAATGATAAACCTACGAGTGAACCACTGGTGGTATTAATTTTTAGCTTACGCATCACTTGACTTCCGGCGGACATGGATCATTAGATTCCCCTACTCCTACTCTCTCATAAAATAAACGTTTTTTTCTTGTGCTTTATAACATAGGTTTTTGTGCTGCCGGATCTTGGACTATAAGAATCGCTAAGACACCTGGCACATGACAGGGCACCTGTAGTAAGCTCTCTGATTGCGCCGACAAATGAAATTTTGATGCAGGCATTCAAAGGAAAATAAAAGTGAATTTACAATAAATCCATTTCCCATGCAAATGACCACCGATTTCGTACCACAAGAAAGGCGGTCACACATTTAAGAGGACAGCTTACCTTTTAAAAATTATTTTTATTTTAAAAAATAGGGTCAAATGGTGAACTTACTACATTTAAATGTTCAGCTAAAAATACATGTTGAAAAAAAAATAACTGCATGTTTAATTAAGGGGTCTCAGAACTCTTAAAACTGGAAAACATAAAAGAACATTTTCAAATTTAATATCTTAAAATGTATATAATTTTAAAACACAATTTTTAGAGGTTAGAAAGATATAAGTATGTTCTTTTATTTCATATATTTAAAAAATATATATATAAGATGCAAAATTAATATTTATAGGGCGCTTCAAACTGTCAGACATTTGCCGATGAGAAAATTTATATGACAGCTTACGCGCAGGAGAACAAAATTAATTTTGACACTAGAATGAAAATTTTAGCACCCAATTATACTTTATATCGTAGTAATTACACTGAGTCTAAATAAATTCGTATTGAAAGCATTTATATATATTTTAATACAAATTTGTGTTTAGCTAATACAATTTTTTTTTAATTTCTACAGTATAATCAACTAAATAGATATTTCTTTAAAGATATTTTCTTTAATAGATATTCAGTTTCAGTTTAAACACATAAACATGAAACATATATTTTTTAAATTTCATGAAAAGTATTGCGAAGTTTAGTTTATGAGACAATCTGAGCGATATGCCTAAAAACACCATTTTGAGAAAAATGACTACAAAGTTTCGGAAAAGCCGCTTCAACTATCGAGCGAGTATGATTCTAAAAGCTATAACTTCTGTTCTAATGGGAATTTCAAGGAAACAATAAAAAAAAAATAAAAAAAAATGCAAAAAAAAAAAGTTGATAAATCAATAAATGGAAAATTTCCAATTAGCCTAACTTTTCACAGGCTCTTTGCAACAAGCCTAAAAAATATCAGGCTGATTGAGAAACAAATGATCATTTTCCAATTATCCTAAAGTTGCTTAGTCTCATTGCAATAAGCATGAAAAATATGAGGCCGGTTGTGGAAAGGAAGAATTAACCGGCCTCTTCTAGGATCTTTGCAAAGAGCCGGATTTGTAATCAGTCTACGACATATATAAAAGAAATGCAATGCATATAAAAAAATGCAATGTATGTAAAAAACATTTTGGCCAAACATAATTTGGTAGTTTAAAAGGGTGAATGCTGCCGAATGTGTCATTTTAATGCTTTTTGAGGAACATTTTGAAACAATTATATCAAAATGTTCAGAAAAGCTAGGAGTTTAACATATAAAAAGTCCTTCCGGCCAGTGCCGGGAGGAAGAGGTAGCTTTCATATTCCTTATTTTAAAAAAGCCAACTTATATTATTCAAACACACGAAGCTCAATTTAGTGGAAACCGATTATAGGAGATTCAATACAAATTTTTATCAATATTAAATCATTATGAATAAGAATTTTGCGAAATTAGTCAGCTTTATACAAGCTGCTTTTATTTAAAGTAACATATATTTTTGCCAAATTCGGCGATATCTTGAAGTGCCTGTCATTTTAAGACAACATGGTGGATGAGGCTAACCAGTGAACTTGGTCGAAACCTTAGTAATTGCTGTGCACGTGCTCACTCACATCGGAATCGATTGATATGTACGGGTGCTATCGCAGGCAAAAAATCAGATTTTTCAAAATGTCACCCACATTAGATATTGAAATTGCTATATTTGAGCCATTTTTTAAGATAAAGACAAACTAAAAATGCTCCTGAATCCTTATATCAAGCTAAAATACTTAAAAAAGAAACATTTTTCAATTTCTAATTTTTTTGCAGCTCACTTTAAATATACTTTTTTTTAAATTTAATGGCCGCCATTTTGAAACAAGATGGCTGATGAAGCTGGCCAGCGACCTTGGTCGAGATATTGATGTATACTATCCACATGCCTTCTTACATCGAAATAGGCGAATACGTGTGTTATCGCGTGACAAATACAAGATCGTTTCGACAAATACAAGATTCGCCTATATCTGAGCCATTTTTTAAGATAAAGACAAACTAAAGATGCTCCTGAATCCTTATATCAAGGTAAAATACTTAAGAAAGAAACATTTTTCAATTTCTAATTTTTTTGCAGCTCACTTTAAATATACTTTTTTTTTTAATTTAATGGCCACCATTTTGAAACAAGATGGCTGATGAAGCTGGCCAGCGACCTTGGTCGAGATATTGATGTATACTATCCACATGCCTTCTTACATCGAAATAGGCGAATAAGTGTGTTATCGCGTGACAAATACAAGATCGTTTCATAATGTTAGCCATGCTAGAAATTCAAAGTGCTATAATTCAACCATTTTTTAAGATATAAACAAAAGAACAAATTTTCAGAAACAAAAACTACACCGGAATCTTTGTATCAAGGCCAAACACATAAAAAAAAATCTTTTTCATTTTCCAATTTTTTAATACCTCATTTTAAATTTTAAATATGTTTTTAAATGGCAACCCTTTTGAAACAAGATGGCGAATGAAGCTGACTAACAAACTCGGTCGAGACACTGATATGTACTATGTACATACCAAGTTACATCCAAATCGGTTTATAAATACGCCTGTTATCGCGTGACAAAAATCAGGTCGTTTTAAAATGTCAGCCACAATAGAAATTCAAAATGCTATAACTCAGCCATTTTTTTAGATATAGACGAAACAAAAACTGTTCCGAAATCTTTGTATTAAGGTCAAACACATACGAAAAAAATCTTTTTCATTTTCCAATTTTTTGGTATCTCATTATAAATTTTAAATTTTTTTAATGGCCGCCATTTTTATACAATATGGCGGATGAAGCTGGACAACGAACTCGGTCGAGATATTTGTATGTACTATGTACACACCAAGGTACATCCAAATAGGTTCATAAATACGCCCGTTATCACGTGACAAAAATAAGGACATTTCAAAATGTCAGCCATGCTAGAAATTCAAAATGCTATAACTCAGCCATTTTTTAAGATATAGACGAAACAAAAACTGCTCCCGAATTTTTTTATCAAGGTCAAACACATAAGAAAACAATATTTTTTCAATTTTCAAGTACCACATTTCAAATTTAAATCTTTCTTAAAAATTTAAATGGTCGCCATTTTTAAACAAGATGTCGGATGAAGCTGGCCAACGAAGGTATGTACTATTTACAAACGAAGTTACATCCAAATCCGATCATAAATACGCCTTTTATCCCGTGACAAAATTCAGTGACGTTTCAAAATGTCAGCCACGCTAGAAATTCAAAATGCTATAACTCAGCCATTTTTTAAGATATAGACGAAACAAACACTGCACCGGAATCTTTGTATAAAGGTCAAATACATAAAAAAAATATTTTTCCATTTTCAATTTTTTGGTACCACATTTCAAATTTTAAATTTTTTTTAATTTTAAATGGCCGCCATTTTGAAACAAAATGGCGGATGAAGCTGGCCAACGAACTCGGTCGAGACATTGGTATGTACTATGTACACACCAAATTACATCCAAATCGGTTCATAAATACAAGAGTTACAGTGTGACAAAGGTCATATATATATATATATATATATATATATATATATATATGGATATATAGATGTCAATTTTGAACGGAGGGTCGTTTCGGGGTCTGGGGGTCATGGTCGATGAAAATATACCAAAAGTTTTTGAAATCGCTTTCCTCCGAACGGCTGCAATAGGTAGCTTTTTGTTATGAAAGCTACCTAAAAGATTATTTTAGAAAATTTTAAAGCTTTAAAAATTCTGAGACCCCTTAAATTTTTTTTAAATACATTTTTTTAAATCCCTACTACTTTTTTAAATATTAATATTTTTAAACTATTCTTGTAACACAATCAACCTGATTGGTAAAGTTATGATACTAATTGAATATTTCCAACTGAGCGAAAAAATGCCCAGGCCGGGAATCGAATACAGATCCTTGACTTACAGGGCCAATGTTCTACCGTTTAAGCTAACTGGCTTGACAACCAGCGAGCCTATTTCCCTCCGATAACCTTATTAGTCATAACACCTGATCTGTCACGTAGTCAGTTGAATAGAATAATCAGCAGGTAAAGGAACTCCCCATAAAAGATGGATACGTAGATAAGCTATTATTTTAACACAATCAATAAGGTTATCTGAACGAAATATCATCGCCGGTTGTCAGCCCAGTTAGCTTAAACGGTAGAGTATTGGCCCTTTAAGCCAAGGATCTGGATTCGATTCTCGGCCTGGCCATTTTTTTCACTCAGTTGGAACTATTCAATTCGGATTAATATTTTTGCTAATTTTTTTTTCCTTAGATTTTGAAACGTGTATTACACAAGACTGCGGATAAATTTTTAGATACATCTAATATTAAATAAAAACAAGTAAGAAAAATTCATGCGTGAAGCATAGATTATGAAACACTTTCCAACACATTCACAGTAATGCAACAAAACTGCAGTTTAAAAAATTAAAATATTATGTTTGATTTCAACCATTTCGAAACGCATAATACATTTCAAAACGCAATTTCAGCTGTTCCCGCCCACAATCGGAAAATTATGCGAATTTTTTCAGCAGCCCTGTATAGGATATATAGATTTGAATCTATTAACTACATGCATGCCAAAATTTAGTTCACTTAAGAGATACATAGACTTTAGTTGAAAATTTACCTTCAGCAATTTTCTCTCATAAGGAGAACGGTACGTGAATACTTTTGTGCAGCCCTGTATTTCAGGTATAGAATTTATATATAACGAGTAAGATGCAAAAAAATAATTAAATTTAAAAGCGCATACCGAATTTTAAACCGTACAGTACAGCAATTATTACTCAAAGACAGTACTGTACTGTAAAAGATTTCTTTTGTGTGTCCCTGTAAATGACTAAAAAAATGCTATGAATGCCCTGATCTAAAGTGACCGTAGTGAAATTCAGTGATATATATCAGTTTGAATACATTTAAAATAGAGTAATGTCTCTAAAATACTCTGCAAACGATTATTCCCCCTATACCATAATGTAATAGAATACTTTTGAGTGCCGCTGTAAATGAACGATTAATCCCACATACTTCATATACAATACCAAACAATACTGCTTTGGTGACTCTAAATAACGTTTATCAATTCCATGAAAATTGGAGTATATTCACGGGAGTTAGAGCGTGGATAGACAGACAGACGGACTGACGGACAGACAAACCGAATGCATAAACACTTTTCAACTTTGTTGGAAAGTGTTAAAAATGCATTTCGAGCATTCATTACTAATATACAGTAATTCGGATACAATATAGTATCTGAAATCTTCTCAAATACACCGCAATCAATTCCCCCTATACCATTATGAACAGAATTCATTTGTGTGGCCCTGTAAATGAACAATAATTATTCTTTGCGCCGCCTATTCAACAGAATGCATATTTTAGTGGACTTCATAAATGAATATCAATTTTACTATGTTTGAAAGAGTGTAACACCATTAAACATCATTTGAAACGATTTTTTCTCATTGGCCGTAATGTAACGGAAATCTTTTGACTATCCCTGTAAATGAACTAACCGAGACAAACAGAAGTCATAAACACTTTTCAACTTTGTTGGAAAGTGTTAAAAAATGTTTTGTATATGGAGCATATATTTCTCTAAAACGATGAAAGGTAATGCATCTTACACATACTTTTATTTTTAAAAAGCCTGAAGGCCCATTCCACGCGCCTATTTATTACTTATATAATAAAGAGCGTGTACAAAAAAGGTTAAAATCTCTATTTCCAATACAAAACTAGTTGGATGTATCCCAAAACTTTCTTCTCTCTCATATATTTTAATATTTCAAAATTTTGTTACAAATATCAATATTTCATTTCTTAAATCAATGATATATAAACTTTGACTTTCATCTTACATTTCTGCTTCAATCAATGAATCAGAGTAAAAACGAGTTAATCTCGATCATGATATTTATTAAAATCAATAGTTTTCCGCCATTCTGTTACATATCAGCTGTTCGAGAACAGCCCGCTTATCAGAATGGAAGTTTCCGTCACTTCACAAGCCGCCGGTGTATAGTAGAACTACGAAAAATCAAGAAAATTACACAAAAATCGCTATTATAGTGGCCCCTTTCGGCAGAATATTTTCTAATTCAGGGAGGACCTAAAAATTTGATTCAATTCTATGCATAACTTCATACACTTTTCGATGGTACAATATTCAAAATCGCACAAGAATCGCTAATACAGAGACTCCTTCCGGTGGAATTTTTCCAAATTCAGGGAGGACCTTCTTGATATGACCAAAACATACACAAAAAATTTGGTTTTATTCTATGCACAACGTCATACACTTTTCGATAGTACAATATTGGAAATGGCACAAAAAACGCTATTACAGTGCCCCCTTTTGACGGAATTTTTTCGCATGCAGGGAGGACTTTTTTCCTTGACCAAACACATGCACAAAATAATTGGTTCAATTCTATACATAATTTCATACACATTTTGATGGTACAAAGGCGACAGACACACGAACAGATAGACATTTTCTAAAAACATGTTTTTGGGGATCTGGCCCCTAAAACGTGTCAATCGATCGAAAACTGGAAGTCGAAAAAAATTTCGCTTACAATACTTTCATATCATAATATTAAAATATTTATTTGCTTAAAAGACGTTATAAAAATACATTAAAAGTAAATTAAAAATCTATATTTACATGTTTCAACTCATTTTCTGAGTCGTCGTCAGAATGTATAACAGAAAATTACAAATGCATATAAAAAATGGAAAAATTCATCGAAAATAAACAAGTAATCATATAACGTGACCTACATGTTCGTGATTGCTCGTGTTCCCTCTATGTCGCGATGCCGTAATTTGTCCAACCATTCAAACCATAAATTCGGGATACGAAAAAATAATGTATTGTTACAAACTCCTGAACCTCTTAAATAAATTTCAATGGACTCTCTTATGAATAATTGTAAATAAAAATTAGACCTGTAGATTATTTTAAAACATAAAATTGTAGAAATGGCGACGTAAATGTGGGGACACGTAAGTCGGGGCAGAGAAAAATAACTTAACCTTACAGAAGGCAGCCGTAACACAAAGCAGTACGATTCAATACTCTATATCAATTTTTTTTAACTTCTAATCATCGCACATTTTCAATTTTTATACCGTCGTATTGAAAAGAAAAGTTCTTTTAAATGCAATGTGTTTGAAAACTTCATCTTCATTTATTTTTGAAATATTAATTTTTTGTAGTTTTTAGTGCAATTTGTTTAATATTGGCAACGGAAGTACTCCATTTCTGTAAAAAGTAAAGTCAAAATAGTTCTAAAATAGTAATTATATATTTTTGTTGCCATTTTCTCGTAACAACCGAAAGAAAATGTAATTAAAATACGTGCTATTTTGAAAAAACTATAAACGAATTATTTCTGTTTAAACAATGGAGCTATTATAAACTATATTTAATTTTAAGTATCTATGAATCATTAGATGCCGTCATTCAAGAAAATCGACAAAAATAACGGCTATCTTTTTGCTGCATTTGTACATTATTTCGCGATAGAGTTGTGCTATGCATGTTTTACCGTAGATGTTTAAGAGTAGATCGTAAATGTGGAATTCTTAAGCGGATGCGAATGACGTCATTTTCCATAAAATAAAACGTGTGCTTTAAGTCTTGAAATTTAAATATGTTTTGTACCGCAATAAAGTCCCGCTTAACTGAGTTATTTCTTCTGATGGACTGATGGTTTCTGTTATTTCGAAACACCCATTATAAATGAAGCGTTAGGTGAAGATGAAAGAGCAGCCGCTGCTCTTTCATCTTCACCTAACGCTTCATTTATAATGGGTGTTTCATAATAATAGAAGCCACCAGTCCATCAGAAAAAAATGAAGTAATGGAAATGCCGGGGGCGACATTAAATTCTGAAAAAGCTGAATTCCTGTTCTTTAGTTTTTTAACTGTGCTCAAGTTTGTCTTATTTTATTACTTTCTTCTATCTTTACAAGAAGAAAGAATATGGATTAGTGAAAATTTTCGACTTTCGGTTTCGACGGATTAACACGTTTAAGGGGTCAGAGATTCCGAAAAACATGTTTTTACAAAATGTCTGTATGTGATACACATTTGGTGGGCGCTCTATCTCAAGAACGAACGCACGGATTTTAAGAAAAAATTATATTCAGTGAGTCCCCGATATAAATAGTTGCTAATTAGTTTTTAGGGTGAATCGCTCAACAGATAGTGCCGCTAGGCTGCATTTTTTAGAATTTCCACCATAGCTCTATCTCAATAACTAATGCACGAATTCTCATTAAACTTCAGACTCGGATATACCGTGATATTAATGAGTGCTGCTTATGTTTTGATGTAAATCGCTCAACAGGTGGCACTGCTAGGCTACATTTTTTAGAATTTCCGCTATAGCTCTATCTCAAGAAGTAATGCACGAATTTTCATCCATCTTCCAATTCAGATATACTTTGATATGAATGGGTGCTCAATTGATGTAATTTCGTGTACTATTTAAATGATTTGACGTGGTTTATAGAAAAGAAAGTTTTGTGATGGCCACAACATACTAGTTTTATTTAGTATTTTAATAGTTTTTAAATTCAGACGCTAAGGCTGTTCTCAAATCCAAAGGGTCAACTTTCTGACATAAGTTTTAATAATTTTTGTTAGGAAACGCATGAAACTAGAAGGTGTTGTTCAGAAACTGGGTCACCGAACTGTTTTTTCCGTTTTCTTGTAAACACAATAGATCTTTCAGAAAATACTGCCAAAGTTGGCATTTTGAACTGATCTTCCGAACGAAAGAAGAAAATCCAGTCAATAAGGGGAGAAAAATGACGTGTCATGTGATCGAAATAGCTCCTAACTCAATAGGTTATTGATTGATCCAAAAATGGAAAAAACAGCTCGATTCCAAATCGCTTCCATGGACAGGCTTTCCAATTTTATATCTTTCCGTTCAAAAATGAATTTGTAAATGTATCAAAACGTTTTGCGCTTGTTGAGCAGAGCAGTTGAGAACAGCCTTAAAAGTACATATATTACAAATCCTCTTTTGGTGAAATTCAGTGATTCTATCTATTTCAATAGATTTGAAATAGCACAATGTCATTAAAAGAGGGTGAAAAGATTTTTTCCCATGGACTCTAATGTAACGGAATTCTTTTGAGTGCCCCTGTCAATAAACTATTCGTGCTACACATTGCATATTGAAGACCGAACATTCCTTAGTGACCCTCAATACTCCCTGACACTATCCCATTGCATGAAAATCAGAGTCTTTTGGCAGCAGTTAAAGGGTAGACAGACGGCCAGACAAACCGAATTCCTAAACACTTTTCAACGACTTTGGTAAGTGCTAAAAAAGTGTTACTTATGTAATACCTAATAGTGTAGAACACGATCGAATCCAAGTATTGATAATAAAACAATTGATTAGTATTGATAATAGAAAACACATGCGATCCAAGAATTGCTTCATCAATCAGAAACTCTATGTTAGGCATGGACGTTGCTCCAAGATATGAGATACTAATGAATCACAAATTTTTCAAAAGACAAATTTTAAACTAGGAAAAGGATTTTTTAAAAACTCCTTTCAAAATTGGAATGTACATTATTTCTAACATCTATGTGCTTATATCTACCGGTTTTATAAACCAAATTTCGTAGGCTTAATATAAAAATATCTAGGGGGTGTTAAGTCAGGAGAGCGCGAACCTGTCTGCGTGAACCGCGAGCTATCGGGGAATGGTTCAACGAGAAATTTGTAGACATTCTTGTGTGGGGTTTTATGAATTCGAAGGTGTACGCAGTGAAGATCCAGACAATTGAACAACTAAAACAACGAATAACGTATACAGCAGCGCAAATAAAACCACTTGGGCTTGCAGATGACTTTCGCGCCCCGCAAGAAAGGTAGAGCCTATGCTTAGACTTACAGGGCAATTACAATGAAATGCATTGTTTATACCTTGTACTTCTTACTTGTACTAACAATTTCTTTATTAGCTGTAAGGTCGTAATGGGCCTGACAGGCACAGCACACTTGTTTCCGTTCTCCTCTTCGCCACTAGAGCGTGCAGGGTTACTTACTTTGAGCATAATAAACAAGATTATTTTCATTCAAATTTGAAATATTCTCTATTTGCTTTAACATGCGCCTGAACTCGGGACCCAGAGTTGCGACAGAGTTAAAGGCACTTTTCAGGAAAATTTCAAGAGACTTTTGAAACTGCCTGTATATAAAAATACAGAAAATGATTTATAAAATTTTTCATTTGCCATAGAATGGCGTTTCAGGATGCAGATGAACGCTAAGAATGTTTTTTTTTTAATTAATGCGGAGAAGAGACCAAAAGAGATCCCGTTTTTATTTTGTTTAATAATATTTTTCTTTTAAAAAAATGCAATAGTGCTTCCATGTCTTCAAGCTTTTAAAATACGTTGAACATATGACAGAAGAAAGTTTTTAAACTATAACATTTTAATATTAAAGTGACGATTTCTTCCCTCACACCATACATTTTGAACAAGTAAATCTACAGATCATGGTCCTCAACGTCAGATTTGAAATCATATATTTGAATACATTTATTTAAATGAATTTTCATTTAAATGAAATTACATTTATTTAAATGGTATTACTGCTATTGCGCGTAATATTTCACGTAGTTAGGGTCGAATTAACTCTTAAAAATAAAAAAAAAAACAAGAGCTCTAATACCCCAAGGCTGTATAACTTTATAAAAATATTTATTACGTATGAAATATTATTAATTTCAGAGGCCTCTGCCATCCCCTAACTGAAGAATGGTTTCTTGTCTCATTCATTTCAACATATTTCATTTCTAAAAGTCAGTATTTTATGATTAGATCTCAGATCTTCAATTTCTTTGTTTTAAATATTGAGAAGTCTCAAGATTACCAAGAGGATCAAGTCAATTTTATTTAATATTTATTTTAGTGTAAATGCTATATGAATATATTTATCTCGTTTTAAATTTAAGTTATAATGTAAAACAGAGCGAAGAAATTTTTATTTTAGATACTTAGTAATGTGATTTGCACATCTTCTGAACGTTTAATTTTCGCATATATATAAGCATGATTTAGTAGGATAAGCGTCAATAATAAATGCATGTAATATATCAATTAATAAAATAAATACACGTTGAAATCTTTTAGAACTTGTTTATTTAATATTTGTTTTTCCAAAATGGTTAAGGAAAACATTAAATTTACAATTGCAGTTTGAATAGGAAAATTACACAAATTCAGCAATATTAAACGCCTAAATCATAATGTAATATTCTATTGTAACTAGAAAACATAGTTGAAATTCCCTAAGAAATTTTAAGCACTTCTATCGGTGAAAAGCTGTAAGTTAAAGCTGATTGTAAAGAATTCTAGAATGGCTTATTTAAAATTTTACAAAAAGGTATTTTTTTTTTTTTACAGATACTTTAGTAGAATGAAGAAATATAACAATGTCTGAATGTCTTCGAAAGAAGAAAAAATTATTAAGATTATTTAAGTATTGCGCGGCAGCGCAATACTTATTTATTTCCAGTGTCACTTCTCAATGTTAATTTAACATAGAAGAGCCTATGGAGATCATAACTTTTTCATTTTTTTTCTTCCCACCTTTTTGTGCCTGATGCCACTCATTTTTAATTCTTTGCTAATTCTAATAATATTATAAATTCAAAGTGTAAAAACATTTGCCAGACGTCAGGATCAAAACTGATCATAAAATGCCTTTGCACATAGGTGGATTATAATCTAGAGAGTAACATGGGCTAATTTTTATTTACATTATTCAAATATTTTTTTTTAATAAATCCAAATTTCGCTTTTTTCATTGAGAATCAAAGGACATTTTCTAATAAAATGTAACATTTTCCCTTCATTGTTGTAAATAATTCAAAAGCCGTAATAATAATTTGCCTATTTTTAGTTGAATGATTTTCACGTGAAACATGAAGCTGAAGAAACTGAAATAGTTTTTTTTTTTTTTTAGAATTAAAAAGAAGATGAATATGACGTCATAGTGGGAAAAAAATGACATTTTCAAGCAGATTTTTTAAGTTCCGATTGTAATTTTTTGACCAAACTACAACAACCTGCATTACTGCATTGGTGAAACATTTTGAATTATACACAGGTAAATTGCATCACAAATTGTGATGCGATATCGCACAAATCAAAGCCTGATGATGATACCCTCCATCAATTTTGAAATGTGTTTGTCTGAATGCAGTAGTTATTAAAAAACTTGACATATTAAACAAAAACCTAATTTGCAGAACAAATTAAAAAAACAATATTTCCTGAATTGTTTAAGCCCGAGAAGGGGCAGATATTAAGATATTTCATTCAATTCGTTCTACATTTAATGTAAATTTTTTGTAACAAATAAGCTAAACCAATTGAACATTAAAAAATAAAAATGAAATTCATACAATATAATGCTTTAAACACCTATATACTTAGATTCCGTTCAAATGAAATCGAAATAAATCTTAGACTTTTTCCATTTTTAAGTTGTAAATATTTGTACTGCAGATTTTGCATTATGTTTATGACGATTGTACATAATATGATAAGATACATGCAAAATACAAAACTTTAAGAAAAGTCTAAGATTTATTTCGATTTCATTTGAATGGAATCTAAGTATATAGGTGTTTAAAGCATTATATTGTATGAATTTCATTTTTATTTTTTAATGTTCAATTGTTCAGCTTATTTGTTACAAAAAATTAACATTAAATGTAGAACGAATTGAATGAAATATCTTAATATCTGCCCCTTCTCGGGCTTAAACAATTCAGGAAATAAATTTTGTTTATTTAATTTGTTCCGCAAATTAGGTTTTTGTTTAATAATGATTTTACTTATATGAAACTACTGGAAGGGAAGCAGTTATTAAACTACCTAAAATTTACCTATTCAGCAGCTGTTTCGACGAAAAGATATTACATAATGCTTACATTTCAGCAGTCTTCATACTACTTTTTCTCACATACACTAAGATATTGAAAAACATTAGAATTTTATTTTAATGTACAGTGGGTGATCGGTTTACGAATAGATCAGTTAACGAACACTTTCACGAGATATTTTTATGTTCGGATAACGAGCATCTCACAAGCCAAGAAGAAGAAATGGTGTGTTCTCGATTAGTCGAGTTGTAATTAATTGTATCTATTGTCGACTTCAGAACATTTTAATAATTTGTATAAGCATGGCCTCATTAATTCATGGGCTACCGGGGGTTCGGGTCCTACATTTTTGTGTCGCCAAATTATAATGAATAGGTTAGAAACATTGAGTTATATATTTTTGTCCATTTTTAAAGAAATACTTTTAGTTTCAAATTAATTATTTTAATTTAAATTGAGTTCACACATTATTAACAGGTTCTAGGCTTCACTTGAGCTTTAGCGGGCCCTGCAGTAAATACGATCTTTCAGAGATCCAAGTAGTTTTTGACAGGTCAAAGTGACAAATTAATGATTTAAATCTGGAGTCGATGAATGTAATCCTTAAAGTTTTACAAAGAATATGTCATTTACTTTTTTTAAATACACGAGGACATGGACAAAGCCATCAAAATACGATCTGTTCATATTAAATAAGGACATAACTATTATAAAGGGGATATTTATGTTATTTTTTATGTTTTATTTAGCTTTTAAAAACGAATTAATTGAATTCTCATACAAATCTTTACTAAATCTAGGATAGGTTCACGAACATTGTTTTGGAACGGATTAAGTTCGTTAACACTTTATATAAATTTAGTAATCTGTTAGGTTATACCAAATAAAACAACACATTGATTTAAGAAAAATATATACAGTGATTCCCAAAACTGTTCATACACTTACGAATTTCAATGAAATAGTGCTCTATCCATTAAGTAGAATAAATATTTCAGAATGGGTATTTAATAATACGATCTATGACTTACTCTTAACAAAACTACATAAAATATTTTAAAAACATGGTAAAACTTTACTTTGGAGAAATCAATAATAAAAAAATAAAAATGTTACCTCACAAAAGTCTTCGTACACTTTTTAAAAAATCGCTACATATTAGTAAATATTTTAATATTTCGTTAAATTAGTACTTCGTAGGATATCCTTCAGCACCTACAATAGCTTTTAAATGCCTGGGAATAGATTTCATTATTATTTTTTTTTGTATTAATGTAGATGCTGTTAGTTGTTTCTTTAAGACTACGAGCCATTTTTAATAATAAATAGAATATTACGGACCAGTCATGCAAAATATAAAGCCAAACGATATTTTAAATGTCACTACAACGAAAAAAAAATAAAGCGACAGACTATAATTTTAATTACGAATTTTCCCGAGAACGTACGAAGACTTTTGTGGCGTGTTCTTTCTCTGCCTCCTTCCGTTTTCATTTTTAGATAAAAAAGTTTTAACAGTCAAGAAAATCAAAATGTTAAAAAAAAGTTTTGGATGTTATTTAGAATAACATGATGATAATGTGAAAAAATATTGGACTTCATATTCGAATTCAATTCCACGCAAATTCCTTTTAATTACCAATTTTTAAAGTGTACGAACACTTTTGTGGACCACTGTATATATAAATTACAAACCAAATATTTCTACATGGAATAGAATTTTTAATTTGCCTACAGTTACATATTTTACAAAAATATAATATTTTAAATAGTAGTGAAAGTACCATTAAAGTTTCATACTATTATACTTTCATTAAAAAGCAGAAAAACCAACGTTTAAAATGCACAAATAATATATGAAAAGCAGCAAACAGCTGTTTCGAATCTACTAGCGAGATTCTTCTTCAGTGCAAAAGGAACAGCGTACTAGAAAAAGCAAGGCTGAGCAAAATCATAGGCAGAGACGCGCTGGCTTTTATACCCTATGCGGGTGGCGAAGGCGCCGAAACAACCAATGAGAGAGAAGCAGTGGAAACGACTGGGTGGACAAGTAGCTACATCTACCGGAGAAGTAGAGAAAAGAAACCAAAAAAGGGGAATTAAATTAACGCTTTCCAAATACTTGGAAAATCTGGAGTACTAGATAAGTCATTGACTAAAGAGTGAGAATTTTTAATGATATGGTAAGCTTCCCAAAAATCAAGATCAAGGTTAGATGAACATTTTTGGATAATGATGGCTGAGGAAAAATCGAACCTATGTTGAGAAGACCAAGAATGTTGAGCAATAGAAGAACGTTTGAGCTTCTGATT
Source organism: Maratus speciosus (assembly GCA_963932465.1). Taxonomy (NCBI): domain Eukaryota; kingdom Metazoa; phylum Arthropoda; class Arachnida; order Araneae; family Salticidae; genus Maratus; species Maratus speciosus. The sequence continues at coordinate 14,964,155 of OZ010800.1, read as the reverse complement.
TTTAACATAACCTTCATGCTCTTTTAAACGAAATCTAAGAGCACGTTTAGTCTGACCAATATAAGAAAGACCACACTGACAAGAGATCTGGTAAATGCCCCAATTATCTAGGCGATCAACTGGGTGTTTGAGATTTGAAAAAGGGATTTTATTAACAGGAGAAAAAATAACTTTAAAATCAAACCTTCTTAGGATTTTAGCAACTTGCTGACTGATTTTAGGAAAAAATGGTAATACAACCGAAGTATTAGAGTTGGTATTAGAATGCTTTTCAGAATGGTCGGATTTCGTCAATTTCTTATAAATAGAATCGATAATATTAGAGGAATAACCACGATCGACAGCAATAGCTTTGAGGTAATTAAGTTCAGCACTAAGTAACTGAGGAGTGGAACAAATATTAGTAGCACGAAAAACAAAAGTATTGAAAGCAGCGAATTTCTGGTTAGGGGGATGAGAAGAATACCTGTGAGGTGGGAGACTGACAGCAAAAGGTTTACGAAAGACGGTAGTCTGAAAGCCATTTTCACAACGAATAACAAGGACATCCAGGAAAGAAAGACAGTTATTGGTCTCAATTTCAGAGGTAAATTGAATGCAGGGATCAATGGAATTCATAATAGAGAGAATATGATTAATATCCGAATTCATTTCAATCAGGACATAAACATCATCAACATAACGAACATAGAACGGAAATTTTAAGATTTCAAAAAGGTTGACCTCAAAATAGTGCATATAAATATCGCATAAAATTGGACTAAGAGGACTACCCATAGACAAACCGTCAATCATACGGAAGAAATTACCATTGAAAACAAAAGTATTTTGCGACAAGCAAGCGCGAGTGAGAAGTATAAGTTCCTCGATTTCAAAATAAGAGAAATGGAATTCACAAAGCCTTTTCTTGAGGCAATCTAAAGCCCCCTCAACCGGAACGTTTGTAAATAATGATTTAACATCAAAAGAAACCATCATGTGACCCTGCGGCTTAAAATTATGAAGTTTTTTAACAAAATCAAAAGAATTCTTAACAGTGAAACAGTTACTGCTCAAAAGTGGGGGAAAAATAGAAACTAAATATTTGGCAAGCTTATAAGAAGCTGTACCGATACTAGAGACAATAGGTCTAAAAGGAATGTCAGGTTTATGGACCTTAGGTAAAGCATAAAACCTGGCGCAATAGACGGAATAAGGGACTTCTTAAAGTTAGCAGGAATAATGGAAGAAGACTTAATGGCAGACTTAATAGAGTTAATTTCACTAGTGGAAGGGTCTTTGCGGATATCCACATACGGATCATCATTAATTAATTTATGGGTTTTTTCCAAATACGTAGATTTGTCGAGAAGAACAATCTGACCACCTTTGTCGGCCTTAGTAATAATTAAATTTGGATCAGAACGCAAATTTTTCAGACATTGTTTAACAGGATGTTTAAGATTGGGTTAATAAACATTAGAATTGAAATCAACAGTATTGGCTATGAGATGCCTAATAGACTCTTTTTGAGAAGAAGATAGAGCGCTATGCTTAAAGGCTCTTTCAATAGGAGCAATAAGATTAGGTAAAGAAGGAATAGCAGAGACAGAAAAATTGTTATTCAATTTGAGAGCATCGAGCTGATTGTTACTTAATGGAACACTAGAAAGATTGACAACAGCATTTTGGTTAACAAGAGGCAAATTACTGCAGTTATTAGCGACAGAACTTCCACAAAGCGCATTAAATTTCTTCTTTAAAACCGAACAATGAACAAAAGAAACTGTGAGAACTCTGCTCCATGACCTTCTGTCAATGGACTGAAAATCAGGAGTAGAATTAGCGAGGCTGATATGTAAAGAATATAACTCGCGCTCTATATGAGCAATTTTGTGGCGAGTCTCTTGAATCAAAGCTCTTAAAAGAGCTAATTTAGAACGAAATAAGACCTTCTCAATCCTATTTGAAGAAAATAAATTACAACGAATGGAAATGAATTTAGGAATAACCTTCTTACGCCTACAATCAAGTAGGAAATGTAAGTGTTCCAAAAACCTGTACTTTTTTAATCGTAAATTACAAAACCTATTGATTTGACACATTGCGGGAAAAAAATTACAGAAGAATAAAGGCCCGTTAACGCCAAATACATAAAAATAGCAAATAAAGCCTTTGTGCAACAATATTAAAAAGCAGAAAAACCAACGTTTAAAATGCACAAATAATATATGAAAAGCAGCAAACAGCTGTTTCGAATCTACTAGCGAGATTCTTCTTCAGTGCAAAAGGAACAGCGTGCTAGAAAAAGCAAGGCTGAGCAAAATCATAGGCAGAGACGCGCTGGTTTTTATACCCTATGCGGGTGGCGAAGGCGCCGAAACAACCAATGAGAGAGAAGCAGTGGAAACGACTGGGTGGACAAGTAGCGACATCTACCGGAGAAGTAGAGAAAAGAAACCAAAAAAGGGGAATTAAATTAACGCTTTCCAAATACTTGGAAAATCTGGAGTACTAGATAAGTCATTGACTAAAGAGTGAGAATTTTTAATGATATGGTAAGCTTCCCAAAAATCAAGATCAAGGTTAGATGAACATTTTTGGATAATGATGGCTGAGGAAAAATCGAACCTATGTTGAGAAGACCAAGAATGTTGAGCAATAGAAGAACGTTTGAGCTCCTGATTTTTAACATAATCTTCATGCTCTTTTAAACGAAATCTAAGAGCACGTTTAGTCTGACCAATATAAGAAAGACCACACTGACAAGAGATCTGGTAAATGCCCCAATTATCTAGGCGATCAACTGGGTGTTTGAGATTTGAAAAAGGGATTTTATTAACAGGAGAAAAAATAACTTTAAAATCAAACCTTCTTAGGATTTTAGCAACTTGTTGACTGATTTTAGGAAAAAAATGGTAATACAACCGAAGTATTAGAGTTGGAATTAGAATGCTTTTCAGAATGGTCGGATTTCGTCAATTTCTTATAAATAGAATCGATAATATTAGAGGAATAACCACGATCGACAGCAATAGCTTTGAGGTAATTAAGTTCAGCACTAAGTAACTGAGGAGTGGAACAAATATTAGTAGCCCGAAAAACAAAAGTATTGAAAGCAGCGAATTTCTGGTTAGGGGGATGAGAAGAATACCTGTGAGGTGGGAGACTGACAGCAAAAGGTTTACGAAAGACGGTAGTCTTTCCAGCGCGTCTCTGCCTATGATTTTGCTCAGCCTTGCTTTTTCTAGCACGCTGTTCCTTTTGCACTGAAGAAGAATCTCGCTAGTAGATTCGAAACAGCTGTTTGCTGCTTTTCATATATTATTTGTGCATTTTAAACGTTGGTTTTTCTGCTTTTTAATATTGTTGCACAAAGGCTTTATTTGCTATTTTTATATTATACTTTCATTTAGAATTAAACCATTTTTTTACATTATTATACAAAATATCTGCAATGCTTTCTACTTTAACATAAGTTGTATTCCATTTTACATTAAGCTTCATTCTACTTAAAAGAACAATGCAAATTCCAATATCAAAAGAAAATATACGCGTACATTAAATTAATAGCTTTTTTAATCAGTACACCAACCTCACCATTTCAGTAAATGCAAAATTTAAATTATACAAAATAATTTAAAATTAACATTTCATTTCACAAATTTCAATTCAGTAGTATAGTTTTGTAGAAAAAAAAATAACATGATAAATATTATGTTATTAATATATTATGTTATGTTTAATATTTTGCCAAGATAATTAAACTTACTTGATGAGACAATTTACATTGGAAATGATTAAAATAAAAAATATAGACTTATTTATACAAAGCATTATTTTCGAAATATTCCATAATATTATATCACACAAATGCAGTACAAGTTTTACTAAATTCACAACATTTTTATAGTTTTCAAATATAATATTACTTCGGTTTTCGTTGACTTCGGTTATCGTCGGTTTCGGTTTCGCCGATTGTTTTCGTGAAAATTGTCTGTTTTCGTCAGTTGCCTTGGATTTCGTCGATGTACCTACGTAAACTTGCTACATTTTCCCTTAAACTAAGGGGGGTGACTCACGCGTTCTGCTGCTGAGTGTGGCGTTGTTTCTCGCCATGTGTGCATCACCCCGCGTGTCTAGGCAAAACAATCTCTTATTTCTAGCGTATTTTTAAGCTTTTTTTTTTACGGATTGCGAGTGATCCATCATGGGACACGAGAAAGTTTCCAGGGTCTGCAGCCCTTCAAAGAAGAAGGCCAGCAACAGGACAGAGTTGAACAAGTAAAAATTAAATTTAAAAAATCAAAAAACCCGACTGCGTAAAAAGCGAACTCATTAATTCTTTCTCATGAATGTGAAACTATGTTTTACATTACTTACCTATCTTTTTTATTTACTTGTATCGCTGACTTTTAAGTTGTGTTTAATTGTTAGTTCCTATCTATAAACACTGTTTTCATGAGGCCTATAGATGTCTAGGATGGTTAGAGTTGCAGTAAAGCTAGAGATCCTACCGACATAACATCCAGGTTGTATAATATTTAAACGGAGCTTCTGACTCTAAAATATTCCATAAAACATCGTTTTCATTTGAAAGACCTATCCAATGATATGCCACTCAATAAGGTGCATAATTTTTTTTTTCGTCGCTACCGCCATTTTGAATTTATAAAAAAATCTAGCCTATAACCATCGGACGGTTAAGACGAATGTATAGAGACATTCATTAAAATCCATCCAGCCGTTGGGATGTTTCGAGGGTATAAAGAAATTCACATACACAGATATGCGTGAAACACATAACCCTTCTTGGCAGTCTGGTAAAAAGGAATGAGAGACAGGCATTAAGATTTATGAAATCGGTCAAATGTACGGGAAATTGCTATCGACGATAAGTTCTATTGTGGCGAAAATGGAAGCTATAAAGGGGCTACTGTATCGAAAGGCATGAATGTGCTAACGAAGCAGAGATTGCAAACCATTCAAGATGTCGAACAGTTATTAATTTGTGTCCGTCAAAAACATTTAAATGGCGATTCTGTTTCGGAGTCCATCAGAAGTGAAAAGGTCAGACAGTTGTATTCCGATCTCATTCAGAAAATGCCTGGAACGAGTGCTCATCTCAGTGATTGTAAGACCAGCAGAGGGTGGTTCGAAAAATTTAAGAGGCGCACTTGCATACAAAGTGTTACTAGACACGGTGAAGGTTCAAGTTCGGACAAGCCTGAGAACGAAAATCTTATGACCGAATTCAAAGATTAAGTTAGGGGCTGAAGGATTCATCCCCCCAACAAATCTTCAACTGTGATGAAAAGGGTCTCTTTTGGAATTAAATGCCAAAGAGGATGTGTTCATGACGCGTGAGGAAAAGGCACTGCCAGGACATAATCCTATGAAAGACAGGCTCACTTGTTTGTTGTGTGGTAATGCTAGTGGTGATTGTGAAGTGAATCTCGTACTGGTGTTCTATTCAGGAACTCGTATATTTTCTACAAAACAATGCGATTCAAAATAAATTGTGTGTGATGTGGAAGGCAAACAAGAAAGAATGGGTCATAAGGGCAATTTTCAAAGAATGGATGAATGACGTGTTTAGTCCGAGTATGAAAAAATACCTCCAGGATAAACCGTTCCCCTTAAGTGCCTCCTGGTCATGGACAGTGCTCATGCACATCCTCCAGATTTGGAAGACACGTTTTGGGGGGAGTTCAATTTTATCACAGTGAAGTTCTTGCCCCTTCATACGACACCTCTTATCCAGTCCATGGACCAGTATGTCATTTCAAATTTCAAGAAACTGTACACAAAAACAATGTTTGAAAGTGCTTTGAGGTGGCATCCGATGCCGAATTGTCCTGAAGAAAGTGCTGGAAAAAACATTTCAATATTCTCAACTGCATTAGCTTCAAAGATAAGGTAAGCTGGGGGAACTGGGCCATAGGCTATTAAATAAAAAAACATTGATGTTTAAGTTTTAGATTTTGTCAACATTGCACCCCCATCTCTACTTCTTAAAACAACATGTGTCAACTTAATCATAACTCTGCCTTTGTTGTGATAGGTTGCTGAAAATTTAGGTTTAAAAAAAAACGTCCATTTGGTTGAACTTCCTCAGATTTTTATTAAAATACGGTAAGTACTTTTATTAAACAATCTTTATGTAAAGATTAGACACATAAATACATTAATATTACTAGGTATCTATACATATTTACTTCATGTTTCAAATTTAAGGCCGGTGTTCCAGTTACCACATAAATTCTTCAAGAATGGGGTAACTGAGATATGTATCAGAGGTAACTGAGACATGTATCAGAGGTAACTGGGATCCAGTTATACGAACAGTTATAAATATCTTTTGGAGTTTCTCTTACTATGGGAAATTAATTTCTCCATTGATTTTTTGCTTGAAATAAAGAAAAGTAATACCTTATTAAACTTACATTCTAATATTTAAAAAACTTACATATTTTAATATATATGCAAGTTTTACATATTTATGTAAAAAAACATACAATTAGCATAAACTTACATTCTAATATTCTAAAAAGCATGTTGGGGTATCAAACCAAATTTAGTTCAAATGAATATTAGACGCTTAGTTAGCAAAGGGATAATTCATGTCTTTAATATTCTATAATTTCAAGCGTAATTTCACTGCTGAAAAGTAGTTGAAAAATTAATTAACATTGAATATTAGACTTTTGAAGCTGAATTGCCAGAATCTCCAGAGTCACATTGTAAAATCATGGCCCAGTTGTCCCACGTAACCTTAAGTCTTGGCAGGGAGAGCTATCCAGGAAGATGAACTCAGCCTGGAAGAAATTATGCCCAGGAAGTGTGTAAAAGAGAGATTTTGAAGTGTTTGAGCCTTCCTCTGATGGCCCTACACATGGGGTGCATACAACAGCTGATTTCCAGAAATCCATGTGTTTGAAGGTGGTTGGTTGGTTGGTTGATTTTGACGGCCGATTATCTACACTAGGGATATAAGCCTGAGGGGGGGAGTGCCCTTCGTGGGGGTCTTTCTAAGGGAACCTAACCCGTATTTATGCATGGAAATCCATGGCTCGAAGAAAACCGCGAAAACTCCAAACGATTAGGCCGACGGGCGCGATTGGATCGAACCCAGCACTTCCCGTCTACCAGCTTCAAGAGCAGAACCTCTGAGCCACTGGTGGGGCAGGGTTTGAAGGTGAGTGGTGAGGTTGTGGAAAAGTGGGTGCATGAACACAGTGAACAACTCACCGCTGAAGAGTTGCAAAACCTTCACCTAGAAGTGCAACAGACGGCAAACGAAGAAGTTGCTTTAGATGAGGAGGAAGAGACAGGGAAGAATAGGCTTTCTTCAGAGATTAAGGATCTATTATCTATGTGGAGTAAGGTACAGAAGTTTGTGGTGAAAAATCGCCCAGACAAAGCTGTTGTAAGCCGTGTCCACAACTTGTTTCATGATAATGCCTAGACCCATTTTAGGCAAATCTTAAATAGGCAGCAGAAACAGACCCATTTGGACAGCTTTTTTCAGAGACAAGGTCCTCTGACTCGAGGATAGGTATAGATACCATAGACGCCGCACCACCCACATATACTAGATACCATACGTCAAGAACAACATATTAATTTCTCATTGTATTTTGTATTAAATACTTATTCTCTACAAAATGTGTTTTTGGTACGTATTTTGAAGTGTTAAGAACGAATTAATTGGATTGACATTGACTCATATGGAATTAATTGCCTCGGTTTTCGTCGGTTTCAGATTTCGCCGATAGTTTTCTGACGGATTATCAACGGAAACCGAAGTATCACTGAATACAGTAAATGCCTTATTCATACAGAAATGCTCGGAGCGTATTAATTAATTTTATTGTGCTATAAAAATGAATCAATGCTATATACAAAATTAAATAATATAAGACTTAATTGCATTTTTACAGTACAAATTCAACGAAATAATGGATTCTCAAAACTTTATCTACACAATTCCAATTTATAATGCAATTAAATACCAAAGAAGACAGTGAAATAGAAAACTATATAGGGAGACCCGGAGTAAAATGGGTATATATTTCATATACTTTTTATTATTTTACCAGACAAAATTTTAAAAAAAATTAAAGTGTGAATGAAATGCTCACATACCTGACAATATTTAAACTTGATAAAAACAAACTAGCAACATATATACTGGGCTTGGTAGCCATTTTGTTTTTCAGAAGATAGACAAAGTGTTTTTAGTGAATGAAAAACTTCTTTCCAGAAAATTTTTAAAAATAAACGGTTTGGATTTTAAAGAAAAAGGATTTATCTGATAGAAAATTCAAAAAATAAGTAAATTTATTTACTCACAAAACTTTTATAGCATTTTTTGTCATATGGGGTAAAATGGGTATGGACCATCTTTTTTATGCGAATTGAAGTCAGATATGAATGAATGCATGAAGATGGATCAAAATTGAAAGATTTTTGAGAGCAAATTGTTATTGATCCTATGTTTAAAACAGAAATTATGCTTTATTATATGAAATTAGGCTATAAATTAGTCGCGAACAACAATTATCCGCGCTACACGTTGCAATGTAAACATTAAAAATCGCTGTTAACTGACAATTTATCGAAAATCACGTTAAATCAAAGTACCATATTTTGGGCCATAATTTAAATTAAAACACATGTGCTAACTATACTAAATTATTAAATTGGGTGGATTAAAAGAGGACAAACAGTAAAAAGAGTCTAAGCAACCCATGGAAGTTAAACCAGAGGTTCTCGCTGCAGTGAATCCAATGATTGGTGACTTTTGTCCTTGTAAAGAAGTATCTTCAAGAACTCACAGGTCTTATTTTTGATATCCCTGATGAAGATGAATACACTGTGAAGTTTGCAACAAAGTCATCTGCCAGATTATTTTATGTCTTCCCTGAGAAAGACGACATTACTGATGTGACGACATTACTGATGTGCAGACATCCTGAATTGTCAGTCAATTTCAACCAAACTGCACCAGTGGTTGCCAGTATACATTTTGTACATAATTTTGCATTCAGTTATAGCTAGTTAACTTTATAAATTGCTTTTGATAAAAAATATTTTTCAGTTAATTTCTCATTTTTTCCTATAGATACTCATGCTTATACCTGCCTTTGAATTGCATTAGATTAAAAAAAAACTTTTAAAATTGAAGATTGTTAGAAACATGATTCAGAGAATGGACGTAAACTGATGTAGTGAAAATTGGGAGCAGTTTGGGGAAGAGGGAGTGTGTGTAGAATAGAATTTGTCGGTACTTGCATCTTATTTCGACTAGTTTCATAACAATGTTTTGATTTATCAAGAAAATTAATGTAAACAAACTGAAAGTGACGGGCTTTTGCCATCCCTCCTCGCCCTAATTCACATATATGATTCAGAGAATGAAGGTACAAAACTTTTAAATAGTTTACACATTAATTATAATGTAATTCAACTTTAACCGGCATGTCCCCATTTTACCCCGAACCACAGGTTAAAATAAGTATAGTCTTTTACACAAAAAATAAAACAAAAAGGAAACAAAAATTATGTTTAATTTAGACCTACGATGCATAATGTAAAAAATATTGAACAAAAACATGATTATATTTCATAATGTTTCTTCTATGAAACGTTAAAATTAAAAAAGCTGTTTTTTATACCCATTTTACCCTGGGTGACCCTACAAACTTATGCAACGCAATATATCCAAAAATAATATACTACCATATGAATGCAATACAAGTTTTTGCTGAATTAACATGGTTACAGTTTTCAAATATATAAAAAAGAAAAAAATACAATACAATACAGATCTACCATAATATATTTGTTGTACATTAACTTATATTTTATGCAATGCAAATTAAATCAAAACCATATAAATGCATACAATATTGATATTAATTACATTAATACTTCCCAGTTTAAATAGAGCAAAATAAATTCCACCGAGCTAATTGGATAATCAGAGTCTTTTACTGTAAATGAAACATAATATTCAAACAAATAGACGATAAAATACTTTACTACATGGGTCAGTTTTGCAATGTTGAAAATGTCTACGCAAAACGAACAAATCAAAAATATTTTGTAATAAAAATATTTTTTTAAATATTTTACATTTTTTAGATCTTTAAAATTGTAAATTAATTTATTATAATTACAATGTTATGGCATATTAATATTCGCAGCTGTAGACGAAAAGAAAATAAGTTTATTATATCTCTATTCTAAAAAAAATGTAACTAACGCTGTCACTGCCGCTGATTTTTTTGTGACCTGATGTCTTTCTTCGTTAATATTAAGAAATATACTCCATACAAAAATATGAAAATGGGCTGTATTATAGAGAAATGTTTGATAAACAAGCTGAGGCAGACATTTTTTTAAACCGAAGAATTATTTAAAGAGATATTTAATGTTAAAGTGAGTCAAAATCGTTTCATTAAAAAGTTTTATAGGAGCAAAAACTATACATAGGAATTTAATAATTTTTTCTACGTATGTTGATTCAAAGCTCCCGGTGTGCAGACTGCATTTATTTTTTTAATTGGACTCATTATGTGAGGGTTTATTTCCATTATAAATTCGAAGTTTCAGCATTTCCCGAGATATTTCTTACATATTTTAGAAAAGTCTATTTTAAATTGTTGCCAATTGTTAAAACAGCGCAAAGAACATTTCCACGTGTCTATTATAAACAGAAAACCCTCCTATGACATAAGAATCAAATGATTACGTATTAAAAGCAGGAAAATATTGAAAATGACGTCATAAAACTTGTTTTTACACAAATATATTAAAAATGAAAGAAAACTATAAAATAATAATTTGTGTTAAAATAAGTAAATGTGGTTAAAATTTAGTCCTACTTCAACTGGCCAAATAGTAACATGGCCAAACAGTTTAAATTAAAATATATATTTACACGTACACGAGAGATTTAATTCATATTTCAAGGTGGTCTTTTTAACTATTGTTGCCAATTCTATGACAGCACAAATAATATTTCCTTTCTAACAAAAATATTTTCAGGTGAATATTACAAAAAGAAAAGTTTGGTGAAAATGACGTCAGACTTAAAACGTGTCATTTAAAATCATTTTCTTCTCGCGTTATTAAAAAATACCAGGAAATAAAGACATTGTTGACTTAGTTCATTTTATAGTAGCTATTTTTCAGATGCTTAATTAATCTTATTTAATCAAACGCGAAAACAGCCATTAACAACAATCCCATTTGGCCTCAAAATCTCCCAGTAAAAGAGAAATTAATAGGAACCCGTTTACAGGAAGATCGCCACTGGTTTATTAATTATAATTCAATCTTTCATAATCTTTTTAAAGCCGATCCAATTAGTTACATTACCAGGGGTTAGCCGATCTAATTAGTAGAAAGTTATGTGCCATTAAAATTCATTCAAAAAAAAAAAGCATTTTGTCTATTCCAAATAGAAATTTTAAACCTGAATGTTTAATATAATTTAAAACTCCGCGTAACTGAAAGTGTCACCGAAATGCGGTTTATGTTTCACGCAATGCGTATTTTGACTCAAAGTATCTTAAACCTACATCAATATTATAAAGAAGAAAAAATTTGCAAGTTCGTTTGCAGGTGTTACATGCCTGGAACTGCCCTACTGATTTAACCCTTCATTGTTCGATTTTTTCTATTTTTATGAAAAAAATTATTTGAAACCTAAATATCGGTCTAATAATGGGAAAAATAGTAAACATTAAATTTAAAATTTTCAGCTAAAATTTGATATTTTATGGCGTGTACCCTATGTATACAATTAGGGTTTTAAAATATTGTATTGCTATAATTTACAACTAAATGAGCTTAAATTAATTTTATCTGTTTAACACTCTGCAATTTTTTTATATTAATATTTTTTTAAGTATTCAGTAAAAATAATGAAAGTAAATTTTACCTTAATAGCTTGATCGAAATTGTTTTTTGTTTCCGAATAACAAATTATATTTTTTTGTCAAATGCAGCCATCTGGCATGGACAAAATAAGTGTTATGCCTTTCTTTGGACTGTTCTTGATCAGGGATAGAGATCATATTGGCCAAATTCATAGCACATAATGAGAATTACAGTTTAAGTTAAATAATGTTATAAAAAGTGATAAAATATCTTTATTAAGATTGACGATCCTTTCACCGCACAAACGGCGACATTTTCAAAATCATTCACGGTAGAAAATATTTTCACGTAATTTTAAAACAATAAACATAGTAAGCAATGTCACGAGACATGATTCATAATGAAAAACAGTGTAAATATAAAATTAAAATAGGTATTTGCGACCACGAATTAATTTTCATATAATTTAAGACAATAACATGGTAAACAATGTAACGAGACAACATGCATAATGAAAAACATTGCAAAACACAAAATAAAAATAAAATTATCTTGGCTATTTGCGAGCGTGGATTAATTTCTACTATTCTTACTAAACCAAGTTATTGTTATTTAGCCAAGATAAATTTATTTTTATTTTACGTTTTGCAATATTTTTCACTATGCATGTTTTCTTGTGACATTGTTTACCATGTTATTGTTTTAAATTATATGAAAATTATTCCGCGCTTGCAAATAACTAGTTTAATTTAATGTTTTCAATGTTTTTCATTATGCATCCTGTCTCGTGACATTGTTTACTATGTTTATTGTTTTTAAATTATGTGAAAATATTTTCTATCGTGAATGATTTTGAAAAGGGCGCCGTTTGTGCGACGAAACGATCGTCAATCTTAATAAAGATATTTTATCACTTTTTATAGCATTATTTAACTTAATCTGTTATAAGTGATTATTATACATGTTGTATAAGAATTACAGTGTTTTTAGGTATGTGCCAGATGTGGCACGTGGGTTAAGAAATAGTGGCAAAAGGATTATAACTATCTCTGCTCCAACACAGTAAAGTCAGTACCACTACCTTCATAAGGATGGAGAATTAAAAAAACCCTCTAAAATTGAGATTTTGGAGATATAGCTGGATCTACAAACTTAAAATATTATAGTGAGGTTAGTTTTATGATATACATGCTTGTAAGAAGAGCTTCTGGAAAATTTGAAATTTACAGGGATGGAATGGACAGAAAACTCTCTTAAAAGGTTGTAAATTACTATTTATTTTTAATTGTTAGGGCTAGAAAATTTAAATTTGGTAACGCTGGTACATGAGAGAGTCAATGATCGCGCAAAACAGTTTTTTTAAATATTCAAAATTTTAAAGAATGTAGGTGCAGAAGACGTTCTAAAGTTTGGATTTCTGTGATAGAGTTGTAATAGAAGCTTGCCATTTAGCATGGTGAATACTTTAAAAACGTTAATACTCGCTGAGAGCAATTTCTTAAAAACCTCGATATTTAAGATTTGAATAAGCAGAAAACACTCTAAAAACAATGTAATTGGAATTGTTAAGGATTACAAACTTGAAATGAAGTAGGGATTTACTTTAAGATGCAAATGCTCGGTACAAAGAGTGTATGAAAATTTTTAAATTCAGAGGTGTGAAAATAAGTGAAAAACGTACTAGGGTAGATGTGCCAGTAATGGACACCCCTTGATGATTTTGGTTCATAAAAAAATAACTAATAAATATTTAGTTTTAATTATTTTTTTTATAATGTCCCCTTGCATGTTTTATAAAACAGTTTTTATTGACACTTAATCAAACCAATCAGGAAGCAGAAAATAATGTTTCAAAGTTTCGCTGTTTTCCTGTGAAAATCTTAATGAAGAGGCTAAGAGGCTTCATTTAATTAATCTATATGTTATTTATTTTCTTTCAAAATTTGTATGCTTTTTTTTTTAATAGCAATAGAAAACTTAGAATTTTATATACTAATGGATATTTGCGAAACTTCATTTATTTTTAAGGTTTTAACAGGTGGTGTCCATTACTGGAATGGTTTATTAGTCATTTTCCAGTAATGGACAACCCATGTAGACATTGCTAAAAATGCATATTCAGTAATGTTTGTAGTGCATAAAATATTTTGATTTAACTGCAAACCTAAATAATCAAATTTAATTTTTAAATTATACTTACCAAAATGTAGTAATAACACCAAAACTTTTATAAATGGCTGCTTTTAAGTTATTTTATGTGATTAATAAAATTTCAATAGTTTATTCCTTTTTTTTTAAATGTATATAATGTACCTTGCATATTTTATAATCTGGTAATCAAACCAGTCAGGTGGCAGAAAATATTGTTTAAGAGCACAGTCAAAGAGGGGCTCATCGGGCTTAATCCCTCTCCATTTAAATAAAAACAAGTTACAGAAGCTATTAAAATTCTGTTTTCTGTCTTAAATGTTTCCTTATTCACCTCTGACCAAAAACAAAGTAATATTAATGAAAGTTATAGGTAATATTCATGAAACTAGTAAATCTGCAGATCAGTGGCCTCAAACATCAGTTCTACAGTTTTATTTTAAAATAATTTTATTTAGCATTTAAAATATTCAACTCACAATATCATTTCTTTCATATTTGTAATATTAATTATTATAAATGATATATCAAGTATTCTCTGGAAGATTAATTGTTAAAAATAGCGAGACAAAACTAAACACTAATATTCCAAAACTTTTTTTTATTTGCCTTTTAAATCCCCACTGTTTCAATAATTTGATAGCTGTAATTGCCTGACATTTAGTATTTTAAACTATCCATCTAAAATAATTAAAACATCGATCTTCTGATAATTACAGTAATGGATACAAACAGTAAATGATTATCACAATTATTTTATTAATTACTGGTATCCTAATTGTTAAATTTATTTGAAAATAAATATTTTGTTTCATTAGTATGTATTCATTAAATTCTGGTTCTAAATACAGTCATAAAAACAATTATATTTATTACTTTTTATGGGGTGTCCATTACTGGAACAGAGGGTGTTCATTACTGGGCCAGAGGGTGTCCATTACTGGGCTTTTGGGTGTTTTCATATATTTCTGTTATTTAAAATTAAATTTCGATTCATATTGGAAAATCAGACTATAAAAATGGTATAAATATTGTTTATAGGTTAATATGATATTGAAAAAATTGGAACATAATAACTATTAATAAAAAAAACAATTTTAAAAGAAATTCCTTAAGGGTGTCCATTACTGGCACATCTACCCTATATTTCAATTTAAATATAGAATTGTTAAAGATAGCAATTTAAAATTTAACATGAACATTACTTTTATGACGTAAATGCTTAGACACACCAGTTTTACAAAATTCAAAAAGGGTGTAGGAGAGTTAAACGTTTTAAAATTTCGATACTTCTGAGACTAGAAATTTGAAATTTTGCATGGAGGTTATTTTCAGATTTAAATGCAGTTTCTAAAATTTACCGTGATTTAAAGGTGTAAAATGATTTGGGGGGAAGGGTCTGAAAAAAATTCTAAATTTCGATTTATTTAAAATTGTTAATGACAAACTTTAAATTAGAGCTGTGTTACTTTAAATGTGTAAATTGTCGCATAGATTAGTTTTAAAAATAATTCTAAATTATAGGGTAAATATAAATTATAATAATAATTCTAAATAAAGGGTGCAGGGGGGGGGGGAGAAAAAAGCGTTCTAAAATTCAGATTGCTGTGATAAAGTTGATATAAAAGCTTGGAATTCGTCATGATGGTTACTTTTAAAATGTGAATGTTGGCTTAGATCCGTTTCTCCAAATAACTCGAAATTTGAAATGAAAAACCAAAAACAAAAAAAAATCCAAACGACGATTTATTTGAAATTCATTTTAGATTATCCCATTTATTTGTCATGCTCGCCTAATACAGTATCAGAATGAAGGCGAGTCAAACTGTGGCTTAATTGGTAATTTTTGAATGACCAATAGCACTAGGTACAATTTTTTTCTAATGCAAACACACATTGCTACTAGTTGGTATACAGTAAACTGTCTGTAAGGCGGACTCTGTGTAAGACGGAAATCTGTCTAACTCGTAAAGATTTTCAAGTCCCTGCGAATCCATTGACAGAGTAAATTGTCTAAGGCCGAATTTTGTCAACCACGGAAAATGTTCTCGGTCCCGATCGATTCCGCCTTAGAGTTTACTGTATTTATATAACCACGCATGCAAAACCACGGCTTTTGCTAGTTATTTCTATAAATCAATAGAAAGCAAATCGGTTAAGGGGTCTCGGGACTCTTTAAATTTGGAATTTTTTTTAAGACCATTTTCAACATTTAATATCTTAAAATCAAATAAATTTTAAGACAATTTTGATTGGGATGAAAGATATAAGTCTGTTAGTTTATTTCAAATATTTACAAAATGCAGAATTAGCATTTACAGAAACTATCAGACACTGGACAAGCCGAAAATCGGCATAACAGATTATGCGCAGGGTTACAAAATAAATTTTGTTACTAGAATGAAACTTTTGTTGCCTACTTATACTTCAGATTGTAATCATTACCCTGAACCTAAATAAATTTTTATTTAAAGCATTTTTATATTTTTAATGGAAAAGTTGTATTGAACTAATAAAAAATTGACAATTTCAACAGTATAAACACCTACAATTTTTTTTTCTTTTTTTGAACAATAAAAATGAAATTAGAGGTTCGGTTTATACAGACTAACATGAAGCATATATTTTGAACATTTCCGGGAAAAATATTTAGAAGTTTTTGGGATATCGTGCGTCTAAAAGCATCATTTAGAGAAAAATGACTTCAAAGTTTCGGAAATGACGCGTCAGCTATTGAGCAGGTTTAAGTCTAAAAGCCGTAACTTTTGTTCTTATGGGAATTTCAAGGAAACAATTCTATCAAAATGTTCAGAAAAGATAGGAGTTTAACATCTAAAAAAAAATTTAAAATTTCGAAATGTTTAAAGCTTTAAGAGTCCCTTAATGTATTCACATCATGTACTTATTGTTTCTCTCCTTATTCTTTTAGGGTAGAGAGTTGTATGACTTTCTTAAATAAATGCGTTCGTCCTTATAATGTATTTTCCTGTAATGTTTGTTATATTTTTCATTATTTTGAAGTGGGAAAAATTATGCAGTGTATTTCATCTGACAAGGAGAGGGACAAGCTTGGTAATTACAGATTTTGATTATTTTAATATATATTGTAGGGTAAAGACCCCTTAGCATCAGGTTCAACGGATTTTACACAACGTTCCTTAATTCTTGAGAAACAGGGGGCGGGGGATCTAATATTATAACACAACTTAAATACTTGCTTTATAATGAGTTGACTACGTTGGTCGTAGCTTAGTACGGTGCGGCGTTTATTGGTTGATCCACGGGCTCGGATTCGATGCCGGAACACGCTACATTTGTTTTACCCATTTTTTGTTTTATAAATATACTTATAATTTTATCATCCATTAAAAATTTTAACATCGTACATCAATTATAATGTTAATATATCTAAATTTTCATTTAGCATCTTTGATTTTTAAACCATTATTAAACATTTCTCATCATTTAAGGGAATTAGAAATTTTTTTGGATCTATTGACTGATAATTCCAAAATCGTTACAAAATCTGTTGTGGCTCCCTCTCGTTATGATAAAATAAAACATATTCAAATAAAATAAAAATAAATGCAGAAAGAAGATAAATGGGAAAGCAAAATAAATCAAAGCGCAAATATACGTATTAAAAATTTAAGAATCCTTAATATGCAAAAATATTTGTAATTTAATTCTAATGCTAATTATTAATAAAATTGTGCTTCTTACTTTAAAAATTAGTAATATTATCATCGTATTGATTTCCCTTGTTAAGGCAATATATAAATGACGCTTCTTTAAGATTACAAAGTGACAATTATTCATCGATAAAAAATATGAAATACATTTAAAAAAATAAGTTTTATGATGTTTTATACAATTATTTAGTTACAAATATAAAAATACATAATTTAAAATTATAATTGATACACAATATTATTTTTATTTCATGTGATTATTAAATTCTGATTACAAGTATATTTATAAAACAAAAAATGAGAAAAACAGATGTAGCGCGCTCCGGTATCGAACCGGAGCCCGCGGAAAAATGAACAAACACCGTACTAACTGAGCTACGACCAACGTAGTCATCTCGTTATAAAGTAAGTATTTAAATTGTGTTTTGATATTAGAACCCTCCCCCCCGCCCTGTTTCTCGAGAACTAAAGAGCGTTATATAAAATCTGTTGAGCCTGAGACTAAGGGGCCTCTACAGCGTATATAAAAATGATCAAAATCTACGATTACCACGGTTGGCCTTCTCCTTGGGAGATGGCGCTAGTATACCGACACATTTGATATTTGCGCGAACCTAAAGACAGGATTTTTTTTTAAGTTAAAATTTTAGAATTTCAGTTATACCAGACTGATTTTTTGCCAATATTTAAGTGTATGCAATTTATTAAATTTTATAAACACAGTGGACTGCCGTGCCTCTTTTTAATAAAGAAAATTTCGTTTTCTTCCTAATTTTTTATTTTCAGTTAATGTTAAGGAAATTGCCTCCTAATTTTTTATTTTCAGTTAATGTTAAGGAAATTGCCTCCTAATTTTTTATTTTCAATTAATGTTAAGGAAATTGCCTCCTAATTTTTTATTTTCAATTAATGTTAAGGAAATTGCCTAATGCTCATCGAATAATGAGGACAGTTTCGTTTCTTTACCAAGCAGAATCTAAATTTGTTTTGTAGAGTATTTTGACAAAAATAACTTTGGGGTAACTATGGTTATTGAGATATTAAGAAAAAGATAGTGGCAGTGGCGCCAACTTATATGGGCCCGCGGGGCAAGAGCCCACTCTATAATTTTATCTATCCGCCCACCCAATTTCCATTGATTTATTTAATCACTGAAATAAAATTTGCTTTTCTTGACGTTTTCAAAATAGTAAAGACACCAGTCATACTTACAGGAGCACTGAAAGCCAGTTTAGAGGATGTATAATTAAATTTTTCTCAAAAACAGATTTATTGCATATTTTGCCATCTGTTTTATTATTTTGAATCAAAAAATCACCTATGTGACTAAAATGCAGTTTTTTTCTTAACGTTTAGTTTCTTTCACTTTCAATAGTTAACAATTTTCATGCTATTTATAATAAATATGAATGTATTTATAAAGAAGAAGTTGGGAGATTATGATTTTAAATTACAATAATTTCATATTTTACTTAGAAAAACCATTATTTTACTTTGAATTATCCTTTGAATTTAGCCATTCGCTTCACTTCCGCCCCTCTCCACACTAACACCTACTAAGGTGAAAAAAAAAAATATGCGTTATTTTGCTAAAAAATTTTTTGAGCTCACCCAATATTTTTCAAAAGTTGGCGCTACTGGTCAGTGGCGTTAATGACGGGAGATAAAGCAATCCCCAGAGAAAAACATAATAGGCACAAAATGTGCTGTTCACTCACACTACCAATCGAAAAGCCAATGGAACAGCGAGTTGCTAAATTGGAAAATGGCGTGGTGAAGGCATTAGTTTTGTTCATTTATACTTTAGTGGTTGACTGAAGCTGCCAGGGATTGAACCAGACATCACATGAACAGTAGGCGATAACGTGAGCGTCTATTAAAATGCCTAGCCAGTGACTCTAAGCTAGTCACTCGCTTTAGAGTGTTCGAGCGAGAAGAGATAGCTATAATAGCAAAGCAATGCGAGAGGTTACTCTAAAATTAAATCTCTTGACCAATTTTGCTTATCCTTAGTAGTTTGTTCTTTTATATAAATTGTCATTAACATACGTTTTTACTAAAATATATTATAAATGGTTTCTCTTAGCGCAAAGTGGATAACTTCATTTCTATTATACACCGAATTCAGTGAAAGATATTTTAAACCATTAAAATGCTTACATCGTTTAACCCTCCATCGTTGCGAATTTCCGACCGTACCATTTCAAAAAACTTGATTTTTAGGAAAAGTTTAATACTTTTTAGAGCTTACCATGATTTCTTTAAACAGGCGATATGTGTCACTTTGCAGAAAACACAGAGTGATAAAATATTTAGCCAATGTCAGATAATAAGCTGCTGAAGTTGGCACTATTATTAACTACAAATTTTACACTTTACTGAATAAAATGATTAGAAGGCCGGTCACGACGGGATCATTTTAAAGTGGAGTTAGCCGCCCGATGACTCGTAGCTACACTCTGAAATTTATGCTTCGCCCTAATCCCCCGTTTCTCTTCATAGTGTGTCCTCATCACGTCACGGTGAGATTCACTTCAGATCACAATCTTTCGTTTTGCGGGGACCCTATTTTTTTTTTGTACAACTATTAACATGCGAAATGAATGCAGTGGGGTTTTATTTTCCGGCACATTCAAAAAGCTTAACTTATATTAATAATTTTTTAGCAAGAAAAACAGACTTCAATGGCTTGATTTTATGTTAAATGCAAAGATTTATCAGGAACTTTTGGTCCACTCTGTAGGAGCCTAGATTTTCCGACATCCAAGTTCTTCCAATGAATCGAGTGTTCCGCAGAAATCTTGGCTAAGTTGGCTCAATTTACAATTTTAATTTTTTTCACTGATTTTTTATTCAAAAGTTTCTAAACAATTAAAACTTTGCTTTTTGGGTTTCCCCTTTAACAACGTCAAAAACAAAAACTTAGAACCATCCTCTCCTCCTCCACATTCTTGCCAAACAGATAGCGTTTTAATTCCCTTCATGAAAAGCGTTGTCAATGAAATTTTTTAAAGATGCTTTTTGTGTAACTTCTGAAAAAGTACAGAACCCATTTCGAAGATATTTAAGTGGACTCCATTCGAGAGTATCATGAAGTAAAAATCATCTACACGGAAAAAACTGTTTTGTTGTAAATTTTGATTCATATAGCTCCATCGAAATAGTTTGGTTGGAATGACCCAATTTTGGGTGCACTAACCAAACGATTTGTTGAATTAACAAAATAATTTGGTTAATCTAACCCAAATTTAATCATTCCAACCAAACTATTTGGATGGAGCTATATGAACCAAAATTTAGTCATTTCAACAAAACAGTTTTTTCCGTGTAGTATCAAGTAGCAAAAATCGTGAATCGGTTGCATCGTTTCGAAGTAATCAGTCAACATTCGCAAAATCCATAAGCATCGAATGGAGAACCACCTCCTTTATAGGTGCGCTCGTCATTAGAAAAATGCGTAGTCCCTAGAGTCTTCACCGGGTCTGTCCGTCTCTCCGCAATAGAACAGCCAAAACGACCCAACAGAAGTTTTCGAAATGGAATCTATGGAATCGTTTCAGAATGCGTGTCGAGTCCTTTCCAATTGTATGAAAATCCAATCCAAAGTTGAAAAGAGATTCTTAAAAGTTTTCTTCATTCTATACAATCCTATCCTACGACAGGAATTCAAGGTGTCAAGGCATTTTATTACTCATAATTCTTGTTATAGATTGTTAATATTGTTTCTGTATTCCGTTTTGCTCATTGAGTGTGTTAAATTTAATGTTTTTCCGGAAAAAGCGCCCTCTATTGGACATTATGGTAGTAAAATTTTTTTTCGAAATTCCGTGAGCGCATCTCTTGTATAGTCTGTATACCAAATTTCATTACAGTCAGTTCAACCGTTTGTGCTGTAGGATGCTGTTTATAGGGGAAGTTTAATTATAACCACCCTGTATATATAAATCTGAAGTTGGATGAAAATTCGTGCAGGAGTTCTTGAGATAGAGCTATAGTGAAAATTCTGAAAAAGGCAGCGTAGCAGCGCCCCCCTATTGAGCGATTGGCACCAAAACATTAACAGCAACCATTTACATCAGGGACTCACTGAATTAAAATTTTTATTAAATCCCGTGCATTCGTTCTTAAGACAGAGCGCGCCCACACTATTTGTATCACATACATAGATATACCGGGTGTCCTAAAAAGGACTGACTGATTTTAAAATTCAATAACTTGCAAACTGTGACAGATATTTAAAAAACTCTTGGAAGACGGTTATGCATAAGGTCAAAAGATTTTTTACAGTGATTTTCGATTTTAGTTCGAATTACAAACAATAGAAGGCGCTGCGATTAATAGACGCGCAATTCAGGCTCGATTTTTGGTACTTTTGCGTCCACTCAATACATTTTCATCTCCTTTTTCCGCATGGAAGAAGAGATAGGACCAAAAATCGAGCCTCAATTGAGCGTCTATTGATCGCAGCGCCGTCTATTGTTTGTAATTCGAACTAAAATCGAAAATCACTGTAAAAAAACTATTGACGTTATGCATAACCATCCTGCAAGAATTTAAATATCTGTCACCGTTTGCAAGTTGTTGATTTTTAAAATCAGTCAGTCCTTTTTAGGACACCCGGTATATATATATATACACAGACAGACATTTTGTAAAAACATGTTTTTCGGATTCTCTGACCCCGTAGAATGTGTCCATCTGTCGAAAACCGAAAGTCGAAAATTTTCATGAATCCAATACTTTATTCTCGTAAAGGTAGATGAAAGTAAAAAGATATTCCTAAAAGTTTTCTTCATTCTATTCAATCCTATCCTACGACGGGAATTCAGTGCTGTCTCACTATAGGTCCTGATTCTAGGTGGCCAGGGTATGATGACGTCCTCTTGAAGACGAAATCCCATCCTATCCGTGGGACTGAACTGAATCCATAGAATTTTAATCTACAGTAGCGCTCAAAAGTATTTTGACAACCTTATGTTCTCTCTTATTTTATTTACTATAAAAATGTAAAAGAAAATATATTCCCTATGATTGAGAACACTATGACAGCAGTTATTCAAATGTATCAAGCTTCAACTTCTTTGTTTACATTCGGCGCCACCAAAGAAATAGGACTCCGCCTTAGCTCAAAAGTATTTTGACAATTAGTTTGTATTTAATTGTTGAAGGTGTAGGTGGCTCTATAGCTTCCATTAGTGTTTATATCGACTTATTGTGATTAATTTTAAGGATAAAGAATGACTAAATGTAAAAAATATTGAAGTGATTCTAGAAAAGCCGCTGTAAATGCCCTTAAGAAAGGTAGACTGCAAGTAAAACTAACTCGTTCTTTTAACGTGTCTCGGCAACTTGTTATTACATGGAATAAAGTTTTTAATAAACAGAAATACATCGAAAATAAGCCTCAAAGTGGCCATCCGAAAAAAGAACAACTTGAAATGTTGACTGTATTATAAAAATGATATCTACAAGTGATTGTCGTAAGTCCGCTGTAATAATGAAAAATGAATTGAAAGAAAATTACGGCACAGACATACACGTTTCATCAGTCAAACGACGCCTAAACCTCTATGGTTTACATGGCAGAAGACCAGCAAAAACTCGTTTCTAATCTACTAAGAATAGGAAGGCTAGAGTTGCATTTGTAAAACGGCATAACCCTTTCAGGTGCAAAGAAATGCTATTGCTGAAGTGTTGAAATTAATGACCGACACCAGAATTTTGTTTAAAAAAAGTTCGGTTTATTATGTGTGTGAAATATAGTTTTTTCTTATTAAAAAATAAATTTGTTTTCAAATTCCGGTGTCAATCATTAATTTCAACACTTTAGCAATGGAATTGCTTTGCCCCTGAAAGGGTTATGCCGTTTTACAAATGCAACTCGAGCCTTCCTATTCTTAGTAGATAACAAACGTGTTTTTGCTGGTCTTCTATCCTGTAAACCATAGAGGTTTAGGGGTCATTTGACTGATGAAACGTGTATGTCTATGCCGTAATTTTCTTTCAATTCATTTTTCATTATTACAGCGGACTTACGACAATCACTTGTAGATATCATTTTTATAATATAGTCAACATTTCAAGTTGTTTTTTTCGGATGGCCACTTTGAGGCTTATTTTCGATGTATTTCTGTTTATTAAAAACTTTATTCCATGCAATAACAAGTTGTCGAGACACGTTAAAAGAACGAGCTAGTTCTACTTGCAGTCTACCTTTCTTAAGGGCATTTACAGCGGCTTTTCTAGAATAACTTCAATATTTATTAGTTTTCAGCATTCCTGATCCTTAAAAATAATCACAATAAGTCAATATAAACACTAATCGAAGCTATAGTGCCACTGACAGCTTTAACAATTAAATGTAAACTAATTGTCAAAATACTTTTGAGCTAAGGAGGAGTGGTTCGAGGGAGGAGTTTCTTCGGTGGCGCCGATTTAAACAAACAAGTTGAAACTTGATACATTTAAATAACTGCAGTCATAGTGTTCTCAATTATAGGGAATATATTTTCTTTTACATTTTTATATTAAATAAAATAAGAGAGAATATAAGATTGTCAAAATACTTTTGAGCGCTACTGTATTTTGTAATCACGCATAAGAGTGTCAAAGCGATGGGACCCAGATGGGACTTTTTATGAAATGAATTAGAATAGAAGCGCACATCACTGGGCCACCATAAGTGTAAGAACGTCTTAAAAGAAATTTTCAATCTTATTAGAAATTTAAGATTTTTTTTTTAATTTACAAACGAAATTTTAAAATGCTCCATGCTTCTTTCTTTAGATAGTTCCCCAATTTTGCATTTTAATCGCTTAAAAATCTATTGTAAACAAATCTGTGTATTGATTTTTAATCCCTCGAATAGTTCATTTTTTAAGCGATTTTTTTTCTGAATTCCATATCAATTTTCAGGAAAATTTTGCCTCTTAATAAGTTAAAAAAGAAATTTAATTATCTTAATGAAGTCGAATTTTAAAAGGCATACACAGTTTCTTTGTAAGTAAACTAAAGAGCCAAAAAGCTCAAAACTAATTTTCGATTTTGGGGTCCAGTTTTGTTCAAATAAAAAGGTCCACGGTGCCCTTAACAAGTAAAAATTAATTTTAAAAAATCAAAAACCCGGCTGCGTAAAAAGCGAACTCATTCATTATTTCTCATCAATGCGAAACTATTTCCTATATTACTTACCTATTTTTATTTACTTGTATGGATGCCTTTTAAGTTGTGTATAATTATCAGTTCCTATCTATAAACACTGTTTTGATGAGGCCTATAGATGTCTATTACGAAGATTAGAGTTGCAGTAAAGGTAGATATCCTACCTACACAAATTCCAGCTTGTGTCCTATTCGAAAACGGAGCTTCTGATTGTAAAATAGTCAATGAAACATCGTCTTCATTTTGATAGACCTATCCAATGATACGTCACTCAATAGGGTGCGTAAACTTTTTTTTCGGTCTATACCGCCATTTTGTATTATACGACCGCCATTTTGTATTATACGACCGCCATTTTGTATTATACGACCGCCATTTTGAATTCTTTTAAAGAATTTGTTACAAATAATTTGTAAAAACAAAATCTAGCCTATAACCATCGGACGGTTAAGACGAATGGATAGAGACCTCATTCATTAAAATCCATCCAGCCGTTGGAATGTTTCGAGGGTATAAAGAAATCCGCATACCCAGATACGCGTGAAACACATAACCCTTCTTGGAAGTCGGGTAAAAAGGGATCGAAACATTATTTTCTAATGGAATCGGCAAAAGCAGAATTGTTCTGCAATAACTTTTGAATCACAAATTTCAACTCTTTAGCACCCATAACGTAGATCCTGAAATAGAGTGGAGAGGGAATCTATTTTTGCAATACATTTGGACTCATTTTAAAGTTTTGATTTTTTTTTCTTTTTGTTAGTCTGTTAAAAATGGAACGAAACATTTTCAAACGGAATCCACAAAATTCAACAAGTGGATAAATATGATTGTACAAGTGGATAAGTAGGTTTTCCTTCCTTTTTTTTTTTTTTGGGGGGGGGGGGGCTACGCAGAATGCTTCGCAAATTTTTAAAAAGAAATTCTGCTATAATAATTGCAAATTTAAGTTACAGGAATTTCAATGCAATTCCGTTTTTAAAATGTTTTTCTTTATTTTGGGTTTATTTCTTTATGTATTTCCTAAAAGTTTCTTACGATTCAAACATTGCTTTAGTTGACTTTCTGTAAAAGTACGGAACCCATTTCGATGTGTGTGGGGGGGAGGGGGGGGAGAATAAATCAGTCGCGTAGGTTACCAGTCATCAGGGAGCCTATACAAAATACGTAAGCATCGAATGGACAAATGAAGAACAACCTCATTTTTTCTTTCTTAGTCTGTTAAAAATGGAACGAAACATTCCGAAACGGAATCCACAAATTTCAACAAGTGGATAAGTATGATCACAGATCGCACAGAGGGTTTCATTTAATAACCATTGTTCAATTAATAAAAAAATGGCTCATTTATAATGATTAAAATCTTGCATAAATGGCAGAACCATTCTATTTAATTAAACAATGTCTCATGAAATATAAGTTAGATGTTTTCCCAATAGATGGCAGCACCAAAAATATGGCAAAAATATTTATTTTGAAATAACATCTAAAAATACTCCAAATCATATTTTAAAGAAATCTTTTTACGTTAATAATTAAAAATATCTTAAATTCCCTTTCAATTATTAGAGCTATTTGAAAAACACATTAAATGAAAATTCTGCTCTCTATTTCGCCTTCTTCTCTCGTTTGTATTTTAGTTTTTAAAAGTTCGTTCAGGTTTTCCTTCTTTTTTTGGAACACACAATGCTTCGGAAATTTTTAAAAAAGAAATTCTGCTATAATAATTACAAATTTAGGTTAAAGAAATTTCAATGCAATTCCGTTTTTAAAATGTTTTTCTTTTTTTTTTCTTTTTTTTTGGGGGGGGGGGGGGACGAGAGGAACACATAATACTTCGCAAATTTACTTTTAAAAAGAAATTCCGCAAAAAAATTACAAATTAAAGTGGTCCGGGACACAAATCTTCAAATATTCTAAAAACACTTTTATTGCATTGAAAAATTCCCTGTGTTTTTCTGTTTAAAATGACGTTTAAATCATGTTTCTATCTTAATTAGAACAGGAGATATTAAATTTTTCGTTTTGGTGTGTCTTCAAAATCTAGCTTCCAAGCAATGGTTACCATGAAAACGATTTCTTGTGAAAATGCGTTTTTCTTCATGATGGCTATTTTGACCATTACTCGTATTTAAATCGCTTTAACTCAAGAACCGTTAAAGATAAACGATTCAAATTTGGAACATATCTTTTTCAATTGTTTTACTTTAATTTTGATTCAGCAAATTAGAAAAAAAAAATACTTTTGAAAATATGATTTTAAAAAAAATTTACACCTTTTTTTAAAAAAATTTTACTTTAAATATTTTTATTATTTTTTTTTAATTAATATTTTTAAAAATGCTGAATCTAAATTAAAACATATTTCTGTTTATTTAAATGAAAAAAACTTGAAATTCTACAAATAATATTTCGAGTTATAATAATTTTAAATTACCCCACTTTTTTAATGAATTTTAAATTTTAATTTTTTTCAAAAAATATAAGAGAAGTTTTATCGTGTGATTTCCTTACAAATAACACGGTTAACCAACACAAAAAAATTCAAAATTTTAACTCAATGAATAAAAATTATTTTAAATTGTGTCCCGGATCTCCTTAAGCATCAATAAAAATCAAAATTTTGAAGTTGCACTGAGATCTTCGAATTCACGATCTACTGCTGGGAGCCATCTCCGTTACCACGACGCCATCGGTTTTCGGAGATATTTTATAAATTTAAGATTATGTTTTGAAATCGAAAAAGAACGAATTCACTTAAAAATAACGATTTTTCAAATTTTGTGATTTTGGGATGGTCTGGCGGTATTCAGCTCTATATAAAAAAAATGAAGTCTAATTTAAATAAATTCCGAGTACGAGATGAACGAAACCCTAAAAATGTTCTGCAATAACTTTTGACATAGAAACGTGAAGATAAAAATCACCACTTTACTAAACGATGTACAAAATGTTGCAAAGTCTAAAATCTACACAAACATTAAAATAAAGTTAAGGGGTCTTGTACCTTTTAAATGCGTTGAAAATGAACGAAAAACTTCAAAGTTTGAATGAGTCTATCTTCAAAGCCTTTTTATGTATAAACGTGAAATTTTGGATATTGATTAAACAGATTCTGCTTTGTAATATGCTACCATTCGAAATTGATTAACACTTTACAGAATTTGTGTATTGTTGAAATCAAAATAGCTCTTTTTTTACCCCATAAGTCATTGCGCGCAGGATATCTTGAGAAAGTATGTATGGATTCGCATGAAATTCGGTAAAGATACTAATCATATATGTGTGTTTAAAATGATCTACTCTTAGGCTAAAATTATTTCATTAACTATATAAAAAAATACTTTCGTAAAAAAAATAAAAATTTTGTATTTTTAATGAATAAAAATAGTCAATATATATTACCATTGTAAATACTTAAAAGTAGATCATTTTAAACACACATATTTGTTTAGTATATTTACCAAATTTCATGACAATCCATACATACTTTCTCAAGATATCATGCGCGCAATGACTTATGGGGTAAAAAAAAAAAAAAAAAAGCTATTTTGATTTCAACAATACACAAATTCTGTAAAGTGTTAATAAGTTTCTGTTGGTAGCATATTACAAAGCACAATCTGTTTAATATCCAAAATTTCATGTTTATACATAAAAAGGTTTTGAAGATAGACTAACTCAAACTTTGAAGTTTTTCGTTAATTTTCGACGCGTTTAAAAAGGTACAAGCCCCCTTAAGTTATTCAACGTTTCGATCACCCTCTGTGACCTTCATCAGGAAAAACGTTGTCGTCATGCTTAACTAATAACATTTGAATTGCAGATTTCAACCCTTTGGCACTTACACTGTTGATCTGGAAATAGAAGGAAGGGGGGGGGGCTATTTTTGCAAAACAGGTACGGCGATCTCTCAGAATATGTAATATCTAGCATTAAAACAAATCTATTTGAGTATTCCGTGTTACGAACTCTTCCGAATGATGCTCGATACATGAAAAGAAATAATCAAGGACAATTATGAACGTCTATAAATTTTAATTAAAAATGTAGGATTGGCTCATAATCTATAAAAATGTGGATCAATAGCTTTTTATAACCCTGCCCAATTTGAACTTTCCCCGTTCCTTAGTTTTCGAGAAAAACGTCTGTGACAAACGGACAGACAGTCAGAGGAGTGATCTTATATAGTGCTTCCGTTGTTACTTTTTAAGTGCGGAACGCTAAAACGTAACACAGAATTAGAAGGATGTTGTTCTTCCATTATTTCAATGGATAGACCAGGGCGTTCTTTTCAAAAATTCGAAATTGGATTTTCTTGTAACATTATCCTCCCCCCCCCCCCCCCCTCTGCTGCATGTCAAATGCTTATTCGAAGAATGACGGATCGTAGAAAATGTTTTTTACTAAAAGATGAGGCTCCAAGCAGGAAAACATATTGCTTTTAGTCAAAGAAGTTAGAGATACAACATAAATATAATATATATATATACAAATATATATATATTATTTAGAGACAGCAGCTTATCTGTTTGGATCTAAATCACGTTTATACCGAGCCGGGTTAGGTGAAAACAGCCTCCAATATATTTTCACATTTAATATAGTTTTCTTATTGTCCACTAACCATACCAAAATTCATTTTCATATAAAAAGTAACAAATGTGTATCTCTTTAATAATAGCCTAATTCATGCGACTGTCATCAACAGTTCCGGGTTGACCGCTTCGCGCTTTACTCGTATGCGCCAGGTGGCCAATTTAGTAATTTAATGTTATCCGGCCGCAGGTGATAAATCGCCAAATATTGTTCAATCGCCATTATGTCATCAATATTATAAAAGTCCATTTCATGCGACTGTCATAATCAATTTTTCGAGTGGTAAATTAAAACAAAGCTTTGATGTTGAAATTAAATGTCATGGTTATGGTATTATTTATTACACTTCTTTTCCTTTTAAGAAATAATTGAGAGTCATACATTTTAAATATTTCAGTTTTAAATTAAAGTTATGTATTTTAAATAAAGTGAGTTAAAGTATTATATTTTAAATGAAATCGAGAAATACGAAAAAATACGACTGGAACAATGTTTGGCGATTTATCACCCGCAGCCGGCTAAAATAAAAATAACTAGTGACTTCAGCAATTAATCATCAAAGACAGCATAACTGTAACCGATTTCTTTTGCGTGTCCCTGTCAGTGAACGACCCATGCTAGGAACACCCTATTCTGTCGTCATCCTCTTGTAGTGACATTCAGTGATTTATATCCGTTTCAATCCATTCGAAACAGCGTCCTGTCATTCAAATACTCTGCAAACGATTTCCCCCCTTATACAATAACGTAATGGAATTCTTTTGGGTAGTCCTGTCAATGAACTATTAATCCCACATACTTTATATGAAATGCAAAACAGGGTTAGGTGGCCTTCAATGTGGATTATCCATTGCATAAAAATCCGAGTCTATGAACGGGAGTGTGGAAAGACGGCCGGACGGCCAGAAAACCGAATGCATTAACACTTTTCAAATTTGTTGGAAAGTGTTAAAAATGAATCTTAATTTACTGTTTTATGATTTTTACGATAAATAGGAATAAATAGGAAGCATGACTCTATATAACTGAACGTAACATACGTTTATATTTTCAGTTATGTTGTGTTCAGTTGTGTTGGGTCCAGTTGTGATGTGCTATGATCAGATGTGTTCAGTTGTGCTGTGTTGGGTTATGTACAGTTGTATTGCGTTGTGTCCAGTTGCGCTGTGTTGGGTCCAGTTGTGATGTGCTGTGTTCAGATGTGTTCAGTTGTGTTGTGTTGGGTTATGTTATGTTCAGTTGTGCTGTGTTGGGTTATGTACAGTTGTATTGTGTTGTGTCCAGTTGCGCTGTGTTGTGTCCAGTTGCGCTGTGTTGTGTCCAGTTGCGCTGTGTTGTGTCCAGTTGCGCTGTGTTGTGTCCAGTTGTGATGTGCTGTGTCCAGTTGCGCTGTGTTGGGTCTGGTTGTGATGTGCTATGTTCAGATGTGTTCAGTTGTGCTGTGTTGGGTTATGTTATGTTCAGTTGCGTTGTGTTATATTCAGTTTTGTTGTGTCCAGTTGCGTTGTGTTGTGTCCAGTTGTGTGGTGTTGGGTCCAGTTGTGATGTGCTGTGTTCAGTTGTGCTGTGTTGGGTTATGTTCAATTGTGCTGTGTTGGGTTATGTACAGTTGTATTGCGTTGTGTTCAGTTGTATTGTGTTCAGTTGTGTTCAGTTGTATTGTGTTCTGTTCAGTTGTGCTGTGCTTAGTTGTGCTGTGTTATGTTGTGTTGTGTTGTGTTATGTTGTGTTGGGTTATGTTATGTCTTGTTGTGCTCAGTTGTGTTATGTTCGGTTCTGCTGCGTTCAGTTGTGTTAGGTTTAGTCGTGTTGTGTTCCGTTGTGTTGTGTTGTGTTATGTTTAGGCGTGTTGTGTTCCGTTGTGTCATGTTCAGTTCAGTTGAGTTGTGTTGTGTTCAGTTCTGTTTAGTTGTGTTGTATTCAGTTGTGCTGTGCTTAGTTGTGTTGTGTTATGTTCAGTTCTCTTGTGTTATGTTGTGTTGGGTTATGTTATGTCTTGTTGTGCTCAGTTGTGTTATGTTCGGTTCTGCTGCGTTCAGTTGTGTTAGGTTTAGTCGTGTTGTGTTCCGTTGTGTTGTGTTATGTTTAGGCGTGTTGTGTTCCGTTGTGTCATGTTCAGTTCAGTTGAGTTGTGTTGTGTTCAGTTCTGTTTAGTTGTGTTGTATTCAGTTGTGCTGTGCTTAGTTGTGTTGTGTTATGTTCAGTTCTCTTGTGTTATGTTGTGTTGGGTTATGTTATGTCTTGTTGTGCTCAGTTGTGTTATGTTCGGTTCTGCTGCGTTCAGTTGTGTTAGGTTTAGTCGTGTTGTGTTCCGTTGTGTTGTGTTGTGTTATGTTTAGGCGTGTTGTGTTCCGTTGTGTCATGTTCAGTTCAGTTGAGTTGTGTTGTGTTCAGTTCTGTTTAGTTGTGTTGTATTCAGTTGTGCTGTGCTTAGTTGTGTTGTGTTATGTTCAGTTCTCTTGTGTTATGTTGTGTTGGGTTATGTTATGTCTTGTTGTGCTCAGTTGTGTTATGTTCGGTTCAGTTGTGTTAGGTTTAGA
This sequence comes from Maratus speciosus, assembly GCA_963932465.1. Lineage (NCBI taxonomy): Eukaryota > Metazoa > Arthropoda > Arachnida > Araneae > Salticidae > Maratus > Maratus speciosus. The sequence continues at coordinate 14,932,144 of OZ010800.1, read as the reverse complement.
CGTGTTGTGTTATGTTGAGGCGTGTTGTGTTCCGTTGTGTTGTGTTGTGTTGTGTTATGTTTAGTTGTATTGTGTTCCGTTGTCTTGTGTTATGTTATGTTTAGATGTGTTGTGTTCCGTTGTGTTAGGTTTAGATGTGTTGTGTTTAGGCGTGTTGTGTTATGTTCAGTTGTATTGTGTTCTGTTCAGTTCTGTTGTGTTCAGTTCTGTTTAGTTGTGTTGTATTCAGTTTTGCTGTGCTTAGTTTTGCTGTGTTATGTTCAGTTCTGTTGTGTTATGTTATGTCTTGTTATGTTTAGATGTGTTGTGTTATGTTTAGACGTGTTGTGTTCCGTTGTGTCATGTTCAGTTCAGTTGAGTTGTGTTGTGTTGTGTTCAGTTCTGTTTAGTTGTGTTGTGTTCAGTTGTGCTCTGCTTAGTTGTGTTGTGTTATGTTCAGTTCTCTTGTGTTATGTTGTGTTGGGTTATGTTATGTTATGTCTTGTTGTGCTCAGTTGTGTTATGTTCGGTTCAGTTGTGTTAGGTTTAGACGTGTTGTGTTCCGTTGTGTTGTGTTATGTTGAGGCGTGTTGTGTTCCGTTGTGTTGTGTTATGTTTAGTTGTATTGTGTTCCGTTGTCTTGTGTTATGTTATGTTTAGTTGTATTGTGTTCCGTTGTCTTGTGTTATGTTATGTTTAGTTGTATTGTGTTCCGTTGTCTTGTGTTATGTTATGTTTATATGTGTTGTGTTCCGTTGTGTTAGGTTTAGATGTGTTGTGTTTAGGCGTGTTGTGTTCCGTTGTGTTATGTTCAGTTGTATTGTGTTCTGTTCAGTTCTGTTGTGTTCAGTTCTGTTTAGTTGTGTTGTATTCAGTTTTGCTGTGCTTAGTTGTGCTGTGTTATGTTCAGTTCTGTTGTGTTATGTTATGTCTTGTTATGTTATGTTTAGATGTGTTGTGTTATGTTTAGACGTGTTGTGTTCCGTTGTGTCATGTTCAGTTCAGTTGAGTTGTGTTGTGTTCAGTTCTGTTTAGTTGTGTTGTATTCAGTTGTGCTGTGCTTAGTTGTGTTGTGTTATGTTCAGTTCTCTTGTATTATGTTGTGTTGGGTTATGTTATGTCTTGTTGTGCTCAGTTGTGTTATGTTCGGTTCAGTTGTGTTAGGTTTAGACGTGTTGTGTTATGTTGAGGCGTGTTCCGTTGTGTTGTGTTATGTTTAGTTGTATTGTGTTCCGTTGTCTTGTGTTATGTTTAGATGTGTTGTGTTCCGTTGTGTTAGGTTTAGATGTGTTGTGTTTAGGCGTGTTGTGTTATGTTCAGTTGTATTGTGTTGTGTTCAGTCCTGTTCAGTTGTGTTGTGTCCAGTTCTGTTTAATTGTGTTGTATTCAGTTCTGTTTAGTTGTGTTGTATTCAGTTTTGCTGTGCTTAGTTGTGCTGTGTTATGTTCAGTTCTGTTGTGTTATGTTAGGTCTTGTTATGTTTAGATGTGTTGTGTTATGTTTAGACGTGTTGTGTTCCGTTGTGTCATGTTCAGTTCAGTTGAGTTGTGTTGTGTTCAGTTCTGTTTAGTTGTGTTGTATTCAGTTGTGCTGTGCTTAGTTGTGTTGTGTTATGTTCAGTTCTCTTGTGTTATGTTGTGTTGGGTTTTGTTATGTCTTGTTGTACTCAGTTGTGTCATCTTCGGTTCAGTTGTGTTAGGTTTAGACGTGTTGTGTTGTGTTATGTTGAGGCGTGTTCCGTTGTGTTGTATTATGTTATGTTTAGTTGTATTGTGTTCCGTTGTCTTGTGTTATGTTATGTTTAGATGTGTTGTGTTCCGTTGTCTTGTGTTATGTTATGTTTAGATGTGTTGTGTTCCGTTGTGTTAGGTTTAGATGTGTTGTGTTATGTTCAGTTGTATTGTGTTCTGTTCAGTTCTGTTCAGTTGTGTTGTGTTCAGTTCTGTTTAGTTGTGTTGTGTTCAGTTCTGTTTAGTTGTGTTGTGTTCAGTTCTGTTTAGTTGTGTTGTATTCAGTTGTGCTGTGCTTAGTTGTGCTGTGTTATGTTCAGTTCTGTTGTGTTATGTTATGTCTTGTTGTGCTCAGTTATGTTATGTTCGGTTCTGTTGCGTTCAGTTGTGTTGTGTTGTGTTAGGTTCCGTTGTGTTAGGTTTAGATGTGTTGTGTTCCGTTGTGTTAGGTTTAGATGTGTTGTGTTCCGTTGTGTTACGTTTAGATGTGTTGTGTTCCGTTGTGTTACGTTTAGATGTGTTGTGTTCCGTTGTGTTACGTTTAGATGTGTTGTGTTCCGTTGTGTTACGTTTAGATGTGTTGTGTTCCGTTGTGTTACGTTTAGATGTGTTGTGTTCCGTTGTGTTACGTTTAGATGTGTTGTGTTCCGTTGTGTTACGTTTAGATGTGTTGTGTTCCGTTGTGTTACGTTTAGATGTGTTGTGTTCCGTTGTGTTACGTTTAGATGTGTTGTGTTCCGTTGTGTTACGTTTAGATGTGTTGTGTTCCGTTGTGTTACGTTTAGATGTGTTGTGTTCCGTTGTGTTACGTTTGGATGTGTTGTGTTACGTTTGGATGTGTTGTGTTACGTTTGGATGTGTTGTGTTAGGTTTAGATGTGTTGTGTTCCGTTGTGTTAGGTTTAGATGTGTTGTGTTAGGTTTAGATGTGTTGTGTTCCGTTGTGTTAGGTTTAGATGTGTTGTGTTAGGTTTAGATGTGTTGTGTTACGTTGTGTTAGGTTTAGATGTGTTGTGTTACGTTGTGTTAGGTTTAGATGTGTTGTGTTACGTTGTGTTAGGTTTAGATGTGTTGTGTTCCGTTGTGTTAGGTTTAGATGTGTTGTGTTCCGTTGTGTTAGGTTTAGATGTGTTGTGTTCCGTTGTGTTAGGTTTAGATGTGTTGTGTTTCGTTGTGTTAGGTTTAGATGTGTTGTGTTCCGTTGTGTTGTGTTTAGATGTGTTGTGTTCCGTTGTGTTACGTTTAGATGTGTTGTGTTCCGTTGTGTTACGTTTAGATGTGTTGTGTTCCGTTGTGTTACGTTTGGATGTGTTGTGTTACGTTTGGATGTGTTGTGTTAGGTTTAGATGTGTTGTGTTCCGTTGTGTTAGGTTTAGATGTGTTGTGTTAGGTTTAGATGTGTTGTGTTCCGTTGTGTTAGGTTTAGATGTGTTGTGTTAGGTTTAGATGTGTTGTGTTACGTTGTGTTAGGTTTAGATGTGTTGTGTTACGTTGTGTTAGGTTTAGATGTGTTGTGTTACGTTGTGTTAGGTTTAGATGTGTTGTGTTCCGTTGTGTTAGGTTTAGATGTGTTGTGTTCCGTTGTGTTAGGTTTAGATGTGTTGTGTTCCGTTGTGTTAGGTTTAGATGTGTTGTGTTTCGTTGTGTTAGGTTTAGATGTGTTGTGTTCCGTTGTGTTGTGTTTATTTAGATGTGTTGTTTTTTGTTTAGATATGTTGTGTTGTGTTTTGTTTAGATGTGTTGTGTTCCGTTGTGTTGTATTATGTTCAGTTGTGTTCATTTCTGTTGTGCTGTGTTCAGTTTTGTTGTGTTGGGTTATGTTCAGTTGTGTTGTATTGGGTTATATTCAGTTCTGTTGGGTTATGTTGTGTTGTGTTCAGTTCACTTGTGTTCTGTTCAGTTCTGTTGTGCTATGTTCAGATGTTTTTAGTTGTGTTGGGTTATCTTCAGTTGTGTTGTGTTATGTGCAGGTGTGTTGTGCTATGATGCGTTACGTTCAGCTGTGTATAATCATGCTTCCTATTATTCAAAAATCTTAAAAACAGTAAGTTAAGATTCATATTTTTAATCGAATTGTGTTTAAAAAGAACATTTGTTACTGTGTTCGGCGGTGTAAAAAATCAATTTGTGCGATATTTAGGAAGTTATAAAAAAGAGCAAAAAAGCAACATTTAATGGCCAGCTGTTGCCACAATAATAGGACGTCATCATTATTCAGGAATATGCTTTTGCTTTATGATATGTAACACCTTGTGCTGACAACTTCTCTCGCAGAGCGCTGTTTAGATGAAAGTTCCAGAAGTGTGTAAAAGAATGAGTTGTGAAAACTACAGAAGCCGAGAAAGAAAGACAAACCCTGATTAGAGAGGTTAGTAATGTACTTGTCCCTAAAGTGACATCTCATTGTAGCATCTACTCTTCAAATGCGTGTACTTTGTAATGATTTTAGGTGCAATTGCTCTGAAATTTTATTATGCAATTTTACTTTTCATTTAATTTCTTGAAGTTGTTCCATTATATTTCAGACATTTGTATTAGAGAATCAAATATATTTCCTCGTATGCCATTAAAAGAATGTTTTAATCTAGTATACTATAAAGCAAACACATGACAGGGTTACGCTGACTAAGTTTCACGATGACAATTATTGGGCCAATAACATTCGTTTTTATTGAGATTTCTTTCACTTCTCAACATTGTTCAATTTCAAATTTTACATTTTCGAAAAAAAAAAAATCTTAAAATTTGTTTTAAATCTGCAGTACAATGAGATTTTTTTTTTCAGTTTTTAAGATAACCTTTAACCGTATTTTTTTTTTTTTTTTACAAAATAATGCGCCTATATCGCACACAACCCAATATCAAATTATTAATGTGTTTACCCTTATAACATCCTAAATGATCCTGCGTTTCTTTTCGGATAATTTTCCGTAACAAAATTAAAAAATCATCAATATTTAAAATAATATACACAAAACACAAATTTACAAAACTTATAATAGCGCTTAAGGGGCTATGCGCTTAAGGGGGCCCGGGACACAAAAATCTTCAAAATTTTCAATTTTTTTTTTTTTTTTTTTTTTTTTTTTTTTATTGGATTAAAAATTTTTCTACCGTTTTTTGCTTAAAATGATGTTTAAATCATGTTTCTATCTTAATTAGAACAGGAAATATTAATTTTTTCGTTTTGGTTTGTTTTCAAAATCTGCCTTTCAAGCTATGGTTGTCAAGGAAACGAGTTCTTGTGAAATTGCATTTTTCTTCATGATAGGTTTTTTCACCATTTCTCCTATTTAAATTCTTATAACTCGAGAACCGTTAAAGATACAGGGTTAAAACTCGGAACATATCTTTTTCAACTATTTTACTTTACTTCTCAGCCAGCATATTTGAAAAAAAAATTTACTTTTGAAAATATGATTTTTTAAAAATAGTTGCACCACTTTTTTTGTAATTTTTTCGTTAAATATTTTTAATTTTTTTTTAAATTAATATTTTTTAAAATGCTGGCTCTAAATTAAAACATATATATTTCTGTTTATTTAAATGAAAAACAATTTAAATTCTACAAATAATATTTTGAGTTATAACGAGTTTAATTTATGGGTCATTCCATGTCAGTTCAGGCAGGCATGTAACCCACCATCACAGATTTTGATGAAACTGCGTGTGTTTGTTCCTTTTATTAAGATATGATTCCCAGTATTTTTTTTTACTCCTTGGTCAAATAGTTTCTGAGAAAAAAAATTGTCAAAATTTTGAAAACTGCCATCAGTTGGCATTCTTGACTGCTCGATTTTCAAATGTAGCATGACATAAATATGATCATATTTCAATATCTATTCCACAAATCATCTTCAAATAATTTATGCATAATATATAGGGTACGCATTTTATGAAAAAAAATACTGTTACGCTTATATAACGTTTTAAGTGTGTCTAAAAAATGTTTAATCTTTGCAGTCGTGATTTTTTTATGAAAAATAATGCATTACCTAAAATAGCATTATTAACAAAAGGCGGTATTTTTATTAAATTTATTTTTTGTGGGGGATATACTTAAAGGTGTCCTTTACATGATTCTGAAATAAAAGTAGTGGGATTTTGGGTGTTTTTAGTAGTATTTCATATTTAAAAATATTTTGAGGCGTATTTGAAATCAAATCAAGCAGAGTCATTCCATGTCAGTTCGCCTAAGATATTTAATTCACTGTCACAAATTTCAATGAAACTGGGTATGTTTATAGCTCATTTTAAGACAGGATCAAGGAAATTAAAGGTGATTACAAGTAAAATATTTTTTAAGATAAAAAAATATCTAAATTTCGAAAAATTTTTAAAAATGTTTTTAATGGCAGATCTATATTCAAAGACTGTATAAAAAAAAGTCATTTCAATATAAAATCACTAAATAAGTTTCAAATAATGTATATGTGACAAATAATGTAGGCAGATTATTATTTATTGTTGTTTGTCATGTTTAAATGCTAAGAGTGTGTTTAATCTTGTGAATTCTTAAAATCAAGAATTTTGTGAAAAGTAATGTGTTAATCAAAAATTTATTATTAACCGAAGGCGGGCTGTTATTACTTTTTTTAATTGTACGTAAAAATATCTTTTCAATAGTTATAAAATAAAAATAGTGAAAATATGAGCAATTTTAACAAAATTTTCATAAAATGTGAATGTTTAATGATAAATATTGAAGCTTTTCATGCTAAGATGTACTAAAATGACTACGATATCGTATATTTCTACTGTTGCTTAAATATAATACATACAATAATAAAATAACAAAAATTATTTACAGCAATAAAAATTAAATTAAATAGTACCAGTTCCTTTACCAACACTACATTGCTCAACAGCCGACTTAAAATCAACAGCCCGCACTCTTATTGAAAAATACATTCAACTGTTCAAATAATAAATAAACTGCATTTAAAAATTTTAATATCAACTTATTATCTTAAGACGATAATAATAACTAAACAACATGATGAATTTATAAATCAGCTTTTAATTGAAAAGTCATGAAATGGTCCCTTTAAATATTGTTGTTCATCGAGTCAATCAAAACAAATTATATAAAAAAAAATAGTGAGCCTAATATGCTGACTGCAATGACACTTCTAACAAAACTAATTAATTCATTACCATCTGAAATCAAACCCGAAAGATCAAAAGAAAAAAAAATCATCTGTAGTGTGAATGTGACATACTCAGTGGTTGTTGAGGTATGTCTTTGTGACATTTTCACCTGTACTTCAATAAAATATAAACATGTAAGCTTTTTTCATTCATCCAAATTAAGTAAAACAATTATAAAATTTTGTTGTCATTACACCCGATGTTAAATTTTTCGTTACATACTATTAGATAAGTTCTTTACTTTTAGACATTATTGACATAATATCATAAAATTTGCTATATGTATTTTCTGTAAGTGTATAAACAATATATATATGCTTTATTAAACATAAATGAATATTTTTTAAATAATTTGTTTGAGAACAGGGATATATATACACACATATATATGTTGAAAATCCATCTTTCAGCAATATTGTGATGAAATAAATCAAATTACCGTAATTTCCGGTGTATAGCCCGCGGATCATACAATCGTGTTTCGACCCAGAAATTTTTAAAAATAAAATGTAACTTTTTAGATCACAGTAAATATTGGTCTTCAAATACTGAATAAAATTTCTGGGTCCAAACTGAATTGTTTGATCTGCGGGTTATACACCCGAAATTACGGTACATATCATTAGAAACTGAATAAAGTTACAAAAGTGCAACTCATTATGTTTTAAATATTTTTTTAGATATAGTTATTTGAAAGATATAAATATAATGGATTATGCATTTTTTGCATATATTTAAAGCACAATACGTCAAAATTTTCTTCAACAGAGTGAAATTTGTTTTTTTTTTCAATATTAGCAGCTCAATGCTAAATTTTCAATATTAACAGCCAAATATGAGTTTAAAGATTAGGACTGTCATTTTGAAAATTTCTATTGGGCCGTGAGGAGCTAGTGATTTTTCTCTTTTTTGGAAAGGGATAATTGCTCTTCGCCCTAGAAGTTTTACTAAAAAACAATATTGTTTATTTTTTTCCTTAAGAAACGAACATAAAAGATAATTTGAAAAATAAAATAAAGGTATAAATAAAAATATTTCCAGGGATGATACATTGGATAGGTTTTACATTTGAAAATATTGATAATTTTAAATATGATTTAAATACTACTAAAACCAACCAAAATCCCACTATTTTTATTTCAGATCCAGTTATAATGTAGTATTATGTACAATTTAAAATTAAAAAAAAATTAGTCATAGAAAATCCGCCTCTGATTGGTAAAGATTTTTTAATAATTTCATTATTTTTTGTAAAATATTTTTGATTTCAAAGATTATACAATTTTTTAGACACATTTAAATATTTTTTAACATTACAGCAATATTTTTTTCATAATCTACATACTTTATTTACCTTGCTTAAATTATTCGAAGAAGATTTCTTTATTAGTTATTGAAATATGATTTTATATATAAAATGAGGCCTTTGAAAATTGAACAATCATTAATGGCAACTCGTGGCATTTTTCCAAATTTTTGATAATTTTTTCTCATATGTTCACTATTTTTATTTTATAACCATTTAAAAGATATTTTTACGTACAATTAAAAAAAAGCAATAACACCCTGCCTTCGGTTAATAATAAATTTTTGATTAACACATTATTTTTGACAAAATTCTTGATTTTAAAAATTCATAAGATAAAAGACACTCTTAGTGTTTAAACATGATAAAAAACAAGAAATAATAATCAGCCTACATTATTTGTAACATATACATTATTTGAAACCTATTTAGTGATTTTATATTGAAATGACTTATTTTTTTTATGTAGTCTTTAAATATCGAACTGTCATTAAAAAAAATTTAAAACAATTTTTCAAAATTTTGATATTTTTTATATTAAAAAATATTTTACTTAGGATCAAGAAAATTAAAGGTGATTACGTCTTCAAATAAGCTATAAACAAACCCAATTTCATTGAAATTTGTGACAGTGATTACATGGCTTAGGGGAACTGACATGGAATGACTCTGCTTGATTTGATATGAAATGCACCTCAAAATATTTTTAAATAGGAAATACTACCAAAAACACCCAAAATCCCACTATTTTTATTTCAGAATCAGGTAAAGGACACCTTTAAGTATATCTCCCATAAAAAATAAATTTAATAAAAATACCGCCTTTTGTTGATAATGCCTTTTTTGTTAAAGCATTATTTTTCATAAAAAATTCACGACTTCAAAGTTTAAATATTTTTTTAGACACACTTAAAATGTTATAAGCGTAACAATATGTTTTTTCATAAGCTGCGTACCCTAAATATTGTGCATAAATTATTTGAAGATGATTTGTAGAGTAGATATTGAAATATGATTATATATATGACATGCTACATTTGAAAACCGAGCTATCAAGAATGCCAACTGACGGCAGTTTTTCAAAATTTTGACAATTTTTTTCTCAGAAACTATTTCACCAAGGAGCAAAAAAAATTACTGGTGATCATATCTTAATAGTAAGAACAAACACACGCAGTTTCATTAAAATCTGTGATGGTGGGTTACAAATTGATATTTTACTGCCTGATTTGACGTGTAATGCCCCTTATACCACTTTTTTCATAAATTTTAAATTTAAATTTTTTTAAAAAAAGCTATGAGAAGTTTTAGCATTTGATTTGTTTACAAATGATATGGTTAACCATCACAAAAAAATTCAAAATTTTAATTCAATAAATAAAATTTTTTTGAAATGTGTCCCGGACCCCCTTAAACGCTTGAAATTACCTGAAACAAAAGGGTTGCTGTAATAGGCTAAATATTGAGAGACTTATTCGGCTATTATCTCCTCGTATGCAGCTAACACGAAAACATCGCTTTTAATAAATGTCACTATTTTATATATTTTATGTATTTTACTTGTGTACATAATGGATATTTTTTTAACACTTTCTAACACAGTTGAAAAGTGTTTATGCATTCGGTTTGTCTGTCCACGCTCTAACTCCCGTAAATATTCTCGGATTTTCATGCAATTGTTAAAGGTTATTGAGGGTCACCCAAGCATGGGATGTTTAATGTTTAATGTAAAATACTGTGTTTATAGGGTTTTCATTTGTACATTATGACGCATTTTTTTGTTATAGATTTTAGTCTGCCGGAGTTTCTTCCAAGATATGCGCAGGCAGACCAAAATATTCTTAAAAGACCTTTTTTCACCTTTAATTTGGCACCGGTTTCATCCCGTAACTCGATGACGTGATAGTGACGCCAAAATGACGAGTTGGCGACCGCTGCTGCGCCTATCGTGCCAAGAAATGTCGAGGCAGACCGGTCATTCCTTAATGTACGCCTAAAAATTTTGTCCTGCATCATGATTTCATCCCGTAACTCGATGACGTGATTATACCGCAAAAATTAAAAATTGGCGCCCCGCTCTGCTCGTCTCGTACCAAGATATGACGAGGCAGACTGAAATAATCTCATTGTACTGATATGTTCCTTTAATGTGCAAAATTTTAAAGTCGTAGCTCGATGATGTGATTATACCGCCAGAATTAAAAATTGGCGCCCCGCTCTGATCATCTCCTACCAAGATATGACGAGGCAGAATGAAATATCCGTATCGTACTAATCGGAATGTTTAATGTTTAATGTAAAATACTATGTTTATAGGGTTTTCATTTGTACATTATGACGTATTTTTTGTTATAGATTTTAGTCTGCCGTGGATTTCTACCAGGATATGCGCAGGCAGACCAAAATATTCTTAAAATACTTTTTTTCACCTTTAATTTGGCATCGGTTTCATCCCGTAACTCGATGACGTGATAGTGACGCCAAAATGACGAGTTGGCGACCGCTGCTGCGCCTATCGTACCAAGAAATGTCGAGGCAGACCGGTCATTCCTTAATGTACGCCTAAAAATCTTGTCCTGCATCATGATTCCATCCCGTAACTCGATGACGTGATTATAGCGCAAAAATTAAAAATTGGCGCCCCGCTCTGCTTGTCTCGTACCAAGATATGACGAGGCAGACTGAAATATCCTCATTGCACTGATATGTTCCTTTAATGTGCAAAATTTTAAAGTCGTGCTCGATGAGGTGATTATACCGCCAAAATTAACAATTGGCGGCCCGCTCTGCTCATCTCCTACCAAGATATGACGAGGCAGACTGAAATATTCGTATTGTAATAATCGGTATGGTTCATTTGCCAAAATTTCAAGCCGTAACTCGATGACGTAATAACACTGTGAAAATAACGAATTGGCGCCCCGTTCTTCGCGCTTTGTACCAAGTTATGCCAAATCAGTCTTTTCCTCACGTACTCTTTATAAGCTTTTCCTAAACCCTTAATTCATCTTGAAAGTCGTTATGAAGTAGTATATATGGCAATGTAATGTAAAATACTATGTTTATAGGGTTTTCATTTGTACACGAGTTGGCGCCCGCTGCTGCGCCTATTGTACCAAGAAATGTCGAGCCAGACCAGTCATTCCTTTATCTACTCCTAAAAATCTTGTCCTACATCATGATTTCATCCCGTAACTCGATGACGTAGTCATTCGTGTCGCCGCCGCCCGCTCTATATGTAGGATTAATAGTTCATTTACAGGGGCACTCAAAAGTATTCCATTACATTACGGTATAGGGAGAAAATAGTTTTCAGAGTATTTAATAACATTACGCTATTTCAAATGTACTGAAACTGAAATAAATCACTCAATTTCACTACGATTACGTTAGGACAGGGAATTCGTAACATTTTTTATTCATTTACAGGGACCCACAAAAGAAATCTTTTACAGTACAGTCTTTGAGTCATAATTTCTGGAGTGTACGGTTTAAAACTCGATATGCGCTTTTAAATTTAGCTAATTGTTTGCACGTTACTCGTTATATATAAATTCTATACGTCCTATACAAGGTTGCACAAAAGTATTCACGCACCCTTCTCCTTATAAGAGGATATTACTGAAGGGGAATTTTCAGCTGAAGTCTATGTATTTCTTAAGGGAACTCAATTTTGGCATGCATGTAGTTAATAGATACAAACCTATATATCCTATACAGGGCTACTCAAAGAATTCGGATTATTTTCCGGTTGCAGATGGGAACAGTCAAAATTGTGTTTTCAAATATGTTATGCGTTTCCATAGGGTTGAATTAGATATGATATATAACTTACTAAACGGTGCATTTTTATTACATTATTTTGAATGTGTTGGAAAGCGTTTAATAATCTATATTGGACGCATGATTTTTCTTTCTTTTTTATATAGAAATAGCTTTCGTGTAGCTAGAGGACAATATAAAATATATATAAAAATAATCTATTAGAATAAAAAAAAAATGGTTTTCACCTTTGTTCTGTCCCCCGTTCGAAGCTCGTCTTGGAATCCATAGTCTATATTATTAAGGACGTACCTTTGACGATGGTAACAGCAGGTTTAAATTTCGCTTTTATTGGATTTTTAAAAAAAAATCTAAACATCGCAATTTTTCATTTTTTATTGCGTCGAAAAAGGGAAAAGTAAGCTTTCAAATACAATTTGTTTGATAATTGTTTTGCAATTTGTGTGTTTTTAAAATGAATTTCAAGTATGATTTTTTTTCCCTATCTGTGTCGTGGTCAGATGATGGATCGAAAGGTAAATCAGTTTGTGTTTAAAATAACAAATAGTTCAGTATTTGCTTCCGTCTTCTATACCATAACGAAATTAAAATTAATTGATGCGAAAATATTTGTATTATATCTCTCAATACTTTGACTAAAAGCAATGTTTACATGCTTGTGCTTGGGAATGAGCCTAATCTTTTACTAAATAAAATATTTTCTACGATCAGCCATTCTTCGAATAAGCATCACATACAGAAAGGAGGGGGACAAAAGAATTTTAAACAATGATCCAATTTCGTATTTTTGAAAAGAACACCTAGGTATATCCATTTAATGAATGGAAGAAAGTTGTTCGAATCCTGTGTTTTTTTTTTAGGGTTCCTTACTTCAAAAGTAAGAATGGAAGCATTATATATGCTCACTCCCGTGGCTGTATGTTCGTTTGTCACAGACTTTTTTCTCGAAAACTATGAAACGTGGAAATTTGAAACTTGTTAATTTATAATAAAGTTATTTACCCACATTTTCATAGATTAACAAATTCCACAATTTTAGGAAACATTGAGAGAGATCATTCAGAGACTTGAAATATTTTTATGTACCATGTGGGGGGGGGGGGGAAGTATCATGAGTACGATTTCGTAATACCGAATACAGAAAAATATATTTGTTTTCATTTTAGGCATTATAGTGTCAGAGATATCTCCCTAAATGTATTGCAAAAATGTCCCCCCCCCCCTCCTCTATCCCGATCTACGGTATAACTGCCCAATAGTGTCAATTTGTAATTCAAAAGTGATTAAAGATCATTTTTGCTTTTACTCATTCCGTTTGAAAATGTTTCAATCGCTTTTTAACAGATTTAAAGGATAACAATTCGGAGATCGTACGTCAAGCGTGGCCAATCCGATGCGCTCTTACTATAATTTTATAAATACAGTAGAACCTCGATTATCCAAATTCATTGGGACCGATCCTCTTTCAGAAAATCGAAATTTTCGGATCATCGAGAATGCTTCCATGTTAAGATTAAGGAGAAATATATACAATATTCCGTATGATGGTAACAAGTGCTTAATAAAAAATAAAGCAATAGCAAAATAGAAACAAGTATAAATTATCCGAACTTTAATTTTGAAATTAAGTACCTTTTACATAGATCACAAGGCTTTGAAAATAGGTTTCGTTTATCGCAGTTTAGATTGCTTTTGCTTTGAAGCTCTATCACGGAGTTTTTTTATCTTATTAGTTCACCATTATCACAGTCTTTCTGCTGCTCCAGCCATGCCAAACCTTTTGCAAAACATTCAAAAGCTTCAGAATGGCTCATGGGTTCGTTTCCTTCGTTCCACTCCATAGCTTATGGGAGCTCAAGTTTAATTCAAAGGAACTCTCAGAAAGGGGATCGAAAATATTTCTATGTACTCGCAGTCAGGAAAGGACCGCTTGCAGACAAGGAATAGGGTAGTTAAAAAAAAAAAATGTTTGAAAATGGATTTCGGTTAATCGAGAGTTTTGGTTGAAAGAATTTCGGATAAAAGAGGTTCTACTGTAGTCGGATCTTGGTGCCATAGCTGTGGCACTCTTGTGCAAAAAGGCACGAATACAAAATGGATGACGGTTCTATAGGTTCAACTCAGTCATACGGAAATAGGACTCCACCTTCAAGAGGAGGTCACCACCATGGTAACCTAGAATCATGACCTATCATGGGATAGCGTTGAATTCATGATGTAGGATTGAATAGAATGAAGAAAACTTATGAATCTTTTTTAGTTTGACGATTCTATAGGTTCAACTCACAAGGAAGGCCGCCATATTGGGCATACTCAGAATATGTTGAAAAAAAAATGCTAGTGAAAGTACTCATGTATGTAATAAAGGATCAGTTAAAATTAGCGGCGGAATTACAGTAGAAAATCTGTAAAAAAATAAAATACTTTCGAATAATTGGCGTGAAAAGACGAAAGTGGCACGCAATTTGGCGAGCAGCACATTTCATCGCCAAAAGCAAACGATTTGAATGAATCTGAAAATTGTTAATTGATTTTGAGAATATGCGTTTTTTATGAGTTTAAACGTAAACCATGAAAGAAATTATTATTATTATTACATTTTGTATTATACATGTTGCCGATTTGAACGAAATTTTGCCATTGTTTTATTCTTCAATCCACATTTTTTTTTTTAATTTAAACGTCTTTATCGGTTATAAAAATAACTAACGCCAGATGAATAATGCTGCCGTACATTTCCATATCGAAGAAGTTGTCTCCATAGCAACAAAGTTGAATCGACAGTGCTCGATGGGGCATATTTGAGTTGGGAACAATTTTAATCAATTAAAATTTTGTTTTAAATCATAAAATAGGATAGTTAAAAGTTCGTTATAAGTACATATAAATATATATGACAAAACTATAGTTAAAACAAACTAAAAAGGACAAATCTAAAGTTATTTAAACTTATTTAAACAAATTCAACATAAAAAGTTTTTTCCTTAAAGAGTATTCGACAAGCGTATTTTTTTTTTAAACTTAATTACTTCGCCAAACGGTGATAAGTCGTCAAATAAGCGAAATTTTCATTATTTTTTTACGGACGTTCTACCGAGGTTCCGCCAAAAAATTTTTTATAAACATATATACCCATGGGAGAAGAACATTCTGTATTTTTTTCAGATTTTTCTGAGTATGCCCGTATGGAGACCTTCCTTGTCATTCATATGGAAATAGGACTCCACCTTCAATAGGAGGTCATCACCATGGTAACCTAGAATCATGACCTATCATGGGATAGCGTTGAATTCATGATGTAGGATTGAATAGAATGAAGAAAACTTAATCTTTTTTAGTTTGGAATCGGATTTCTTACAATTTGAAAGGACTCGACGGCATTCTGCAACCGATTCCGTATCAAAGCATTCGGTTGAGTCGTTTTTGCTTTGTTATAGGTGGACAGACGAATGGAACAGACGACGACTCTAGATGCTACGTATTTGTCTAATGACGACACTGAGCTCTACAATAAGACGGAGCGCCAACTCACTGATCTACTTTCTCCCGCGACCTCATCACACTTTCAATTCGCGCAAGTAACGAGTCCTGCACTTTTCTTAATATTGAAAGCATTTTTTCAAAGTTTTTCGCCGACGTTTTATCAATTTTGGTGTTTTCTACATATTTTTGATATTTTTATGACCAATACTTAATTTGTTTTTTAATTTTTTTTCGTTCAGCTTACCCAAAATTTCATTTTTAACTAATATCAAACTAAAAAAATGCGATTAATTTAAATAAAATCTATAGTTTTTTCAAAAAAAAAAAATACATATCAATGAAAATTGTAGCAACTTCGTCCAATTTTTAAAAGAAAATCCAATTAGAAAATATCTACCCCATACTACTCTATGAGAGGAAATATACGTTTCGCCAAAAATTTTCATCCGAAAATCTTTGGCATTGTATTCATGGGCGGACCGCTAAATTCAATGTATCAGAATAGGGAGTTGGCCCTCCGTTCTATTGTCGAGCTCAGTGAATGACGAACGCACCTAAAAAGAAGGTGGTTTCTCCTTTCGACGTTTATGTATTTTGTATAGGTTCACCTATTATTTCGAAACGACAAGACCGATTCATGTGTTTGGGGTATTTTTATTGGGGGGGAGGGGCTACTCTCGAATGGGTTCCATTTAAATTTCGTCAAAGTGGGTTTTTTTTTTTTTTTTTTTTTTTTTTAGAAATTCAACAAAAGCATCTTTGAAATATTTCATTTTCAGCGATTTTCATCCACTGCCATCTATGTATGTCGTTCGCAATACAATAATGGTTGCCTACTTGAGCCGGATTGGCCTGGGATAGGCAACTGATGTAACAGAGTACCGTTCGAAGGCGAGTAGTCCTATAAGGAAGTCGCTAAAGGACGAAATGTAGCCTGTCAGACAAGGGGTTTAATAGGCCAACGAGTAGTAGTGTGTCTGTTCGCATTAGAGAAAATCATACCCGCTGCTTCGGATCATTTAAAATTATTAAGTGTCAGGTAACCCTTTGAACCCATAAATACATGGAAAAGTGACCTCTATGAGAATTGCAGTCTCTCATTAACTCATTGGTTTTTAATTATAAAATTAAATACATGTTAGGAACGATTTATGTTATCCATTAAAGTCGTTAAAAAACGTATATACATATTTTTTTTTTATTATTTTCAAAGATAATACAATTTTTACGAAAGAATTATTCTTGCGTGCATTGCGCGTAGGATTTTTCCCATTTGAATGGCTGAAACAAGCCAAGATTTTTTTTAATGGATGCAGATATAAAGTGTTTTCAAAATGACCTGCAATAAGAAAAATTAAACTTTTAGACCGAGAAACATTCAGAAAAAAAAATTAAAAGAATTCAAAATATCGAGAATTCTTTTATACAAAAGTAGTCGTGAAATCAAAACTTCTTACTTGAGAAACATAATAGGTCATTTTGTGCTTCTGTACGTTTAATACATTCACCGAAAGTTTCGTGAAATTCTAGGTAACCCTTTTTCAGAAATCGTGCGCGCAGTGATCTAAATTGCTGTTTTACGAAAATGGACTTTAAAGATTACATCATCCCTTGATCCTATAGGAAAAGCTCAAAGTGTTTCAGACATAATTTCTCTTCTAATGCGAATTTGTGCATAGGGTTTGTTTTTAAATGTTCCTAATGAATCCTATTTAATTATAAGCTATTTTTTTAAATCGATTTCTGGACGCTTTAAAGGGTATGTGACATCTTAAGCCACAGTTTGACTTCATTTGAGCTTCATTCTAATACTGTATTTGGCGAACATGACAAATTAATGAGACAATCTAAAATATATTTTATTTCAAATAGATAGTCATTTGAAAAACAATGTTATGTTTTCGGTTTTTCATTTCAAATTTCGAGTTATTTTGGGAAACCGTTCTAAGCCAACATTTACATCTTAAAAGTAACCACCATGACAAATTACAAGCTTCTATACAACTTTATCTCAGCAATCTGAATTTCAGAACGCTTCCCCCCCTTCCCCCTGCTGCACACTTTTCAAATATAGAATCATTTTTTAAACTAATCTATGTGACAATTTACATATTTAAACTAACACAGCTCAGATTTAAAGTTTGTCGTTAACAATTCTAAACATATCGAAATTTAGAATGTTTTCAGATCGTCCCCCTCCCCCATCTTTTAGCACCTTTAAAATCACGGTATTTTTTGGAAACTCCATTTAGATCTGAAAAATAACCTCCATGCAAAATTTCAAATGTCTGGCTAGAAGGTAAAATTAAAACTATACAATACATAAGAGGAAAAAATAATGTTTCAAATGTGGTATAATTTCATTACTTAAAAGGTGAGATATCCCAATAAAAGTTGTTAGACAACGCTC
Source organism: Maratus speciosus (assembly GCA_963932465.1). NCBI lineage: Eukaryota > Metazoa > Arthropoda > Arachnida > Araneae > Salticidae > Maratus > Maratus speciosus. The sequence goes on along the minus strand of OZ010800.1, from coordinate 14,914,303 downwards.
GAAAAATTTAACCATATTGAACTTTGTAACAGGTGCATATGTATATATTTAAACATTATTATTATAAGTGGCAACAATGACCGACATTCTCCTCACTCCCGTCATTACGCGCCCTGTCATATGTTTTTGAGCGCGAGTCTTCATCAGAAACTAGCACAAAAAGGTTGTGAAATACGCGTATGGTTGTTCCCCGCGCGAAACAAGCTAGAACAAACAAGATAAAACGCAAAAAAGTTTAAACAAGCAAGATTTCTTTTACTAGTAATCAATTTGTAAATTTTGTTCATTTTGTAAATATATATGTGTCATGTAGTGAAAAAAGAATATATTAAACATTCCTTTTTAACTCAATTCCATAGTCGCGTTTTATATTGAAGAAATGTGCCTTTTCTTCCGGCTAAAGTCTAAACTGGAATAATATTAAAAATAAAATTTGAGAATACTTCTAATAATTAATCGATTGCCATATACCAAAAAACTGTACAGATTACAAGCAAAATGACATAATGCAACTACATTTCAGTGAGTTTAGGAGCACCAATCTCTTGGTGCATCTTAATACTTTAGAATTTTTTAACATTTTACTCAGTATGTAACGAGCTCAAGCAAATTTCAAACAATTTTAGCAAGTTGTCATGCAGCGTGAGTCTAAACATTTAAGCAATTGTTTTTATACTAAATATTTAACATGCAATTTCTAGGGACCTGTACTACGTGACAGCTACTTGTTTTAGAATAATAACTGATAAGTTATACAATATCTAATTCACTGAAATTTGATTTTTTTTTCACATTCCCACTTTTCGCCAGAATAAATTGCTTAGGTGGTGTTTGTACAAAAGTGTCAAAGTACTAAATGTGAAGTATATTGCGTTTTTTTCTATAATCCTTGCTGAGACATGAGGGGTTCATAACCATAGTAGACCAAGCCCATTTATCTATATTATGCATAATAACGGTTTAAAGTTCTTAACAAATAATTAATGCAGATCAAATGATTCATAAGGATTATATATGTTAATATTCAATTTAAAGTTTCATTTTTGTAGTGCCCTCTTTTACAAATGGCAAATTAATATTTCTATTGTAAATTTATACGTTTTTTAAAAAAATGAGGACTTGGCCCAGTATGGTTGTGAAATTTCCATGTGTAAAAAAAAAAAAAAAAAGACTTCTTTATTATGAATACAAACTTTCTTGATATTGATTGACTTATTCTATTTTTTTTACTCTAAATTAAACACAAAGAGTGAAGCATATTACCAGTTATCGCAAATCATTCACTGTACACAATACTATCATCTCATCATCATGCTATACTACAGAGGAAATAGCCTGGAACCGGGTATTGGCATCTACTGGAAGATTCTTGAGGTATACAGGATGCAGGATCACTCCACCTAGTAGACAACCAAAAATGGCAAAGGCCTGATAACCAGGTGAAAATTCCTTGCACCTCCAGCAAAGCCCTAACCAGGGCAACCGACTCTGTTAGACAACATTATATATTGAAAATAAATACATAAAACAATGTTACCCCAGCAACAGAAAATGAAAAAAAATATGTGCAAATGTCTATAATTCTGCACAGTTCGTCTGTTGAATATATAAAAAGTAACAAAAAGTAGATTTGTGCTTCAGCAAAAATCTGAGTAAAACGTATAACAATTTTATACACATCTACATACATGTCTTTAAGGGGTCTCTGGACTTGTAAAGCTTTAAAATTTTCGAAATTTTAATTATTTTATATTCTAAACTCCCATCTTTCCTGAACACTTAGATATAAATGTTTCCTCGAAATTCTCATTAGAGTAGAAGTTATGGCTTTTAGAATTGTACCCGCCCAATAGATGAAGCGGCTTTTCCGAAACTTGGAAGTAATTTTACTGAAAATGACATTTTTGGGCATAACGCGCAGGGTATCTCAAAACTTCTCAATATTTTTTCATGAAATTTTCAAAATAGATGTTTTATATTAGTTTGTATAAACGGAACCTAAAATTTCGTTTTTATTGTTCAAAAATATTTTTTAAATGTGATTATACTGTTGAAATTTTCAAAATTGTGTATTAGCTCAATACAACTTTGTATCAAAATAATAAAAATGCTTTAAATACGACTTTATTTGGGTTCATGTTAATGATTAGAATCTGAAATATAAGTAGGCACCAAAAGATTAATTCTAGTTGCAAAATGTATTTTGTAATCGTGCGCGTAAGCTGTCATACCAATTTTCTGCTTTACAAATGTCTGACAGTTTGAAGCTCCCTATAAATATTAATTCTGCATTTTGTAATTTTTTAAATATATGAAACGAAAGAACATACTTATATCTTTCATTTCCCTGAAAATTGTTTTTTAAAATCATATACATTTTAAGATATTAAATGTTAAAAATAGTCTGTTTTTTTTTTTCAAATTTTAAGAGTCCTGAGACACCTTAAGTAATAATAAAATAATTTTCTTAATGGTAAATTAAATTAAAATTAATAGAAATATTGACAATACTATATTCAATAGTTACTCTAACTAAAAATCACAAGTCTAATACTAAATTCTCTATATTGTTAAAGTTCACTTTTTCAGCATAATGTCCAAGGATTAAAATCCATTACAGCAAAGTCCATTAACAGAGTCTAGAGTAGAAATAAATTTCAGTATATTATCAAAGGTTCCTGCTACTACTGTAAAAATAAATGTCTTAAGAACCATGACTATAAATTCAAAATGTAGAATTTTATAAAAGTTCAGGTCAAGAGCTAACAAAGATGCTCATAGCATATGACTCTAATCAGGTGCAAAAATCATCTGGATTATAACAAAGTTCATCACTGGTTTAATCCTAAAAAAGAACACTTTGTTGACACTAATTTAACCACATGTAGTCTGAAGACAACATCAATGCAGAAACAGATGAAAGTAAACTTTGGAAATACGAACTTCATAAATATTAAAAAGATTGTTAAAAAGTGCAAAACTAAAAATGGTATTTAATAAACGAAAGAAATCTGGTTCAGTGTATTATAAATGGCAGCTAGTTGTACGATATTTGATTTTGATTACAAGACGTTTCTCATATTCCACGAAAGGGTCTTACATCGGAAGAAATTAAATAAGGCTGGCATAAAGCGGAATCGTCCAAACAAGGAATGCTTTGGGTCACCAACTGCCTCAGAAAGGTATCTATCATTGTCTCGTTTATTAATTTTAAATAGAAAAGAAGGAAAGGCACCATGTCCTGATAAAAAATAAGCAGCAACTTGTGTAGGACACAGAAAATCTCTGTTCACATCTTTAATAATTGCATACGTGTCTCGGCCTTTATCACTCATCCGGCCTTTCCCTTGCCATTCTCTAATAATTTCTTTTTTAAAATGTGATTTTACATAAGTCATCGGAATTAGAACATCCGAGAATTTATCATAAATGTCTTCCTCAATAACGGATTTTGCCAGCATATCAGCCCGTTCATTACCTATGATTCCAATGTGAGATTTAATCCAACCAATGTTAATTTGCTTATTAACCAACAAACGTAAATTAACGAAAATTCGATATGCAATTTCATCTATTGGAAAAATATTCTTTAACACATAACTTAATGTTAAGCTGTCAGTGTAGATGTTAAGCTGAGAAAACTGTGCCACTGATCCCCATTCTATTGCCTCATCTAAAGCAGAAAGTTCTGCTTGAAACACTGTATTATGTTCGTTCAGCTTGAAATGATTGTCCAGAATAAAGTTATTGTTCATATATACCGTGAATGCCGCGCTATCTCCTCTCGGCAACTTTGATCCATCAATAAAAATAATCGGGAAATCTACTGTCGGTACTGAATCTGTAACTATTCAATAAAATTAACTCTGTTTTTGGATAAGTAAAATGGATAATCAAACGTACAGAATTTTCACATAATATGTTTACTTGAAATAAATTTGTCACCAATCCAAATCAAAGCATCTTCTTTCACAATGGAATGGAGATTTGCCAAATTACGCAGTTCTATCTCAATAGCTGGTACACACCAGCTAGGATACAAAGCGCGTCAGTCGAAACAGAGCGATATAGTCTAACAATTGATAAAAGACACATTTCTTTGACACGATGATAATCTTTGTAGTGCATGATACCGCAGATCTTTCATCCACACCTCAAAACCATAAGCAATCTGTTTCTTGAGAACAGTGTCATACCAAATTTTCTGGAAATCTAACGGAAGGCTCATATCTCTGATTGTAACTCTTCATGTGACAGCAGAAATCTTTTAAACCTGAACGAATCACCTCTAAATGATCTAGATATTTAAACCTACCATCCAAAGGAAAACACAGAAATTTAACATTATCTTTCACTGATATACTGAATCCATGTAATTTGAAAATAGGACGGCTTTTAGGACATATGAGATCCAAAAAGCATAGCCATTGACTTTGAAGAATTTATCTGTAAATGGACACACTCACAAATGTCTGCAAAAACAGACATACGATTATTTGTGATTTGCTCAAGTGATGCTCTCGTATCAGTACCTTCAATAATAACATTATCGTCAGCATAGGAAATTATGTTGCGACTAATTTCTTGACGTTTACATGAAGAATTGGCGTAATGTATGGCAGAAGATCCATCATATCTTTTGGCCAAAGTGATTTTTCTCCGGACCGCGTGCAAGGCATCTTGACTGACATTGTACAAAGAAAGCAACTTACGCCCACGAGCCCATTTTCCCAAATTTATTTTCGAAAAGGTTTACCCTCATTGAGGATTTCTTTGAACAGTAACATGAAGAGAAAACCTCTCACAACTCACAGATCACAATCCATCCAACTAAAACGATATCCCTCGGTATCCTTCTTCCTGTTTGTGATGCTTTGTTCCAAAGCTGTAGTAGAAAGAAAGTCTGAATTCTCAACTTCAATGACATCAAATTTCGGAAATTTCCTCTTTGCATTCAAAATAGTTTCCTCCTAGTCTCCAGGAACATAATAGCGTTGTCTCTTGCGACTTGCTGCTTCAATCAGACCAAATTCTGTGTCATTCGGAAGGAAAGAGTGTCTGGACACCATGAATTTATGGTCAATTGACTCTGCTGTTATGCTTGTACTATTAATTAGTTTCAACAGCGCAAGAAGTATTTTGATGTTCCTATTTTGACCACAACAGGCATCAGAATATAGAATAATTTTCTAGTGTTTAGAGGCTTTCTCTTTTAGGTGTCTTTCAACAATGCCAGAAATGCCTTGAGAATCTCTTCCTCCCTCTATTTCATCCCAGACGTACATGTATCCTACATTATTGTTAAAGGAATGCGCCCCAAAATTATAAAGTGCTTATAAAATTAAAAAGAGAAGTGCTTTTTTCAAGTCCAATGCACAGCAGCAAGTTTCATCTGAGGTTTTAATTTTATCAGTTTTTATTTTCTCTCTAGCCTGTTAAGCTTTTCGCAAGTGGAACTCTCGCTCGGTTTCAAGACTTTTTCTAGTATTTTCACCATTTTTTGTCGAACGTTTGATTTATATGTCATCACATAATTTATATGTATCTGTACTTGGCGGCTTGAAGTGTAAATTAAACTTTCTATTGAAGACTGTGATAAAATTTCTCTTTCACGAGGATTTTATTCTTTGTCGTACATTTCTCTCTAGGCCGAAGATCGAATTATGTTATTAGAGTTTTTTTTTTCCTTGAAATGATTTTTTTTTAAAGACAAACGCTTTCGGAATGTTTACCGTTTGTTTACCGAGGAGGGGGAGGGTCATCAAAAACAATATTATTTTCCATTTATTGTTTATAAATCTGATGATTCACGAACGTTTTTCATCAGAAGTTTTGAAATCACTATTTATTTAAACTATAACATTTTTTGATAGCCATAAGGTAAGATTTAGACAAGAACGTACCACATATCAAGGAGTAGTACACTGATGAATGGACTTGATTCAGTATGGTTGCGAAGGTTTCTTGTATTACCTCACCAATTCTGGACACAGATGCAATTTATGAGAAAGTATGTGAACTATAGGTTTGGTGCACTATGGTAGTAGATAAAACGCAGTTAACTGCACTTTCTACATGATCTATCTCTTTTTTTAAAAAGTGGACTTGGTTGTGAGCCCCTCCTATATCAATAGGATACTTCTCGTAGAGAACAGAGGTCGTTTGTGCAGTAACCTGTGACATGCGCTCATTTTTTGAACCGAAGTACCACAGAGAGAGGATTCCTCCATTGCTCGCGATTACGACATTTTGGAAGTGTTGGTTATTGCCAGCGACAAATTTATTTTGCAGTGACTAGGGTCTGAACAACTGAGATGGCCTTATGTGCCTCATTGCACAGGATCTAACTGAATGGAACATAAGCTTCAAACAATAGGATCAGCGGGAATGTAACAAATCATTTCGTTTGGAGTGAAAGGATTTTTATAAAATATCTCCCGGATAGCAGTGTCGTCCAATGACTAAGATTTGTTTTGATTTCGAGAGTTGCTATAATGGAGTCTGTTATGCACCGGAATTCGTCTGTGGTGTAGTAGTTTACTTATGTTCAAAAAAATTTTAAGGATTGAACAGAAGAAGTTTGTTAGGCATTGAAGGCGAATTATCTCACTGAGACATTAACTATTACCTCGTTTAGAATTGTCAACAACATGACTGTTGACACGCCTAATAACTAAAGTGATGGGTGTCTTTTTAAGTGCTTTCGATAATATGTACTTAAACTCTGCTTCCACAATAGGTTTAGGAATAGATTAAGACCTCTCTTGAAAGTCTAAATATCATTGTAGTCATAGTAAGGGTAGTCATAGTCATGTCCCTTTGTGGAGTAGTATATTGCATCTTTTACGAACACAGGAGATCTATCTATAGGTGCAGGGGCTAGTGTTGCTAAACTCTCTTTGTGGTGCAGAGGTCTATCAATGTTGTTTTATGAACGTATCAGTTCCAGTTCATCTTTCAAACTTATCTAACAATGCCTATTAAGATTATACTTGAGAATCCAAACGGATGTGTTTTAGTGACCGATTTCAATATTTTTATTGATGCTGTTATCAGGAATGACAGGCATGATTCACTAATATATTATTCAATTTAATCTTATTTTGACTTTCATTTGTAGGGTCTACCTGGAACCTTTCAATAAACAGAAAGGAAGGCGGGTGAGATTTTGATGGAGGAAAGAAGAGGTACATTTAATCTCATGGTAAGATCAGTTTATTTTTTTAACATATCTTAAATGAGAAAAACTCGTCATAAAATAAAGAAATCTTAGAAAAGAATTCGAAACTGATTTCCCTGGTTCTTTCAGTTGGAGTTTGTCTTCAAAATGCTAACTTGGCGAAGACGCTAAACGTCCTGCTTCTCTTGCCTGCTGAACATAAACTTATTAAAGTTGAGGTCCCTATTTGCATAAACAGATCTTTCATGTCAAGCGCCAAACATTACTTAATTGTATTTTGGCAGGAGATTTAGTCAAATGGTAGAAATCTAGCTAGGTAAAATGTTAATGAATGTATAAAAACGAACCTGTTATTCCAAATTGGTTATTGGGATGTTTACTCGGTCTTCAAAATTCTTTCTTTTCTAATTGTTTTAATGATTTCTGTGGTCTCTTTGCCATAAACAGGGTCCAGCACAAGGGAGTATTTAAAAAACATAGGTTATACGGTTTTTTTACATACTTTGCAATAATAGCACTTTATTTGGAACTTGCTAATTAAGAGGTGCATTAAATCATTTTTTGCTAGAAGTGAAAAAGCTTATTTTCTTTTCGATACCGGTATAAAGTTTTTGGAAGCAACTCTGAGTTGAAAAACTTTACAACTTATGTGGGAGACAGGGAAAAAGATTGTAAATGATATTAATTTTCAGAATATGGAAATTTATTTATCCGCGATCTCCTAATTTTGGAAGTTTATGGGAATCTGGAACTCACAAGGAAGGTCTCCATCCGGGTATACTCCAAAAAAATCAGAAAAAAATATAGAATGTTCTTCTCATGAGGATAGATATGTTTATAAAAATAATTTTGGTGGACACTCCATAGAGTGTTCGTCAAAAAATGATGAAGATTTCGTTATTTGTCGATGGATCACCGGTTGGCGATGGAATAAAATTTCAAAAAATATTCTATGCCAAATACTCTTTAAGGTAAAAATGTTTCATGTTGAACTTGTTTAAATAAATCTAAATAACTTTAGTTTTGTTAGTTTTAGTTTGCTCTCAATATAGTTTTGTGATATATACAATTTGTGAAAGTTAACTATAAAATTTTATGAATTAAAACAACAAATAAATTAATTAAAAATTGTTTCAGTCTCAAAATTAAGTCCAATTGAGTACTGTCGTATCAATTTTGTTGCTATGTAAACAAAAACTTCACCGATATTGAAATGTATAACTACAGCTTTCCTCATCTGGCCTTTATTTTGGAATACGTTTAAATATATGAAAATATTTTTTATATATGAAATTATTTTATCAGTGATAAAATTAAATAACTGCAGCAACAAGCAACATAAATATGCAATACAAAAAAATACATGCTTTAAATTCTCTCATTGTTTAAAGTCTTTAAATACTTTTTGCAAGCATTCTAAAAATCAATTAACAAGCCATTTTCAGGTGCATTAAAATCGTTTACTTTTGGCGAGGAAAAGTGCTGCTCACTCAATCGCGCGATGCTTTCGTCTTTTCGCGCCCAATACTCCGAAGTATTTTATTTTTTTTTACAGGCTTTCAATTTTAATTCCGCCGCTCAATTGGATCGATCCTTTATTACATACGTAAGTAGTTTAATTAGTTTTTTTTTTTTATTATTCTGAGTATGCCCGGTAAAGAGACCTTGTCAGTGAGTTAAACGTCAATTAAGAGGGTTATTGGCTCAAATAAACGAACTCTTGAGGAATTTCTTAAGGCTATCATTCAAAGTGAAACTACATCAAAAGGACCCAATGTGAGTTCATCCTTAGTGAGTATATGCGGCCTCGACTCTTGGCTGTTTTTGGATGGGTAGACCACTGAACCCAACTCCAAAACCCGATTTATTGCATAAACCAGATAATTCTAAACCAGATAATTCCAGATATATCTAGATGGCAGAGAACGACAAAGTTAATCCAACATAGAGGGCAAAACGGGTCCTATGACTATTTGTTTTTTAAAATTTGAACCTAAATTGGTATTTTTAAAAGGATAATATAAAATCAAAACAAGCGGTTCTAATTAAAGATGCGGATGTACAGTGAAACCTCCCTGTGCGACCACCTCCCTGCACGACCATTTTTTCATGGAACGGAATTTATTCCCATAGGCTCAGTACTAATTTTACCTCTATTCAAAGACCATCCCAGTTGAACTCCCTCCATGAGTGATCCATTTCTTTGAAGAAAATTAAACAAATTCCGTTTATTCCTGCTCGCTTGAAGAAGGTTTTATTAGAATAATAATTCCGAAGAGCACATTTTTCATCAAATTTTGAAATTAAGTTTAAAAATTTTTTATTTATGCCGGTAACTTTTAAGTGTTTAAAACCCTTTGTGCTTTTTTAGGCAATGAATTTAACTCTGGTGATAAATTATGGATGATGGTCAATAAATTCCCCTGCCCTATTTTGTCCGGAAACTCAATTAACGAAATCTTCATAACTTGTTTCCGTCCAAAAAAAAAATGCATTTATTTACTGAAATTCGAATGGACTTGGAAATAAACGTTATAGAAAAAAAAACCGTAAAATGAAAGCAAACGTCAATCTATTCATTTTTTAAACTCTGCAGTAATTAAGTTTTGTTTTAATACTTAAATTTTCATATTTTTTTTCCTAATATGAAAAATAATTTTAGTAACATTAATTGTTACCATTTTTCAACAATTAAAATCTAGATTTAAGCACGACCTCCATTAAGAGACCACCTCTCGCAGCGACCAATTTTTATTCCAACGGACCGTGGTCGCTTTAGGGAGGTTTTACTGTATCATGCTGTAAGTGCAAGTTAGAGCGCGTAAGATAAAAATTACAGTGGGCTCAGATAGGAATGTAAGAATAGTCTCGATAAAAACGGCTAATGTAATCAGCTGGGATCTATCTCAAATACTAGGTGGAAAAGTGGTCTATTTCTTATTTAAATTTAAACTGAGAGTTGAATTGTTGCTAATTTATATATTTGACTTCATGAAGTTTAATTTGTAGTGCGTATGTTAAGATTTAGAATGTCATTATATGCGAATTTACATTATGAATGTTCCATACTGGTATATTTAGCATTTCGTCTAATTTTAATTTGTAATTTTATTTTAAATGTATGCAAATTTTCGAGGGGGAGTACGCCCTTTTTCGGCAAAATGAAGTCATTAAAAGTTACAGCATTCAATCAATTCTCGTTCCGATTTTCATCCACAGTTTAACAAAATAAGAATAAAATTTCAAATTAAAAAAGAACAAAACATTTTTCGGCCAGAAAAATGTCTGAGCAAAAAGAAATGTCACTTCTTTAACTTTTAGAACTTTAATCTCATTGGTGTTGAAATTGTATAGATTAATGCAATAAAATATTATAGAATAAATTTTATTTAATTTTCAACAAATTTCTAAAAGCATACACTATATGGCCAAAGGTAGCCGGCCACTTGCGATTTTAGAGATTTTGTAAAATATCTAGAAAAATACATGAGGAATTAAACTCCAGATGTGTAAACAGAATAGTACAGGTCATATTTCCGTGAAGATTTTTTTCCGAAACCCCATAGGGGACCGCCAACAAATTGAAAATGAACGAATATATTTTGGATAACCCTGTCAAAACTAACGTAGCAAAAGTGTTCAAATTCTAAATTATGATTAAGTGGCTTATTGCAATAATTTGTGTTCATGTTTATAAGGATAGCATGTATACTCGAAGAGAAATTCAGGTTTTCATAAAAACAGGTCTCAAATTTTGCCAATTTTTTACTTATAATTTACAGAGTAAAATAATATATAAAAGTAATATAAAAAAGTTTTTTAGAAAAAGTGACAAACAGCATTGTACACGATAACCTACAATCAGAATTAAAATATAATAAAAATGAGCAGGTTTGCTGAATAATATTTCACTGCGCATGCGCGAATGCAATCAAAATATAATGTGTTAGATAAATGCATAGAGCAACTTTTCTAAAAATCTCAAAAACATAGTATGAAAAGTCTGATAATAATCGCTTATAGAATAAGCTCAAAATCCGTTGTTCCCAAAATGAAGCAAAAAGATGAGGGGCTGTATCCATATATCCATTGATTAGTTCAAATATAACATACACAATATTGTACGTACTACTGTATTTGAATATAGACCCTCATCTATTTGCTTCCTTTTGGGAATAACGGATTTTGAGCTTATTCTATCAACGGTAATTTTGAGACTTTCATAAAAGTTGCTCTATACATTTAGCTAACACATTACGCAAATTATATTTTGATTGCATTCGCGCATGCGCAGTGAAACATTTTGTAAACCTGCTCATTTTTCATCTAATTTATATTTTTTAATTCTGATTGCAGGGCATTATGTACAATGTTGTTTGTCATATTTTCTGAAAAGAACTATTTTTTATATTAAGAACTCTAGAAATTATAAGCAAAAAACTTGGCAAAATTTTGGAATCCTTTTTTAAAAAATTCAATTTCTCTAAGAGTATACATGTTATTCTCATAGAAATGAACACAGTTTATTACAATAAGCCACTTAATCATAATACAGAGTTTGAACGCTATTTTGCAGTAGTTTTTACAGGGTTATCCAAAAGATATTCGTTCTTTTTCAATTTGTTGACGATCCCCTATGGGTTTTAGAGAAAAAAATCTTCGCTAAAATATATGACCTACACTGACGGAAAAAAAAATCCCAACACCACGAAAGACTTGTGTTAGATAAACGAAATTTGGTAGGCGTGTTTATACATCTTAAAGATGATATCGATTGAAATTTCGCGCTTCGCGCATAAGTGTGGCGCTAGAAGCGCCACTCAAAACTTGCAGATCAGGTTTACTTTAAATGCGTGCTGTAAAGTTCGTAGGCGTTATTTAGCTTCAAAATGTGACGTATTGAGTTGATGTTAGCCAAGAATGTCTTTAACAAGACAAAGAAGACACTGTCAACAGCTCACCGAGTTGGAACGAGGTCGCATATTCGGGCTACGAGAAGGTGGATTTTCTTTCCGTGATATTACAGAAAGAGTTGGCTGGAATGTATCCCCTATGCATGATTGTTGGAAGCAGTGATCAAGGGATGGTACTGCCTCAAGAAGACCTGGTTCCAGGCGGCCACGTGGCACTCCTGAGAGGGTAGATCGCCGTATTCGGCGTACGACTGTGGCGCATCGTACTGCGTCTGCGGCAGAAATTCGAGCTGCAGTTGGTACCACAGTGACACAACGAACTGTTAGAAATCGGTTACTTCAAGGACAGCTCCGAGCCAGGCGCCCTGTAGCGTGCATTCTACATTGCCGTTTGCGACGCCATTGGTGTCAGGCCAGAGCTCATTGGAAGACGGAGTGGGGATCTGTTGTGTTTTCTGATGAAAAAGAAACGCAACACATCTCCACTCCGCCCACCAATGAGCTCTGGCTTGACACGAATGGCGTCGCAAACGGCAAAGGCTTGGTGTCAGTAGAATGCACGCTACAGAGCGCCTGGCACGGAGCTGTCCTTGAAGTAATCGATTTTTAACAGTTCGTTGTGTCACTGTGGTATCAACTGCAGCTCGAATTTCTGCCGCAGACGCAGTACGATGCGCCACAGTCGTAAGCCGAATACGGTGATCTACCCTCTCAGGAGTGCCCGGTGGCCGCCTGGAACCTGGTCTTCTTGAGGCAGTACCATCCCTTGACCACTGCTTCCAACAATCATGCACAGTGGATAAATTCCATCCAAGTCTTTCTGCAATATCGCGGAAAGAAAATCCACCTTCTCGTAGCCCGAATATGCGACCTCGTTCCAACTCGGTGAGCTGCTCACAGTGGCTTCTTCGTCTTGTTAAAGGCATTCTTGGCTAACATCAACTCAATACGTCACATTTCGAAGCTAAATAACGCCTACGAACTTTACAGCACACATTTAAAGTAAACCTGATCTGCTAGTTCTGAATGGCGCTACTAGCGCCACACTTATGCGCGAAGCGCGAAATTTCAATCGATGTCATCTTTCAGATGTATAAACACGCCAACCAAATTTCGTTTATCTAGCACAAGTCTTTCTTGGTGTTGGGATTTTTTTTTCCGTCGGTGTATTATACTATACTGTTTACACACCTGGAGTTTCAGGTTAATTCCTCATGTATTTTTCTAGATATTTAACAAAACGTCCAAAATCGCAAGTGGCCGGTCACCTTTGGCCATATAGTGTATTTCAGTATCTTTAAGCAACGAAAACCAAGTAAAAATGGGAATACTGATCCAATCGAATTTTAAATAATGGTTTAGAAGTCAATCGCGATAAACAAATTTCTTCGTTATACCATTTAGTATTTTACTAAATGAGATTTAATTACCAAGTTTTAAGGAAATAGTATTTTCAATAAAATAAATGCCTGAGCAAAAGTCAAATTAATACATTTCTTGGAAGGAAAAAAATCTTCAACAATATCAATGTGATAATTGCAACTACTTTTTAATCCAGAAAATTCATCTTTTAATGTAACGTTCAATAAATTAAATTTGCAATTTAAAAAACGAGAAAAAACGAAAGGATTGCTTAAAAGGAAAAAAATGAGCATTTATCAGAAAATATAGTATTAACATACCCTTGAATGAAAAAGCCTTAACCAAAATAGATTTATGCAATTCTTAAAATTTTAAATTTCATTAAGTTTGAAACATTTATTTAATTTATATTGATATGAATTTCCAAATAGGATATAAACTATATTCAGAAATCTACTTTTATATAAATCCAAGCAGGATTTATTTAGTACTTTTCAATATATTTATTTTCCAAGACGTATTTCAGTGATCGTTTTCCTTACGTAAATTTGAAACCAGTCCTTTCTACCCTAGATTATTGATTATTTTATTTATTAACGTATATAAAGCTATTTTTGAATAGTGTTTCAATTTTGCATAAATATTTCAAGATGAGATTGGGCGAAAAGTTGCTTTCTAGTTAACCTGTTCATGACATGTTTTTAGTTTTGAAACCAGTATACTTATATTAATTTAAAATGATAATTTTTTATACATTAAATTAATTTTTAAAAAAAAGAAAATTGTTAGTTCCACACGAAAAAGATTTTCAAAATCGCGCCTAATTTTGTCTAACACGTCGTACTCAGTTTTTTATTCAATATATTAATTTTAAAATGTTTTTATTTGAACCTTCAATAAAAAAGACTGAATCCTTAATTAAAATAATAGAACTTTGTAAAAAATCACCATAAACCAAAAACAATACATAGGACGCGTTTCAAGCTAAAAATATAACAGCTCGTCATCAGCTACAGTAAACACGTGTCCGTAAGGGGACAAGGTCAAAAATAAACTGAAAGGTAAAGAATGTTGCAAAGGATGAGAGAAGAGGCATTCTTTGCAACATTCTCTACCTTTCAGTTCATTTTTGACCTTGTCCCCTTACGGACACGTGCTTACTGTAGCTGATGACGAGCTGTTATATTTTTAGCTCGAAACGCGTCCTATGTATTGTTTTTGGTTTATGGTGATTTTTTACATAGTTTTATTATTTTAATTGATCATATCGCCAGTTTTCAGTGCTGTTTCACTGAATCCTTAAAATTATTTAATTGGAAAACTGTCTCTTAGTAAGAATAGTTTTCGCAGTCCCATCTCATTAAGGTTAAATACAGGCCATAGTTTTTGGAAAAATAAAGAAAATTTTAATAGCAAGCAAATAGACAGAGGAAGAAAAACCTCGTCTTTGTGTTACAAGGTAATCATCTCGTAATATATTGTTTTCTTGATCCCGATAATTTAAGTTATATACAACTTTTATTATTTAAAAAAAGTATATAATGTTCTTTACTTAAAGATAATAAAAAAAAAACTTTAAAAACAAACTTTCGCATTGATTTTTTTTTTCTGAATGTCCTTAAAAGGTAACCCATGGCAACACGTTTTAATACACAAAATCTTTATTTTTTGATGAGTGATCCTTGCAAACTGAGAAGGGTCCTTTTTCCGTAGTGGTACATGGTATTAAGAATTTGTCTTGTTTGATCATTTTATTTTAGACGAAGTAAAATATGGTTTAATTTTTTGTTGCTTAATAATAGAGAAAATCGGGTTTGTTGATTTAGTTATTGTATGAGCCATTTTCTTTCCCGAAAATTTCTTCCATAGTTTACCAAAGGGAAAAAAAAGATTGCCATTTGTCTTCTCTATTTTCACGACAACTCCCGACGCTTTTATTGTAGAATTTTAGTTCTAGAGTGAGAAAGTAACAACTATACAGTTTCTAGTATTCTACTCTATTTTCACGACAACTCCCGACGCTTTTATTGTAGAATTTTAGTTCTAGAGTGAGAAAGTAACAACTATACAGTTTCTAGTATTCTATGTGCAATATTCTATTGCATAAATTCGTTTTAGTGCTTAAGAGACTTTTTTGTCTACGATAATTGGGTCGAAAATAAATAAATGATTCTCTAAATAAAGTCATAGACAAACACAAACATCTAATCAGATGTGATAAATATCGTTGCATGAATTTCGAAAAAAAAATAAAATATCCATATATATATTTATGCAAGACAGAAAATACATGCTTCGCATATTAACGTATTCTGATTCCGTGACGCAAAGCTGTATGTTGCTAAAATATGAAAATGTAAAAATGCGAATTTTTTTAGTGAAAATGAGAGAATAGTCTTCACAAGCAGTTAATTTTTAAATCGATTCTAGAGCCGCATAAAACTTTTACTGGAAACTTTAAAAATCTACTTTTGTAAACAAAGAGGAAATGCGTGTGAAAAAATTTGTCACAAAATATCCAATAATTACTTATCAAGAAATCCTTTGAGCAAACATTCCACAAGTGAACAATTTCTACATAAATATATTATTGAGAAATATCCTACTTCGAAGCATGTTCATTCACTGGAGGGTTCACTACAGAACTGTTACTCACGAGTGCTATACAAACTGGGAATTTGAAAATTGAAATTTTTTTTCAAATATTTATATTATTCAAGCACACGCAGAGATTTCAGACGGAACATATACAGGGTGTCCGAAAAGTCTGGAAACGGTCGAATAACTCGAGAAGTACAAAGCAGATTGAAAAACGAAAATATACGTGTTAAATATTTTAAAAAAAGCTACTCAGTCATACCAAATTTGACCCCCGCAACCGACCCCGGGGATCAGAGGGGGTTCAACTTTGAAATCTTGAAAGATAAACCCTATTTTTTATTGCAGATTCGGATTCTACGGACAAAAATACGTAACTTTTGTATTTAACATTTTTTTCTAATCCTCGTTGATCACGGTGTAATTGAGCAAATAAAACAGATACGTATTTTGCTTTTCCCAACCAGGTTTTGACATTTCGAAATCTGATTGGACAGAACTTTTAACGTCAAAGTTGCCGTCTTTTGCAGAAATAGTGTTTCTCAAAAACCATCAGTGGAGATTGTTTTCATGGCGCTTTGTATGTTTTTTTCATAAAAACTAATAGAAATATATTAAATTAATTTTCTATTTGCATGTCTTTTTATCAAGTCGATCATTTTTAAATAATAAACTGCGTATTTTGATATTTTAACGAATAAATAAGCATCTCCCCTCCCGAACAGAAAAATGATAGTATTCATTATTTGGGGGCGGAGTGTGTTGATATTCTGTGTTTCGATGTCTTCTGCTGTCAAAATAATCACTTAATTCGGGGCCGGATGGGAGTGTACAAGTTTTTTTTTTAATTATTACTATAGAATAACATAAAGGAGAAAAAAAAAAAAAAAAAAAAAAAAAAAAAAAACATAAAATATTTTTGTGCTGGCTTATCAAAGGATGCGAAGTTGCGTAAATTTTAGGTGGAGGGGGTCAGATTATAGGTTTTGATGATTGATTAGTTACTGCAACTACTGACTAGCAAGCAGGTCAAAAAATATTCAAAAATTCTAATAAATGTAATACTTTTTTGTAAATTAATATTTTTTTCCTTTTTAACATTTTTTTTCCTAATTTTAAATTTATTGTTGGGTTGTTCGGGAAGTCGTGTCCGTTTAGGAAAATCAATTCGCACCGGAAAATCCTGCCCAGTAATTATTAGACATATGAAACAATGTCTAATTATTAAATGATAGAATTTTCCGGTACGAATTGATTTTTCCAAACGGACACGACTTTCCGAACGACCCAATAATTTTAAACAATTGAAAATTTTTTATCTTTTAAACTTTTGAATTTAAAATATAATTTAAATCTTTAAGCACTGTTGATTATTTCCTGGAGGAGAAGACGCTTTAATTTTCATGGGGGGAAGGATACTGTGGAAAAGTGTTTAATTATTTATTAATTATTACAATAATATAACAAATGTGAAAAATATATATAAACAAAAACGTTATTTGCAGAACAAATTAAAAATAAATCAGTTTTTTCCCTACATTTTTTAAGCCCGAGAAGGGACATTTATTCATATATTTCATTCAGTTACTTCGATGTTTAATGTTAAAATTTTGTAACAAATAAGTTAGAGCTTTTGCGGACAATGTCCTTAAAAAAGGACTCATAATTTTTGTTTTACTGGCACCCAGAATATTTAATTAAAATTTACCATTTATAATGTACTTGAAAATAAGAAAGTTTGTATTTTCCAATAAACTCTTTTATAAATTCTGATGTCAGTCTATTATTTCATCAGTTTATAAACAGGATTACTCCGCGCCGGTAAGGGTTAAACCAAATGAACATTAAAAAAATTAAAACAAAATTTAAACAATATGATAATTTAAATACCCTAAAAATCCCTAAAATTTCCCTTCAAATTAAATCGAAATAAATCTTACCTTTTTTTTTTTTTTTTTTTTTTTAACATGTGCTTTATCACTTTGTACGCACTCATCATAAGCATAACACAAAATCTGCAATACAAATATTTGCAACTTAAAAAGGAAAAAAGTTTAAAATTTATTTAGATTTCTTTTTAACGAAACTTAAGTTTTTAATGGGTTTTATGAATTATATTGTTTGATTTTTTTAAATTGTTCAATTGTTTAACTTATTTGTTATAAAAATTTAAGAACGTAGAACTAACTGAATGAAATATATTAATAAATGCCCCTTCTAGGGCTTAAAAAATGAAGAAAATAAACTGATCTGTTTTGTAATTTTTTCTGCCAATTATGTTTTAGATTATACTTTTGTCACATAAGTTATTTTATTGTAAAAATAAACAATTTTCTACATTATCCTTCTGTTATGAAAATTAACACGTCGTCTACCCCAGCAAATAATCATTACACTTTAACCCTTTCGAGACCGCATCGCGTACACAAATTTTATTTGGAATACACCGTGTTTTTTCAACTGTCCCCTTTACTTGTGAAATACCAAAAAATCCTTTAATTAAAAAATTAAATAATATTATTCATTTATTAATGGTGCCCAAAACAAATTCCACGTGCACCTTTTGACGATGCCACACAAATCCCGACAGAGGTAAAGAGTTAAATTGATTTTTTGATTAAAAATTTTAAAAATATCAAAATTTTTCTATTGTTTAAATTTATGAAAAAAAATGTTTAATTGAAAAAATATATTAATTTACAAAAAATTATTGCATTTATTAGAATTATGGAAAATATTTTTGCCCTACTTGTTATTTTCTGGTTGCAGTAACTAATCAATGATCTAAATCTCCAATCCGACCACCACCTGAATTTTACACTACTTCCCTATTCTTTGCTCCGCCCACACACAAAAAAAATTATATGTACTTCTTTTTATTTTGTCCTATATGTTACTCTATAGTAATAGTAAAAAAAATTCCATGCACCCACCTCCTGACCACGATTTAGAGTATAAAAGAAAAAAAAACAGCAGAAGTCATCGAAATGTCGAATATCCACGCCCACCTCTAAAAAAATAACGAAGATTATCTTTTTTTTCTGTTCGGAAGAGGAGGGGCATGTTTACACATCAAAATATTAAAAGAAAAAAGCACCGCAGGTTAATTAGAATGGACTGAGTGGATAAAATAAAAACACAAATAGAAATCTAATTCAATATATTTCTGTTAATTTGCATGCCAAAAGCATATAAAGCACTTTTGCCATCGAAACAACCTCCACTGATAGTTTTCGACAAACACAATTCCAGCTAAGGCGACCCATTTTGGCAACGAAAGCTTTGGCCCATCACATTTCGTGATTAGAAAACATGGTTGAGAAAATAAAATATGTATCTGACACAGTTTGCTGGATTACACCGTCATCTACAAAGATTCGAGAAAAAAATGTTAAAAGCAAAAGTTGCGCATATTCCCCCGTAGAATCCGAATCTGAAATAAAAAATGGGGATTATCATTTACAATTTCAAAGTTGGAACGCCTCTGACCCCCAGGTGGTCGGGGTGGGGTGTCAACTTTGGTATCAAGGAATAGCTTTTAAAAAATATTTAACACGTAATTTTTTGTTTTTCAATCTTATATGAATTTCTTGAGTTATTCGACCGTTTCCAAACTTTTCGGACACCCTGTATTTTGTCACATTTGATATTTTATTGCAATAATTTATAAATAATTAAACAATTTTCTACATCGTCCTTCCCCTATGAAAATTAAAGCGTCGCCTTTCCCAGAAATAATCAAGAAAGCTTAAAAAGTTTAATTTTTAAATGAAAAAGTTTAAAAAGATCAAAATTTTTCAATTGTTTAAAATTATTAATTTTAAAATTATGAAAAAATGTTAAATTGAAAAATATTTTAAATTGCAATAAATTATTACGTTTATAAGAATTATTGAAGAAGTGTCTGCCCGACTTGATATTTTGGAGTTACATTAACTAAATAATCATCAAAATACATATCTCCACCCCCACTGAAATTTACGCTACTTCCCCATCCTTTGCTCAGACAGCATAACAAAGTTTTTATATCTTTTTTAAAAATATTTTGTCCTATGTTTTGTTCTATAGTAATTTTTAAAAACTGTACACCAGCATCAGCCTCCTGAATTAGATGATATTTAAAAAAAACAGCAGAAGCCATCTAAACGCAGAATATCTGCACACTCCGCCCCCAAATAATGAAGATTATCCTTTTTCTGTCCGGGAGGGAAGGTGTATATTTACACGTTAAAAAATCAAAATATGCAGGTTATTTTGAAATGATTGACTGGATAAACAAATATGCAAATACAGTACTAATTTAATATATTTTTTATGGAAAAAGCATATAAAGCGTCATCGAAACAACCACTACTGATGGTTTTCGAGAAACACTATTCCTGCAAAAGACGGCTACTTTGACGATGAAAGTTCTGTCCAATCAGATTTCGAGATGTCAAAACCTGGTTGGGAAAACCAAAATATGTATGTTTTATTTGCTCGATTACACTGTGATCAACGAATCAGAGGTGCCAAGTTCGCACTAATCTTCCGTAATGCATGGATTAATTTAACCCAGTTTAACAACGTTTCGAACCAGAAAAATTATTTGATGAATCTTTATTTATTTAATTCCAGTTTTCTACGTGGAACTTATTTAATTTCATCTCTCAATAAAAATTCTGGTGCAAAATGTATTAAACCAGGGTTAAATTAACTCATGTATTACGGAGGATTAGTGGCAACTTGGCACCTATGACGAATATTAGAAAAAAATGTTAAATAGAAAAGTTACGTATTTTTGCCCGTAGAATCCGAATCTGCAATAAAAAATGGGGGTTATAATTCAAGATTTCAAAGTTGGACCCCCTCTGACCCCCGGAGGGTCGGTTGCGAGGGTCAAATTTGGTATCACTGAGTAGCTTTTTTAAAAATATTTAACACTTATATTTTCGTTTTTCAATCTGCTTTGTATTTCTCGAGTTATTTGACCGTTTCCAGACTTTTCGGACACCCTGTATAAAAAAAAATAAAGTAGATAATTTAAAAATCTTATTTCATTAAATGTATTTCGGAAATCGTTCAAGAAGCAATTACTTTATAACATTCTCCCTGCATTACCAGATGACACTGTTTAATAAATATCCATTACACCTTCAAACGAAATCTTGGGATCAATAATCTTGAGGCAACAAGATAAACCATTTCTCAAAAAATATATATACCATAAATATAATCACTTGTTACATGCTTCCTATAAAATCCTTGCACCATTATACAATTAAAGGAAAAAGAATTTTTAGGATGCTTCTGTTAGAAGCCTAATTCATTCATGGTGTGGTGTTTACGAACTAAACAGATACTTTTTACTCACATGACAAACTTAAAACAAACTTTCATATGACATTTAATACTGATTCTAAACATTACAAATACTCAAGCCAGAATTGGGTTACAAACCATCATTTCTTTGTCAAAATTCAGAAATAAAATGACTGGATAGTTAGTTATTTTGTAATATTTCGAAACTTTATGCTAGCAAAGAGATGTATCGTAAGAAATGTTGAATCGTTGAAATAATATTGTTTTTAAAGTATTTTCCTTCAGTGGTGTTTGGCATGGGTTGTTTTCCTTCTGCAGGCACTGATAAAACAAAATTCAAAATCTTAAGAATGTATGTACTGAATACCTTGAGTGGGGAAAACAATTTTAGTTAATCTCCCCAATTAATCACAATCGAGTATTTAAATATAAGACTGGCTGAATTGTTTAAACAAATCCCGAACCCCTATTAGTTAAATATATGTAGTATTTTCTCTGTGAAAATCTTCTCAAATTGTATGTTATAGTTCTGTTTTCAATCGCATTTTTCTAATTACAACTGATAATATTGGATTCGTAAAGATTTGTACATTTAATTTGAGATTTATTCCAAATTTTACTACTAGATATCAGTACGCAAACAATTAGACAATTAGGAAAACAAAAATACTTTCAGCTAGTGAAATTGTTATTAATGTCAATTTCGAAATTAAAACTTTTTTCCGAGGAGGACTTATTTTTCTTGGGGGGAATTTCGGAAGAGATTTTTATTATATTATATTATATTAATTTAACAAATAAATGTAGATTTTAAATATTGATGTTTTGATCTGCAAGAGCAAAAGATCTTCCGAGTGTCGACCTCTAAATTAAACTTTATTCAAGTATTTAAAATTTAGAATAATTAATGAATTGTTTTAACTATCGTAACTATATCTGTTTTATTTTTATTTACAATTTAATGTACGTTCTTGTGCTTATATCAAGTGTACCTTTGTGACTACTTTTCTTAAGCTATGACCATCTAATTCCACACAATAATAGATGTAGAAACACAGTAACCGATGCCATAGGTTCGCGTAAAAAAATGCAAAAAAAAAAAAAATTGTATCTTTGATGAACATTTGTGGAACATACGTACCAAAGTCTTACGCTAAAACCCACTGCAAGATCATTAGTTTTCACTTTACATAATATCTTTATATGAAAATCCGTAAATACGTTATTGTTTACAGATTTGAACGAAACGTCATACACATAGACTTTAAAGCCAGAGTAAAATGATTAGCTTCTTTAAAAATATCTTGCCAAACTCTTTAGCTTTTTTTTTCCCTCCAACTACCCGCAATAGCTTATATTTTTATAAATCTACTTTAGAATTTGGTAATGCATTTTTTCTTTTGTATTGTTCTATCCTAAAAGTAGGGCAGTAATTAAAAGAAAATGAATAACACGCTTACTCCCCCCCCCACCCCCCAGCCAAATGGCATTTAATTAAAACTTTTTTTGCAATTTCTATTAAATTTGAAATGAAATACAGCAATATTTTTAAGAGTATTCTTCCTCTGCTTTAACAAAACTTCATAATTGACGTCAAGCTTTAAAGACACTAGAAAATGACGTAATTTTCATGTAATTGTTTTAGTTTAAGAACAAATCGAAGTATCAATTTAAAAATATAGCCATGTAAGATAGAATTTTACTAACGCTACGCCATTTGCTTGAATGTTTTTGCATTTTTCCACATTATTGCCAGAAAAGTAGTTCATTTTTCTCTTACACGCAGCACAGAAAAACTGCTAAACTTAAAATGACACTATGTGCAAATTACTTAAAGGGTGAAAAAATATTTAAAAAGGTGTTAAATTACTTTAATATCCTTAGTACGTTCAACTATATACATAGTCTTCGTCAGAGAATATAAAAATACAAGCGTCTTATTTTCACATTTCACGTAGTTGGTGTCGAAAGGAGTGAAAGCGAAAGACAATTTTTTGATCCGGAAAACATTGGAAAAATAAAATATGGATGGAAGTGGAATATTACGTGTTTTGTGATTATTTAATAAGCAGCAGAAACCGCATTCGTATTGAAAGGTTATTCTCGCATTTAAACGTTATTAAACTGATAACATTAACTGTTTAAAATTCAGTCTACGACAAAATTGAATAAATTATGTATTAAGCATTTTTATCATTCACCCGTGGATACGTTGTTTTGCAAAAAAAAGTGTCTGAAATGAACATGAAGTTTATAATTTTTTTAGAGATTGGGCAAGTGCTTGCGAGTCACAGACTTCCAGTTCAATCTCGCGTAAGTCTTTCATTAAGAAGATCAGAGAATAGCATTTTCAAGATACTACTTTAAATACACTTCTATAGTAGTATTTTGAGCTCACAGGCTATCAAAGCATGAGAGCTAAAATGCCCGCAGGTTCTGCATGTACCTACGTAACGCAATTACTCGATAGAAATATCAGAATTGCTTCAAAAAAATTTTACTAGGTTCATGCTGATAAGGCGCTTCCCTGATTAGTTTTGGGGATTCATGGGTTAAGTATAAAAGGGGAAACAGGGGGCAATCCCCCCCCCCCCTTAACTTAGATAAATGGATTTTTGAGGCAGAATTTTCCGATTTGCATGAAACTTTGTAAATAGGTTCATTCTAATAAGATGCTTCTCCGATTACTTTTGTGTGTTCATTGGTTAAGTATAAAGGGGAAACGGGGGGCTAAGCCCCTCCCACTTAATTTAGATAAATGGTTTTTTTCAGACAGAATTATCCGAATTGCATCAAAATTTGTAAATAGGTTAATTCTGATAAGTCCGTTCTCTGAGTACTTATGGGGGTATACATTGGGGGAGGTCATTGGGGTTCATAATGGGGTAGTCTCGGGGGGCTAATCCCCCCTTAATTTAGATAAATGGGTTTTTTCGGCAGAATTATCCGATTTGCCTCAGATTTTGCAAATAGGTTCATTCTGATAAGGTACTTTTACTAGTTTTAGGGGTTTCTCGGTTAAGTATAAAGGGAACAGGAGGTTAATATTACTCCCCTTAATTTAGATAAATGGATTTATCTGTCTGATTTGCTTGAAATTTAGTATACGGGTTTATTCTGATAGGTTGCTTCCCTGGTGATATTTGGAGGCTCGTTTGTTAAATATAAAGATGGGAAACAGAGAGGTGGGGGTTAATCCCTCTTTAATTTATTTTTCGAGGACATTGTTCTTTGAAATTAGAGTATAATATACAATTAGTGCGAATAGTCTGTGAGCTCAATGCCATCAGTTTAACTGGGCATTTTTCTTTTTTGTTGTTGTTTGTTTACTTCTTAAATAGGAATACACTAACGGGTAAAACGTCAGCAATTCTTTTCGTTTAAGATTTCAATTATTTCTATTTTAGCAAAGTGCACGAAAAAGGCGCACTGCATAACTATTTTGCTACGGAAAAGAAACTTTACAATTCAGTTTTTAATTCAAAAATTTTCTTTTTTTAGCACAATTTGCTTTAGGGACCTTTTTATCGGTATATTGTCAATGTTTTAGTCAAATATTAAGCTCACTTTTTGCTTCATGTTGGAATAATTCAACAGTGCATGTACATCCTTAGATGGAACACATTTCTGTGCAAATTGAGTGATAATTCATGAGCATAAGAAGTCTAAACGTGAAAAACGGACTCAGTACAAGAACTGAAGAACAGTAAACAGCAGGACAGTAAAAAAAAAATACAGATATCTTTGATTAAATGAGTGCATATTAAAATAAGTGAATTCTATTTGTGTTCAATATACACGGCTATTACAAATAATGGATCCGATTTTAAAATAAATATTTTCGAAACTACTGCACATATTATTATAAGTGATACATGAATTTAAAAAGAAATATATACTAAGTTTTTATCACTTACAAATGCTCGATGTGCGATCCTTTTGTTACACGGCATACGTCCAATCTGTAATAGGTTGGTTGGTTGGTTGGTTGTATTTATGACGGCCAATTATCTGCACGAGGGATATAGGCCCAGGGGGGGGGGGAGTGCCCTTCGTGGGGGTCTTTTTAAGGGAACCTAACCCGTATTAACGCTTGGAAATCCAAGGTTCGAAGAAAACCACGAAAACTCCGAACGATTAGGTCGACGGGCGCGATTGGGATCGAATCCAGCACCTCCCGTCTACCAGCTTCGAGAGCAGAACCTTTCGGCCACACCAATCTGTAATAGAGTTCGTTCCAAACATTTTGTAGCATCACTCTGTCAATGGTTCTAAAAGCTTCACAAAGCCGTTCTTTAAGTTCTGAATACTTTGTTTTCGACATTGGTGGTACATAAAGAATGTCTTTGACACTGTCAGAACTTAAAGAACGCATTTGTGTAGTATTCAGAACCATTGACAGAGTGATGCTACAAAATGTTTGGGACGAACTGGATTACAGTTTGGACGTATGCCCTGTAACAAGAGGGTTAAACATCGAACATTTGTAACGGAAAAAAACTTGGTAATTTCTCTTTAAATTCATGTATCACTGGTTGTAATATGTGCAGTAGTTTCGAAAATATTTTTTTAATCGGGTCATTCATTTGTAATAGTATTATTTCCCATATTTCTATAGAAATTCGCGCAATTAATCAAACTGAATGACATCGAACATTCTGAAACGAAGGAAAGCTGCAATATTTTTGTAGTGCCTTTTCTATATTTCCCATTAGGTTATTTTCATAGGATAATAATGAAAATACGTTTTCTGAAATTGTAGCTTAGATATAAAGGGAAATTAGCAAAATGAACCTTCAACTGCTGTTAGGAGTGCCATAGGCATTTGCTTTCTTCAAATTTCAAATTTCAAACGGACCGTATGGTCCCGTTAACTAAAGTGCTTAGCAGAAGATTGACTATCTCGACCAGTTTTCAGTAAGTGGATCGCTGCTTCTGCTAGTCATGTTTTTTCATGATTAAGATAATGTTTAATTGATTTAAAAATTGGATGACGATTGTGATAATGAATGATGTTTCGGATGACGGATGATTTTGAAGATGAATCATGGGGATGATTATGAAGAGAGATTATAAATAAATGAAATAGGATGGATGACGGTGAATTACGAACAATGGTTTATGATAATGGATGACTGATGATAATGAAGATGATTAATCATCATTAATCATCATACACGGGATGATTATTAATGATGATTGATACGAGGGCGGATGATGACTGATGATGAATGATGGACAATGGTTTATGATAATGGATGATTGATGGTAATGAATAATGAAAGATTATTAATCATTATTAATCATCATACATAGGATGATTATTAATGATGATTGATGAGTTTTTATTAGCGATTTATGGACGTTTTCTAAACGGTCACGAATTTTTGCGATTCCTACACAACGAAGTTTCTGAATCAGCGACATTTTTATTGTTTTTGTGTATACAAAATGCACATGTACGTGCGTATTAGCGACTTTCGAAATAACGCGTTTTTGAACTCTTATTATAAGAAGGTATCAGTGAAAATTATTTAAATGGGAGCATTTTAACTGCCAAATTTTCACTTATTAAAATTCATCTGCAGGAGAACTAGAAACAGAAAAATTCAATTTTTTTTTTTTAAATCTCTTCATTGTACGTTGTTATAAATGGAACTGGAGCATTATTTAAAACAAATTTAAAAATCTGTCCATTTCGTGTGAGTTAAATTCTACATTCTGCGGAAAGTTAGAAGAAGTTGAGTAAAGATTTTAATAGCGTCATTATTAGAATCATGCGTATCAAACAATACACATCCATGCATCCTGACATGTCTTCTCCCACGAAAGAAACAAATTTGGCTGAGCAGAAAATATTGTTTTACCAATACCTTATAATACTATATGTAATTTCCTTGACTTCTCCAGTTCACTTTCCCGTCCTTATCTTAGGCCTGTAACTATCAAAACACTGCAATTGGCTGACTAGTTACTCTTTTTTTCTCCCCACTTGAGGTTGAGATCAGCAGGTAACTTCGCCCTTTTCTAGATCATGGGCAAAAACGGAACATGAGACTTGCGTCTTTCGAGTATCATGACAAGGAAGGGATGAAGTGAGTGTCCTTGAGAAGCAATTGGCATTACATGGAGTATAACTAAAGTTATTAATATTCATTTGGTTATATAAAAAAGCATCAAGAAAGTCTAAATATTTGCCAAATTGATGGAATCTAAAAAGTAAACTGCCCTGAATCTAAGTATAATTAATCGAAGGCAACATGGATTCAAAAGAAACAAATTTCACCGATTCCTAGTTAAAGTGACAGTATGTGAAAATGAGCGAATGGAAAGGTCTGTGCGATGACTAACAGCCATTGAAGATTAAATACTTATACCCTATTTCCTTTACTACTTCATCTAATTTCAAATTAGAAAGAACATATCGCTCATTGCAAGAAAAGTGACATCTCTCAAAAATTCATTGTGTTTTAGTCCACTAATAGGTCTGTCATAGGTGTGCCTTGCAACATAAAGTTTCATAAGTCTAGTTATACGAAAAATTCCTTTATTACGCTCTATGTCCATTTGTGACCACAGAAGAGGGATGGGTTGTGTGGGGAGGTAAAATTATCCAACCCTCAAAACCTCATCCTACGTCTTTATTCTTAAGGGTTTTATGCTTTTACGCACGTTTTTATTCCTGCATCCAGAGTTAAGTGCTGCAATTTCATCTTATAGTAAAATTATGCAAATTTTCTTTTGCCTCTCCTGTTAAATTTACTTTTGTCGAGATGTGTCACTTTTCTTGCGGGTGGGCGATGTGTACATTGTTATTTTATAAAAAATATTCCCTTAAGGGGAGCCTTCACTCACTTGAAAACACCCGCTTGGTAATGTTAATCCTATGGGCAGGTTGTTTTCGAATTTCTCGTTTAAATTTAAATATTTTTAAACGATTTTTTTACATTAGATAGCTGAGGCCGATCCCTAATATATCTATTTTTCAATTTTGGATGCAGATTTTTTTAATAAAGGTACTTTCATTTTCGAACCGGTTTGGAAAAGGAAAGTACCTTTATTAAAAAAATCAGCAACCAAAATCGAAAAAGTGTAAAATAGCCATATTGGTGATAGACCACAGCTATCTTACGCAAAAAGAAATCATTTAAAAATATTCAAATGTAAACGAGAAATTCAAAAACGACCTGCCCATAGGATTAACATCACCAAGCGGGTGTTTTCAAGTGAGTGAAGGCTCCCCTTAAGGAGTATCGAAAAGACTGAACAGAGTCTCGCAGCTTATTTTAGATTTTGCTAAAATTTTATTTCGATGTCACTCAGTTGATTGTGCCGATTTCTATAGGCGATTATGAAATTATTAAAAAATATAATTTATTATTCTAATATTGGCTATTGATTTTTTAAATTACATAATAAAAATCTCAAAATCATTTAAAGAAACCATTCAGAACTATATGTTGGATCACTTCTATAAACGCGGCTGAGATTTTGTTTTCGCAGTAACATTAAACACTAAAATAGTATAATGCGGTATAAAAATTTTGCAGGTTAAAAACTTGTTATTAAACAATTCAAATTGTTTAGCGAAAATATAGAAAACCAGGATGTGTACTAACCATCATTCTGATAAATCGTAAAACATAATGACATGTATACAATTTTAAATAGTCAAAGCCCTTACCTTCTTAAATCGCCCCTATTCTTAAAGTTTAATGGATAGGTTGTTATTCTGTCCTTTTATTGACTCCGTTTTGGTTGTTTAGATTTATTGGCTCACAATTTATTACTCGAAATATGTCACAAGGATGAATGGATTCCATGGAGTTCGCGCTAAAAGGTTTTAAGAGCGACTTAACGATAACTTTGGCATTGCAGAGATATAAAGGTAAAATATATAATATGAACTTCAACATTTCACTATTTTACTTAAAAGGCGATTAAAATAATGATGGATGTTACAAGTTAAAAATATACATTTTATTTAAAACTTTATATAGTGCTTTCAAACTTCTCCAAGCTCTTCATCAGAGAATAGTTTAATAACGCATTGTTGTTTATTTATACAAATACGTCCCTTTGTTTTGAAAATGAGAGAGCCAATAATAATCTATTCTATTTATTTTATTACATCACTGTTCTCATACGTCACATTTCATTTTAAATGCGTTAGCTTGAAAGTCGAAGTAGCAGTGTTTCAGATTAAATTTGGATAAAAGAAAATATTAAACCTTGCATCTTGCTCAAGTTTTCAGCATATTGAACCATTTCCAGCTACGCATTTAAAATGATAAGTGAGGTATGAGAACAGAGTGATGTAATAAAATAAATAGAACAGCAGTTAATATATATATATTCTGTAAGTTCAATCCAGGATATTTCTACTACTTTAATTATTATTGGTTCTCATTTTCAAAACGAAGTGACGTATTTGTATAAATAAACAACAACTAGTTATTAAACTATTCTCTGATGAAGAGCTTGGAGAAGCTTGAAAGCACTAAAGAAGTTTTACATAAAATGTATATTTTTAACTTGTAACATCCATCATTATTTTAATCGCCTTTTAAGTAGAGTGAAATTTTAAATTTCCTATTATATATTTTATGTTTGGATCAAGGTGAAAATGTGCGTTTCGTCTTATGATTTTATTTGAGATATAAAGGTTCATAAGATAATTTTAAAGAAAAAGAGAAAACCTTTAATTTAATAAAGTTAAAAAAAATTGTGTAGGAAAATATGGATGTTGCACACCACACTTTTCTAAAATCAATTGAAAACTGTAGTTTAGGACATTAGTATTTTTACTGTTAAAAGAGCCATAAAAATTCCCCTTGTGAACATTTTAACAGCTACTGTTGTGTAAAAGCTGTCAACGTAATGAGATTATAGACTTCCATAAGACCAAAATTATCTTATGAAACTAGAAGTCGGTGGTTCGAAAGTGTCACGCTTGTCCTCTTATGAATATATACCCTTGATGTCAGATTTTTGCAAAACAAAATATAGAGTGCGGATTATACACATATACTTAAGGATTTATGACACACATGCTTACAATGCTTAATAATTAATAAACATTAACGAAATATCAAACTGAACATTTTGGAGAGTAACTTTTAAATGCGAATATAATTTCTGTTGTGTATACAGATAACTAACTATCAGTAGTAATATATTTTTTATGTATACTTCAGGTGCTGATTCATTAACCTTTACATAAGTTATACTCACTTATAACACTTCCACGTCATTCCAATGGTAATCTCTATAATAATAGCCTAAGTCATTTGACTGTCATCAACAATTCAGAGTTGACCGCTTCGCTTTTAATATTCCAGGCGGCCATTTTGGTACTTCAATGTTAGCCGGGTGCAGGTGGTAAATCGCCCAATACTGTTCCATGGGCATCATTTCATCTATATTACAACAGTGCAAGTCATGCGACTGTCATAAACAATTACCGCCTGACTCCTCCTCTTTTCATCTGCAAAATTTACATTGATTAAAAAATCAAAATTATTACTTCGAATTCTCTTTTCTACATAAAAGTTGCCATGATTGCAAAGAATTCTTAATAATTTTACCTTAACCGGGAGCAAATGTTGCCAATAGCATTTTTTAACTCAACAGTTAGTGCATTTTTTAACTCAACAGTTAGTGCATTTTTTAACTCAACAGTTAGTGCATTTTTTAACTCAACAGTTAGTGCATTTTTTAACTCAACAGTTAGTGCATTTTTTAACTCAACAGTTAGTGCATTTTTTAACTCAACAGTTAGTGCATTTTTTAACTCAACAGTTAGTGCATTTTTTAACTCAACAGTTAGTGCATTTTTTAACTCAACAGTTAGTGCATTTTTTAACTCAACAGTTAGTGCACTTTTTTAACTCAACAGTTAGTGCACTTTTTTAACTCAACAGTTAGTGCACTTTTTTAACTCAACAGTTAGTGCACTTTTTTAACTCAACAGTTAGTGCACTTTTTTAACTCAACAGTTAGTGCACTTTTTTAACTCAACAGTTAGTGCACTTTTTTAACTCAACAGTTAGTGCATTTTTTAACTCAACAGTTAGTGCATTTTTTAAGTCAACAGTTAGTGCATTTTTTAAGTCAACAGTTAGTGCATTTTTTAACTCAACAGTTAGTGCATTTTTTAACTCAACAGTTTGCATTTTTTAACTCAACAGTTTGCATTTTTTAACTCAACAGTTTGCATTTTTTAACTCAACAGTTTGCATTTTTTAACTCAACAGTTTGCATTTTTTAACTCAACAGTTAGCATTTTTTAACTCAACAGTTAGCATTTTTTAACTCAACAGTTAGCATTTTTTAACTCAACAGTTAGCATTTTATTTTTTACGTCGTAAATTAAAACAATTGTTTGACGTTGAAATTGAATGCCACGGTGTTTTTTAAGAAATAAGTGGAAGTCGTGAATTTTAAATGTTTCGGTTTTAAATTAAAGTTATGTGTAATAAAATGTGTGAAAGGGTTATACTTGAAATGAAATTAATTAAATAAGAAAAAATGAGGCAGGAACAATGTTTGGCGATTTATCACCAGAGCCTAGGGGTAACATAAAAAAAACAGAGTTCAAGATTTCTCTAGCAGTATCTGCCGATTTGACAAAGGATTGAGCAAGTAATTTAAATTATGAATAAAAGTCACATGACACGATACTTAGCATACATTTAGATCAGACCAAACTGGTGGCCAAGAACAGCTAGTTTAAATATAGCAAGTAAAGGGAATTATATGAATGTGAAGTGTTATATATATCTTAGAGTTTAAAGCGGAGCTACTTTAAACAGTAAATTAAAAAGCACTACAATGTATCCTATTTAATATTCAAAATTAGTCCACCTTGTATATTTTCATCAATTTCAAATATGAAATGAAATTAAATGAACTTCTACTCAACCAAGACCGATTTACAGTTATAATGCTCACAGAAAAATATATTTGTGCACGGCGGGGCGACACATGTTCTAAATTTAATAAAATCGTATTACGGACTTTCGAAGTATCTACATCAATAAAAAAAACTAAATCTGAAAAATTGAACGAATCTAATATTTTTTCCTCATTCATACATAAAATAAGTAAAAATAAGATTTAAAATAAAGTAAATCAGGGGACCACCCGCATAGAATTGAGGTGAGCGAAAAAAAATTCATTTCGCCAAGCAGACGTGATATTTCTAATTTAGAAATAAACTTTAATATGTATTGACAGCAATAAGGTCTGTAAAGTAATGAGACCGATTCCATAAAATTCGTTTGCCTGAAGATAATTTTACATGCACTTAATACTCTTCAAAATAGCCGCCTCTTGCATGAATACACCATTGCCAAAGATTTCGCCACGCATTTATTCCCGCCTGGAAGTCTTCAACCGAAATGCTGTTCAGAACGCGCGTTACGTTTTTCTGCAAGTTCTCCAGATTGTCAAAGCGATGTCATTGTAAGCTGGATTTTAACCGAGAAAATAGAACAAAGTCCGGCGGGGAAAGATCGGGGCTGTACAGTGAGTGGTTAGGGAAGCATTCCGACGTTGTTTTTCCAGGAACTGAGTCACTTTGAAGGATGTGTTGGAACCAGATTGGAACACATTTTCCGCATTTGAAATCCTTCCTTGACGATTTAATGCACAATCTATTTTGTAAGTTCCAACGTCTCCGCAAACATTTGGACACTCAATCGACGAAAGAAGTTCAAGAGCGATTTTATATATTTAGCAACATTGTCTGAAGTTGAAAAACAATGAATGCCCAGCCTGTTGTTCGTCACCGACGTCCTCTCTTTTATATTTGAAGGCTTTGTGCCACCTAAACACTTGAGCCTTCTACAAAGAATCTCTCCCGTAAGCATATTGTAACATTAAAAGCATCTCAGTAGACGATTTTTCTAGTTTTACAGAAAACTTTATGGCGTGTCGTTGCTCGATTCTTTGCATCATTCTGAAAACCTAGTTTCAAACACGTGTCTGCTTTACGAGCGATCCGTCCGCTGCAAAGGCTCAAGGCCAACTGACTTCCACCAGACTCTGTAGCTTACAGCCCCCACCGTACGTATTGCCCGCAAACTCCGCGAATTTGGCTTTCTGCTTGGCGCAAAAAATTCAGTCTCATTACTTCCTGGACAGACTGATTATCTGCCACAGATCTGGTAAAGTCGTTGGCTGCCAAAATTTACAACACTAGCATTCTTTCATTCTAATTGAAACTTGTATTGTTTTTCAATTCCTACTATTAGTTCACACTCTCCCTATATATATATATATATATATATATATATATATATATATATATATTGTTCAAATTTTCAATCCTTAATAAAATACTTACTATTCCTCGATTCAAGTTGAAATACATTTTTTTTAAATTTGTGGATGACACTTTATGTTAATACAGTTTTTTCAAATAATGATTCATTAATTAAATTTTAAATTAATTTTTTTTAGATTTATATGGGAGAGAAAATGGCGGCCATTGATTATTGAACAGCATTTAATGTATCTTCATACCTATAAGGGGGGTTAGCATAGGGGGGACCCTGTGCTGTCGCCAAATACCGCCAAGTTTATCGCCAAACTTGGCGATAAAAATGAGTCGCCAAAAGCAACACCAAATTTGCGATATCTCTAATATTTTGCCAAATTCCCATAGAAATCCATTGTAAACCAATAGGGTTTACTTGTTAATAGAAAATCAACAAATTGAGATATTTTAATGCAACAAAAAATAATATTAGCTTAAGGGATTCTATTAAATTTTTCTTTGATGACCTAAGTAGGAATTGACTTTAAATTGTTTTTCTTATATTACTTGTTTAAAAGTATTGTTATCTGCTTTTATAATACCTTTTGTAAAGATTGCTTTTGTTTAATAGCGAGGCACTTTCAAACCAAAGCATTTTGTTTCAAACGTCCGTCTTGTGACAATAATTAAATAGTACCTGAAGACCCACCCACCTTTTACCGTATTAACCATAGGGGGCGTTCGGGTGAAATAAAATGCCATAACATGAATGACGTTCACAGAGGCGTTCTGTGTAATCGCAAATAATTCATTCAAAAAATTATGAGAAATAATGACGTCACTTTCAGAGAATCGTAATAAAATACCTCCGTCTTATACATGGGAATGCCGTTTTTCTATGGTGTGTGTAAGAGAAAAATAAGCTACTTTTCTGACTATATGAAAAAATGCAAAATTCTAACTCACATGGCATCATTTTTAAATTGAAATTTTCATTTATTCTTAGAAACTAAAACAACAATGATTTCATGAAAATTACATCATTTTATAGTGTGTTTAAAGCTTTATGTCAATCATGAAATTTTGTTTAAGAGAAATAATACTCTTAAAATTATTGTTCTACTTCATTTCAAATTTAATATAAATTGCAAAAAAAGTTAACTAAATGCCAGGAATAAAATATGTGTGCCAGCATTTGAATTATTGCTTCGTTTTTAGGGTGCAATAATGGAAAAGAAAAATTGCATTAATAAATTCTAAAACAGATTTATGAAAGTATAAGTTATTGCAGGTGGTGGGGGAAAAAAAAAGTCTGGTAGGATATTTTTAAAGAAGCTAATCATTTTACTCTGGTTTTAAACCCTATGTATGACGTTTCGTTAAAATCTGTAAAAAAATATGCATCGGTTTAAGGAAAATCACGCATTCACTCATTTTTATATACAGATATTACGTAAAGTGAAAACCAATGATCTTGCAGTGGGTTTTACGTTGTACACATGTTCATCAGGATACAATTTTTGTTGATTTTTTTTTACGCGAACATATTGCATTTCTTACTGTGCCTTTACATCTGTTATTGTGTAGAATTAGATAATCATAGCCTAGGAGGAGGAGTCACAAAGGTACACTTGATATATGAACAATAACGTGCATTAAATTATACATATATATATAACATAATTACGATAGTTAAACAATTCATTAATTACTCTACATTTTAAATACTTGAATACAGTTTAATTTAGAGGTTAAAAAGGGGAAGATCTTTTGCTCTTAGAAATCAATCTCTCAATATTTAAAATTTACATTTTTTTTGTTAAATTAATAGCTTATAAATAAAATCTCTTCCGAAATTCCACCCCCCCCCCCAAAAAAAAAATAAGTAAGGAAAAAAAAGTTTCAATTTCCAAATTGACAGTAATAAAAGTTTGTTTTTCGCTAGCTTAAAGAATTTTTGTTTTCCTAATTGCCCAATTGTTTGCGTATTGATATCTAGTAGTAAAATTTGGAATAAATATTAAATGTACAAATTTTTACGAATTAAGTATTGACATCAGTTGTAATTAGAAGAACGTAAAAATGCGATTGAAAACAAACTATAAGATACAATTTGAAAAGATTTCCACAGATGAAATAATGTGTGTATTTAAATAGGGGATCGGGATTTGTAAAAACAATTCATCAGCCAGTCCTATGTTTAAATATTTGATAGTGATTAATGGAGCGGATTAGCTAAAAATGTTTTTCCCGCTCCAGGAATTCAGTATATACATTCTTAAGATTTTGAATTTTAGTGTTAATATCAGTGTCTGCAAAAGAAAAACTACCATCCAAAACACCACTGAAGGAAAATAATTTTAAAAGAATATTATTTCAACACCGACATCTTACGATATTTCTCTTAGCTAGCATAAAGTTCTGAATTATTACAAAATAACTCCGTATCCAGTCATTTTATTGCCGAATTCTGACAAAGAAAAAGGTTTGAAACCCGATTCTGGCTTGGTTATTTGTAATATTTAGAATCAATACTAAACATCAGAACGAAGTTTGTTTGGAACACGTGAGTAAAAAAATAACTATTCAGTGCATACACCAGACAGTGAACGAATTAGCTTCATAACAGAAAAATCCTGAAAATTATTTTTCTTTATTTTGACACATGTTTTTACGCCCCAGCCCCCCATTTCCTCTTTGTTTACAAAAGTAGATTTTTAAAGTTTCCAGTAAAAGTTTTATAAGGCCCTAGAATAGATTTGAAAATTAACAGCTTGAGAAGACGATTATTTTTCTCATTTTCAGTAAAAAAAAAAAAAAAAAACACATTTTTAAAAAAATTCATATTTTAGAAACATACAGCTTTGTGTAACGAAATCACAATACTTAAATATATATAGAAGCATATATTTTCTGTCCTGCATAAATATATATATATTGGATATTTTATTTCGAAATTCATGCACCGGCATTTATCAAATCCGGTTATACGATTAATTGTGTTAGTAGATAACTTTATTTAAAGAATCATTTACTTGTTTTTCACCCAATTATCGTAGAAAAAGAAGTCTTTTAATCATTAAAACGAACTTATGATCAGTGGTGTTCTGCAATAGAATACTGCAGACACTACTAGAAAGAAACTGTATAATTTTTACTTTCTTATTATAGAAATAAATTCTACAATAAAAGCATCGGGAATAGTCCTGAAAATAGGGAAGACAACTGACAATCTCTTGTTTTCCCGTTGGTGAATTATGTAAGAAATTCTCAGGAAAGAAAATGGCTCGTACAATTACTGAATCAACAAAGCCGATTTTCCCTATTATTAAGCTACAAAAAATTAAACCCTCTTTTAATTCATGACTAAAATAAAATGATCAAACAAGACAAATCCTTAATACTATGTATCACGACAAAAGTGGCAACATGACCCTTGTCAGATTGCAAGTGAATGTCTCCTCAAAAAGAAAGATTTTATGTTTAAAACGTGTTGCCACTGGTTCTTATTTTTAGGATATTCTGAAAAAAAAATCAATGCGAAAGTTTCCTTTTAAATTTATTAATTTTTTTTTTCATTAGGTAAAGAACATTATATACTTCTTTTAAATAATACAATGTGTGTATAGCTTAACTTTTCATGGCAACAATATATTACGAGATGATTAACTTGCACCACAAAGGCGGGGTTTTTCTTCCTCTGTCTGTTTGCTTGCTATTAAAATTGTCTTTATATTTTAAAAAAATATCGCCTGTATTTAACCTTAATGTGATGGGACTGCAAAAATTGTTATTAAGCGAGTTTTCCAATTAAACAATTTCAAGTATTCCATCTTTTTACTGAATGGTAAAATGAAAAAAATGAGAGGTAAATGAGTAAACAACTGAGCAGTGTGTACGGCGTGTTAGACGAAATAATGAGATGCGATTTTGAAAATCTGTTTTTCACGTGGAACTAAGTTTTTTCTCTTTTTTGTTATTTTACAGTATAAAAAAAGATAATTTTTTTTATTGATATAAGTACAAATGTAAGTATAAATAAGAGTAATAAGTCTTAATTACGTCCACTAATAACCATATCACACTATATATTCCAAACGGAAAAGTCAAAACATACTAAAATATTTATTTGCTTAAAAGACGTTACTAAGAACACATTAAAAGTATATTAAAAACATATATTGACATGTTTCAACTCCTTTACTGAGGCGTCATCAGAACGTATAACAGAAATTACAAATACAATGCATATGAAAAACCGGAAAACAATCATCGAATACAAACAAGTAAACATATAAAGCCCCCTACATTTTCGATATCGCATGTCTTCCCTCTATGTTGCGATTCCGCAAGTTGTCCAACCACTCAGTCCATATATTCGGGATGTGAAAAGAACGTATCGTTACAAACCCCTGAACCTCTTAAATAAATCTCAATAGACTCTCCTATAAATAATTGTAAATAAAAATTGGACCTGTAGATTATATTACTCTCGTTAAAAAGTATGTTAATGCTCTCTATTTGATTCAGCCGGGATAAAGCAGTATTTGCTTTGTTATATTTTATACCCGCCCTATGTTCTGTACATCTGATATTGAATTTTCGTTGGGTCATACCTATACAATGATTTCAGATTCCCCCGCCCTCCCTAATAAATGGAATCATATTCTATTACACATTCTGATGACGACTCAGTAAAGGAGTTGGAACATGTAAATATAGGTTTTTAATGAGTTTTTCGTAACGTCTTTTAAGCAACTAAATATTTTAATATATGTTTTGACTTTTCAGTTTGGAATATATAGTGTGATATGGGTACGCTGGTTTCAAAACAAAAAACACGTCATGCACAGGGTAAGCTTGAAAGCAACTGTTGGCCCGATCCCATCGTGAAATAATTATGCAAAATTGAAACACTATACAAAAATTTACATACGTTAATAAAATAATCAAGTTACAGGCTTATACAGGACGGGTTTCAAATTTACGTAAGGAAAACGATCACTGAAATACGTCTTTGAAAATAAATACAATGGAAAAGTACAAAATATATCTTGCTTGGATTTATATAATAGTAGATTTCTGAATAGAGTTTATATCCTATTTGGAAGTTCATAATAAACGTATTAAACTTGTAATGAAATTTAAATTTTCAAGAATTGCATAATTTTTTTTTTGTATTTTTTCATTATCTTTAAGGAAAGAACATCCTATACTTTGTAAAGCTCCGTACATAAAAGCAAAAACGGAACCATTATCAAATCACTCCTGTGTCCGTCTGTCGCTGCCATTTTACTCGTAAACTATGGAACCTGGAAAGTCCAGATTGGCTGAAGTAATAAAGGTGATTAACCCACATATTTATACTTTATTAACCATTCACAAACATATTTAGGAAAAATGTAGAGGAGCTAGTTAAGTTACTTGAAAAAAAATTTTTTTTTCGTTGTATAACGTGCTTTAGTAACGCCGAACACAAAAATGCATTTCTTCTAATTTTAGGTATTATGTTTTCAGAAGATATCGTCGAAAATGTAATGCAAAAATAGGTTCCCCACTCTCTATATCCGAATCTACTGAAAATAAGATTGCGAAAAAACGGGTGGTATTAGAAGGTAATTTAAACTTTGTAGGAAAAGTATAGCGATGACCCTAGGTCACATAGCTTTGAGAAAATCGCATTTCCCCGATACACACACATTTTGATGCGCGGTCGTTCAAGCAAAGGCGTTGAGGAACGCTGGAGGTACCTATCGTCGCAGAAGTATAAAATGATTGCTGATAATGATTTTCGGAAAGAATTGTCGGTCATTAGCCGTGATATTAAGGCTAATGTCAGACGGACGTCTTTTTGCACGCTTTTTTACTTACGTATTATTCCTGCACAATGCTAACGGCATTGTGTAGGGATAATACGTAAGTAAAAAAGCGTGCGAAAAGACGTCCGTCTGACATTAGACAAACCATTAAAAACGCGGACCGGCTTTTAAAGCCTACACTGTTAAAATTTTGCAACAAACTGTCAGTCATCCTACCGTTTAAAAAAGAATACTTTCACAACCATAATTTAACTCTCTTCTGGCCATAGTATTGCCAATATTATGGTCAAATAGAGTTAATTGACCGTTATGTAAACGTTTTCTATAAAGACAGTCGAGTGACCGGCCAGTTAGCTGCAAATTTTCAACAGTGTAGATAACAACTTTTAATGTTATATTGGTGTAATGCAATGGCCAGTTACAAATTCATATATTTATATTGTACGGGACCCTCTGCGCGCAAGTCATACTCGCACTTGACCGGTTATTTTTAATAATAACAGTTGTATATAACTTTAAATTTCTGATAAAGATAACCCATATGACAGTGAAATACGTTTAATACAAAAAATCGGTTAACACGAAATGATATAGCGGTCCGGACACTATACCATGCAATTTAATACATTTTGTTTCTTTTAAAATGAAACAAAAATCGTTTAACAGGAAAAAAATTCAATTTCGATCTAGTTAGTTTGTGTTGAAGATGGTAAATTTTGTGTTAAAACCGCTGAATTTTGGGTGGAAATCAGTGATTTTCGTGTTTTTTTTGTAAATTACCTTAATGTTTTATGAGCACAATGACTGAGAAATGGGTGTGAAAACAGATTGCTATTTCGCTTCAAATGAAGATGAAGCTGCTTAATGTAGTGGATGAAAAGGAAACGAAAACAGAAATCTGCAAAGAATTTGGCACCACCCATTCTACTTTATTAATGATGATGAAAACAAGGATCCCATTACTTTAATGTTTGAGCGCAGTATGTTTAAGCCACAGAAAAAAACGTATGAGAACCGCTAAGCACGACAGCTTTGCTTATTTGATTCAAACAAGAAAGATCTCAGAATGCTGAAAAATACACTTCAAAAAATTATATATGATCCCCCCCCCCTCCAAAAAAATTTTTTTTATTTCCTTTTTAACCTAATGGATGCAACCTACTAATAGTTTAACAGGAAATCGAAATAAAATTTGATGACGTCGAAAATTTGTGAGTTTTGTTCTTTTTTTTGACGAATCTTAACGCGAAATTCTTTTAACACGAAAAAAAAATTCGGCCCCCTCAATTTCGTGTTAAACGTCACTGTATAAAATAATTGCTTTGTACCATAAAGACGAGTTTTTTTCCCTCTTTACAGTGGTTTGCTATTAAAATTTTCTTATTTTTTTAAAAAACTATGGTATGTATAACATTGAGATTTGACTGCAAAAAAAAAATAATAATAATACAATGCAACAGTATTCCAATTAAAAATTTTTAATTATTCCATTTCTTCACTGAATGGTAAAATAAAAATGTTACAGGTGGAAAGTCTATGGAGTAAACGACTGAGCAGAGTGGATGGGGTGGGGTGTTAGACGAAATAATTGGGGCGCGATTTTCAAAACCTTCTGTTTTTCGTGTAGAACTACGTTTTTTCTTTCTTATTATTTTACAGTATAAGTAATGATCATTTTTTACCCGACTGAAAAGAAAGGTTATGTGTTTCATGCGTATCTGGGTATGTGGATTTTTTTATACCCTCGAAACATCCCAACGGCTGGATGGATTTGAATGAATGAGGTCTCTATCGATTTGTCTTAAGGGCCTGATGGTTATAGGATAGGTTTTGTTTTTATAAATTCAAAATGGCGGCGGTAAACTACAAAATGGCGGTAGAGGCTAAAAGAAATGTTTACGTACCCTATTGAGTGGCATATCATTGGATAGGTCTTTCAAAATGAAGACGATGTTTCATTGGCCATTTTGCAGTCAGAAGCTCCGTTTAAATAGGACACAACCTCGAAGTTGTGTACTTTGGATCTCTACCTTTACTGTAACTCTAACCTTGATAATAGACCTCTATAGGCCTTATCAAAACAGTGTTTGTAGATAGGAACTAATAATTAAACACAACTTAAAAGTCATCAATGCAAGTAAATAAAAAAATAGGCAAGTAATATAAAAAATAGTTTCACATTAATGAGAAATAATGAGTTCGCTTTTTACGCAGTCGGGTTTTTTGATATTTTAAATTTAATATATTTATTATTAATACAAGTACACTGGTTTCAAAATTAAAAGCACATCATGCACAGGTAAGTTTGAAAGCAATTTTTGGCCTGATCTCATTGTGAAATTATGTAAAATTGAAACACTATAAAAAAAGAACTTTATATAAATTAATTAATAAAGTAATAAAGTAATAGGCTTAGAAAGAAAGGGGTTCGAATTTACGTAAGGAGGGAGATCACGGAAATACATCTTTGATAATAAATACACTGAAAACTAAAAAATAAATCTTTGGATTTATATAAAAATACATTTCTGAATATAGCTTATATAATATTGGAAGTTCATATTAATATAACTTAAATAAATAATTTAAAATTTTAATGAAATTTAAAGTTTGAAGAATGCATAAAGCTACCCCCCCCCCCTACCCCTCTTTTCTGGTTTGGTTAAGGCTTTCATTTAATACTACATTTTTTGACAAAATACTCAATTTTTTCTTTTAAGAAATTCTTTGGTAACTTTTTCCCGTTTTTGAAATTGCAAATTAATTTCTAATTTATTGAGCGGTACATAAAAATATGAATTTTCCGAAATAAAGAGTAGTTGCAACTATCACAAAGACATTTTTGAAGGATTTTAAGAAATAGATTAAAGAGCAGTTGCAATTATCACATTGAGATTTTTTTTTCAAGAAATACATTTTATTTCCACTCTTCCTCAGGTATTTATTTTACTGAAAAACTAATTTTTTTAAACTTGGTAATTATATCTCATTTGGTAAAATACTAACTGATATAACGAAGACATTTGTTTATTGCGATTGACTTCTAAACCATTATTTAAAATTGCATTGGATCAGTATTCTCATTTTTACTTTCAGTATCTTTAAGGGAACGGTAGGCGTTTAAAGAAATTTCTTTTAATATTCATAATACAGATTTGAAATTTTGTTTGAATATGCATTTCACCATAATTATACAGAATACCTTAAAAGAAATCTGTAATCTTATTTAATTTTAAGAACTTTAAAAAAAATTTAAATTTTGAAAGTAAATTTTAAAATACTCCTTGCGTCTTAATTTAGATATTTCCTCTATTTTGAATTTAGTCACGTAAAACTATTACAAACAAATCTGTGTATCGATTCTTTAATCCCTTAAATAGTTATTTTTTTAGAGATTTTCTGAATTCCATATCGATTTTCATCAAAATTCTGCCTTATAATAAGCTAAAAATCAAATTTAATTGTCTATCAGGATTTTTCCTTACCAATTTCAATAATTTTGATCAAAAATTAAGTAGCAAGAAGCATTTCAAAAATTAAAAAAAAGCTGAAATATCAGCATTGAGAAAAACAAATTTAAAGTACATTAAAAAGGCCAAAAAATTATTCGTAAAGAAAATTAAAACCCTTGTAACTTTGCGTAAAATGATCGCATCTGCATGCAGTTTTCCACGAATGGCGTAGTACAAATTGGAGAATAATACACGCAAAAAGATATGACAATTTTGGGGTCGATTTTTGGCTTAAATAAAGGTCCATGGTCCCCTTAAGCATGAAAAACTGTACTATGGTTTTAGAAACTTATTGAAAATTAAATAAAATTTATTCTATAATATTTTAATGCATTAATCTGTACAATTTCAACATCAATATGAGATT
The DNA here is from genome assembly GCA_963932465.1 of Maratus speciosus. Taxonomy (NCBI): domain Eukaryota; kingdom Metazoa; phylum Arthropoda; class Arachnida; order Araneae; family Salticidae; genus Maratus; species Maratus speciosus. The sequence continues at coordinate 14,870,989 of OZ010800.1, read as the reverse complement.
AAAGTTCTAAAATTTTAAAAGAAGTGGCATTTTGTTTTTGCTTGGACTTTTTTTTCGCCCGAAAAACGCTTTTTGTTCTTTTTTAATTTGAAATTTAACTCGTATTTGGATAAACGGAAGATGAAAATCAAAACAAGAATTTATTGAATTCTACATCTTTTAATGACGTCTTTTTAACGCAAAAGGGTGTACCTCCCCTTTAAATTTAATTATCGAGATAGTCAAAATTTGTGTACATTTAAAATAAAATTGCACGGAACACTCATGCATTCAAAATGTAAATTCGCATATGACATTCTAAATCTTACACTGCAAATTAAAATGTCTGAAATTCAGTCACTTAAGTGTCTGAAACGGAGTGTTCAATTTTCAGACATTTTAAAATGTCTGAATTTTTTCAGACACTTTTTGCGACTGAATTTCAGACACTTGAAATGTCTGAATCGCAGACATTTTTGTAAGCATTTTATGTAGCCATGTTTGACCACGCTGAATACTGGAAAAATATCTGGCCGTTGTCCTGCCCCCTCTACCCCCATACCGCCTGATTTTCTGGTGCTCCCAATTTTAGTATGCAATTTTCGTAAAGCTGATAATTTAAATCTTTTACGACATTGTACTAATTATAATGAATATTTTGTACTTCAGGAGTAGAATAAGATTAAAAAGAAAAAATATTTATCTAAATATTAGATTTTTTTAAATTTTGTTTTTAATCTTATTTTACTTTAAAAGTTCAAAATATTGATTATAATCAGTACAATTTCGAAAGAGATTTAAAATATAATCTTCGTAAATATTGCACATGAAATTTGGGAGAACTAAAATCGTAAGAGAACGGGCACTACGCATGCTTTAATCAAGGAGTCCTTTTGCAAAAAATGCAACCCTGCAGTATGGTTAGCTAAATGCAGATGCTCGGTATTCGGGAGTATCCGTTATGGAGGTTAATGGACATTCCCGAATAGCGGATACTTCGATTTAGCTAATACTTTTTTGATCCGCAAGGCATACATATTTGTATTATTTTTACCTCCCAAAAGCAGGCATCTCCGATTATCGGACAAATTTCGCGGTCCCGAAGTGTCCACTATAAAGGGTTTTTAAGGTATATGGATATATATATATTTTTTTTTTTTTTTTGTCTTGCCCTACTCTAAAAGTTCAAAATATTTATCATACTCGGTGGAATGTCGAAAGAGATTTAAAAAATCCCGTGGACGTGAAAATGGACAAGAAAATCCCCCCCCCCCGTCCCGCCCTCCAAAAAAGGAAAATTCATATAATTCAAAAATTAGATTTTGCCCCATAGGCAATTTTACATATGTATCAGATGGTAATCACAACAGCTATATAACCATGAGTAAATAATAAAATAGTAAATAAATATTCTATTTTAATAGCATTGAGAAAAAAAATTACTTCTAATTTCAAAACATAGCCATTTTTGTATTTGTCATTTAAGTACATATAAATAAAATAGTTAAGTCATTTTAAGTAGTAAAAATGTGTAAGATATGTTTTTCTTTTTAGGTAATTTGTCATTGTTTAGTTAAAAGTAAACACCAGTTTTGTATCTAATTTTATATATCATTCTTCGGAATATGTACATAATTTTCTTTAAACATATTCCGTATTCAATTTAAAATTTTCACCCGCTTTGCTTAAAAATGTATATCATTACTATTCTTTTTTGTGGAACAACACGATATAAGTCATATTTAATTTATTTTATTTTTTATTCCTGTAAACTTTGTATCCTTTGAATATGAGCTAAATAGATTTTATATATTTGATAAGAAAATATTGATCTAAGAAATAGAAAAAAAAAACAGAAGAAAATAGAAAGTAAAAAAATATATATATATCAGACAGTATATGCACTATTCTTAATTGTTTGAAAAATGTTTTGAACATAAAAAAGAAGTTATTAAATGGCTTAAAAATATATTTAATACTGTATCATATAAGTAAATACGAACTTTTAAAAATATAAGGCAGCTTTATACATAAACTTCATATCAAGGCATAAACAACTCTTTATTTATGTCTAAATTATCATGTGTAATTTTTTTTTTGTGCCAACAATTACTTGTACCAGAAACGTTGCAAATTCGATTGCAGTAAAAGGAAATTTAATAATTATTTCTCGCATTACTCAATTTTAAAAATTTAAAATCATGAATAAAATATCGCAAAAAATGCTTGCATATAAATAAAAAAATTAATATACCAATTTAAAAAACACAAAAAATATTAATTAAACTTTATAATTATACTGCTAAACTGCAACGTAAAGTGCAAAATATGAATAAAATGTTTCTCCGTTTGTTTAATGTTTCAAAAATTTTACTGGATGATATAAAAAATTCATATTATTTTTAGAAATTTGGTAAATGTTAAATCTGAAACATTGGATATCAAAATTTACGATTTTCAATAATAAATTTCAAAAATCAATAAGAATAAATCTTTATAAAGTTTCAATTTCCGTGATTAAAAACTGCAATATATACAGTCAAATTTCACAGTATTAATGCTTTTTTTCAATCTGAAAACTTTTCCTAATATCATAATAATATGAATCATCATATTTAGCTCCAAAATAATAATTACAAAAAATAAAATAAATGCCTGATGTCATATACTACAAGCGTTTATAGTCAGTAAACAGTAAAAAACAAACATCGAATAAACACAGTTACAAATGGCTTCAATTTAATGTTTTTATCTCTGATAAATGAAGCGATGAATCATTCAACTTTTCAAACCTATGTTGCAAGTTTTGTTTTTGAGCAAAGACAAATTATAATTATTTCACATCACCCTATCGAAAATGAAGATTAAACTATCACTCATTCGTTTATTTACAAAGGTCAACCAAATAGAATTACAGCATTGCTATTTAATTTTCAAAACAATTATATTTCATTCCGTTACATTAAGAAGGCATATAACAGACGACCGTTAGTGAAATCAAAAATTTAGCATTAAACTACAGAAAAGAGATAAATTTTTATAAACGATTTCATTCATATTCAAAAGGATACAAATCTATCGGAATAAAATATTAGAATTAAATATGACTTACTCGTTCGTTCAGTAAATACCCAGATTAACACATTTCCTTTTAATCCAAGCAATGGCGGCGGTGAAAATTTAATTGTTTCTGTTCTTATCTCATGAAGGTGCTGTAGATGACACGCGCGGAAATCACCGTTCTGATTGGCTGTTAAGAATATGACCAAAGATGATGTTTAACTATCGCTTGGAGCGTATCGTCTTAAAATCAGACGGTTGTTGGATAATTTACACATGTTTCTCGGTTCGTTTATAGCATGATCATAGTAAGACATTTATGTGTCTTAAATTTAGACGCCTGTTATGTCTGAATTTTCAGATTCAGACACTTAAGTGACTGAAATTCTTTTTCAGTCACATATGTGTCTAAATTTAAGACGCCTCTATTTGCAGTGTAATATACACAATACAAAATAGACTTCATGAAGACATATATATATATATATAAATTAGCAGCAATTCAACTCGCAGTTTATCTACACTAACTCACAAATGCCAGCAGACGTATTTGAGATAGACCCCATCTGATTACATTAGCCGTTTTTATCGAGACTATTCTTACATTCCTATCTGAACCCTCTATAATTTTATCTTACGCGCTCCAACTTGCACTTACAGCATGATACATACATCCGCATCTTTAATTAGAACCGCTTGCTTTGATTTTATATTATCCTTTAAAAATACCAATTTAGGCTCAAATTTAAAAAAGTAGTCATGGAACCAGTTTTGCCCTCTATGTCAGATTAACTTCGTTGTTCTCTGCCATCTAGATATAATTATCTGGTTTATGCAATAAGTCGGGTTTTGGAGTTGGGTTCAGTGGTCTACCTATCAAAAAATAACCAAGGGTCGAGGCCGCGTATACTCACTAAGGATGATCTCACATTGTGTCCAATTGATGTACCTTCTTTTTTACTGATCGTTTTAAGAAATTCCACAACAGTTCGTTTATTTGAGCCAGCAATACTCTTTAACCCCTTATTTCTCGCTCCCGTCAATATCACTGGCTGAGATGTCGTTCGTTATTTCTTGTGCACGTCATATTTCCGAGCTGGAGATTTATTGCTGGAAAAAACTTCAGAAACCTGAAAAATTGAACTGGCATTTTGGTGTGAAGTCTTTGAATATTAGCGTTTGGATTTGGTTTTTGCCGCTGATTGTGATCTTGGACTTTGTATTGCGTGTTTCGAAATATTTCGCACTAAAAATCAAAACTTAACATGTATTATACTATTTCAAATATTATTTGTAAAAATCTGATGATAATAAATAAAGATCTAAGATGTAAAAAATAAAGGTCTTATTCGCATTCATTTGTATGGTGTAAAACAAACATTAAAAACAGAATTCGCGCATGATAGCTTTTCCACAAATGTGAATTTGTTCTATAACATTTCTTTTTTTTCGCCTTAAAAAAATAATTGCATATTTTATATAGAAACCTTATAATTATTCAATTCCTCTAATAAAAAAATAGGTACATTTTTTATAGTTTTTCCAAATATTAAGCGACCATTAAGGGGTTAATTGCTGCTTAACTCACTTAATTGCAGATTCTCATAAAGCTTCAAAATTAGGAGATCGCGAAGAAATAAATTTTAAAAATACACATTCTGAAAATTAATATCATTTACGATATTTTTCCCTAGCTTCCACATTATTGTAATGTTTTTTAAGTCAGAGTGGGTTCCAAAAAAGTTACACCGGTATCGGAAAGAAAATAAACGAACTTTTTCACTCCTAGCAAAAATTGATTTAAAATACCTATTAATGCGCTGGAAGTCACTTGCATGTTCGAAAGGAATGGCTATTGTTGCCAAGCACATAAAAATAACCTTATAACCTATATATATATATTTTAAACACTGGACTCTCCCTTTATGACAAAGGGACCACAGAAATCATTAAAACAATCAGAAAAGGAAGAATTTTGAAGACCGGGTAAACATCTCAATAACCGATTTGGAATAACACGTTTTATTTTATACATCCATTAACGTTTTACCTAACTAGATTTCTACCACTCACGGGCTAAATCTCTTACCAAAATACAATTGAGTAGTGTTTGGTGCTTGACATGAAAGCTCTTTTTATGCAAATAGACCTTAACTTTAATAAGTTTTTTGTTCACCAAGCTAGCATTTTGAAGGCAAACTCCAACTGAAAGAACCTTTTTTTTTTGTTACCAGAAAAATCGGTTTCGAATTTTCTCTAAAATTTCTTTATTTCAACACTGTTTTTTTAATTCTTAAGAGAGTTTGGAAAATGAAACAGATCTTACCATGAGGTTAGATGCACCTCTTCTTTCACTCATCAAAATCTCACCCGTCTTCCTTTCTGTTTGTTGAGGTGTTACAGGTAGACCTACAAATGAAAGTCAAAATACGACCCAGTTGAATAAGATATTACTAAAATCATGCCTGATAACAGCCATCAATAAAAATATTGAAATCAGACACTGAAACACATCCGTTCGATTCTCAAGTATAATCTTAATAGGTATTGTTAGATAAGTTTGAAAGATGAACTAGAACTGATACCTTCATAAAACGACATGGATAGGCCTCTGCACCACAAAGAGAGTTTAGTAACACTAACTCCTGCACCTCTAGATAGATTCTCCTGTGTTCGTAAAAGAGGCAATATACTACTCCACATAGGGACATGAAGTACCCTTACTATGACTACAATGACTTTGAAGAGAGGTCGCAATCTACGCTAAATCTATTCCGAAAGCAGAGCATAAGTACATATTATCGAAATACGCTTAAAAAACACCCATCACTTTCCCCACTGGGGGTGTCAACGGTCATGCTGTTGACAATTCTAAACGCGGTCATAATGAATGCCTTCAGTGCATAACAAACTTCATGTCTTCAATCCTTAAACATTTGCTGAACATACGTAAACTGCTACACCACAGACGAGTTCTGATGCATCACTCACTCCATGCAACTCCATTATAACATCACTAGAAATCAAAACAAATCTTAGTCTTTTGAGGACTTTGATATCCGTGAGATATTTTATAAAAATCCTTTCAATCGAAACGAAATGATTTGTGACATTCCCTTTGATTCAATTGTTTGAAGCATGTGTTACATTCAGTTAGATAATGTGGAATGATGGCCATCTCGGTTGTTCAGACCCTAGTCGCTGCAATATAAATGTGTCCTTGGAATGACGAACACTTCCAAAATGTCGTCATCGCGAGCTATGGAGGAAAGGAGGAATCCTCTCTCTGTGGTACTTTGGCGTGAATCTATTTCAAACTTGGATGTTATATTATCTAAGTGACGCTACCACAAACAACACTACCACATTTGTGTCAAATTAAATGGTATATTTTGAAATTTGGCTGTTTATTAACGCCTTAACTGCCCCGGACGCATATATACGTCTTTAGAAAATGCATGCATCTGTTAAAGGGATGACGAATTCCAATTATAGCGAGGCAATTTTCACCACCTGAGCCTTTCTATATAACGGTATAACTTGTGCATTTTCTTACTGTTATTTCAGAAAACTAATATGCACCTTCTATAATTTCAGAAATATGCGATTTAAGTAAGGCACTGGAGATTGCGCAAGATTTCTTCGGTAGTTAAGGGGTTAATAAACTTGGATCTATGGACATTCACTTGTGTAGCTTTATTTTTTTCTTTAATTGTAAAGACTGTTTTCAAACTCCCCTGTCAAAATATGATTATACAATTTAGATGTATCTGCGACTGAAAACAGGCCTGGCAAAAATATCTCTACCGTTTTACAATATTGAATCGAAACGACTGCTCTTTGCAAAAGCATCAAACATGACTCGAGCGGTTGTTTCACTTTCAAGACTCTAAACCGTATTGGATAGGGAATATAATTTGTTTCAGACTGTTTTTTAATGACGGCCTATATCTCCACACAAGGAATACAGACCCGAGGGGGGGGGGGAGTGCCTTCCGTGGGGATCTTTCTAAGAGAACAACACGTAAGTTTATTTACGCAAGGATATCCAAGCTTCGAAGAAAACTACTGACGATTAGGCCGGCGGGCGGAATTGGGTTCGAACCCAGCACTTCCCGTCTATCCGATTTGAGTCACAACCTCTCGGTCCCTAATTTCAGGCTGATTTGAATCGGAATTTTTTTTCAAAATGAAAGTTATACTTCCATGAATGCATTGTACGAATGAGCTAATGTTTTATGTATGTCTAAGCTTCTCCAAAGACTAATCCGTCATATTTCTTCTAAATGTTTTGAATCACCAAACGCAGAAAGACCACTTAATGAACAGGTAACCTGCTGATAGATCGCCCGGATTCATCTCTCTCGTGCGTTTAAATAAAACGATTTTCACAATTGTGAATTTTTAAAGATTTAGCTGTGGTAGAATGCCCAATAAAGATCGACACGAAGATATTCAGCTTCGAAAATCCCTGTGGGTTCGGCCTACAGGTGAAGGTAGATTTCGAAGTGAAGTGCTCATTTCATAAACAAAAACTAAATCAAGATTAGAGTTGAAAAACCAATTTAACATTTTTATCTGGCCGCTTTTGATGAGTCTTTAATTTCATTTTTCTGCAAGAGCTGCTTTTATAAGAATCATGTTAAGGAGGTATTCAAAAAAATATTTCCCTCCGCTCAACATTTTCGGACACATTTCCAGAGTCATTTTTAAAAGTTGAAAACATGAAACTTGCTGACGTTATTTTAGAAGAGATGTATAAGAGGCCGCATATTTTCAGTTCTCTTAATTATTTAGAACTTGATTTATAAACAATTTTTTTCTCAACTAGGGGGCTCGGCCCCCTACGAGCTACGCTCGCCAACCCCCGTCCAGACACCGCAGACTCTAAATGCACGCTAATTTGATCGGCTTTAAAAAGATTTCGAAAGATTGAATTATAATTTAAAAAACAGTGGCGATCTCCCTATAAACGAATTTCTATTCATTTCTCTTTGATTGGGGAATTTTAACGCCAAATCCGCTACGGTACTACTTGATTATCCTGTCGACCCATTTCGCCAAATTATATAAATCGCCAAACCACTCGCCAAATTATACAAATTCATATAATTTTTATTTTAAATAACGAAAGAACAAATAAATTCGTACAACATTAATAAAAACACAAATAAAACGTCGAAATAAAAATAACTTGATGACGTATACACGTGTAACAACATTTCAAAATAAGCTAATATAAAAGGAATTAAGTAAAGAGAGTCTTTGTCTCCTGGTATTTTTTAACAAAGCGAAAAGAAAGTTCTTTTAAATGAGACATTTTAAATTAATTCTCAAAATATCAAATAAATGTCTAGCGCAATTTCTAAATTCAAACTTTTTTGCAATATTATTTTGTGTTCATTTTATGTAATAACTATAATGTGACGTAAATATGACGTAATTTCTCCTAAGACTTCTAACGCATGTTAATGAATTTATTATTTTACAATATCCTTTCTCTTTTAAAATTCACGTGTATACTTTTTATGACGTAATTTTTAACAAGTTCCTGCTTTTTATACGTAGTTATTTAATTCTAATTTGAAAGTTTTTTTCCTGTTTATAATAGTCACGTGTAAATAAATTTTTAATTTGAAGCAAACATTATTGCTTGCGCTTTTTATGCAGTTGGCAACAGTTTAAATTAGTACAATTTTCTGAAATCTGTAAAAAATATCTCTAGAAATGCTGAAAATTTGAATTTAAAATAGAAATAAAACCTGAAAAAATGAGTCAAAATAAAAAAATTAATGCAATCTGCACTCCGGCAAATTCTAACGCATAAAATGATCTAAAAATGATTACACTGCCATGTATAGTTTTTGCTACTATAAAACTTTTTTAGTGGAACGATTTTGTGCAACTTTAGCATTAAATAACTCTTAAAATAATTCTTCGATTTGAAAACTGTCTGCATCAGCGTGTTTATCAAACATTTCTGTATAAAACCACCGATTTTCATATTTTTGTATGCATTATTTTTGTTAATATTAACGAAGAAAAGCCTCCGGTCACAAAAAAATCAAAACCGGCGGCGGCGGCGGTGACAGCGGTAGTTACTTTTTTTTAGAATAGAGAGATACGACCCTTTTTTTCGTTAACAGCACGATCTCTCAAAACGACATCTTTGACAGCATCCTTTGTTGCCACCTTGTACAAAGAGATCACACCTGAGGAAGAAAAAATATATATAAATTCAATCAGTATATTCTAGGCATTTTAATAAGAAAATGAGAATTAAAAACTACGGAACAGTTTTCAAAATTTACCGATATCGTTTTCAGCAAAGTTAGGATTATATAGCGCAAGTAAAGGATTACAATACATGCATACTGCAAGAATCTAAGGGATATTAACTAGAAGAATGAACTCATGCAATATGTTATATGCCGTATACCACATATTTAGTTTAACCTTCAACTGCTGTTAGCGGTCTCACAGACCGCTACTATTTTCAATTTTCAGAGTTTAACTTGTAATTTTCTGTTTAACTACAGAGACTAGTGAAACTGTTTCATTTGGAGCTCTAGGACTATAATGTAGAATTATATATTGATAATTTAATGTACTCAAAATACAGTTTCCTCCTAAATTACATTCCTTTAATTTATTGGTCCTTTCATAAATCTTAAAATCTATTGATTAACTGTTTAATATAACTTGATTTTTATCGCATCTAAAAAGCTTTTTTTAAATAAAAGTAAAGATATCTTGCTACAAATTGACGATTATTAATAAAGCGGTTATTAATTCTCATCATAATACTTATTTCCTGTCTAAAATAAATCTTTATTCTAGCTAAAGTAGTTTTCTTCGCAATTTAACCGTGTGTTGCATTTCGTTAATCTTTGTATAATTTTTAAGATAAATTTAACATCTGTCTGTAGATATAATCAAAATAATAATACGTTTGAAAGATTTAATGCTCATTTTCATTTAATTATTATGAAACATTTTTATCCGTGATCTATCGCCGGATTGACGTCTTTTGATTTTGAATTTTTATATGTAGCAAGGCTAACGGATTTTTTATATAAAAGTATTTCGTGGTTCGATAGAATATATGTTTCTCTCAAAAGACTTCGCAACCAGCCTTGGTAGTGTTAAGGTCGCAAAAATCTTGCTTGTGTTTGGGGGATCACCTCACCGTGTCCTGTTGGCTTTGAATAAAAGAACTTCCATAGATTTTATGTGTCATCCATCTGTCTTTATCATCAGTATTTTATTTCGTGGAAACGGACCCTGGTTATACCCTGGATCATCCATGCAATCTACTCACTATTTCCTCACTACAGATCAACGGCCCTAACTTAACCAACAAAATGCCTTTAAATAAATACAAATTTATTGACACCGTAAGGACTATCGTTAGTGACTTCTGAATAGGGGAATTTTGATTATAATTGTCTTGTACAGTCGTGGACAAAAAAAAGGACCCCCCCCCCCCCCATTAACTCTGAAACTAATTTTTATAGAAGATAGTTACTGGTACCAATCGATTGGAAATAAAGTCTACTTTTTCATGATGTATATAAAATTTGCTTGTGAGGGGGGGGAGGGGGGATCTACATATCAAAACCAGACAAAACTTTTTTCCAATGGCAACACCCCATTTTGACAATATTATAAATCTTCGGTTCAAACTATGCCTAAACACCAAATTTCTAGACATTTGAATAATAAGTTTTTGAATTATAAACATTAAAATTTTAGATCTTCTAATGTTAAATTACACTTTCATATTTGTATTAAGATCTCGTGAAATTATAATCCAATTGTGATAATTTTGCGTTTGGTTGTAATACTAAAAAACCCAAACATAAATAAATTGAATTTTAAATTTTAAAATTTTTATTATATGAATTATGAAATTAATATTCAACAAAAAATATGAATTGCAACCTACATTTTTTTTATATATTTATATGTACTATGGTCCTGCTTTCTGCGAATTCTCAATTTCAAATTTTTCTTTCAATTAGTCTTCGAATTATTAAAAAACGTTTAAATAATGGTTTAAGGGCCCGTCTATGAAGTGCAGAAAGCATAATTTGAAAAAAAAAAATACTCATTTTATTGAAATATTTGGGCAGGCAATAGTTGTCATATTGGCAAGAAATTTTACATTAATAGAAGTGACAGTCATTCTGTAGCATTTCAACAATCGAGTACAGAACTACAATTTGGATACAGCCTCTAACATAGGCTCATTTTAAAATAATTTATCGGAATCTAATTATGCGAATTGCATGAAAATTTGGATTTAGGCTAATGGAAGGCTGTAGAATATACTTATGGTGTCAAACTTGGGTATTGCTATTAAAAAAAACAAAGTTTGGGTACGTTTTGATATGTAGATGATCCCCTAAGCATATTTTACATACACCATTTATAAGTAGACTTTATTTCAATCGTTCGGTACATGTAACTTTTTTACGATAACTTGTTGCGGAGTTAGCAGGGGTGTTTACATTTTTTTCCACGACTGTACATGAAGTTAACTACAGAAACAGTAACCTATGAATTAAAGGATCCATTATTCATCCTTCGATTGAGCGGTCTCAGAGACCGCCGCACAGTAGTTATGTGGCAATTTTTGTCAACCAGTTAAGGATTAATCTAATAGGTGTTAAGGGTTTTAAATAACACACTCTCACCCCCTTTCCTCCCTTATCAAGTTTTGGTTTCGAAGTTGCTGCTTTTTTCCCATTTTTCCCCTTGATGATATGGCCAGGTTCTGGTTGAAAGCTCTCGGGAACTCCGATTAAATTTTTAATATCCGAATTAGACTAAGGTGAATTTGACGTTCCTACTTCACATACAGAAATCTATATATATTTAATAACAAATATAGAAAAATAGTTTTTTGAATAGAATGAAATACATGCTGCAACTGGGGAAATATTAAATGCTAATGCATTTTAAGAGAAAATGTATAATTAATAGAAATTAAAATATCGCAAGTCATTAGATGTTTTAAACTTTGAGATCTGAGTTATTTTAACCGCATGGACTTTATTTATTTTATTACTATTATTTTTTTTTATCATTATTTATTTTATACTTATTTTAACCTGGATGGAGGGTATTGGGTACTTTTCATGATTTTTTCTTTTTTAAAAATTGGAAGATACGTATTTTAATAATTTTTCTTTAATTATAAACTTCAAACCGTTCTTATTCATTATGAAGGAGCTATTTATATGTACTAAAAATTAATATTGAATGAGAAATTATTGAAAAAACCTTGTTTTATATATTTTTTAAAGTTCCGCATAAGAAAACATTTTTTTACATAAAATGTTACACAGACTTGAATAAAAACTTACCCAAATGTTGTACAAATATCTGAAAATAGGTTTTATTTTTATATAAACATTTAGTATAATTTCCTTTTTTGTAGTACATTTCAAAGCACAGATTTTTACAAAGAGCAACACCACAAGGTTCAGCATAAGTTCGAGTTAAGCTCCGATTCTAGATATTTTCATACATACTTCTGTTTAATGCTGCAACCTATATATATTTTTCTCAAAAGGGTCGTAGATAATATCTGAAAGGACCATGAACGTATATAGTCAGTAATTTAACAGCTGAGAGAGCTAAAAGTTGACCCCGAGAGACTCTCGGGCTTAGTTCGCTTCACCGAAAACGGCAACCCGAGTAACACTCGGGCTTAGACCTCAAAGTGTTAACCGTCGACAGGTAAAATGCGAGTGATGCAGATGCCAAATTCACCTTACCTGACATGAATGTAGGGGAGACCGGGAAATGGCGCCACTCGGGATTATGCCGCTACCCCGCCTAGTTTAAAAACTAACGGCAATTTCAGATAGTGAATGCGCCCCCACTATAGCGGCCAACAATAGAAACAGTGCCTGGGGTGAGAGGGATTTTGTTGTACGTCGTTCGTTTGTTCTAGCGAAAAATTTAGTTTTTATCTAGCTGCTTCTTATTTTGGAGCTTTAAATGAGTAGAAGTAAACACCTTTTATTATAACATTAGGTAATTAAGATAATGTTATCCGTAATCTACATGCATTGGCCGACATTTTGATGCAATATGTTGAACAAGTTCGGTTCTTCTTTCGGCATTGCTGGAGGATTCCTGCTATAGTGTCCTCTCGGGATAATGCCGCAATGATGGCAAAGGGTGACTTTTCCAATTTGACTTAAATTGTAAGCTTAGCACATTAATAAATCTAGCTTAAGGAACATTGTAATTATTCACTATTCTGCTAAATTATTGCTTTCTAAATATGTTCAGTAGGTTATGTGTTTCTTAGTATTTATTTTATGTATTTACTAGGTCATTAAAGAGTGGCGTCATGACTCCGATACAGTAACGGAATTACCCTAGTATCCTGGGTAATCCCGCCACTGTACAGAGGTTGAAAGATTTTTTTTTTTTATGTGGGCTTACTTTACAGTTAGGATTACGGTTAAATTTATACAGATACTAAATATCATGATTCAGCTATAGAATTTTTACTATTAAAAAATAAAAATTTTGGAGGCGAAAAAATTTAAATTCCCTTAAGGTATCTCCATTCATACCGGTCTCCCCTATACATCACACCTGTTTTCCGAATCACTCAATGTAAACGAAAATGAATAAAATTAAATCAGTGTAAATATACAATAAAATTCGCAGAGTAAATAACCTGAATGGTGAACTAACAGAACAGCTAACAGGAATTTAAAAAATTTTAATTTTTAGAAACATTCAATTCTTCGCCAATTCAGCCTCCAATTTTTGTAAAGCTAATGAGCTTTAATACATTATAAATACATTACAAAATCGTAAGTTTAATATTTCATAATGAAAAATCTAAAAACTTTTTAGAGCAGTGCCTGAAAATTTCTAAAAAATAAAAGTTGCAATAAAAAAAGGGGACTGGTTTTGTTTAGCTTCAAAATTTTCAATATTTCCCAAAATTCAGGGTTTATAACACGAAATTCTAGTCCCTCTAAACCTGCAGACTTTTTACAATTGTAACAACTGGTAACGCCACCCATCTATAGGCTTTTGCCTGGACCAAAATTTGACAAAGCTTTAATGTAAAATGGTCAATTACTTTATTAAAAAAAGTGACGACAGAAATTAAAAGCGTAATGACACAAGACAATCTTGTTTTTGGCAGAACTAACATAAAATGAATTACCTGAATAACTACAGCTGGTAACTAGTAACTTTAATCTGGACCTAATATCTCAAAATTTATGAGTGTTAAATTCCAACTACTTCAGAAAAAAAAAAACAAGCGACAACAGAAACTAAAAGTATAACTAACAAGGAAGGTACGTAACAGGCATACTCCGAAAAATCTGAAAAAAATATAGAATGTTCTACTGATGAGGATAAATATGTTTATATAGAAAATATCTGGAAACTTGATAGAACGTCCGTAAAAAAATAATGAACATTATGATATTTGGCGATTTATCACCGGTTGGCGATGGAATCAAATTTTAAAAAATACTTTGTCAAATACTCTAACACGTTAAGCGCCACGTCAGTCACTGGTGACTGACACAACTTTCCGTTTAGAACGTGTTATTCACCAATGGCTGACGGTCTAAAATATGATATAAAACTAAAAATATATATATTGTTTTAAGTAAATACTAAAAAATTTAAAATTTACTTACCTTTTATTTATTACAGGATTATACTTTCTTAAAAATTACTTAAAATATAGTAAATTTTTCAGCTTCAGTGTCAGTCACCGTGGCAATCGATTTAATTTTGTTGCAATAGAAACAACGACTTTTTTGATATTGAAATGAATAAATGCAACATAGCCTCTTGCCTTTAGTTTGGAATACGCTTAAATATATGAAAATATATTTTATATGTGAAATTGTTTTTTAAGTAATAAATTTAAATAACAAGCAGCATATGTATTACAAAAAATGTATTTATTAAACTCTCTCATTGTTTAAGTTTAAATTCATTAAATGCTATTTACGCGCATTCTAAAAATCCATTAACAAGCCATTTTCAGGCGCATTAAAATCGTTTGTTTTGGCGAAGAAAAGTACTGATCGCCCAATCGCGTGATGCTTTCATCTTTTCGAGTTCATATTCGAAAGTATTTTTTTTTTTACATACTTTCAATTCTAATTCTACCGCTCAATTTGACTGATCCTTTATTACATACATAAGTAGTTTCATTAGTATTTTTTTTCCAAAATATTCTGAGTATGCCCCGTAAGGAGACCTTCCTTGTAAGCATGGCAATAGTTTTTTCTCCCAGAAATGTCAGTTCATAAAATGTATTACCCGAACAGCAAACAATTGGTAACCGTAATCGCCAGCCAGCTACAGGCTTTAGTCTGAACCTAAAGTCTCCAAATTCATGAGAGTAAAATGCCAACTACTTTAGAAAAAAAAGAAAAACGACCCCGGCATATCCCAGAGAGAAAAGACTTGATTTTTTTAAGACGTCAACAACGTACAGACGAATTAAGAAATAAGGAACCTTCGAATGTAAAAGTGACCCTAATATGAATTGCAAAAACTTCCGATCCAATAATCTTTAGTATATAAAATTTTACACACACATTAAAACATATTTTTAATAACATTGACTGTTTTTAGCAGAGTCTGGATGCATTTGAAATTTAATTTACTTTGAAATTGAATGATTTTTTAATAAAAGAATTTATTTTACATACCTTCTGCGCAGGACATCATAACTGACTCCGATATTTAGCACTCTTCGACTTCTTTGCTGTATTTAGAATCAGTCGGATGGAGTCTCTTACGTGGATGAGCTGGAGAAATCTGAAAAGCCATTCAAAAATCAATTCTTTAACTTTAGGAGAAACTATGAAGGATTCAAAAAAATGGATTTTAGTTGGATGTTAAAACTCTAGCACACCATTAAACAATCATTAATTACCAAATACTCCTTCCTGTATTTTATCCTAATCAAGCAATAGATTGAGGTCAATTCACAAATTAGCCAATTCAGATTTTACTCGATTTTTTTTTGGGGGGGGGGGGGGCAGAGATGGGTTTTTCCGTGCTTTATTTGCGCATCCTTAGCTCTCTAAAAAAATAATATTGAAAAAGATTTTTAAAGTAGCCACTTTTTCGGTAGTCTTGTACAGTAAGAGTTAATTGGGATATCGAACACTCGCTGTTGTCATAGTAAAACTACTAAGGGGCTGTGCATATTATATTCACAGTAATATATGCACAGGCCCCATATCGGTAATCAGGTCCTCTGATTACCGAATGGGCACGAGAAGCACGTGCTTGCCTCACAAAATTTTAAAGGACCCGAAATTGAGAAAACAGGGGGGACTCCGAATTTTATAAGAATTAAATTCATCTAATTCCTTTTCAAACTATAAACTCATATATGTATATATAAGTTTTTTATATATATAAAATTATATTTCATAACAAATTAACTTCTCATGCAATAGTTAAGTTTCAGCCACTTGATCACAATTCTTTAGTTTGCCCATTATTTTAGATTGTTTAGTTTACATGTGAAATTTGAATGTTATTGAATTTGGCTTGTATGCACAACATAAAATATTAATAATTTAAACTATTGCCAAAATTGAAGGTATTTCAAAATATTGATGTTTTATGTTGTGCATATATGCTGAGTTCAACCTTTTTATCCAACTTACATTTTTCTGCTAAAACTACTATCCAAAATCGTTTCTGCATATTTTTCTTGAAGGTATACAATTGTTTTGTTTACATATAGAATAACATGAAAAAAGTTGTTTAATGAAATATATGTGAACTCAAATGAGCCATTCTTCGGAATAATTATTTGTAGCATTGTTAAGTTTTCGAGCTCGAATTTAGAAAACTTCACGAATGAATAGGGATCCCAAAATGATGATGCTTCCCATGGTTTCATAGGTTAATCGGGTCGTGCATATATAACGTTATCACTTTAGAGAGAAGGGGGGGGGGGGTCTGGCACATGATATCATACAATATCTGTAGGGGGAGGAGGTGTTGTGTCTTTGATATAATCTGATATAATCAGTTTTGATCTAACCAAAATTCTTACTTTGTGTAACCTTTTCTTCACATCTAAAAAGTCTTAACTTTTTGTTTGTGTGTTATCTATTTTTATGAAAATTCAAAATTATTAATTAAACCGCTAAATAATTATAATATTTTATTCCAAAACGTGGAATATCTCAAAATTAGAGAGTTCTATTCTTCTGTCCTGTGACCTAAGATGGGTTGTTAACCGTTTATCTACTGACGGTACTTATAGGTACCATTAAAATAACTTGTTATAAAATTCATTGAATACATCGATTGCTTGTAATACAGTTTAGAATGAGTTATAGATACATTACTTTATCTTGTTCAAAAAGCATTATTTCTTACACAAAACAAAATTATTTTTAAAAAGGGTGATTTCTTTTGCCTTTGCATCTTTTCAGCTTTTTTAGCATTGGGGGATGGGGGGTTCAATTCGAAAATATATTTCTATATTTCTATTGTAAGACAATTATATTTGTACATTTTCTAATTCTACAAAATACTAAGAATAATATTTAAAATGAAAGATTTGAGTGGGGTTATAAATATTGCGAAAAACCCCTATAAATTAAAATTTAATTAATCATAAAATCCTTCTAAAACGTATTAAATAATTGTAAATCTTCTAATGTAATTTCAAAAATTTACGAAAAATGCTTTAAAAAGATAAAATTTTCATGAATTCATAATTCCGTACATAAAGAGTTAAAGAAACCAGATTCGGAAATATACTTATGTTTACTAGTAAAAACATGGGGAAGATTGTTGATAAGAAGTTGTGCTTACGCCCTCACCCGTACAGGGGCAAGTGCAAGAAGACAATACAAGGTGTATACAAATTAGTTGGGCCATTTCGTAAGTTAAGAACTTCCGAAATATTAAATGAAATTAACTAGTTGAAAGTCAGACTAGTAGTAATATTGCCGAAATTTATTCATAGATGGCGTTAGATGTCATAACTGATGCTATCGCTAAGCGAGTGGAGGTGTTATTTAATGGCCACAACGATCACAAGATCTTTCACCGCTTCATTCTGGTGTATGGACTTTTGTAAAGGATTAAGTGTACAAGCCGCTACTTCCTGCATCCATTCCTGAGCTAAAATCAAGAATCTGCACTGCAATTCATTGGATAGACGGAAACAGGCTAACCAATCTGTGGCAAGACATGATTTACTGACGGGACATTTACAGAGTCATGAAAGAAAGTCACATCGAACATTTGTGATAATGGTAAACTTGAACTATTTTTCCATCATACAACAATATGTACTTTAATTCTTTTCCTGTCAATTCCATTTAATAAATCATACTTTTTATCCACCTAATTTGTAATTATACTGTTGAATGCATTATGTAACAAAAAGCTATTATTGAATTCTTTTTAAAAGTATTTCCTTAAACTGCTATTGGGTATAAAGTTATTTTATGTATAAGTGATATTCGATTGATTTCATTTAAATCAGAAAAATATGCAATTAATAAACGTATATCCTAGCAATCGTATACAAGAAAAAAAATGGGACATATCGATATCATTAGGGAGGGGGGGGGGGTTCGAGGAATGATATCATAAAGCGAGGAGGGTGTCCAAAATTTTCAAAAAGTTAATAACGTTATATATGTATAGCCCCTAACAGCACACTAAAAGTACGCGAAAAATGTCTTTCAGAGGACACAGGGCTTTCCTTTGAGCTTGAAAATGATGTGTCTTATCAAGTAACAAAACTCAAATATGAAATTAAATTTTTGTATAGGGTGATCCATCTGTTTGTTCTTTTATGAACTATGAATATTTTACTGGATATTTGTATCAGCTGCCATGCGTCATGCATTTAAGTACTGTCAAATGTATGCCATCTGTAATTATGTATGCCATTTGCATGACAAGATGGTGCAACGGCACACACTGCTTGCCAAACCGTCAACTTATTGAACTAGAAATTTCCAAATCGCGTATTTTCAAGAAATTCTGATGTGATTGGGCCGACAAGATCGTGCGATTTATTATTAGATTTTTAGATCGCGAATTTATTATTTTCTTTGGGAGTTTCTGAAAAGTAAAGTGTACGCCAATCATACCCCGCACAATCCAAGACATCAAGCATCAACATCTGGGCTGAAATTTTGGCCATGGATCCGCTCATTCTGGGAAAAGTCATCGAAACTTTTGATGTTCAGATGATGGCACGTAAGCGGAACCCCGATGACCACATGTGAGACAGATGGACCAGCCGATATTTTGCTTTCTGACTAAAATATTGAGTTTTTTACACAAGAAATAAATCAAATATATATATATATATATATACACAAAAATATTCAGATTTATTTTAAAAATCCATATTACTGATACATGATTTACAATCGCAAAGTGCTGCTCGCATGATAAAATTTGAAATTGCGTGTGTAGATTTTTTTTTTTGGGGGGGGGGGGCTAAAATAGAATCTTAACACATTTATTTCCAATTTAAAACTAACTAAAATAGGCATATTGTTCAAAAAATTTAATTTCAAGAATTTTTTTTAATTAAAAAAAAATATATTCATGTTTCTAAAGTACATTTTTTAAGTTAAATTTATTGGTTTATTAAGAAACGCGCAAGTGGTTAAATTTATAAAACAACTTTTCTTACCTAGTTCGGAATTAACAGTGTGCTTAAACTCAAAATTGACTTCTGAGAAAACGCATCTTAAAAGGGACAGTGAACATTAAAAATCAAATATTTTATTTTTCAATCGATTCTTTTTAGAATTGGAAGACTTTTGAACGGCAAGCTTAAATAGTTATTAAAAATTTGGTGTTAAAATAATAAGTTTTAAATTATTGACTAATTAAATTCGTTCAATAATGAATAATTGTCATATTTCAAAAAATCTCATGCGCATTTCTTTTGCATAAAATTTGACAATATTTTTGAGATACATATTATATTTTATAATGGAAGCTGGCATGAATTGTAAAAATATTTTGAATGTATAAGCACAAAAAAAAAATATTTTTATGCTTTGTTTTTCTAAAAATAGGTAGCTATATATTTTATACGCAACACTAAAATACCCTTTAAATTCAACTTTTTATGCTAACATTTATTTAGTATAGACAATATAAATTTCAAAAGAATATGATAATTAGGATGCGCATGGAACATTTCAAAAGTTAGAAATATGTGAAATTTTCAATTTTATGAAATCAGCATTTTAAGTAAACAAACCTACATAAAGATACAGTTTTTACAAATATAAAAGCTTATAGCTCTGCGAAGACGCGGAACTGAAAAATCTTTTTGCGTTAGATAAATTTGAGCATCTATTTTCATAATTCTCCAAATTAAAAAAAAAAAACCTTTTTAGTCAAATTTCATGATTTTGGAAGACCACTTAAAGTTTCAATATTTACATAAATAATATGTTATATCAATGTTATATAAATATAAACTTTTCAACGCGCAAGTGATTAAATTTTTAAAACGATAGCTTATCTAGTTGAAATGAACAGTGCACCCAAACTCAAAATTTGCTTCTGAGAAAACGCATCTTAAAAATTGCACTTACCGGGTTCATGTAAAGCCATCGAAACTGGATTAAAAATCTCGAAAGAATGCACATTTTTTTGAGTCTTGTTTAGAAAATCTTAAAGATTGAGAATAAAACAAAAGCCAATTTTTTTTAAGAGGGTGAGAGGGGGGGGGGGGAGCTGAAAAGGTAATGTGTCCCGTTGAAATTTGTTTTATTACTTGTACGGTTAACGGAGTTGTGTATAGCTTTTTGTAAGTTCCTTGACAGTTTCGGAAGCCCTTACGGCTGTTCTCAACTGTGCTGTGCTCAACAAGCGCAAAACGTTTTGACACATTTACAAATTCTTTTTTTTTTAACGGAAAGATATCAAATTGGAAAGCCTGACCAGGGGAATCTAATTTGAAATCCAAGTGTGTTTTCATTTTTTGATCAATAAGTTACCTATTGATATGAAGCGATTTGGATCACGTGACAAACACGTTTTACGCCCTTTTTTGAGTGGTTATTCTACTTTCGCTTGAAAATTCAGTTCAAAATGCACACTTTGTCACTATTTCCTGAACAATTTATTGCGTTTGCAACAGAATGGAAAAAACAGCTCGATGACCTAGTTTCTGAACAACAACACCTGCTAGTTTCATGCATTTCCGAACAAAAATAAATTACAACTTATGTCAAAGTTGCCCTCTTGGATTTACGAACAGCCTTAACCCCTTGCGCTGCGCTGTTAGCGAATGTAATTCTCTAGCCACAAGGCTTCGTAATAGTATGAACTTTTGGACAAAAATTGTGTCAGCTATACCAAATGACTAGAGCATGGACAGCTATATGTCATATGTGTTAGTAAAAATAATAATAATCAAATCAAGTTCAGTTAATTAATCAGATTTGATAAACTTTTGCAATTAACATAACTAATGCTAATGCAAAATGATGATGATGACATAAAGCAAATACGAATACATCAAATGCATTCAAAACAAAACTTATCCTGGAAATATAATTTTATAATCTAATCTCGGTGATAGACATCAAAATGGCTTCGATTACAACCTCATGGAAATTCTACGCAAGCTGAACACATAAGACGAGTATCCCCATACGTACTGACCATTTATGTCTTTCATTTATGTCTTTGTATGAAAACGAATGTAAGGCTAATGTCAGACGAACGTCTTTTTTGCACGCTTTTTTCCTTACGTATTATCCCTATACAATGCTAGTGGCATTGTGTAGGGATAATACGTAAGGAAAAAGCGTGCAAAAAGACGTCCATCTGACATTAGCTAAAGGGAACACATTTTCACACTTATCGCATGACGTATAGGTCGTACGTCATTGTTGGGAATGATCAAAAGACCATGACGAATGCTGCGTGCGTCATTGTTGGTAATGACCAACGTACGCATGAAGTACTTCATACAGAGCAATGTGTTCAAGTACACTAAGTTCTAAAACTAACAATCTTACTGAGTAATACGAGACGATAAAGAACGATATAATAATAATAATAATAATAATAATTTAAATATCAGCATGTGCGATTATGTGTGAAAAAAAACTATTTTAACACTCGATATCGAGTACCATCAAAGACATTAAGGCCCCTGTCCCTGCCGACGAAGATACCCACGAGCTAATGCTATGGGGAGGGATTTATCTAATATCTCGTTTACATTTTGACATTTTTAAATAATTTTTTTGCATTGGATAGCCGAGGTCCGCCTCTACATTGCACCTTTTTTTTTACTTTTTCGACTTTGGTCACAGATATTTTTTATAAAGTTACTTTCAATTTCAAAACCGGTTCTGAAAATGAAAGTGTTATTCTAAAAAATATCTGGAGCCAAAATCAAAAAAGTAAATAAGGTACGATGTAGAGGCGAATCTCGGCTATCCAGACATTTTAAAAAATATTTAAAAATATCGAAATGCAAACCAGATTAGAAAAATCCCTCCCATAGCATTAGCTCGAGAGTGCCTTCGCCGATAGGGACAGGAGCCTTAAGCGACAATTCATCCTAAAACGCAAGAAATAAATTTATCTTTTCTCGATTTGTTCTTTGCATCCCCCCCCCCCGCCCGCCAATGGCTTAAGTCTCGTAATATAATCCAGAAATAGTGGCTTCAATTTAGATGGGAAGTGTTGAATTCAGACACTTTTCTCCGGGAGGGATTTCTGGGGGGGGGGGGGGGAGATTATAGAGTTCCAGGAGGGGGATTGCACTTTTTGACCATTTAAAACAAAATCTCAAATCTTCCCGGGGGACATCTCATTACTCCAGGGGGGAGGGGAGCGTCTCCCCGGGCCACCCCATGAACTCAACACTGTATGGAACCGTGCAAATATTTTATACATTAAATTTTACTGCAAGATTCTTTACAATTATATGTAAGTGAAAACTGTTAGGGGTAAGTAGGGGAATGGTGTTCATTTAAGGGAAAACATGAATAGCTAGTCAAATTTACCCCAAAAAATCAATATTTTATTAATGAAGTATAACTCCAAAGCATAAAGAACAGTTTGCAATGAACTAATCTGTTTATTTAATTAACAATGGATGGCGCGGTAATGCCCGACATGGTAGGGTCATTACGCTCAAAATTTGAATGTAACATTTTGGTTGGAGTCATTTGTAGTTGGCGTAACAAAACACTACAAAAATAAATAAAAGAATGAAAGTACAGCTAAATGTATATATTTTTTAGAAATAATCAGTCAATGAACATTTGAAAATAAGAGTACACTTACCTTCAAGTTAGATGTTGTAGAATTTTATTCTAAAACAACTAATAACGTGAGGACACAAAAATACTTTCCTCCCGACGGTCACTATCCTTACTGGGAACTTAGGATGAAGTTCGCTAGATGCCGGAACCGATTGCACGTTTACAAAATTCTATTCTGTTAAGAGCTATTTGGGTGAGCGGGATTGCCCGCTGAGCCTCATTACTCTACTTTCCCCTAATACGAGCATTTTGACTACACCATCCCCTTTCGCTGAATTTAAACCATTTTTTTAACACACGGTAGTTCCCAGACCTTGGGTGCTGAAAAGTAACACAACCTCATATAGCGCAAACATTAGGCCATTGGCCATGCTCTAACAATCATGTTTCAAGAGTGCTGTATGGTTTAAGTGGAGTATGAGTAGTTTGAGTTAATTTAAAAACTAGTTGGATGTATCCATACCAAAACTTTCTTCTGTCTCGTACATCTTAATATTTCAAAAAAAGTGGTTAATGATATACTATACCAACTTTGATTTTTTTTTTTTTTTCAACTTCAGTCTATTAATCCTGAGTAAAAACGAGTTAACCTAGACCATGATATTTATTAAAAAATCAATAGTCTTTCGTTATTCTGTTGTACATCAGTTGTTTGCAAATAGCCGACTTGTCAGGATGCGAAGTTCCCGTCGCTTCACGAGCCGCCGATGTACAATAGAACTACGAAAAGTCTACAAAAATCGCTATTACAGCGACCCCTTCCGAAGGAATATTTCGAAATTCAAGGAGGACCTGCTTGCCATAGCCAAAAATCATAATACGAAATTGGGTTCAATTCTTTGCATAACTTCACTTTTCGATGGTACAATGGCCGACACACGGACAGACAGACATTTTGTATAAACACGTTTTTCGGGATCTCTGATCCCTAAAACGTGTCAATCCGTCGAAAACCGGAAGTCGAAAAAATTTTCTATTACAATATTTTCTTCTATTGAAGATAGAAGAAAGTAATAAAGAGGCGAAATTTGCTTTATTTCAAAAACCTCATCGAAATTCTCTTTACTTTACCGCATTTTAACTTGAACACAGTTGTCAGCTTGTAAACTATAAGAAGTTAAACTTCGTAGACATAAAATTTAATATGAGAAAAGAACAAGTTAGAAAAATAATTTTTTATTAAATGCGAAAACTAATAAAAATGCAGAGGCGAACTTTATCTTACTAAGAAACCCTAATAACACCTTAAAAATCATTTTTGTTAAAAAAGGACAAGATTGGAATAGATTTTTTTGCTAAATTGAAAGCAGATGCAATTGCAGACACGATAGGAGTTTTGATTTAGGAACTTCAGAAGTGATAAGTAGGAAATTATATTTTAAACCGTTTTCACTTAACTAATGTCTGAAAGGAATAGAATAAATCATCCCCCCCCCCCCCCCCCCTCACACAACAAATTTCTGTTTAGCAGAATTCTATCGTGAACTGTAATTGTGAGTTATTTTTCTGTTAGCATCTGTAAATATTTCTGTTTATGATGATTCCGTTATAAGCAGTAATAGCTCTTTTTTACGATGCTATATAGTTTTAGAAAACTTTAACCCTTTATATACTGAATTATGAAATCATGAAAATTTAATCTTCTAAAGTATTTTTCGGGAATTTTTGAAACTGCATTAGAAGATTTACAGAATCATTTAATAAATTTTAGAAGAATTTTAGAAGGCTTGAAGGATTTAGAAGGATTCATTCAATTTGAATTTATAAGGATTTTGTGCACTAATTTATAACCCCACACAAATCTTTTATTTTAAATATTTTTCTTAGTATTTTTGTAGAATACAGTAATGTACAAATACGACGTTCCAACAATAGAAATATTTCCGAAATGAAAAATCCCCCCCCCCCCCAACACCAAGAAATATAAAAAGAAGCAAAGGCAAAAGAAATCATCCTTTTAAAAATTGTTGTTTTGTATAACCCATCATGCTTTTGAAACAAGATAAAGTAATGCATCTATAACTCATTTTAAATTGTATTACTACTAATCGATGTATTAAATGAATTTTACAACAATTTCTTTTAATGGTACTTTAAGTACCGTCAGTAGATAAACAGTTAAAGTGTTACAATTAACGACATTTAAATGTACAAGAAAACTGCTTTAGACATCGAAAGAAAAGAAATAAACAACGTCGCAGATATTGTTTTATAGCTACTGTGTCTGAAACACACCTTGATCGAAACTCCATAAAAAAGGGTTGGACGCGTTAATAAGATACTTTTTGTCTACTATATATTATGTACAGTCATGGAAAAAAAAAAAAAAATCCCTGCCGGCTCGGGCCTACAAGCGGAGGTAGATTTCGAAGGTAAGTACTAAATTCACCAACAAAACTTAAATCAAGATTAGAGATAAACCCAGTTCCTTCACTAAGAATGAGTTCTAGGGAGATGAACATTTTGTGAAAATTCTAATATACGCGAATATACACACGCATATATATGGAATAGGTTTAAAAATGGCTAAAGCAAATTCAGAGAACCTCAAAGTGTTAAAATATGTTAATATTTCCATAGTCTGATTTTTATCATGTTTTAATACGTTTCTTCAAACTCACATGACGTTACCTATTCACCTGCTGAGGTCCATTATATTTCCAATAAGATGCAATATATATATTTTTTTTAATTCGTCAAACTATTTATTTCATTTTGAGTTTTCATACTGAAATCTTGCTCTAGAAAACTTATGACGTAATATTCAATTTGTTTTCAATTCGTCAAACTACTTATATAATTTATTTTTTCACGTGAAAATCTTGCAATAGAAAAGCAATTGCTGTGGTGAGAATTTTATTGTTTTTCTTTTAATTGTTGGCAACTGCTATAACGAAAAATATTTATTAGATAGATTTCGTAAGAAATACTACCTATTGCAATCGTCCCCATGGTGCGACTTTTGAAAAATTCCTTCATAGCTTTTCAGTATAGGACCCCAGGAACCCAAAACCACCCCCACCTAAAAAGTTTTAATATATATATATATATGTATTAAATTTTGTCCGCACGATAAAAGTCGCAATGATGCACGGATCGTCTTCAAACTCGCCAACAACTTTGAGATGGCTAATATCTCGGCGGGGATTGAAAATGGGCAAAATCGGTCCAAGGGAATGGAACTGGGGAGGGTTCAAAATTTTGAATACCATCTTAACATGATTCTGATAAAACCAGCTCTTACACAACAATTACAAGAAAAAATAAATATTTTCGTTATAGCAGTTGCCAACAATTTAAAAAAATGCAATAAAATTATCACCACAACAATTTCTTTTCTATTGCAAGATTTTCACGTGAAAAAATAAATTAAACAGTTTGAGGAATTGAAAACAAATTGAATATTACGTCATAAGTGTTCCTACAGCAAGATTTTTGCATGAAAACTGAAAAGGAAATAAATAGTTTGACGAATTAAATATATATATGTGTGTGTGTGTGTGTGTGTGTGTGTGTGTGTGTGTGTAGCATTTTGTTACCAACTTTCAGATATTTAGGCGACACCAGTACACCTCGACATAAAATGTAGTAGAGCAATCAAAACCATCCATCCGTTATATTGAAAATACCGGATTGCAGTCAGGGTGGCGAGAAACACAGGCTCGAAACACATTGATAATTTCCCTTACGTAATGAATACAGAGAGTCATCGTCACTTTTTAAACTGGTTTTATTGACAAAAACATAGTAAAACACTTCCAGTAGTTATTCCATCCACTCACAAAAATCGATCATCATTTCATAAGACTTTAGATGTTATAAGAATAGGATCTACACATTCGACCGTTCACTCCAAGCGACGCAGCTTAATTAGACAACCTGAAAAACGTAAAATCTTCTCTCCATCGCCGATGTAATGATATTTGTACCCCGAACAACAACGCGCGGACGGTTGCAGAACAGTAACAGACCAATGCTAGAAGAGAGGAGGGGGGAGGATGGGACATAGAACAAATTATGATTCGATGGGAAAGGATGACGTTGATAAAGAACTCTTTATATGGCGTCAGAATAAAAGCGCAAATAGCGCTGGCGGACGCATGGAATTGTGGATATAGAACACGAAAGAATAAATGATATTAAAACATTCGAAAGAAAGAGAATTTAGTTTCAGAATAAAATGAAAAAGTAATTTAATGGGTTTTATAAGATTAGGCGAATGGATTAAGGTTTTTTAGAATAATAAAAGAATACACAACTTTAAATGCATGAAATAAAAGACAAAAGGTATTAAGATATTATTAAAGATAGGTAAAAAAGGAAAAATATTAAGAATTTGGAATAGTTTTACTAAGAAAAACAGGCGAAATTTTTTTTTATTATTATATATATATATATATATATATATATATATATATATATATATTGTGTCATATTGGAAATAAAATGGACCTCAGCAGGTGAATATGTAACGTCATGCGAGTTTGAAGAAACGTATTAAAACATGATAAAAACCCGACTATGGAAATGTTAACTTATTTTAACACTTTGAGGTTCTCTGAATTTGCTTTAGCTATTTTTTAAACCTATTCCATATACATGCGTGTGTGTATTCGTGTATATTAGAATTTTCACAAAATGTTTAGCTCCCTAGAGCTCATTCTTAGTGAAGGAACTGGATTTATCTCTAATCTTGATTTAAGTTTTGTTGGTGAATTTAGTACTTAACTTCGAAATCTACCTCCGCCTGTAGGCCCGAGCCGGCAGGGATTTTTTTTTTCCTGTCATTGTTGCGTAAGAGCTGGTTTTATCAGAATCTTGTTAAGACTGTATTCAAAATTTTTAACCCTCCCCATTTCCATTCCCTTGGGCCGATTTTGCCCATTTTCAATCCCCGCCGAGATATTAGCCATCTCAAAGTTGTTGGCGAGTTTGAAGACGATCGGTGCATAATTGCGACTTTTATCGTGCGCACAAAATAAATAAATAAATAAATAAATACATAAACTTTTTAGGTGGGGGTGGTTTTGGGTTCCTGGGGTCATATAAGGAAAAGTTATGAAAGAATTTTTCAAAGTCGCACTATGGTAACGACTGCAATTACAAGACTTACCCTACACTACGTATAATGTGTAAGTAAAAATCAGTAGGGGAGAGGGGGCACATGTGAACAGTACATATTTCACTCAGTTAATTTGAAATAGAAAAATTCAAAAAATTACCAATTGATGGTAGTGCTGGTACCATCTTTTGGCTGAATTTTCAGAACAATAGGCCATTTTGATTTCTGGTAGTTGTAATTTGTTTGTTTTAGAAGGTGTGAAGTAAAAAAGTCTTCTAAGTTATTGAAGTAAAAATTC
Organism: Maratus speciosus; assembly: GCA_963932465.1. Classification (NCBI taxonomy): domain Eukaryota; kingdom Metazoa; phylum Arthropoda; class Arachnida; order Araneae; family Salticidae; genus Maratus; species Maratus speciosus. The sequence goes on along the minus strand of OZ010800.1, from coordinate 14,842,269 downwards.
ATTCAAGACATTTTTTAAAGAAGAATATCAGCATTGCATTCCATAGTGGTATTAATTAGGTAAGTCTACAAAAAGTTTGTTTCCTTATTTCAATTAAAAATATCTTTTCTTTATAAGTTAGGCTGAAGTTGGTAGATGGGGCAGATGTGAACAGTTCACAAGTGTATTTTTTAAGTCTGTGAATGCATTTTTTTTAGTTTAAAATTTAATTACCCTTGTCAAACGTTGAGCTATATATTCAAATGTTTTTACGATTGCTTCACAATTTAATTTACTGGAAGTTAGATAACAATTAAAAGTGACTCAAAAGGAGTAGGCATATTAGTGTACAATTTTAAGAATAATTTCTTGTATCTATGTTGAAACATTTATCGATTTATTCACACAACCAGACAGAGGGCATCTAATTAGTTTTTATCACAGTTTTTATTCACAAAAAATTATTTGTCTTACTTAAGCATGTGTTCACATGTGCCCCAGCTATATTCACAACTACCCCTCCACCGGGGCACATGTGAACAAATTTTGCCAATTTTTAGAATGATGATATAAGTTAGAAATTCTTGATAAATGCATCCAAAAGTTTCACCAAAAGAACACACAAATTCAAAATATTCATATAAATCAATTTTTGGTTCAATATCTCATAACAATTTTAATAAATAGTCAAAATTGTAAAAATTGTTTACATGTGCCCCCCTCTCCCCTACTACTGATAGGTGCAAAGCCTATGAAATGTCTATTAAGTATATTTATAATTTTCAAAGAATGTTCAATGCATCCTTTATAGGATTGTATGTTTGGACAAATTTATAAGAAATGTCATTGCAAAAATCGCCTGAATAGCTCCTCCTACAAGTGTTGGAGGCGGCCATTTATGAAGGAATGCCTGGGTAATAAACTTCCTTCTATACATCATCTTTTTTCTTGAAAAACTTTATTTTAAAAACCAGTTCTTCCCCCCCCCCCCCGCCCCGCTCAATAATTTCTAAAGAATGCCGGCAAATTTTCTTCCTTGTAAATTTAACTAAAACAGAGTCCTTGACTTTTAGTTCGGTTAAATCAGTAGGAACGTAAGTTCTTCTACAGAGGTCTACTGTATTTCTATTGTGACAGACTAAGAGTGATGGAGAGGAAAATGACCTTATCTTATTAAAAAAATAATTATCTAATTTAAAGATGGCTACATATAACATATATCAGAAAATAAATTAATATTGTTATGAATAATTTAATGTAAATACTTATGATTAAAAAAAATGGTATTGTAACACACAAACGGGAATGACCGTGCTTTTCGGATACCTTACAATTTATTATAACAAAAATGGATTTTCATTCAGAGGGAGTTCCAGGAGCCTATGTCTTCCACAAAATTGGACTGTTGCCACGATACAGTTCTGAAAAATATTTAATCTTACCTGCAATAGACCAATATCCAATAGGCAATAGCAAATAAACACATAAAAAGAAGCTAAGCTGATTATAATGAATTTTATTGATTTTGACTATTCAAAATTGCATAAAATGCATTGCAAATATGAAAAATATACGTTTAATACTAGCAGAAAAAATATATTAGAGGAGAGTGGCTCACATTGGGACACTTTTTATTCTTTCATTTTTTTTTTTTTTTTTTGATCAATTGTCAAAATTTTACCTGGTATTCATTCTTTTAACCTCTGCCTACATTATTAAATAGCTATTGATCTTATATCCATTATAGAAATTTTTAAAAATATTTATTAAACTTGTGCTTTGTCCAAAGGTGTACCACCTGGTGGGGACCCTTGGTGCAGTTAAAAATAGATGTGAAAAGTTCAATAATTGAATTACAAAATACATGGAATTGTTTGCTCAAGAAAAGAAATTTGTTTGAACTGAAAAGACATTTCAGGTGATAAAAGTTTTGCAGCAGCTTTCTGAATAGTGTCAGCATGAATTTCTGTATTTTTTTTTTCTAAATTTCTAATCTTTGTCATTGATAAGCCTAATGACTTCTTAAAATAAGGAATAATAACTATTAATAAACACATGTTATGTAGATTAAATAAAAATGTTTTAAACGCAATATACCTTCGTTAAAATATTTCGAATAAAAATAAGCTAGGCATATCTTATGTCCCAAGGTGTATCACCCCTACCTGTCCCAAGATGCACCCTATACCCAGCATGAAATTTTAGAATGTCATGCTGTTAAACTTAGCACTAAAACTATTATTATACATCAGTTTTATAGAGAAAGCTTTAAATTTCATTATATTACCTTTTATTTCAAAATATTTTCAATTAAATTCCACTTTGCAACTTATCAAACTTTTACATGAAAGTGACTAGACTTGTTTGCGAAATAAAAATCGTAATACATTCTTGCCTGCTTAATCCATGGAATCAAAACACGGTTGAAAGTTAGACTGTGCTGCTATCTATCTGCGTCTGCAAGATTTAAGAGTTAATTTAAAATTTAGGGCATAAAATAAAGCTGTCCTGAGGTGTACCTTGTCTACATGTGAGCCCCTACCTATTGGATGTAAAAATAAAATTCTAAAAAGGGTAACATTGGCTTGGAATTGCCCTGCACTATCTAAAGTGTCAGAATCATCATGAACTGCGTACTTGACATTATCCAAGGTGCCCCATTTACGATGATCAAAAGTATCCCCTGTGCCTATGTGGAATATTTTGTCCTATAACTTTTGTTTTAATATTTGAAAATCATTACCAATATTTCATACAGATAGATGTTGTTGCTTTATTGCCTCGGTATATCATCAAAATTTTAACTTATTACCTGTTTATATAAAAACCTTACAGAAGAAAATAAAAAAGAATTACAAATCAAGAGCAAAAATTCTCACCTTTTTCATTTGAAAACAGATAAACTAAATGAAAACAAGTTGGAAATTGCACGTCCAACATAGCAAATGAGGTGCGTTCGTATTATAGCAAGTTTTATAAATATTTTTTTGTACCGCATAGTGTACTGAATGTATATTTTAGTACCCTTCTATAAGTGCATATCCATTTTATTCTGTTCGAAAGGCTGTAACATCATTAACATGCACTTGAAATCATTTTTCCCATTGGCCGTCATGTAACAGAAAACTTTTGACTGTCCCTGTCATTACACTATGCATCCGATTGTCATAAAATTTGAAATGACTCGACAAAATATTGCAACAGTTATATGTTTAAAATTTCAGCCCATTCGGTTGGGTAGTTTTTGCTCTGTTATATGCGGACAGACAGACGGACGGACTGAACCACGGCTATAGGTGCTACGTATTTATGTAAGTACGAACGCACCTAAATAGTGTGTCAGAAGTGTTGTTCAGGGTCAGTAAAACGGTGAGTAACTACTGGAATTACAGAAGTTTGCAAAATTTAGATTGGTAAATGGCACCCCATGGTCAAATAGGCCCCACTCTCCAAAAGGGTGTATCAAAGAATGGATTGAACTATAAATAGGAGATAATACACGTCAAAACAAACAGTTTTTGTATAAGTAACCAATGTCGAGATCCACTTAAATCCATACAATCAAACGTACAGGAAGTCAGTCAAATTTCGAATTTTTATTCATAATTTTAACTATTATGAAGCTATTTAAGAAAAATCAGCATACTGTTATAATTCCTCATGTATGTTTCTAGATATTTAACAAAACGTCTACAATCGCAAGTGTCCGGTCATCATTGGCCATATAGTGTATCTATAGTTATCTTAAAATGACGAGTTTAACAGCAAAAGTTGAAAAGAACAGTGGTTCGTGAGCCTGCTAACAACACTTAAGTGTTATACCCACATAGAAAATCTAATTTATTGTTCACACCGATACACTGAAATTCAGTCTTTCTTTTTTTCTTATAATGGACTGTGTTTCAGGAGAGATACTTTATTACATTGTGATCGAAATTATGTACGAACAAAAAAAATAAAGAATGAGACATTTCAGACATATGTGTATGTAATAAATAATGTAAACAAAAACTCACCCATCCAATAATCAATGAAGCTTCTTTAGATAAAGTAAAGGCGAATTCAAACGAAAATAGGATCACAAATTAACACATAAATGAATGTTCAAAACGATAATAAATAACACTCAAAAATCTTTAACGAAGCTGCAAAACAGCGGAAGCATTAGAGCCAGCATAAGCATTACATTGAAAGAATGTGATTTACATCTATTCAAGAACACTTAGAGCGCGTTCAGAGACCGAAACACGGGTAACTCGGAAAAATTGGGGAATGACGTCATACTGGTTTCTCGGTGTAAGGTTGGGTAAAAACGGCTCTGAACGCTTTCGGGTAAAGTTGCGTGATTTTTTTATTTACATTTACAAACATGGCGGCAGCTGCACTTTCGACAGTGCAAATAGATTCAATTATCACTTTTTTTTAAGATGGGAAACTGTTCCAAAAGTTAATTTTTATGGGGAATACTATCGCAACAAATATGTATCACACACTGTTAAAAATATCGTGAAAAATTACCTCTGTTTTTAAAGGCTATCTATTTTCTGACCAATGAGAGCGCTTTATAGGCGTTTATGTAGCTTTCTCATTGGTCAGAAAATTGATAGCCTTTAAAAACAGAGGTAATCTTTCACGATATTTTTAACGGTGCAGGTTTTGCTAGCCATTTTAGGCTTCCAAGCGTGAACTGATTTGTCATATGCAAAATTTACTTTTATCTTCTAACTTATCTAAAAGTTAAACTTAGACCAGATATGTTTTTATTATTATTTTTGTAATATGAAAAAACAGTAACAATGTGTGATAAAACTGATCAAAACAGTGCTATTCCGATTAACAGTCACAGTTAAGCTATAAAATGGTAAACAAATCAGATTTCCCAACCACGAGATCACTTTACCCAACAAAATTTTTCAGGTAATGTGGGTTCCCCGAAATCTTTTTAATCTCCGGCTCTGAACGCTACGGGGTCCGTGAACGCGCTCTTAGCGATATATCGGTCGGGTTCCAAATAGATTTTTCGCTGTTAGCAAGAAGAGATTGACCAATCAGAAGCCTGCATTTTTGCAAAGTTTCCACTGTTTGAAGTAATCAGCGAAAATTTCGCAAAAATGTAGGTCAATGATAAATCAAACGCATTTCGCTAACAGCAAAAAATCTACCTGGATCCCGCCTATTATTTCACCTGTTTACGATGTTTTGGCAGGCTTGATTACTTGGCTATTCGTTTTTGTCAAAAATCGTATCTACAAATCAAATATTATATCCGGTATTTTGCCACTGTTATATAGAGGCACACTAGTTCAACATTATAGCGTCTACAATAAATAGTGTGGAAATCGTCTATCCCAGTAATACCAAGGCTACAGCACCTAGAAGATACAGTGTGGAAAACGGCTACAAAATAGTGCTAAAAAATTGAATCCCATAAATGTACAACGATGCTGAATAACAAGATGTCGATCGTAGCGCCATCGTAGTGATTTAAAAACGATAGTCATTCTAAAAGAGACTCTTTAACCTATTTCACGTCATTCCTTAACTAAATTAGCTTATAACAGACCAAAATATCTTATATTTATTGTTTCCGATATTTAACATTCTATAATTTTTGAAAACACAGTGTTTATATTGAAAAGATTACGAGATGACGCTCCTATCAGCATATTGCCGCTGAGCATTGTTGGAGATTTATGGGATACAAGTTTTTAGCACTTTTTAAAGCATTATAGGAACTAGGGAATCGAACCCGAGCTCCTCGGGTTACAGAATATAGGTGAAAACCACTTTTTTTTAACTCTAATTATTTTTTTACATGTAATATATATTTTAGGTTGTTCACTAACATCAAAAAGAATTTTGATATGAAAAATATCAATTATGCAATCAAATAAGGTTTTGAAATTTATTAAAAGCGATACTTTCACATGCCACCGCATGCCAGGTGTTATTAACCCAAGATTTTGCGACTTACGTCAGTCATTTCGGTGCATAAGCGCGTGGTTCAATCACATGTCTGTTAAATTTGTTTCTTATTTACATTAATTTATTTATTTTTCTATACAGGAAGTTTTAATTTTGTTATGGAACATTAGACGGAAACAAATGCTGAACTTCTTACATTGTTTTAAGGGCAAGCGGATTAACCTTTCGTAATCGAGCTACACGTGATAGAGATAAATTAAAAAATAATTTATGCTTGAAAATTATATATTACGCTATGATACGTGGAACAGAAATCGTAATTATTTGTTAATTGTTTAATGGCAATGCCCGAATGAAACGCATCTCATTGGTTATTGTGTAATATTTTAAAAAAGGGAATAACAATAAATAAATTAAACAAAAGCATAATTTGAAGAACAAATTAAAAAAACAAAATTTATTTCCTACATTGTTTAAGCCCGAGAAGGGACAGATATTAAGTTATTTCATTCAATTAGTTCTACATTTAATGTTAAATTTTTGTAACAAATTAGTTAAGCCAATTGAAGATTAAAAAATAAAAATAAAATTCATACAATATGATACTTAAAACACCCTAAAAAATTAGATTCCGTTCAAATGAAATCGAAATAAATCTTAGACTTCTTCCATTTTTGATTGAAAATATTTGTATTGCAGATTTTGTATTATGTTTATGTTAATTGTGCATAAAATAATAAGATGCATGCAAAATACAAAACTTTAAAAAAAGTCTGATTTATTTCGATTTCATTTGAACGGAATCTAATTTCTTAGGGTGCTTTAAGTATCATATTGTATGAATTTTATTTTTATTTTTTAATCTTCAATTGGCTTAACTAATTTGTTACAAAAATTTAACATTAAATGTAGAACTAATTGAATGAAATAACTTAATATCTGTCCCTTCTCCGGCTTAAACAATGTAGGAAATAAATTTTGTTTTTTTAATTTGTTCTTCAAATTATGTTTTTGTTTAATATGTCAAGTTTTTTAATAACTACTGCACTCAGACGAACGCATTTCAAAATTAATAGAGAGTATCATCATCAGGCTTTGATGTATGCTTTGATGTATTGCATCACAGTGTGGGATGCAGTTTACCAATGTGTAATTCAAAATGTTTCACAACTGTAGTAATGCAGGTTACGGTAGTTTGGACAAAAACTTCCAATCTGAACGTAAAAAATCTATAATCAAAACATAAAAAATTAACTTCACTTAAATTTAGTTACCCTATTCCCACTCAGGAATGCTATGAATGTAAATGTAAATTGTGTTTAATCGTTACTGCTAATATTTAACAATATTATATCTGTGATACAATAAAAAATAAAAGTTTTACTTAAATTTTTAAACCTTATTATCTCCCAAGGGGTGATGTAAACACATCAGAAAATTATTACCTAAGTTTTACTTGGGGTATAAATAGTTCTCATCTCTGAAAAAAAATACATTTTAAAATTTAAGTTATGTAATTCCCCACTAAGTTCGCTACCTGCGTAAAAATAGTTATCCATTAGAAACTTTTTACTAAAATATAAACTTGACCAAAGGAAAAACTTATTCTGATAATATCCTTTTTATTTCCACTATGACGCCATATTCACCTTTTTAATTTAAAAAAAAAAAAAAAAAAAAAAAAAAAAAAAAAAAACTAGCTCAATTTAATATTTCACATGAAAATCTTTCAACTAAAAAGAAATAAATTATTATTACGGCTTTTGAAATTTTTGCAACAATGAAGTAAAAATGTTACATTTTCTATGAAAAATGTCCGTTGATTTTCAATGAAAAAAGCGAAAATTGGAATTATTAAGAAAAATATTTGAATAATGTAAAAAAAAATTGGCCCATGTTTCTCTCTGGGATGTAATTCACTCATATGCAAAGCCATTTTACCATTCCTTTTGTCCCTGACGTCAGGCAAACGTTTTTACACTTTAAATTTATAATATCATTAGAATTAGTAAAGAATAAAAAATTAGTGGCATCAGGGACAAAAAGGTGGGAAGAAAAAATGAAAAAGTTATGATCTCCATAGGATTTTACATGTTAAATTAACATTGAGAAGTGACACTGGAAATAAATAAGTATTGCGCTGCCGCGCAATACTTAAATAAAAAGTTTAATTAATAACTATAGATAAAAACAATTTATATAATTTTAAAAAATAAAATGAAAGTAAATAAACAATTTATTAATAAATAAGCAACAACATCCGGGTTACCATATCAAGCAAAATAACGACACTTTGGCGTCATTTAAGTACCCCGGTGCGTATATGACATTGGCGTCAGAAAAAAGTCGCGCCAACGTAGTGCGTATATGACACCTGCGCCGTCTTTTATTCATCTAATTTAAAATACAATAAATAAATAAATAAATGAAGGTACTTTTCCAATATAGGTACTTGGCGAAATAGAGAAAAGGTGCATGGCGAGAAAAGAAAATTTTTTCTGGCAACCGATTTAATCAAAATATTTTTTTCAAATAAAACTACATAAAAGTTGCCATGATGGCAAAGAGTTCGTACTTTTATGTTAGCTGAGCGCAATTCTCGCCAATAGCATTTTAAAACTCGCCAGCAGCATTTTTTATTTTTCGAGGGGTAAATTAAAACAATGCTTTGATGTTGAAATTTAATGGTTTATGGTATTATTTATTCTTTTTCTTTTCTTTTTCTTTTTTTAAAGAATTTTTTTTTTTAAGTGAAAGTCATGAATTTTAAAGGTTTCATTTTTTAATTAAAGTTATCTATTCTAAATAAAATGAATGAAACGATTATATTTTAAGGAGACAAGGGACCTTTAAAACCTTAAAAATCAATTTTTTATTTTTTCCAAATTTCACTTTAAATATTATTCGAGGGTACATTATATGCATTATGGTAAGCATTTATCACAAAAAAAAAATGAAAAAAAAAATTTATTTTTGAGAAAAAAGTGGAATTTTACGCGTCATCTTAGAAATCTTCGAAATGCGGCTTGCGCATTCCATATCAATGAAAGTCCCCAATATTTTTTATAAAAGTCTGTTTTATATATATAAATAAAGCTGTGCATCGAATTTTATATATTTGTATATAAAAATTTACTAAAAAAAAAATTCAAAATTTTTTGAAAATTTTTCAAAATTTTTTTATTATTTTTATATTCAAATAATATAAAATTCGATGCACAGTTTTATTTATATATATAAACCAAATATTTATAAAAAATATTGGGGATTTTCATTGATTTGGAACGCGCAAGCCGCATTTCGAAGATTTCTAAGACGACGCGTAAAATTCCATTTTTTTCTCAAAAATAATTTATTTTTTATTTTTTTGTGATAAATAGATGCCATAATGCATATAATGAACCCTTGAGTAATATTTAAAGTAAAGTTTACAAAAAAAAAATTTTTTTAATTCAAAAATTTTGAAATTTAAAAAAAAAATTAAAAATTTTGAAAATTTTCGATTTTTTTTTTTTTAAACCTTTATATTCAAATACATAAAATTCGATGCACAGTTTTATTTATATATATAAACCAAACTTTTATAAAAAATATTGGGGATTTTTATTGATATGGAACGCAAAGGGGGCATTTCGAAGATTTCTAAGACAACGCGTAAAATTCCATTTTTTTCTCAAAAAAACTTTTTTTTCATTTTTTTTTTTTTGTGATAAATGCTTGCCATAATGCATATAATGTACCTTCGAATAATATTTAAAGTGAAATTTACAAAAAATAAAAAATTGATTTTTAAGGTTTTAAAGGTTCCTTGTCCCCTTAATCTGAATTAACGAAATATGAAAAAATGCGACGGGTACAATGTTTGGGGATTTATCACCTGTGCCTGACTAACATAAAAGTAGGGAGTTCTCGATTTCTCTATCAGAATCTTCCAATTTGGCGAAGGATTGAGCAAATAAATTAAATTATGAATAAAAGTAACATGATACAATGCCTAGCATACATTTAAGGGAGACCAAACTGTCGCCACAAGCGGCTAGTTATTTTAAAAACCATAACTCAGTCAATTAAGATACAATTTTCAAACAAATTGCATTTGAAAGTAGATTTTTTCCTCTATTTGACGGTTTAAAAATTAAAAATGTACGATATTTAGAAATTTAAAAAATCGCTGACATAGCACGTAATTTTAATTTCAATTTTTTTTTTCCAGTTTTTATGAGAAAATGGCACCAAAAAGGTACAGTAATATATTATTTTCTTTCCTCCGTGATTATTTTCCCTTTACTTTCAACCCTCCACGACTTTCAACAGAAATGGAGTTCCTCAGTTGCCACAATTACAAAAAAAATGTATTAAAAACTACAAAAAAATTAATACCTCAAAATTAAATTGAGATACAGCTTTCAAACAAATTGCGTTTAAAAGAGCATTTTTTCCCTATACGACGGTGTAAAAATTGGAAATGTGCGATGTTTAGAAGTTTAAAAATTTGCAGTTGAGAAAATTGCAAAAACAAAATTTTATTTCAAATTTCAAAGTGTTGCCATTCGCAGAATGACGTATGCGTTACACACAGATATGTTTGTCCTTTATAATATAGATAGCCGTTTTCCACACTGTATCTTCTAGGCGCTGTACCAAGGCATACTTAGATACTACTACAGGCAGACCGATTTGATTTTAATGTATGAAGTCCCTCGCCAGAGGACTCTGATACCCTGCCCAAAATTGAAATTTGACTCTGACCGTAACTGAAACAACCTGGGCAGGGTAGAAATGTAAACAAACACCAAAATTACGTCACGTCGCCATGGTTACGTTTGCAACTCTGTTGACATTCCAATTTAGATTAGAAATGACGGCTAATTCAAATACAGCTGTTAAGGGTTGATATAAACTGTCCAAATTAATGTAAATGTAAAGTTCAATTTATTTAAGTGGCTAATATAATGTATTTCTCTTTAAAATTATTAAACCAACACACATAAAATTATATAAATAAAAAAAACACATGCATAGTCTAAAACATCAATGTCACAAATTTATTTGGTACTACTTAGGGTACAGATCTCATATTCGCCCCATATTGGCGCGATTTTTTTCTGACGCCAATGTCATATACGCAACGGGTACTTAACTGGCGCCAAATTGTCGTTATTTTGCTTGATGTGGTAACCCGGATTATGTTGTTTATGCTGTTGATGTTTTCGCCAAATTATATAAATCAATAGTAAATAAATAGTACCATTTATTTACTATTTTCACTGCTGAAACAATAAAATTAAGGGAATTTTTTTATTATATTAAAGTACTCATAAAATTCCTTGTAATAATTAATAAATGTAATTTATTAAGTAACAAATACCCTGGCACAGATGTCATATACGCCCCATATTGGCGCGATTTTTTTTCTGACGCCAATGTCATATACGCAACGGGTACTTAACTGGTGCTAAAGTGTCGTTATTTTGCTTGATATGGTAACCCGGATGTTGTTGTTTATGCTGTTGATGTTTTCGCCAAATCGGCGTCGGAAAAAAATCGCGCCAATATGGGCGTATATAACATCTGTGCCATCATTTCTTTCTCTGATTAAAAATAAGAATATTTAATGTTTAAGGAAGATCGGCTTTTTTTTTCTTCTTCTTGGTTCGGGCGATATTAAAAACAAACATTTTACGGGTAACAGTAAATTCGTCAAAAATAGCTGCTTCAAGTCAGTTATGAGAACTGTAGTTTAATAAAAATCAAATTTTAATTTTAAAACGTGTATATGAAACACATTTATATAAATACGAGACATTCAAAAAAGAATAACAGAACTAGCATTCTTCATGAATGAACCAATGATCAAGTAAACAATAAGGAATTTAGCTAATCTTAAAATTATGTGCAACACTAAAATGCTTCAATTTGTGTAAAATAACCTTTTAAATCGAAGGAAATTGAAGAGTATAAATATTTAATTTATTACTTGAAAATACGATCAATGATTCTGAAGCTTTGACGATGAGAAACAAGCCGCTTTCTGGGCAGGGTATAAATGTAAACAAAGAGCACGTTGTGAAATTTTGGTTCAGGGTTTGAAGCTGGATCCGACTTCACTTTTTCGACGGTTTACGGTGAAATGCGCGGGCCATTATATATCATAGTAGGTTATGGTAATACTTAAAAAAGTGCTAAAATATTGAATCCCTTAAATGTCCAACGATGCTTAAATCCAAGGAGTCGATCGCAGCGATAACTGAAAGACGATTGCTAGTCTAAACCATGGTGTAAAGAGATATACGGAGGTGCAGTATGCCATAAAAATGTTTTCTAATGTGATGCGCGTTATCGCTCAAATTTAAATGCCCTCATTCGACCCAAACAAAACAAACACGGGGAACAGGGACAAAGTTCTTTGACATCTCCCGTGCATTTTTTTTCTCTAAATGGAAATGATCTGCTTATATTTAAGCATTCTAAAGTAGCATTTGATTGTATTATGAATTAAAAACTGTATTACAGGAAGTTGTTTTCTTTTTTTACGAAAGCACGTGATTGTGTTTGGGCCAAACTACAGCGTCTAGAATCCCTAGTATGGGAATATGCTATCCAAACAGTGCTAAAAATTTGTATCCCTTAAATGTGCGACGATACTGCTAAAATTCCAAGTGTCGATCACAGTGACATCTGCGGGATTTTTGCATTACATTGTATAGACTAGCAATATCTTGCAGGTGTAGAAAATATCCTGCAGATGTCGCTGCGATGTGCATATTGCAGCAGCATCATTGCAGATTTAAGGGATACAATATTTTAGAGCTTTTTTAAGTATTACAGGGATAGACGATTTCCACACTATATATTCTAGGCGCTATAGCCGAACGTAGCGGATTTTTGCAGTATTGCATTTTAGCAGTATCGTTGCACATTTAAGGGATGAAAATGTTTAGCACTGTTTGGATTACAGCGCCTAGAATACCTAGTGTGGAAATATGCTATCCAAACAGTGCTAAAAATTTGTATCCCTTAAATGTCCGACGATACCGCTAAAATACCAAGTGTTGATCGCAGCGACATCTGCAGAATTTTCGTATTACTAGTATTACGTTGTATAGACTAGCAATTTCTTGCAGTTGTAGATAATATCCTGCAGATGTCGCTGCGGTGTGCATATTGCAGTAGTATCATTGCAGATTTAAGGGATACAATATTTTAGCGCTTTTTTAAGTATTACAGGGATAGACGATTTCCACACTATATATTCTAGGCGATATAGTTTGGATAGCATATTTCCACATTAGGTATTCTAGACGCTGTAATTTTAGCGTTATATTTTCGGCGTCACCTCCACCCACCACACTGCATCTCTATTCTTTCTCTTTACTCTACGAGTCTAAACGCTGTAATACAGTGTTTACATTGAAATTTGAAAGTATTTCGCAGATGTCGCTGCGATCGGCTCTTAGGATTTCAGCATCGTTCTACATTTAAGGGATTAAAATATTTAGCAAGGTTTGGATAGCAGATTTCCTCACTATTTATTCTAGACGCTGTATTCAACATAAGTACGTTTACGCCACTGAGCTCTAGTATAGAGCAAGGGAGGACTAGGGGTACAGCGTCTAGATTATATAGTGTGAAAATATGCTAAAATTTGTATCCCTTAAATGTGCGACGATACTGCTGAAATCCAAAGAGTCGATCGCAGCGATATCTGCGGGATTTCCGTATTACATTGTATAGACTAGCAATATTCTTGCAGTTTTAGAAAATATCCTGAAGATGTCGCTGCGATCTGTATATTTCAGCAGCATAGTTGCATATTTAAGGAATACAATATTTTAGCTCTTTTTTAAGTATTACAGGGATAGCCTGTTTCCACATTATATATTCTAGGCGCTATACTAGGGGTCCTCAATATCTGGGTGGAGATAAACGGCATACAAAATTTGTTTCTTTGAGAGGATTCTGAAGAAAAGTGAATTGCCAAGGACTTTGGCGAACTTGCCAGTAGGGCTGGGCGATGTCTGGAATTATATATCATGATAAATCGGCATCTTTATACCATGATATTTCGATATATCGATATTATGACATATGAACAAACTAATAAAATATCAAGTAACGTATAAAACTGAACAAAATAATAAAATATAGTCGGAAATAGTCGGTATATTAATATAGTCGGGGGAAAAAAAAGTTTTTTTTTTCTTTTTTTTTTTTGCGTGCTCAAGAAGTCAGAGACAGAGCAATGAAAATGAGCGGGCGCGCTTGCTGATTTTCAGAAAATAATTAAGAAAATTCAAAAATTTCTGTAAATTTGCTAATTGTAAAATTCCTACCTTGGACTATCCTCATCTAAATTTTCAGACTTGTATGTGTGGTAGATTTCGTTAGCCATCGCCGACACACACACAGGTAGAGCGAAAGTTTCTTTTATTAGTATAAATTACAACATTTAATAAATAAATACACTTATTCCAATGAAATTATATATAAGCTATTTAAAATTACTGTTAAAGTAAAATTTATTATTTCCCGGTATACACGTAAAAAGAACGATATATCCGAATGCGCAATCTAAAGAGGCGAGAAATGTGTGACTGCTGTATTAATGTAATATATGCTGCCACGGGCACTGGCTAAGAAGTGTGCGGGAGGGCCACTTGCCACTGCATCGCCGTGCATTCTGAAATTTAGTAAATCTTCTTTATATTTGAAAAAGTAAAATTTAATCTTCTTAGCAGAAAATGCAGAAAATTAAGGGTTAAAAGAAAAAAAGTACTAAAATTTCGTTGAATGAGGGAGAAAAAGAAATGTAATAATCCGGCTATAATCACTTCTTAAATTTTTTATATAATTCTTAAATTCCTACCTTGCTTTTTGGCTGGTATGTTTAAACATTGTCTAATAGGGTGGCGTCTCCGACAGAAAATTCTTATTTTATTTAATTTTTATATTCTTCATTAAAAAAAAAAAAAAAAAAAAAAAAAAAGCTCTGTCTATGCTGCGGCCCACAATCAAATGTCTTTCGAAATTTACCTTATCCTTCTTTTCGTTCTTCCGATTCCGAAGCCCATGTATGCTGTATATATGAAGCGTTATAAATATTTTTTTTGCAACAGCGGATTGGGATTTCAATGAGTCACTGTCCCTTCCAAATACTGGATATGCAACGCACTATCTTCCGCACCCGAGAAAGGCAGAGAGAGGGGGGGGGGGCGAAGAGAGAGAGAGAGAAATATACCAAGACCAAGTGCATATCGCACGACGCGCAGCAAACAATCAAAATCGAACTTCCAGTTTTGCTAAATCCAATCCCTTCGCAAATAGTTCCACGGTTGCTACTCTTTTGTAAAACAACAACAAAAAACTTTTTTTTTTTTTTTTGCTGACTTCTATTCTAATTATATTTTAAGCTCAGTACTAACAATCCACAAATACAATAATTTCATTTTGTGCTTGTGTCAGGGTGCAATTATTATTGTGAAAATTATCTTGTGTGTATTTTTACCTGAACCGAAATATTTAACATGAATCCGAAGCGAAGTGAAAGAAAATTAATGCCACATTTTCATGTGATTATACGGTAAAATAGACTACAGTCACGCCTCTCGTTTTGAATTTAAAAAGGAAAATATTTGATTTAAAAAAATTCTGAATTAAAAAATATATCTTTTCCTAACCTTTAAGAGTCTATTTCTTATGATTGTGCTAGCAGGAAAGTTGGATAAGAATCTGTTGCGTTTCGACCAATGTCCGCTTAACGGAAGAAAAAAAACTATACCCCCCCCCCCCTCCAAACACAGAGAAAATTGCGTCTCTCCTTTTATTGCCAGCACACAAACTTTAACTACTTAATTTTTCTGCCATGTTTGTTATTTTGAATTCTGGTGACATTAAATAAATAAACAAACATCTAATTGTTCTCTCCCACTCCCCACAAACAAATGATGCCAGAGGCAGTAAAATACCAAATACTCACATATAGCACACAACTGTCGATTTTTAAAAGAAACCGTGAGGAGAAAAAAAAACGCGCTTCACAGAAGTAAAAATATCTGCATTAAAAAGGACCCTAGAATAGACATTAATATTATTATGGAAGTATTATTTCACTTATTCAATTAAACCGCCTGTTGCAAATAAAATATAATATTTTATTTTTTTGTCGCCCTGATTATTCGCACATTGTTGAAAAACAAAGGGCAAATATTCATCAACACGGCTAAAATCTAAATACCAGAACGAAATTAAAATCATGGTATCTGATCATGGTAGCATTTTGAGCTTTACACTGTCAATACTGCAAAAACAACATAAATATCCGCTAACGACAAATGTAAGAGAAAACCAGATGTATGATATTTATCACCCGTCCTATAAACATAGAAAAGATAACTTTTTCCCCTTTTCAAGAACCGTTTAGGCTGTGGGAAATCATACCGTTAATACCATGATAATATCAGCAACTGAGGATTCGGTATTTAATAAAACGATTGAAGCTGGGAGAATCTTGAGGAGTCATTACTGTTTACAGCACGATTATGATAATCGCGGTTTACATCACGATTATGATAATCGCGGTTTACATCACGATTATGATAATCGCGGTTTACATTACGATTATGATAATCGCGATTTACATCACGATTATGATATTCGTGATGCACCGTTATATAAGATTTTTTGATATCGTTATCACGATTTATATTTTATATCGATTTTATCGGTTTTATCGATATATCGCCCAGCCCTACTTGCCAGTATCGCCAAGCTGATGCTTGTTAAGCTGTCTCATTCGTATAATCGAGCTCGTTCAGGTGAGCATCAACAAGATCTACACTGTTAAAAATATCGCGAAAAATTACCTCTGTTTTTAAAGGCTATCTATTTTCTAACCAATGAGAACACTCCATAGGCGTTTATGAAGCGTTCTCATTTGTCAGAAAATAGATAGCCTTTAAAATCAGAGGTAATTTTTCACGATATTTTTAACAGCGTAGACTATAGGTTTGTCACAGTTTGGACCAACACGTCTGCCTAAGCATAAAATTGCATAACATAGCGCATACATTCTCGTATAAGGCACCCTAGATTGCATATATACACTGTTAAAAATATCGTGAAAAATTACCTCTGTTTATAAAGGCTATTTATTTTCTGACGAATGAGAACGCTACATAAACGCAAATGGATCGTATTCATTGGTCAGAAAATAGACAGCCTTTAAAAACAGAGGTAATTTTTCACGATATTTTTAACAGTGTAGGAGAATGGCGAGTTACCCAAGAACCGAAAGCTCACATTGAAGTTTTTGTCCAAACTATTGCAGACCCTAATTTCGGCTATAAATGCCTCGGACTTGCCGTTTTGTCCAATCTATGACAATCAACATTCAAAATCTTTGCGAATACTACAGCGTCTAGAATATATAGTGTGGCAATCTGCTGTCCAAACAGCGCTAAAAAGTTGTATCC
Organism: Maratus speciosus; assembly: GCA_963932465.1. Lineage (NCBI taxonomy): Eukaryota > Metazoa > Arthropoda > Arachnida > Araneae > Salticidae > Maratus > Maratus speciosus. Next base: position 14,824,894 of record OZ010800.1, on the reverse strand, counting down.
CTTAAATGTGCAATAATGCTGAAATCCAGGGATCCGATGGCAGCGACATCTGGGATATATTTTCAAATTTCAAAGTAAACATCGAATTATTACTGCGTCTGCCCTGTTAAAAATAGCGTGAAAAATTACCTCTGTTTTTAAAGGTTCTCTATTTTTTGACCAATGAGAACGCTACATAAACACCGATGAAACGTTCTTATTGGTCAGATAATAGATAGCCTTAAAAAAAGAGGTAATTTTTCACGATATTTTTAACAGTGTAGACTTAATCATCTTGGAGTTTTAGAAAATATCGTGCAGACGTCGCTGTGATCGATTCATTGGATTTCAGCATCGTTTGACATTTAATATAGATCCAATATATTAGCACATTTTAAAGTATTACTGAGATAGCCGATTTTCACACTATATATTCTACACACTGTAGCGAATACCGTTTGACAAGTTCAGGTAAACGACTGAGGCTAGAGTATCTGTATATCAGAGTTGCGGCATACGAATCTCAGATTGTGCTTAGGCAAACGCGTTTATCCAAACCATGGCAGATCTATATTCTGACCCTTGATTGTATTCGCCTGAACGAGCTAACAACTGTCATGGAGACAAATTAACAAGCATTAACTAGGTGATAATGGTAGGTTTGCGAAGATAATTCGCTATTCATTTTTGCCAAAAATCGTCTCAATCAATCAAATATTATAACCAGTGTAGGGTGCTTCGATATGTGAACAGCGATATACGGGAAGTAAAATTTGCTGACTTGAGAAGTTTCTGTGAAAAATGTGAGAGGCAAATGTGAATTGCAGAGGACCTTAGCGAACCTGCTAGTATCGCCAAATTAATGACCGAGTTTTAGATAGATTTTTTTCGCTGTTAGCGAAACGAGATTGATCAATCAGAAGCTAGCATTGTTGCAAACTGCCAAAAGTTTGCAAAAATGCGGGCTTCTGATTGCTCAATCAAGTTTAGCTAACGGCAAAAAATCTATCTGGATCCCGGCCAGTTTGTAAACCTGTCTATGTCGTAATAATCAACTCAGATCTAGGCGCAGGCATTCTCCTATAAAGCACCCTAGGGACCTTTATAAGAGATTGGTGACTCACCCACGTACAGAAAGCTCAGATTGAAGTTTTTGTCCAAATTATTGCTGGCCAAATGGACTATATTCCAAATCTGAGTTCGAGGCTGAAAAAAGTCACATGGTACCGGTAATTTACCCAAAGAATTTCTAACTGATGAGAAAGGAGGCTACTACTGCTTTCCTCATGAACTGTTTCACTGGCTGGCGGTGATTTACATTACGTCTACGGAGCCTTCCCTTCTTTACGCTACAAGTTTTTACCTTGACCACGTGATCATAACATAGATAGACTATCCTCCATTTCAAAACATACCTATAATCGCTTGGACGAGCTTGGTTAGACGACTGAGATTAATATAGATACCTCCAACTGAGAAAATGGCTAATTATGTCCAAAACGCATACTCAGACTGAACATTTTGTCCAAATTCTGACAACCAACAACCAACATTCAAAATCTTTGCGAATATAGCTTCAGGAGTTCTAGTACAGCGCCTAGAAGATACAGTGTGGAAAACGGCTATTCCTATAATGCTTTAACACCGTCACTGACAAGCCCGTGTTAATACGTTCACTAAGCTCCAGGTTTCACTGCAATACAAGCAATATTTAAAGTAATTTAATTCTATTGATTTAATGTATTTTTAATACATTGAACAATGATTACTACTTCCAAGGATTACATTCATATTCGTTATTAATTTTTTTATAAAATGTTCAAAGAATCATTTTTTTTTTAGCATTTAAAACAAAATGCAAAGAAAAAAACATTACAATTTTGCCCTTTTCCAAGACAGTCGGAGGGTTAAAAAGTGCTAAAAACTTGTATCCCATAAATCTCCAACAATGCTCAGCGGCAATATGCTGATACGAGCGCCATCTCGTAACTCTTTTCAATATAAACACTGTGTTATCAAAAATTATAGAATGTTAAATTTCGGAAACTATAAATATAAGATATTTTGGTCTGTTATAAGCTAATTTAGTTAAGGAATGACGTGAAATAGGTTAAAGAGTCTCTTTTAGAATGGCTATCGTTTTTAAATCACTACGATGGCGCTACGATCGACATCTTGTTATTCAGCATCTTTATACATTTATGGGATTCAATTTTTTAGCACTATTTTGTAGCCGTTTTCCACACTGTATCTTCTAGGCGCTGTAGTTCTAGTAAATGGCTAGGTTATCTCCTTATACCGCGACCAAAGACATACATGGCCAGTTAATAACTTTTGAAACGTCACACGGTGTGGATCACACCGTGACCAGCGTGTGACAAAGCCAATGTCAAGGCCAGTTCATGATTTTTATGCCGTCAAACGGGCTGGATCATATTTACTAAATTTTCTCGTAGTAAAGCGTTAAGAAAATGTATAGCAGCTTTGAAAAAGGATTTTTTAAAGTCTATTTTATGGCTTTAATCGGTATGTATTGCTTTTATTTATAATCTGTAGAGTTTTGTAATCATTTAAAGATATTATGTTAAGGATTTGGCGAATTTTTTAATCAGATATTTTTATTATTTTTTGATCTGTCAACTTTGTGCTAGTGCTTGATATGCGTGTTTAGGCCTAACGATAAACTGCTGTATAGTTTCATGTTTTTCGAACTAAATTCGTTTCATTGCTCGTTCTATGCTATAATCTATTTATTTTATAGATCGAATACGCTGCTTACAGTTTTTTTCTTTCGTCGTAGAATTAAATGTTAAGAATTGTGTTTTGTATTAAATTTTATTTTTTATAATTGTTCAGCATGCAGCTTATGTTTACTTTTAATTTTCTCCCTAAAATGTTTTTACAGGGTAAAATACCGAAGTAAAATTTCTTTCTAAACATGTTTTTAATTTCTCATTTTGATAAGATTTAATGGTTTTTGTAAAATTCAGACTATTACTGTATCTTGACTTTCTATCCTTTTTTTATTGCATGTTAAAACTTAAGGTAACTAAATAAATGTTCTTCAGATAACATTTTTAATAGTACTGAAATATACATATTCTAACTTTTAAAAAGTAATTCTGAAATAGATGCATATTTTATTTATTTATCAGTATGCAAATCATTTCATTTAAGTTGCTGTAAAATAGATTTTCACAAGCCTTCACAAAAAATATATGTTAAAAAAGTGTTTTGAAAATGTTTTTTTACTTTTTATAAACATCTAATATTGCCTTTTACTAAATTATTAACATGCAAACACAAAATACAGCTGCTAACCTCCCCATTTCTTTCCAGTCAAATAAAAATATTATGAACCAGCAGTTTTACTTAAATGAAATTAAATAAAAACAAGACACTTTTAAAAAATTTCTAGTTTTATAAGTTTTAGTTAATAAGTTCTAGTTAATAAGTTTATAAAGTATGAGCAAATTAATATCTACCTTGTGTGTATTTATAAATAAGTACTTAGAATGTTGTATAACTCTCATCTTAAACCTAGATCTAAAATCTTTTGTCTGTTAAGTTTTAAACATTTATGTTTTCTTTTCAGAATCTTAACTATAGGATTTTATGATTTCGTATTAATTACATCTAACGTATCAACTATATATTTTCATTTGTCGCTCTCCGACCAAGTGCTCTCATGGTCGTGACGTCATTACCTTGACATCACACCGTGAACTGGCCTCGTATTTCGTTGGTCACGATAACATCGATGAGCCTGGAAGTCTGCAATTGTTTGGACAAACACTTCTGTCTGATCATGTGCTCCGTGTGCATGTTGGAACTTTCATGTAGTGAAACCCTACCACAACACTATGATAGAGCTGAACTAGGGTGCCTTTATGGGAGAGTTGTGACGTACGCACAAATCGCATGCTCAGACTGTGCATAGACAGACGTTTTTGTCCGAACTACGACAAACCTACATCCCAGACTTGGCAATACTCCACTGAGGAGTTCGATTGCATGCATGATACGAGAGAAGAAGCTTTAGCTTAGCGATAATGGCAGGCTCACAAAAATGCTTGGCGATTCGCTTTTGCCCAAAATCTAATTAACCAATCATATTTCACATCCCGTATGTCGTCACTCTCATATCTAAGCACTCTATTAATGACGGGTCCCGCTGTGCATTTTGAAACCAAAATAAAATAGATATTAATATTTAGAATCAGTATGGATAATTTGTTATTACATGAAAAGCCATAGTTATAATCCATAGTTATTGGTAAATTATACGATGTGAAGAATAAATAAACAGAAAAACATCTTAGTTAAGAGGGAAACAACATTTCCGAAATCGTATGTAAATTAAGGAAAGGGCAGCTGATGTCACTGTGGGTCAAATTACTGTGGATCAGCAAGAAACACCTGTCCGTTCTTTACGACTCCCACTTTACACATGAGTTAGAGCAGTTTGATTGCTCTACGTCTATGATATGATTGACCTACATCGCCAAGACGATTCCTGCAAAAAAACCGTAGATGCCAAAATGTAGTAGTAGATTGGTTGACGGAAGTGTTTGTAAACATTTCCTTTCCTTATAGTCCAAGAGCCGGCAGCACAAAAACCTTTGTTATCAAGCACAGGAAAAAAACTTTATTTTGTGGAAGAGTAAAAGTAGGGGAATCTAATGATCCATGTCTGCCGGAAATGAAGTGGTGCATAAGCCAAAAATGAATACCATTAGTGGTTGACTCGTAGGTTTATCATTCTGTTTGCCTTACAAAAAAAGGTATGAAAACATGGAGGACTGAGAGCAGGAAAACACAATGAAAAACCTAAGAGTCAACCACTGGTTGTATTAATTTTTGGTTTATGCACCACTTCACTACCGGCAGACATGGATCATTGGATTAACCTACTTCTACTCTCCCATAAAATAAAGGTTTTTTTCTTGTGCTTGATAACATAGGTTTTTATGCTGTCGGCCCTTGGACCATTACTGCTGGCGTCTTTCTTCGAAAGTTATTCGAGATATTTCAATGCACGTTTAAAAATAGTTTTGGCGGTTCGGTAAAAAATAAAAGATGAAAAATGCAATCGTTTTGTGTGCCCACCGTGGCTGAGTGGTTAAGGCATCGCATTGCTAATCGCTTCAGAACGTTTATGTGTTGCGAGTTCAACTCAAAATCTCCAATGATTCTCTATTTTTTAAAGTATAATATTCTGATGTAGGTATAATAACTTTTGCATTTTCGAAATCTATTTTTATATTTTGGTATTGATTTAATTTTGAAAGTGCCGTTTAAAAAACAGAGAATCATTGGAGATTTTGAGTAAAGGGAAATACTGTATGTAATGACGTTTTATCCTCTGACATACCTCAGATTTGATTCAATATTTTGAAAATATCAAACACTTCAGCATCGGAACGTACCCATTTCATATACACCCCCAACGAATAATAAACTGACCCTATTTTCCCGCAAACTGGTACATAATTATTTTAATTATGTTTCACTATTTCAAACATAAGGAAATTGACATACATTACTGGGATTTGCACCGAAATGCTTGCATTATAGGATGTGCATAGTCTTTATCGTTCATTTACAGGGACACACAAAACATTTAGGATACATTACTGTATTCGAAGTACTGTCTATAAGCAATAGTTTTTGGAAGTGCGCTGTCAGTTATAGACCGGGAGCCGGCAGCACAGCAAATCACATCAAGGAGTTCACGGATGAAATTCTAGGATTATTTAAATCTTGATTCACAAATTAAAACTCAATTAGTCTGCCAAGTCCTATCTGGATGGAAAACACCTGAAAACCTGATTTTAGCGGCTGACTCGTAGATTTACCATTGTGTTTTCCTGCTCCCAGTCCTCCATGTCTTCATAACTTTTGGTACAGGAAAACACAGTGGTAAACCTACGATTCAGTCGTTAAAATCGAGTTTTCAAATGTTTTCTATCAAGATCTGACTTGGCAGACCTATTGCATTTTTATATGCGAATCAAGATTTAACTAATCGTAGAATTTCAGCCGTGAACTCGATGATGTGATTTGCTGTGCTGCCGGATCCCGGTCTATTAGGTATGCGTTTTTAAGTTTAACAAAATTTTTGTTTACTGTGTGGTATGTATAATTACTACAGATCCTATGCAAGGCTAAATAAAATAATTCGTAAGCATTACTCACTGTGAGCGTAAATTGCTTTGAGAGGTTTTCTAATAGAGTTATGCATTTTCAAGGCGAAATATGCTTAGTAGATTAAAAAATGTTTGTAAAACATAAATAAAATCATATACAGGGTCACGCAGGGAAATGGATGAGAATTTCTAGAAATGTGATTTCAGTAGTTTTAAGCATGTTTTTTCCTTAATTAAGCTTTAACTTAATATGTGGGGTGTATAAAAATCTTAAGGTAATATGTATATTGTAAATGCCCAGTCTTTGAATAAATGTCCTCAATGTAGCACAATAAAATGAAGTTATGGGTAAGGAAATTTCACTTTACGGCGACATAGAAGTAATTCATAATTTGAGTTATCAAAACGGATGTTATTCTGTTAGGTAGCTTTCATTACAAAAAGTAAAAAGCTACCTTAATTATAAAGAAGGAGCTTGGTACAATATAACAGAAGCGTAAAAATGCAACGTTAAAAGCACCAAAAATTTTAAATTTTAAGCATACCGGTTTCGGTAGCATATAGCATACCTTCCTCAGTGATAAGGATGGCGGAAATTTGCTCACATATATAGGAGAGATGGCGATTCAAGTTAAAGGTTTATTGACCAATGGGAAAACAGAGGATTGCAGGTAACAGCCAATAGGAAAATAGATGGGAAAGGGAACCGAAGTAGTGAGGGAACAAAAATTAAAAGACAGAAATTTTTATGTAATATTTCCAAAAATCTGATAATGGGGGGATAGCGAATTCACAATTAACTGTATTTTTTTAATTTTTATAAATATGAAATGCTTCAAGGAAGTTAAGTTCGTGTATAGAAGTGGGTTTAGAGATAATTTTAACCGAATTGAAGTCAAAAGTATGATTCATCTCCCAGCAATGTTTTGCAATAGAGGATTTATTGATTTCTTGTTTTTTAATATATTGTTGATGTTTTTTGATACGAAATTTTAAGCAGCGTCTGGTTTGTCCAATATAGGAAAGGCCACACTGGCAATAATTACGGCAGATACCCCATGAATTGGATAATTCAATAGAGTCTTTGAGTTTGGAGAGGGTGAATTTATTGGTAGGGGCAAAAATTATTTTGAAGTTATATTGTCTAAGAATTTTAGCAATGGGAAAGCTTGATTTAGGAAAGAAGGGTACACTGTAAAAAAAATGGTAACGTTCCATGTAAAATCCAGGAACGTTTCGCCTTTTCTCAGGTTTTCAGAATAATTTAGCTCTTTCCTGTGAAATTCTGGTTTTCTTATCTGAAACGTTCCTGAACCAAAAGTTGGAAACAGCAAAACGCTGCGGCCGCCATTTATTATTTTTTTGCTATAATCCGTTGCTCGCGCGCGAGTGTCGAAAACGAATTCCTTAAATGAATGTAAAAAAATCAATATGGAATGCAAATAAATCAATAGACGACATAATCCTTTACGTCTCTATTGTCAAGACAATTCAGATGAAAATACAATACCTCCATGACATTGCTAAGAGATTATATCTCGTACTTGTCTGTGGAATGTTTAAGGAGCAGACCGTGTAAAAAAAATACACCTATTATTTGGATCTCCATTAACCAGGGGACCATCAAACATGATTCTCACCGATTTTGATTAATTTAAAGTATGTTTTAGAGTTCTTATCTCTAATTATTCTTGTGAAAGGATTTCTTCAAATGGGACTTAGATTTTCAGAAATTAGATGCCGAGGTTTACCATACGTTTCAAATACCCATTAGTTTGCAGCTCTCAACGTGTCTTTCGTGGTGTGGACGCAGAAAGCTCGCACGCCACCCGTACGGCCCGAGTTCGATGCTACCTCTGGACTTTTTTTTTCTTTTTTAATTAATTTTATATTTTAACACTTTATTACAATTTGATTTAAATTTGATATATATTTGACACTTTGAATTGCTGCAAATTTGAATTTTTTTTTTTTTTTTCGGAAAAAATATACAATTACGTTTAGGTTTTTTTTTTTATGAAAATTTATATGTATTTTATCTAACTTGTAAACTAACATAATTACTAACGAAAATCCAAAATATTTTATGTCTAGATTTTTTTTCTAATTATTATTTACATTTATATATTTTTATATTTTAAGCAAAGTTCAGAAGCAATATATCATATATATATTTACTTTATTGAATTTTAACTGAAAATTTATTTTTTCGTGTAAATTATAAATAATAATTTTGATGTCGATTTCAAAATATTTTTTCATTCTAACAAATAATGATAATAAAGCGAAAATTGTCAACTGGAAATGTAAAAATCGTCTGCGGATCCCGCATGCTGTGAAATGTCAGTAATGTTTTGCTGTCAACAGAAATATTCCTGGTATTTCGCAGGAAACTTACTGGCATTTCTGTAGAAAGTTTTTAACATATACAGTAAAGTTCCAGTCATTTTCAAGAAATGTTTCTTGGAAATAATGGGGAACTCAGCTGCCCATTTTTTCCCAGGAACGTTGCGGAATTTTTTTTACAGTGTAACACAATGCTAATATTGGAAAGAGTAGAAGACAGAGGAGAGTTTGAAGAACGAGGATACTGAAGTTTAAATAGAGCAGTATCAATTATAGAAGGGTTGTAAGCTCTGTAAATCGCAATGGCTTTAATGTACTGAATTTCACTATTAAATGACTGCGAATCAGAGCAAATATGTTTGGCACGATTTATAAAGGTATAAAAGGCGGCCATTTTATGGCTTGGGGAATGACAAGAACGAGCATGGGGTGGCAAAGAAACAGCGAAGGTTTTGCGATAGACGGATGTAGTGAAACCGGTTACAGTGAGAGTGACAAGGGTATCCAAAAATGGGAGCTAACTATTATTTTCAATTTCATAAGTGAATTGAATATTGCCATCAATAGAGTTCATAATGTTAAGAATATTATCAATATTGTGAAGAGCGTTGTCAATTAAGGTGAATGTGTCATCAACATAGCGAATCCAGAAAGAAAGAGATAATTTATTGAAAAGGGAGCATTCAAAATAATGCATATAAATGCAAAATAATGCAATCTCTAAACATACTTCTATACACGAACTTAACTTCCTTGAAGCATTTCATATTTATAAAAAATTAAAAAATATTGTTAATTGTGAATTCGCTATCCCTCTATTAACAGACTGTTAGAAATCTAACATAAAACTTCTGTCTCTTAATTTTTTTCCCTCACTACTTCGGTTCCCTTTCCCATCTATTTTCCTATTGGCTGTTACCTGCAATCCTCTGTTTTCCTATTGGTCAATAAACCTTTAACTTGAATTCCGATCTCTCCTATATATGTAAGCAAATTTCCACCATCCTTAGCACTGAGGAAGGTATGCTATATGCTACCGAAACCGGTATGCATAAAGTTTAAAATTTTTGGTGCTTTTAACGTTGTATTTTTACGCTTCTATAAAAAGATACCTATTGCAACCGTCCGGAGGAAAGCACTTCCGGAAATTTTTGGTATATTTTCACCGATCATCACCCGCAGACCACAAAACCACCCTCATTTCAAATGTAACTTATATATATCTATATATATCTGATTTTTGTCATGCGATAACTCTTGTATTTATTTGAGCCATTTAAAATTAAAAAAAAATTTAAAATTAAAAAACCGTGCAAATAAATTAAAAACTGAAAAATATTTTTTTCCTTAATACAAGGATTCCGGAGCATAGTTTTTTTCTCTTTATCTTAAAAAATGGCTGAGATATCGCAGTTTGAATTTCTAGGGTGGCTGACATTTTGAAATAATCTGATTTTCGTAATTTATGTAACTCTCGTATTTATAAACTGATTTGGATGAGATTTATTGTACGCATAGTACTTACCAATGTCTCGACCGAGTTCGTTGGCCAGCTTCATCCGCCATCTTGTTTCAAATTGGCAACCATTTGAAACCGTGCACAGCCGCGCAATGCTTAAATATTATTGATATCCGTTAGCTTCAAATTCTCGCCAGGCTTGGCGACACTTAGCGAAATATCGCCAAATTTGGCGGCCAAAAATAAGTATAAGCAACCACAAATGATGCAACTTGGCTATAGCTTTCTAATTTGACGGAATTCTCACAGAAATAAATACATCTCCGCATACGTATTTTATTTCCGTCTTTATAGATTCAATCCGCAAGTGATTTTCTTATGCCTCTTCTGGTATTTCTCAATATTATTTGGAAAATCCTCTTCTTGTATTCAACGGAGATTCATTTACTTTCCACCAGAAAGGAAAGCATCTCCGCATATATTTTATTTCCGTCATCTTTGAGATTAATCTGCATGTGATTTTCTTTTGTCTCTTCTGCAATTTCTCCATTATAATTTTGAAAATCTTCTTCTTCCATTCAACGGAGAGGCATTTACGTTCTCCCAGACGTAAATGCATCTCCGCATAAAAAATTAATTTTCGTCATCTATAAGACCAATCCACATGTGATTTTCTTTTTTCTCTTCTGCAATTTCTCCATTATTATTTGTAAAATTCTCTTCTTCAAATCAACGGAGAGGCATTTACTTTCCCCCAGAAATAAACGCATCACCGGAAACGTATTTTATTTCCGTCTTTTAAGATTCAATCCGCATGTGATTTTCAAATATCTCTTCTAGTATTTCTCTAATATTATAAGGAAAATCCTGTTCTTATATTCAACGAAAATGCATTTACTTTCCACCAGAAAGGAAAGCATCCCCGTATATATTTTATTTCCGTCATCTTTGAGATTAATCTGCATGTGATTTTCCTTTGTCTCTTCTGCAATTTCTCGATTATAATTTGGAAAATCGTCTTCTTCCGTTCAACGGAGTGGCATTTACGTGTCTCCAGAAGTAAATGCACACCTCATACATAATATAATACCGTCTTTTTAGATTCAGTCCGCATGTGAATTTTTTATGTCTCTTCTGCAATTAATTTTTGTAAAATTCACTTCTTCAAATCAACAGAGAGGCATTTGCTTTCCTCCAGAAAGAAATGCATCTCCGCAAACGTATTTTATTTCCGTCTTTTTAGATTCAATCCGCATGTGATTTTCTTATATCTCTTCTAGTATTTCTCTAATATTATTTGGAAAATCCTGTTTTTATATTCAACGAAAATGCATTTACTTTCCACCAGATTTACATTCACTTTCCATTTTCTTTTTTCTCTTCTGCAATTTCTCCATTATTATTTGTAAAATTCTCTTCTTCAGTTCAACGGAGAGGAATTTACTTTCCTTTAGAAATAAATGCATCTCCGCATGCATAATTTATTTCCGTTATCTTTGAAACCAATCCGCATGTGATTTTCGTTTTTCTCTTCTGCAATTATTTTTTGTAAAATTCTCTTCTTCAAATCAACGGAGAGGCATTTACTTTCCTCCAGAAATAAATGCATTTCCGCATACGTATTTTATTTCCGTCTTTTTAGATTCAATCCGCATGTGATTTTGTTATGTCTCTTCTGGGATTTCTCAATATTATTTCGAAAATCCTCTTCTAATATTCAACGGAGAAGCATTTACTTTCCACCAGAAATGAAAGCATCTCCGAATATATTTTATTTCCGTCAGCTTTGAGATTAATCTGCATGATATTTTCTTTTGTCTTTCCTGCCATTTCTCTATTATAATTTGGAAAATATTCTTCATCAATTCAACGGAGACGCATTTACGTTCCTCCAGACATAAATGCATCTCCGCATAAATAGTTTATTTCCGTAATCTTTAAGGCCAATCCACATGTGTTTTTATTTTTTCTCTTCTGCAATTCTCCATTATTATTTGTAAAATTATCTTCTTCAAATCAACGGAGAGGAATTTACTTTCAACCAGAAATAAATGCACCTCTGCATAAGTATTTTATTTCCGTCTTTTTGGTGTCAATCCGAATGTTATTTTCTTATGTCTCTTCTGGTATTTCTACTATATTACTTGGAAAATCCTCTTCTTATATTCAACGGAGATGCATTTACACTCCTACAGAAGTAAATGCATCTCCGCATAGATTATATCCGCATTATTTTCTTGAGTCTCTCCTGGTATTTCTCAATAGTATTTGGAAAATCCTCTTCTTATATTCAACGGAGATGCATTTACATTCCACCAGAAAGGAAAGCATCTCCGCATACATTTTATTTCCGACATATTTGAGATTAATCTGCATATGATTTTCCTTTGTCTCTTCTACAATTTCTCCATTATAATTTGGAAAATCTTCTTCTTCCGTTCAACAGAGAGGCATTTACGTTCCTCCAGAAGTAAATGCATCTCCGCATACATAATTTATTTCCGTTATCTTTTAGACCAATCCGCATGTGATTTTCTTTTTTCTCTTCTGCAATTATTTTTTGTAAAATTTTCTTCTTCAAATGAACGGAGAGTATATATTTTATTTCCGTCATCTTTGAGATTAATCTGCATGTAATTTTCTTTTGTCTCTTCTGCAATTACTCCATTATAATTTTGAAAATCTTCTTCCATTCAACGGAGAGGCATTTACTTTCTCCCAGACGTAAATGCATCTCCGCATAAATAAAATATTTTCGTCATCTTTAAGACAAATCCACATGTGATTTTCTTTTTTCTCTTCTGCAATTTCTCCATTATTATTTGTAAAGATCTCTTCTTCAAATCAACGGAGAGGCATTTACGTTGTTCCAGAAATAAACGCATCTCCGCAAACGTATTTTATTTCCGCCTTTTTAGATTCAATCCGCATGTGATTTTCTTATATCTCTTCTAGTATTTCTCTAATATTATAAGTAATATCCTGTTCTTATTTTCAACGAAGATGCATTTACTTTACACCAGAAAGGAAAGCATCTCCGTATATATTTTATTTCCGTCATCTTTGAGATTAATCTGCATGTGATTTTCCTTTGTCTCTTCTGCAATTTCTCGATTAAAATTTGGAAAATCGTCTTCTTCCGTTCAACGGAGTGGCATTTACGTGTCTCCCGAAGTAAATGCATCACCTCATACTTAATATATTTCCGTCTTTTTAGATTCAGTCCGCATGTGAATTTCTTATGTCTCTTCTGGTATTTCTCCAATATTATTTGGAAAATCCTCTTCTTATATTCAACGGAGATGCATTTACATTCCACAAGAAATAAATGCATCTCCGCATACGTATTTTATTTCCGTCATTTTAGATTTATTACGCATAATATTTTACTATGTTTACTCTAGAATTATTTAATTATTATTTCGAAAATCCTCTTCTTAAATCCCACGGAGTGGCATTTACTATGCTCAAGAAATAAATGCATCTCCGCATGCATAATTTATTTCCGTTATCTTTGAGACCAATCCGCATGTGATTTTCTTTTTTCTCTTCTGCAATTATTTTTTGTAAAATTTTCTTCTTCAAATGAACGGAGAGTATATATTTTATTTCCGTCATCTTTGAGATTAATCTGCATGTAATTTTCTTTTGTCTCTTCTGCAATTACTCCATTATAATTTTGAAAATCTTCTTCCATTCAACGGAGAGGCATTTACTTTCTCCCAGACGTAAATGCATCTCCGCATAAATAAAATATTTTCGTCATCTTTAAGACAAATCCACATGTGATTTTCTTTTTTCTCTTCTGCAATTTCTCCATTATTATTTGTAAAGATCTCTTCTTCAAATCAACGGAGAGGCATTTACGTTGTTCCAGAAATAAACGCATCTCCGCAAACGTATTTTATTTCCGCCTTTTTAGATTCAATCCGCATGTGATTTTCTTATATCTCTTCTAGTATTTCTCTAATATTATAAGTAATATCCTGTTCATATTTTCAACGAAGATGCATTTACTTTACACCAGAAAGGAAAGCATCTCCGTATATATTTTATTTCCGTCATCTTTGAGATTAATCTGCATGTGATTTTCCTTTGTCTCTTCTGCAATTTCTCGATTAAAATTTGGAAAATCGTCTTCTTCCGTTCAACGGAGTGGCATTTACGTGTCTCCCGAAGTAAATGCATCACCTCATACTTAATATATTTCCGTCTTTTTAGATTCAGTCCGCATGTGAATTTCTTATGTCTCTTCTGGTATTTCTCCAATATTATTTGGAAAATCCTCTTCTTATATTCAACGGAGATGCATTTACATTCCACAAGAAATAAATGCATCTCCGCATACGTATTTTATTTCGGTCATTTGAGATTTATTACGCATAATATTTTACTACGTTTATTCTATAATTTTTCTATTATTATTTCGAAAATCCTCTTCTTAAATCCCACGGAGTGGCATTTACTATCCTCAAGAAATAAATGCATCTCCGCATGCATAATTTATTTCCGTTATCTTTGAGACCAATCCGCATATGATTTTCTTTTTTCTCTTCTGCAATTATTTTTTGTAAAATTCTCTTCTTCAAATCAACGGAGAGGCATTTACTTTCCTCCAGAAATAAATGCATCTCCGCATACGTATTTTTTCCCGTCTTTTTAGATAATATCCGCATTATTTTCATAAGTCTCTCCTGGTATTTCTCAATAGTATTTGGGAAATCCTCTTCTTATATTCAACAGAAATGCATTTGCTTTCCACCAGAAAGGAAAGCATCTCCGCATATATTTTATTTCCGACATATTTGAGATTAATCTGCATATGATTTTACTTTGTCTCTTCTACAATTTCTCCATTATAATTTGTAAAATCTTCTTCTTCCGTTCAACAGAGAGGCATTTACGTTCCTTCATAAGTAAATGCAACTCTGCATACATAATTTATTTCCGTTATTTTTGAGACCAATCCGCATGTGATTTTCTTTTTTCTCCTATGCAATTATTTGTTGTAAAATCCTCTTCTTCAAATCAACGGAGAGGCATTTACTTTCCTCCAGAAAGGAAAGCATCTCGGAATATATTTTATTTCCGTCATCTTTGAGATTAATCTTCATGCGATTTTCTTTTGTCTCTGCTGCCATTTCCCCATTATAATTTGGAAAATCTTGTTCTTCAATTCAACGGAGAGGCATTTACGTTCCTCCAGACATAAATGCATCTCCGCATAAATACTTTATTTCCGTAATCTTTAAGGCCAATCCACATGTGATTTTATTTTTTCTCTTCTGCAATTCTCCATTATTATTTGTAAAATTCTCTTCTACAAATCAACGGAGAGGAATTTACTTTCAACCAGAAATAAATGCATCTCTGCATACGTATTTTATTTCCGTCTTTTTAGGGTCAATCCGAATGTTATTTTCTTATGTCTCTTCTGGTATTTCTACTATATTACTTGGAAAATCCTCTTCTTATATTCAACGGAGATGCATTTACACTCCTACAGAAGTAAATGCATCTCCGCATAGATTATATCCGCATTATTTTCTTAAGTCTCTCCTGGTATTTCTCAATAGTATTTGGAAAATCCTCTTCTTATATTCAACGGAGATGCATTTACATTCCACCAGAAAGGAAAGCATCTCCGCATATATTTTATTTCCGACATATTTGAGATTAATCTGCATATGATTTTCCTTTGTCTCTTCTACAATTTTTCCATTATAATTTGGAATATCTTCTTCTTCCGTTCAACAGAGAGGCATTTACGTTCCTCCAGAAGTAAATGCATCTCCGCATACATAATTTATTTCCGTTATCTTTTAGACCAATCCGCATGTGATTTTCTTTTTTCTCTTCTGCAATTATTTTTTTTAAAATTTTCTTCTTCAAATGAATGGAGAGTATATATTTTATTTCCGTCATCTTTGAGATTAATCTGCATGTAATTTTCTTTTGTCTCTTCTGCACTTACTCCATTATAATTTTGAAAATCTTCTTCCATTCAACGGAGAGGCATTTACTTTCTCCCAGACGTAAATGCATCTCCGCATAAATAAAATATTTTCGTCATCTTTAAGACAAATCCACATGTGATTTTCTTTTTTCTCTTCTGATATTTCTCCATTATTATTTGTAAAGTTCTCTTCTACAAATCAACGGAGAGGAATTTACTTTCAACCAGAAATAAATGCATCTCTGCATACGTATTTTATTCCCGTCTTTTTAGGGTCAATCGGAACGTTATTTTCTTATGTCTCTTCTGGTATTTCTACTCTATTATTTGGAAAATCCTCTTCTTATATTCATTGGAAATGCATTTACGCTCCTCCAGAAGATAACGCATCTCCGCATAAAAATTAATTTTCGTCATCTATAAGACCAATCCACATGTGATTTTCTTTTTTCTCTTCTGCAATTATTTTTTGTAAAATTCTCTTCTTCAAATCAACGGAGAGGCATTTACTTTCCTCCAGAAAGAAATGCATCTCCGTAAACGTATGTTATTTCCGTCTTTTTAGATTAAATCCGCATGTGATTTTCTTATATCTCTTCTAGCATTTCTCTAATGTTATTTGGAAAATCCTGTTCTTATATTTAACGAAAATGCATTTACTTTCCAAAAGATTTACATTTACTTTCCATTTTCTTTTTTCTTTTCTGCAATTTCTCCATTATTATTTGTAAAATTCTCTTCTTCAGTTCAACGGAGAGGCATTTACGTTCCTCCAGACGTAAATGCATCTCCGCATAAATAATTAATTTCCATCATCTTTAAGACCAATCTACCTGTGATTTTCTTTTTTTTCACATTTCTTCGTTATAATTTGTAAAATTCTCTTCTTCAAATCAACGGAGAGGAATTTACTTTCCTCTAGAAATAAATGCATCTCCGCATACGTATTTTATTTCCGTCATTTTAGATTCAATCCGCATGTGATTTTCTTATATCTCTTCTGGTATTTCTCCAATATTATTTGGAAAATCTTCTTCTTATATTCAAAGGATATGCATTTACTTTCCACCAGAAAGGAAAGCATCTCCGCATACATTTTATTTCCACCATATTTGAGATTAATCCGCATATGATTTTCCTTTGTCTCTTGTGCAATTTCTCCATTATAATTTGGAAAATCTTCTTCTTCCATTCAACAGAGAGGCATTTACGTTCCTCCAGAAGTAAATGCAACTCTGCATACATAATTTATTTCCATTATTTTTGAGGCCAATCCGCATGTGATTTTATTTTTTCTCTTCTGCAATTATTTTTTGTAAAATACTCTTCTTCAAATCAAAGGAGAGGCATTTACTTTCCTCCAGAAATAAATTCATCTCCGCAAACGTATTTTATTTCCGTCTTTTTAGATTGAATCCGCATGTGATTTTCTTATGTCTCTTCTGGTATTTCTCAATATTATTTGAAAAAATCCTCTTCTTATATTCAACGGAGATGCATTTACTTTCCACCAGAAAGGAAAGCATATCCGCATATATTTTATTTCCGTCATCTTTGAGAATTATTCTGCATGCGATATTCTTTTGTCTCTGCTGCCATTTCTCCATTATAATTTGGAAAATCTTCTTCTTCAATTCAACGGAGAGGAATTTACGTTCCTCCAGACATAAATGCATCTCCGCATAAATAATTTATTTCCGTAATCTTTAAGGCCAATCCACATGTGATTTTATTTTTTCTCTTCTGCAATTCTCCATTATTATTTGTAAAATTCTCTTCTTCAAATCAACGGAGAGGAATTTACATTCAACCAGAAATAAATGCATCTCTGCATACGTATTTTATTTCCGTCTTTTTAGGGTCAATCCGAATGTTATTTTCTTATGTCTCTTCTGGTATTTCTACAATATTATTTGGAAAATCCTCTTCTTATATTCAACGGAGATGCATTTACGCTCCTCCAGAAGTAAATGCATCTCCACATGCATAATTTATTTTCGTTATCATTGAGTCCAATCCGCATGTGATTTTCTTTTTTCTCTTCTGCAATTATTTTTTTGTAAAATTCTCTTTTTCAAATCAACGGAGAGGCATTTACTTTCCTCCAGAAAGAAATGCATCTCCGCAAACCTATGGTATTTCCGTCTTTTTAGAATCAATCCGCATGTGATTTTCTTATATCTCTTCTAGTATTTCTCTAATATTATTTGGAAAATCCTGTTCTTATATTCAACGAATATGCATTTACTTTCCCCTAGATTTACATTTACTTTCCATTTTCTTTTTCCCTTCTGCAGTTTCTCCATTATTATTTGTAAAATTCTCTTCTTCAGTTCAACGGAGAGGCATTTACGTTCCTCCAGACGTAGATGCATCTCCGTATAAATAATTTATTTCCATCATCTTACGTGTGATTTTCTTTTTTCTCTTCTGCAAATTCTCCATTATAATTTGTAAAATTCTCTTCTTCAAATCAACGGAGAGGCATTTACTTTCCTCCAGAAATATATGCATCTCCGCATACGTATTTTATTTCCGTCCTTTTACATTCAATCCGCATGTGATTTTCTTATGTCTCTTCTGGTATTTCTCTAATATTATAAGGAATATCCTGTTGTTATTTTCAACGAAGATGCATTTACTTTACACCAGAAAGGAAAGCATCTCCGTATATATTTTATTACCGTCATCTTTGAGATTAATCTGCATGCGATTTTCTTTTGTCTCTGCTGCCATTTCTCCATTATAATTTGTAAAATTCTCTTCTTCAAAACAACGGAGAGGCATTTACTTTCCTCCAGAAATATATGCAACTCCGCATACGTATTTTATTTCCGTCATTTTAGATTCAATCCGCATGTGATTTTCTTATGTCTCTTCTGGTATTTCTCTAATAATATTTGGAAAATCCTCTTCTTATATTCAACGGATATGCATTTACTTTCCACCAGAAAGGAAAGCATCTCCGCATATATTTTATTTCCACCATATTTGAGATTAATCCGCATATGATTTTCCTTTCTCTCTTGTGCAATTTCTCCATTATAATTTGGAAAATCTTCTTCTTCCATTCAACAGAGAGGCATTTACGTTCCTCCAGAAGTAAATGCAATTCTGCATACATAATTTATTTCCGTTTTTTTTAAACCAATCCGCAGGTGATTTTCTTTATTCTCTTCTGCAATTATTTTTTGTAAAATCCTCTTTTTCAAATCAACGGAGAGGCATTTACTTTCCTCCAGAAATAAATGCATCTCCGCATACGTAATTTATTTCCGTCTTTTTAGATTCAATCACATGAGATTTTGTTATGTCTCTTCTGGTATTTCTCAATATTATTTGGAAAATCCTCTTCTAATATTCAACGGAGACGCATTTACTTTCCACCAGAAAGGAAAGCATCTCCGAATATATTTTATTACCGTCATCTTTAAGATTAATCTGCATGTGATTTTCTTTTGTCTCTGCTGCCATTTCTCCATTATAATTTGGAAAATCTTCTTCCTCAATTCAACGGAGAGGCATTTACGTTCCTCCAGACATAAATGCATCTCCGCATAAATAATTTATTTCCGTAATCTTTAAGGCCAATCCACATGTGATATTATTTTTTCTTTTCTGCAATTATCCATTAATATTTGTAGAATTCTCTTCTTCAAATCAACGGAGATGAAGTTACTTTTAACCTGAAATAAATGCATCTCCGATTACGCATTTTATTTCCGTCTTTTTAGGGTCAATCCTAATGTTATTTCCTTATGTCTCTTCTGGTATTGCTACTATATTATTTGGAAAATTCTCTTCTTACATTCAACGGAGATGCATTTACGCTCCTCCAGAAGTAAATGCATCTCCGCATGCATAATTTGTTTCCGTTATCATTGAGATCATTCAGCATGTGATTTGTTTTTTTCTCTTCTGCAACATTTTTTTTTTAATTCTCTTTTGCAAATCAACGGTGAGGCATTTAATTTCCTCCGGAATTAAATGCATCTCCGCATACGTATTTTATTTCCGACTTTATAGATTCAATCCACATGTGCGTTTCTGATATCTCTTCTAGTATTTCTCTAATATTATAAGTAATATCCTGTTCTTATATTCAACGAAGATGCATTTACTTTCCACCAGAAAGGAAGGCATCTCGGTATATATTTTATTTCCGTCATCTTTGAGATTAATCTGCATGTGATTTTCCTTTGTCTCTTCTGCAATTTCTCGATTAAAATTTGGAAAATCGTCTTCTTCCGTTCAACAGAGTGGCATTTACGTGTCTCCAGAAGTAAATGCATCACCTCATACTTAATATATTTCCGTATTTTTAGATTCAGTCCGCATGTGAATTTCTTATGTCTCTTCTGGTAATTCTCCAATATTATTTGGAAAATCCTCTTCTTATATTCAACGGAGATGCATTTACATTCCACAAGATATAAATGCATCTCCGCATACGTATCTTATTTCCGTCATTTTAGATTTATTACGCATAATATTTTACTATGTTTACTCTAGAATTATTTAATTATTATTTCGAAAATCCTCTTCTTAAATCCCACGGAGTGGCATTTACTATGCTCAAGAAATAAATGCATCTCCGCATGCATAATTTATTTCCGTTATCTTTGAGACCAATCCGCATGTGATTTTCTTTTTTCTCTTCAGCAATTATTTTTTGTAAAATTCTCTTCTTCAAATCAACGGAGAGGCATTTACATTCCTCCAGAAATAATTGCATCTCCGCATACGTATTTGTTTCCGTCTTTTTAGATTATACCCGCATTATTTTCTTAAGTCTCTCCTGGTATTTCTCAATAGTATTTGGAAAATCCTCTTCTTATATTCAACAGAGATGCATTTGCTTTCTGCCAGAAAGGAAAGCATCTCCGCATATATTTTATTTCCGACATATTTGAGATTAATCTGCATATGATTTTCCTTTGTCTCTTCTACAATTTCTCCATTATAATTTGGAAAATCTTCTTCTTCCGTTCAGCAGAGAGGCATTTACGTTCCTCCATAAGTAAATGCAACTCTGCATACATAATTTATTTCCGTTATTTTTGAGACCAATCCGCATGTGATTTTCTTTTTTCTCCTCTGCAATTATTTTTTGTAAAATCCTCTTCTTCAAATCAACGGAGAGGATTTTACTTTTCTCCAGAAAGGAAAGCATCTCCGAATATATTTTATTTCCGTCATCTTTGAGATTAATCTTCATGCGATTTTCTTTTGTCTCTGCTGCCATTTCTCCATTATAATTTGGAAAATCTTCTTCTTCAATTCAACGGAGAGGCATTTACGTTCCTCCAGACATAAATGCATCTCCGCATAAAATTTTATTTCCGTAATCTTTAAGGCCAATCCACATGTGATTTTATTTTTTCTCTTCTGCAATTCTCCATTATTATTTGTAAAATTCTCTCCTACAAATCAACGGAGAGGAATTTACTTTCAACCAGAAATAAATGCATCTCTGCATACGTATTTTATTTCCGTCTTTTTAGGGTCAATCGGAATGTTATTTTCTTATGTCTCTTCTGGTATTTCTACTCTATTATTTGGAAAATCCTCTTCTTTTATTCATGGGAGATGCATTTACGCTCCTCCAGAAGTTAACGCATCTCCGCATGCATAATTTATTTCCGTTGTCATTGAGACCAATCCGCATGTGATTTTCTTTTTTCTCTTCTGCAACTATTTTTTGTAAAATTCTCTTCTTCAAATCAACGGAGAGGCATTTACTTTCCTCCAGAAAGTAATGCATCTCCGTAAACGTATGTTATTTCCGTCTTTTTAGATTAAATCCGCATGTGATTTTCTTATATCTCTTCTAGTATTTCTCTAATGTTATTTGGAAAATCCTGTTCTTATATTCAACGAAAATGCATTTACTTTCCACCAGATTTACATTTACTTTCCATTTTCTTTTTTCTCTTCTGCAATTTCTCCATTATTATTTGTAAAATTCTCTTATTCAGTTCAACGGAGAGGAATTTACGTTCCTCCAGACGTAGATGCATCTCCGCATGAATAATTTATTTCCATCATCTTTAAGACCAATCTACGTGTGATTTTCTTTTTTCTCTTCTGCCATTTCTCCATTATAATTTGTAAAATTCTCTTCTTCAAAACAACGGAGAGGCATTTACTTTCCTCCAGAAATATATGTATCTCCGCATACGTATTTTATTTCCGTCATTTTAGATTCAATCCGCATGTGATTTTCTTATGTCTCTTCTGGTATTTCTCCAATATTATTTGGAAAATCCTCTTCTTATATTCAACGGAGACGCATTTACTTTCCACCAGAAAGAAAAGCATCTCCGAATATATTTTATTTCCACCATATTTGAGATTAATCCGCATATGATTTTCCTTTCTCTCTTGTGCAATTTCTCCATTATAATTTGGAAAATCTTCTTCTTCCATTCAACAGAGAGGCATTTACGTTCCTCCAGAAGTAAATGCAATTCTGCATACATAATTTATTTCCGTTTTTTTTAGACCAATCCGCAGATG
Source organism: Maratus speciosus (assembly GCA_963932465.1). NCBI lineage: Eukaryota > Metazoa > Arthropoda > Arachnida > Araneae > Salticidae > Maratus > Maratus speciosus. The sequence continues at coordinate 14,802,486 of OZ010800.1, read as the reverse complement.
ATTTTCTTTATTCTCTTCTGCAATTATTTTTTGTAAATCCTCGTTTTCAAATCAACGGAGAGGCATTTACCTTCCTCCAGAAATAAATGCATCTCCGCATACGTATTTTATTTCCGTCTTTTTAGATTCAATCACATGAGATTTTGTTATGTCTCTTCTGGTATTTCTCAATATTATTTGGAAAATCCTCTTCTAATATTCAACGGAGACGCATTTACTTTCCACCAGAAAGGAAAGCATCTTCGAATATATTTTATTACCGTCATCGTTAATATTAATCTGCATGCGATTTTCTTTTGTCTCTGCTGCCATTTCTCCATTATAATTTGGAAAATCTTCTTCAATTCAACGGAGAGGCATTTACGTTCCTCCAGACATAAATGCATCTCCGCATAAATAATTTATATCCGTAATCTTTAAGGCCAATCCACATTTGATATTATTTTTTCTCTTCTGCAATTATCCATTAATATTTGTAAAATTCTCTTCTTCAAATCAACGGAGAGGAAGTTACTTTTAACCTGAAATAAATGCATCTCCGAATACGTATTTTATTTCCGTCTTTTTAGGGTCAATCCTAATGTTTTTTTCTTATGTCTCTTCTGGTATTGCTACTATATTATTTGGAAAATTCTCTTCTTATATTCAACGGAGATGCATTTACGCTCCTCCAGAAGTAAATGCATCTCCGCATGCATACTTTATTTCCGTTATCATTGAGATCATTCAGCATGTGATTTTTTTTTCTCTTCTGCAATATTTTTTTTTAAATTCTCTTCTGCAAATCAACGGTGAGGCATTTACTTTCCTCCAGAATTAAATGCATCTCCGCATACGTATTTTATTTCCGACTTTATAGATTCAATCCACATGTGAGTTTCTTATGTCTCTTCTGGTATTTCTCCAATATTATTTGGAAAATCCTCTTCTTATATTCAACGGAGATACATTTACTTTCCACCAGAAAGGAAAGCATCTCCGCATACATTTTATTTCCGCAATATTTGAGATTCATCTGCATATGATTTTCCTTTGTCTCTTCTGCAATTTCTCCATTATTATTTGTAAAATTCTCTTCTTCAGTTCTACGGAGAGGCATTTACGTTCCTCCAGACGTAATTGCATCTCCGCATAAATAATTTATTTCCATCATCTTTAAGACCAATCTACATGTGATTTTCTTTTTTCTCTTCTGTAATTTCTCCGTTATAATTTGTAAAATTCTCTTCTTCAAATCAACGGAGAGGCATTTACTATCCTCTAGAAATAAATGCATCTCCGCATGCATAATTTATTTCCGTTATCTTTGAGACCAATCCGCATGTGATTTTCTTTTTTCTCTTCTCAATTATTTTTTGTAAAATTCTCTTCTTCAAATGAACGGAGAGGCATTTACTTTCCTCCAGAAATAAATGCATCTCCGCAAACGTATTTTATTTCCGTCTTTTTAGATTCAATCCGCATGTGATTTTCTTATATCTCTTCTGGTATTTCTCTATATTATTTGGAAAATCCTCTTCTTATATTCAACGGAGATGCATTTACATTCCACCAGAAAGGAAAGCATCTCCGCATATATTTTTTTTTCCGTCATCTTTGAGATTAATCTGCATGTAATTTTCTTTTGTCTCTTCTGCAATTACTCCATTATAATTTTGAAAATCTTCTTCTTCCATTCAACGGAGAGGCATTTACTTTCTCCCAGACGTAAATGCATCTCCGCATAAATAAAATATTTTCGTCATCTTTAAGACAAATCCACATGTGATTTTCTTTTTTCTCTTCTGCAATTTATCCATTATTATTTGTAAAATTCTCTTCTTCAAATCAACGGAGAGGCATTTACGTTGTTCCAGAAATAAACGCATCTCCGCAAACGTATTTTATTTCCGCCTTTTTAGATTCAATCCGCATGTGTTTTTCTTATATCTCTTCTAGTATTTCTCTAATGTTATAAGGAATATCCTGTTCTTATTTTCAACGAAGATGCATTTACTTTACACCAGAAAGGAAAGCATCTCCGTATATATTTTATTTCCGTCATCTTTGAGATTAAACTGCATGTGATATTCCTTTGTCTCTTCTGCAATTTCTCGATTAAAATTTGGAAAATCGTCTTCTTCCGTTCAATGGAGTGGCATTTACGTGTCTCCCGAAGTAAATGCATCACCTCATACTTAATATACTTCCGTCTTTTTAGATTCAGTCCGCATGAAAATTTCTTATATCTCTTCTGGTATTTCTCCAATATAATTTGGAAAATCCTCTTCTTATATTCAACGGAGATGCATTTACATTCCGCAAGAAATAAATGCATCTCCGCATACGTATTTTATTTCCGTCATTTTAGATTTATTACGCATAATATTTTACTACGTTTATTCTATAATTTTTCCATTATTATTTCGAAAATCCTCTTCTTAAATCCCACGGAGTGGCATTTACTATCCTCAAGATATAAATGCATCTCCGCATGCTAAATTTATTTCCGTTATCTTTGAGACCGATCCGCATATGATTTTCTTTTTTCTCTTCTGCAATTATTTTTTGTAAAATTCTCTTCTTCAAATCAACGGAGAGGCATTTACTTTCCTCCAGAAATAAATGCATCTCCGCATACGTATTTTTTCCCGTCTTTTTAGATAATATCCGCATTATTTTCTTAAGTCTCTCCTGGTATTTCTCAATAGTATTTGGAAAATCCTCTTCTTATATTCAACAGAGATGCATTTGCTTTCTGCCAGAAAGGAAAGCATCTCCGCATATATTTTATTTCCGACATATTTGAGATTAATCTGCATATGATTTTCCTTTGTCTCTTCTACAATTTCTCCATTATAATTTGGAAAATCTTCTTCTTCCGTTCAACAGAGAGGCATTTACGTTCATCCATAAGTAAATGCAACTCTGCATACATAATTTATTTCCGTTATTTTTGAGACCAATCCGCATGTGATTTTCTTTTTTCTCCTCTGCAATTATTTTTTGTAAAATCCTCTTCTTCAAATCAACGGAGAGGCATTTACTTTCCTCCAGAAAGGAAAGCATCTCCGAATATATTTTATTTCCGTCATCTTTGAGATTAATCTTCATGCGATTTTCTTTTGTCTCTGCTGCCATTTCTCCATTATAATTTGTAAAATCTTCTTCTTCAATTCAACGGAGAGGCATTTACGTTCCTCCAGACATAAATGCATCTCCGCATAAAAATTTTATTTCCGTAATCTTTAAGGCCAATCCACATGTGATTTTATTTTTTCTCTTCTACAATTCTCCATTATTATTTGTAAAATTCTCTTCTACAAATCAACGGAGAGGAATTTACTTTCAACCAGAAATAAATGCATCTCTGCATACGTATTTTATTTCCGTCTTTTTAGGGTCAATCGGAATGTTATTTTCTTATGTCTCTTCTGGTATTTCTACTCTATTATTTGGAAAATCCTCTTCTTATATTCATTGGAGATGCATTTACGCTCCTCCAGAAGTTAACGCATCTCCGCATGCATAATTTATTTCCGTTGTCATTGAGACCAATCCGCATGTGATTTTCTTTTTTCTCTTCTGCAATTATTTTTTGTAAAATTCTCTTCTTCAAATCAACGGAGAGGCATATACTTTCCTCCAGAAAGAAAAGCATCTCCGTAAACGTATGTTATTTCCGTCTTTTTAGATTAAATCCGCATGTGATTTTCTTATATCTCTTCTAGTATTTCTCTAATGTTATTTGGAAAATACTGTTCTTATATTCAACGAAAATGCATTTACTTTCCACCAGATTTACATTTACTTTCCATTTTCTCTTTTCTCTTCTGAAATTTCTCCATTATTATTTGTAAAATTCTCTTCTTCAGTTCAACGGAGAGGCATTTACGTTCCTCCAGACGTAAATGCATCTCCGCATAAATAATTAATTTCCATCATCTTTAAGACCAATCTACATGTGATTTTCTTTTTTCTCTTCTGCAATTTCTCCATTATAATTTGTAAAATTCTCTTCTTCAAACCAACGGAGAGGAATTTACTTTCCTCTAGAAATAAATGCATCTCCGCATACGTATTTTATTTCCGTCATTTTAGATTCAATCCGCATGTGATTTTCTTATGTCTCTTCTGGTATTTCTCCAATATTATTTGGAAAATCTTCTTCTTATATTCAACGGATATGCATTTACTTTCCACCAGAAAGGAAAGCATCTCCGCATACATTTTATTTCCACCATATTTGAGATTAATCCGCATATGATTTTCCTTTGTCTCTTGTGTAATTTCTCCATTATAATTTAGATAATCTTCTTCTTCCATTCAACAGAGAGGCATTTACGTTCCTCCAGAAGTAAATGCAACTCTGCATACATAATTTATTTCCATTATTTTTGAGGCAAATCCGCATGTGATTTTATTTTTTCTCTTCTGCAATTATTTTTCGTAAAATACTCTTCTTCAAATCAAAGGAGAGGCATTTACTTTCCTCCAGAAATAAATTCATCTCCGCAAACGTATTTTAATTCCGTCTTTTTAGATTCAATCCGCATGTGATTTTGTTATGTCTCTTCTGGTATTTCTCAATATTATTTGGAAAATCCTCTTCTAATATTCAACGGAGATGCATTCACTTTCCACCGGAAAGGAAAGCATCTCCGAATATATTTTATTTCCGTCATCTTTGAGATTAATCTGCATGCGATTTTCTTTTGTCCCTGCTGCCATTTCTCCATTATAATTTGGAAAATCTTCTTCTTCAATTCAACGGAGAGGCATTTACGTTCCTCCAGACATAAATGCATCTCCGCATAAGTAATTTATTTCCGTAATCTTTGAGGCCAATCCACATGTGATATTATTTTTTCTCTTCTGCAATTATCCATTAATATTTGTAAAATTCTCTTCTTCAAATCAACGGAGAGGAAGTTACTTTTAACCTGAAATAAATGCATCTCCGAATACGTATTTTATTTCCGTCTTTTTAGGGTCAATCCTAATGTTATTTTCTTATGTCTCTTCTGGTATTGCTACTATATTATTTGGAAAATTCTCTTCTTATATTCAACGGAGATGCTTTTACGCTCCTCCAGAAGTAAATGCATCTCCGCATGCATAATGTATTTCCGTTAACATTGAGATCATTCAGCATGTGATTTTTTTTTCTCTTCTGCAATATTTTTTTTTAAATTCTCTTCTGCAAATCAACGGTGAGGCATTTATTTTCCTCCAGAATTAAATGCATCTCCGCATACGTATTTTATTTCCGACTTTATAGATTCAATCCACATGTGAGTTTCTTATGTCTATTCTAGTATTTCACCAATATTATTTGGAAAATCCTCTTCTTATATTCGACGGAGATACATTTACTTTCCACCAGAAAGGAAAGCTAGAGATTAATCTGCATATGATTTTCCTTTGTCTCTTCTGCAATTTCTCCATTATTATTTGTAAAATTCTCTTCTTCAGTTCAACGGAGAGGCATTTACTATCCCCTAGAAATAAATGCATCTCCGCATGCATAATTTATTTCCGTTATCTTTGAGACCAATCCGCATGTGATTTTCTTTTTTCTCTTCTCAATTATTTTTTGTAAAATTCTCTTCTTCAAATGAACGGAGAGGCATTTACTTTCCTCCAGAAATAAATGCATCTCCGCATACGTATTTTATTTCCGTCTTTTTAGATTCAATCGACATGTGATTTTCTGATATCTCTTCTAGTATTTCTCTAATATTATAAGTAATATCCTGTTCTTATATTCAACGAAGATGCATTTACTTTCCACCAGAAAGGAAGGCATCTCGGTATATATTTTATTTCCGTCATCTTTGATATTAATCTGCATGTGATTTTCCTTTGTCTCTTCTGCAATTTCTCGATTAAAATTTGGAAAATCGTCTTCTTCCGTTCAACAGAGTGGCATTTACGTGTCTCCAGAAGTAGATGCATCACCTCATACTTAATATATTTCCGTATTAGGTAGCTTTCTTTACAAAAAGCTACCTATTGCAGCCGTTCGGAGGAAAGCGATTTCAAAAAATTTTGGTATATTTTCATCGATCATGACCCTCAGACCCCGAAACCACCCTCCGTTCAAAATTGATATATATATATATATATATATATCAATATATATATATATATATATCTGACCTATGTCACACTGTAACTCTCGTATTTATGAACCGATTTAAATGTAATTCGATGTGTACATAGTACATACCAATGTCTCGACCGAGTTCGTTGGCCAGCATCATCCGCCATTTTGTTTCAAAATGGCGGCCATTTAAAAATTTTTAAAAAATTTAAAATTTGAAATGTGGTACCAAAAAATTAAAAATGGAAAAATATTTTTTTCTTATGTATTTGACTTTTATACAAAGACTCCGTAGCAGTTTTTGTTTCGTCTATATCTTAAAAAATGGCTGAGTTATAGCATTTTGAATTTCTAGCGAAGCTGACATTTTGAAACGTCCTGGATTTTGTCACGCGATAAAAGGCGTATTTATAAACCGATTTGGATCTAACTTCGTTTATACATAGTACAGACCAATGTCTCGACCGAGTTCGTTGGCCAGCTTCATCCGCCATTTTGTTTAAAAATGGCGGCCATTTAAAATTTTAAGAAAAATTTAAATTTGAAATGTGGTACCAAAAAATTGAAAATTGAAAAAATATTTTTTTCTTATGTGTTTGACCTTGATAAAAAGATTCAGGAGCAGTTTTTGTTTCGTCTATATCTTAAAAAATGGCTGAGTTATAGCATTTTGAATTTCAGCGTGGCTGACATTTTGAAACGCCCTGATTTTTGCCACGTGATAACAGACGTATTTATGAACCGATTTGGATGTACCTTGGTGTATATATAGTACATACAAATAACTCAACCGAGTTCGTTGGCCAGCTTCATCCGCCATCTTGTTTCAAATTGGCTACCCTTTAAAAAAATCCCTGCCGGCCCGGCCTACAGGCAGAGGTAGATTGCGAAGTTACGTATACTAATTTCACCAACAAAAACAAAATCATTATTAGATATAAATCCACTTTAACATCTGTCTGCTTTTGACGAGTTTTTATTTCCTTTTTATAAAATAGTTGGTTTTATCAGAATCATGTTAAGGCGATATTAAAAAATATATTTTTCCATACTCAACAACTCGAAATTTTCTGGCACATTTTCAGATTCATTTTTAATTTTAAAAAAAATATGAAACATGCTGACGTGATTTTTGAAAAGATTTATAAGCGACCTGGGTTTTTATTTTTCTTTCAATTAATTAAAACTTGATTAATAAACAATTATTTTCTCAGTAGGGCAATATTTTTCGTTTCTAACAATCGCTTCGGGAAATTCTGTTCAAAATGCCCACTTTGACATCCTTTTTTGAAATATATTCTGCCTCTATCGAAAAATCGATCATTACTGTACATTATATAGTTTCTGAATAAGAGAATCTAGCAATTGGATGCGTTTGAGAGTAAAAATGAATTTAAAAATGAGTAAGAAATAGACAGTTTGGATTTGAATGCACCCTTAATAAGATGATTTTTTTCTTCAATCGCTATGTATTTTTAATTTGTTTTTGCTGTAAGAATTGGCCCTATCAAAAACTTCTCTGCATAGATATTGAAGACAATATTAAGAAGATATATGATAAATTCATGGAGATTTTATATCTTGTGAATTGACGGAGTTATTAAAATTTTTCTTCTTCAACCCCCCTTTTATGTTTTGGTTTTTAATTTTTTTTCTCGGTACGAATTGGTCCTATTAAAAACTTGTGAATATAAAAGTTGTAGATAATATTAAGGAGATGTATAGTAAAATTATTGGATTTGATATCTTGAGAATTGACGAAGTAAGGAATTTTTTTCTCCCAAAAACCGCTCCTTGAGCCTATTTTAAATTTTATCAAAAATCTGTGATGCATGAATTTTTGGCGCTATTTTTAGAAGTAATAAAAACTTTAAACTGATTTGATATGTACAAAAATTAAGAAGTTATGGGGTTTTTTCGGTTTTCACAAAACCCCTCCCTATTTCCATCCCCTTTGTCCGCTTTTGCCCATTAACGAACTTGAGCGAGATTTTATGTCCCTTGATTTTATGTATCAGTTTGAAAGAGATTTGTGCAGAATTGGGGAAGTTATCGTGTCCAGAAGAAAGTGATAACACAATTGCTTCGGGAAATTCCGTTCAAAATGCCAATTTTGACATCCTTTTTTGAAATATATTCTTCCTCTATCAAAAAATCGATCATTACTTTACATTATATAGTTTCTGAGTAAGAGAATCTAGCAATTGGATGCGCTTGAGAGCAAAAATGAATTTAAAAATGAGTAACAAAATAAGCAGTTTGGATTCGAGTGCCTCCTTAATGCAATGATTTTTCCAACACAATCCGCTTCGGGAAATTCGGTTCAAAATGCCCACTTTAACAGCACTTTTTTAAATATATTCTGCCTCTATCAAAAAATCGACCATTTCGGTACATTATATTGTTTCTGAGTAAGAAAACGTAACAATTGGAAGCCTTTGAGGGCAAAAATGAATTGTAAAATGAGTCAGAAAATAAGCAGTTTGGATTTGAATACACCCTTACTTAGATGATTTTTTTCTTCAATCGCTATGTATTTTTAATTTTTTTTTTTTTGCTGTAAGAATTGATCCTATTCAAAACTTGTCTATACAGATGTTGTAGACAATATTAAGAAGATATATGATAAATTCATGGGGATTTTATATCTTTTGAATTGACGGAGGTATGGATTTTTTACTTCTTCACACCCCCTTTTTGTTTTCGTTTTTATTTTTTTTTTTTTGCGGTACGAATTGGTCCTATCAAAAACTTGTGAATATAAAAGTTGTAGATAATATTAAGGAGATTTATAATAAAATTAATTGGAATTGATATCTTAAGAATTGACGAAGTTGTGAATTTTTTTCTCCCCAAAACCCTATTTTTTGCGCCCCTTGAGTCCATTTTTAACTTTATCAAAAATCTGTGATACATAAAATTTTGGTCCTATTTTTAGAAGTAATAAAAACTTTAAACTGATTTGATATGTATAAAAATTAAGATGTTATGGGGGGTTTTCGGTTTTCGCAAACCCCCTCCCTATTTCCATCCCCTTGGTCCGATTTTGCCCATTAACGAACTTGACCGAGATTTTATGCCCATTGATTTTATGTATTAGTTTGGAAGAGATTGGTGCAGAATTACGAAAGTTATCGTGTCCAGAAGAAAGTGATATATATATATAGATAGATACATAGATAGATAGATAGATAGATAGATATAAAGTTTTTTACTGAGGGTGGTTTTGGGTTCTAGGGGTCATGATCGGTGTAGATCTGCAAAAATTTTTCAGAAATTCCAACATGGGAACGATCCCAATAGGTAGTATTTCATACGAAATCCACCTAAAAATTTAAATCTAAAATAAGATACCAAAAAAATGGAAAATGAAAAAGATTTTTTCATATGTGTTTGACCTTAATACAAAGATTCCGAAACAGGTTTTGTTTCGTCCATATCTAAAAAAATGGTTGAGTTATAACATTTTGAATTTCTATTGTGGCTGACATTTTAAAACGACCTGATTTTTGTCACGCGATAACAGGCGTATTTATGAACCGATTTGAATGTAACTTGGTCTGTACATAGTACATATCAATGTCTCGACCGAGTTCGTTGGCCAGCTTCATTCGCCATCTTGTTTCAAAAGGGTTGCCATTTAAAAAAAAAAATGTAATTTAAAATTTAAAATGAGGTATTAGAAAATTAGAAAATGAAAAAGATTTTTTTCATGTGTTTGACCTTGATACAAAGATTCTGGAGCAGTTTTTGTTTCTGAAAATTTGTTCTTTTGTTTATATCTTAAAAAGTGGTTGAATTATAGCACTTTGAATTTCTATCATGGCTAACACTTTGAAACGATCGTGTATTTGTCACTCGATACCTCACGTATTCGCCTATTTCGATGGAAGAAGGCATGTGGATAGTATACATAAATATCTCGACCAAGTTCGCTGGCCAGCTTCATCAGCCATCTTGTTTCAAAATGGCGGCCATTAAATAAAAAAAATTATATTTAAAGTGAGGTGCAAAAAAATTAGAAATTGAAAAAGGTTTCTTTCTTAAGTATTTGACCTTGATATAAGGATTCAGGAGCATTTTTTTTTGTCTTTATCTTAAAAAATGGCTCAGATATAGCAGTTTCAATTTCTAACGTGGGTGACATTTTGAAAAATCTGATTTTTTGCCTGCGACAGCACTCGTATATATCAACCGATTCCGATGTGAGTGAGCATGTGCACAGCAATTACTAAGGTCTCGACCAAGTTCACTGGTTAGCCTCATCCACCATGTTGTCTTAAAATGGCAGGCACTTTAAGAAATCGCCGAATTTGGCAGCCAAATATAAGTGACTTTAAATAAAAGCAGCTTGGATAAAGCTGACTAATTTCGCGAAATTCTCATTCATAATGATTTAGTATTGATAAAAATTAGTATTGAATCTCCTACATTCCGTTTCCACTGAATTGAGCTTCGTGTGTTTGAATAATATAAGTTGGCTTTTTTAAAATAAGGAATATGAAAGCTACCTCTTCCTCCCGGCACTGGCCGGAAGGACTTTTTTTAGATTCAGTCCGCATGTGAATTTCTTATGTCTCTTCTGGTAATTCTCCAATATTATTTGGAAAATCCTCTTCTTATATTCAACGGAGATGCATTTACATTCCACAAGAAATAAATGCATCTCCGCATACGTATTTTATTTCCGTCATTTTAGATTTATTACGCATAATATTTTACTACGTTTATTCTATAATTTTTCCATTATTATTTCGAAAATCCTCTTCTTAAATCCCACGGAGTGGCATTTACTATCCTCAAGATATAAATGCATCTCCGCATGCTAAATTTATTTCCGTTATCTTTGAGACCGATCCGCATATGATTTTCTTTTTTCTCTTCTGCAATTATTTTTTGTAAAATTCTCTTCTTCAAATCAACGGAGAGGCATTTACTTTCCTCCAGAAATAAATGCATCTCCGCATACGTATTTTTTCCCGTCTTTTTAGATAATATCCGCATTATTTTCTTAAGTCTCTCCTGGTATTTCTCAATAGTATTTGGAAAATCCTCTTCTTATATTCAACAGAGATGCATTTGCTTTCTGCCAGAAAGGAAAGCATCTCCGCATATATTTTATTTCCGACATATTTGAGATTAATCTGCATGTGATTTTCCTTTGTCTCTTCTGCAATTTCTCGATTAAAATTTGGAAAATCGTCTTCTTCCGTTCAACAGAGTGGCATTTACGTGTCTCCAGAAGTAAATGCATCACCTCATACTTAATATATTTCCGTATTTTTAGATTCAGTCCGCATGTGAATTTCTTATGTCTCTTCTGGTAATTCTCCAATATTATTTGGAAAATCCTCTTCTTATATTCAACGGAGATGCATTTACATTCCACAAGAAATAAATGCATCTCCGCATACGTATTTTATTTCCGTCATTTTAGATTTATTACGCATAATATTTTACTACGTTTATTCTATAATTTTTCCATTATTATTTCGAAAATCCTCTTCTTAAATCCCACGGAGTGGCATTTACTATCCTCAAGATATAAATGCATCTCCGCATGCTAAATTTATTTCCGTTATCTTTGAGACCGATCCGCATATGATTTTCTTTTTTCTCTTCTGCAATTATTTTTTGTAAAATTCTCTTCTTCAAATCAACGGAGAGGCATTTACTTTCCTCCAGAAATAAATGCATCTCCGCATACGTATTTTTTCCCGTCTTTTTAGATAATATCCGCATTATTTTCTTAAGTCTCTCCTGGTATTTCTCAATAGTATTTGGAAAATCCTCTTCTTATATTCAACAGAGATGCATTTGCTTTCTGCCAGAAAGGAAAGCATCTCCGCATATATTTTATTTCCGACATATTTGAGATTAATCTGCATATGATTTTCCTTTGTCTCTTCTACAATTTCTCCATTATAATTTGGAAAATCTTCTTCTTCCGTTCAACAGAGAGGCATTTACGTTCCTCCATAAGTAAATGCAACTCTGCATACATAATTTATTTCCGCTATTTTTGAGACCAATCCGCATGTGATTTTCTTTTTTCTCCTCTGCAATTATTTTTTGTAAAATCCTCTTCTTCAAATCCACGGAGAGGCATTTACTTTCCTCCAGAAAGGAAAGCATCTCCAAATATATTTTATTTCCGTCATCTTTGAGATTAATCTTCATGCGATTTTCTTTTGTCTCTGCTGCCATTTCTCCATTATAATTTGGAAAATCTTCTTCTTCAATTCAACGGAGAGGCATTTACGTTCCTCCAGACATAAATGCATCTCCGCATAAAAATTTTATTTCCGTAATCTTTAAGGCCAATCCACATGTGATATTATTTTTTCTCTTCTGCAATTCTCCATTATTATTTGTAAAATTCTCTTCTACAAATCAACGGAGAGGAATTTACTTTCAACCAGAAATAAATGCATCTCTGCATACGTATTTTATTTCCGTCTTTTTAGGGTCAATCGGAATGTTATTTTCTTATGTCTCTTCTGGTATTTCTACTCTATTATTTGGAAAATCCTCTTCTTATATTCTTTCCATTTACTTTTTCCCTTCTGCAGTTTCTCCATTATTATTTGTAAAATTGTCTTCTTCAGTTCAACGGAGAGGCATTTACGTTCCTCCAGACGTAGATGCATCTCCGCATAAATAATTTATTTCCATCATCTTTAAGACCAATCTACGTGTGACTTTCTTTTTTCTCTTCTGCCATTTTTCCATTATAATTTATAAAATTCTCTTCTTCAAAACAACGGAGAGGCATTTACTTTTCTCCAGAAATATATGCATCTCCGCATACGTATTTTATTTCCGTCATTTTAGATTCAATCCGCATGTGATTTTCTTATGTCTCTTCTGGTATTTCTCCAATATTATTTGGAAAATCCTCTTCTTATATTCAACGGATATGCATTTACTTTCCACCAGAAAGGAAAGCATCTCCGCATATATTTTATTTCCACCATATTTGAGATTAATCCGCATATGATTTTCCTTTCTCTCTTGTGCAATTTCTCCATTATAATTTGGAAAATCTTCTTCTTCCATTCCACAGAGAGGCATTTACGTTCCTCCAGAACTAAATGCAATTCTGCATACATAATTTATTTCCGTTTTTTTTTAGACCAATCCGCAGGTGATTTTCTTTATTCTCTTCTGCAATTATTTTTTGTAAAATCCTCTTTGTCAAATCAACGGAGAGGCATTTACTTTCCTCCAGAAATAAATGCATCTCCGCATACGTATTTTATTTCCTTCTTTTTAGATTCAATCACATGAGATTTTTTTATGTCTCTTCTGGTATTTCTCAATATTATTTGGAAAATCCTCTTCTAATATTCAACGGAGACGCATTTACTTTCCACCAGAAAGGAAAGCATCTCCGAATATATTTTATTACCGTCATCTTTCAGATTAATATGCATGCGATTTTCTTTTGTCTCTGGTGCCATTTCTCCATTATAATTTGGAAAATCTTCTTCAATTCAACGGAGAGGCATTTACGTTCCTCCAGACATAAATGCATCTCCGCATAAATAGTTTATTTCCGTAATCTTTAAGGCCAATCCACATGTGATATTATTTTTTCTCTTCTGCAATTATCCATTAATATTTGTAAAATTCTCTTCTTCAAATCAACGGAGAGGAAGTTACTTTTAACCTGAAATAAATGCATCTCCGCATACGTATTTGTTTCCGTCTTTTTAGATTATATCCGCATTATTTTCTTAAGTCTCTCCTGGTATTTCTCAATAGTATTTGGAAAATCCTCTTCTTATATTCAACAGAGATGCATTTGCTTTCTGCCAGAAAGGAAAGCATCTCCGCATATATTTTATTTTCGACATATTTGAGATTAATCTGCATATGATTTTCCTTTGTCTCTTCTACAATTTCTCCATTATAATTTGGAAAATCTTCTTCTTCCGTTCAGCAGAGAGGCATTTACGTTCCTCCATAAGTAAATGCAACTCTGCATACATAATTTATTTCCGTTATTTTTGAGACCAATCCGCATGTGATTTTCTTTTTTCTCCTCTGCAATTATTTTTTGTAAAATCCTCTTCTTCAAATCAACGGAGAGGCATTTACTTTCCTCCAGAAAGGAAAGCATCTCCGAATATATTTTATTCCCGTCATCTTTGAGATTAATATGCATGCGATTTTCTTTTGTCTCTGCTGCCATTTCTCCATTATAATTTGGAAAATCTTCTTCTTCAATTCAACGGAGAGGCATTTACGTTCCTCCAGACATAAATGCATCTCCGCATAAAAATTTATTTCCGTAATCTTTAAGGCCAATCCACATGTGATTTTATTTTTTCTCTTCTGCAATTCTCCATTATTATTTGTAAAATTCTCTTCTACAAATCAACGGAGAGTAATTTACTTTCAACCAGAAATAAATGCATCTCTGCATACGTATTTTATTTCCGTCTTTTTAGGGTCAATCGGAGTGTTATTTTCTTATGTCTCTTCTGGTATTTCTACTCTATTATTTGGAAAATCCTCTTCTTATATTCATTGGAGATGCATTTACGCTCCTCCAGAAGTTAACGCATCTCCGCATGCATAATTTATTTCCGTTGTCATTGAGACAAATCCGCATGTGATTTTTTTTTCTCTTCTGCAATTATTTTTTGTAAAATTCTCTTCTTGAAATCAACGGAGAGGCATTTACTTTCCTCCAGAAAGTAATGCATCTCCGTAAACGTATGTTATTTCCGCCTTTTTAGATTAAATCCGCATGTGATTTTCTTATATCTCTTCTAGTATTTCTCTAATGTTATTTGGAAAATCCTGTTCTTATATTCAACGAAAATGCATTTACTTTCCACCAGATTGACATTTACTTTCCATTTTCTTTTTTCTCTTCTGCAATTTCTCCATTATAATTTGTAAAATTCTCTTCTTCAAATCAACGGAGAGGAATTTACTTTCCTCTAGAAATAAATGCATCTCCGCATACGTATTTTATTTCCGTCATTTTAGATTCAATCCGCATGTGATTTTCTTATGTCTCTTCTGGTATTTCTCCAATATTATTTGGAAAATCTTCTTCTTATATTCAACGGATATGCATTTACTTTCCACCAGAAAGGAAAGCATCTCCGCATACATTTTATTTCCACCATATTTGAGATGAATCCGCATATGATTTTCCTTTGTCTCTTGTGTAATTTCTCCATTATAATTTGGAAAATCTTCTTCTTCCATTCAACAGAGAGGCATTTACGTTCCTCCAGAAGTAAATGCAACTCTGCATACATAATTTATTTCCATTATTTTTGAGGCCAATCCGCATGTGATTTTATTTTTTCTCTTCTGCAATTATTTTTTGTAAAATACTCTTCTTCAAATCAAAGGAGAGGCATTTACTTTCCTCCAGAAATAAATTCATCTCCGCAAACGTATTTTATTTCCGTCTTTTTAGATTCAATCCGCATGTGATTTTGTTATGTCTCTTCTGGTATTTCTCAATATTATTTGGAAAATCCTCTTCTAATATTCAACGGAGATGCATTCACTTTCCACCAGAAAGGAAAGCATCTCCGAATATATTTTATTTCCGTCATCTTTGAGATTAATCTGCATGCGATTTTCTTTTGTCTCTGCTGCCATTTCTCCATTATAATTTGGAAAATCTTCTTCTTCAATTCAACGGAGAGGCATTTACGTTCCTCCACACATAAATGCATCTCCGCATAAATAATTTATTTCGGTAATCTTTAAGGCCAATCCACATGTGATTTTATTTTTTCTCTTCTGCAATTCTCCATTATTATTTGTAAAATTCTCTTCTTCAAATCAACGGAGAGGAATTTACATTCAACCAGAAATAAATGCATCTCTGCATACGTATTTTATTTCCGTCTTTTTAGGGTCAATCCGAATGTTATTTTCTTATGTCTCTTCTGGTATTTCTACTATATTATTTGGAAAATCTTCTTCTTATATTCAACGGAGATGCATTTACGCTCCTCCAGAAGTAAATGCATCTCCACATGCATAATTTATTTCCGTTATCATTGAGACCAATCCGCATGTGATTTTTTTTTTCTCTTCTGCAATATTTTTTTTTTTAAATTCTCTTCTGCAAATCAACGGAGAGGCATTTACTTTCCTCCAGAAAGAAATGCATCTCCGCAAACGTATTTTAATTCCGTCTTTTTAGATTCAATCCGCATGTGATTTTCTTATATCTCTTCTACTATTTCTCTAATATTATTTGGAAAATCCTGTTCTTATATTCAACGAAAATGCATTTACTTTCCACCAGATTGACATTTACTTTCCATTTTCTTTTTTCTCTTCTGCAATTTCTCCATTATAATTTGTAAAATTCTCTTCTTCAAATCAACGGAGAGGAATTTACTTTCCTCTAGAAATAAATGCATCTCCGCAAACGTATTTTAATTCCGTCTTTTTAGATTCAATCCGCATGTGATTTTCTTATATCTCTTCTAGTATTTCTCTAATGTTATTTGGAAAATCCTGTTCTTATATTCAACGAAAATGCATTTACTTTCCACCAGATTGACATTTACTTTCCATTTTCTTTTTTCTCTTCTGCAATTTCTCCATTATAATTTGTAAAATTCTCTTCTTCAAATCAACGGAGAGGAATTTACTTTCCTCTAGAAATAAATGCATCTCCGCATACGTATTTTATTTCCGTCATTTTAGATTCAATCCGCATGTGATTTTCTTATGTCTCTTCTGGTATTTCTCCAATATTATTTGGAAAATCTTCTTCTTATATTCAACGGATATGCATTTACTTTCCACCAGAAAGGAAAGCATCTCCGCATACATTTTATTTCCACCATATTTGAGATGAATCCGCATATGATTTTCCTTTGTCTCTTGTGTAATTTCTCCATTATAATTTGGAAAATCTTCTTCTTCCATTCAACAGAGAGGCATTTACGTTCCTCCAGAAGTAAATGCAACTCTGCATACATAATTTATTTCCATTATTTTTGAGGCCAATCCGCATGTGATTTTATTTTTTCTCTTCTGCAATTATTTTTTGTAAAATACTCTTCTTCAAATCAAAGGAGAGGCATTTACTTTCCTCCAGAAATAAATTCATCTCCGCAAACGTATTTTATTTCCGTCTTTTTAGATTCAATCCGCATGTGATTTTGTTATGTCTCTTCTGGTATTTCTCAATATTATTTGGAAAATCCTCTTCTAATATTCAACGGAGATGCATTCACTTTCCACCAGAAAGGAAAGCATCTCCGAATATATTTTATTTCCGTCATCTTTGAGATTAATCTGCATGCGATTTTCTTTTGTCTCTGCTGCCATTTCTCCATTATAATTTGGAAAATCTTCTTCTTCAATTCAACGGAGAGGCATTTACGTTCCTCCACACATAAATGCATCTCCGCATAAATAATTTATTTCGGTAATCTTTAAGGCCAATCCACATGTGATTTTATTTTTTCTCTTCTGCAATTCTCCATTATTATTTGTAAAATTCTCTTCTTCAAATCAACGGAGAGGAATTTACATTCAACCAGAAATAAATGCATCTCTGCATACGTATTTTATTTCCGTCTTTTTAGGGTCAATCCGAATGTTATTTTCTTATGTCTCTTCTGGTATTTCTACTATATTATTTGGAAAATCTTCTTCTTATATTCAACGGAGATGCATTTACGCTCCTCCAGAAGTAAATGCATCTCCACATGCATAATTTATTTCCGTTATCATTGAGACCAATCCGCATGTGATTTTTTTTTTCTCTTCTGCAATATTTTTTTTTTTAAATTCTCTTCTGCAAATCAACGGAGAGGCATTTACTTTCCTCCAGAAAGAAATGCATCTCCGCAAACGTATTTTAATTCCGTCTTTTTAGATTCAATCCGCATGTGATTTTCTTATATCTCTTCTACTATTTCTCTAATATTATTTGGAAAATCCTGTTCTTATATTCAACGAAAATGCATTTACTTTCCACCAGATTTACATTTACTTTCCATTTTCTTTTTCCCTTCTGCAGTTTCTCCATTATTATTTGTAAAATTCTCTTCTTCAGTTCAACGGAGAGGCATTTACGTTCCTCCAGACGTAGATGCATCTCCGCATAAATAATTTATTTCCATCATCTTTAAGACCAATCTACGTGTGACTTTGTTTTTTCTCTTCTGCCATTTCTCCATTATAATTTGTAAAATTCTCTTCTTCAAAACAACGGAGAGGCATTTACTTTCCTCCAGAAATATATGCATCTCCGCATACGTATTTTATTTCCTTCTTTTTAGATTCAATCACATGAGATTTTGTTATGTCTCTTCTGGTATTTCTCAATATTATTTGGAAAATCCTCTTCTAATATTCAACGGAGACGCATTTACTTTCCACCAGAAAGGAAAGCACCTCCGAATATATTTTATTACCGTCATCTTTGAGAATTATTCTGCATGCGATTTTCTTTTGTCTCTGCTGCCATTTCTCCATTATAATTTGGAAAATCTTCTTCAATTCAACGGAGAGGCATTTACGTTCCTCCAGACATAAATGCATCTCCGCATAAATAGTTTATTTCCGTAATCTTTAAGGCCAATCCACATGTGATATTATTTTTTCTCTTCTGCAATTATCCATTAATATTTGTAAAATTCTCTTCTTCAAATCAACGAAGAGGAAGTTACTTTTAACTTGAAATAAATGCATCTCCGAAAACGTATTTTATTTCCGTCTTTTTAGGGTCAATCCAAATGTTATTTTATTATGTCTCTTCTGGTATTGCTACTATATTATTTGGAAAATTCTCTTCTTATATTCAACGGAGATGCTTTTACGCTCCTCCAGAAGTAAATGCATCTCCGCATGCATAATGTATTTCCGTTATCATTGAGATCATTCAGCATGTGATTTTTTTTTCTCTTCTGCAATATTTTTTTTTTAATTCTCTTCTGCAAATCAACGGAGAGGCATTTACTTTCCTCCAGAATTAAATGCATCTCCGCATACGTATTTTATTTCCGACTTTATAGATTCAATCCACATGTGAGTTTCTGATATCTCTTCTAGTATTTATCTAATATTATAAGTAATATCCTGTTCTTATATTCAACGAAGATGCATTTACTTTCCACCAGAAAGGAAGGCATCTCGGTATATATTTTATTTCCGTCATCTTTGATATTAATCTGCATGTGATTTTCCTTTGTCTCTTCTGCAATTTCTCGATTAAAATTTGGAAAATCGTCTTCTTCCGTTCAACAGAGTGGCATTTACGTGTCTCCAGAAGTAAATGCATCACCTCATACTTAATATATTTCCGTATTTTTAGATTCAGTCCGCATGTGAATTTCTTATGTCTCTTCTGGTAATTCTCCAATATTATTTGGAAAATACTCTTCTTATATTCAACGGAGATGCATTTACATTCCACAAGATATAAATGCATCTCCGCATACGTATTTTATTTCCGTCATTTTAGATTTATTACGCATAATATTTTACTACGTTTACTCTATAATGTTTTCATTATTATTTCGAAAATCCTCTTCTTAAATCCCACGGAGTGGCATTTACTATCCTCAAGAAATAAATGCATCTCCGCATGCATAATTTATTTCCGTTATCTTTGAGACCAATCCGCATGTGATTTTCTTTTTTCTCTTCAGCAATTATTTTTTGTAAAATTCTCTTCTTCAAATCAACGGAGAGGCATTTACATTCCTCCAGAAATAATTGCATCTCCGCATACGTATTTGTTTCCGTCTTTTTAGATTATATCCGCATTATTTTCTTAAGTCTCTCCTGGTATTTCTCAATAGTATTTGGAAAATCCTCTTCTTATATTCAACAGAGATGCATTTGCTTTCTGCCAGAAAGGAAAGCATCTCCGCATATATTTTATTTCCGACATATTTGAGATTAATCTGCATATGATTTTCCTTTGTCTCTTCTACAATTTCTCCATTATAATTTGGAAAATCTTCTTCTTCCGTTCAGCAGAGAGGCATTTACGTTCCTCCATAAGTAAATGCAACTCTGCATACATAATTTATTTCCGTTATTTTTGAGACCAATCCGCATGTGATTTTCTTTTTTCTCCTCTGCAATTATTTTTTGTAAAATCCTCTTCTTCAAATCAACGGAGAGGCATTTACTTTCCTCCAGAAAGGAAAGCATCTCCGAATATATTTTATTTCCGTCATCTTTGAGATTAATCTTCATGCGATTTTCTTTTGTCTCTGCTGCCATTTCTCCATTATAATTTGGAAAATCTTCTTCTTCAATTCAACGGAGAGGCATTTACGTTCCTCCAGACATAAATGCATCTCCGCATAAAATTTTATTTCCGTAATCTTTAAGGCCAATCCACATGTGATTTTATTTTTTCTCTTCTGCAATTCTCCATTATTATTTGTAAAATTCTCTTTTACAAATCAACGGAGAGGAATTTACTTTCAACCAGAAATAAATGCATCTCTGCATACATATTTTATTTCCGTCTTTTTAGGGTCAATCGGAATGTTATTTTCTTATGTCTCTTCTGGTATTTCTACTCTATTATTTGGAAAATCCTCTTCTTATATTCATTGGAGATGCATTTACGCTCCTCCAGAAGTTAACGCATCTCCGCATGCATAATTTATTTCCGTTATCATTGAGACCAATCCGCATGTGATTTTTTTTTTCTCTTCTGCAATATTTTTTTTTTTAAATTCTCTTCTGCAAATCAACGGAGAGGCATTTACTTTCCTCCAGAAAGAAATGCATCTCCGCAAACGTATTTTAATTCCGTCTTTTTAGATTCAATCCGCATGTGATTTTCTTATATCTCTTCTACTATTTCTCTAATATTATTTGGAAAATCCTGTTCTTATATTCAACGAAAATGCATTTACTTTCCACCAGATTTACATTTACTTTCCATTTTCTTTTTCCCTTCTGCAGTTTCTCCATTATTATTTGTAAAATTCTCTTCTTCAGTTCAACGGAGAGGCATTTACGTTCCTCCAGACGTAGATGCATCTCCGCATAAATAATTTATTTCCATCATCTTTAAGACCAATCTACGTGTGACTTTGTTTTTTCTCTTCTGCCATTTCTCCATTATAATTTGTAAAATTCTCTTCTTCAAAACAACGGAGAGGCATTTACTTTCCTCCAGAAATATATGCATCTCCGCATACGTATTTTATTTCCTTCTTTTTAGATTCAATCACATGAGATTTTGTTATGTCTCTTCTGGTATTTCTCAATATTATTTGGAAAATCCTCTTCTAATATTCAACGGAGACGCATTTACTTTCCACCAGAAAGGAAAGCACCTCCGAATATATTTTATTACCGTCATCTTTGAGAATTATTCTGCATGCGATTTTCTTTTGTCTCTGCTGCCATTTCTCCATTATAATTTGGAAAATCTTCTTCAATTCAACGGAGAGGCATTTACGTTCCTCCAGACATAAATGCATCTCCGCATAAATAGTTTATTTCCGTAATCTTTAAGGCCAATCCACATGTGATATTATTTTTTCTCTTCTGCAATTATCCATTAATATTTGTAAAATTCTCTTCTTCAAATCAACGAAGAGGAAGTTACTTTTAACTTGAAATAAATGCATCTCCGAAAACGTATTTTATTTCCGTCTTTTTAGGGTCAATCCAAATGTTATTTTATTATGTCTCTTCTGGTATTGCTACTATATTATTTGGAAAATTCTCTTCTTATATTCAACGGAGATGCTTTTACGCTCCTCCAGAAGTAAATGCATCTCCGCATGCATAATGTATTTCCGTTATCATTGAGATCATTCAGCATGTGATTTTTTTTTCTCTTCTGCAATATTTTTTTTTAAATTCTCTTCTGCAAATCAACGGAGAGGCATTTACTTTCCTCCAGAATTAAATGCATCTCCGCATACGTATTTTATTTCCGACTTTATAGATTCAATCCACATGTGAGTTTCTGATATCTCTTCTAGTATTTATCTAATATTATAAGTAATATCCTGTTCTTATATTCAACGAAGATGCATTTACTTTCCACCAGAAAGGAAGGCATCTCGGTATATATTTTATTTCCGTCATCTTTGATATTAATCTGCATGTGATTTTCCTTTGTCTCTTCTGCAATTTCTCGATTAAAATTTGGAAAATCGTCTTCTTCCGTTCAACAGAGTGGCATTTACGTGTCTCCAGAAGTAAATGCATCACCTCATACTTAATATATTTCCGTATTTTTAGATTCAGTCCGCATGTGAATTTCTTATGTCTCTTCTGGTAATTCTCCAATATTATTTGGAAAATACTCTTCTTATATTCAACGGAGATGCATTTACATTCCACAAGATATAAATGCATCTCCGCATACGTATTTTATTTCCGTCATTTTAGATTTATTACGCATAATATTTTACTACGTTTACTCTATAATGTTTTCATTATTATTTCGAAAATCCTCTTCTTAAATCCCACGGAGTGGCATTTACTATCCTCAAGAAATAAATGCATCTCCGCATGCATAATTTATTTCCGTTATCTTTGAGACCAATCCGCATGTGATTTTCTTTTTTCTCTTCAGCAATTATTTTTTGTAAAATTCTCTTCTTCAAATCAACGGAGAGGCATTTACATTCCTCCAGAAATAATTGCATCTCCGCATACGTATTTGTTTCCGTCTTTTTAGATTATATCCGCATTATTTTCTTAAGTCTCTCCTGGTATTTCTCAATAGTATTTGGAAAATCCTCTTCTTATATTCAACAGAGATGCATTTGCTTTCTGCCAGAAAGGAAAGCATCTCCGCATATATTTTATTTCCGACATATTTGAGATTAATCTGCATATGATTTTCCTTTGTCTCTTCTACAATTTCTCCATTATAATTTGGAAAATCTTCTTCTTCCGTTCAGCAGAGAGGCATTTACGTTCCTCCATAAGTAAATGCAACTCTGCATACATAATTTATTTCCGTTATTTTTGAGACCAATCCGCATGTGATTTTCTTTTTTCTCCTCTGCAATTATTTTTTGTAAAATCCTCTTCTTCAAATCAACGGAGAGGCATTTACTTTCCTCCAGAAAGGAAAGCATCTCCGAATATATTTTATTTCCGTCATCTTTGAGATTAATCTTCATGCGATTTTCTTTTGTCTCTGCTGCCATTTCTCCATTATAATTTGGAAAATCTTCTTCTTCAATTCAACGGAGAGGCATTTACGTTCCTCCAGACATAAATGCATCTCCGCATAAAATTTTATTTCCGTAATCTTTAAGGCCAATCCACATGTGATTTTATTTTTTCTCTTCTGCAATTCTCCATTATTATTTGTAAAATTCTCTTTTACAAATCAACGGAGAGGAATTTACTTTCAACCAGAAATAAATGCATCTCTGCATACGTATTTTATTTCCGTCTTTTTAGGGTCAATCGGAATGTTATTTTCTTATGTCTCTTCTGGTATTTCTACTCTATTATTTGGAAAATCCTCTTCTTATATTCATTGGAGATGCATTTACGCTCCTCCAGAAGTTAACGCATCTCCGCATGCATAATTTATTTCCGTTGTCATTGAGACCAATCCGCATGAGATTTTCTTTTTTCTCTTCTGCAATTATTTTTTGTAAAATTCTCTTCTTCAAATCAACGGAGAGGCATTTACTTTCCTCCAGAAAGTAATGCATCTCCGTAAACGTATGTTATTTCCGTCTTTTTAGATTAAATCCGCATGTGATTTTCTTATATCTCTTCTAGTATTTCTCTAATGTTATTTGGAAAATCCTGTTCTTATATTCAACGAAAATGCATTTACTTTCCACCAGATTTACATTTACTTTCCATTTTCTTTTTTCTCTTCTGCAATTTCTCCATTATAATTTGTAAAATTCTCTTCTTCAAATCAACGGAGAGGAATTTACTTTCCTCTAGAAATAAATGCATCTCCGCATACGTATTTTATTTCCGTCATTTTAGATTCAATCCGCATGTGATTTTCTTATGTCTCTTCTGGTCTTTCTCCAATATTATTTGGAAAATCTTCTTCTTATATTCAACGGATATGCATTTACTTTCCACCAGAAAGGAAAGCATCTCCGCATACATTTTATTTCCACCATATTTGAGATTAATCCGCATATCATTTTCCTTTGTCTCTTGTGTAATTTCTCCATTATAATTTAGATAATCTTCTTCTTCCATTCAACAGAGAGGCATTTACGTTCCTCCAGAAGTAAATGCAACTCTGCATACATAATTTATTTCCATTATTTTTGAGGCCAATCCGCATGTCATTTTATTTTTTCTCTTCTGCAATTATTTTTTGTAAAATACTCTTCTTCAAATCAAAGGAGGGGCATTTACTTTCCTCCAGAAATAAATTCATCTCCGCAAACCTATTTTATTTCCGTCTTTTTAGATTCAATCCGCATGTGATTTTGTTATGTCTCTTCTGGTATTTCTCAATATTATTTGGAAAATCCTCTTCTAATATTCAACGGAGATGCATTCACTTTCCACCGGAAAGGAAAGCATCTCCGAATATATTTTATTTCCGTCATCTTTGAGATTAATCTGCATGCGATTTTCTTTTGTCTCTGCTGCCATTTCTCCATTATAATTTGGAAAATCTTCTTCTTCAATTCAACGGAGAGGCATTTACGTTCCTCCAGACATAAATGCATCTCCGCATAAATAATTTATTTCCGTAATCTTTAAGGCCAATCCACATGTGATTTTATTTTTTCTCTTCTGCAATTCTCCATTATTATTTGTAAAATTCTCTTCTTCAAATCAACGGAGAGGAATTTACTTTCAACCAGAAATAAATGCATCTCTGCATACGTATTTTATTTCCGTCTTTTTAGGGTCAATCGGAATGTTATTTTCTTATGTCTCTTCTGGTATTTCTACTCTATTATTTGGAAAATCCTCTTCTTATATTCATTGGAGATGCATTTACGCTCCTCCAGAAGTTAACGCATCTCCGCATGCATAATTTATTTCCGTTGTCATTGAGACCAATCCGCATGTGATTTTCTTTTTTCTCTTCTGAAATTATTATTTGTAAAATTCTCTTCTTCACATCAACGGAGAGGCATTTACTTTCCTCCAGAAGTAAATGCATCTCCGCAGACGTATTTTATTTCCGTCATTTTAGATTCAATCCGCATGTGATTTTCTAATGTCTCTTCTGGTATTTCTCCAATATTATTTGGAAAATCCTCTTCTTATATTCAACGGATATGCATTTACTTTCTACCAGAAAGGAAAGCATCTCCACATATATTTTATTTCCACCATATTTGAGATTAATCCGCATATGATTTTCCTTTGTCTCTTGTGCAATTTCTCCATTATAATTTGGAAAATCTTCTTCTTCCATTCAACAGAGAGGCATTTACGTTCCTCCAGAAGTAAATGCTACTCTGCATACATACTTTATTTCCGTTATTTTTGAGACCAATCCGCATGTGATTTTCTTTTTTCTCTTTTACAATTATTTTTTGTAAAATCCTCTTCTTCAAATCAACGGAGAGGCATTTACTTTCCTCCAGAAATAAATGCATCTCCGCAAACGTATTTTATTTCCGTCTTTTTAGATTCAATCCGCATGTGATTTTATTATATCTCTTCTAGTATTTCTCTAATATTATTTGGAAAATCCTGTTCTTATATTCAACGAAGATGCATTTTCTTTCCACCAGAAAGGAAAGCATCTCCGTATATATTTTATTTCCGTCATCTTTGAGATTAATCTGCATGTGATTTTCTTTTTTCTCTTATGCAATTATTTTTTGTAAAATTCTCTTCTTCAAATCAACGGAGAGGCATTTACTTTCCCCCAGAAATAAATGCATCTCCGCATACGTATTTTATTTCCGTCTTTTTAGATTCAATCCGCATGTTATTTTCTTATGTCTCTTCTGGTATTTCTCAATATTATTTGAAAAAATCCTCTTCTTATATTCAACGGAGATGCATTTACTTTCCACCAGAAAGGAAAGCATATCCGCATATATTTTATTTCCGTCATCTGTGAGATTAATCTGCATGTGATTTTCTTTTTTCTCTACTGCAATTTCTCCATTATTATTTGTAAAATTCTCTTCTTCAGTTCAACGGAGAGGCCTTTACATTCCTTCTCAAATAAATGCGCCTTGAATACATGCTTTATTTTCGTCTCTTTAGATTCAAAACGGTTGTGATTTTCCTATGTCTCTTCTGCAATTTCTCTATTATTATTTGGAAAATCCTCTTCTTCAATTTTACGGAGATTCATTTACTTTCCTCCAGAAATAAATGCATCTCCGCATAAATAATTTATTTCCGTCATCTTTGAGATTATTCTGCATGTGATTTTCTTTTTTCTCTTCTGCGAATTCTCCATTATTATTTCGAAAATCCTCTTCTTCAATTCAACGGAGTGGCATTTACTGTCCACCAGAAATAAATGCAGCCTCGCATACATATATTATTTCCGTCATCTTTTTGATCAATCTACATGCGATTTTCCTATGTTTATTTTGTATTTTTTCCATTATTATTTACATAATCCTCATCTTCAATTCGACGGATAGGTATTTATTTTATCTCAGAAATAAATACATCTTTGCATAAATATTGAATTTTCATCCTTTTCGGAGCAATCTGCATGATATTTTACTATACTTCTTTCTCATTATCTGCATTACTATTTCGAAAATCCTCTCCTTCAATTTAATGAAGAGGCATTTACTTGTCCCCCGAAATAAATGCATCTCTGTATAAATATTTTATTTCCGTCAACTTTTCAATTTATCCTCATGAGATTTTCCTATTTTTTTCTGTAATTTTTCTATTATTATTTAGAAAATCCTCTTCTTTAATTCAACGTAGGTGTATTTACCTTTCCCCTGAATTAAATGTATGTCTGCGTATATATTTTATCATCTTCTTCTCTGAGTAGTTATGTAAAGACAGGCTTCTCTTTACATATTTTGTTTGCCCTGTATAATGTATTCTTTTGTATTAACATTTTATCACTAACTTGCTCTTTTACTAAAATTGATAAATTAAGGTGAATGTGGTTTCTAATGTGAGTATTCTGTAATCGGTTTCTTGAATCGTGAAACTTTAAGTTCTCGTTTCATAATAGTAAAGACATGTGCAACTGAATCTTTTCTTATATCTTTTCATCAAAAATATGGAAACACATAATTAATGAATATAGCTAAAGCAATCACTGTACATAATTCTTGACCATTCTGGCAGTAAGCATGATGACTAACAATAAAACGATATAACATTTATTACAGTTACGATCCTCATACAAGGTGTTAATAGTTTAGAGATATCAATATCCACTAATACTTTTAAAAGCTAAATTCGAGAACTTACATTCTTAACGATCACTTATACACATATACAAGAGACTCACAAATGCAGTCCGCCTTTTAGTCTTTTTTTAACCCTTGAATGCTCTTAAATATTCGTATTTATCTGCGTCTGATATCAGACAATCGATATTGTCACAGTACCTAATAATTTTCAATCCCTGTTTTGAAGGAAAGTATATTTGAATGCGCTTGTTCACAATACCCACACATATACACATAAACAATCACATGCCTATAGATAAGTAAATTTAAATGATCATAGAATTAAAGAAGAAAAATACAGGGTGACAATTATTTAACTATATGAAATTAAACCGTCATAACTTCTCAACGGTTTGCGCGATTAAGTTCAAACTTCGTGGTTGGCCGCAGGGCATGATGGGAATTAGTATGCGCATGCGCACGCAACTTATTGTTGTCGGCCATTTTGGCACATTTGGGGCATTTGGGGGACTGAGAATCCGCATTTCGCAATTGAGAAGTTTCTCCACCCTGAACGGGTGACAGTGTGGTGTGCAATGTCCAGTCACGGAATAATTGGTCCGATATTCGTTGACGGCGCGGTGACTACTGAACGATACTTGAAAGTTTTGGAAAATGGATTCATCCCCCTTCTCCAAAGTGACCCTGATTTCGACAAGATGTGGTTCATGCAAGACGGATGTTCGACCCCATCGGACAAGAGGACAAGATCTCGCACCGGGGTACCCACCAAAATTTGGCATAGGTGTTAACTCCCCGGTGGAAGTTCCCCACTACTAACCATCGAAACTCAAACTAAGGCAACCGGCCCGGAAAAGTAACAGGTCCTAATATAACTAAAATAAGTAATACAATAAGTTCCTTCTCTTTGAAGGCAAAAATATTTCTAAGAATGTGAATACGCTCTACGATTACTTTTAGTGTCAGTATTGTCAAAATATCTTGCAATAATATATGTAGTGTCAATCATTGCTGAAATTAGTTTTTGAAATTCATTTATTTCAATATAAAATAAAGTAATTGAAGAAAGAAAAAAGAAATGATTTTTTTTTTTCAAATGAACAAAATTTTTGCATTTTTTTATATTTTAGCGCTTTCCAACATCAACATAGAATGTGTATGAATTCAGTTCGCCGGTCCGTTTGCGTTTGTAAGTTTGGCCATCTAACCCTGCTCTGACGCGCATAAATATACTCGGATCAGCATTTAACTGAAACAGGGTGTTGAGGTTTATCGCGGAATGTTCGTTATGGGAAATGAAGGGCCTACCATTTATAGCTGGTTTACAAAAGAGCTTAACATAATCCAAA
The DNA here is from genome assembly GCA_963932465.1 of Maratus speciosus. NCBI lineage: Eukaryota > Metazoa > Arthropoda > Arachnida > Araneae > Salticidae > Maratus > Maratus speciosus. Next base: position 14,773,747 of record OZ010800.1, on the reverse strand, counting down.
GCATTTTGACCTGTGGCGGAAATGGTTTGCGGTGTATCTTTTATACTTTTACTCTATTTCGGCCTTATTGAAATATATAATGTATTACTGAAGTGCAATTCAAAATGCTAACTATTGAATACGGTGTGCATAAATCTCATCTTTCATTTATAGGGACACACAAAATAATTCGGTTACAGTATAGTCTAAAAGAGGCACATTTGGAAGTTTGGTATGCGTTTTTAAACTTAACTATATTTTTTGTACTTAACTGACGTGTATAATCTCTATAGATCATATACTGTGCTTCACAAAAGATTTTGAGTATTGTTCAATTCTGTTTATTGACAAAAATTGTTGAAGAAAAATTTTCAGCTATGTCAAGCTTTTCATAACTCGACTAAATTTTTGTATACTACGTAAACATATATATATATATAACAAGAATGAAAAATCATGCGTTAAGCATAGATTATGAAACACTTTCAAACACTTCCTGGATGCTTTAAAACTACTGAAATCACATTTCCAGAAATTACCTTTTATAGACGGCCATGTATACAATTCTTTGAGTGACCCTATATCTCATTTTATCTATATTCCGCAAACATTTCCAACTAAAATAAATGCAGATCAGCGTAAAAATGCATAACTCATTTAAAAACCACTTTTAAGCAATTTGCACTCATACCCAGTAACCCTTACGAATTCTTTTGTGTAGCCCTGTGTATGAATTATAGCCTTTATGCACACCATATACTATGCATAAATAGAGTAAAACATAAAAGCGCATATCATAATTAAAAATACATTTCCAGCAATCATCGCTACTGTTTAATACTTCGGATACAATATAGTATCTTAACTCTTTTGTGTGTCCTTGTAAATGCTATGCACTTCGTATTATACATGAAATAAGTTATAGTAAGCCTTAGCGACGTATATCTATTTCATTATACATGAAATATTTTAACATAATTCAAATACGCCGCAAACAATTCCCTCCAACCTTATATCATTGCGTTACGGAATTCTTTTGTGTGGCCCTATAAATGAATAATAACTATTCTTTGCACCGACTATTCTATAGAATGCATACTTTAGTACACTTCATAAATGCACATAAATTTTATTATGTTTGAAAGAATATCATTAAAAATCATTTTAAACGATCTTTTCTCATTGGCCGTGATGGAACGGAAAACTTTTGACTGTCCCTGTAAATGAACTGAACATGCTACGAACTTCATTTGAAATAGGGAATGTCCTACGGTAAAAGTTAATAACATAAAAAAACTTCAGGGCAATCGGGGTCTATTTACGAGAGTTAGAGCGCGGACAGACGGACAGATGGACAGACAGACCGAAGTCATAAACACTTTTCAACTTTGTTGGAAAGTGTTAAAAATCTATAGATGATATACAAAGTTTGACAAAAACTTTCGTATACTTTTCCATCTGAAGATGGTAAATTCTGAATTTGTGTTTTTCTCATGTATCATTTAATTTCCATATACAGGGTATATGTATTTTAATACATCTCAAAGTGTTCATTTCTAAGCAATACTGAAAAGCTCTACGGTCTTCTGAACAGCAAAATCTCGCATTTTCCAAACTCGTCCTTTAACTAGGGAAAAAGGTAACTTCCTCGGGTGTTTTCAAGCATCATTTTCCGAAATTGGAGGCAGTAATTTTAACGTTTCTCTTTTAGCAGATGTATCCCATCACGATTCCTTTTACGGCAACATATTGCACGATAAAAAATATTCTTACAATATTATTTCAACAAAAATTGTCCCTAAACTTACTCTCAAATTGGCTTCAAACGCCATAAAGATAATTATTAAACAAGTAAGAAAAATCATGCGTTAAGCATATACTATTAAACACTTTCCAATGCTTTAAAAAAAACTTCGTTATTTAGGGAAATAAGGTATATACGAGAACTAAGTAAACATTTTAGAAAACACATAAAACATTTGAAAAACTGATTTCAGAAATTACCGTCCGTAGCAAGTATGTACTCCAATTCTTTTGAACAGCCTTGTATTCTATCTGTAGGTTGATATATATAGTATATAATGGGGAAATTTAGTTTAGCAAGAAAACGCATAACAGTTTGAAATTTCTCTTTCAGCAATTTATACTAGTAGATGGAAACATGCTTGCAAACTTTTGTACAACCCTGTAGTTAACTAAGTACCTTTATTACACGCCACTATTTAGCTAAAGTTTAATTCAAAGTAAAACACTCTTAAAACTACCGGAATCACATTTCCAGAAATTATCATTTATAGACTGCCATGTATCCAATTCTTCGCGTGACCCTGTATATCATTTTATATATGTTCTACCAACATTTCTTAGTAAACTAAATGCAGGTCAGCGTAAAAATGCCTAACTCCTTTTATCCTTTTAAAATCACATTTAAGCAATTTGCAATCATACCTAGTAACCATTACGAATTCTTTTGTGTAGCTCTGTATATGAATTAAAGTATTTATACACAGCATATACAATGCATATATATACTGAAACATAAAAGCACATAACATAATTAAAAATTCCTTTCCAGCAACCATCGCTACTGTACAGTACTTCGGATACAATATAGTATCTGAAATCTTTTATGTGTCCCTGTAAATGTGTATTATCCATGAAATAAGTTATAATAAACCTCAGCGACGTATATCAATTTCCTTATACATGAAATAATTTAACATAACTAAAATACGCCGGAAAAAATTCCCTCCACCCCTATATCCTTATGTAACGGAATTCTTTTGTGTGGCCCTGTAAATGAACAATAACTATTTTTTGCGCCGCATATTCTACAGAAAATGCATATTTTAGTGCACTTGATTAATGCATATCAATTTAAAAAAAAATTTGGAAAGCACGTAACATCGTTAAAAATCATTTTAGACGATTTTTTCCCATAGGCCGTAATGTAACGGAAAACTTTTGACTGTCCCTGTACATGAACTGAACATGCTACAAACTTCATTTGGAATAGGGAACGTGCTATGGCAGAGGTCCCTAACATCCAAAAATTTCTGAACGACCCGAGTCTAATTACGGGAGTTAGAGCGCGGACAGACGGACATACAAACCGAAGTCATAAACACTTTTCAACTTTGTTGGAAAGTGTTAAAAAGAAACCACTTATGTAAAACTTTTCAAAATTAGAAAGAAAAAGTAAGCAGAGTTCAAAGATAAAATGGGGCAACAGTCGCTTTGTAAATGCGAATGAAGTGATCTGGTAATCCAGCCCCTCGCTCCATTGAGAAATGACCCAGGTGGTCGAAAGTGCGTATGATTACCATTAGAGAACTTGGAAAGAGGGGCATTTTTAAAGATAATAAGATAAATAATCAAATTGTGTTGGAATCTGCTATCGCATTAATACTAGAAATTCGCTATTCATTAAATATTATCCCTCGGGTTTCCTGTGCCACCTCAATTAATATGTTTTAACTTTTTATCTACTGGCGGTACTTATAAGTACCATTAAAATAACTCGTTTTTAAAATTCATTTAATGCATCGATTAGTTTCAATACAGTTTAGAATGAGTTATAGATACATTACTTTATCTTATTCCAAAAGCATGATGGGTTTCATGTAACAAAAATATTTTTAAAAGAACGATTTCTTTTGCTTTGCATCTTTTCAGCTTTCTTGGCTTTGAGCGAGGGGAGGGGGTTTTTAATTCGGAAATATATCTATATTTCTATTGTAAGAAACATTATATTTGTACATTTCCTAATTCTACAAAATACTAAAATAAATATTTAAAATAAAATATGTGAGTGGGGTTATAAAGAGTGCCCAAAATCCCTATAAATTCAAATTTAATGAATCCTTCTAAATCCTTCAATCCTTCCAAAATTTATTAAATGATTATGTAAATCTTCTAATGTAGTTAAAACAATTCGTGAAAAATACTTTAGAAGATAAAATTTTCATGAATTCATTATACAGTACATAAAGAGTTAATATGAGACAAAATAAATTTGACTTATTGCACTGTAAAGCAAAGCAGAGAGGACTTACCCCAGTAACATTCTTCATCTAATAAGAAAATCTAATCACCTCATAGTCTAGTCGTCCGAAGAGTTCGATTCAAAATCATTTTCCGCAATCACAAAGAAGCGCTAAACTCTTCAAAATTTGTAGAAATCCGGTTCACATGCATTGGGAAATAGGGAGTGGTGATGAGAAACTGTTTCCAGTCCTTAAAATTCCTTCCTAACCAAAATTTATTGTCTCTCGAACTCCTTCTGATCTGATTTTAATATTGATACTCGAAGAAACCTAATTGTTAGAAATAACTTGTTATCATTGTTGTCCTATTGTTGAATTAAATGCGATTGTTATTTTACAGTGTTAGGGAAAACAAAAATCCATCGTCACCAAATAACCAGCTCACCTGGTGGCGCGTGCGAGTAAAATTGATTGTTAGAAAACATTTTCAGATGTTTGTTCAATTGTTGAACTAAACGTGATTCTTAATTCAAAGTGATATGACAAACAAATATCTGTTGTTACAGCATATTTTTTCACGTGCTTTTTTTTTTTAACTTACTATTTTGTTTGAGTCAAGTCAAATCTTGTGACTAACATTTCACCCGTTTCCTTTTTGACATAGAACTTTAACATCTCCAATATATGTGTATTCCTGGGGGCAATACATGAATTGGACATAGATTTTTATTAATTCGATTTCTAAATGGGGTGGGGGGGGGGGTAAGGCAACGGAGGTAATGGTTCATTTCCTATGGAGAAATCAGTATCAGTTCAACAAGTAGTATTTGTTGAATGAGCCACAAGGAGTATGGCAGTGTTACCAAAATGGCGCCAAATGTTGGTCAACTTGGCGAAATATCGCGAAGTTTGGCGACATAAATAATCTGTTATATATAATGCCAACGACGATAGATGGCTAATTTGGCTAAATTCCCATTAGCGCCAAATTTTGCTCAACTTGACGAAATATCGCCAAAGTAAGCTGCTATATAAGGAACCAACTTGGTGATATCTGGCTAATTTGGCGAAATTAAATTTATTTTAATGTTCCTTATTTAGCGGGTTACAGAAACTAAATTATCTATTGTTTTCCACTTTCTGCACTACAGATTGTACTATGTGCAAGAGGAAAGTAGAAAATTTTAAATTTTAAATTTTCTAAAATATCTAAAAAATTAAGAACAAAATAAATGTAAAAGAATAAAAAAAAGCATGCTTTCATTAAAATTCACAAAAATGTAGAAAAAATATGTATTTTTACTTTCTTCTGTCTTTACAAGAAGAAAGTATTGGATGCGTGAAAACTTTCGACTTCCGGTTTTCGACGCAGTTACACATTTTATTGGTCAGATATACCGAAAAACATGTTTTTACAAAATGTCTGTCAGTGAGTCTGTGGTTCTGTGAGTCCCTGACTCTGTCTGTATGTAAACACAAACTTTTTGGGCTCTCTATCTCAAGAACTAATGCAGGGAATTTAATAAAAATTTACATTCAGTTAGTCCTTGATGTAAATTCGTGCTGATTAGTTTTTGGTGTAAATCACCCTAAATGTGGCGCTGCTATGATGAATTTTTCACGATTTTCGCAATAGCTCTATCTCAAGAACTAATGCACCAGTTTTCATCTAACTTAGGATTCAGTTAGAGGTTGACCCAAGTTTTTGCCTATTAGGTTTTAGTGTTAATCGCCCACGAGGTGGCGCTGTTATGCTGCATTTTGTAGAATTTACATAACTTTAGAGGCAGTCCTATCTCAAGAACTAATGCATGGAAATTCATATCTTAAGAATCCTCATGATGGACATAGATGCCACTTAACTTTGGCACTGTGATAGCGAATTCTAGTATAAAAATGTATGAGTTAGAAGAAAGTTTCGGGATTCCCACATCGGACTAGTTTTTTAATGCAACAAAAAGTAGAGCATAACTTTTGGTCTAGAAAAAAAAATGCTTCATGTTCTCATGTCCAAAAAGGAAGGAAAAAAAGAGATGAAAGTGTGAACGCCAACTTTGTATATTTATGTATGAAATATCCGATATAATATCGTGAAAAAAAACTTTAACAAATGTTTTTTTTTTAACCATTTGGAAAAATGGTTATTGTTCTCGTCAGGGTAGGAAATCAAAAGCATATCTGAAGGTTTTTATTGGTTTAATACGCATTCTATTCGTTTTCTGATGGGTCTATACAGTAATATGTATTTCCCTTTACTTTCAACAGAGATCGATACCTTCTGTTGCCACTATTACAAAAAAGTAATAAAAACTACAAAAAATTAATAACTCAGAAACAAATTGAGATACAGCTTTCAAACAAATTGCATTGAAAAGTACATTTTTTCTCTATCCGACGGTGTAAAAAAGTAATATTGTCGGATGTTTAAAAGTTTAAGAATGAAATTTCATTTAAAATGGGTCGTCAGATTGCTTGGAAATCTGACGATGGAAATGCCTTTTCCCGAACAGCCAATGAAATGCTTGGATAATACGTAAGTTTCAGGTAGATAATAACTAATGAAAATGAAAGAAAATGAATAACAATTTCTGCCAAAGAGTTAATTTTAATTTGTAAGATTTTCACGTGCAAAAGAAAAATAGAATAAGCCAATTAAAGAAAAAAAAAAGAAAAAAAAAAGATAAATAGGACAGGAATGAATACATATAAATATTTCACACCAAATACGAGTCGCAGGCAATTTTTGTCCCTTGGAATTTTTACGTGTAATAACACTATTAATGTTTAATTCATGGTGTACGTAATGTATGATCAACTCCGTGCGATATTTTATGTCTTAAATGAAAAAATCATTTTCCAAATGGTCGTTGTAATTTGTAAAATTGCTTTTTCTTTTTTTTTTACATGAGAAAAAAAAAATTCTACCCCGAAAATTATGTTCTACTTTTTAGTGCATTTAAAAGATATATATTATTTCTACATTTTTTTGTACTAACAGGTAAGCTATTTTTAAGAAACTTACGGAAAACAGAAGCCTATTGCGTAAAACTATTTTTTTTTTACTTGAAATCTTAGGAAACAGACTCGAACATTTTATTAGTCGAGTTTTCAAAATGGAACAGAATCTACTACAATTATGAACTTTGCACTTTCAAGAACATTCAGAGGTGTTATAAATGAACGGTGTAAAAACTGTTTTCCCTTCTTCTTTACAAAATTTTCTTCTATTTTTATACTTTAATCTGTCTTTTGATGTAAAAATTTTCCAATTTGCTGTTATGAAATAATTTTAAGAACAATCTAAGAAAAATGGTTCATTTGAAATTTCCTAGATGCACTTCAATATCCCCAACTGCTCTTTACATAATCATAGGTACTTCCTTGATAGTGGCACCTTGGCGGTTTTTAAAAAAGTTGGGTGTAAATCACACTAAATAAATTCAGATTTTTTACGAAATGATATCAGCAGCTTTAACCAAAATTAAAAAAAAAAAAAAAAATCTCTGTGAACTATTTATACGGCTTGTTTATGTATGTATCTAACAAAATTTGCTTCTGATTATGCACATTAGGTAAATTTATTTCGACTGCATATAAAACGGATAAATGGCTTTTTTAAAGTACATACAATGTGTAAATATTGAAAAAGTCAACTTTGTAAATTAAACAGTGAATACTTTGTAAGAAATTACGGGTAAATTTCCTCGTTTTGTACAAATACCGTTTTCTTTATCAAGGCCCCTATCACAGAGCAGTACTTAATACGGTACTTTTCGGTTAGCCGGTCGCCAGTATTATATGTACATATATATATACATACATGCATGTATATATACATATGTATTTACATACATTTGTTGTAGATATACACACATATACATATGTATATATACATGTACATATACATACATGTATATATACATATATATGTATATATAACACTGGCGCTCGGCTAACCGAAAAGTACCCTTAATCCTATAAGGTGGTCTTAAAACACTTTAATTAACAGTCAGAAACTTGAAACGTGATACAAAGTAAATCAAAGCAGATAGGGCTTACCCCGGTACATAGTAAGACTCTTTATCTAACGGGAGAATCGAATCATCGTATGGTCCAGTCAGCCGGAAAGTTAAATTCAAACGCATGATGTGGATTCACAAAGATGCGCTAAACTCTGCAAAATTTGTAAAAACCTGGTCCATAGGCATCGGGAACGTTGAAAAATAATGAGAAATAATTTCCCGGTCCTAAAATTCTTTCCTTGAACTAAAATATACTGTCCCTCAAGCTACTCATCTATGATACGTTTGACTACTGATGCGCGAAATAATTTAATTGTTAGTAATACCTGGTCCGATTGTTGTACTGTTGTTGAATTAAATGCGATTGTTATTTTACAATGTTAGAGAAAACAAAAATCCATTTATTCGAAAATCACATATTCATCTGAAGTGCAGTTTACCACTCACACGTGCGAGAAAAATCCATTGTTGGAAAGGAACTTTCCGATGTTCATCCAATTGTTGAACTAAAGACAATTGTTATTAGAAGTTTATATTGAACTCGCTTTGTATGAGCGTGTTGTTCAAATATTGCAACGTTAACTTCGCCCACTTCCAATTAAGCTATTGACCTAAATTTTTCGCATTTCTAAATCTGCGCATGAGAGTAAAAAATAAATAAAAAATTGGCAAGTGCTCAGCATTATAAAACCTATCAAACTGTCATTTTCCCCAAAGAAATAACATTGAAATTATTTAATTTTAATTAAAATGGCTCCATTGTTTCAATTCTCGTACATTTTAACCACATTTCACTCTTATCATTGTGACGTCAGAATTGCGCCATGTGCAGGTTTGTGATTTAAAATATAGGTTGACTTTTAGAAATTTCACTTCTGAAGTCCTCTTTTCGTCCTTATTTCCAAACTCTCATACACTTAAGACTGTATATTCCTATTAACTAGTTTAAAATTCTCGCCAGGCTTAGCGGCACTTGGCGAAATAGTGCAAAATTTTGGAGCCGAAATAACAGCCATAAATGAAGCCAGCTTGGGTAGTGGTCTTAATGTGGTGAAATTTTCATTCAAATTCAGTATGGACGAAAACTGAGAAGAAATCTTCTATAACCGGGTACCTCACATTTTACTTTTGAATGAAATTAGCTTAAAGCTTAAAACCAAGAAAGAGGGAAACTACCTCCTCATTACCGCCTGAAAACCCTTTTTTTATTCAGCTCAAGCCGGGATATTTTACATTTTCCATCATTTTTACTTTTATCAGATTTTTTAGCAAACTTTTCGTGATAAATATCTCGAGTAAAAATTTATCAAGAAATTATTTTGTTTTATTAAATAAAAATGGCTGCAATAGTGTAGTTTTGAGTGTCACCTGTGTACCTGTGTTAGGCTGTCCGTGGAGTGAGTAGTTGCATGCCACAGACGAGCGCGGCCGCTGATAAGACTCGGCGGAGTCGGAAACGCGGAAGTGTGAACTGACAAGGACTTGTGTTGTAGTACGATTGCATTCATATCCTGAAATGAATGAATTAGCGAGAATTTGAAAATTCGTAGGAAGGTTTTATTTTAATGAGCGAGACTTTGAAATTATTATACGGATATATATAATTTTCATGAATAGATTGGGATAGTAAAGTGTATATCTTATAGCAGGATGATATTGTATTTTATTTATGTAGCGGAATTTTGAAAAAATGCGAGGGATTTATCTACTTATAAAAAAATCCGAGTGGAGAAAAGTGTAGGTAACCATTCCGGTGCGAACCATTCTGGTCTGTGAATCGGACGTAGCTAAACACCATGTTAGTCTTAATGGAAAACATATCTTAACATATAACAGCTAAATGATAATTTCTTCTACTTGAAATAATGTTTGTTCAGCAGATTTTCATATAAAACATGTATATCATATCCTATTATAATGTATTAAGTTCCAAATTAAAAATAAGTTATTATAAACATCAGATTACTAGATATAAACAAAAGAACACTGTTGCCATTCACAATTTCCGAATCCTGAAACAAATGAATGACTCTTTGAACGCTTCATTAAAAATAATACAATTTAATTATCTGATTCTGTTCTTAAAATATTTGTAAAAGCACATTAAAGCCTTTAAATAGTTTAATTTTGTTTAAAACCTTCAAAAACTATCCAATTAAGTTCTAAATTAACCCGGGAATGCTCGCGCATATCCAGGGTATGAACGATTAACACTTTCCCACCAATAAATTCAAACAAAAATCGTCATTTTATTTAATCGTTGACATTGCTCACAAATTCTGCGTTAAAATAATTTTAAGATTACTTTTCGAAAATTAGTGGTGAGAAATGTAATAACTGTGCGCACCCTGGGTATGACATACCCTGCGCGAGCAATCCCGGGTTAAAAATAGGGAAGTTGCAATCCGCTGATAAATCATTGTACTTCAAGTGGAGGTCAGGTTTAGTTCCACCAATCAGAACTACCTATTTGTAGTGTATGGCCTCCAGCATGACGTCATTTGCAACTGCCCTCAGGTGTATCAGGAGCGAAATCATGAGCTTATGTTTGTTTCTAATTCACTTGGAGTCATCTATGAGCAATTAATATAAACAAAGACACTTTCTGCTGTAATCGTACATTTTTTAATGCATTTTATCAGATTTGAAGGCATTGCAAATTACATTAATATTTCTTATCAATTCTCATTGGAATTGAAACATACAAAATGTATAACACAGTTGTACAACACATTTTAGTTATCTTGCAGATAAAATTATGAATTTTAACATAGTAAGTTTGTAGCAAAAAAAAAAAAGTCATAACGGAATTAATAGCAATTTACTTTCAGAAACGATGCAAATTAAAATCATTAAACAATTGCTGTTTAGCGTATTACAGAATAATTCAAAATTAGTTTCTGCGTAGTAAAATAATTTGTAAGTCACAAAATTAACCCTCCGTCTACCAGACGGGTCCAATGGACCCGATGGGTACATTCGAAATATTTATTCTAACCAGAAATTTCTTTAAAATAAACTAAATATCTAAACCAGACAATAATGAGTTAAGTAAATAAGTTCAATAGTTTTAAATAAGAATTCTGATGTGTAATATTTTTATAAAACTTGAGTAAAATTTTCGGTAGTTTTAGGGTTAATATAGCGTAAAAAATAATATATAAAAAAGCCTTCTACTCAGTAATATGAATATGTAAAATATTTTATAAAATATTTTATAGAATTAAGCGTAATTTTCCCTATACTATATATATATATATATATATATGTTAAAAACAAAGAGAATTTACTAACAGAATATGCAGATTTTAAAAATCGCGGGATAAAGAGAAAGAGAAATGGAAAATTTGCTCAGAATTTGCTCAAAACTTACAGAAAGGTTTCACTGTATATATATATACATATAGTGAAACCTCTCTGTAAGGGCCATCTGCCGTTCCACTGAAAATTGGCCCTTATGAGGGGTGAGCAAATTTTCCATTTCTCTTTCTCTTTATCCCGCGATTTTTAAAATCTGCATATTCTGTTAGTAAATTCTCTTTGTTTTTAACAATATTGTTTATTTGTTTCTTGCTGCAATTAAATTGTGAAGTCAATTTTCTTGCAGATATTCCTCAATCATGACAATTAAGAACTTTGATTTTGTCATTCAAATCCAAACGTACTCTTTGGCTTACTTTAAGTGCTATAATTTTAAATTTTACATAAGCCTGAGCATAAAATTTGTGCGTCAATATGCATTCACAGTTTTAGTAAATGTGGAATCAGTTTTTCTAGATAACATGTTACCCATTGTGTGTTCCCAACAAAGGGTCAGGTTTCCCCTCCAACCCAACCCCTACAGGTTGAAAGGTCAAACAAAGTGTGAGAAACACCTGTTCATCTCACTTGTGGAAAAGTTTGTGTTCCTTCATTGTGTTACTAAATCCTCCCCATCTCCCCTTGCCTTCTTTGTATGCTGAACTCTTATCTTTTGGTTCAGGAATTCAATACACCTGTTTAGGATTTAAGGCACACGTAAAAAAATGGCCTTTATGAGGGGTAGTTGCGGCCCCTAATAGGAGTCAATTTAACATTATGTCTATAGGGAAAATTTTTGTTCCTAAAAATGTTGGCCCTTAATAGAGGTGGCCCTTGAATAGGGGTGTCCTTTAAAAGAAGTTTCACTGTATATGAGTGTGTGTGTGTGCTTGTATATCTATATATATAAATATATACATATATGTTACAAATGCAATGCAACTTTGATCTTTTTCTGTTCTTTGTTGAAATATTTAAAATATGATTTTAAACTGTAGTTTACATAATATCTTTGTTCTAATCATCAAAAATCAAAGGATAATACTTTTTTATTTAAAAAATGCATGAGGCATCTTTATTTATTTATTTATTTAGTCAGAAAATTTTATTTTCTTTAATATTCTTCAATTCCTACAATTAGGTCACACTCTCCCTATATTTATTTATTTATATATCTTGTTCAAATTTTCAATCGTTAATAAAATGCTTATTATTCATCCAAGCAAGTTCAAATATTTTTTTTTTTTTTTTAACTTTTAGTGGGTGATACTTGATGTTAATCTAGTTTTTTTCCAAATATTAATTCATTAATTAAATTAATTAATTTTCAATAATCGAGAGAGCGCTCTTCTTGATCAAGGCATTTTATGACCGAGAGAGCTCTCTTCTTGATCCGCACTCAGGAGGAAAGAAGAATGGGAGAAAAAAATTCTCTTGTTGACCTAAGTAGGAATTGACTTTTTTTTTTAAATTGTTTTGAAGATTTATCACTCACACGTTCCGTCATTTTTGACGGGGGTTACATACTAGTTTTTCATATAAAATGAATGGGTGTCAGAAATTGGGAGGAAGTGGGCTAGTATTTTGTTTTGGAAATGTATTTAGCAGGTGATAGGTGCTGCCATCTTCAGTTTGAATTGTAATTTTTTTCTTTTAATTAGGAGGAAGTGTCTTACATTAGAATACTGTTTACTTTATTTATTTAGCGGATGATAGAAAATTTTTGAGAAGAATTTTTATTTTGCGAACTTTATTTTTAAATTATCAGGTAACAGAAAATTTTTTTAGAAGAATTTCTTATTTTGCGAACTTTATTTTTAAATTATCAGATAATAGAAAATGTTTTGAGAAGAATTTTTATTTTGCGAAATTTATTTTTAAATTATTAGGCGATAGAAAAAATGTTGAGAATTTTTTGTTTTGGGAACTTAATTTTTCCTTTTTTTCTTTCTTTTTTTTCCAGCAGATAGAAAGTTTTTGCGGAGAAATATTTTTGCGAACTTAATTTTATTAGATGATAAAAAAATTTAAATTCTAAGCATAATAGAAAGCGGTAAATTTCCTATAATTGGGCCAATGCCAAATTTATCTCGAAATTACGTTTCCGGAAAACATGAATTGTTAAATTATACGTGAATTTTTTATGCAAATGCTCAAAAGAGCGCGGTTTTTTTAATAATTATTTTTAATTTTATATTTCATTTCTGTCATTTACAAAACTAATGCGGACATTGCAAACAAACAAACAAGAAAAAAAAATGACAAAACATTGTTTGTTGATCCCGTTGCGTTTCATGTCGTTCTACCATCGAAAATTATCATACCTGCCAACATGTCTTTTTTTGAAAATCTTACAATTTTCCCGGCAATCATCATTCTGCGTCCACAAAAATATAAGAAGATCAAAAGGTGTTTTGTAATACATGCTTTGCTACACATGAGTTACAAATGAATAAAAAAATATGTTTAATATGATCTTACAAAATTAAATTTAATTGCATAATTTACAGTGGAAGTTGATAACACGTCATCTATGAAAACACTGATTATTCTTCATTTGTCATATTTTTAATAATTCCCGGAATCCGGTTAAGCTTTAGCCAAAAATTCTTTGTCATTGTTTTCATTACGGTATATCCTTTGCATCTGATTTAAATTATTAAGGCACTTTATACATCGGAAAATCTATTCAGTTTTTAATTTTTAAAGATGTACATCAGTTTTTTATTTTATTCTTTTTGTTATTATTATTTATTAAAGAAATGTTTAAAGAATCATTTAATATTTTATAAATTAAAATCAATTAAAATTAATAATTATTATTAAGAATTTTATTTTTCAAAGAGTGAGTCAGTATATACATTATTTTATTATATTTAATGCTCTTTTTTAAATTAATTTGTAATTTTTGTATTTAATACAATTAAATGATTTATGGCTGTTTCATAAATAAATTTCATCAATACTTTTTTTCTGTAGGACACGCTGAAATGAAATGAAATTAGACTCCATATCAATTGTCACTAATACTAAACTAGTTTACCAAAAAATCTATCTTATTACTGTATAATAATCAGGTCAAGTGCAAGAATGCCGATTTCAGTTCATGAATCGTCTACAATGATTACAACTTTCTAAAGATCTCCTGCATCTTTTAACTTCTGTTTCTTTCTAAGTACAGAAGATGAAAGCACTATCGGCTGAAATACTTTTAACTAGAGAACGAAGAAAATTCGTTTTCGTTTTTGGCCCAAAATAAGAGTTTCGCCGAAAATTACAATTCGTTTTTGATTTGAACAGTATCGGCTCAAATTGAGACACTCTTTATTTATTGCTATGAACTTCACTGTTTGTAATTATCAATCATGACTGACTCAAGATGTGAGTACAAATTAAATAGCAAGTAATGCCTACATGATTAATCTTTGAAGGTGCTTTTCACGTGCTCATTAAAAGCTGCAGACTTAACAGTAATAGAAATTTTTTAGTTTGAAACTGCAGAAGAGTTTCGAATACACTTTGAGAAAGTTTTTACAAAAAATCATTATAAAAATAAATCGATGTATGCATACTTAAAATATTTTTCAATGAGGTGAAATTCGTATTGCTAAGAAATCATTCTGTGTCGTTGATAAATTAATTACATTTTATTTTATATGAAAATAAAATTTTTTTGTCAGAGCCACACAAAACCAACTGAAGCCACATGTATAATTAATTAATAATTATATATATATACTAAACACGGATAATTAAATAGTAGGGTGACTGCGTCAGTAGTTGATACCCCTCCAGTAGTTGATCAGATTTTCGAAATATTGCACAATTTCAGGCGGAAAGGATTTTTACATCTGGCACTAGACACAATATTTTCGTTTGAATGTTGGAGCACCTGTTGTCACATTGTTGTCGATTGCTTGCTATAAGAGAAGCCATTTTATGATTTTTTTTTTTATTATTAAAAAATGTAAAAATTTCGTTTTTGATTAGTAGGTGACCATTACGCTAAGTTAAAATAATCCACATCCATCTTGCTTATTTCAAATAATAGTTTTATATGAATTATTGTCAATCAGAGCTTAAGCATAATGTTTTAAAGATTAATTTTTGAATTTTTGATTGATTTCTTCGATGGATCAACTACTGGGTAAATGGCAATTAAAGAAACTATTTACTTATAATTCTGTTGCTATTTAATTTCAGCAGATTTCATTTTTGCCCATTATAGGGCATTATTTAAGGGTTGTAGCAATCATATTAGTTTACTTCTAAAATTTAAATGTGAGGAAATATTATAAAAACCCCGTAGCACCGACCTTATTGAATCAACTACTGTCTCCGTCATCCTAATTATATTTTGTGAGTTTTCGTTTTTGTTTTTGTCCGAAAATAGGAAGATTACCGAAATTCAGTTTCGGTCTTAAAAATCAGTTACGATCGACCGTTACCTTCAACATTGTTTTAATCGATTAATTCAATAGGTCCAATGTGATCTTTTAGCCATATGAACATTTATTAAAATTATGCTTCAGGAAATCGATGCCGCTGTATAAGGATAAACATACCATCGTCCCAGAGCAACACTAGGACATCTAGTAATAATCAACAAGTAAGAAAAATCATGCGTTAAGCACAGATTATGAAACACTTTCCAACACTTCCTGAATGCTTTAACAAAACTTCGTTATTTAGGGAAATAAGGTATATAAGAGAACTAAGTAAACATTTTAGAAAACGCATAAAACATTTGAAAAACTGATGATTTCAGCAGTTACCATCCATGCAAATATGTATTCCAGTTTTTCTGAACAGCCCTGTATTGGATCTGTAGGTTGAAATGTATACTATATAACGGGGAAATTTAGTTTAGCAAGAAAACACATAACAGGTTGAAATTTCTCTTTCAGCAATTTATACTAATAAATGGAAACATACTAGTATACTTTTGAACAACCCTGTAGTTAACCTAGTACCTTTATGACACGCCACTCTTTAGCTAAAGTTTAATTCAAAGTAAAACACTCTTAAAACTACTAGAATCACATTTCCAGAAATTAGTATTTATAGACGGCCATGTATCCATTTCTTTGTGTGACCCTGTATATCATTTTATCTATGTTCTACAAACATTTCTTAGTAAACTAAAAGCAGTTCAGCTTGCAAATGTATAACTTATTTAAAAACCACCTTTAAGTATTTTTCGCTCATACCCAGTAACTCTTACGAATTTTTCGTTTAGCCCTGTATATGAATTACAACATTTATACACACCATATACTATGCATAAATATAGTGAAACATAAAAGCACATAACATAATTAAAAATGCATTTCCAGCAATCATCGCAACTGTACAGTACTTCGGATACAATATAGTATCTGAAATCTTTTGTGTGTCCCTGTAAATGCTATGCACTTCGTATTATGCATGAAATAAGTTATAGTAAACCTTATCGACGAATATCAATTTGATTATACATGAAATAATTTAACATAATTAAAATACTCCGGAAAAAATTACCTCCACCCTATAACATTGTGCAACGGATTTCTCTTGTGTGGCCCTGTAAATGAATAATAACTATTCTTTGCACCGCATATTATGTAGGATGCATATTTTAGTGCACTTGATCAATGCATATCAATTTAATTATACATGAAATAATTTAACATAATTAAAATACTCCGGAAAAAATTACCTCCACCCTATAACATTGTGCAACGGATTTCTCTTGTGTGGCCCTGTAAATGAATAATAACTATTTTTTGCACCGCATATTATGTAGGATGCATATTTTAGTGCACTTGATCAATGCATATCAATTTAATTATGTTTGAAAGCATGTAACATCACTAAAAATCATTTTAAACGATTTTTTCCCATAGGCCGTAATGTAACGTAAAACATTTGACTGCCCCTGTAAATGAACTAAACATGCTACAAACTTCATTTGCAATAGAGTTCGTGCTATGGTAGAGGCCACTAACATCCAAAAAATTCAGAACGATCCGAGTATATTTACGGGAGTTAGAGCGCCTACAGACGGACAGACGGACAGACAAACCGAAGTCATAAACACTTTTTAACTTTGTTGGAAAGTGTTAAAAATGAGATGTCCGACTTACTGCTATGAATAACTGTGACAGCATCTAGTGGAACAACTTCTGAAACACAAAAATTCCGTACTGTTCCATTAGATGCAGACGCAGTTATTCATAGCAGTAAGTCGGACATCTCATTTTCGATTATTACCTGATGTCCTTACAGTTGCTCTGGGACCACGATATGTGGACTAAGCATAAATTATTTAATTTAGATGAGATGGGATTAGACACATTTTATGTATTAAGATAATTTAAAAGTTTAAGTTTTTAAGTCAAGTTAAAAAGTTTTACATGATTTGATAAAACCAATTTTAAACCGATATAAAATGTTTTTACCCGGCTGTCAAGAAGGGCTATGTGTTTCACGCGTATCTGGGTATGTGGATTTATTTATACACTCGAAACATCCCAACGACTGGATGGATTTTAATGAATGAGCTGTCTATCGATTCGTCTTATCCCTCCAATGGTTATGGGCTAGGATTTTTTTTTATAAATTCAAAATGGCGGCCGTAAAATACAAAATGGCGGTAGACACACAAAAAACATTACGCACTCTATTTTGAGTGGCCTATCATTGGATAGGTCTTTCAAAAAGAAGACGATATTTCATTGACTATTTTACAGTCAGAAGCCCGGTTTAAGTATTACACAACCTGGAAAATGTGTCGGTAGGATCTCTAGCTTGACTGCAACTCTATAACCATCCTAGACATCTATAGGCCTTATCATAACAGTGTTTACAGATAGGAACTAACCATTAAACACTACTTAAAAGTCATCCATACAAGTAAATAAAAAAATAGATAAGTAATATGAAAAATAGTTTAACATTGATGAGAATTAATTAATTAGTACGGTTTTTTTTTATTTAATTACAATTAGTTTTTATATTCCATGATTTAATGACATTCAGAATTTTGTTATATCGAAAAAAATTGCATTGAAAATTGGTAACCAGTTTGATTAATTCGTTGTTTATTTACAATTTTGTACAAAGTCGTAGGCACAGTTCATACATTACAAAGTGGAGAGTTAAACACAATTTCGCTACCCCCTCCATTTCTTGGGACAGGATTATTGACATTTATTCCGGAAGGCAGAATGAAGAGCAATTTATTCCAAAAATGTCGCTCTCCCCAAGCCATATAGGTTGTACTCTTGAGATAGACTTCAATTGTGGGATCAATATCTTCCAGCAGTTCCCCAACCGTAACCGCGATGATTCGATGGACTTTATCTTGGAGTGTTTGCATATGAGCAGTCTGAAATTCCAAGAAGCACCATTCGCTCTCCAGAAAGTTACTGAAATATAAAACAAGAAAGAAAAAAATCATGTGTCAAGCATAGATTATGAAACACTTTCGAACACATTCAGAATAATGTAACAAAACTGCACCGTTTAATAAGTTAAAATAGTATGTTTCATTCAACCCTATGGAAACGCAGAGCACATTTGAAAATCCAATTTCAGCTGTCCTCATATACAATCGCAAAATTATCCGATTTCTTGGAGCAGCCCTGTATAGGATATATAGATTTGTATCTATAACTACATGCACGCCAAAATTTAATTTAGTTAAGAAATACATTTGCCTCACAAGGGAACCACTTTTGGTGTTGCTCGTACCTAGCATCGAGACCTGGCGCGTTTCGTAGCCCTATACATAAAAGTTAGAGAACCGAAAAAATTTCTCTGTTAAAATAATATTTTATATACTTTTTTATACTTTTGATTTTTTATTATTACATATTTATTTGTTTATTTCACGCCAAAAGTGAGTTAAGTCGCCAAATAGGGCGCTACAATTTTTCCACCCGCTTTATCCAAAGAGAAAATGTACAGAACATATTACTAGAATTATATCAGCCTGCGATTTTTTTTATAATTGATAGCATTAGAAACAAATATTAGGTTTTTATTTATTTTTTCCTATGCAGACGATAAATATATAAGTAGTAAATATAATTCTATAAAAGCTTCGAAGATCATTGAAAACTATTTTTTAGTGAAATACAAAATAAGCAAACTATTATTTTCTTTTGAAATCGAATGAAATAAAGTTTCGAATGTTTAAAATGAAATGTTGCTGTATTAAATGGTCCTTCGGTAAAAGTAATCATAAAGTAAATTAATATTTTTACACAATTTAGAAAAATTACTGTGGCGATATGGGTCGGACATTGCAATTTCTAGCTATTACAAATTCAGCTATGACATTTGGGTAGGGTTGCGGAAAGCTCTACTTTTGAAAATAAACGCCAACTGTTTCCCCGCCAAAAATATGAATATAAAGTTGCAATTTTTCAAAATCAAATTCGTGGGTTTTTGAAGGAATTTTCAAACTTTTTTTCAATATTTTATACTTATTATTAACTAATTTTTATTTTTAAATGCTTTTCTTTAAAAAAATTCAATGTTAAAAGTCCGATAAGTGGTCTCGAAAATTGCATTTTCAGAAAGTTATGCTTTATTAAAATCAAGAAATATTATTTTAACAGAAAAATTTTATCGATTCTCAATCTTCATAATATAGGGCTTTAAAGTGCACCAAGTCTCAGTGCTAGGTGCGAGCAACACCAAAAGTGGTTCCCTTGTCAGTTGAAAATTCCCCTTCAGCAATTTCCACTAATAAGGATAATGGTACATGAATTCTTTTAGGCAGCCCTGTATATCAGTTATAGAATTTATATACAACGAGTAACATGTAAAAAATTATTTAAATTTTAAAGCGCCTACCGAATTTTTAAAGGCACTTCCAGCCATTATTGTTGAAAGACAGTACGAATATGAATAAAAAATGCTATGAATGCGCTATTCTATCATCATCATCCTGTAGTGAAATTCAATGATTTATCATTTATATCAGTTTCAATACATTTGAAATAGCGTAATCTCATTAAAATACTTTGCAAACGATTTTTCCCCCCCTATACCATAATATAATGGAAGTGTTTTGAGTACCCCTGCAAATGAACTATTCATCCCCCATACTTCATATACGATACCAAACATGCTTTGGTGACCCTAAATAACGTTTATCCAATTGCATGAGAATCCGAGTCTATTCACGGAAGCTAGGGCGTGGACAGACGGACAGACAATCCAAATGCATAAACCCTTTTCAACTTTGTTGGAAAGGGTTAAAAATTGACATAATTAATAATAAACACATTAGTTTTACAAGAGGTACAAAAAGCAAAATGAAAGAAACTGAATTTTTGGAGATAACTTCAATTCAAATGAATGCAAAAATACAAAAGAACGTAACGTTTTAATTCTAATAAACGCTTTATTATAGTAGGTTTATTATTTGTTAGTGTGTATTTGCAATATTTACTTATTGATTTGTTATTAAAAATATTTTTGCAAACTTATGGCAGCTTTTAACTATGTGAACGAAAAACTTTTATAAAAAAAAAACTCCATTTATAGAAGATGCTTGAACACACTGTTAAGTAGTGTCAAGGGCAGTCCTTCAGTTACGAAGCTCAAGTGAAAAACAGTCTAAACTTGTAAATGAAAAACTTTGCGTGTCATGCTTTCTATTGAAGATTTTTCACACAGTTATTGCATTTTCGTACATTTAAAATTTAAATTATACAGTGTTATTTATTGACCGGCCATAGCTTTAATCATAAAACTTATGCTTGGTGTGTATTGTGTTGTACTGTTATTGTTACAATGTTGTATGGTGTTAGATGTATTGTATTGTATTGTTTATAATTGTTTTGGATTATCTATCTACACAAAATAAAAACTAGTTGGATGCCTCATATATTTTAATCTTTCAAAATGTTGCTACAGATGTCAATATTTCATTTTTATTAGTTCAATACTATATCACCTTTGACTTTCATTTTATATTTCTGCTCCAGTCAATTAATCGGAATAAAAACGAGTAAAACTCGACCATGATATTTACTAAACTCAATAGTTTTCCGTTATTCTGTTGTATATCTGCTGTTCGCGAACAATCGGCTTATCAGGACAGGAAGTTCCCGTCGATTCACGAGCCGCCGATGTACGATAGAACTACGAAAAATCAAGAAAATTACAAAAAAATCGCTATTATAATGTCCCCTTTCGATGGAATATTTCCATATTCAGGGAGGAACTTCTTGCCATGGCCAAAAATATATACAAAACTAGTTGGATGTGCCAATCCCAAAACTTTCTTCTATCTTATACATCTTAATATTTCAAAAACTAGTTACACATGTTAATACTTCAATATTATTAGTTCAATACTATACCAACTTTGATTTTCATCTTAAATTTCTGCTCAAGTCAATTAAACGGACTAAAAACGAGTTAATCAATATCATGATATTTTTTAAAATTATTAATTTTTCCTTATTTTGTTGTTACCAGCTGTTTGCGAATAGCCGGCTTAGCAGGAAGCGAGTTCCAGCCGCTGCATGAGCCGCCGATGCGCAATAGAACTACGAAAAATCAAGAAAAGTATACAAAAATCGCTAGCACAGAGCCCCTTTACCGCGCAATATTTCCAAATTCTAGGAGGACCTGTTAGCCAAAGCCAAAAACAAGCACAAAAATTTTGGTTCAATTGTATGCATAATTTTATACGTTGTTCGATGGTACAATAATGAAAATGGCACAGAGATCGGAATTATAGCGCCCCCTTCTGGCAGAATTTTTTCAAGTTCAGGGAGGACTTGTTTGCCATAGCCAGAAACATGCACACAAAATTTGGTTCAATTATATGGATAACTTCATACACTTTTCGATGGTACAATAATGAAAATGGTACAGACATCGCAATTATAGTGCCCCCTACCGGCAGAATTTTTCCAAATTCAGGGAGGACCTTCGTGACATGACCAAAAACAAACACATAAAATTTGGTTCAATTCTATGTATAACTTCATACACTTTTCGACGGTACAATATTCAAAATGGCACAAAAATTGCACAAAAATCGCTATTACAGCGCCCTCTGCGGGCGATTTTTTTACAAATTAAGGGAGGACCTCCTTTCCATAGCCAAGAACTTAAAAAAATTTTTTGGTTCAATTCTATGCATAACTTCATACAATTTTCGATGGTACAATATTCAAAATCGCACAAAAATTGCTATTACAGCGCCCCCTAACGACAATTTTTTTTGCAAATTCAGGGAGGACCTGCTTGCCATATCCAAAATCTTAAAATAAAATTTGGTTTAATTCTATGCATAACTTCATACACTTTTGGACGGTACAACATTCAAAATCGCACAAAAATCACTATTACAGCGCCCCCTACCGGTGAATTCTTTCCAAATTCAGGGAGGACCAGCTTGCCATATCCAAAAACTTAAAATAAAAATTTGGTTCAATTCTATGTATAACTTCATACACTTTTATATGGTACAATATTCAAAATCGCACAAAAATCGCATTTATAGCGCCCCCTACCGGCGAATTTTTTCCAAATTCAGGGAGGACCTGCTTGCCATATCCAAAAACTTAAAATAAAAATTTGGTTCAATTCCATGCATAACTCCATACACTTTTGGATGGTACAATATTCAAAATCGCACAAAAATTGCTATATCAGCGCCCCTACCGGCGTATTTTTTTCCAAATTCCAGGAGGACCTGCTTGCCATAGCCAAAAACTTAAAATAAAATTTTGGTTTAATTCTATGCATAACTTCATACACTTTTTGATGGTACAATGGCGACAGACAGACGGACAGACGGACAGACGGACGGACGGACAGACAGACAGACGGACACACAGACAGACATTTTCTATAAACATGTTTTTTGGAATCTCTGACCCCTAAAACATGCAAATCCGTTGAAAATCGGATGTCGAAAAAAATTTCGATTACAATACTTTCTTCTATTGAAGATAGAAGAAAGTAAAAATTGGTTCAATTCTATGCATATTTTCATACACTTTTCGATGGTACAATATTGAAAATGGCACAAAAATCGCTATTACAGCGCCCCCTTCCGATGGAATTTTTCCATATTCAGGGAGGAACTTCTTGCCATGGCCAAAAATATACACACAAAATTTGGTTCAATTCTATGCATAACTTTATACAGTTTCCGATGGTACAATATTCAAAATGGCACAAAAATCGCTATTACAGCGCCCACTTCCAGCGGATTTTTTCCAAATTAAGGGAGAGCCTGCTTGCCAAAGCCAAAAACTTTTTAAAAAAAATGGTTCAATTCAATGTATAACTTCATACACTTTTCGATGGTACAATGGCGACACACGGACACATGGACAGACAGACATTTTCTATAAACATGTTTTTGGGGATCTCTGACCCCTAAAACGTGTAGATCCGTGACAAACCGGAAGTCGAAAAAATTTTCGATTACAATACCTTCCTCTACTGAAGTTAGAAGAAAGTAACAAGTCTGGAATTGTACGTCAAATGTGGCAAATGAGGTGCGTTCGTACTAGTCTATAATAATAAGGAAGGAAGTTTTTTTGTGCGTGTGTCGACGGTGTTTTGAAGAGACCGCCGTACGCACAGCTACAAAATATGGAGGAGAAGGTGCGTCTATACATAAAGTTTTGCACCTAAAACCCGATTTTTGATTTTTTTTATTAGGTATTTTTATGCTTTTTTTATGTTTGGGGCGATTTTTACACATTAGTGAGAGGAATATGTTTTCATTCTGTTAACTCAATATAGCACATTTTATCCCCTTTTCAATAAAGTTTATCCTGAATTAGTACAACGATTTTTGAATATTTGGCGAATTTTTTAATGCGATTTTTGATGTTTTTCGGCATTTTGTGGCTATTTTTGGACATTGATAAAAGGAATTTTGTTTCAAATTTTTAGCCTAATGCTCTAAATTTTGTCTACTGCGATATTTGAATTTCAACGACTTTTAATGCGATTTTCAATGGGATTTTTAACGATTTTTCGAGATTTTTTGAGTTTAGCTTCAATTTTTTGTCATTCATGAAATATTTCTGATTACAATGTTTTACCCATTTAGTATAAATTTTATCGCTACGATCTTTTAGTATTTAGTGTTTTTCAATGTGATTTTTAGCGGTTTTTCGAGTTCTACTGCGATTTCTTGATATTCGGAATTAAAATTTTGTTTCAAACTTTTAGTCTAATATAGAAAATTTTGCCATTTACGATTTTAAATTGCAGCGATTTTTAATGCCATTTTTAGCAATATTTGAAGGTTTTTTGCCGCGTCGACTTTTTATCATTCACGAAAAATTTCCGATTATAATGTTTTACGTAATATAGTAAATTTTGGCTTCTGCGATTTTTTAATATTTAGCGATTTTTAATACATTTTCCAGAGCGATTGTTAATGCATTTTACGATTTTTAAAATTTTTTCGATTCTCAGAGCGATTTTTGGACATTTGAAAAAGGAATTTGGTTTCATTTTAGCCTAAAATTGTAAATTTCATCATCTACGATTTTTTAATTTTAGCAATTTTTAGCTATTTTTCAAGATTTTTTTGGTTCTACATCGATTTTTTTTTGTTTATTTATGAAAAAGTTACGATTACAATGTTTCGCCCGATCAGAGTAAATTTTGACTCCTGGGATACTTTTATATTTATCGATTTTAAATGCATTTTCCAATACGGTTTTTAGCGGTTTTTCGAGTCCCACGGCGATATTTTAACATTCGGAAAAGGAATTTGATTTCAAACTTTTAGCCTAATATAGTAAATTTTGCCATCTACGAAATTTGAATTTTAGAGATTTTTAATGCGATTTTCAGCGCGAGTTTCAATGCGATTTTTAGCGATTTTTTAATATATTTTTTACTTTTCGCGTCAAATTTTGTCATTCATGAAAGTTTTTCGATTACGATGTTTTACCCCATTAGAATAAATTTTGACTCCTGTGATATTTTAATACTTAGCGATTTTTAGTGAATTTTTCAGTGCGACTTTTAGTGGTTTTACGAATCCCACGGCGATTCTTTGACATTCGGAAAAGGAATTTGGATGATATTTTTTTAGCATTCATCAACAGGAATTGGGTATGAAACATTTAGTGTAAGATAGTAAATTTTGCCGTCTGCTATTTTTGAATTTTAGCGATTTTTATTGCGATTTCCGATGCGATCTATAATAATAAAGAAAGAAGTTTGTGTGTGATATAGTATAGTATCAGAAATCTTTTGTGTGACCCTGTAAATACTATCTATCCCTGACACTTTCTATTATACAGGAAGAAACTTGTAGTAAACCTCAGCAACGCATATCAATTTTATTATATGTGAAATAGTTTAACATAATTAAAATACGCTGCAAACAATGTTTTCCATTATACCATTATGTAGCGGAAATCTTTTGTTTGATCCTGTAAATGTATGATAAATATTCTGTGCTCTCCATATTCTACAGAATATATATTTTAGTGCATTTCATAAATGCATATCAATTACATTATGTTCTAAAGGGTGTATCATCCTTAAAATGCACTTAAAACTATTTTTTTCCCATCGGCCGTCATATAACGGAGTACTTTTGACTGTTCCTGTAATCGAGCTATACATGCGATTTTCATAAAATTTGAAATGTCAGGACAAAATTCTGAAACGATTCTATATTTTAAATTTCAAACCATTCGTTTGGGTAGTTTTTGCGCTGTTCTATGCGGAGAGACGGACGGATCAGACGACGACTGTAGGTTATACGTATTCATATAATTACGAACGCACCTAATTAGCTTAATTGAAAAAAATCCGATAAAAATAACGTAATTTTAGAATTTAGAATTTAAATTTAGCCATCCAAAAAACGTTACAAATAAAATTTTTCATCAATTTTGAATTACTATTTAGAGCGATAACAATTATTGAAAAGTGAACCAATGACTTTAGAAAGAAAACATTTATTATTTAATTAAATCGCTACCATTTATTTATGTATTTATTTACTTCTTGTTTAATTAGGAGGCCCTGCAATCTACGAGCTATGCTCGACATCTCTCCCCGAGACTTCGCAGTCTCTAAAAACAGTGCAATTTTCTAAATATTACGGGATTACGGAAGGCTAAATTATAGGGTAACAAACAGTGATGATCTTATGTAATCGGATTGCAGTTCTTTTATCTTTGACGAGAGATATTTTGGTACCCAAAGGCACATCCACTGTTCCCGGTGCAACTAACGGCTGTATTCCCGATTAATGAAGAAAGCTCGATTGCCCATTTGAAAATCATCGTATATAAAATGTTTAAGTAAAATACATCGCTTTCTATCGGACTATAGTTAATATTTGTCCGGTTTCAAATTTTCAATTTTCTTTTCCTTCCTGGCTCCCGCTAGTGAGCCTCGGCAAAACTGACTGCGGACGGACACAGAGAATTCTGCGGCGGTCCCCCCCCCCCCCCAGCTGCCTCTCGAGACTAATAATGAGCTTGAAATCGATATATAAATAATTCAATTCCTACTATTAGCTCACACTCTCCCTATATATATTTATATATTTATATATCTTGTTCAAATTTTCAATAGTTCATAAAATACTCATTATTCATCCTATCAAGTTGAAATAAATTTTTTTAAATTTGTACTGGATGACAATTGTTGTTAATAGAGTTTTTTCAAATATTAATTAATTAATTAAATTTTAATTAATTCATTTCAGTTTTGCATGGGAAACAAAATGGCGGTCATTGGTTGTTGAAGATCAATGAAAGTATTTTCAATAAGGGGTTACCCTAAGGGGCACCCTGTTCAGTCGCCCAATACCGCCAAGTTTGTCGCCCACTTGGCGATAGATCGCCCAATTTGGCAACGCAAATGTGTCGCCAAAAGTGACGCCAACGTGGCGATATCTCTAATATTTCGCCCAATTCCCATGGAGTTCCATTGTAAACCTACTTGCTTATAGAAAATCTTGAATAAGAAATCGTTAAAAAAAGATTTGTTTCTTTTTTTTAATTCACGTGTAAATATATTTTGCAATTGAAAAGTGCTTGGAAGTATTAATATTTGGCTTTTAAAATCTTTTAACACGTACGTAAAAAAGGCTATTGCAAACTATGAGTTAAATGTATATTACATAATGAATTTTTGAATAAGAATTGGAAACAAATCTTAAAATTTACGCAAATTTAAAAAATAATCGGGCATTGCAAAGCACAATCTAGTCACGTATGAGCCTGCAAATCATGGTGAAATTGCTATGCACAGAATTCATAGTTTTTGTTCCTATAAATCTTTAACTGAACAACATTGACCGATTTCACAATTAAATAGAGCTTAAAATAATTCTTCGTTTTTAAAATTTTCTGTTCTAGCGTATTTGTCATACATTTCACAGTAATCTAAGAGTACTCATACGCAATAGTTTTATTATTATGAGCTGAGAAAATGTTAAGATCACAATAAATTCAATTTCAGCAGCGACGGCAGCAGCATTAACTTCTTTTTACTTTCTGCTATCTGTACAAGAAGAAAGTATTGGATTCCTGAAAATTTTCGAATTCCGGTTTTCTACGGATTGACACGTTTTAAGGGTCAGCGAACCTGAAAAACATGTTTTTACAAAATGTCTGTCTATCTGTCTATGTATGTGACACAAATTTTGCGGGCGCTCTATTTCAAGAACTAATGAACGGAATTTAACAAAACTGCAGACTCAGTTAGTCTCTGATATAAACTGGTGCTGATGACTTTTTGGTGTATATCGCCCAACAGGTGGCGCTGCTGTGCCGCATTTTTTACGATTTCCGAAATAGCTATATCTCAAGAACTAATGCACGGATTTTTATAAAACTTCGAATTATGTTAGTCCTTGATATAGTTTGGTGTTGTTTACTTTTTAGTGTAAATCGCTCAACAGGTGGCGCTGCTATGCGGCATTATTCATGATTATCGCAATAGCTCTATCTCAAGCACGAATTTCCCCCAAACTTCAAATTCAGTTAGTCCCTGATATAAATTAGTGCTGTTTAGTTTTAAGTGTAAATCGCCCAGTAGATGGCGATGCTAGGCTGCATTTATCCGATTTCTGCAATAGTTCTACCCAGGATTGGCAAAAAAACAGGATTTTTCGAAAAAAAACAAAAAAACCTGTTTATTTGGTTTAAACCAGGTTTTTTTTTTGTTTAAACCGGGTTTTTTTTTTCTTATTACATATGCATGCATATTTATTGATAAAAATAGACATTGTTGGATATATAAGTAGTGTAACTTCATTTGAAAATAATTTAAATTAAATAATTACAGTCAATTTATGTAGAAAATTGAAAAAATTCGTATTTTAATTTAAACAGTATCAGTAAACAATTAGGTTAAAAGAACAAACTGCTCTACATAGTGAAACAATGATACCCTGATAATCTTTATAAACAATCTTTAGATTACTAGTAATAAACATTGGATGTAGTTTGTTAAATATAATATTTTTTTTCACAGTTATTCAAAAAATAAATTTCAAATACTTCTTGGATTGACAATTTGAGTGACAATTCGGAGTCAACATGTTTGGTCATAAGCTTCAGCAGATAAAAGTAAAAAATAATATATATATATATATACAATAGATTGGTATTATTAAAATGCTATAACTAGTACCCAGTTTTTGAATACACTCTTATTCCACTTCATATTTTGAATTTTATTCTTAAAGATAATTTCCCCAATCAAGAGAAATTTCTTTTACCGCTTGACCAAAACCTTAAAGATCATTGTGCTATGCGCAGTTATGTGGCTCCATATTCATAATCATCATGCGTGTTATGACAGATTGCTTTAAATAATCTCCATTTATTAAAAATGAAAATATTTTATACTACATATTCAATATTTTTAATCTATTATAATTTTGAAAAATTCACATGTTAAATAGCTTTCATTACAAAAAGTAACTTATTGCAGCCGTTCGGAGGAAAGCGATTTCAAAAAATTTTGGTATATTTTCATCGATCATGACCCCCAGACCCCGAAACCACCCTCCGTTCAAAATTGATATATATATATATATCTGACCTATGTCACACTGTAACTCCCGTAATTATGAACCGATTTCGATGTAATTCGGTGTGTACATAGTACATACCAATGTCTCGACCGAGTTCGTTGGCCAGCTTCATCCGCCGTTTTGTTTCAAAATGGCGGCCATTTAAAATTTTAAAATAATTTAAAACTTGAAATGTGGTACCAAAAAATTAAAAATGGAAAAATATTTTTTTCTTATGTATTTGACCTTTATACAAAGATTCCGGAGCAGTTTTTGTTTCGTCTATATCTTAAAAAATGGCTGAGTTATAGCATTTTGAATTTCTATCGTGGCTGATATTTTGAAACGTCCTCAAATTTGTCACGCGATCAAAGGCGTATTTATGAACCGATTTGGATGTAATTCGGTGTGTACATAGTACATACCAATGTCTCGACCGAGTTCGTTGGCCAGCTTCATCCGCCATTTTGTTTCAAAATGGCGGCCATTTAAATTTTTTTTAAAAATTTAAAATTTGAAATGTGGTACCAAAAAATTGAAAATGGAAAAATATTTTTTTCTTATGTATTTGACCTTTATACAAAGATTTCGGAGCAGTTTTTGTTTCGTCTATATCTTAAAAAATGGCTGAGTTATAGCATTTTGAATTTCTAGCGTGGCTGACATTTTGAAACGTCCTGAATTTTGTCACGCGATAAAAGGCGTATTTATGAACCAATTTGGATGTAACTTCGTTTATACATAGTACATACCAATGTCTCGACCGGGTTCGTTGGCCAGCTTCACCCGCCATCTTGTTTAAAAATGGCGGCCATTTAAATTTTTAAGAAAAATTTAAATTTGAAATGTGGTACCAAAAATTGAAAATTGAAAAAATATTTTCTTCTTATGTGTTTGACCTTGATAAAAA
This sequence comes from Maratus speciosus, assembly GCA_963932465.1. NCBI lineage: Eukaryota > Metazoa > Arthropoda > Arachnida > Araneae > Salticidae > Maratus > Maratus speciosus. The sequence continues at coordinate 14,743,513 of OZ010800.1, read as the reverse complement.
GATTCGGGAGCAGTTTTTGTTTCGTCTATATCTTAAGAAATGGCTGAGTTATAGCATTTTGAATTTCTAGCGTGGCTGACATTTTGAAACGTCCTGATTTTTCTCACGTAATAACAGGCGTATTTATGAACCGACTTGGATGTACCTTGGTGTGTACATAGTACATACAAATATCTCGACCGAGTTCGTTGGCCAGCTTCATCCGCCATCTTGTTTCAAAATGGCGGCCAATTAAAAAAATAAAAAAATAAAAAAATTTAAATGAGATACCAAAAAATTGGAAAATGAAAAAGATTTTTTTGTATGTGTTTTATCTTAATACAAAGATTCCGGAACAGTTTTTCTTTCGCTAATATCTAAAAAAAAACGGCTGAGTAATAGCATTTTGAATTTCTCTTGTGGCTGATATTTTAAAACGACCTGATTTTTGTCACGCGATAACAGGCGTATTTATGAACCTATTTGGATGTAACTTGGTCTGTACATAGTACATACCAATCTCTCGACCGAGTTCGTTGGCCAGCTTCATTCGCCATCTTGTTTCAAAAGGGTTGCCATTTAAAAAAAATTAAATTTAAAATTCAAAATGAGGTGTTAAAAAATTGGAAAATGAAAAAGATTTTTTTTATGTGTTTGGCCTTGATACAAAGATTCCGGAGCAGTTTTTGTTTCTGAAAATTTGTTCTTTTGTTGATATCTTAAAAAATGGTTGATTTATAGCACTTTGAATTTATAGCATGGCTAACATTTTGAAACGATCTTGTATTTGTCTCGCGATAACACACGTTTTCGCCTATTTCGATGTAAGAAGGCATGTGGATAGTATACATCAACACCTCGACCAAGTTCGCTGGCCAGATTAATCAGCCATCTCGTTTCAAAATGGCGGCCATTAAATTAAAAAACATATATATATTTAAAGTGAGGTGCAAAAAAATTAGAAATTGAAAAAGGTTTCTTTCTTAAGTATTTGATCTTGATATAAGGATTCAGGAGCATTTTTTGTTTGTCTTTACATTAAAAAATGGCTCAGATATAGCAGTTTCAATTTCTATTGTGGGTGACATTTTGAAAAATCTGATTTTTTGCATGCGACAGCACTCCTATATATTAACCGATTCCGATGTGAGTGAGCATGTGCACAGCAATTACTAAGGTCTCGACCAAGTTCACTGCTTAGCCTCATCCACCATGTTGTCTTAAAATGACAGGCACTTTAAGAAATTGCCGAATTTGGCAGCCATATATAAGTTACTTTAAAGAAAAGCAGCTTGGATAAAGCTGACTAATTTCGCGAAATTCTCATTCATTATATTGATAAAAATTAGTATTGAATCTCCTATATTCGGTTTCCACTAAATTGAGCTTCGTGTGTTTGCATGATATAAGTTGGCTTTTTTTAAATAAGGATTATGAAAGCTACCTCTTCCTCCCGGCACTGGCCGGAAGGACTTTTAACACTTTATTTCAGCAATAAGCATTAGATATAGTGGGTCTAAGTCATGTTTACATGTGTAGGATAAAAATCAGTATGTGTTGGCGAACATATCTATTGCTCTAGAGCAGGCATGTCAAACACGTGGCCCGCGGGCCACAACTGGCCCGCCGACAATTTCTTTGTGTGCCCGCCGAGTATATTTTCATCGATCATGATCCCCAGACCCCGAAACCACACCCCGTTCAAAAGTTTATATATATATATATATATATATATATCTGATCTTTGTCACAATGTAATTCTCGTATTTATGAACCGATTTGGATGAAACTTCGTGTATACATATTACATGCCAATGTCTCGACCGAGTTCGTTGGCCAGCTTCATCCGCCATCGTGTTTCAAAATGGCGGACATTTAAATTTTTTTTTAATAAAATTTGAAATGTGGTACCAAAAATTTGAAAATTAAAAAATATTTTTCTTCTTATGTGTTTGATTTTAATACAAAGATTCCGGAGTAGTTTTTGTTTCGTTTATATCTTAAAAAATGATTGAGTTATAGCACTTTGAATTTCTAGCGTGGCTGACATTTTGAAACGACCTGAAATTTGTCACGCGATAACAGGCGTACTTATGAACCGATTTGGATGTACCTTGGTGTATACATAGCACATACCAATGTCTCGATCGAGTTCGTTCGCCAGCTTCATCCGCCATCTTGTTTCAAAATGGCGGCCATTTAAAAAAATTTAAAAAAATTAAAATTTAAAATGAAGTACCAAGAAATTGGAAAATGAAAAAGATTTTTTATGTATGTGTTTGACCTTAATACAAAGATTTCGGAACAGTTTTTGTTTCGTCTATATCTAAAAAAATGGCTGAGTTATAGCATTTTAGGTAGCTTTCATTACAAAAAGCTACCTATTGCAGCCGTTCGGACGAAAGCGATTTCAAAAAATTTTGGTATATTTTAATCGATCATGACATCCAGACCCCGAAACCACCCTCCGTTTAAAATTGATATACATATATATATATATGACCTATGTCACACTGTAACTCTCGTAATTATGAACAGATTTCGATGTAATTCGGTGTGTACATAGTCCATACCAATGTCTCGACCGAGTTCGTTGGGCAGCTTCATCCGTCGTTTTGTTTCAAAATGGCGGCCATTTAAAATTTTAAAAAAAAATTTTAAAATTTGAAATGTAGTACCAAAAAATTAAAAATGGAAAAATATTTTTTTTTATGTATTTGACGTTTATACAAAGATTCCGGAGCAGTTTTTTGTTTCGTCTATACCTTAAAAAATGGCTGAGTTATAGCATTTTAGGTAGCTTTCTTTACAGAAAAGCTACCTATTGCGGCCGTTCGGAGGAAAGCGATTTCAAAAAATTTTGGTATATTTTCATCGATCATGACCCCCAGACACCGAAACCACCCTCCGTTCAAAATTGATATATATATATATATATATATATATATATCTGACTTATGTCGCACTGTAACTCCCGTAATTATGAACCGATTTCGATGTAATTCGGTGTGTACATAGTACATACCAATGTCTCGAACGAGTTCGTTGGCCAGCTTCATCCGCCATTTTGTTTCAAAATGGCGGCCATTTAAAATTTTTTTAAAAATTTAAAATTTGAAATGTGGTACCAAAAAATTGGAAATGGAAAAATATTTTTTCTTATGTATTTGACCTTTATACAAAGATTCCGGAGCAGTTTTTGTTTCGTCTATATCTTAAAAAATGGCTGAGTTATAGCATTTTAAATTTCTAGCGTGGCTGACATTTTGAAACGTCCTGAATTTTGTCACGCGATAAAAGGCGTATTTATGAACCGATTTGGATGTAATTCAGTGTGCACATAGTACATACCAATCTCTCGACCGAGTTCGTTGGCCAGCTTCATCCGCCATTTTGTTTCAAAATGGCGGCCATTTAAACTTTTTTAAAAAATTTAAAATTTGAAATGTGGTACCAAAAAATTGAAAATGGAAAAATATTTTTTCTTATGTATTTGACCTTTATACAAAGATTTCGGAGCAGTTTTTGTTTCGTCTATATCTTAAAAAATGGCTGAGTTATAGCATTTTGAATTTCTAGCGTGGCTGACATTTTGAAACGTCCTGAATTTTGTCACGCGATAAAAGGCGTATTTATGAACCGATTTGGATGTAACTTCGTTTATACATAGTACATACCAATGTCTCGACCGGGTTCGTTGGCCAGCTTCATTCGCCATCTTGTTTAAAAATGATGGCCATTTAAATTTTTAAGAAAAATTTTAATTTGAAATGTGGTACCAAAAAATTAAAAATTGAAAAAATATTTTCTTCTTATGTGTTTGACCTTGATAAAAAGATTCGGGAGCAGTTTTTGTTTCGTCTATATCTTAAGAAATTGCTGAGTTATAGCATTTTGAATTTCTAGCGTGGCTGACATTTTGAAACGTCCTGATTTTTCTCACGTAATAACAGGCGTATTTATGAACCGACTTGGATGTACCTTGGTGTGTACATAGTACATACAAATATCTCGACCGAGTTCGTTGGCCGGCTTCATCCGCCATCTTGTTTCAAAATGGCGGCCATTTAAAAAAATTAAAAAATAAAAAAAATTAAATGAGATACCAAAAAATTGGAAAGAGAAAAAGATTTTTTTTGTATGTGTTTGACCTTAATACAAAGATTCCGGAACAGTTTTTCTTTCGTCTATATCTAAAAAAAATGACTGAGTAATAGCATTTTGAATTTCTCTTGTGGCTGACATTTTAAAACGACCTGATTTTTGTCACACGATAACAGGCGTAATTATGAACCTATTTGGATGTAACTTGGTCTGTACATAGTACATACCAATGTCTCGACCGAGTTCGTTGGCCAGCTTCATCGCCATCTTGTTTCAAAAGGGTTGCCATTTAAAAAAAATTAAATTTGAAATTCAAAATGAGGTATTAAACAATTGGAAAATGAAAAATTTTTTTTATGTGTTTGGCCTTGATACAAAGATTCCGGAGCAGTTTTTGTTTCTGAAAATTTGTTCTTATGTTTATATCTTAAAAAATGGTTGATTTATAGCACTTTGAATTTCTAGCATGGCTAACATTTTGAAACGATTTTGTATTTGTCACGCGATAACACACGTATTCACCTATTTCGATGTAAGAAGGCATGTGGATAGTATACATCAACACCTCGACCAAGTTCGCTGGCCAGATTCATCAGCCATCTTGTTTCAAAATGGCGACCATTAAATTAAAATATATATATATATTTAAAGTGAGGTGCAAAAAAATTAGATATTGAAAAAGGTTTCTTTCTTAAGTATTTGACCTTGATATAAGGATTCAGGAGCATTTTTTGTTTGTCTTTACCTTAAAAAATGGCTCAGATATAGCAGTTTCAATTTCTATTGTGGGTGACATTTTGAAAAATCTGATTTTTTGCATGCGACAGCACTCCTATATATTAACCGATTCCGATGTGAGTGAGCATGTACACAGCAATTACTAAGGTCTCGACCAAGTTCACTGCTTAGCCTCATCCACCATTTTGTCTTAAAATGACAAGCACTTTAAGAAATTACCGAATTTGGCAGCCAAATATATGTTACTTTAAAGAAAAGCAGTTTGGATAAAGCGGACTAATTTCGCGAAATTCTCATTCATTATATTGATAAAAATTAGTATTGAATCTCCTATATTCGGTTTCCACTAAATTGAGCTTCGTGTGTTTGAATGATATAATTTGGCTTTTTTTAAATAAGGATTATGAAAGCTACCTCTTCCTCCCGGCACTGGCCGGAAGGACTTTTTTGAATTTCTAGCGTGGCTGACATTTTGAAACGTCCTGAATTTTGTCGCGCGATAAAAGACGTATTTATGAACCGATTTCGATGTAATTCGGTGTGTACACAATACATACCAATATCTCGACCGAGTTCGTTGGCCAGCTTCATCCGCTATTTTGTTTCAAAATGGCGACCATTTAAAATTCTTTTAAAATTTTAAAATTTGAAATGTGGTACCAAAAAATTAAAAATGGAAAATTTTTTTTTTCTTATGTATTTGACCTTTATACAAAGATTTCGGAGCAGTTTTTGTTTCGTCTATATCTTAAAAAATGGCTGAGTTGCAGCATTTTGAATTTCTAGCGTGGCTGACATTTTGAAACGTCATGAATTTTGTCACGCGATAAAAGGCGTATTTATGAACCGATTTGGATGTAACTTCGTTTATACATAGTACATACCAATGTCTCGACCGGGTATTGTTTCGCCTATATCTTAAGAAATGACTGAGTTATAGCATTTTGAATTTCTAGGGTGGCTGACATTTTGAAACGTCCTGATTTTTGTCACGTAATAAAATGCGTATTTATGAACCGATTTGGATGTACCTTGGTGTGTACATAGTACATACAAATATCTCGACCGAGTTCGTTGGCCAGCTTCATCCGCCATTTTGTTTCAAAATGGCGGCCATTTTAAAAAATTTAAAAAATAAAATAATTAAAATGAGATAGCAAAAAATTGGAAAATGAAAAAGATTTTTTTCGTATGTGTCTGACCTTATTACAAAGATTCCGGAACAGTTTTTGTTTTGTCTATATATAAAAAAATGGTTGAGTAATAACATTTTGAATTTCTATTATGACTGACATTTTAAAACGGCCTGATTTTTGTCACGCGATAACAGGCGTATTTATGAACCGATTTGGATGGAACTTGGTCTGTACATAGTACATACCAATGTCTCGACTGAGTTCGTTGGCCAGCTTCATTCGCCATTTTGTTTCAAAATGGTTGCCATTTAAAAAAAAATTAAATTTAAAATTTAAAATAAGGTATTAAAAAATTGGAAAATGAAAAAGATTTTTTTTATGTGTTTGGCCTTGATACAAAGATTCCGGAGCAGTTTTTGTTTCTGAAAATTTGTTCTTTTGTTTATATCTTAAAAAATGGTTGAATTATAGCACTTTGAATTTCTAGCATGGCTAACATTTTGAAACGATCTTGTATTTGTCACGCGATAACACACATATTCGCCTATTTCGATGTAAGAAGGCATGTGGATAGTATATATCAATACCTCGTCCAAGTTCGCTGGCCAGATTCATCAGCCGTCTTGTTTCAAAATGGCGGCCATTAAATTAAAAATATATATATATATTTAAATTGGGGTGCAAAAAAATTAAAATTGAAAAAGGTTTCTTTCTTAAGTATTTGGCCTTGATATAAGGATTCAGGAGCATTTTTTGTTTGTCTTTACCATAAAAAATGGCTCAGATATAGCACTTTCAATTTCTATTGTGGGTGACATTTTGAAAAATCTGATTTTTTGCATGCGACAGCACTCGTATATATCAACCGATTCCGATGTGAGTAAGCATGTGCACAGCAATTACTAAGGTCTCGACCCAGTTCACTGGTTAGCCTCATCCACCATGTTGTCTTAAAATGCCAGGCACTTTAAGAAATCGCCGAATTTGGCAGCCAAATATAAGTTACTTTAAAGAAAAGCAGCTTGGACAAAGCTGACTAATTTCGCGAAATTCTCATTCATTATATTGATAAAAATTAGTATTGAATCTCCTATATTCGGTTTCCACTAAATTGAGCTTCGTGTGTTTGAATGATATAAGTTGGCTTTTTTAAAATAAGGAATATGAAAGCTACCTCTTCCTCCCGGCACTGGCCGGAAGGACTTTTGAATTTCTATTGTGGCTGACATTTTGAAACGACCTGATTTTTGTCACGCGATAACAGGCGTATTTATGAACCGATTTGAATGTAACTTGGTGTGTACATAGTACATACCAAAGTCTCGACCGAGTTCGTTGGCCAGCTTCATTCGCCATCTTGTTTCAAAAGGTTGCCATTTAAAAAAAATAAATTTTAAATTTAAAATGAGGTATCAAAAAATTGGAAAATGAAAAAGAATTTTTTTATGTGTTTGACCTTGATACAATGATTCCGGAGCAGTTTTTGTTTCGTCTGTATCTTAAAAAATGGTTGAATTATAGCACTTTGAATTTCTAGCATGGCTGACATTTTGAAACGATCTGATATTTGTCACGCGATAACACGCGTATTTATTAACTCTATTTCGATATAAGAAGGCATGTGGATAGTATATAGCAATATCTTGCCCAAGTTCGCTGACCAGCTTTATCAGCCATCTTGTTTCAAAATGGCAGCCAGTAAATAAAAAATATATATATTTAAAGTAAGGTGCAAAAAAAACTAGAAATTTAAAAAGGTTTTTTTTTTAAGTATTTGACCTTTGTATAAGGATTCCGGTCTTATTCTTAAAAAATGGCTCAGATATAGCAGTTTGATTTTCTAACGTGGGTGACATTTTGAAAAATCTTATTTTTTGCCTGTGACAGCACTCGTATATATCAACCGATTCCGATGGGAGTGAGCATGTGCACAGGAATTACTAAGGTCTCGATCAAGTTAACTGGTTAGCCTCATCCACCATGTTGTCTTAAAATGGCAAACACTTCAAGATATCGCCGAATTTGAAAACCAAATATAAGTTAATTTAAATAAAATCAGCTTGGATAAAGCTGACTAACTTCGCGAAATTCTCATTCATAATGATTTAGTATTGAATCTCCTATAATCGGTTTCCACTAAATTGAGCTTTGTGTGTTTGAATAATATAAGCTGGCTTTTTATTAAAAATAAGGAATATGAAAGCTACCTCTTCCTCCCGGAACTGGCCGGAAGGACATTTTTAAATTTGTTTCTCTAGAGCAGGCATGTCAAACTCGTTTACCGCCGCGGGCCAAATTAGGCAAGATATACAAAGCTGCGGGCCACATGAAAAAAAGTAGATAATAAATGTTATTATCATTCCACAGAATAAAATTTAAGCATGCAAGACACTCTCATGTTAATGAAATTTAGATGTAAATTTCCAAAGTTCATATTTTATTTTACCGTATTTTTCGAAAAAAATACTCGACATTATTTTTGATCAACCAAATATACAAAATTTAATGTCATTTCCTACATAGTATTCATTTTAAAAATGGAATGTCCACCGGCATTGTTTTTGATGAACCAAACCTACAAAATTTAATGTGATTTTCTACATTGTATTCATTTTAAAAAATG